>OY292274.1:10313688-11765605 GCA_958496175.1 Sisyra terminalis
GCTTATCCAATAGGCGACTTCCGCTTTGCTGCCATCAGGTGATAGCCAAGAGCAACCCCCTTAATCGCATTAAGTCGACGCGTGCGCAGTGCGTTGTTAGGTTAAATAATAGGACGTAATGTGTTTTAACGAGCCAAAAGTAAGTTTTTCGACGTTTTCTTATTTATTGTTTACATAGTCGTAAAAGGATCATAGTAATTCGAATGTTTGCATATCCATTCTTAATTAGATAAATTATACATTATTTTAATTCATTTTTATCTAGCACATTCCGTTTTCAGGTTATATTAGACGTTTTATTAAAAATGAGAACGGGTACAAAAGTAACATAGCCCCCTAGGGTACAAAAGTAAAATGTTACTTTTGTCCTCGTAATGATTTTATTATTAACATCACATCATATTTTTATGGATATCTACTTCAATAGAATGGTTTTTGATACATTTCCGTGTTGGTAGTTCTTCATGCAATAGTTCTTATGTGTTGTCGCGGCATTCTATTGATTCATATCCTTAAAATATATATTTTTTGAGTATTTAAAATGCTGAATTTGGTTTATATCATTAATATAAAGTTTTTAAATAAATAATATGTTGATTTAACTTGTACTTTTGTTTCCATTAGCAACCCTTAGCAGTCTTGTTACTTTCGACCCCCCTACGTGGTCGAAAGTAACAACTGACAATTTTTTTTAATTCTGTGTTATTTATATAAAACACACCATAATTTAATAAATCAAGTTACTATTGTGAAGAACATACACTAAATTTATATGTGGTTATATTCATTTAAGGGCAATAAAAACACCCAGCCAGAAATCAAGGTAAAAATACAAACTGTTACTTTTGTACCCGGTCTCCCCTATATTTTTTTTCTCTACAGAAAAGTAACTATCAATTCAGAACTCTACAAATGCCGAAAAATGTTTAAGTATCTTGTTTCCGCACATGTCACAGATGCATTTCTAAATCACGTGCATCTTTTCGATAAATATAGTAAGGATAGATAATTTTGTTTGATTTTCCAATTGAGCTTTCATCCCTTCTTCACCCACATCTAAGTTGAAATCTTAATAATGCTTGAAAATTGATTTCTTATCAAAATCTTTATTATAAAGTTTTATATTATTGCCTCTAAAATAATAACAGACTCAAATACAAACTTCATCCCTTATATGAGCTTTAAGGCCTTATCTCCCACTCTGACAAATTTCATTAATATTAGTTGAACGATTAAGGTGCGAAAGCACAACAAATTGACAGAGTTTCTTTCGTACTAATAATTTTAAAAACAAAATTTGATATTATACTAAAATGACTGAAAAATTCAAAGAATCTGACCTCTCTTTACGTTGCCTACTAGAAAAAATAAAATCTGTACAACTGAAAAACATTAACGGTGCAATTAAACAAGTTCTCTAACCTTATCTTCATAAAAAAAAATATAAAACAATTTTATGTACATTCTGACAATGCGAAAATTGCATCCAGTATAAATGGGAACTGTTTATGCATTTTTTATGATGATCGAAAGGTATAGTACCAAATTTTCAAAATGTATAGTTAAAAAAAAACCATGTTGAAACTTAGGTGAAATTACATTTTCGTGTAAATCGTTTGCGAAAATATTTCAGCCTCAAAGTGAGCAAAATTTCTTTGTGGTTCAAAGAATCGAAATAAAATATTTAAATACTTAACTTTTATTTTGCGAGCGTATTCTTTTATTCTGTCATCCCATTTATTGAGGGAATTTGAAATGAATAATTTTTGTAAAGGACATTGAAAGTAAAAAAAAGACGTGGGAATGTCATTAATGGGATTTTACATCGGTTAAACAAAATTCATGTGATTAACCGATTCCATTTTCACGAAATTTTATATTTGTCATTTATAACAAAACATAAAGGGAAGTTGAAAGAAATTATTGAATGGTTCAAACGTCCAACGCATATAAAGTGTGTAAATGTTGTCAACGTTTGTAAATCGAAATGCTTTTCTTCCTGGGATGCGATAGCGCTCAATACTTGATATCCCTTGAAAACGTGACGACATTATGTGTTTGAATTTCCAAATAATTTATAGTTACAACATTTAGCGCACAAACGCAGTTGAAAAATGTTTCCCTGTTTTCGAAGAAAATCTAATTGTTTTGAAAGCGAGACAACATGACCGAAATACATTTATCAACATTGTAGACATAGTGTTGCATTTGCACGAGGAGAGAAAAGTAATTAAAATTTTATTTCTTGCTTGATTTTTCATATTTAATTTCTATGCAGAATTTTAACATATATGATTTTTAGTTGAAACTACCGTTTTCTAAAACAAAGACAAGGTAAACATTTTTTGAGAATAGTGCATAATAAAAACTTTTACTCCTTCATCTAAACTAATATATAAAATTCTTACGTCTGTCTGTACAATTCGATTTTCAACCCAATTTTAGGGTAAATATTTGTTTCAAGAAGCCCTTATTCAGAATTTAACATTTTTAAAATTTTTGTCTGTCTGCCTGTCTGTGTGTGTCGATTTAACTAAAGAACGGAAAACCCAAATTTACTGAAATTTGGTATTAAGATACAACACAATTTCCCTCACATGTTAGGCTACTTATCATTCCAAAAAATAATAAGGAAAGTTATTCCTTAGAGATGAAACAAAAACCTTTTACTTTAGACAAGCGAATTATGTTACATTGGAAAGGTAATTAAAAGATAGAAAATTATCTGCATTAATATTTTTAGTTGAACTGATAAAAAGCACAGTGTATTCAATTTAAAGTAGCAAAAATTGCCTCTTTGAAATATAAAAGTTTATATATATAATATATGTAGTTGATGTTAAAAGCGTAATGGCTTATGTATCTGACATTCTGATACTCCTAATTAAAAAGACATGGGTTCGAATCATACAATATTTTTTTTTTACAAAATTGTTATAATTTGACCCTTAGAGTTGGTCAATAAGGAAATATTAACTAAAAAAAAGTAATAGTAGTAGCAATAATAATAGCAAAAAAAAATTTAATTAAATACGTTTTAAAAATCGTGTTTATATATTTATATCGTGTAATATATATATCCCCTCTGTCTGATGAAATTTTAAAGTTCGGTGTTTTCCTTTTATGAAGTAGAAATGTGATAAGATTTTTTTCTGAAAATTCCTACCCTAACAGAGTGAATGGAGGTGACTAACTTTTTATCAGAAAATGTAAGGTTAATCAACAATCGAAATTTTAAATTTCATAAATATAATTAATAAATAAATAACTAATTAATAATAATTGTCTGTTTTTGTTAATCATTTTATAAACAGCATTTTAAAAAACGTGGTTTCACGTAATTATTATGAAAGTTTATGTAGTAGGTACTTAAACCTAATACCAAAGAGGTGGTTTTTAATTTTTGATTGTTTTTCAACAATCAAACTTTTTAAGATCTAATTTTTATTAACCAATGATTGTGATCTGGAGCAATTATATATTCTGCTGAAAAGCATTAAGGGCTCAATTTTTCATCATATATTTCATTTTCAATTAAAATATACAATCTTCCAAACTAACTTTTCTTCTGTATTCAGAAAAATTTGAAAACCAATTATTGTTATTGAAAATTAAAAAAAAATATTCGAATTTACGTCCACGATTTCTACCTATTTCCAACTATTTAGTATGTAAAACGTCCAAACGTGCGAAATCGAATTACTTTTTAGTCATGTTAACTAACCTAAAGATCGTCCTCATTTTTTTCGTTTTACATTGTACTTCCAAATATAAATGCACATTTGTGTCGGTGAAATTTAGAAAATATTTTCCTTATACGATGCAGATATAATATAAGATAGGGTTTTCGATAATTCCCCCCACTAAAAGAGTGAAAAGGGTGGCTAAGTTTGTACGGCATAACGTCTAATAAACAATCGAAATTTCATAATCAAAGTACCGTTAAAGACGAAACGTAATGATCCTTTATTATAAAACAAATTTGGTTTAATATGAGAAAGAAAAACTTTGATCTGCTTAAAAATTTAAACTCTGATACATATATCTGAATATGGTTAAGTTTAGAAGTCAGCAATAAGTTTTTTGACTTTTACATATTGTAAGCCTGAAAACATGAAATACGTATTCACAAATAAATACATTAGTGAGCGAATATCGAGTAGCGAGAAATTTGGCGAACTGAAAGAAAATGGTTTTATTATATAGTTGAAATTCAGATATTTTAATAATAAGTGCATTGATACACAATGGTTACACTTGAATATGGAGGAACTGGGTTTGGTGCAATTGAACAAATTTTAATTTCGCGGTAGTGTTGTACATTGCAGGAGGGTAATAGTTTTGAGAAAAATGTTTATTCGGGAGTCGAGTCAGGGAAATGGAATTTATACTGATATTCTAAATCTAGACCCTTTATTTCTGTTATTTTGACGCGAGTGTTTTGATAACTTTTTACTGTTTTAAGTCATAACTAGCTGAGCCCCGCAACTTCGTCTGCGTAACGTAGGTGAAGATTATATTTTCTTTTCAAATTTGCTATTTGTAGTGATACATGAAAATTGTTATCTTTCTTATTTCCTTTACGAAAAACATAACCATACTTAAAAACACTATTTTGTCAACTTTAAAAAGACACATTTAATAAAGTGTTGCAAAGAATAAAATACTCGTAGTTCTATGTAATAATCAATAGTTTTCAAAAAATATTTTAAATATATAAAAAGAGTATGTCCATTGCGTATACCTACGGTAGGTATACCTACCGTCAACCAAATAATCCGTAAATCAATCAACATCCATACATAAACAAAAAATATCGCCAAGTTCAATAAAGTCGGTCTTAATTATGAGTAAAACAGTCGAAAGTTATCAAAATACTCGCGTCAAAATAACAGAAGTTAAGGGTCTAGATTTTTTAATTATAGTAAGAATCCGATCTCACTGTTTCGATTCCCAAATGAACTTTTTTCCAAAAATTATTACCCTCCTGCAATGTACAACACTATCGCGAAATTGAAATTTGTACAATTGCACGAAACCCAGTTCTTCCAAAATCAAGTATAACCATTATGTATCTATAAACTTATTATTAAATATCTGAATTTCAACTATATAACTAAACCATATTGGATAGTCTAGAGTTCACCATAAATGGTTTTGCGTATGCCGTTTGTTCTGGAAGAGCATTTTAAATTTCTTTTATCATTATGGCTTACCGTAACAATGTTGGTATTTTCTTTTAGTTCGCCGAATTTCAACGCCGAAATTCTCGTTCACTAATGTAATTATTTCAGATTTTCAGGTTTACAATATGTGAAAGCCAAAAAAAATAAAGCTCACTTATAAACTTAACTTAACCTTTTTTAGATATATTTATCAGTTTAAATTTTTAAGCAGACCCCAAGTTTTTATTTCTAATAATAAACCAAGTTTGTTTTTTATATTAAGCAGTTATAACGTTTCTCCTTTAACGGACTTTGATTATGAAATTTGAAATTTCGATTGTTTATAAGACGTTATGGTGTACAAACTTAGCCACCCTTTTTGCACTATTTTAGGGTTGGAATTATCGAAAACCCTTTCTTATTATGTAACGGCATCCTTTAAGGAAAACACTTTCCAAATTTCATCGACACAAATATGCATTTATATTTGAAAATACAATGTCAAACGAAAAAAAATATGACCTCCTATATTTTAATTATGATTAAAAAGCAATTCGATTTCGCACATTTGGATGTTGTACAAACAAAATTATTGAAAATAGGTGCAAAGCGTGGAAGTAAAATCGAATATTTTATTTGTATGTATTCAATAACAATAATAGGTTTTAAAATTGTTTTAAAAACCGTAGAAAAGTTAGTATGGAAGATTTTATATATTTATTTATGATAATGAAATATATGGCAAAAAATTGCTCCCTTAATGCTTTTCAGGAGAATAAATAATTGCTCCAGGTCACAATCATTGGTTCATAAAAATTAGATTTTAAAAAGTTTGATTGTTGAAAAACAAACAAAAATTAAAAACCGCCTCTATGGTATTTGGTATAAGTATCTACTACACAAAATTTCATATTAATTAAGTGAAACGGCGTTATTTAAAATACTAAAATGATATAAAAAAACAGACACTTATTATTAATTCATTTATATTATTAATTTATTTATTAATAACACTTATTAAATTCAAAATTTTGATTGTTGATTAACTTAACATTTTCTCATATAAACTTAATCACCCCAATTCACTCTTTTAGGGTAGAAATTATCAAAAAAAAAATATTTTCACATGCCTACTTCTTATAAGGAATACACCGATTATTCAAATTTCATCAGTCAGAGGGGGTATATAAATACACGATTTTATATTTGCACGGTTTTAAAAACGAATTTATTTGAAGGTTTATTACTATTATTATTATTACTACTACAATTACTTTTTTTTCTTTAATATTTCCTTATTGAACAACCCTAAGGATTTATTTTCAACCAATTTGTAAAAAAAAAAATAAAAAAAAAAGTTTACTGTGAAATTCGAACCCAGGTCTCTTATATTGTGAGTATAAGAATGTCAGATACGTAAGCGACTGCGCTATTTACGTATAAGTATATTAAGTGTTTATTATGTATTGAAACATTTATATTTCAAATAAGCACGTTTTTATATGTTAACATTTTTCATTTTTCAAATAAGTTACATTTTTAAACTTGTGATATCTTTCGAATGGAATGTTCAAATTGAATAACTCAAAAAGTTATATAATGGCATTGAAGCAAACTTAAATATGAAGTCATTTATTTTTATAAGGATTAATCCCAAAGTATAAATAAAAGAGCTTTTATAACGGTGGCATTTATGTATATTTTTTAAAATGAAAAAACACTTATTGTGACATAACTATAATAGTTAGACATATGCTGTCGCTTTGTTTTTTGTAGATAATGATATGTTCTACAAAATCGTACTACATTATTTTGTCTATAACCTATAGTTTTCGCAGCGCACGCGATAAAAGAATGTTTTTTGGTAATTTTTTTCAGACCTTGGGTTACATTATTGGAGTTTTAGTATGGACCCCTAACTTTTTTGAAAATTTAATATAGCCCATGTTCACCGGAAATAGTGTACCTTCCCAACAAAGAAAGAATTTTTCAAATCGGTCAAGTAGTTTCGGAGACTATTCAAAGCAAACAAACAATCAAATCTTTCCTCTTTATAATAATAGATAGAAGATAGATTATTAAGACCGACTTTATTGAACTTGACGATATTTTTTTTTGTATAGATCCTGATTGATTTATGGATTATTTGGTTCACGGTAGGTATACCTACCGTAGGTATACGCAATTGAACTTACTCTTTTTTGATATTTATAAATATTTTTTGAAGTTTAATTGATGATTACATACAAATATTTTATTCTAATCATTATTTATTAAATGTGTATTTGTAAAGTTGACAAAATAGTGTTTTTAAGTATGATTATGTTTTTCGTAAAAGAAATAAGAAAAACACAAATGTTCATATACCACTACAAATAGCGATTCTAAAAAGAAAATATAATCTACACCTACATTACGCAGATGAAGTCACGGGGATCAGCTAGTGTATTGTATATAATTATTATATAAATATATTTTTTTATTTTTGTTAAGTAAAAATAAATCTTCTTAAAAACGATCAAATTTAATTGAAAGATGTTATGTAATTAAAAATTATAACGTTCAGATGTCATAAACAATAATTATTTATACAGAAAAGCTGCAAAAAAATTCTTAAAGATGATATGATCAGAAGTAAGCTCAAGAATAATAGCGAGACTACAATTATATTCGATAAAGAATAAAATGTATTTTTAATTCAAGTATTATATTGACTCATTAATTTTCCAGTTTTTTCTACTACAAAATAAATAAAAAAACAGTGTGTGTACTATGTACGCGCGTGAGAAGTTATACTTCTTTGGTATAGTTAAAAATAGGTTTTTAATCCACTGCCGTAGCCTCTTCCGGTAGTTCCTGAACTGGCACACCAGTTATAAGGTTTGAGATTACTAAAATATGATACAATTTTAAACACAATTTACTTTTAATATCAAAATACATAATAAGAAAACGTATGTGTTGCGACAAAGACAAAGAATAAACCGTTTAAATACATCCACTTTAGTGGAATACAAATATAATAATTATTGCCTCAAATTTGAACAACCATGTCATTAGTTTCAACTGTCATTTCACTTTCATTCAATTGCTAGTTTTAGTCATTTGTCAGTTGTGCCAGTGTTGGGTTGTGAATATTTGACGGAATGTAACTGGGTTTCAAATAAAAGATTAAATTGGCTATTTATACATTAATACTATATGCTTACACGTTTGGTTACTTATACAAAATGTATATTACATATTATATGTATTAACCGTTTTACCGAATTAACAGATTGGGTCACATGCTCGAAAAATACTTATCGAAAACATTTACCATATAGAAGTCGATTGTTGGCATTAAATATCATGTATAGATATATATAAACAATCCCTAATAACGATGTCCTAAAAATTAAATTTATGCAATAGTGATTGTATATTTTATTTACCCATTCATATCTATGTATTAAAACTAATTTTTAATTCAAATATAAAAAAATATATTGTAATGTAATGTATCAATCCAGTTTAATTACATTGTTTTAAATATTACCCCGATTAACTTCAGAAAAATATCTTTCTTTTAAATGCATATTAATTCTCATAATAATAATAATAGGCAAACGTTAGTATTATGTATGCATAATTTCGGCAAAGGCATACAAATATTGTAAACACATACGTGTGAGTGAAATACCATCATTGTTTAAAATTTGAACTGAATGATTGTTGTCGTTTGTTTCAACAGTCATTTTGATTTCATTTAACCAATTTCCAATTCTTAGCATTTGTCAGTCGTGTAAGTATATTGGGTGGCGGTGACAAAGAAAAATTATATGGTACGTCGCAACTGACGATAGTCTGTCGTAAAAAGAAACATGTTTTTATTATATACCTACTTATTAGTTTATTAAGTAATAATTTTGTAATTTTTATTACTAAATAATACATACGGATAGTTAATCTCAATTGTATTGGGGCACTTAGGATGGTTGATGAGCCCAGTTTTTTCACAAATATTTTCTGATATTAATTAGTATTGATTTAAATATTCAATTTAAATCACTTCTGATTATAATTCAGAGGTACAAATAAAATTCGCACTTGTATAATGAAAACAAAATGAAAACACGTGTTTTAAATGTAGAAACTCAAAGCATATGGATAAATATTATAAATATAAATACACAGTGAACAGAGGCGGCATGCGTGCCAACATGCGCCACTAACAGAGGTTCCATTTCTGTTTTGTTGGTAGCATTTTTTCCTCAACTTCATAAGCGATTTAGTGGACAACTTCCCTCTGTTAATTTTGTGTCACGGTGCGCGCGCATCCGATTTAGTGGGCAACTTCACTCTGTTAATTTTGTGTCACGGGTGCGCGCGCATCGTAAAATTTCACTCTCATCAATTTTTCATAACGCGCCTAAAGAAGTATAACTTCAAAAATAAAGAGAAATAATCGCGTTATATTACCGCTACTGCAATATTGAAAGATGCCTATGCATATATTGTTAGATGTACTGAACCAACATCTTTTCATCAAAACAAATAACTTCAACAAGGATTGTAAATAGGTTGTAGGCAAACAGCAATTAAAAGAAAACATACAAGGTATTACTTTGCCTCACAAAATCCGCAATTGCAAGTGTTCTTATCGTAAAGCTTGGATTAATAATTATTTTTATAATTAAAATAGAAAATATTATGCTCAAATAAAAAAATTATTAAAGCTAAAACAAATTGAATCAACCGTGCTTATTTCCATTCTATAAAATATTAAAGAAAAACATAAATCTTAATCTCCAATATAAACTAAACCATAACAATTGTGATTTGAAATATTTAATATGCTAAAAATCACGTACAACGTTATTGTTATTTATTTTTACCGAAGCATGAGTTTTAAAAACAAACAAATCCTGTTCTTGGAAATTTGGAATTTTATCTAGGTAATTAAATTTTGTTTTTTAAAATTGATTTTATCAAAAATACGTATTAAAAAATAATATTCTTTATAAGATCATGCATAAAATTCATTAGTTTTGCATGGATAAGTTTTACAAATACCGTAGCAGTGTAAAGCTTATATTATAAATAATCAAAACAGCAATTGTTTTCAAAGCTTGGCTGTATTGTTACGTCACTCGCATATTTCTTCATTTATGTGTACTAATTGAATGTATGGAAAGCATGCACTGACCGTAATTCGAAACAATTTTTTTCCTTGTATAGAATTACAAACAATTGATTGTTAAAGAAAAAGGATTTGTTGTTATTTACATCACTTTCATTAGCTACGTTAATTTTTAATAAAAGAAAAAATTAACCGAACGTTTCTTTAAATTCAATTTTGCATTCGCTATAATTGAATTTTATCAATGCTATATACTGTAATGTGGATAGGAAATGATAAAATGGTAAAAAATTTAAACTGCCTTCTTTATATTTTAGTGGTAAATATCAATGAAGACAAACGGGTTAGTCAAATTCAGTCGGTCCAGCACTGGTCGCTTGATTATTTTTTTTAATTCTGATTTTAATTTTATTATCACCCCAACATGTTGGTAGTTCAAATTCATCATTATTTTAATTTTATTGTTTTTAGTTTTCCAGTGGTGGCCATATTAGTTTTACTAGGCGCAGACATTTTTGCACTTTTAAGGGTTTGCGGAAACTTGAATGTCTCAGGCCCTATATGTCCTATCAAAATGAAACTAAAAGCAGTGAGTTTATGAAAATATAAGCTATAAGGTTGTAACAAGAGGTTTTCACCTAAATGTAATTCTAAGGGGTGAAATTTCAGCCTAAATTTTTAGCTCTCAATTATAAAAACTCCAATTTTCACGGAAAGATTGTGAAGGACGGGAAAGAGTCAACACATAAAACCTTTTTTTACAAACAAAAAGGTACTAGTAGTATTCAAAAACAAAATTTGAAGTCTGAGACTTTAAGCCTTTTTTAAATAAAAAATAACAAAATTTAGAAATTTTCAAAATTCGCAATTTTCTGAGCTCAATATCTCTGGTGGTGGACCAGATAAAAATCTCAAATATCACCTCATTATAGTACTGTAAGATAATATTGTGCATCTAAAATTTGGAGTTTGAGATTTGACTAGGAGCAGAGGTATTGCAAGCACAAAATGTGAAAAAAATGCATACTTCAGTAGGTGAATAAAATGTATTTAACCATTTAATATGTAACATATACTTGGCAAAAAGGGCATTATTACACAAAACAACTTATACTCTGGGCTAACTGTTATTTATATCTTAAATTTAAAACATATATTTTTTCCTGAAAGCTAATAATGAATGTAGGTACGTAGCGATAAATTTTGTTTAAAAATAATTATCTTCAAAAGTTTCCAGCAGTACACTTTGGCAACATTTTTTTACCACAAAATCTGTATTTACCAAATTATAAGTTTCGGTAACTTTCTTTATAGTTTCGTGATCTTTATCTTGTGTGTAGGCTTGTTAAAAAGGACCCATAAATTTTTTTGCACCTTATGGCATGGGTACCTGTGAAGAACAATCAAGAAAGCTCACACCAACGGACACCAACTAACTACTAAGCCTGGTCATTTTCAAACTATCACCCCTCAATTGTGTGTTAAGAGATCTCTCAGGTCTTTGTCGAACACCAAGATTAGTTGATAACTATGGGTACGTACATACATTATTAGCTTTCAGGAAGAAGTATATGTTTTAAATTTAAGATATTAATAACAGTTAGCTGTTAATAACAGAGTATATGTTGTTTTGTGTAAAATGCCCTTTTTGACAAGTATATGTCACATATTAAATGGTTAAATACATTATAGTCACCTACTAAAGTATGCATTATTTTGACATTTTGTGCTTGCAATACCTCTGCTCCTAGTCAAATCTCAAACTCCAAATTTTAGGTGCATAATACAATCATACAGTACTATAATGAGGTAATATTTCAAATTTTTATTTGGCCCCCCACCAGAGATATTTAGCTCAGAAAATTGCAAATTTTGAAAATTTCCAAATTTTGTTATTTTTTATTTTACAAAGGCTTAAAGTCTCTGACTTCAAATTTTGTTTTTGATTACAACTAGTACCTATTTGTTTGTAAAAAAAGTTTTAACGTGCAGACTCTTTCCCTTCCTTCACAATTGTACTGTGAAAATTGGAGTTTTTACAATTGAGAGCTAAAAATTTAGGCTGAAATTTCACCCTTTAGAATTACATTTAGGGGAAAACGTCTTGATACATCCTTAGAGCTTATATTTTCATGAACCCACTGCTTTTAGTTTCATTTTCACAGGACAAATAGGGCCTGAGATAATCAAGTTTCTGCAAACCCTTAAAAGTGTGAAAATGTCTGCGTCTAGTAAAACTAATATGTCCACCACTGGAAAACTAAAAACAATAAAATTAAAATAATGTTGAATTTGAACTACTAACATGTGGGGGTGATAGCGCACAAAAAAATATGTTTTTTTAAAATGGTCGAGCAACCATTTCATTTATTTTTGGACCACTTTATTTGGACTGACCCAAACGCTTGTCTGTTCTCTGCTATTTTTATGAGTAGTTCCCAGTTAAAGTTTATTCATAGCTGTACATTCCTCATCTATGATTAGTTTTTTTTTTCTTTTTTCCCTCAATTTTTTTTTTAATAATGAATAGTTGCAGTTGAGCAATTTGGTATTTTTTTGTACCTGAGCTCGAAAATTATAGTTAGTCCATCTCACCAAGTTTTCTTTTATAGAAAAGCGTTCTCTGTTCACCCTATGTTCGATATTTTCTTTTGATGTAAGTGATGAACTAAGGATTTTAAGACTTCAATAGTATTTCCACGCATTAAAGATCTCTATTTAATTGATCATAGATGTCGTGAGTGTCCACTTTTCAGTACCATACAAGAGAGAGGAACAAGCTTCGTACTTTAACAGTATCAATCTTTGGATGTATCACAAGTGTTTGATGGGGTTGGGTATCTGGGGCTTCTGTCCAAACTAAAATCACAACTTCCTACTCAATTCTTCATTATTCTTCAGTCATACGTGTCTGATCAAAGTCTTAGAAAGAGATGTGATATTAAGTAATTTCCTCTCCTCTTACTCCCAAACTTACTAGTGTCCCTCAGGGAAGTATTCATGGCCCCTTTCTCTATAAAATATTCACCAGTCTTTCCCAAACTGTGCGCTATGATCAGTGGCGTAGCTAGGTAACCAAGGGCCCCGGGGGCAAATTTAAAAATGGGGCCCCACTGCTATGTAAACTGATTAGGTTTTATCAAATAAAAATATGAAACATACAAATACTTAAAAAATGCTAAGCTATTTAAGCTCTTTTTTGTGGACTGCAGGGCTGATAATAAAAATATTAAACAGTAACAACATAAATTACAATTAATACTTGGTGTAGGTTTGGCTAATAAAACGAAATAGAGAAGATTCAAGGGTTTATTATATAAAGGTCGGGTCTACCAACTAACTAAATAACAATTATATTTACAATTTTTTCCTAGCTTTAGTTTTCGCAAAAGTATCAATGACTTCGTTTAAATCCAGGCTTGGTGCAGTTTTGTTTTCAATCGCTATTAGCGATAAATGTCGGAGTCGAGTTTGGCCCATATTATTTCTTAAATATTTTTTTAAAATTTGTAATTTGCTAAATGACCTTTGAGCTGCTGCAGAAGTGACAGGAATTGTAAAGAAAAATAACATTGCTGTAAATACTTCGGTTAGGTCGCATTCTAGCACTTCATATTTGCTCATTATTTCCTTACATAATTGGTGAACTTCCAACTGAATTTCCAAAAGTTCAGTTCGATCGAGATTTCTGGTAAGGATTCGAGGGCCCCTGAGCTTGAGGGCCCCGGGCCACTGCCCCGCCTAGCCCCTAGGTAGCTACGCCACTGGCTATGATTCTTCTATTAAGACGTTGTGAGAATTTTGATATTATAACATGTTTTATTTTTCTAATCAATGGGATTTTAGAGACCTACATTGATAACCATGATCAAAGCAGCGTCATCGACGTATCTCATACAATTTCACTCGCGAAACTATGTTTAAGTTCGTAATACTCATACTTTCTGAATGCACTTTAATACAAAAACTTTTTGCATCATCATGACGAAAAAATAAAGATCAAATAATTACAGGTATGTATTTCCAATTTTAATTTGCAATTAATGATACAAATTATGTTTTATTATATTTTCAAGAGTAATGATTATTTTTTCTCTTTGTAATGTTTTGGGTATATGTATTTGAAAATTATCCACTAATGATCGAGAAAAACTCTCATACAAGTGCAATGGGGTCATCGTTTCTTCAATTTAATGACAGTGGAGTTTTGTTACTTTATTTTATTATATTTTCTCTTTTACGTAACGTAATTCATAGGTTTAACGACTTAGAAAATTTGATGAACGATTTTTAATAATTACAGAGAGAGAATCGTTGGAAATTGTTTTCAACTTTAAGAAATTGCAATTTTATTTTGTAGTCAAGTGTGTAATTTAAAAAAAAGAAGTATATTGAGAAAAATTCAACAATAGCATTAGGTATGTTTTTTTTAACACCTGAATGTTAGAGGCTATTATTTTTATATGATCATAATTGCAAAATGTTTTCTTCATATATTTGAAAACGTCGAAAGTGTGGTCTCGTAATTGATATTAGTAATCATTTGAAGTATGAAAATTTGTGTCAATGTAAAAATACTTGAAATTTCAACAATGTATTTTTTTTTCATTGAAAGTCCATTTTGTTTTGACAAATAATAATCAATGAGTTTACACTTATAAAAATCATTATAAAAATTTGAAGAGGTTGATTTCACATTCAATTTTGAGTTAAATTTTGGTACACGAAACACTTCAATTTCGAAATTAGCAAGAAAAAATTTCATTAGAATTCGTAAATATAATCACAACTTAAACACTATGTCATTATAATGAAATTAAAAAAAATGGAAAAGAAAATTTAATTTTTGTACGTGAGGTAATTCATTTCATCCCGATTTCTTTGCTAATTGAATATCTATTTCTTAGTGATTTGGTATATCTTTTTTAAATTTTACCAGAGTGGTAGGTCGTTGGGGATTGTAAATTTGCAGATTTGTATATTAGAATATATCGTCTAATGTTATGTATCACTGTTTGATAATTTTTTTTTTAATTTTTGAAGTTTCTTATGGAAGGTTCACTTATGTGCCAAAAAAACATTTGTAATTACCCGAAAAAAATAATTTTGGAATCCCTTAACCCTTAACATTTTTGGTGGGGAGGCTCATATCGATAAGATTTAACTCAATTTAAACTAATTAAAACATCTTAAATAAAGAAATAACATTTAATCAGAACAATATTCTTTATTGCAAAATGCCTGGAAGTTAAATAAAATTGATGAATTCAAGATTTATTGCATATTCGCACATCTGCTAATTACATTATGGCCTTAAATTTGTGACCTTCAGTATTAGAAATTTGAATATTTGATTCAATGACATGCGATTGTAAAATGTAAGAGAAAATGCATTTAAAATTAATCATTGCTGCAGAAACAGTTGATAAAACTACTAAATTGTTGCATGTATTATAATAGTCTGAACAAACAAAATTTTTTTTTAAAACATTTGACCTAATTTTTTGCCGAAAAAAAATGGAAAAAATTGTAGGCAGAAAAATAAAAATACAAAAATGTTTGTGAAAACAACTTTCTTATTGTATCTTCCTCAATGCTGCTACATCATTTACAAATGTATAAAAAATATAAAATATTGTATACGTATAAGTAAAGTTCGTTACAAGGCTATGACTAATAATAAAGGTATTGAAATAACCGCAGGCGAAAGAGAATCAAACAATTCCATTCAATTCAATGGCACATAAAAGCTAATAAATTGTGTCTTTGGAATATTTTACAGTTGAAAAAAAAATACCATTTCTAAAGGAATCCATAAAGTTTAAATGTTAACCATTGAACTAAAATCTTTTGCCTGTATTGTCTTTTGTTAAAATTATAATATTTTCATATATTCAAAACAAAAAATTTCCTTAATTGAATCAAAAACATGTTTTAAGGAAAATGTAAAATTAAAAAATGAATTATTAAGGATAAAAAAAATACAAAAATCCACATAAATATTCAAATTGATGGTTCATATAAAGATATCAGAATATCATAAGCCTTGTAATTGGATATTCAAGAACTAAAGATTTTAATGTAAAATTTAGATACTGTTTTGTTTTCTTTCGAAAAGATTCGTTTTAACATCACTGATCATTTTGCGATTGCCTATACTGACTATATTGGTTTTTAATTGAGTCTTATATGGGTCAGTCCAAATAAAGTGGTCCAAAAATAAATGAAATTGTTGCTCGATCATTCGAAAAAAAAAAATTTTGTGTGCTATCACCCCAACATGTTGGTAGTTCAAATTCATCATTATTTTAATTTTATTGTATTTAGTTTTCCGGTGGTGGCCATATTAGTTTTACAAGGCGCAGACATTTTCGCACTTTTAAGGGTTTGCGGAAACTTGATTATCTCAGGCCCTATTTGTCCTATCAAAACGAAACAAAAAGTAGTGTGTTCGTAAAAATATAAGCTATAAGGTTGTAATAAGACGTTTTACCTAAATGTAATTCTAAGGGGTGAAATTTCAGCCTAAATTCTTAGCTCTCATTTGTTAAAACTCCAATTTTCCAATGTGACATATACTTGGCAAAAAGGGCATTTTACACAAAACAACATATACTCTGGGCTAACTGTTATTCATATCTTAAATTTAAAACATATACTTCTTTCTGAAAGCTAATAATGTATGTACGTACCCATTAGGGTGTCCGTTATTTCCCAAATAGATTTTTTTACAGCGATCGCCCCCTGAACTTTTAGTTTATGATACAAAAAAAAATATCCAATACAATTAAGCTCTTAATTTTTTGATTAAACCGTGGCGGAATCATGTTCTTTTACCATTTAAATAACATGGGAGATTAAATTATTCTGACGTAAAAATTAACGCTCTACAAAAAAGGTCTTTTATGAATTTTCGATTTAATCCCTCCATTAAAAGTTATTCAACATTTATCTTCCTTTTTTTTTTAATTTGTATTTTGTAATTTGTTCGACATTTAACTTGTTGACTACAAGTTCTAAGAAATTTCTCATAGATGGCGTCAGGTGAAATAGTAAACATTCGAATTTTAATTGAACTTTTGTCAATAGTCTTATTAATTATTATAAAATTCACTTCGTAGGTACAAAATATTGATTAAAGATCGAAAATTTATCCTGGATAAATTGAATTTCAACGACTACAGCCAATTCGGATCTTATGTCACCTATTTTAATTGTCAAAAAATGATTTTTTGTTTAATTTTTATCTTCTCTTCTAATGATTTTATAGTTAAAAATAGTAAAAATGACCAAAAAGTTGACAATATTGCAAGATTTATATTAGGCACAATTAAAATGTTGAATAACTTTTAATGGAGTGATTTAATCGAAAATTTATATGAGACCTTTTTTGTAGAGCGTTAAATATTACGTCAGAATAATTGAATCTTAAATCTTTTTATCCATTTGTTTCTGAGAAAAAAAATTAACAGTAAACAGTCAAATAATCCCATGTTATTTAAATGGTAAAAGAACATGATTCCGCCACGGTTTAATCAAAAAATTAAGAGCTTAATTGTATTGGATATTTTTTTTTGTATCATAAACTAAAAGTTCAGGGGGCGATCGCTGTAAAAAAATCTATTTGGGAAATAACGGACACCCTAATGGGTACGTACATACATTATTAGCTTTCAGAAAGAAGTATATGTTTTAAATTTAAGATATGAATAACAGTTAGCCCAGAGTATATGTTGTTTTGTGTAAAATGCCCTTTTTGCCAAGTATATGTCACATTGGAAAATTGGAGTTTTAACAAATGAGAGCTAAGAATTTAGGCTGAAATTTCACCCCTTAGAATTACATTTAGGTAAAACGTCTTATTACAACCTTATAGCTTATATTTTTACGAACACACTACTTTTTGTTTCGTTTTGATAAGACAAATAGGGCCTGAGATAAACAAGTTTCCGCAAACCCTTAAAAGTGCGAAAATGTCTGCGCCTAGTAAAACTAATATGGCCACCACCGGAAAACTAAAAACAATAAAACTAAAATAATAAAGAATTTGAACTTCCAACATGTTGGAGTGACAGCAAAAAAAATCAGAATTAAAATAAATAATCAAGCGACCATTGCTGGACCGACTGAATTGGACTGACCCATATTTATTTTTGGATTAGTTTTATGTATTTTAGAGTTGGAAGACTATATTAGTTGGTCACCTTTGTTTAATCATATTTGATTAAGATTAGTAATTAGTTGTTAGTTATTTGCGCATTAAATGCGATTTAGCAGACCGGTCACTTTCAATAACTCTATGGTCCATCCAACTTCGTCCCTGTTGCTGAACAAATAGTTATGGTCAAATCCTAATCCACATTTCTTCCTCCAGTAGAGTAGGGCTTTGCAGTTGATTAGAAGATGACAAACGATAAACACCTCTCTTCATTTATCACAGTGGAGGTTCCCCCTTTGCACTATATGTTAATTGCATCATTCTTGTGTGTCCTATTTTGAGTCTCGTTATAGCCACTGCGCAGTTCTTTAGCTTTGATCCGATCGAGATATCCTGGATTAAATCTCTCATCAAAGCTATTTTCTGTACTTTTATCTTGATTTGTTTCTTCAAGGCTTCCAATTCCAGCTTTTGATTGTCGAGTAGTTTTTGGATGGTTGTCCTATTTGCAGCTTACTCCGCTTGGTGCCCAATCTATCCCATATCCAAAGATCTTGATTATCTTTTTTTGGACCAATTAAATTTATTGTTTTTCAATTCCTCTACGTTTCGTCACGTATTGTGACTTCTTCAAGTATTTAATACAAAAAATATTATAAACAAACATAAACATTAATAAGAGATAATTCAAAATACAATTTATATCTTGAAAATTCGTTTAGTATCGATTTATCAGTGTAAAATTCCTTGTACCCATGGTGTTTGTTGCAGATTACCATGTATAACTTTACATACAGTACAGGAGGTGTATCGATCGTGTGTCCATTGGAAATTCGGTTAAAGAAGTATCTATCAGTTAATTACAGAGTTTTCAAGATAATCGTCGATTCTCAAACTGCGGATTCCCTTTTGATACTTTTAACTATTTTTTTTCGCTTTCAAAGTTTACCATTCTACCTTCAATGGTTGGTGGTGTTGGGGCTCACTTTAGTTATAATTTTTGGTCTTCTGGCCTAAACTACAATTTTCACATATCTACCATATGTTTTTATAGAATCGTTTTGAATCGAAATTTATTTGAGGCATCATATAAAGTAATGTGTGGAAAAAATATGTAAGTTCCAAATTTTATTTTGAATTCATTACCTAAAATGTATTTTATATGCTCTTCGCTTAAAACCAAGATAAAAACGATGAAATATCAATAAAATATTTTTATAATTGAAAAATAAATGACAAATATTTAACTTCAAAAACAAAAAAACTCAGCAGCAAATTATGATCAATATTTATGGTTTTATTGACATGAAGTAATTAAAATTAATTGCAGAAGGGTTCATAATCATATGTAATACCAGTATATTTTTTCAAATGCTTTTCATTAAAATAATGTAATAATTTGAATACAAAAGGGTTGATTTACCTTATTACAAATAACAGAGGAATAATAATTCAAAACTTCATAATTTTGCCATTCTGAAATTGATTAATTAATCCCGGAAATTGAAATTCAATTATTTAATCTTTTGCGTTCAACATACTCATTATAAACTTTAGAATTGTGTATTCGAATATTAGAAATCACAGACGATTGAAATCTTATTACCTACAATCAACATTCCGCAATTGCGAAATCAAATTATTATCACTTCTATATAATCTATACAAGTTTAAGAGTCGTGAATCAAAACTATGTTAATAATGCATTGTCAATACGTAAATTTATTTCGTTCGTAAGTAAATTTTTGGAAAATGCCAATTCATCAATGCAAAAATCCACGATGAATTTATGCAGGTACGTTTGTGCGACACAAAAAAAAAGAAGTGAAACGAAATTCCATGTCCCATAATTTAAAACTTTACACTTTTCAAAATAATGTGCTGATCTGTGCTGTGCAGAAGTGCAGAATTGCAAAGTGTTTTCAAATATTTGCAATTGCGATTCGTTCAAATACGACATTTTTAAATCAATTTATTGTTATATTATGCACTTTAACATATTTATTAAAATTTATTCCGTCTTAAGCGTGAATTCTATTCAATGAAAGATTTTTATTTGAATGGGTTTTTAATGGTTTGAAATAGATATATTTTTTGCACTTATTTTTGACTAAAATCGGGATTTATTCTATACTAGCTGATCCCCGCGCCTTCGTCTGCGTAACGTTGGGGTAGATTATATTTTCTTTTTAGATTTGCTATTTGTAGTGGTATATGATTTTTTTTTTAATTTTTTTTTACGAAAAACATAATCATACTTAAAAACACTATTTTGTCAACTTTAAAAACACACATTTAAAAAACTGTTGCTTAGAATAAAATATTTGTATGTAATAATCAATTAATTTTCAAAAAATATTTATAAACATCTAAAAAGTGTATGTTCAATTGCGTATACCTACGGTAGGTATACCTACCGTGAACGAAATACTCCATTAATCAATCAGGATCTATACATAAAAAAAAATCGTCAAATTCAATAAAGTCGGTCTTAATTATGACTTAAAACAGTAAAAATTTATCAAAACACTCAGGTCAAAATAACAGAAGTAAAGGGTCTCGATTAAGAATATAAGTAGAAATCCCATTTCATTGTCTATACTCTTGAACGAACCATTTTCTCAAAACTATTACACTACTGCAATGTACAAAACTACCGCGAAATTAAAATTTATTCAACTGCACGAAACCCAGTTCTTTTATAATCAAGTATAACCATTGCGTATCTATTCACTTATTATAAATATATCTGAATTTCAACTATGTAATTAAACCATTTTCTTAACTCGCCTAATTTCTCGCTACTCGATATTTGCTCACTAATGTATGTATTTGTGAATACGTATTTCGGATTTTTAGGTTTACAATATGTGAAAGCCAAAAAAAAAATGCTCACTTATAACCTTAACTTAACCATTTTTAGATATACCTATCAGAGTTTAAATTTTTAAGCAGACCCAAAGTTTCTGTTTCTAATATTAAACCAACTTTGTTTTATAATAAAGGGTAATTACGCTTCATTTATAACGATACTGTGACTATTAAATTTGAAATTTCGATTGTTTATTAGACGTTATGCCGTACAAACTTTGCCACCTTTTTTCACTTTTTTAGGGGAGGAATTATCAAAAAAGCTTTCTTATTATATATCTGCATCTTATAAGGAAAACACTTTCCAAATTACATCAACATGCATTTATATTGGAAAATACAATGTAAAACGAAAAAAATTATGATCTTTATTTTCACTATCATGACTAAAAAACAATTCGATTTCGCTCATCTGGACATTGTTCATACAAAATTGTTGATAATAGGTTAAAAGCGTGGAAGTAAATTTAAATATTTTATTTGTTTTCAATAGCAATAATTGGTTTTCAAATTGTTCTAAATACCGAAGGTAAGTTAGTTTGGGAGATTGTATATTTTAATTGATAATGAAATATACGATAAAAAATTGCTCCCTTAATGCTTTTCAGCAGAATATATAATTGCTCCTGGTCATAATCATTGATTCATAAAAATTAGATTTTTACTACTTTTATTGTTGAAAAACAAACAAAAATTAAAAACCACCTCTTTGGTACTTGGTATAAGTACCTGCTTCATAAACTTTTTATTAGTAATTAATTATTTTTTTTAATTACACTTACTAAAGTCAAAATTTCGATTGTTGTTTGTTCAATTGCAAGCAATACTTTATTTTGCTAAAATAAAACATTTTTTATATTTAAAATAAAAGTAGCCTTAGTTACTCCTTATTACATCAGCTACCTACTAATAAAAGTCCCGTCAAAATCGGTTCAGCCATTTCAGAGATTAGCCGGAACAAACAGACAAAAATTTAAAAAAATGTAATTTTCGTGTATGTACCGTAAATACTCATAAATGCATGTAGTAAAAAGCGGTTATTGCAATATCACAAACAGACACTCGAATTTTATTTAGATGTATAGATGTATAAATAATCAGTAATTAACTGCCTCATAAATTGATTGTCTTTAATGCCTTATGTTAGCAAATACTTTGTTTTAACTTTATCAATTTGAAGTTATGAATGCAAAAGCAAAAAGAAAATTATATATTTATATATATATAGATTTCTAGAACAAATGGTTCTTAACTTAAAATTAAAAATATATTCTATTTTGTTTTATGTATAATAACGTTTTTACTTAGCTTAAAAAAATAATTTTAATTTTTGTGAGAGTACCAATTTAGGACAATATTTTAAATATTTTTTTTTTGATAGTCTCTAGCAATTGTTAGTTTCCATTCTCATTATAAGAAAATTATATGTTACTACAAAGTTTATGAAATGAACTGAGAAAACGTAACGTTTTTAAATTGAACAATGACCAAAACATTAATAATTACGTCCGTGATGACAATAATAAGCCCATCTATAAATCACCAATGAATTGATTTGAAATCATATTAGAAATTTTCAATTATAAGCTTACATAATGATTCAATTAAATAATATTACGTTTCCCAAAAAAGAAAAAAAGAAAATTCAAGCAACGCAATTAGAAAAATGTTCATAAAGTTAATAAAAACTATTAACAAACGTAATGGTTTCGAATAAAAATTTCAATTGATGAGAGTACCGAATTTTTACAGCAAATACATGAACAGAATTGGTTGTTTTTTTTTCGAGATATAAGTCGACTTCTTTGTGCCTATTTGTTTCATTCGTGCAACCTGCAACTTTCTCTCGGATATAATCTCCAATTAATTAGTTAAGTGATGCCAGCGCATCTTCCACACGACTCACACATTGTAAACGTAAATTGAAGTGATGTAGCCAGAATCATTGCTTCATGTTTGCGAAAGTGAGTGGGCAACTACTTTCATAACACAAACCATTACAAATATTTTTAAGAATAAATTCAAATGCATTGAGGAAATTCAAAAGGAAAATATGTTTATTAATAAAAAAACGCTCTTAGCTAACAACACACCTTCCTCGAGCTCTTAATCTTCCATCTCGAGTTCATGCATTACAATGATGAGTAAAAAAAATAATAATAAAAACGATTTCAAATGATGAATCCACACCAACATGAATTATAGGCATTTTTTTTAAAAAACAATAATACACACTAGGTGCACGTTCTAATTAAAAGCTCTTTAATTAACTTAACTTTAAATTTTTTAGTTAAAACAAGTCTAACACCAATAAAATAGGTTCTGTTTTAAGTTCAACATATGTATATTCTTTTGGTTTTCTGCCTTTTATTTTGTCACAAATGCCACAAAGGGAATAAGGCACAATTTACAGAATTATTAAAATATTTCAAAAACTAACATTTAAAATTTATTTTTTGATCGAAAAATGTTTATTAAAAGTGTTTAGTCAAAAAAGAATATAAGTTTCGTAACAATTTTAAAACTACGTGAGTAACCAAGTCATAACAGAAAATAAAACCAAAATGAATGAAATAATTTTTTTTAATTTTTTTATTTTCAAATAAATTGTACAATCTGCATAAGGTTGCAATAAGTGCATTCAATCTATAGACAATAAGGTGTCCGTTATTTCCCAAATTGGGTTTTGTTCTACAAACGCCTCCCCCCCCCAAATTTTCAGGTTATGACCTACAAAAAAAAAAATCAGACCAGCCCTTAATATTCACATTAACCCGTGCCTAAGTCATAATACATTTCCCATTTAAATAACATGGGATTTTTGCATTTTTTGCAGTTAATTTTTTTTTCACTGAAACAAATGTAGCTAAAAATATTTGAACAGCTATTTCGTGTAGGAAATTTAACGCTCTACAAAAAATATCTGAATCCTCTTTTCGATAAACTTTACCGTTTAAAAGTTATTCAACAATAAAGAAGTATTCATAGTCAAATTCATTGCTTTCCTATTTTTTTTTATTTACTATCGCTTTTTGTTTGCAAAAAAGCGATGGTTGTAGCGTTAAAAAATTGTGAAGATTCAGAATTTGATTCGTTCAAACATTATATTATTAATACAGATGGTGAGATTAAAAATTTAGAAAAGAAGGAATTTGATTTTTTTATTAATTCGAATTCGTTGAAATTTTTCGATAGATTTGATATTAGTAAAGATTTTTTAGAAACTAATGCTGATACGAGGAATAGCAATGATACTTATTTAAATGGGCTGGCAATTGTTAATAATCTGCAGGTAGTAAACGATGTCGCCGAAAGAGCTGTTCAATTAACACAAGATTATATCAATAGATTAACTACTCAAGACGATCAAAAACAATATTTGATTCAAGTTGTAAGTGAATACAGAGCCAAATATACCACTGCAACTAAAGAATGTTTGTCAAAAAAATTATAGGATGAAAAAAGTACAATAAATATTTTGATACTGTTATTTATAACAATAATATACTTAATTTTAGATCCAACTTTTGTATTTATTTATTTTATTATATATCTGTATGAATTTAGTTTGATGTAAATAAAAATTATGGTGAAAATTAAAAAAAAAAGATGAATTTGACAATGAATACTTCTTTATTGTTGAATAACTTTTAAACGGTAAAGTTTATCAAAAAGAGGATTCAGATCTTTTTTGTAGAACGTTAAATTTCCTACAAGAAATAGCTATTCAAATATTTTTAGCTACATTTGTTTCAGTGAAAAAAAATTAACTTCAAAAAATGTAAAAATCCCATGTTATTTAAATGAGAAATGTATTGATTTAGGCACAGATTAATGTGAATATTAAGGGCTGGTCTGGGTTTGATATTTTTTTTAGGTCATAACCTGAAAATTTGGGGGGGGGGGCGTTTGCAGAACAAAACCCAATTTGGGAAATAACGGACACCCTAATAGACAATCACATGTAAGCTCTAGTCCCAGTAGATTAGTGCTGTGTAAGTACAAAATAGATTTTTAACAAGCAATAGCTACAACATAGCAACAATAATAGTCTTATAGCAATAACGACAATCATAAAAGCAATCAAGAGTAGCAATAAGAATAACAATAGTCTATAATAACAATATTAATGCTATAAAGAATGTGATACATTAATATATAAGTAATATCTATACTAATATATAAAATTCTAACGTCTGTCTGTACATTTCGATTTTGAACCCAATTTTAGAGTAAATATTTGTTTCAAGAGGCCCTTACTCCAAATTTAACATTTTTAATTTTTTTTTCTGTCTGTCTGTCTGTCTGTGTGTCCCGATTTAACTAAAGAACGGAACAACCAAATTTAATGAAATTTGGTATTAAGATACAACACAATTTCCCACAGACTATAGGCTACTTATTATTCCAAAAAAATAATAAGGGAAGGTATTCCTTAGGGATGAAAACAGAAATTTTTACACTAGACAGGTGAGTTATATATCATTGGAAAGGTAATTAAAAGTTAGAAAATAACATGTAAAAATATTTTTAGTTGAACTGATAAAAAGCACGTTAAATTCACTTTAAAGTCTAAAAAATTGCCTCTTTGAAACATAAATCTTTATATATACAAAGCACATAATTGATGTTAATAGCGTAATGGCTTTTTTTTGAAAATTTCTACCCTAAAAGAGTAAAAGAGGTCACAAAGTTTGTATGAGAAAATGTAGAGTTAATCAACAATCGAAATTTTGAATTTAATAAGTGTAATTAATAAACAAATAATTAATTAATATAATAAGTTTCTGTTTTTGTTATATCATTTTAATAACAACATTTTAAATAACTTCATTTCACTTAATTAGTATGAAAGTTTAGGAAGTAGGAACTTATACTAAATACCAAAGAGGCAGTTTTTAATTTTTGTTTGTTTTTCAACAATCAAACTTTTTTAAAATCTAATTTTTATGAACCAATGATTGTGACCTGGAGCAATTATTTAACATTAAGGGAGCAATTTTTTGTCATATATTTCATTATCAATCAAAAAATAAAATCTTCCAAACCAACTTTTCTTCGGTATTTAGAAAAATTTGAAAATCAATTATTGTTATTGAAAATAAATAAAATATTCGAATTTCCTTCCACGCTTTCTATCTATTTCCAACATATCTATTTACGTAACGCAGACGAAGTCGCGGGGATCAGCTAGTATACAATAAAGCTATATAATAAGAAATAATAATTTGGCAACAGATAGTTAATAGGAATATTTGTTTAGTTCCAAAATCTATCAGACAAATCTATTACATTCCATTTTTGTAACCTTCTTATCATCTCACTGTTGTCAATAAGTTTATTGCGAGATGGTTGGAATGATCGTCAAGTTTTGTCAGATATTTTTTACTAAACTTTTGAATTTCCTCCTTTACAGATGGCATTTCTGTATCTTCATGTATTTTTTTATTGTTTACATACCATGGAGCACCGATTATTTGTCGTAGGGTCCTTGATTGAAATAAATCAAATTTGAATCAAATAAATCAAATAAATAATTCTATATTGACCAAACTGATAGATCTTTTGGGACTAGATATAGGAAGTATACTTTAAAAAACACATATGTGCAGTTCACACGCGGTAGAAGTGAAAACTTCAAAAAAGATGAACTTCAAGATTTTGAGACGAATGTAAGATTTTATGAGTAGGATAATTGTAGGGTTTATTTTACGATTTATTAACATATATATTATATAAGTTTATCCTGAATCCAAATTTACATTTTCGATAAATGATACGAGAGCTTTTGATAATGGAAGTATGAAATAAATCCAGTGGTAGTAAAGATGCAGGTATCGTTTAATATTTGATACTATTGTATTTGGACATCGTTGGAATTCCATTCTTCCCGATTACTTGAAAATACGTGCAGTAGAGTAAAATATTATTATTTACATTTGAGTTTGTAATTATTATCCACAAAAGATCTTCATGTTCTGGGCGTTGTGATTTTAAATTTCGTTGGAATAATAACAAAGGAGCACATATTATAACCGAACATATTTTAAAAAAAAATTTTAACGAAATTCTTCATGAGCAACTTTATTTCGGCGAAATTGTGAGTACCTAAGGAATCGACTGTACATTCATTTTAGTAGCACCTGAAAAACAGTTTGTAGTATTATGTGATATCAGAATTAATTTTAAAGTAGAATTTATTTTATTGAAATTTCGTGATTAAGGACGAAATATGTGGTTAGAAAATATTTAAGTACTTACTAGCATCATTTTCACTATTTTGCACAGTCGAATCATTATTAAACGTGTAAGAACTACTATTTTTCTTATTTAGTTATGCTTTTCGGCGTGCCCGAACTCACGAACATGTTCTGTGAACCTTTTGACGTCTTTATGGCCTTGTTTTCTTTACTTTTTTTCTTTACTTTTTACGGTAAACTTAAAAATTAATTTTATTAAAACAATGAAATGTTTATGTTCACAATTATAATAATCAATTTAACACTGTTGTTATTGGTCGCTATGAAAACCATTCTCAAGTAGCGTAATACGCAGGCGCGCACAACCATAAGAAATACTAATGTTTCCTACCTCATTCTCTCTCATGTTAAATCTTATAGATTTATGTATATGTTTCTCTTTTTATTCCCGCTTTCCGTTTCATAAAATTTCAAGTCACAACGATGCTAAAGATGTTTTCACTTCAAAAATTTGAATCAACAATATTTCTAAATTTTACAAAACATTAGTTCGACAAAAACTATTATTACATAAATTTTTAAATAAACTTTAAATTTTGACATAGCTGAAAGAAAGAACACTTTTTATACGCTTTGTTTAATGATTGACAAAATAAAAATACCATCTGACGATGACAACTATATTAAACGCTGCTAAAACGGTGAATATATTTATTCACGTACGCATGTTCGAAGTTATACTTCTTTGGTATTGTTAAAAAGATGTCTTCAATCTACTGTCGTAGTCTCTTCCGATAGTGCCTGAACATGTACACTAGTTAAAAGTATTTTGTGACAACTAAACTATGATAAAATTATAAACACAATTTGCTTTCAATATCAAAATACATGATAAGCAAACGTATGTGTAGCGGCAAAGACAATGACAAAAAATATAAATATGTGTACATATCCATGACAGTGGAAAACAAATATAATAATTATTGTCTTTTAGACCTATCATGTAATTAGTTTAAACTGCCATTTCGATTTCATTCAATTGCTAATTTTAGCCATTTATCAGTTGTGTCAGTGTTGAGCTGTGAATATTTCACGGAAAGTTACTGGTTTTCAAATAAAAAATTACAATGCCAATAAATACAAAGATACTGTATATATAAACATTTGGCTGTCTGTATATTCTGAATAATATATTTACACATTTGGCTACTGATATAAAATGTATATTACTTAATTTATGAATTATCTGTTTTTGAAAACAGCATAGGTCATGTATTCGAAAAATACTAACCAAAAACATTTACCATATAGAAGTTGATTGCTGCCATAAAATATCATGTTTTGAAATGAATTAAAAATTTTAAATAGCAACGTCCAAAAAATTATATTGCAACAATAGTAGTTGTCAGTAGTTGTATTTTTTATGGATCCATTTATATATGAGTATTGAAACAGATTTTTAATTCAAATATAAAAAAAGATATTTTTATATAATGTATCAATCGACTATTCTTTATTATTTTAAATATTGCATTGAATAATTTCCAAAATATACATTTTAATTTTCATAATAATAATATATATGTTATATGAATGCCATATTAAAAATGCAGCCTGATAATTTTTTCATAACATCCCTAAAGTGAATAAGCCCAAAAGTTCATAAGGCCGAAATAATAACAAAAATATTTATTTATGAAGTCCTAATATGTATAATCCGTGTTTTGATAATCAAAATATTTCTTTGCCAGGTTGACATAAACGCCAACGACAACAAAAACAAACATTTGATCAGCTTTCAACGACCATCGGAAAAATAATTAGATAATCGCTTATAAATTGGTAAAAAATATTCAGAGGACTAGGATCAAATAATAATCAGTCAAAACTATTTATTACATGAAAATTTTACAATAATCGCTTATTTTTAAACATCATATCTTCTTACGTGAACAGAAAATTAACAAATAAAATAAAATGTTTCCAAATAACAACGTTCTTAATTCGTTCATTCAAAAAAGTAAGCAAACACAAACCAGAGATTTAACTTAATAATAGGGAAATCTGAAGGCAATATCCTTTGATTCAACTTAAAATTAAAGCATTATCCTTTTTAAAGCTTTTTTTAAGTCAATGATATAAAAACCCTTTGTAACATCAAACTTTTAACATCAAGTATACTAATTTAAACACCAAATTAGGCTATTGATTTTTAAATACAATATTTGAAAATAACATTTTGAACATCATTTAAGATTTAAATTTTTCAGCACTTAGAAAATATTGTAGCAATTGAAATAGTTAGAAATCCGATGTCACAGCTCTGGGCAATTACGGTGGATAAAATAATAAGACCAACCCTTAATTGATTAGTTTTTCTCAAAGTTCTTTTTGTGTAGATGAGTTTTACATTATCATATTGCAACATTTAACTTTTTTCTTCACCATTTTTGAACTCTTTTGGGACTTTATGGTAAAGATTTGATACCACTTCTTCCCTTAATATTTTACTGCTCATTGTTTGTATTATTCTTGATTGAAGAACTCAAAGTCATCGGAATTAAAAAAAATTATTTGGTTTTAAATAAATATTTAATTCACTTCGATTGAAACTGTAAATATTTTTGATAACAATTCTGCTTAGCAATCGTCTAAAATTCGAAGGGAACACAATACTGAACTGGTATTCCTTCGGGCATTTGTCTAGTTATTTGAATTTCAATTTAAGATTAATATTTTTTTTAAACTTTTTTCAGTAACAAGCCACTCTAATAGTTAAATATCTTCAGCAAAATTTTAAACGAACTTATTATTCATAATTAATTACTTAAGGTTCAGAAGTTCAGTAACGACATTACTTTCCAGTCCTCTTTATAAATCCTTGGTGTAAACAGTAATGGATTTTTTTCTACCTTAAAGTTAGTCAACAGCAAATTTAAATTGATAAAATATTCAGAGGACTTATCTGATTATTTTTATCTGATTTGTATCTGATTATTTTTGATCCTAGACCTCTGAATATTTTATCAATCTATTATCATCGAGAATCTGAAATTTTACAATAAAGCAAATTTAAATTATATGACTAATTGACTACATTTTTCGATAGTAACAAGATTAGAAAAAAACAATTCATATTTTTATTTTATTACGAATTTGAAGTTGCATTAATGACCATTACCAATTTTCGTTATAAACCTCAGGAAAAAGGAAATCTCTAATATAATAACATTTTTTTAATTTTTGTTTTAATGACCTAAATATATTATTTGATTAATTAGAATATAATAAAATCAATGGTAAAAGGAAAAGAATCGTTAAAATCTTCAGACATAGTAAATCCGTTCATAACAGTTAAGAATATGATGTTATTGCTATGGAATAAGGAAATAAATAATTCAATTTTATTGAGTTTAAGCTAATTTACTTGGTATTTGTTCTCAACTAAACTTATTTTTTTGAATGCATTTTTAATTTATATATAACTTTATATTATTACGTTCCTAAATAATAAAAAGCTCAAAGTACCTAATTTATATTTAATCCTACATTTTACCACTTAAATTCTTTTTATAAATCATTAAAATCAACCTTGTATACAGCGAATAATTGTAGGATTACAATTTTTTCTATTCAAGAGGAATTGATGAAAAAACTATTCAATGAAATATAAATTAGCGGGCTTAAAATTTTCCCTTCACAGTATTTAGTTTTTGAAAGTTATAATAATTTTTATTTTGTGTTATGTATTCAATATATTCATTTTACCATATTATCCATTTAAAATTTTCATAAAAAGGTTTTGATTCAAATTTGAAATTTGTGAAAATTATAGAATCGAACAATAGTAAGTACTATAGTGAGTACAATAGTAGGTACTTATAGTGGTAGTTATTATTCAGAAACACAATTCAATACTAGGAGTGAAAATCAATTATTTACGGCTTTAACTATGAAATATAAATACGCTGTAAATTTTAATAATATTTTTTTAAATATTTTTTTTTTCATTGGCGCTAAATTTCGTTCCAGCGAACATTCTTTTGAGGTCTGAGACCAGGAAAAAGTCACTGGGGGACAGATCTGGCGAATATGGTGGAGGCGGAAGCAATTCGAAGCCCAATTCATGCAATTTTGCCATTGTTTTCATTGATTTGTGACACGGTGCATTGTCTTGATGAAACAGCACTTTTTTGTTCTTTAAATGAGGATTTTTTTAACGATTTCATCCTTTAAACGATCCAATAACGCTGTATAATAATCGTTGTTGATGGTCTGGCCCTTTTGGAGGTAATCAATGAATATTATACCTTCCGCATCCCAGAATACTGATGCCATAACCTTGTCAGCTGACTGTTGTGTTTTTCCTCGCTTTGGATTCGGTTCATCGTGTGTAGTCCACTCAGCTGACTGTCGATTGGATTCCAGAGTGAAATGATGGAGCCATGTTTTATCCATTGTCACATATCGACGCAAAAATTCAGGTTTATTGTGCTTAAGCAGCTTTAAACACTGCTCAGAATCATTAACACGTTGTTGCTTTTGATCGATTGTGAGCTCGCGTGGCACCTATTTTCCAAACAGCTTTCTCATGTACAAATATTCGTGAATGCAATGATGTACACGTTCAGATGAGATCTTCACAATATCTGCTATCTCGATCAACTTCACTTTACGGTCATTTAAAACTATTTTGTGAACTTTTTTGATGTTTTCGTCGGTGACAGCCTCTTTTGGGCGTCCACTGCTTTTGCCGTCTTCGGTGCTCATTTCACCACGTTTAAACTTAGCATATCAATCAATGATGGTTGATTTTTATGGTGCAGACTCCGGAAACTCTTCATCAAGCCAAGATTTTGCTGCAACTGTATTTTTTTCCTTCAAAAAGCAATATTTTATCAGCACACGAAATTCTTTTTTTTCCATCTTTTTCAAACAACAAAAGTAGCTACACTCACAACGCAATATCTCACAAACTAATGATCGGACTGCTGTCGAATTTAGGCACGTATCGTCTAAAGATTGGTACTAACTAAAAATCATATGGATTTTATACTAACACCGCCATTTGTGTGTCAGACCGGGGACTTTTCAATTGGCCTAATATCATAAATATTGATCATTGTTATTTAAAATTTTGTCGCTCAGAGGTCTAGGCTATATGCACCTTCAATATATTTACATAGGTAAATGTTCTCAATAAAATATAAATTAAATAGAATGATGTAATTGTAATAAGGGTCTAATACAGCTTATTCTAGTAAGGTTATAATTCAGAGTCAGATTATAGGAAAAAAAGCTCTGGGAAGAAAATGGACATCCTGAGTAAGCAACCATCGTGGGTAATTAGGAAAAAGCACTACAGGACTCTTCCGCGCTGCTGTATCAAAAATAAAAATTGCCTTGATAATCGCCAATCTTCAATATTGAAGGGACACAAAAAGAAGAATAAGATTAACAATTAATATTTTATAATAAAATAAAATTTATTGCTCTTATAATATATAAACAAATACTTTGTTTACATTTTGTTTTTAATTTTAAGTGCGATGTACCTTGCATAAACCATCCAAGCAGCGTCTGTAGATTCTGATCTTAGATAGAGATTAGTTTACGATATTGTAGTTGGGGAAAAATAGATGGCAATTCTTAAAAAAACCCGAATATTGTTTCTGCTTTCAGTTTGTTACAAGACCATATGTCTTATTCTTTTATGTTTGTATTTTCTGTACTTTTGAAGTAGGTCATTGAGGGTGCAGTCACTGATACTTCTAATTATTTGGCTAGGCCCACTTCTACAATTTGTGTAGAATTTCCACGATAAAGCAAGGATATATAAATCTAGCGGTAGTATCTTTAATTCCTCATGCAGATCGTGTTCTCTGTATTTAACTGAGTAGTTTCCCAGCATTCTCAGTAATTTATTTTGGATTCTTTGTATTGTAAGATACTTGCTTTTGCTTACTGAATTCCAGACTGGACAAGCATATGTAAGCACTGGTCTGAGCACTGTTTTATAAATTATTAATTTATTGTTGGTAGACAGCCTTGACTGACTATTTAGTAATGGTTTTAGGATGTTAATTCGGACCATTAATTTGTTTTTAGATAATTTTATGTTTTCAGCAAAGTTGCGTCTGGAATCCAGTTGCATCCCCAAGTATCTAACTGTTTTAGCCCATTCTATATTTTTCCCATTTATTAATACCTTTTTATTCTTGTTGGGTCTTCTTCTAGTGAATAGTATAGCTTCGGTTTAATTATCATTGGCCTTTATTTTCCATTTTGTAAAAAAAATCGTTATTGTTTTTAAGGCCTTGGTTAATCTGTTGGCTACTGTATCAGCTCTCCACGAGGATGAAAAAATTGCTGCATCGTCAGCATATAGGGAAAGGAAAGTTTCAGGTGTCCGCAGTATATAATTTATATATAGTATAAATAGTACAGGTCCCATAATAGACCCTTGAGGGACTCCAGCCTTAACCAATTTGCTACTTAACATTACATTTCCGATTTGTACACAAAATTGGCGCTCTTTGAGCTAACTATCGATTACACCGGCACACAAAAAAAAAGTGCTCTGTACTTTTGACCGGACCTACATAAATCTACGTATTTTGACCCCCTGAACACGAATCCGGGGTCGGTTTGACCAGTACACCCTCAAAAATTCGAGAAAACTAAAAAACCGAAAAAAATGATTAAAATCGGCAGTTTTGGTGACATAAAAATTTTTTTGAACTAAACCAAGCATGATTTTCATGTTTTTCGATCCGCTGAATACAAATTCGAAGTTTACGTAGACCATAACCCGTTTTTATTGTAAGAAAATTGCCTGCTTTGCGAGCCTGCTTTCTGACTCTGACCAGACGCCGACACTGGGGTTCCGAATCCCTGCATCGTAAAACACTTTTCGCTTGTGCCTGCCATGACGGCGTATACGCCTTTAACCCAGGGACTCTGCCAGACGGTTCTGTTGCCCGTCGTCACCACGTGGAGATGTACTAGTTACAGACACAAGCGTCCAAACAAGAATTCAAAAATGCTTAAAAACTTCTCTTGCATAACTAACTAGCCCTGTACATAAGTCATTTAAAGACAGACGGATTCGATATAAGCAAATGACGAATTGAAATGAAAGCAATTGGCCCATTTGTAATTTTCAGAGATTTTTTGCGGGGAATTTAAATTTCTCTTAAGATTTTGGCCAAATAATCTTCAAAATCATATTCCAGAAATAGAATAATATGCAAAATATCCTTTGTAGAGATTTAAAAGTTTATTTTCATCATATAATCTCGAATTTTAGAACAATGGCCGCAATTTTTTACAATTTTTAAGGGTTTTTTGCAATTTTCTTACAATAAAAACGGCTTATGGTCTACATAAACTTCGAATTTGTATTCAGCGGATCGAAAAACATGAAAATCATGCTTGGTTTAGTTCAAACAAAATTTTATGTCACCAAAACTGCCAATTTTAACCATTTTTTTCGGTTTTTAAAGTTTTTTCGAATTTTTGAGGGTGTACGGGTCAAACCGACCCCGGATTCGTGTTCAGGGGGTCAAAATACGTAGATTTATGTAGGTCCGGTCAAAAGTATACAGCACTTTTTTTTTGTGTGCCGGTGTTATTAATATAATGTACCTTGGAAATCTAATCCTAATTAACTTGTATGTTCGCCTTTCATGCCATAGAGTATCAAAAGCCTTTTCTATGTCAAGGAGAGCCATTCCCGTGTGTTTATTATTGTTAAAAGCGTCAGTTATATGGTCACATATTCTGTTAAGTCACATTGTTGTGGAATGCCTGCGTCTGAATCCAAACTGTTCGGGTATTAATATCTTTTCTTTGTTAATATGCCCGTTTATTCGTCTTAGGATAGTTCGTTCGACGATTTTGCTTAAGGTTGTTAGTAGGCTGATAGCAAGGTTTATAAACTACACAGGTTGCCCAATTAGAAAAAAATAATGACGTCATAGGAAGAATTTTGAAATTTGAATCAGTCTGAAGATATATACGAATTTCTTCTGGATAAGTCACGTGGCGCATGAGGCCACCTGTGTATTTTATAAACCTTGGGCTGATAGGTCTATAACTAGTGGGACTGAAGGCTGGTTTACCAGGTTTGAGGATCGGAATCAGTTTAGATTTTTTGAATGTTTCTGGAAAATATCCGTGAGCCAGCATTTTATTTATGATAGTGCTCAGTCTCTTGATCGCTAATTTTGGAAGGTTTTTCAGAATCTTGGCATTGATATTATCTAGTTCTGGCGCTTTGTAATGAATATTTTATAAAAAATGACTTAAAAATATAATTTTTTCAACCAAAAAAAGGTATAAACCTTAAAAATCTCCATCAACTATCAATCGTTTAAACAATAATGATTTCTTCAAGATTATGCCACTGACCACAGGAAATAATTTTCAAAAAAAATTTTCAGTTATTCAATGCGATAACAACGTTCCCTTACTAATTTTTTAAATGCCTCCTCATATTTTTTGCTGTCGTAAATTTTTCATACTCAATCAAAAAAATGGTGTGTATGATCTCATCTAATAATAGATAAGTGTTAATAAAACAATTGTCTTTAAATTTTATTATTATATAATTGCCCTTCCTAGTTACAGAGAGTATAAAGAATCACATTAAATTATGTTGATATTAAAATTTGTTTTGATGTTAAAATAAGAGGGGAATAAAAAAAAAACGATAAATTATTTATTTTTTTTGTTGTTGTTTTTTTGATAAGTAGAGAACAGGAGTGCTACTCTTTTAAAGTATACTTATTGATATCATTACTATATTTTTTTAACTTAAATTAAGAATGTTTTAGTAAAAAACAACGTTTGATTTTAAAGTTCATACAAAATAAATGTAATGGAATTACTATGGCCAAAATATATTTTTTGGAAATGTTTCTATGAAATCATTTACAACTCTTATGGATTAAACTTGGTTTCACCACTTTAATCGAGAATTGGTATCTTGACGATCACTTAACGAATGATTATATATCAGTTAAATAAAAAAGGCTTCAAACATTTAGTAGTAATTTATTAGTGGTAATTGAAAGTACTAATTCCATAAATGATGCCTTTAGTCAAGCACAAAAATAGTCTCCTCAAAAAGCAAATTTTTTCAATGATTCCAAAATTGTTTGAAACACTATATAAATAATTGACACAACTATTGCCCAAAGTGTCAATACAAAACTTATTTGAATTAAAAGTAAATAAAAAATGAAAATGAAAATGTAAATCCCGACATTTTATAATAAAATTTTCAGCTTTTTTCTTCTTCCTTAAATTTTTAATGTGGCTTGAAATCAATTGAAAAAAACTTCAATGGTATTTGTTGTCTATTTGGCTGTTTACTTTTAATTATTCCAAAGAAAATCAATTTAAATTTGTTGGGAGGTTCACTTTATGTTCAAATTGAAAATACTAAATAAATAATAGAAATCAAAAAGTTTTACGTTATTTGTTATGCATTACTGTATCCTTTCAACCGCTTTATTTTCAGTTGGACTTGCAATTAATTGTTTATTGTTCCTCACTGTTGAAACCTTAGTAATTTAAGCTTCTACTAATTTAAAGCGTACTACTAATTACAGAATCCATGTATTCATTTGATGGTTTTAAAATTTTAGGTAAATAAAATCGAAACATTTATTTGTTAAATTGTTTATTAATTTTTCATTAAAAAGTGTGGTTTTAATTTGTTATTAATAATTTATGCTTAACAATACAATTAAAAGCCAAACAAAAATAATATCTCTGCCGTTTAAATTAGTTTTAAACATTTCCTTTGTTTTCAGTTAAAATGGAATTTCCGGGATTTTCATATGAAAACATGAATCTATACACTGGTGAACCACTTAAGAAAAAAAATAATGCAAGCTCCTGGATAATTATGCTTTGAGTCCAGGGCAGATTTAGGGGGGGGGGGGGGGGGCACAGGGCCCCCGTACTGTGGAGATTCCATAACAGTACATACTTAGAAGCAAATCGAATTATTAGTTGTGAAAATATATGAATAAAATAACAAAAAGAACATTAGTGAAACTCTAGTCTATGTCTGGCTGGAATTGCGAATTTTTTTCGTGATCCCTTTCACGCTCTTACAAAAGAAAGAAGATACTGTCCCCCCCTCCAGAAAAAAATCCGCCCTTGCTATGAGTTTCAACTATCAACGTTTTTCGAAAAAAATATAGCGATTATTAATTATAGTTTATTAAGTCTCCTGCCAATTGCGGCGCAAAATAATCGAGCGATTGCTATTGCAATAGCCAGTTTTAGTTTCAATCAAAATAGAACTTAGAGAAAACATAACTTCACCACTGCGTATAAAAATAATCGTACAAGTGCCTCGGATAAGATTTTTTCGCCGACTCTGAACAGTTATACTGTGTATACAATATTTAGTACAATATATATACAATATTGCGGTCCAATTTATGTAGTATACTTTAATATAATAATAAATAAAAATCATAACAGAAACATAAGTTCAAACAAAAATATTTGTGACGTATTGCCCAGATACGTATTTCGATTGCCAAGCAATCTTCCTCAGTGGTCATCAAGTAGTTTGGATCACTCCGTAACTGCTTTGTGATGATTCATGCTGAATAACGGCGAATCATCACAAAGCAGTTGCAAAGTGATCCAAACTACTTGGTGACCACTGAGGAAGATTGTTTGACAATCGAAATACGTATCTGGGCAATACTTCACGAATATTTTTGTTTGAACTCCTGTTAAAATTAATGTATATGGTATAATTTTTATATATTATTATATTAAATTATACTACATAAATTGGACTGCAATATATTCTATATATTGTATACACAGGTAAACCGCAAATTAAGTGGTTAATCTTTAAAATGACATAGTGATACCCATAAGAGGACCCTAAAATCCTAGTAGAAAAAGAAAATACTTAAGGTTTTAAATAGGCGATGCATTGCATTAAAATGAAATCACTTTACTTGAGCATTAAAAAAAATCAAAAAGATCTCGTGATAATATTGAAGGATAGAGACAAATTCAAGAAAAGCCAATCAAAAACCCTTTCAAATACAACTCCTTTGATACATCCTACACATCCTTTGATAAATGATGAACATAACATGTCTTTACTAATCTGCTAAAGGTAGTTGTTTTAATTTTTACTCATAATTAAGGGGGCATTCTGGTCTAGAAACTTGAAAAAATCGACATTTTTTTTGCATATTTTGAAAGTTTAGACATTCAAAAATATGATTCTAAAAAAATTTTTTAAATTCGAATTATTTTCGGAGATACAGCCGATTTAGATACAAACGAAACTAGAATTGACCGCTCTGAACTACGAGCTTCTGCTGCTTCAAAAGAAGGTAGAACAGCTCGATTAGCTGAAAAAACTTCTCAAGACCTGAATTATGAGAAGGAGGAAGTCCCAATGTATGGATCTGGGATCGCCGATTGATGCCATGTGAGTATTACATATTATTTTCTGAGTTATTCCATTCGAATTGATTCCTAAACTTTAAAAGCGTTTTTCTCGAAACTACTTTTTTTGAGGTGGTTGACATGATATTTCCAGTTCTACTTAACCGATTCCTTCGAAATTTGATATATATCTCCTTTATTCAACTCTTCATCGGTCTGCTTTGGATTAAAAAAAAAAAAAAAATTTTTTTTAAAAAATTCGGAAAGTTCGAAAAAATCGGGTAAAAAACATTTTGTTTTTCAAGTTGACGCCATTTTGTTATTATTTTTTTTATTTGAAAATGGTCAACCCAATTGCGACATCTTTATTAATAAAAAATTTGTTTGATTTTTTTATTTTAGGTCGCTACAAGGGTTGAAATCATGTCAACCAGGACGCATCGGTTTTTTTTGAAGCCCCCATTTCATCGGCCTGTATCTCGGCGAATTTTGTTTTTTTTTCTAGTAATTTTTTTATATTTTCAAAATATCAATAAGAACCATACAGAAAAGTAGATCGTAAACATGTTTTTCATTTTTTTTTTACCTTACTTGAAAAAATGCCTAAAATTCAGGCTACTAGACCAGAATACCCCCTTAAATTTACTCGAAATATAAGAAGGTTTATAGAGAAAATATCAATAGTTCTCAAATGATTGTTTCTCACATAGTTTGTTATTCCATCCATTTCGTTGAACTTTGAAAATTGTTTATAAATAGATAGTCCTTCAAAACTAAGAAGTCTTCACCCGTAACTCCCCCCTTAAAAATTTGAACAAAAAAACAAAATTAATTAACAACATTTTGATAAAACAAAACCTTTGATATTTATATTTCAAAAGATTTTTGTAGTAATACTTCTTTAGCAGCATAATGAAAAAAATGATCCGACTGATTTTTTAATAAAAGATAACGCCGTTACTATAATAGGAAATTGCTCGCAAATAGTTATCAAACAAATTCAAACCGAATCTGGTCGATTTTGGGAACAATTTCGATAGTACAAAAAAATATTCTTCATCGTAAAAAAAATAATTATTAATTTGATTTAAATTTAAGACTCGAGAATATTAAAATTAAAATAAATATTAGGAATTGGCAATTTGGAAATTTGAATTCGATTGAAAATAATAACGGTAGGAAAAAAATTTGTAAGCCTATCAGCCAATCAATATTCAAATAATAAAAATGAATAAATAGATAATAATTCAACAATTGTAAAACACGAAATTTAAAACAATCTATGCGCAATTTTTTTCTTTTTATTATTTCTTCTCAATTTAATTATTTTTTTAAGCTAAATAATTTCTTAGGTGCAGCAATAAAGATTCACCAAAAATAAATATTCATTTCGAAACATTTGAAACGTGCTTATTAAAAAAAAGTAAACTAAATTATAACCAAACACTATACTTTTGTGTTTAGATAAAAAGAAATCAATGACAATAAAAAATAACGAGGCATTCAAGAAATATTTAAACAAAATTAAAGTGTAATTAGTCAAAAAAAAATATTTATTCTTTTTTGTTATTTATCAATTTTGGAAATTAATACAAAAGAGGTACAATATTAAACAGCTGTGATAATTTTTTTTTGTTTTCAATTTAAAATCAACACAAATGGTTAAAACGAACATTTACAAAACAATATTTGGTTAATTAAAATATCTTACTAATTAAACCACCTCGTAACAAAGCAATCGAAGCTTGTTTCAATAAATACAGAAAAACTTTACGATTAACAAATAAAACGAAACAAAGATAGTCAAAAATTTTTTGGTGATTTTTTTAATTTATTTATCGTTATATATCCTATAGCGGTATTTTTTTACAGAGAATTAAAACTTTACGTTTGCGTAAAAAAATAATTAGTTTATGTCTTTAAATATAGTGTAGTTTCTGTAAATATTTTATTGTTTTATTTTTCAATTTTAAACGGTTAAATAGGAAAGAGGATTAATGAAACATTGACAATTCTTTAAACTTATTTGCTTGTATCCTGAAGCTTTTTCGTTTTTATTACTAGAAATCACCTATGTCAACTATCGTAGTTAGGGATCAAAATAGTCAGTTAGTGATTTCTTCTTTCATTATTAGCCAGGAAATATATATATATATATATATATATGTATATAATATTTTTTTATATTCTCAAAATGTCCATAAGAACATATAAAAAAATAGATCGTAAAAATGTTTTTCATTTTTTTTATCTTACTTGAAAAAATGCCTAAAATTCAGGCTTCTAGACCAGAATACCCCTTCAATATTTATAAATGATTCGAGCCAAATGGCTAAACGATAACGAGTTTTGCTAGAATCAGACAAAAAACGGAAAAAAATATATTGAAAATCTAATGCACAAAACTTTTAAAATGCTCATGACTAATAAATGTTTAATTAGTTCTAGCAAAGTAGAAGTCGTTAGTTAAGCCGTACGGAAATTATTAATTTAGTGATTGTCGGTTCAATTTTGTGGCAAGTGGAAATCAGATGGGTTTTAATCGATTGAATTGCCTAGTTTTTTTTTTATCGACGATGATGATTCTTTGAAGGATTTCCTCTAGAAATTACGATAACTGGAATGTTTCCGATGCACTTAGCGCATACCAACAGACGACACACAGGTGAAGATTTGACAATCGCAATGTTTATAAAAATCCATATTGAGAGGCGGCGTGGTACGCGGACATGCGCTTTCTTCGTGGGGCAGCCGCTCTCATTTTGTGTAGATTCGAACACATGGAATCAGTGTAGTAGTAGCGTTCGTACAGGTTGGAGGGCTTTAAACATTTATGGTGTAGCGCACTTTGATTTCATTTCAATTTATCAACAAATCTCAACTTATTACATTCCTATATTTAATTGTGAAAGACAACTACAGTGAATGAGTTATATCTTTAGTGTTGACACCAACAGTTATTGTGCCATTTTATTTTTAAAAAATAAATAAGTAAATAAATATTCAACAAAAAGGACATCCAACCAACCACGCGATAATTATCCTCATCACTGGAAACTCAGCCAACTGTATTGCGGTGATTTCTGTCGTGCGGTATGTTTTAAAATATTTGTGTGTATTTTTGGGGGAGTTTCACCCCTTAACATTCACTAACACATATATCAACAAACCGACTTCCCTTTCTAAACGTACACATTTCATTGACATTTCAAGAAAAACGTATACAAAGCTCAACAATTCTTCCACCCAAAAAAATTATATTCAAAAATATTTTCTTCCACTGAAAACAAAAAAAAAAATAAAAATAAATTAAAAACCTTGTCGCGTCTACAACAATGCTTATGGAACACGCGGGTTTTTGTTTTCAATTGAAGAAACAACAGCCAAACCTCACGATTTGTGCTAACGGCACGAATACGATTTTTTTTTTTCAAGCAACGGAAGTATTCCATTCATTTAATTCTACATTAACATACAATTTGAAATCTTTACCAATTAGAGGTGCAAGACTAGCACCTTTCAATTATATCAGCGATAATTTCCATAAAGGAAATACGCCAACATAATACGCATTGCAATCATTCAAATTTTTTATAGACTTGCAATAACAATTTTGCAGTTCAATAACAACAGTAGAATTTGTTTTCTTCGATAAAAATGTTAAAAATATGGTGTTTAATTGAGTCCTTAATGAAATTCAGTGCCAAATCTTGTTCTCTTTCTTAAGAACAATTTCTTGAGTTTCAAAAATTATTACTATAAAATTTTTCAATTTTTGAATGATTAAATATTTGTTATACTTAAGGCACTATAAATTTGACTTGTATCATTTTCAAAAAAAAATGCCTCTTTAGTAAATTGCTTAAATTGAAGATATTATGACTTAATCAACTTTTTTTGGACTTCCGCTTCCGAAAACCTCATACATTCCGATAGACTAACGAAAAATGTTTGAAAGTTCAATTTCGTAAAACTTTTATTGTTTATATAATCATTTATCTATACTAATATATAAAATTTTCTTACGTCTGTCTGTACATTTCAATTTTGAATCTAATTTTAGGGTAAATATTTGTTTCAACAGGCCTTTATTCCAAATTTATCATTTTTAAAAATTTTGTCTGTCTGTCTGTGTGTCCCGATTTAACTAAAGAACTATATATTCTGCTGAAAAGCATTAAGGGAGCAATTTTTTATCATATATTTCAATATCAATTAAAAAATAAAATCTTCCCAACTAACTTTATATCTTATATCTTAATATCTTCGATATTTAAAACAATTTGAAAACCAATTAATGTTAATGAAAATAAATAAAATATTCGAATTTACTTCCACGCTTTCCACCTATTTCCAACAATTTTGTATGTACAACGTCCAAATGTGCGAAATCAAATTGCTTTTTAGTCATGATAATGAAAATAAAGGACATAATTGGTTTCGTTTGACACTGTATTTTCCAATATAAATGCATATTTGTGTCGATGAAATTTGGAAAATGTTTTTCTTATATGAGGCAGATGTATAATAAAAAAGGTTTTTTTTGATAATTCCTCCTCTAAAAGAGTGAAAAATGGTGGCAAAGTTTGTACGGCATAACGTCTAATAAACAATCGAAATTTCAAATTTCATAGGCACAGTATCGTTATAAATGAATCGTAATTACCGTTTATTATAAAACAAAGTTGGTTTAAATATTAGAAACAAAAACTTTGGGTCTGCTTAAAAATTTAAACTCTGATAGGTATATCTGAAAATGGTTAATTTAAGTTGATAAGTGAGCATTATGTTTTTTGGCTTTCACATATTGTAAACCTGAAAATTCGAAATATGTATTCAAAAATAAATTCATTGAGCGAATATTGAGTATCGAAAAATTCGGCGAACTAAAAGAATCTGGTTTAATTATATAGTTGAAATTCAGATATTTTAATAATAAGTGCATAGACACACAATGGTTATACTTGATTATGGAGGAACTGATTTTCGTGCAATTGAACAAATTTTAATTTCGCGGTAGTTTTGTACGTCGCACTAGTGAAATAGTTTTGAGAAAAAGGTTCATTCGGGAGTCGAGACAATGAAATGGGATTTCTATTAATATTCTAAATCTAGACTCTATACTTCGTTATTATGACGCGAGTGTTTTGATAACTTTTTACTGTTTTATGCCATAATTAAGACCGACTTTGTTGAACTTGACGATATTTTTAATTTATATATAGATATTGATTGATTTATGGATTATTTGATTCACGTTAGGTGTACCTACCGTAGGTATACGCAATTGAACTTACTCTTTTTAGATATTTATAAATATTTTTTGAAAAATAATTGATCATTATATACAAATATTTTATTCTAAGCAACAGTTTATTAAATGTGTCTTTTTAAAGTCGACAATGTAGTGTTTTTAAGTATCAATATGTTTTTCGTAAGACAAATAAGAAAATTAAAAATTTTCATATACCACTTCACATAACAAATTTAAAAAGAAAGTATAATCTATATCTACGTTACGCAGACGAAGTCGCGGGGATCAGCTAGTTGAAACTGTTATTTCTGGAGCTAAATTTTTATATTAGCATTTAAAAAAATCGTCATTTTTTAGAACCTTGTGGCTGACTAAATACTAAAGAAATCAACATAAACCTTTGGTTAAATTCTTTACTTAAAAAAATAATCTCGTTTATATACTTATATGTACTCTAGAAGTGCCTTGCTTTTACAAATTATGCAAGAACGGAACGCTTTTCAAGCGTTATTGAGTATGAAGTATTTTCTCCAAGCTTTTTCGAAGTTTTAACATGCATGTCCATCACGAAAATATTTCTATTAAAATAGAAAAAAACTAAGAATAAACAAAGGATAAAGAATATAAATAAAGAATATATAATTAAGGGATATTTTTAGTCTTCTATTACAAATTTAAGAAACATATTTGGAGGGTTGAAACTTATAACCGTAATATATTGTCCCTTAAGCAGATTTTACTTTTACTCACGTCCTTTACTTTATCGATTTCTTGTGTTAAATTGTTTAAAAAACTTTGTGAAATTTTACTTTAGCAATAAATTATTTCACTCTATTTAACTGTTCCAAATGTACGTAAAAATAACCTTTTAATGAATTAATCGAACTATGAACCAACAAAATTCTTAAAATAAATAGATGCAACCAAATTAAATCAACTATAAATATACAAAGCTGCTATATCGTGTAATTATCTAACTTCCATAAATTAAATTTATATAATATTCATATGCTTAATAAGCATTAACTTAAACGTCCTAGTTTGAAGGTACATTATAAACATATAAGCTTCATTTCATTAGTAATCATGTCTGCATACTTTGAAGTTAAACTTCGTCATCAACAAAAGAGCAAACTAATTCTCAATCATTAACAGCTAAAAATATCATTTTGGAAACTCCAAGAATTTCTAATAACATTCAATAATGAGTTATACAATCGATTATTAATCTCGTTCTAGAAGAACCTGTTTGAAATTTAAGTATCGTTCAGTTATACATATAAGTAAATAAGATATGGTTATAGCAAAATACTCAAATTTATTTATAGTCCAAATTTATTTATAGTCCAAATTTATTTACTTACAAATGATTGACTTCAAAAGATTATCTAATACAATTTAATAAAATTTTTAAGTAAATATTTTCTATGAAAAAATAAATCTTTTTTTAATCTTTGATTAAATTAAATTTATTTTTCAATCCAAAAAAAAAATCTGTCTGTACATTTAACGTGCGTGAAATAATATTTTGGAAAGGCAAATCAATAACGTTAATAACGATGTTTCTATAAATATATTTTGATATAACCAATATTCTATTATAAATTCAAAGTTTCAATAATATAATGCCAAGTTATTAAAATATATTTCACCGGTTATATATAAAATAAAATAATTATATATAACATTATTACGAAGAAATATTTCCTGTACCATTTTCTAGATAAGAATTGAAAGTCAAGAGATAACAGTTGTTCAATACGGATTTAGCGTAATCCTTTTAAATTCAGTTGGAATCGCCTTGAAACTTCCCATTCGTTGATAAACGCTCCGGAAAATGCGATCCGATATATCGTGAGTTGCAAAAAATCGAAATGCAATTATAAATAATGTATTATTTATTTCATCTCAATCGTAACATTTCGTTAAATAAAACTAAAACATTTTAAATGGAAAATCTATTTTTTTACTTTACATAATTGTTTTGAATTACGCTTCAATTCTTTGAGTCATGACTATCATGTCTTAAATCAATTAAACTCAAAGAAGAACAAAAACGTTTGTTTTGGTGTAAAGTCTATTTTTTTTCTTCTAATTAACAATGAATAAAAACAATCTAAAACAATTTCCAGCACGCATCACCTATTATATTGAAAAATTTTCCTGGAGACAAATTCAAATTATCTATCTTCAAATTATCTGTTATTTTTTTTGTAAAGTCAAATTTGAAAAGTATCTAGTCGAAAAACTTGATGTTTTACGAAATCTTCGATAGTTTTGTTCTTTTATTCTTCAGTGCTTAAATCGTTTTACTATTTGCATCAGTAGATATTTGTTTTCCCAACAACACTAAAGCAACTGACTCTTCAGAAAGAAACCAAAGACGATTCAACATATATTTTTGTTGTAACTTTGGTTAAAATTTTAATATGTTTGGAACTCAGTCTAGTCTTTCAAAGTTGGAGGTTATTTACTGGTGTGGTCTTAAACACTGGAGTTATTAATTTGAATCTACCATAACCTAGTACAACAAATATGAAGATATTGGTAATGGTTTTAACTTCTTTAATTGTAAACTTAAGCTGGTCATTTCAATGCATATAAAGCTTTCGTCATCTAACGTACACGGTGCATTTCAATAAGCGTTTTAAATGAAACACCGTTTTCAGGAATCTGCCTAAAAATATAAAAACCGAATAAAAAAGTTTCTTGTAATCATCACGAAGTTGAAATTGTTTTCAAAGATTATGTGCAAAAGTAATTAAATCTGTTGCGAATGTTTAAAAGCAAACTGAAAATAGACGTTTTGAAAGCTTAGTCTTTCGGATTAATTTTCTTGCAATAGTTTTTGAAGCTTTTGAAATTTATGATTTCGGGACTGTATGGAATTCCAATAGCTAATAAAATGATAGCTATAACTACATCATGGCTAATCGCTAATTTAGAATCAATTATTGTTTTTAAACCTTGTTTCCGTGGTATCTAAATATCTTTGCTTAAAGAAGGTTATGGCTAAGGAGAATTAGAACGACTTTAGTTCATCTCATCGCTGCTATCATCAGTTGGAAAAACAGTTTTATATTTAGTTATTTAGTTAGTCTATTATAGATTTTTTTCCTTTATCTTTTTCGATACATTTTTCTTAGTTTCAAAAGAAGTTGCTTATCTTCGATAATGGTTACTATATGTAGACTACTAGAGTAGGGTATATTAAGGGGTTGGGTGGGTTTCAGAGGCTTAAGAGAAGGGTATTTTCAATATTTTTTTTAATATATACAATTCTATATTTTATCGAAATAATTTAGCATCTCAAAAATACATATTTAACCACTATTTTGTGAAATTTTTATTTTGAAATTCTGAAAATTCAGCCGTCGGACCCTCATTTCCCTTGACGTCTTAAAAAAAAAGTACTCTCACCTTGGACATCATAGCTCATCATTGGTTCATCCAAAATTAAAACAGCAAAAAATATTTCGGTAGTACATATATTAATCTTGAGATTGGACGAAAGAAAACAAAAAATAATAAAATTTGAATTTTTTACACAATTGTGAACAAACAATCTCATTTTTTGGACAAATTTTCGCAATGTTTTGGTTCAAAAAAATGAGTTGTAATTAAAATAAAATAAAAAATTCTTTGTTCAATTATTAGATAACTAGTAGTTGCCCGTTGCATTCGCAACAAAAGGTTTTATCTCAATAAAATGTTTAATATGAGATAATGTAGAGTTAATCTACAATCGAAATTTTAAATTTAGTAATCAAAGTGTTGTTAATATAAAAAAAGTTTATCAAAAATTATATTAAGAAATAAAATATTAGTGTTTTTTTCATATCATTTTAATAACATTTTAAATAACGTCATTTCACTTAAATAGTATGAAAGTTTAATACTTATGTAGTACGTATACCAAATAAACTTTTTTAAATTTTGGTTCGTTTTTCAACAATCAAACTTTTTAAAATCTATTTTTTTATGAACCAATGATTGTGATCTGGAGTAATTATATATTCGGCTGAAAAGCATTAAGATAGCAATTTTTGCCATATATTTTACTGTCAACTCAAATATAAAATCTACGATACTAACTTTATGTTATTTCGGTTTTTAGAACAATTTCAAAACCAATAATTGTTATTAAAAATATATAAAATATCCGAATTTATTTCCACATTTCCACCTATTTCCAACAATTTTGTATGTACAACGTCCAAATGTGCGAAATCGAATAGATTTTTAGTCATGTTAACTAACATAATGAAGGTTGTATTTTTTTTTCGTTTTACATCGAATTTTCAAATATAAGTGCACATTTGTGTCGATGAAATTTGGAAAGTATTTTCCTTATATGATGCAGATATATAACAAGAAAGGGTTTTTGAAAATTTCTCCCCTAAAAGAGTGAAAAACGGTAGCAAAGTTTGTAAGGGATAATGTTTAATAAACAATCAAAATTTCAAATTTAATAATCAATCAAAGTCCGTTAATTACTGCTTACGTTATTACTGCTTAATATAAAACAAAGTTGATTTATTATTAGAAACAAAAACTTAGGGTCTGCTTAAAAATTTAAACTCTGATAAGTAGATATTACTGAAAAGGTTAAGTTAAGTTTATAAGTGAGCATTATGTTTTTTGGCTTTCACATATTGTAAACCTGAAAATCAGAAATACCTATTCACAAATAAATACATTAGTGAGTGAGTATACTTACCAACGTTTTGAATGCATAAGTGGGGATAACAGAGTGCATGCGCATAGCCCATTCCGCACGGACGCACGGCAAGATAGCCAATTTATGATTTACTAGTAGTTGCCCGTTGCATTCGCAACTAAAGGTTCTATCTCAATAAAATGTTTAATGAGATAATGTAGAGTTTATCAACAATCGAAATTTTAAATTTAATAATCAAAGTGTTGTTAATATAAAAAAAAGTTTATATAAAATTATATTTAGAAATAAAATATGTGTTTTATTTAATACCATTTTAATAACAACTTTTTAAATAACGTCATTTCACTAAATTAGTATGAAAGTTTAATACTTATGTAGGACTTATACCAAATAGGCAACTTTAAATTTTGGTTCGTTTTTCAACAATCAAACTTTTTAAAATATATTTTTTATGAACCAATGGTTGTGATGTGGAGTAATTATATATTCGGCTGAAAAGCATTAAGATAGCAATTTTTTTGCCATATATTTCACTGTCAATGCGAATATAAAATCTTCCATACTAACTTTCTTTCGGTATTTAGAACAACTTGAAAATCAATTATTGTTATTGAAAAAAAATAAAATATTCGAATTTACTTCCAAGCTTTTCTCCTATTTCCAACAATTTTGTATGTACAACATCCAAATGTGAGAAATCGAATAGCTTTTTAGTCATGTTAACGGTCATGTTAAAAAATAAAGGTCATTATTTTTTTTTCGTTTTACATTGTATTTTCAAATGTAATTGCACATTTGTGTCGATGAAATTTGGAAAGTGTTTTACTTATACGGTGCAGATATACAATAAGAAAGGGTTTTTGAAAATTTCTCCCCTAAAAGAGTGAAAAACGGTAACAAAGTTTGTAAGGGATAACGTTTGATAAACAATCGAAATTATCAATAATCAATCAAAGTCCGTTAAAAGCGAATATTTACAACTGGCTAACTATTTGTCGCGCTTTTATTACAAATAATATTAATTTAAATTCATAAAAAATTGTACCATCGGGTGTGTAAATAATTATTTAATGTGCGTGAGTAATAATATTTTGAAAAACGTAAATAGTTGTTATGGAAAAAATACAAAAATAATAACAAATTTGGTATATAGTATGTAGCCGGTTTAAGCAAATAGGCATGTTTGAATGCCGTGCGCTGTGTTAACTTAACCCTACCAACGTTTTGAATGCGTAAGTGGGGATAACAGAGCGCATGCGCTTAGCCTTGCACGCACGGACGGCAAGATAGACAATTTATATATAAGATATTATATAAGATATGATGTTATTTTAAAGTTATGTGTAAAGTTTTGAACGAAATCGCTTCATAACTTTTCGAGAAATCGTGTCCACCGACTTCAAAAATTGGATTTTGAGAAAACGCGTGGCTAAACTTACAAAGGGTCAATCTCTTAGAATTTTCCTAGGATCAATTTAAAATTTTTGAACAATTGTTTAAAGATATTGCACTATTTAATGTGTTTAATTTCATAAAACAATATAAAAAAAAGATTTTGAGAAATATTTAAACCCACCTAACCCCTTGAAAAAGGCTTAAGCCCAAATTATTAAAATTGAAAATCGGCATTTTAATTACTTAAGTAATCCATACTTTACAATAAGCGTGTTACTATTGATAATTTTTAAAATTTGAAAGTCGATAACAATCTTTAAATATTAAACAAAAATTCCGAAATTAAAACTTTATTCATATTTTAGTAAATAGAAGATGATAGGGGTTGAAAGTTCCAAAAATTTGAAATTTGAAATTTATATCAATATGTTTGAAATATGCACAGAGAATTTATATTTAACTTAAATATTATATTCATTACTTGTCTTTTTGATGATTTTACTCCGAAATATTTTCAACACAAGTGATTTTTTAAATTCTAATATGACTTTTCAATGTAATTACCTAACTAAATAATTTTTGTGCTTTACTACAATTTTATGCATCAATTTTTTCCTCATGCATAACCCATATCATGTACAATATAGCATGACACTAGCAGAAAAGTGGATTCACAACTGTATAATAGATAATTATGATAAAGATCTTAATTGATAAAACTCTAAACATACAGCGTGAAAATTGATATAATAAAAGTAATTCCAACATGTGTTATTTTTTTTCATTTTCACAGCAAAATATGTGATCGTTTTACTCAACAAATGCTTATTTAATTATCTCCTTGAAATGCATATTAATTTAAAATTTATTTAACAAATACCATTCGGAAACATGTCCCTCACATTTCGTTTTAATTGAATTAAAAAAAAAATAGCATTGAACGAAAAAATTAAACGAATTTCAATTACTTACATTTGAAATTTAGAAAAAGATATTGAAAAGATATTAATTTATTTCAATTTTTCTTGAAATTTATACGAAATGTTTTAAATTTTTGGACACATCTACTCGTTGACAGTGTCTTTCTCTTTGTTGGTATTTTTAATATTTCAATGTATTAAGCAGTCATTAGTGTTTTACTTAATTAGATTCAAACATATACAAAGAAACGTTTTATAAAAATATTTGCGTCTGACAAGACAGGTTGCGCGGCCAAGGTTATGGTTTGCGGGTACTTAATGGACAAACGTGGGATTTACATTTAAATATATCTATATCTACTGAACCATAAATGCGAATATCAGTATGCAGTTAGTGAAGACAGAAATTATTTTTGCATAAATGACTAACAAAATTGAAATTTTAATGATGGTCTTGAGTATATCAATTTTTTTTATGCGACCAAAAAAAAATTGATGAAGCTTTTTTCTTAAATGACTTGAAGTTTTCTATGAAAATTTGGACAAAATATGAATTTTGGAAATAAATATTATTCAAAGTTTATTCAAACTAATTGCTAATCTTAAAAAAATATGGTTAGGTATAAATACAACTCGCTACTTTGCTTTAATTTGTTAATTCTTGTAGATTGGAAAAACATCATCGGTATGCGCTTAAAGAGTTTAAAAAAATATTCAGTCATTTTTTATTAGATAGCTAGTTATCTCGTTTACTAAGCAATAATCAATATTTCAATTGCAAAAATTTTGAAATTTTTAAACATGCAAAAATAAAACAAATATCAACAAAATGGAGAAAAACAATACAAGTAATATGTAATTGCAGAAATTTAAATTTATCAATGTTTTCTTGTATATTCCTGGTTGCTCTCATCCATGGTGTGGTAAATAATTAATAATATTCTTGGGAACTTGGATTTTAATAATAAGACGTTATTTTTCAAATTATCGCAACGTTTTGTTGGTATTTATTTCCAACTTCTTCAGGAGAATTTTTGATGTTAACATCCTCATTATAAATACTGGCTTATTAACAAGATAATCGAGTGAGTACGCTAGTGGCAATAATACTCAAAAATTAATGACATTAACATAAAAAATTAACATCAAAAATTCTCCTGGAGAAGTTGGAAATAAATACCAACGAAACGTTGAGATAATTTGGAAAATAACGTCTTATTATTTAAATCCAAGTTCCCAACAACATTATTAATTAATTGTTTTCTTGTATTTTAGCATTTTCTTTCATTGATGCATTATGAAAGAATATAATAAATAAATTGTGGGCAATAAGGGCGAAGCTTCTTGTGGAATATTATTTATTTTATCGCCAACGTTTCGTCAGTCATTCCTGACTTCTTCAGGGCTCTATAATGAAAATACATAACATTTGAACTTTAGAACTGATATCCAAAATTTGAGTACAGAAAATATTGGATATTTATATAAAAGAAACACATTTGTAACTGTCGCACTCTGAATGCTGTTTGAGTTTGGCGCTTAAATTGCCCGTCAAGTTAAGTATCTAGTTTACCGACAGGTGCTATATGCATAGTAAGCTAGTCGATTGATTATTATTATTATTATAATAATAATCACAATTACATTTATTTATTTATCAATACCAAATTGTATTCTTGGTCTATTGTTCTACCAGTTTGGTCATTTTACAGCTTATTTTTATGACATTTGTGGAGTAATTTTTAATTTTTAGCCCTGAAGAAGTCAGGAATGACTGACGAAACGTTGGCAATAAAATAAATAATATTCCACAAGAAGCTTTGTCCTTATTGCCCACAATTTAATTATTATATTTAAAAAGACAAGGACTTAAACAACATGGATTATAAAAGAAATTTTGCTTCAAAAACAAAAAAAAACTATAAAATATCCCTGTGATTACGGTTAGGGAAGACCAAAACAATCACGCCATGTTAGATTTCCTGGCTAATAATGAAAGAAGAAATCACTAACTGACTATTTTGATCCCTAACTACGATAGTTGACATAGGTGATTTCTAGTAATAAAAACGAAAAAGCTTCAGGATACAAGCAAATAAGTTTAAAGAATTGTCAATGTTTCATTAATCCTCTTTCCTATTTAACCGTTTAAAATTGAAAAATAAAACAATAAAATATTTACAGAAACTACACTATATTTAAAGACATAAACTAATTATTTTTTTACGCAAACGTAAAGTTTTAATTCTCTGTAAAAAAATACCGCTATAGGATATATAACGATAAATAAATTAAAAAAATCACCAAAAAATTTTTGATTATCTTTGTTTCGTTTTATTTGTTAATCGTAAAGTTTTTCTGTATTTATTGAAACAAGCTTCGATTGCTTTGTTACGGGGTGGTTTAATTAGTAAGATATTTTAATTAACCAAATATTGTTTTGTAAATGTTCGTTTTAACCATTTGTGTTGATTTTAAATTGAAAACAAAAAAAAATTATCACAGCTGTTTAATATTGTACCTCTTTTGTATTAATTTCCAAAATTGATAAATAACAAAAAAGAATAAATATTTTTTTTTGACTAATTACACTTTAATTTTGTTTAAATATTTCTTGAATGCCTCGTTATTTTTTATTGTCATTGATTTCTTTTTATCTAAACACAAAAGTATAGTGTTTGGTTATAATTTAGTTTACTTTTTTTTTAATAAGCACGTTTCAAATGTTTCGAAATGAATATTTATTTTTGGTGAATCTTTATTGCTGCACCTAAGAAATTATTTAGCTTAAAAAAAATAATTAAATTGAGAAGAAATAATAAAAAGAAAAAAATTGCGCATAGATTGTTTTAAATTTCGTGTTTTACAATTGTTGAATTATTATCTATTTATTCATTTTGATTATTTGAATATTGATTGGCTGATAGGCTTACAAATTTTTTTCCTACCGTTATTATTTTAAATCGAATTCAAATTTCCAAATTGCCAATTCCTAATATTTATTTTAATATTCTCTACTCTGAAATTTTAAATCAAATTGATAATTATTTTTTTTACGATGAAGAATATTTTTTTGTACTATCGAAATTGTTCCCAAAATCGAGCAGATTCGGTTTGAATTTGTTTGATAACTATTTGCGAGCAATTTTCTATTATAGTAACGGTGTTATCTTTTATTAAGAAACTAATCGGATCATTTTTTCATAATGCTAGTTAAAGAAGTATAACTTCAAAAATCTTTTAAAATATAAATATAAATATCAACGTTTTTGTTTTATCAAAATTTTATTAATTAATTTTGCTTTAAAAACTGTTCAAATCTTTAAAAATGGGGAGGAACGGGTGAAAACTTTTTAGTTTTGAAGAACTATGCATTTATAAACAATTTTCAAATTTCAACGAAATGAATGGAATAACGAACTATGTAATAAATAATCATTTGAGAACTATTGATATTTTTTCTATAAACATTCTTATATTTAGAGTAAATTTAAAGGGGTATTTTGGTCTAGAAGCCTGAACTTTAAGCATTTTTTCAAGTAAGATAAAAAAAATGAAAAAAAACTTACTATCTCTTTTTTTATATGTTTTTTATTGACATTTTATATAATAGTAATATAATGATATTACTAATAATAATATAATATAATTCTATATAAATAGAAAAAAAAATTCGCCGAGATACAGGCCGCTGGAGTGGGGGCTTAAAAAAAAAAAGGTGCGTCCTGGTTGACATGATTTCAACCCTTGTAGAGGTCTAAAACAAAAAAATCAAACAAAATTTTCATTAATAAATATGTCGCTATCAGGTTGAACATTTCCATAAAAAAAAATTGGCGTCAACTTGAAGAAGAAACATTTTTTTAACCCGATTTTTTCGAACTTTCCGAATTTTTTAAAAATACTTAATATCATTTTTTTTTAAATCCTAGGCAGACGCGATGGAGAGTTGTATAAACAAGATATATACCAAATTTCGAAGGAATCGGTTCAGTAGAACTTGAAATATCATGTCAACCACCTCAAAAAAGTAGTTTCGAGAAAAACGCGTTTAAAGTTTAGGAATCAATTCTAATGGAATAACTCTGAAAATAATATGTAATACTCACATGGCATCAATCGGCGATCCCAGATCCATACATTGGGCCTTCCTCCTTCTCATAATTCAGGTCTTGAGAAGTTCTTTCAGCTAATCGAGCTGTTCTACCTTCTTTTTCAGCAGCAGAAGCTCGTAGTTCAGAGCGGTTAATTCTAGTTTCGTTTGTATCTAAATCGGCTGTATCTCCGAAAATAATTCGAATTTAAGAAATCCTTTTAGAATCATATTTTTGAATGTCTAAACTTTCAAAATATGCAAAAAAAATGTCGATTTTTTCAAGTTTCTAGACCAGAATGCCCCCTTAATTATGAGTAAAAATTAAAACAACTACATTTAGCAGATTAGTAAAGACATGTTATGTTCATCATTTACCAAAGGATTGTGTATTTGACAGGGTATTTAATGGGCTTTACTTGAATTTGTCCCTATCCTTCAATATTATAACGATATCTTTTTGCTTTTTTTAATGATCAAGTAAAGTGGCTTCATTGGCATGGCCAATGAAGAGTATAAGGAGATGTTAGTGTCGAATTTTATTCTACAAGCATGCATCCTTAAAGCTTGATTAATCAAGCCTCCAGAACTTGACTATCTATTTAAAACCTAAATATATTCTTCTTCTACTGAGAGTTTAGGTTCCTCTTATGGTTATCACTATGTCGTTTTAAAGATTAACCACTTAAGTTGCGATTAACCTGTGTATACAATATATAGAAAATATTGCTGTCCAATTTATGTAGTATAATTCAATATAATAATATATAAAAATCATACCATAAACATAAATTTGAACAGAAGTTCAAACAAAAATATTCGTGAAGTATTGCCCAGATACGTATTTCGATTGTCAAACAATCTTCCTCAGTGATCATCAAGAAGTTTGGATCACTCCGCAACTGCTTTGTGATGATTCATGCTGAATAACGGCGAATCTTCACACAGGAGTTACAGAGTGATCCAAACTACTTGATGACCACTGAGGAAGATTGCTTGGCAATCGAAATACGTATCCGGGCAATACTTCACAAATATTTTTGTTTGAACTTCTTTTCAAAATTATGTTTGTGGTATGATTTTTATATATTATTATATTTAATCGATTTTTTCAAATTTCTAGACCAGAATACCCCCTTAAGAAACTATTTCTTTTGCTACAACTATGTGCAACCATAGAATTGATTTGCAATTTTTCAGTCATTTATAACTCTTTTCAATTCTCTGGACATGCTTTTATACTTCATTACTTGCAACTCATGCATGATTTTCCTCTTCGTTGTTTTTCTTCTGTCGTCTCTTTTACGACATTGAATAATTAGGAAATTTTAAACGATTGAAGAAATCGGTTTTATTCTGCACTTTTTTAAAACATCCTGTTATTTGATTAAAAACAACATGAAGTTAGCAAACGTTGCAAATATTGACAATGTTATTTCTACGAAATGGATGCGATGAAATGTATTTTGACATGTAAATATCGGACGTAAAGAGTAAGTCCTTTATAAACCCTTATGTGGAAAGACGAGTACTTTGATAAGCTAGGCGTCAAACGAATTATGGATAAGTTTCAATTACATAGTTTTTAAAAGTTCGTATTTTTGTTTACGAAATATTTTTTAAGGTATGTACTGTGGAAATTCAAGTTGAAATAATTTTTAATGCTCACTTAAACGATTTCACGCCTTTAAAGGTTGTTGAGTCACGTTGAATGAATATAAGAAATGTATTGGACAATAAAATATTCGCGTTTTGTCGTTATTCATATCGTTGACATTTAAAGTCTTAAATGAATCAAGTCGTAAGAATAGTTACTAAAGAGATATTTTTTCAATCACCAAAATTATAAATTAATGTATCGTGTTATTTTAATTTGTCGTTAAAAAAAACCCAAACAAAATTTTATGCTGTCACGCCTGATTTTGCTCTAAATTATCTGTGATTTTAATGGCGAATTGTTAACTATTGAAACCAACATGTAAGTGATAAGATAAAATGCCGATTGTTTATCAATAACTGATTAAAAACGAAACCTCATAACCACTTAAGTTCCAGACAGTTTTTCATTACACAAAAACTCATTTTTAATTAAAAAAATGTAGTGTAAACAATCTTGCAACGAATCACAAACGAATAATAAAAAATAATAATATAATCTTTAGATAACATTAAAATTTTTGAACTGTTGAAATAGATTTACGTAATGCAATTTACCTACGCGGCGTTTACCACACTGGCAATTTATTATTACAAAGTGTTAGATCGTCAACCAACAAAGCGAATCCATGCGACCATAAAACCTCATCTGTTTTCGTATTATAATACGATATTTTTGTTTTAAAAGTAAAATAAAATGAGCACTCTTGCATGATCTTTTCAAGACGATAGAACGAAATTATCATTTTATCTTTCCAGCTCTGAGATGTTACTGCACTTCAATATATAAATGTATATTATAGGCGGAAAAAAAATCTTTTGACTTTTTTTTTAATTAAAAAAATATACCATAATAAATTTATATACGTATATACGATGGACCATCCAATATTTAAAAATTCATTTGCCTTTTAAATAAAAGAATAAAATAGAAATAAAAATAATAAAAAAAAAATATTTATTGAATTTAAATTGAAAATATTATATTTTTTGTGATTCAAGAACCCTGATGAAGTTACGATACGTAACGAAACGTAGCTAGTTTGACTATAAAAAAAATTAAATAAAAAAACCGAACTTGAACAACCTGAACTGTCTTCTTATCTATAAAATAATATCATTTTTTTTTTGCAAAACTATTGAACAGTTTCATTTTTGAGTAAAACACGGTTTCATTTAAATGGCCTTTATGCAAGGGTGGATCTATGAAGAGGGGTACAAAGGAGTTTTTTCGCCAAATTTTCAACGAAAACTTCTTATAGTTTGGGTAGAAGACTTCTTATAGTTTAGAAGTTTTTTTTCCTTTGTTCTGGGGGCCTCTCATGAGAGTTCCTCTGCGCTGCGTCCTAAGACTATTGCACCCCAGTTTAATTTCAGTTCCAGTTGGTCAGGTCTGCTTCTGATATGAATCTCAGCAGACAGTCAACTGGATTTCTGTGTATGTTCCCCAGCTCATGTTTGGGTGGACCAAGCGAGTTGAGACGACTTTGACTCATGGCTGGGCAGTCAAATAGTACGTTGGGAGGCAGTTTCATCTTCCATGCCACATTTTCTGCAAGCTGTTGACTCTGTGTTCTTTCTTATAGTTTGGAGATGTTTCCTCAAATTGCAATGTCCTGTTAATAAGCCTACCAGCGTTTTGATGTCCTTCCTTCTTAGATTTAGAAGTCTTTTGTTACGTTCTTTCAATGGTTTCTTTATCATGACCTTTGAGATCTTGCCTCCTGCATAGTTATTCCAGGATTTTATTTGTTCATTCTGCGTTCATTCGGCTATTGTACTCAGTGTTATGCACTTTGGTAGGCCTATAGCCGGCTCTGAACCCATGAATGACATTCTTGAATGCGCCTTTGCGAGTTCGTCTGCCTCTTCGTCGCCTTTAATACCAGAGTACATTTACATTCCCAGACCAGCATAGAGCTAGTCTGGTAATTTTCGATCGCTTTAATTACGGTTTGGCTGTCTGAGAAGATTCTTATATTTTTATTGTGATAATTTCTTCTTATATTTTCTTGAAGACAGATGATTATGGCATAGACTTCTGCTTGGAATACTGTAGGCATTTTACCCAGGCCTACAAATATTCGTTTCCTGGGATTTGCCCCCCATATTCCAGCGCCTACGCCATCATTTGTATTCGATTCGTCAGTGAACCATGCTATGTCACTTGGGATTACTTTGTTTTTCTTCTGCCAATCGTTTCTTTGACTTATCTCGATCTCGAAAGGCATTTCAAAACTAAATTTAGTTTTCATGTAGTCTTGAATCATCCAGAAGTTCGGATGGTCAATTACATTGTTAATTCTGGCGTGTCCCAAATCTGGTTTTTTGGGTTTCCAGCTATTGTTGAGCTGCAGTCTGTATGATCCCATCCTTGCCACCCCTTTGATAAAGATTCTCAGGGGGGCAAGTTCAGAATGACTTCCAGGGCTGCTGTTGGAGTGGTGCTCATGGCTCCAGTAATGCCAAGACAAGCCTGCCTTTGTATGGTTTCCAGTCTTCTATGTGCTGTTGTTTGTTCCACTTTTGGCCACCAAACGGTAGCACCGTAGTTGGTCTAATTATCATGGTATAGAGCCACCATACCATTCTTGGTTTTAGGCCCCATGTTTTGCCAAAGGCACACCTGCACATATTCATGCAGATAGTGGCCTTGTTGATAATCTTTTTCATGTGCTTGTTCCAGGTAAGCGTCTGATCTAAAGTGATACCCAGATAATTTGCTTCCTTTTGTGTTACAAGTATTTTACCGAAGAGTTTTGGTCTTATTTCATCTTCTTTGATTCTTTTCCTAGTGAAGGGGATCAGAGAAGTCTTTTTTGGGTTGACGGAAAGATTTTCTACCTTACACCAGTTTTCTATGATTTTTAGTGCGTTTTGCATTATTTCAACCGTAGTGCTTAAATACTTGCCTTGTATGATAACGATAATATCATCAGCATACCCCTGGGCAAAGTATCTTTGTTCGTTCAGTTGAGAGTAGGTGAAAGCGCACCCCCCTAGTTTGGAAGTTAGTTTTCATGCGTAAAGCGTCCTATTTCTTAAATGTCAAACCTTTAACTAAATTTTGCCACCTTCCAAATCTGATTATATCACTTGCACTGAAAATTACCAGAAGTGATTCCAAGTGCTATATAGCTCTCCCTTTATTACAATAATATGAAATAAAACTTCTTCAATTAGTTTAGTCCCAAACTAATATTTTTTGAAGTCAATAAGTAATAAGTAATGCAAAACCAAAATTAAATTTGTTGGAATTATCTATTGGGGTCCTTGAAATAAAAAAATCGCTAAGAAAATGTATTCATTTTGCTGTATTTAACTTTTGATATGTTTTTTTTTTTTTAAAAGTGAATAATTAAGAAGTTTTAAGCATTTTTCAAATGATCAACTTAATTAATTTGAACAAACATTTTCAGGATTAAATGTTAGTTCTAAAGTTTCATACTTCACTAAAAAACATTTGTAGGTCTTCAAATTTGCAAGGCAAATAAAATTTTAATTGACGAATAATACATTTTTTTGTAAAATGAACTCAAATCTTATAATATCGTTTGAAAAGTTTTATTAAAATAACAAAATTCATAGTTATACTTTTCTGCAAAAATATCAAATTTTGGGCCTCAATTTTATCTTGAGTGATTTATCTTGAAGGACGATAAACTATTTTTAATCATATGTATATTTAAAAATTGGTAAAGGTTTATGATATTAATTTTTACTCGCTTTTTCAACAATTATTATGCTTAAATTTTACAATTTTAATAAGAGCCGTTGGTCCCACATTTCAATATCATTGCAGACAAAAATTTAAATACAATTTGGATAGTTTTTACGAATTTGCAAATTTATGATACTTACTTAATCCAATTAATAAATGCTTAATTAAAAACTTACTGTTTCAATTCTCCAAATATTCAAACGTTTTAAAATTGGGCATGAAATTTGCATATTTTCATCATCTCATTATTAAACAGAGCGGCCAACAGAATCGTTAAAACACAATGGAAAATAAAATTGCCTATTTATTTTTTTTTTACATTACTTATGAATAACACAGAAGTAACACGTTTATTTACTATTACTTTTATTTATGTTTATAACAACTTTGAATAAAATGCTTGTTAAAATAAGTATACTTATTTTTGGGAGTAAATAATAAAATTGATGAGATCAAGTGAATAAATTGATAAATTTAATTAAAATTTTCCTGCTTTGAAGGAAATCATTTGTGCGTGAAGTTCTCGCCATAAATTATAAATTTATAAAAATATTAATAAAAGATTGATTCACATTCATTTTAATATAGTTTTACATTTCGCTTTTGAAAATAATTACGATTGTATTACCTATATTTTCACATCTTTCTTGGGTTTTCTTTTTATCCAAAAACCGTGATTATGTTTAGCGGAGACATCTATTTCTTTGTTGCCATTGATGTAGAAATATATAGAATGCAAAGCAAAAATGTTAGAAAAAGTTTATGCGTTAAATTTTCTTCATTAATTTAAGCATTTAAAATATTTTTTATTCAATTTTATTTGGTTATTTAAGTGGTATTTCTTTGGTTAAATTTGCTTATTCGGCATATAGAACCACTATATCATTTTGCTATAAATTTCTATGAAAATTGTTTCATATTTTTTTATAACTTTATTAGAAAACTAACTAACTTTTTTTATAAAGAAGTATCTTACAAAATTTCTCAATAAAAAATTGGCACCAAAAAGGTTTGAATAGTTACTTCATAAATTGCAAACATCATATAAGATATATTTTGGTAGATGTCACTTTGGAAGTTAGTGCAAAAAACCACCCTCAAAAATATACTTTTTGTATTTTATAGTTTCTAATATTGCAAAAATTTAATTAAATTTATATTAAAATTAGTTAGTCCATAGTTTCAAGATATCTTCTATTATTGCTGAGAAAAAAAATATTTACGATAAGAGTTGTCACCCCCACAATTGCCTTACTATAAGAGTTAAGTGTATGGCTATCTTAGATGAAAAAGAATAAAAATTAGGAAAGATCCATTCATTAAACACGAGTTTAGTTTTCAAATAGTAAATCGGCTAGATCCTTTCATCCAATAAAATTATATTTTCTTTATTGTAAAATTTCAGATCCTCGATGATGATAGATTGGTAAAAGTATTTACAGGACTAGAATCAAATAATAATCACTTAAAACTTTATTTATTACATGCGCATGTAATTATTATTTGATTATTATTTGATCCTAGTCCTCTGAATATTTTTTTCCAATTATATTTTCTCTTCAAAAATGAACTAAATTTCTTAATTCTATTGATGAAATTATTGGTGTTGAAAAATGTAACAATATGATAAAATGTTGTGCAATATTTATGCACTTGAGAAAATTTAACGACCATCATTTCTTTAAATAGTGATTGATATTTTCGATTTGTAAATTCCATCGATATGTTATTTGATTTTATTTGATAAACTTTAGTCGTCCTTGAAGATTTTATAAGTTGGCCCACAGATAGTTACAATGGTTTCGTAGTTAGGATTGATTATAAATTTGTCAAGTGATAAAATAAAAAAAATTATTTGGTATTTATTACCAATAAATATAAGTAAATATTTGAAATGCTTAAAATATATAATTTTTGATAACACGTTAAATTTATTTTATTTACAATAATTAAATATATCAAAAAATGATGTAAAAGATTAATTTTAATAAATTTAATCATACACCTCATTAACTTGAATTAGTTGATTAAAACTTAAAAATGCTAATATGCAGGTTTTTAAATTATATTCAAAGGTCATTAAACAATATAATATTTTCATACACATAATCCAAATGCAGATAGTATCTTTGTGAATTTCCAAATCGTTTACCACAATTCCAGTCTATAATTATGATATAATTTGAAAAATTCATACAGAGTGTTATCCTTTATCATTGCTAATGACATGACAATTTGCATTCGTACAAATACCGATATTAATTTCATTGTTTGCTAGTATTATGAAATTACAATCAACTAATTACCTGCAATTAGATTTATAATTATGTTGAATTCTGTCATTTTATTAAATAAAATACACAAGCACTCTAAAAATATTTTATTCCTTCCAGTTACATGCACATTGTATCAATACATATCCCAAACTTTTCCGTTTCCGCGAATATTTGTTTTGAAACATAATTCAACAAAATATGCAAATGATTCATTGACGTAGACTATAAATGTGTTCATATAAGTCAATACTTTATGGTTCAAATATAATTGAATTAAATGTATATACAAAGAAAAAAGCTTAAGCATTTAAATGAGACTGAAATTCGAGAATTACAAACATGTGCAAGTTGTAAGACTCAAATCTGAATTTGTAGGAATTTGAACTGTTTGAAAGGTTTATATACATATATCAAACATAAAGCTACATTCATATTATATTTGTTGAATTCCAAGAGAATTTTAGTTTATATTGATTTAAATATTTGAAGTACGACGAAAGCAATGGCTTAACAATTCATCATAAATAGACATGGAGATTAATTATCAATTTTCATAAATTTGTAAAAAATTGTGTATTTTACAAATGATTTGATTTGCAAGCTTAAGAATACGTATAATTAAGGGAAATTGTTAAAAAAATATTTGTTAATCATTCGAGTAGTTTTGTTAATGCATGTATTTGCCGTTAAATATTTTGTTAATTTACTTAGTATTTTTTATTTATTTATTCTTTTACTTCTGGTGGAGTTTCTATAGAGGTGCTTTACACCTGTTCATAGAACCAGAAGAACTACAAAATTTACACAAAAATAATATAGTTAATAAAATTTATCAAATCAATAATACAAACTTACAAAAGATATATTACAATATTACTTAAAACTATTTTTTCTAAAATTACGTCCTAGAGTTGAAAATCCAGTTTCCCAGCTTTTTCCCCAATATCTTTTTGGAACAGATCAGCGATTTCATGTTTTCAGGTAGCATATTAAAATACTTAATCGCAACGTAGTAAGCACTTTTAGCTTGAATAGTTTTTTTTAATTTTTGGCAATACTAGCTGCTTAGGTCTAGTGTTACTCAGCCTTTCACCATAAAGTTTTTTACAAACATTATAATAAAAACTAAGAGCTCTTACTATAAAGTAGTCTCGTATTTTCAGTGGCGCAGTCAATTGATTGTTGATACACATTTTGTTAATTAACTTATTTTGGATGTAAGGTAGTTGTCTTATCGAGTTGTCGTAGGCCCCACCCCACGTTACAATTCCATAGTTAATCATGGCTTTAAAAAGACCATGGTAAATTGTTTATAGAACAAGTGCTTTGAGATAGTTATTTAATTTATAAAATAGGAATGTAAAATATTTGATTTTTTTGGCAGTCAAAATATATACCACTAGTAGTTGCCCGTTGCATTCGCAACTAAAGGTTTTATCTCAATAAAATGTTTAGTATGAGATAATGTAGAGTTAATCAACAATCGAAATTTTAAATTTAATAATCAAGGTGTTGTTAATTAAAAAAACTGTATCTAAAATCTCTAAAATTATATTAAGAAATATTATTTTATATAATTTTAATAACAACATTTTAAATAACGTCATTTCACTAAATTAGTATGAAATTTTAATACTTATGTAGTACTTATACCAAATTGTCGATTTTAAATTTTGGTTCGTCTTTCAACAATCAAACTTTTTAAAAGTGTTTTACTTATACGGTGCAGATATACAATAAGAAAGGGTTTTTGAAAATTTCTCCCCTAAAAGAGTGAAAAACGGTAGCAAAGTTTGTAAGGGATAACGTTTGATAAACAATCGAAATTATCAATAATCAATCAAAGTCCGTTAAAAGCGAATATTTACAACTGGCTAACTATTTGTCGCGCTTTTATTACAAATAATATTAATTTAAATTCATAAAAAATTGTACCATCGGGTGCGTAAATAATTATTTAATGTGCTTGAGTAATAATATTTTGACAAACGTAAATAGTTGTTATGAAAAATAATAACAAATTTGGTAAAAAGCCGGTTTGAGCAAATAGGCATGTTTGAATCAAGGTTTATAAAATACACAGGTGGCCTCATGGTGGCTATGTGACGTATCCAGAAGAAATTCGTACATATCTTCAGACTGATTCAATTTCAAAATTCTTCGTATGACGTCATTTTTTTTGAATGAAGCGACTTGTGTAATTTACAAACCTTGTGTTTGAATGTCGTGCGCTGTGTCAACTTAACCCTACCAACGTTTTGAATGCGTAAGTGGGGATAACAGAGCGCATGCGCATAGCCCTGCACGCACGGACGGCAAGATAGTCAATTTATATATAAGACTAGTAGTTGCCCGTTGCATTCGCAACTAAAGCTTTTATCTTAATAAAATGTTTAATATGAGATAATGTAGAGTTAATCTACAATCGAAATTTTACATTTAATAATCAAAGTATTGTTAATATAAAAAAAGTTTAACTAAAATTATTTTAAGAAATAAAATATAAGTGTTTTTTTATATCATTTTAATAACATTTTATGTAACGTCATTTCAATAAATTAGTATGAAAGTTTAATACTTATGTAGTACTTATGCCATATAGGCGATTTTAAATTTTAGTTCGTTTTTCAACAAACTTTTTAAAATCTATTTTATTTTATGAACCAACGGTTGTGTTCTGCAGTAATTATATATTCGGCTGAAAAGCATTAAGGTAGCGATTTTTTGCTATATATTTCACTGTCAATTCAAATATAAAATCTTCGATACTAACTTTTTTTCGGTATTTAGAACAATTTGAAAACCAATTATTATTGTTGAAAACAAATAAAATATTCGAATTTACTTCCACGCTTTCCACCTATTTCCAACAATTTTGTATGTACAACGTCCAAATGTGCGAAATCGAATAGCTTTTTAGTCCTGATAATCAAAATAAAGAAGATCATTTTTTTTTTCGTTTTACATTGTATTTTCAAAAATAAATGCATATTTGTGTCGATGAAATTTGGAAAGTGTTTTCCTTATACGATGCAGATATATAATAAGAAAGGGTTTTTGAAAATTTCTCCCCTAAAAGAGTGAAAAACAACTTGAAATTTCAAATTTAATAATCAAAGTGCGTTAAAAGCGAAACGTTATTATTGCTTAATATAAAACAAAGTTGATTTATTATTAGAAAAAGAAACTTAGGATCTGCTTAAAAATTTAAACTCTGATAAGTAGATATATCTGAAAAGGTTAAGTTAAGTTTATAAGTTAGCATTATGTATTTTGGCTTTCACATATTGTAAATCTGAAAATCCGAAATACGTATTCACAAATAAATAGATTAGTGAGTGAGTACCCCTACTAACGTTTTGAATGCGTAATTGGGGATAACAGAGTGCATGCGCATAGCCCATTCTGCACGGACGCACGGCTAGATAGCCAATTTATACATATGATATACTCAAAAAATTTTTCCTTCCTTATAACTATATGAAGCCGATGATTTCTTTAATTTTTTGCTTAGATGACTAAGTCTAAAGTAATTTCTAAAGAGTGAATTAACACATTTTTTCTCTAAAAAAGTTATAAAATTTTCTTGAAACTTTACTTGAATAGTTTTCATATATTGTAAATGGTTTCAATATTTAATATTTCGTTTGAACGACTTAAACCACCGATGTGTGTTGAAAAGTATTCGTTATGGGAACATTTTTAAAGTTTCTGTACTATAACATCATTTTAATGCCAGAACAATCGTTTTAACTCTTGAATGTAACGATTTTTTTTTCCCTTTCAAATGAATATTTCTTAGGTTTTTCACGTAAAGTTTAAATTATTTTTGAAACATGTGCATTTGGTCTATTGTTATGAAATAAACTTTACTTTTAACTCATAATAAATAAAAAATTAAGTTATTTTATTCAAGTTTACTTGTTATTTGAGGAAATATTGGCACTTTTCTTAAAAGGATTAACATTATAAAGCAGCAGAGAAACATCTTTGATAATTAATTTTAAAAATATAATTTTCAATTTATAATATTTTATATATGTATAATATAATTTGTACAATATTGTATAACTCAATTGCAATTTTCAGCCAATTTGTATCGATCATTTCTGATTAATAATTACTGTTAACCTTAATTCATTGCATAGAAAACTGACATCTAACGATGATGATGAATAGAAAATTATTCACATCATCATTTCAATTAACGTTAATTCCGATTTCTTCTACCTTAGTTAAACAATCATTAATATCAAATAGATCGATTAATATTTATAAATTGATAAATAACAATACAAACAACAAAAGTGGACGACATCTTTTTATAATTTCCTACTTAGTTTCTAATGTTCGCGTAACAATAATTAATTAATCATTTAATAGTGTGACCTTAATCATCTTGCAACTTTCTTAAGATCCTTTTGGCAGTTGATGGTTACATATTTTTCTATTTACCTTGATTGTTTTCTTAATTAAAATCACATCATTTAATTATTTTTTTTAGTTCGTTTCAAGATATTTGAAGGAAATATCCATATTAGTGTGAGTTGTAAATAATTCTTTTTTCATTTTTTGATTCTATCATTTTCTTTTAAAATAATGTAATTTGTTAAAGATCCACAATAGACAATTTAAAGATCCTGTGATTATGATGAATTGATTCTAGAAAAATATTTTAGTTAACTTTTGGTAAAATATATCACTGCATTCAAATTATGTTCCAAAATATTAAGTTAAAAAACATTCTTCATCTATAGTGGGTTCAAGAAGCGGGGAATAATTGCCGGCACTTTTCAGTTGTGAAGGAATTCATGAAACTTGTAAGCTAACTAGTTTAGTAAGTAGTGCATGCAGGTATGTATTGTATGCTCCATGCTACTTCTCTGTAACATTTTTTGTTAAAAACAGAATAAATGGTCATTATTGGAAGAATCATCTGAAATGACTTTTTTCGTTCAATGAAAATGATTTTATAACGTCTTTTCTTTAACTAAATCTGATGATGCAGCACGAACCTCTAATGATCTCAATACTTTTTCCTCGAATTTTGCCTTTGTAGAAATTACTCTTGAGTGATTCACGACGTTGCTTTAAACCTGAAACATTTTTAAACTAGCGGTTAAAAATGATCATTCAATTGGCGACTAAAAATTGACATGCCGGTCAAAAAACGAAAGTTTATAATCGCTTCTTTTTGTTACGATTGGCGAGTGTAAATAATCGGTTTAGAACTTTAAATGTTGCCTTGCTGGTTTTATTATTTCCTACTTTATTTTGCAATTGATTGTTGCTTTTTTTACTTATTAAAACCTATTTTTGTCAGCATAGCACAGTTTAAAAAAGTTAAGTAAAAACTTTGGTAAGAAAATAAATAAAATATAAAAGGTCTAACAGGATCCACATGGCGAGTTGGCCCCCAAATAGGAACCTATGTCGAAACTTATGTTAAAATATCGGCTTGATAAACAAACACATTTTATATACTTTTCACGACCAAATTCCTCGTTGACCTTGAGATATGGGCAACAATGTCCCCCCGCATGGCTATTTTTCAAAGTTATATATCTCAAAAACTAATTAAGCTAGAGAAGTGAAACCAACGCGAGGCTGTAGATTATTTAACAGAGTATATCAAATATTTTTTTTAAAATTTTTATAAAAAAATATTATACAAAAAAAAATCCAAAAACAAATGAAATATTTTTTTATGTGTTCTCTGAAAATGACAATCACGAAAAAAATATATTTTATGCTTCTACATGAGCACTATAACTCATAAAAATTGCGTGAAAAAATAGTTGGTGCAACACCTTGAAAAAAAATGAAATGTGATAAACGCCTAATAGTATACCTCGGTTTTATTTTTTTTCGAAGTGTTTCACCAACTTTTTTCTCACCAAACTTCAATATAAAATAAGCCACATATAGGAGCAAAACATATTTTCTTTTCATAATTGTAAGTCTAAGGAAACATAAAAAAAAAATTATTAGTTTTTTTGTTTTTCTATATTTACTCTTAAGATGATTATTTTAAAGATAAAAATAATTGATCCCAAAAGAAGAAAAAACAACTAGTGTTTAATTTTTATTAAAATAAGAAAAAAAAAATTTACCCGCTACAATTTATATTATATTATCTACAATAACACCGAAACTAAACTTTTTTTTTCATTTCAGGTATTTTCCTATTGAATTTGTCTGGTAAGTTTAAAATTTTTTTAAAAAGTACCTACCCAAAAAATATTGTTTCGCATTATTTTTTCTGCCTACCTGAAAACTTTGAACATTGAACAATGTCTCCAATTAAAGTAAAAATTGTTCAAAATACGATAATATTTAAATATTTTTCAAGCAGATTAAAAAAAATCTGTTTTAATTTGTTCAAAAACTTAAAAATTAATGTAGTGGTTGTAGAAAATAGTTGCTATGTCATTTATGTTAATGCGTATTTTAGCTGATTGTTTTATTTTATCTTTTAACATGAAATCAATTAAAATTCAAATAATAACCAAATTAATATCCAATTAAAAAAGGAATTATATCATCGTAACATAAGATAATTTAATTTTTAGACTCCGAAAAAGTGATGTTTATTTAACGATTAAAAGAAATTTTGAACCTGAAAATATATTTTTTACAAAATGATATAGTTCATGCATACCCTATTTTAGTCTTGTAGGAAACAATAAATTACATTATTATAAATACATTTTTTTTAGTCTATCACTCATTCGTTCAAAAAAGAATTTAAATAACATACCATCTATAGAAAATCCTTAAATTTTTTACTATTATTTTATTATTTATTTATTTTTCTTCTGGTAATAATCTAAAGAGGTTTATTGGGCCTGTTTTTAGACACTAAAAAAATACAGTTATAAATTGTTCTAACAAAATAAATAAATACAAATTTAATGAATATTTATCTGACACAACAATTATATATACATACTAAGTATAAAAAATATACTATAACTACTATAGTATATACACTAGACTGATTCAAAAAAATGATGATTTTTTTTTCTTAATTATATCGAGAATATTGTTGGAAATAACAAAAAAAATCCTGTGAAAGTTTAAGCTCTTAATATTAATATTAAGAGGTGCCGCATCGCAAATTTCGATTTTCCATCTAAATAACATGGGAACAATATTCTCTTGCACTTTGGAATTTTATAGCTCACGTTGATGACAATATTTCGGAATGACTAAGGCATATTCTTGTAGAAAATTAAATGATATACAAAAAAGGTCTCGTACACATTTTTGATATATTTATTCCTTCAAAAGTTATTCAAGGTTAAAGTTGAACTTAAGAGAAACTTTAATATTTTTCAATTTTTTGACGCAACCATCAATTTTATGAGAAAATTTTTATAAGACATTTTTTGTGGAGCACTTTTTTTCTATAACTTACCTTTATAAAAGTTGTTGTTATTTTTCACAGGTCCTAAGTTATTTGCATTAAACTGAAAATATTCGTAATTTTATTGTTTTAAATTAATAAATTAATTTTTAACATAAAAAATATTTTTCTTATTTTAATTAAATAACTTAGGACCTGTAAAAAATATAAAAAATTTTTTAGAGATAAGTTTTAGAAAAAAAAAGTGCTCTACAAAAAATGTCCTATAAAATTTTCTCATAAAATTGATGGTTGCTTCAAAAAATTGAAGAAATGTTAAAATTTCTCCTTAGTTCAACTTTGACCTTGAATAACTTTTGAAGGAATAAATATATCAAAAACTTGTTTGAGAACTTTTTTGTAGATCGTTCAATTTTCTACAAGAATATACCTTAGTCATTCCGAAATATTGTCACCAACGTGAGCTATAAAATTCCCAAGTGCAAAAGAATATTGTTCCCATGTTATTTAAATGGCCGAAATTTGCGATGCGGTACCTCTTAATATTAATATTAAAAGCTTAAACTTTCACAGAATTTTTTTTTGTCATTTCTAACAATATGTTCGATGTAATTAAGAAAAAAAAATCATAATTTTTTTTGAATCAGTTTAATATACACTATACATAAACGATAAAGACACTTAGCTACTCAGTTAATAGTCTTAATCCATTCCCAAAGTTTTTCTTAACACAACTCTTAGGAACAATTAGAAGTTTCCATATTATTAAGGAATTGATTAAAGTGTTTTATCGCAATGTAGTACGCATTCTTATTATTTATAGTTTATTTAATTTTTTGTAAAACTAATCGCCAAAGTTGATCCAAATGAACTTTATGGTTAATCGTGTCGAAAATTTTGATGAGATCCAGGAAAACTAATATCGTTGATAAATTTTTATCGTTATTATTATAGATTAAGTTAGAAATAAAAGCGAGCTTTCCCTCAGGACCCCTATTCTTCATGAAATCATTTTTTAAGTATTGTTATTTTAAAATTTTAAATGAAAAATATTGCCATTTCCATTAACTTTTAAGCAAACATGAAGAGATGAAAGAACAATAGATATTCCATTACGAAAAGAAATTTCATTTTCCATTGGAATGATTTATGAGAATTTTATATTCCGAGTGGACGAGGTCAGAGAATATTCTTCATTTTAAAATATTTGCCTTTATAACTTTCAAGCGTCGAAATGAAACCACACATACAGCCACTCCAAACATTCTCTAACTTATTACAAAGAAATGTCAAATGTGAAAATTCAATTGATTTACATCTCCTAAAGGTTTCCAAATCATATATATATATATATATATATATATATATATATATATATATATATATATATATATATATATATATATATATATATATATATATATATGAAAGTGCACGAATCTTCCATGTACACAGACAATGCATAATAGAAATTAATACACCTACATTAATGTTCATCAAGCGAATATTATGCATGTAAATGATAAAGAAGGTATTACACTGGCAAGTCAAAAACACCGACAAATATGTATGAGTAGATATTTGTCATGAAAATGTTTTAAACTTTTATCCCTGATGCAAATAATAAAAATATTCTCATATCCTTACATTGTTTTTACCACGGTTTAAATTATGTGTAAGAAAATATTTCATAAAATGATTCGGTAATGCTGAATATTGTTTAAAAAATTGTAATTTAAGTTTATAAAAATTCATTCAAGTCCCTGATTCTTTGCTAATTTTTTTTGTAACATCCAAATATGAAAAATATATTTTACTTTACTCAACTGTTCAGCGAAGGAAACATTCTAAAACAAACGTTTAATGTTAGTAAGTAAATATTGAATATAATGAAAAGACTTCGTATTTTCTTCACTTAAACAAATGTCTTGTATTTTGAAATTGTAACTGTTTAATATTTTCATAGTTGTGTTTAACATAATGTAATATTTTTAATAAAATATGCTATTATTCATTCTTCTGTAATTATAAATATGAAACGGTTATATTTACATTACGAAAAATCATTTTAAAACGCTCATTATTCAATTATCTCAGAACCAGAATATTTATTGTAACGTAAAAACTTATTAAATTGATTTTTTCTTCGTTTTGCTTTAATGTGTTAATCTTAAAAAAATAAACTGAATTTCAGGAGAAAAATCACAGTGATAAATAACTTTAAAAAGAAGAATGTGTTTCAAAAATATAGAATTATAATTAACATTGTTTTTTTTAAAAAAAATAAAAACTTTTACATTTAAACCAGAAACCTAGAGCTTATTTTCAATTAAAAATCATTTGGGTTTTTCTAAAATTGAAACGCTAATTAGCCATAGCGGTGATCTCTATGAGTGTGAGGAAACCCGTATAAATCTGGCCACTAAAAATAAGGTCATCTTGGGGTATTTGCCAGGTTCCAAAGGTATTAAGGACAATGAAATATTTGATGTCCATACTCGTCAGAATCTGGGACACTATTCGCAGGTAGTGAGCCGGTGCTTGGTGTTGCTTAGTATGAAGAAAATCCATTCAACAAAAACATAGTAAAAAGATGATGAGATAATAATCCCTACACCTAACTTTACAAGAAAATTCTTAGCGGTAACTGATCTAATAATCGGCCAATGTGGGCTAGAATAATATCGGCACACAATTGTGTTACATGTAGTGGATTCAACATGCAAATTTGGTCTGGTAGAGAATAAAAACGCTTCTCGGATATAAATTGAGACATAATAAATCAAGGATAACAAAGCCCTGGAGCCGAAATTGTTAAAAAACTGAAAAACACCGGTTGCTGAAGTTTGCTTTGCTAAAAATAAATATACGACACTTCAATTTGATAGGGTAGACCAATGTTGTTTGAGAAACTTGAAAGTTTTTTTAGGAAATGCTTCCTGATCCCCGCGACTTCTTCTGCGTACCGAATTGTATTTTTCTTATTTCTTTTACGAAAAATGTAATCATACTTAAAACACTTCACACTCTTCAAAAAGACACACTTTATATACTGTTGCAAAGAATAAAATAATTGTATGTAAACATCAATTAATTTTCAAAAAATATTTATAAATATCTAAAAAGAGTAAGTTCAATTGCGTATACCTACGGTAGATATACCTACCGTGAACCAAATAATCCGTAAATCAATCAGCATCTATACATAAATAAAAAATATCGCCATGTTCAATAAATTCGGTCTTAATTATGACTAAAAAAAGTTGAAAGTTATCGAAATACTCGTGTCAAAATAACACCATCTCCTGTTTCGATTTCCAAATGAACCTTTTTCCAAAAACTATTACACTATTGCACTGTACAACACAACTGCGAAATTGAAATTTGTACAATTGCACGAAACTCAGTTCTTCCATAATTATGTATAACCATTATGTATCTATAAACTTATTATTAAATATCTGAATTTCAACTATGTAATTAAACCATATTGGATAGTCAAGAGGTCACCCTACACGATTTGGCGTATGCCTTTTGCTCTGGAAGAGGATTTGAATTTTCTTTTATCATTGTGATGATATGATTATTTATTATTTATCATTGTGATGATTTCTGGGTGGAATTGCGAATTTTTTTCGTGATCCCTTTCATGCACTCGCAAATAAAAGATATTGTGCCCCCCCCAAATCCTAAATCCGCCCTTGCGTGTTAGGGTAGGAATTTTAAAAAAAAAATCTTATCACATGCCTACTTCCTATAAGGAATACACCGAATATTAAAATTTCATCAGTCATAGGGGCTATATAAATACACGATTTTATATATGCACGATTTTAAAAACGTATTTACTTTTAGCTTTATTACTATAATTGTTATTATTATAATAATTATTACATTTTTTTCGTTAATATTTCCTTACTGAGTCACCCTAAGGATCTATTTACAACAATTTTGTAAAAAAAAAGTTTACTGTAAGATTATTATATATAAAAAAATTTATATTTAAAAAGGCAATTTTTTGCACTTTAAATTAAATTACTGTGCGTTTTATTAGTTCAACTAAAAATATTAATACACATAATATTTAACCTTTTAATACCTTTCCAATGATATATAACTCGCCTGTCTAAAATAAATATTTTTCTTCATCCCTCAGTTTTTACGTAGGGGATACATTCCCTTATTATTTTTAAGGAATGATAAGTAGCCTTACGTGTGTGGGTAATTGTATTGTATCTTAATTTAAAGTTTCATAATTTGTTCCGTTCTTTAGTTAAATCACCAGCGCACGCGATGTAAAAATTTTTTTTTGTTTTTTTTTCTCACACTTTTGGAGTTTTAGTATGGATCCCTAATTTTTTTGAAAATTTAATAAAGCATATGTTCACCGGAAATAGTGTAGCTTCCCAACAGTGAAAGAATTATTCAAATCGGTCAAATAGTTTCGAAGCCTATTCAAAACAAACAATCAAATCTTTCCTCTTTATAATAATAGATAGATGAATATACACCAAATCGCTTTAATAATAATTCTTTCCCGTGCCTCATATTTTTTAATCATTTTCAATTTTCATGTACCAGATACATCTCAGTACAAAAATATTAAAATATTTAATAATAATATAATGCTGCTAAGTTTTTTCGATATTATTCACCATTGCTTTTAAGAAAAAGAATAAGATTTCTTTTATATAAGTATAATTTTTTTTTGGGATGAAATCGACCAAATTCGAAAATGGTTCCAATATGCAACATTCCAGTGAACCAGTGTCTCAGAATTCATCTTATTTGATCTAAAAATAATGCATGAATAAAAAGTTGAGCTCAATTTTAAACAACGTTTCGTTTTTTTTTCTTCCAAAAAATATGACAAAATATTTGATTTGCTTCGTTTTAAATGCTCATTTTATCAGCAACTCACAAAAATACAAAATAAGATTCGCAAAAATGTTCGCATAAATTCGCTAGTTTCAATGCAAATTTTGTTGTTTAAATTGATACACAGAAGTGGAAAAAACTAAAGAATTCCGTGTAGAGACTTTAAAAATCTACGAACTAGGTATCTATTTGAAATTACAGTGAAACAAAACTGCTCATTATCAGTTTTCAGAGAAATAAGAACGTGTTTCTAGTTAACTTTCTGTATTAATGTTATTCAAATTTTCAGGGCATGTTCGTTAATCTAAGGCTTAACGAGAAAACACATATATCAGATAGTGTTTGTTTTATTGATGTCATTAACTTTGATTCTCTAGAAAAGACTATTTTTTATAAGAATATTCATCTTCATATGCAGATAGCATAATAAATCTTTGTAATTATATTGCATGAAATTACGTTTTACTTTCTCACATTGCAATGAACTGTTTTTTTACTCAAAAAGTCATATTTTTAAATTCATTTACTACTAACTGAAATATAAATTTTTCAGCTTCCTGGTTTATTTTGGATTATGTATTAAATCTATGCCAATGTTTTAACACTAAAGTTTTAAGAGAAACTTCGTACCGGATAATAAATTATTGTTGTGAAAGAAAGATAAATTCGTAAAAGAGAATTGAGGATGATATCTCTTGTGTTTTTGTATAAATCGCTTAAATCTCAACAATCTGGTTCTTACTTCCTTAACTCTGAAATTAAAAGAACAGATGATAATATTTTTTCTTTCTGCATGGTATTTTTTTCATTCATTTTGTTCAAAAAATTTAAATTCAAGTATAAAGTAAAATACTTTAAGTAATTGATTGTAATCCAAATATTTTTAATACGATGTACTATTTATTTTTATCTCCCTAGAAAAAATGCTATTACACCGTAAAAAGAGCGTACTAATCTCAATCGTTTTTCGTTTGGTTAAAACCAGCTGTAAGGTTGGATACGGCGAAATGCGCATGATCTTTAAATAAAGCGCTATACGAGTTTAAAAATGTTTCTTGGGCCAAGAAACATTCAGTTGAGTGGAGAACTTAGTGACGTTAAGTCAACTTCCATTTCTTTGTACGAAATCACCATCATATTTATTTCAAACAATATACAAACTTGATTAAAAATTTGGATACTTCTTTCAAACATAACTATACATAATTCAAATTTAAACGAAATTGAGTGAATAATTTTAAATATTTTTTTTAATTCACACAGATATTTCAACCAAAAAAAAAAAAAAATTGTTTCAATTAAATTTTATTTAAAATTAAAAATAACTTGGCTAGAAAGTAGGTATTATTTATTAAATAAAGGCTGATTTGGTTTTCGTTTTATATATTTTATTAAGAACTAATGTTCATAATTATAACATATTTTTAAACAAAATAAAATATGTAGACTTAAATTATTTAATTATAAGTATAAGTCCGTACTATATTTAAGAACTTTAAAAACTTCTAGCCCATACTATAAAACATACTAATAATCATTTATTAGAAAAAAATAAAAAATATTAATATAAATATAAATATAACTTACTTTAATATGAACAGCAAATCCTCGCTGACTTTCTTTCAAGGTTCAAATCGATAATACAGCTTAGAAAACACAGAGGTAAAGTATAGAGGATTCGTGTTTGATCCCGTATTCGACTTGGCAACCCTATCTCTCTTCAACTCACTTTTTCACTTCAACGACCTAGGTCGGACCGCGGTCGTTTCAAAACTTCATATAATTTTTAATAAAATTAATGAATGACAATTTTAAAACAAAAGAGAGAAGGAGAAGAAAGAATAATTTTTATTTATTGTCGATACTCTAGGATAGTATTTATATTTTCTTATAAACGGCATGAACAATAATTGACAATAGTTATCCAGCACTATAAGGAATTGTATTGAACATTTCATTTTATGCGCATGAGCATAAAGTACACAAAGATAAAAACCCCTAATTTTGATGTGAACTTTGGAGGGAAGCTGACTGAACTATACTTACCATTGTTGTAAATGTATTAGACATTCTATTCAATTACGCGTGTATCTTGACACAAGAAATATAAAATTCTTGATTCAGACCGTTTGGGATTGAATGAAGCAAAATAGATTTCACTGAAGGTAAATTAGTCCAACTTCTAAGGAATTCAACCTCAGAATCAATTTTTTTACAGTGTACATTCATTTCTTCATATGAAAATTTTTGTAAAATTAAAATAAAATTGCTTTGAAAAATTTGGTAAGTGCATTTTCTCGTGAATGTTATGAACGATACTTTATCAAAATAAAGCATAGTTTTGACAATTTTCTGGCGATTTTTCTTAAAAATGTTAAGAATAAAATAAGAAATAAATCATGAAAATCTCAATCGGAACTAATATGTTTTTATTATTCTTAATCTCAAAAAAAAAATATACAAATTTTCTGAATAATCTAATTTTTCGGCAGGTTTCTCCTCCCAATTCCAAAAGTCAGCACTTTTTAAATGAAGATTGTTTAATAATGATAGAAAAGCTTCTTTATCGATGAATCGTATATTATTTATTATTTATTATTTATTAAATGTAGTTATCCTACTTATTCTCTATCTCTGATTTATTACATTGAAAATTTTATCCGAGTTATTTTTATATGTTTTTTTTGGATTTCTTTCATATACGTTTTTTCTTGCAAATTCGATAAAAAAAAAGAGAAATATCCGCTTTATTTTATTTATTTATTTTATTTTTTTTGATTTGCCCATCATTTTTGATTTCTAGTAGTATTTATTAACTTTTTCTTTCCACGTTTGATGCTTGAATATTGATTTTATGATTTTTAGTAGTACATGCACATACGCTTATAGTATCCTACTTTTTTCTGTTTATCTTACAATAAGTGCTATATGTATTGCCATTGTACTTTCTTTCGTGAAACTTGTGATGGTATTTGCATGAGATTCCTTATTTTTTGTTTATGCAATTTAAATTTAGCTCACGTAGGAATGTTAACTCAGTATATCATTTTCGTTTTGTGGTTTTATTTCGGAAAATAAGAAGGGAAAAAATGACAAAAACATAAAGAATTCACTTCATAAATATCAAATGGACTTATTTCTATTGCAAAAATATAAAATAAAATTTATGAAAATTCAGTGTAGCAAAAAGTACGAGTATTAGCACAATATGTTTCTGCTAATATTGTTATAATTATAGATTTGCATTTACAGTTAGATAGATTTGCAACTGACAAAAGTTGGAAATTTTCGACCCAGATTGTAAAATTTTAAAGTGAAGTGATTATTTCAGTGATTAATTTTTTTGCAAAGATGTAATATTTATGTATTACTTTAAGGTAAATACATAATTTTCCATTGATAAGGTATATGATTATGAGAATTTGTTAATTAAAAAAATTAGTTAAAGTTTGTGAATAATGTAAATGATAATATTGATATTGATATATTTTTTATGTTCACAAAAATAAAATTTTCAAAACTTGATTTTTTTTCGTGTTAGACATTAAATAATTTCAGTCTTTGTCTATTTTTATTCACTCTGCACAATTTTTATTAAATTCATTACATATGCGAGAAAAATAGAGATTAAGTAATCTGTCAAAAAAAAATCTGTTTTGATTGCTTCTGGATCATAGATCACCTTCCTTGCTAATTAAAAGAAAATTTAAGATTCTCCGAGAAAAGGAATTGCTTATCTAACCCACATTTTCAATGCCGTTAATAGAACAGCCCAGGTTCCTGGGCAAGGGAAAATAGCGTTGGTTATTATGATCCTGAAACCTGGAAAACCTCCCCAAGAGGTTGGTTCATACCGACCAATAAGTCTGCTTCCAATCTTAAGCAAAGTATATGAAAAATTACTTCTTAAAAGAATACACCCAATAATACAAGACAAAAAAATCCTACCAGATCACCAATTTGGCTTTAAAAAGGGTCACTCAACACTAGAGCAACTTCATAGAATCGTTGAAACTATTCGCTATGCCCGGGAAAGACACTACTGTTCTGCTACTTTTCTGGATGTGACACAGGCATTTGATAAGGTGTGGCATCTCGGACTGTTGTACAAAATCAAAAAAAAACTTCCTGAGCATTTTAACATAATCTCGTCCTACTTGGAAAACCATATCTTTCAAGTCAAATACAAATCGGAAGTAACGACTCCCAGGAAAATAACAGCCGGGATTCCCCAGGGTAGCGTTCTGGGACCTCTGTTGTTTTCCCTTTACACAGCCGATATGCCAAATGCAACAGATGCATTAATGGCAACATTTGCTGATGACACAGCCGTCGTAACCGCAGCAGATGAAACCAATAAAGCTTCGTTAAAGCTCCAAAATAACCTGGACAAAGTAGAAAAATGGGCAAAAAAGTGGAAAATAAAAATAAAAAACGCAAAATCTACACATAATGTTCACACTCCGCAGAAATATATGTCCACCGGTTACAATGGAAGGCACAGAACTACCGCAACAGAGCACGGTCAAATATCTCGGAATGCATTTATATCAAAAACTTACATGGGCTGTGCAAATCAAAAAAACTCGAGAACATTTAAATAAAAAATACAAAAAAATGTACTGGCTAATGGCATCTAATGCACCATTATCAACAGAAAACAAACTTCTTCTGTACAAGGTCATCCTCAAGCCCATATGGACATATGGGATACAGTTGTGGGGTATTGCATCCAACTCCAACATTGAAATCCTACAAAAATTTCAATTAAGGACCCTACGACAAATAATTGGTGCTACATGGTATGTTAACAATAAAAAAATTCATGAAGATACAGAAATGCCATCTGTAAAGGAGGAAATTCAAAGGTTTAGTAAAAAAAATCCTGAGAAAACTAGACGATCATTCCAACCATCTCGCAATAAACTTATTGGACAACAGTGAGATGATAAGAAGGTTATAAAAATGGAATGTAATAGATTTGCCTGATAGATTTTGTGGTAATTTTGTCATATAGCGGCTTTTCTCAAAAAAAATCGTAGGCACATAAAATTAGTCTTAAAATGTTCAGAACACTTAAAAATGCAATATTCCGGTGGCGGAAATGAAACTTCTATTACAGTTTTTCCAAAATAAAGCCAAAAAAAAATGCATTATAATAGACTTTAATAGACGTCAAAGTAATTATTAAACTCATTTACTTTCAAGTACGCATGTGCATTAGAACAAGCAGATAGAGCAGATATCTATTTGAAGCAAATTTGAAAAAGCCCGGCAATATCTATATGAAACTGTTAATTGAGAAATATTGAAAACTTGGTTGCTACGAGATTAGAACCCAGCATCCACTACCTTAAAATTGAACACCTTGACCACGAAGTCATAAATTGGCTAAACATTTTAAAAGTTTAAGGAAATTACAATTGATATTTGATATTAACGTTCTATTTGTTTTGTTTTCTACAAAAGTATGTTATTATTGTTAAATTTCAAGTCCTTTAAGGTAAGTGATCCCATTGGGGGACCTAACACAAGTTTTGTATTACGTGTGATTTATTTTTTAATTCACTTACAATTATATAATCAATAAAAAAATCAATAATCCGTATTTCTGTGGACCAAAACCATTATGGTCTAATTTATTCGCGAATTAAAGTAAAAACAAAGTAGAAAATGGTACGTTACCAGATATTGAGGTCTCTAAAAGGAACATAAGCCGATTTTATTATATTTGCTATGGATTTTGATTCGATCTTCGCAAATAAATTGGGTCATAATGGTTTTGATTCACGATGTCGTGGTTGATCCAGGGCAATACTCGAAAATCGTTATATTTTTTCGTAATATTTATTAATATATATAACACATATTCATTTAAGTTTTATTTACATTACATTAAATAAAATTTTGAGAAAAATCAATTGAGGAATGAACAATTAAAAGAAAATAAATAATCATACACTTGTTGCAATCTGCAAATACTATTTATATGAACATTTTAAAATAACTGAAAGTTCCGGGTTACAATCGTATATTCTGGGTATGCCACAAGACGATATTTTTTGTAGCTGCTTATTTATTTAATACTTTAAATATTGGTTTCCATATTTTCCAGTTACTGCTTCAGCCACGGGGGCTTCTGCTTCCATAATTTTCCCATTTTAGTCCAAAATGAATGGAAATGGAATATTTTTATGTCAAATATGATCAAAATCATTTCCGCCACCGGAATATTGCATTTTTAAGTGTTCTGAACATTTTAAGACTAATTTTATGTGCCTACGATTTTTTTTGAGAAAAGCCGCTATATGACAAAATTACCATATTTGGTAGGCATAGGAATCGGATATAAAGTATATTTTGTACCTCTAGAAGATTAAGATGTTCCTCGACATCTTCTGTAAATTTTTACGCTTGCTTGCCTATATACTATTTGTAATCATTGATACCTGTGATTTATTTTGAAAAACGCTTAGCAACGTTTGATTTTGACATTTTTATTTATTTAATTTATGTGTTATTTACATATTTCACTTAATATTTATTGTAAAATGGAACAATTGGGGAAATGACAATCATTTGCCAATATTGTAAGGCGTCAAAATACAGCGGTGAATCTACTGGGTTATGTTGTACTAGTGGAAAAGTAAAATTGCCCCAATTGGTCCCATCACTAGATCCTTTACGCTCATTAGTTTATGGGATGAGAAATAATTGTCACACATTTTGGCCTTCCAGCTTTTACTATGCTATTTTATACCACCCGTTGATATAAGGTAGAGAATCGTTTGGAATTTCACACCAGCTTGGAATTCAGCCGGTTTTGGTCACAATATTGATCATTATGGATCAAAGGTCGATAATTCGAACGTAAATTTCTGCCAACCTGCATTCTTTCGTATGATTCAATAACAGTTTTATTGATTTTGATAATAATTTGTTTTCAGGTACATCTTAGGCGTGTTTCGCCAAAAATAAGTATAAAGGCCACAAACAAGTCTAATCTAAATAGTTGTACCAATATTTTATTTTGGTTTTACTTTCAGTTCCAATTTAAAAACAGTTTTACTGTTTTGATGGAAACTTTATAATTAAGTTCAAATAATTTTTCTACGGGAGAAAAGGTCTCCTATTTATACAGCACTAATCTACTGAGACTAGTGCTTACATGTGATTGTCTATGGATTGAATGCACTTATAGCAACCCTTTACAGACTGTGTAATTTATTTGAAAATAAAAAAAAAGATTCTCCGATTTTTTTGGATACCATTGTGAAGTAAACATTGTTTAAAACAAACATAACATTTTTTTTTTAAAAATATATTTTTTTGTTCAATTAAAACTGTAATTTATTTAATTGATCATCTGAAAGTAATCAAATCAAATAATTTTACAATTTAAATGTTTTATACTGAATCCAAAAAAAAAAACAATTCTCATTATTAAATAAATTATTTGAGCAATTTTGTTGACTTCACACTTGACTGTTTAAATAGAGCATCTATGGGGCAATGAATGTCAGTCTTACCATTTTCAAATTGAAAATAATTCTTGGGAGATTTGAATTAATTTGTGTGAATAAAATATAGATAGTTGAATTCATAGGTAGTCGTATTATTATTATTTACTCCCTGAGTAATAGTATATGATTTGAATCATCACATTGACGTCGAAAACAGCTGAAGACAATGTACAGAAGAATCGCGTTCGAAATTAAAATCCCAACAAGTTTTATCATTCTCCCAATAAAACTTCATTGTAATTAGAAAATCGCTTTGTCTTCATCGGAAACAATGAATGAGTTCACTTTCTTTCAAACTTTTTGAATGCGTGATGAGAAAAATACTTTAATAGTGTTACGTGCCATTATTATTACACACCTACAAACTATTTTTTCATTTTAAATCATGTGAATTCTTCAGTTCACTTTTCTGGAAGTTTTACGTGAATATATAACATAAAACATTAACGATAAATATTTGTGTTCAAATTAAAATTCAATGGTTCATTTCTTTTTCAATCAAAAAAGATTGTTTTTTTGAAACAAAATGTTTAGAAAACATTTATTTCGATCAAGATCGATATTATTTCAACCTATTATTTAAATGCTATTAAATTCTTAAAATTATATCTGTTTAAAATTTTAACTCTTAATTGGATTTTTTGATACCAAATCACTGATCACCTTGATTTTTGACCATAACTTCCCGTAAAGTTTTGCCGTCTTAAAACCTCATTCAAGTTTGATAAGACACCAAAAACTGTTACGGCTTTTATGAGATATTTTTTAGATATTTAGCACCTGTAGATTATTATTCGTTCCAGTTTCTATAATTTTATTAAACGTTAAAATTTTTACGTAAAAATGGGAAGATGAAAAATGGATCTGTTTTTTGTCATCATTGAAAAAAATATTTTAGAAGAATATAATTAAGCCACTTCCAGAAAGGCGAGAGACGATTTTAGATTAGATTGGACAACATGTAAAGGAAAATTATCTTTAAAAACAAATTTTTTTTCCGAACAACCCTTTTTTTTTACTTGGAATATCTGGAGATTAATCAAAACATTTTAATTTGAAAAAATCAATCATCTTATTTCTATTAAATTTCAACTTAATTCTTTCCCATAGCAATTGTGTGATATTGGCAAAAAATGTTCAGAAGTTTTCCATCTTTTCAGAAACCAAGATCCGGATCAATAATCCATCATAATTCAATTTATATCAATTTCCCATATATTTTTTTTTCGAACAATATTCATTTGAAAAACAATTTTAATAGCTAATTTCAATTATTCTTCGTTTCCTTGCATTTCCACTTCAACGAATTTAGGAGTAAGAAAATCACATTAAATTATTTAAACGAGAAATGAAATTTTGTTATTAATTCCGTTCAAATACAGTCAAAAGTAAAAAAAAAAGAACTTTCTTCTAATGTTTAAGTCATGTCATTAATTATTAATAATCCCATTAAACGAAAAAACAGACTACATTTTAGAAGCTAAATTACTTTTATAAATTTAAACGACCTTTTAAAAATTACTTGTTAATTTTATGTAAAAGAAAACTGAAGTTTTTCATAATGAATGGAATTATTTTATTTTTGATATTTAATAACTCATTTTGAAAAAGAGAAATTTGACAAAGTTTAATTCTTCATTTTATACAGAAAAACATGTGTTATTTTTCCTTATAAAATACTTGCTTTATTGGTTATTGTGAGACAATAAGTTTTTTAAGTTTGCTTATTAAAATTGATGTATTTGATATTTATATGATATTAAATAATGTAAATATCAAGCCATATTTCAAAGGAAATATTTTGTATGCAAAATAAATATATTGCCTTGTTATTAATAATATAGAGAATTTTTTACTTTGTTGTTCTTATAGTTGAGAGGATCTCTTTATGTCTTCTCGGTGATACGATATTGAAATGCATAAGACATGTTTGGATAGGTTGAAGTGCAAAATGCACTATAAAAGAAATTGTGTTATAAGCGTATAATGTTCATGTCTTGAATATGTAAAATGAGATGACATTGTTGAGCCAACAGTGAGGAGCATTACGATATTTGAAATCATTGCCTATCAACCATTAAGCACGATTCATAAAGGTTACGATCTAGCAGCATGCATTTTGTATTTATATTTTTTCCCAAACATTATTATTATTATAAATTTTATCTGTAAATATCATCTGTGAAAGTGATGCAGCATCGATGGTTCAAACATCTTTTCTATATTGATTATTTAATTCAAATAAAACTAATTTAGCTGACATTAAAATTCATGTCCAAAAATTATTTTCTCAAGTGATTGTTCACCAACAATGGGTTCTGAAAATTCAACACGTAACTTTTTTTCTTCACGATATTGTGATGCGATTGGAGTATGTTTCTTTTTTTTTAAATTTTATATCCCGTTATTTATTAGAATATATTTTTAATTTATTCAAAATAACCTTAGTCGTGCAATCAGATCAAAACCTCAAATAATAATCATCTTCTTTTGATCAATCTTATTGCAATCAACACGACATAGTTTCGTTGTTTCTTTATTATTTTTTTTTCGGCAGCAATATATAATTATTTTCCATAAATATTAACCGGTTTTCATATAAAAAAAGCGCAAATGCATATTCCATGATCTTGAACTAGTTCAATATATCCAAGAAAAACAGAGAAAATATCGAGTATATACACCGTAAAAAGAGCGTACTAATCTCAAACGTTTTTCTTTTGGTTAAAACCAGCTGTAAGTTTGGATACGGCGAAATGCGCATGAACTTTAAATCAATTAATATTTTCTTGGGCCAAGAAACATTCAGTTAGTGGAGAACTTAGCGACGTTAAGTCAACTTCGATTTCTTTGTACGAAATCCCCATCATATTTACTTCAAACAATATATAAACTTTATTCAAAATTTGGATACTTCTTCCAAACATAACTATACTTAAATCAAATATAAACGAAATTGAGTGAATAATTTTATATATTTGGTTTAATTCGCACAGATATTTCAACCAAAAAAAAAATAGCTTCAATTAATTTTTATTTTAAATTAAATACATACTTGGCTACAAAGTAGGTATAATTTATTAAATAAAGGCTGATTTGGTTTTCATTTTATATATTTTATTAAGAAAAAATGTGCATAATTATAACATATTTTTAAATAGAACAAAATATGTAAACTTAAATTATATAATTAAAAGTATAAGCCCGTACTATATTTAATAACTTTAAAAACTCCTAGGCCATACTATAAAAAATACAAATAATCATTTATTAGAATAAAATAAAATATGTTATTATAAATATAACTTACTTTAATATGAACAGTAAATCCTCGCTGGCTTTCTTTTGACGTAGGTTTCCAATAATTTTTTTGTTTGACTGATACACCGGTTCGTGGAAGAACAATAAAATATTATAAATATTTTAATTTGTTAAAAAATAATATACAAACCTCAAAAACTATCAATAAGATCTTCGAACCCCCGACTCATTACATATACTTTGACCGCGCCATCAGTCATTTTTATAAAATACAATACATGTAATAATCGTTCAACACAAATTGTCCGCTAAAATTTTTTTAATGAATATTAAAATATGTTATTACACTTATTAAAACAATAATTTATAAATAATGTTTTAATACTTACTAGTTAAAATGTTAAATGAAAAGCAAATTTCACAGGTTCAAATCGATAATACAGGTTAGAAAACACAGAGGTAAAGTATAGAGGATTCATGTTTGATCCCGTATTCGAATCGACAATCCTATCTCTCTCCAACTCACTTTTTCACTTCAACGACCTAGGTCGGAGCGCGGTCGTTTCAAAACTTCAATATAATTTCTAATAAAATTAATGAATGACAATTTAAAAACAAAAGAGAGAAAGAGAAGAAGGAATAATTTTTATTTATTGTCGATACTCTTGGATAGTATTTATGTTTTCTTATAAACGTCATGAACAATAATTGGCAATATTTATCCAGCACTATAAGGAACTGTATGGAACATTTCATGTTATGCGTATGAGCAGCTTAGGTGCACAAAGATAAAATCCCCTAATTTTGATGTGAAATTTGGAGGGAAGCTGACTGAACTACACTTACCATTGTTGTGAATGTATTTGACATACTATTCAAGTACGCATTTTTCTTGACACAAGAAATATAAAATTCTTGATTCAAACCGTTTGGGATTGAATAAGGCAAAATAGATTTCACTAAAGGTAAATTAGTCAAACTCCTAAGGAATTCGACCTCAGAATCAAATTTTTAAATATTGAAAAGATAATTATTGATTTAATATTTTCTTGAAAATTAAGTTGTCGCTATCATTTAATAAAAACACATATTTCACGAAATTAAGAAACTTTTAAATTTATAGCCAGTTGTAATCAATTTTTCGTAGTTTAAATATGATTTATTGTAAAGAGCGTTTTTAAGACTATCGTAAGATTATCGTCAAATTATCTTGTCATTCAAAAATATCAAAAAAACAATTACAAAAAGCCTTTGTTATTTTCTGTGAATTCTTAAATCATGGAAAAAAAATTTTTCTTTCAACAACATTGAAAATTTTATTCTATTAGTTAAGAGGGTTTCAGCATCCTGTCGAAATTAACCTGTTTTTCCCACTCCACATAATCAATACAGCAATTAGGAAGATTCAAACTCTAATTTTGTTTTGCAATATTTATGTTTTTGTTCATTCAGTTGCGATTCTAATCACAAGTCGTGAATTTGGCGATATAATCCAGTGAAGATATTTTACAAGCCGTAAAGTCGTTATACTCGAAGAAAATTCGTTTTAAAATCACATTCAGCTTTGAATACCATTTTTTTACAATTGATTTATTTGTGTTCTTTTTTTGTTGTCACTTCTGAACTAATTGCGTCCATGTAAAATGGATTTATCCTAAACTCTCTTACCATTTGTGTTTTTTTGTTACATAACGGTTGACTGTTCAAAATACATTTACCCCTGGACGAAAATTCACCTTAAACATTTCATAACACAACAATCTATTTATCTTTAAATTGTAACAAAATTTGTATAAAAGTAAGCCTAATCCTTAAATAATTTGATTTCAGTGGGTTTAAATATTTTTTTTAAAAGTTCTTACGATTTCAAATCATTTTTCAGTATTCAAATATTGAACGGAAGAAATATATAAAATATTTTCATACCTCATTTACTGTGAAAAGGTCACAGACAGTTCTCTTTGAAAAAATTGTTCTTAAACGACTTTCACTTCTCTTTTATATTGTCAAAGGTCGAGATTTTTTGTTTTTGTGATACTTTTTATTTTTAAACACAAAGAGGATGTTCGAATCATGACGAAAAAAAAATAATTGTAAACTTGTTTTAATCTCTACGATGTATTGATTTCGTGATTTTATCAATTTTTTTAAGAAGTAATTAATTTTTAAAAGATGATATTTTATGCCTTAAATTTTTCGTTTACGAGTAAATTAAAGTCTTTCTTCAGTATTTAATGAGTTTTTTTTTAATTGAATCCTTTGAATATTGAAAAACATGTAGATTTATTCTAATTTTTTAGCCAAGGGATATCTTAATTAGAATTGGTATGCCTTCTAAATGTTAATCAACATTTTATTTCTTACATCGTTGATTTTCACTTTAAAGAAGCCAATAATTTATTTTTTTAGTTTGCAAATTAATCTACCCAAAATATTTTGAAAACTGACAAGTAAAATAATCATGATTTTTAAGAAAAAAATAGTTATAACTTTTATAACTTAAGCGGAAATTAATAATTTCGTAATGCTCATTAAAACAAAGTAACATAAATTGGTTAGTGGTAAGCAAAAAGGAAAATATTTTTCAACGTATCCTCACTAGCATACCGTCAGAGTTGTCAGAAGACAATTTAGTTATTATGGAATGCCATATGGAGAGACAATCACCAAAAATGTGAGTTATCATGGAAAATTATGCATGATAATCTACTAGGGTAGTATTAGAAAATATAAACTAGCAGACCTGACCCTATACCGATTAGCCAACAAAATTTTAAATTGTGAATTTTCCGATTTTTTTTTGCCCAATCGATTGAACATCGTTTGTAGAGGATTGTAAAAGAAACCGTTTCGTTAGTGCCAAATTAGTTAAGCAGAAATTAATTAATTAAGAAAATTAATTAATTAGTCATTGATATAGTAAAGTGTTAAGAAAATAAAGTTTTAAGCGACATACAGCAACAAAAATGCGGGAAAATTTATAAAACGGTTTGTTACAAATAAAAATTAAAAAAAACTAAACTGAACCTCCCCCCCCTTCGAAAAAATTTGGGAAAAAAAGGTAATTATAAAATTATTTTTTTTCCGCAAATTATTTTTTCCCAAAATTTTCCAAAATTAGAAAAACCGAAACATGATTGAACACACTTTTCTCCCACATTTTTTCATCGTTTGTGAAAATCAATTTTTCTCACAAAAATTTTTTGGAAATTATATACCCGAAATAGAACATTAAGTGTTTTTTCAAATTCGAAAAATATTTTCCACACTTTCTGATTCAGCCAACTTTTCCAAACTAGCAAAAATCCAAACATCAATGAACAGGCTTTTTACACATAAATTTTCATTTTTTGTGAAAATCAATTATTCTGACAATAAATTTTTGATTTTAAATATTCCAAATAACACAGTGTTTTTGGGTTTAAAAAATTTTTTGTGAGAAAAATTGATTTTCACAAACGATGAGAATTTATGTATAAAAAGCCTGTTCATTGATATTTGGATTTTTGCTAGTCTGGAAAAGTTGGTTGAATCAGAAAATGTGGAAAATATTTTTCGATTTTCAAAAAACACTTAATGTTCTATTTCGGTTATATAATTTCAAAAATTTTTTGTGAGAAAAAAATATTTTCACAAACGATGAAAACTTATGTATGGATAGCTTGTTTATTGTTGTTTAGATTTTTGCTAAGTTGGAAAAGTTGGATGAATCAGAAAGTGTGAAAAATATTTTCCGATTTTCAAAAAACCCTCAAGTTCTACTTCGGATATGAAATTTCAAAATTTTTTGTGAGAAAAAAAATTATTTTCACAAACGATGAAAAAATTTGGGAGAAAAGCGTGTTCAATTATGTTTCGGTTTTTAATATTGTGGTAAATTTTGGGAAAATATAATTTGAGGAAAAAAATAATTTTATAATTGCCTATTTTTTCCCATATTTTTTCGAAGGGGGGAGGTGCTGTTTAGTTTTGTTTATTTATTTTTTTTGTTTTAGTTTTAGCCTACCTTTTTCTAAGTTTTTTCGCATTTTTCTTATTGTATGTTGCTTAAAACCTTATTTTCTTAACATTTTACTATATCAATGACTAATTCATTAATTAATTTTCGTAATTAATAAATTTCGTAATTAATTAATTACCGCTAAACTATTTTGTCACAAGCGAAATGGTTTCTTTCACAAACCCCTACAAACGATTTCCCATCGATTGGCAAAAAAAATCGGAAAATTCATACTTAAAAATTTTGTTGGCTAATCGGTTAAGATGCGGACCTGACAGACGTTGTCCCGTCCGAATCATAGATTTTCGTTTGGCTTGCATAAATAGTATAATTTCATCAATAAAAAATACTATAAAAATATCACAATTACAATTTAACAAATAGTGAGTCCACAATTACACGAACTTCAAATTTATCCATACTACAAATAAATTATTTTGTCAATGATAAACAGTAACATTACCTGAAATAAGATGTGGATGTGACAACAATAAAATTTAATCCGTTTAGAACTAATCAGATCGAATTTCTATTTCTCGATAAATCATTGTTTACAATACTTTCAATGTCAATAGTCTATCTCTTTACTTTTCATTCCACATTTTTATCTATTTTTTTAATTTTTACGTTCTAAACAATATCTTCTCCGGTATCAAATTTCAAAGCGGTTAAAAGTTTTTAAAACAGCTTTAAAACTATTATAATTCAATGAATCCTTAAATAAAATATACGATTGATACTGAAGAAACGGAGTCGCTTTTTTAAATTAAATGAAAACATTAGATAATTTTTATCTTTAAGAATAACGTCATTACTAGATGTGAAAATTACCGCCCCATAGACATTAAAGATATGCATATAGTGTATGCACATATGAATATATACCAAAACTAAACGGTTGATAAACGAAGAACATAGGACAATAAGTTTAGTGAATCGGTCTCAGAAGGGTTTTTGGTTCATAATTTTTGGGTATGTCGGTACTATTAAGATACATTAATTCGGCAAGTGTCAGATCACTCTATATTACCGTTTCTTCAAAAATCGAAAAAAGCTGGAAATCAGAAAAAATAACATTTTCTCAGAAACTTGTGAATCGATTTATTTGAATTTTGGATATGTTATAGGGGCTGATAGTAGCTTCTAGAAAAAAAAAATAAGAGCTTTATCGGTTTATAAGATTCTTGAAAGAAGAGAGCTTTTTCTTTTAATTTTAATTTTTAACCATGATACAGTTTTGGTACAATTACGAAACTATGTTTTTCGAATTCCCCATCCAATTTCCTTTAAAGTTATGAGTCTTTTAAATTTTAAAATACTGTACGGCATATTGAAAAAAATTTAAAACCGATTTTTTTACACAAAAATCCATTAATTTAATAAATAGAAATAGAGCTTACTCGATTACTATATGAGTGCAAATAATGAATATGAATTCAATAATAATAATGAGTTCAATCATTTATATAAAAATTGTTTGGCACTATTATGATTACGTTTGCATCAAGTGTTATTTTATATATAGTGGACCTCCGATAATCCGGTCCTCGGCTAATCCGGCACCCCCTGTAGTCCGAAATGGTCTATTATTTATTATGTATTGAATATTTTTTTGACAATCTTCGCTACACAGACAGAAAAAAATACTACTATTAAGAAAATTTTCTTCATACTATAGGTAAAGCTATTCTTTTGTTTACCTTTAATGTAATAACAAATGCTTATAATAAAACAATAAATATTGATGTTCTTTTCTCAAAAAAATAATATCAATACCAATAAAATGAATAATTTTTGATTATTTGTATGTACATTTGTTTGTACACAATTATTTCCTATTGTAAAGTAATCACAATGTAAAGTCCTAATGTAAATAAAACGTAAGCTCTCTATTGTGTTGTTTAATTTACTAAATTTGACATATACATAATGAAGTATGATTTGTACTTCAGAGTACATAATATGTATATAACATGTAGAATCTTATCATTGGACCTGTAATTTGTCAGATTACAAGGTACTCTTTCGTAAAAAATTGCGGACTATAAGGGGTCTTAGGCACTACTCTATAATCCGATAAATTCGCTAACCCGACTATGCCCTGCAAACTGTTTGTCGGTTTACCGAGGGTCCACTGTAATAAGATTGCTATGCTTTTAAGATTGCAAGTTGTAATATGCATGGAATCGATGAGAATGGAGTAAGAGAGCCCCAACGTAACTCTATGAAATGCATCATTTCATTGCAACCCATAAAAAATTGTATATCTTTAGAAAGTCAACAGAAAAATTTGCAACAACATAATGTAAGACAAATTTTCCATATCCATTTTTGTCATCTTAGGTTTTTCCTTCTTTTTTCCACTAAGCTAATACTTTTTCAATTTCTTGATATTTTTTACAACCAAATAAATTCATATTTATCTAAACAATCGTGCAAATTCCTTATTTTACCAATTTTTCTTATACAAACTGGTGCCTAATCGTTACTACTTATTTTTATAAATGTAAATTTCACAAAGAAGAAAAAAATATTTCTTTTTTGATGTTTCAAAGATGTTACTACTTTCTAGTTTTAAAATTTAGAAAAAAAATAATCTTTTACATATCCAGTTCAAATAACCTTGATGAAATAGGAAGGAAGGTCATTGAAAACACTGAATATCATTTAAATATTTTATTATTTTTTTGATCATAATTAATAAAAACTATACAAAAGTTTTTTTTTCCCCGTTTTTAGTCTAAAAACTGAGAATCTTTGCGATGCTTAATATTATTTTTGTTCCAATTTTTCTTATGCAACTTTGAAAAAAGATATTTCTTTGACATCGTAATAATATCTGAAGAGGCATATGATGAAAGAAATTACATTAAGTGGTTAAACAATATATAGAATATATTGTGGTCCAATTTATGTAGTATGGGAACACGGGTTGGAATGGGATACCGGGGTGGAATGGGAAATGGAATTAGCGCTTATTACAGGTGACAAAAATGCGTAAAAATCATACTCAATGTTCAATTAACTGTGCTGCATTATAAAAAGTGGCTATCGCCAGAAAAGAGTGCAGTTGTTTTTATTTTTATCAAAAGTCGAAATAAACGTTTCCGAATTCTAATTTTTCCAAAGTAACTCTAAGGTAATTATTCTATGTTCTATTTTTTGTTTGAATATTAACATGACGGGTTTGTTAAAACAGACTGTTGACTAACTAAAAGCCCAGTGATAATTCAAATATAACCAATATATCCTGCCATAATAGTTGTGCTTCTGTGGAAGTTGCTTTGGGGCACAATGGGTGGGGCAGAATGGGATATACCATTCAGATAGTATTTCCCATTCAGATGGACATTTTTATTTTATCAACAGATAGTGCGTACACATATAAGGAAAACCAACCAACAGTCCATATATAAGAAAGATCGGAAGATGCAAAGGTAATTTGCTTATACTGTGAGGATTTAAACTCCAAATCTAATAAAAACTGGTGTTCCTGCAGTATTTGTCAAAAATGAGCACATTTGGCATGTGCTGGGCTAAACACGATGATGACAGTGTCTTCATCTGTGAACTAAGCCAATAACAAGTATCCTATTGCACCCTAGGCTCATTTCCCATTGTGCCCCAGGGGGTGGGGCAGAATGGGAAATTTCCATTTGTTTGTGTAACCTAAATTTTTAATATTAATTATTAATTTAAATCAATAAAACCTTTTTTTATTTGTAAAGAATGAATTAAATAAATATATAAATTACAAAATAAACTATTCGAAAACTATTTAACTAATAGAGAACAACGTGTTATTATCAATAATAGTATTAGTAAGACTAATACTGTTTAAGTAGGTGTTCCTCAAGGAATAATTCTGGGCCCACTGCTCTTCATTTTGTATATCGATGATATTTTTAATTGTCTACCTGAAGGGGCTCTAGTTTCATATGCGGATGATACAAATATACGCTGCTCGGGCAGTACTTGGGCTGAAGTCAACCTTATTTTAACTCGGTGGTTGATCAAAATTGGCAATTGGTTAAGAGAAAATTAGTTGTCCCTCAACATAGATAAGTCTACGTATATTACGTTTGGTAGTTACATTGATAGCATTCCTGATAATTTCTACCTTAAAATAAATAATTTTCAACTTAAAAGAGTAAATAATTGTAAGTATCTGGGACTAATTTTCGATGCGCACATGAAATGGAACTTACATGTTTATGAATTGGCAAAAAAATAAGGTAGTTTTCATTCATATTCTTTAAACTGAGGAAATGCTTAAGCCCCTCAGTATTAAAAACTATTTATCATGGGTTATTTGAAAATATAATCAATTATGGCATAATTGTATGGGGTGAGGCTTATGAAAATAGTCTCAGGCCATTGACTACTATCCAAAAACGCTTTATTAATTATTTCATCTCACGCAGTATTGTTGATATACCCCTTGGTATCAAGGAATCATTTATCATAAATGCTTTAACATACTACTATCATGAGCGTAAAGCCCAATATAACAATAAGAATAAACAAACTAGATCTCATTTGTTAACGCTGCCTAAAACTAAGAAAACTATCAGCACTAAAAATCCATATTTTATTGCGATATTTTTTTTTAATAAATTGCCCAACCATCTTAAAACACTTAGTTTCAGGCGAAAAAAACTGAGGAAAATATTAATACGCACAATGGATACTTTCAGTGACAAAACACTGGCATTATTTAATTTTAAATTAAAATTGTATTTATTGATTCTATTGGTAATTCTGTTTTGACTTTGTAACTTTTAACTTTGTTACTTTTAATTTTGTTAAATGTGATTTAAATACATGCAATGGTACATTGCACTACATTACAATTGTAATATTCCAGTTCTATGTACAGATGCTTTGCATCTCTGTAAAATGCCTACTGGAAGTAAAATAATAACAATAATAATAAAACAATGAGATTGTTCCTTTAAATCTCTCGTAAATTGTAATTAAAACTTAGGCACCCCGTTCCGCCCCAGGTTCCCCTACAATCACATATTTAATCAAAACAATTGAGCATATCAAAGATACATATTTATACAGTATTTTGTGATATTTTTATTTTGAAATTCTGAGAATTCAGCCGTCAGACCCTCATTTCCTTTGACGTCTTAAAAAAAAAGTACTCTCACCGTGGACATCATAACTCATCATTGGTTCATCCAAAATTAAAAAACCAAAAATATTTCGGTAGTACTTGGTAGTACAAAAATTAATCTCGTACTTGGACGAAGGAAAACAAAAAATAATAAAATTTGAACTTTTTACACAATTGTGAACAAAAAATCTCATTTTTTGGACAAATTTTCGCAATATTTGGTTCAAAAAAATGAGTTGTGTTAAAAAAAAATAACAAAACTTTTGTTCAATTACTAGATAATGTTATTTTAAAGATATGTGCCAAGTTTGAACAAAATCGCTTCATAACTTCAAAAACGAGTTTTTTTGAGAAATATGCGTGGCGAAACTTCCAAAAGGGTCAATCTCTTAAAATTTTTCTCGGATCGATATAAAATTTTGGAGCAATGTTTTAAAGATATTGTACTATTAAATAAAACAATAAAAAAAGGTTTTGAGAAATTTTTATTTGTATAGAATGAATTAAATAAATATATAAATTACAAAACAATGAAATTGTTCCTTTAAAGCTCTCGTAATTTGTAATTAAAACTTAGGTACCCCGTTCCGCCCCAGGTTCCCCTATAATTTAATTTAATAATAAATAAAATCATACCGTAAACATAAATTTGAACAAAAGTTCAAACAAAAAAAATTGTGACGTATTGCCCGAATACGTATTTCGATTGTCAAGTAATCGAAATACGTATCGAAATTCATGTTTATGGTATAATTTTTATATACTATTATATTAAATTATATACTACATAAATTGAATCACAATATATTCTATATATTGTATAAACAGTATAACTGTTCAAAGTCAGCGAAAAAATCTTATTTGATTACATTAAGTGGATCTACTCGTACGTTTTCGTTTATGGCGTGCATTGACTGAACTAGGCAAAAAGTTCAGTTTTGTGTTGGCATTTACTTTTGAAATTTCTGTTGGTTTATCGATCTTCTTCATTGCTATCCTTTCAAACAGGCCAATACGTGGTGTAACACTATATCAAAACTGAAGTGGAGAGATGAAAATGGTACATTAGGTACGGAGAGCTGCAGTAATTGCATTACTGTCTTGATACTACCTTATTTATAGCTATTGGTAACCCAATAACCTTCTCTACTTCATTCGAAAGTCTTCTCCACATACCTCCCTACTACAATTTTTAGTTGTCATTGACCTCCATGAGAATATAAAACCAAACGTTAACAATCTTCACGAAGACGGCAAATAATCGAAAAGTTTTCGACGATTTAATTGTATTATTAAAACGAAAGAAATTACTTGCCTTAAATGTATATCCATCCGTTATGATAATAAGTGTGATTAATTTTTACTTCAGTAACGGATTAATTATTTTATGTCGCTCAAAAAAAATCAATCAATCTATATATTAAATTATTGTCTGTTTATGTAGAAATCAAAAAAGATTGCCATTGATTTAATTTTGTCATTAGCACTTTTTCCGGCTTGTTTGCGTAACATATTTTATGTCGCAAACAAATGACACAGTTTTTATGTGAAAATTTAAAACAGTATGTTATCATTTTCAGCCTGAAGATGCTAGCCTTCATAGCATTGGATTTTTTTTAAATAATTTACACTTTTCTCTGATGCTAATTGTGTTTTTTACGTTTCTACGATTCTTTTTCTGTGTAAAAAGTACGATCACTCTAAACGCCTTTAAAATATTAAACAAAAACAATTAATCGTCGTTAATTTTTTATATAGTTTTTTTTTCTGTTCACCCTTAATGCTAATGTGCCTAATTTAATTTTTAATTTGGTGATAATCATTGCAATTTTGCGTTTGAAAAAATAATTTTAATTTTGTGTAATAAATATAACTGTTGTTAACTTCTTTTGTAATTGAATAATTATTAATTACCGATTCATTTTACTCACCGTTAGTCGCAGTTAGTAGTATGCTGAGCAAAAAAAAATAAAATTTATTGATTAAGTACTGTTCGGAATTCGTAACGAACAGATATTATTTAAGTAAAAAAATCAATCAAAAGTATGTCGAACTCGTTCACAGGATTTATGTTTGTAAAATTTTCAAAATAATCTTTAAAATAGAACTTGAAGAAAACAGCAATAGAAGACAAAAATCTTTTTCATCGACCATCGACGTTTCCGATAAAAAAAAAACATGAAAAAACCAGTAGAGGGAAAAGAACAGAAGAAAAATTAAGGTGTAATTTGATGGTTATTAACCTCAGTAAAAAAAAGCATTTAAACATATTTTTAATCTTAGGAAAATATTGTAATAACTACAAAAAATCTGTCAACTTGATCATCTATTGAAGTACCAACCTTGACCTGTGATTAGTTTTTAAAATATTTTCGATTTTATATTCATTTTGTATATCAATTCACTTATACTTTCAAGCTTTATGAAAAACTGTTGTTTCATTCCATTATCTCATTGTTTAAGATTAGTTATATCATGATAACCACTAAACGCTACAATTAGAAGTGAGAAAGTTTTTTTTTCCTTTCAACCAAAAATTCCTCAAGCGAAACGTTTTTATTTTTTTGTTCCAAATACAAATTTAATGCTTTTTACAAGCGGTGATTTCCAGGTAAAATGACATTTAACCATAAAGTTTAACTTTTCGTTTAAAGGAATTTATTCTCAAAAACATTCAAAAAGCTCTACATTCGGAAATTGGAAAAATTGAAATAAATACGCAAGTGTACTACGTAAATCAAATTGAATAAATTCAACCCAAAAAAAAAAACATTTTTATTCCCTAATTTACCGTAAGAAATAAATTGTTTTTGCAAAATATTTCAAATTGTTTGATGTTTTTGTATATTGCCTGGAAGATTATTTAGAGTCGCAGCCAAAGTTTTATATTGAATTTGCCAAATTATTTGGTTGATTTGATTTTGATACGACTGCGTTCTTGGCTTTTTTGAAACGCTATGCAGTTTCGTTTTTGTACTTATACGTTTGATAATTATTTGCAGTTTGACGAAGATATATAGCTTGCTATATGTTTACTTCCGTTAGAATGACAGTTCCATTAAAGAATGTAGCGATGCCGGTTGTAGATTTTTCCGTTAACACACGACATCTGCTACGCGAAATAGGAAAATGTCTTTTAATGAGTTCTCAATCTTTTTTTTATATTCATTTAATCTGCAAAAAATATACCACTTCAAATCAAATACAGTTCATTTTTTTTTTTGGTAGTTAAAGCAATAATAATTAGTAGCGTAAATTTAAAGTTTCGCATGGTTAATTTTTTTTACTTTTCCCTACAATTATGCAACTAGTAAATTTTATCTATATGTCATTAGTGCCTGCGGTAATAATAAAGGTACACACATGAGAGTATAACGGATACCACGTTACATATATGTATAGCTATGTGGGTAAATTCACAGTAAATCCTGAATATTTCGTCGTTAAATTCTAGTATTTGTTTTTCCGCTGTGGTAAGCTAAACATGTGTTTGATTGAAAACCATACTTATTTGTAAAACCAAATGTGATAGTTTAAATTACCTATTGGTTATTCAGTTCATCGTGAGGAAATAAAATATCCATATTAGACTGATTCAAAAAAAATGATGATTTTTTTTTTCTTAATTATATCGAAAATATTGTTGGGAATGACCAAAAAAAATCCTGTGAAAGTTTAAACTCTTAATATTAATATTAAGAGGTGCCGCATCGCAATTTTCGATTATCCATTTAAATAACATGGGAACAATGTCCTCTTGCACTTTGGAATTTTATAGCTCACGTTAGTGACAATATTTCGGAATGACCAAGATATATTCTTGTAGAAAATTGAACGATCTACAAAAAAGGTCAATTACAACAAGTTTTTGATATATTTATTCCTTCAAAAGTTTTTCGAGGTCAAAGTTGAACTAAAGAGAAATTTTAATATTTATTCAATTTTTTGACGCAATCATCAATTTTATGAGAAAATTATATACGACATTTTTTGTAGAGCACTTTTTTTCCTATAACTTATCTCTATAAAAGTTTTTGATATTTTTCACAGGTCCTAAGTTATTTGCACTAAACAGAAAATATTCGTAATTTTATTGTTTTAAATTAATGATATTCCCTGAATTATTATATTTTTTACTTAAACATTATTTTTTTTATTTTAATTAAATAACTTCGGACCTGTGAAAAATATCAAAAACTTTCAAAGATAAGTTATAGAAAAAAAAGTGGTCTTAAAAATGTCTTATAAAATTTTCTCATAAAATTGATGATTGCGTCAAAAAAAAGAAAAAATATTAAAATTTCTCTTTAGTTCAACTTTGACCTCGAATAACTTTTGAAGGAATAAATATATCAAAAACTTGTTGTAATTGACCTTTTTTGTAGATCGTTCAATTTTCTACAAGAATATACCTTGGTCATTTCGAAATATTGTCACCAACGTGAGCTATAAAATTCCAAAGTGCAAGAGAACATTGTTCCCATGTTATTTAAATGGAAAATCGAAATTTGCGATGCGGCACCTCTTAATATTAATATTAAGAGCTTAAACTTTCACAGGTTTTTTTTGTCATTCCCAACAATATTTTCGATATAATAAAAAAAAAAAAAATCATCATTTTTTTTGAATCAGTCTAATCCATATAATTGAAACATTTTTTTTTAAAAATCAGTAGACAAGAAAATCAACCAAAATATTAATGAAAAAAATAAGGAATTAAATTTTGGTTTAATTAAAAACCTTTTATAATATATTCTCTTTAACGAGAATTTCATGATACTAAGGGACTTAGTACAAGAGCTAATCGATTACCTATGAATTATTAAGAATTATAATTTATAAACTAGCCATTTAGATAAGCCACTTATCTCCACTTTAACGATCACTCATCGACAACAAATCTAATACCCAAAATTGATATGATTCCTTCAAATATATAGAATATTTTCGTTGAAAAATTTGTAATTCATTATTTGTCGTTGATTTATAAGGTTCAAGGACTTCAAATCAACTTAATCGATTTAAAACATTTTTTTACGGTCCACATAAAATAATTTTTACTACTCTTAGACAAATCGATTAAACTAAAAAATGATATTTGCAAACTAATAAACAATAGTGAAACATCCTAGTTAGTATTTGAAAGAAAAATAATTCTGAATATAATTTAATTTTCACTCTTGTAATATTGTTTTACTTTGATTATTCGTGCAACATTTTCTTTTAATTTAATTAAAGGTGTATGCATTATTTTAACACTATCATTCAAAAGTTTTTAAGGATGTTCAAATGACATTTTTAAAGTAGGAGGATTTTATTATAATAGTTCTCAGTAATCAGTATAATAAATCAATAGTTTTGTTTTATTATTTTGTGATGTTGGTGATATCGCTGGTATCGCTTAGTACCAAATAAGTGATTCGGAAGATGAAAGAAGGTATGTTAAATATTTCGATGCATTAAAATATTTTTGCCCCCTAGACAAGGTTTGGAGAACCTCAACTGTGGAGTTTTAGGCTTATTGAATTTCTCGGTTCCCTATTTTATCTATTATTATAAAGAAGAAAGATTTGATTGTTTGTTTGCTTTGAATAGGCTCCGAAACTACTTGACCGATTTGAAAAATTCTTTCTCTGTTGGGAAGCTACACTATTTCCGGTGAACATAGGCTATATTAAATGTTCAAAAAACTTTGGGATCCATATTAAAACTTCAATAATGTGTGAAAAAATTACCCAAAAACTATCTTACATTGCGTGCGCTGGTGATTTAACTAAAGAATGGAACAACCGAATTTAATGAAATTTTATATTAAGATATAACACAATTATCCACACACGTTAGGCTACTTATCATTCCTTAAAAATAATAAGAGAATGTATCCCCTACGTAAAAACCGTGGGATGAAAAAAATACTTTAGATAGACGAGTTATATATCATTGGAAAGGTATTTAAAAGTAAAAAAATAATCTATATTAATATTTTCAGTTGAATTAATAAAAAGCACAGTAATTTAATTTAAGGTACAAAAAATTGCTTTTTTGAAATATAAATGTTTTTATACATAATAAACAATTATTGTAATTATATGTTCATAACGATCTAGCAGAACTGGGTTTCGTGCAATTGTACAAATTTCAATTTAGCGGTTGTGTTGTACATTGCAATAGTGTAATAGTTTTTGGAAAAAGGTTCATTCGGGAATCGAGACAGTGAGATGGAATTCCTACTAATATTCAAAAATCTACACCCTTAACTTCTGTTATTTTGACGCGAGTATTTTGATACCTTTCGACTTTTTACTCATAATTAGGACTGACTTTATTGAACTTGGCGATATTTTTTATTTACGTTTAGATGCTGATTGATTTACGGATTATTTGGTTCACGGTAGGTATAGGACCTATCGTAGGTATACGCAATTGAACATACTATTTTTAGACATTTGTAAATATTTTTTTAAAAATTAATCGATTATTACATAGAACTAATTTTATTCTTTGCAACAGTTTATTAAATGTGTCTTTTTCAAGTCGAGAAAATAGTTTTTTAAGTATTATTATATTTTTCGTAAAAGAAATAAGAAAAATTATAATTTTCTTATACCACTACAAATAGCAAATCTGAAAAGAAAATATAATTTACACCAACGTTACGCAGACGAAGTTGCGGGGATCCGCTAGTCTATTATAAGAATCTGTTCAACTAGTTAAGCACTGAAATCGGAGAACCCCAGCTCTTTTAGTTGTTATGGATTTCAATAGAATATGGGAAGCAGTTGCATTCCCAGGCTAAATCTGCAGATTGGAAGGTCCTAATAATTGGAAGAGGAATAAGAAATACCCTAATAGTATGAAAATACTTTCTCTAGTTACTGTGACCGGTTATAAGGTCTTTCACTAATCTAGCTTGATGTTTAATTAAATTTAGTATTTCATCAGTTAAATTTGCTGTGTTTGTACCTTTTAGTATTGCTCCACAAGAAACAATGGTTAAGAGTTAAGCTAACTAGGATAGTCGCTCAAAAACTTTATATTTATATTAATTTCCTCATGATATGCTTATTATATTCTATGCACTAAAAACACCATTTTTCAAAATGTTTTTCTTAAAAACGGTTAAATGTTATTAGTCTCATAATATTTTGAATTACATTTCATAAAATCATTACACTGAATAAATAATGAAATATTTGTTTATCAAATTCAAATTTCTAGTTTGCTTTAAAATATGAAAATGATTTCCAGATTATATTTGTTTTATGTTCGGGGATTTATGCATTTTTTGTTGACATTGATTAAAGGTAATTTTATTTTAATTAATTTTCATCATAAAATAAATGATAAAGCAATGAGAACACAGGTGTTTGCAACGTCGATTGGGATCAGTGTCTTACAATGTTGGGTATATCTCACACAAACCAGACAATTTTACGTGAGAAATCTTTGCAAAGATAAGAAAAAAAAATGATCCATTGAAAAATACAAAATACAACGAACGATCAAACGTGTAAACGCCATAGTAGTAGCTGTGATGTCTACTGATACAATTCTACTCAGATATTTTTATTAAACTAAAGAGTTTAAATTACAATTCTTGAAGTAACATGTACTTACCAGTTAAAGGTGTTGTCTGTGGCCTTCAAACTTTAATTGAAATTGAACGTTAAACGTCATCTAGAAATTTAAAATGTATCTTCTTTTTTTTTTGGTTTATTTTTCTTGTTTTAAATCTAAGTTTTTTTTAGTTATGAAATGAAACATTCTCTTAGGTCATATTCGACTAAATTCCATTCATGCATTGAAAATTCCCAGCTATTGTTTCAATCAGCTTAAAATTATTTCAGAAATCTTATCAATTTTCTTTTTATATGTTATAATTATTGAATTCTCTTATTTAGTAATAAATAACTTCATCACTCTTTGAAATAATGAACTCGTTTTGAGATAATTTGCTAGACTAAAGAGTTTTTTCATAAAGATATCGTAATTAATATGAACGAGAAAATTAAATTAATTAAAATAAGAATTGAATACCATTTTTTAAGGCGGCAAACGAAAGCAAAAAAAAAATATAAATAAATATTCTTTCAAAATAAGATCTTAAATAAATATTTTGTAGATAAATTTTTAGTTGTTTAATATTAAGACCAATCATTAAATTACTCTGAAAAAAAAATAACCAATACTTTTTCTTATTATTAAAGTGTTCATTTGAAATTTTAGTCACGTTTTAAATTTTCAGAAGCTTATGTAAATCTGCAACATTCACGTGGATAATATCAAAATAAATGAAGACATATCTTAAGCTGTTTTTTTTTGCAAATGAACATTGATTTTCGGTCAAATAGGTTTCAAACTCATATTCAGCAATTTGTAAAAATTTACTCATAATTTGTTCCAGATTAAATCACCTCAGTCAATTTTCTGACATATAATTGGAAAGAAAATTGTTAAAAAAGCAATTTTATCACAAAGAATATTCTTTCTGCAGTAAACGTTAGCCACGGATATTAACAACAAAAGTTTGTGTTTGGGATTCATTGTTGACGTTTGTGTTTCATAGAGGAACAAAACAAAACGTAATTGTAATGATAGTAATAATCCACAGTTCTCTTAGCAAATTGCAAATATTTTGATGTTAATTATACCTTTTATTTGTGCTACTTCTTTTATAATGCATATTTACAAAAATTTTTTACGTCATTGAATCAAAATTTCTTGCTACATTTCCAATTAATACAATCGATACTTAATCGACTTAATGACAAAAATTGTAAGGTTTTCATCATACTACAATCGTTCGTTAACGGTTTTAAATAACAAATAGAAATTTATGGGTTTTTAAATTATGCAAACAGCGAAGTTACCTTTAGAAGTGATCTTTGAATTTAGCACATAAAAGTTGAGAAAAATGTTTTGAGATTTAACTTAATCACTTTAGCAGACCAAGTTTTTCCTATTGTTGTTCCTCGAAAGATGAACTCATATCCAGAATCCTGAAGATATTATGAGGATAAAAAAAATGTACTTACTATAAATGAACTCAATAAAAAATTGTGTTGTTTTCCGTGAAGAAGAGAAAGTTATTGTACTTCGGTTACGTCATGCGTAACGAGAAATACCACCTGATCTAACTTTTCATTCAAGGTCGAATTTAAGGGGAAAGAACTCCGGGAAGAAGGAGAACTTCCTGGCTTATCAATCTGTGTGGGTGATTCGGCAAATGCTCGAGAGAATTCACCCACGCGGCTATATCCAAGATACTAATTTATTGAAGAGGGATCTGTAGAAGAAGAAGTAAAATCAAAGGATTCAAGATTTAAATAAGTTTTTTAGGAATTTTAATATTAGGGCAAAATTTTTTTTTTCGATATATATTAAATTAAAGTAATTGAAATAATTAAGCTTATACTAAGCCTTTGATTTTGTTTCGCAAATTCTTAAATAAATATAGTTTTTTATACTCAATCTGTATGTTAGTTTTTTATGAGGTTGAAAAATCTTCAAAAGACATAAATTGTTGATTTTTACAGGTACTGTTAGAATTTTACAACTGCGATCTTTTTTCTATCTGCTATCGGACTGCTGCAAACGCAGTGCAAACGAACATAAATTTTATAGATCTGCTTCAAACCTATACCAAGCCTTAGAGAATATAATTATACAGTGCAAACGTGGTGCAAATGTGGGATTGACATAATTATGTCTGCAGACCCAATGCAAACGTCGTGCAGACCTCAAAATTTCGATGAGAGAAATTTTCCCCAAAATTATATTATTTATTGTATCGTTTTACCTAATTTTATACTATACATAAGTCAATAAAACTTGAATTATAAATATTTCAGCTTCAATTTAATTCGTTTGTTTATTGACCTCTTTCTGCTATAATTTTCAAAAATTAGTTTCTTGACAACGATGTAATGAGTTTCACCTTTTATTTTAAATGGAATAAAATTGGATGGCTCATAAAAAATGCATGCATCTCCCTATTTAATTGCATCGTTCTTTTTTACATATTTGATCAATCCGATATGTTGTAATAATGAAGGGCTAGAACTGTTAAAAAGGGTTGAATAGTTTCATTATCTTGTAAAAAAAATTCTGTCGTTATTTTCACTGTATTATAAGTTATAAATGAAATCTATCTACTATAAAATATTGAAGTAAATTATACTTAAAACAAAGAATCTCATGTTTCTTTTTCAACCTCAAAAAAATATTGACTATTTTATGAAACTATATTTATGTGCTTTTTTTTTAGTTGATTTGGTTGAACATTTAGGGCAAAAATAATGTGCACTTGAGTAGACTGGGCCAAAAATATCGACTATTTTTTTTTTTTTTTTTTTTTTGAAAAGTATATCGAAAATATTGTTTAAGGTGTCAAAAAAAAATATCGGGAAGCTTTGAGCCCTTAATATTAATATTAAGAGGTCTATCATCTTTAATTTCGATTTTTTATTTGTATTTTCATTTTTGCGTCAATAATGTCAAGTTATCAAGGAAAAAAAATAATCTGCACATATATTTATAGAAAATTAAATTCCCTACAAAAAACGTCTCTTTGAAAATTTTTATTAGATACGCCGTTTCCGAATAATCAAGCTTTAAACATTGATATTATTTTTAGATTTATCTTCTTTATTTTGGAATTTTGTAACTAACAAACAAATAAATATATAGAATGAACAATAACGTTTTTTGAGGGGAATTTAATGCTCTACAAAAAAGTTCTCTCAACGTTCTTACATTAAATCACTCTTTCAAAAGTTATTCACAATTAAATTTGAAGGAAAAATTTAAATTATTGTTTTTTTCGTTGTTGGACCAATTTTTTTTTTCATTCAGTGAGACAAATTAATGTTTTATATGATCGAAAATCATCAATTTATCAATTTTATTGCTTGAAATATCTAAATTTCATAATGTATACAAAATTATTCTTGGTTAGCAGCTATTTATTACATGAAAACGTAGATTTACTGTCTTAAAATAATTTAAAAAATACAATTATTTGATTTTATTATTAAAAATTATTTATTTACACTATTCCAAATATTTGAAGAAAAGAAAAATCAGATTGTGGATTATAAAATAATAGTATCTATGAAATAGAGTAAAAAAAAATATTTGAATTATTTTTATAACTAAGAGCTTATAAAAAATTTATAATCTTTTATAATCAAAGTTAAGTTACATTAAAGTTTTTTTATTGCAAATGGGGAATTTTGTTCGGTACTCACTAATGATCAATGGTAAGTACTGAAGTTGCTCTTCGTTTTTCGTAAGACACTTATTATATTCTTCTATCAACGTACCCCCCCCCCGCTCAGCAACATCATTTACAACGGTTAATTTGTCGAAAAATAGTTTACATTCCCGAAAACTATAACTTTTGAAAGAGTGATTTTAATAATTTAATTTTCTATAAATATATCTTTAATTTCGATTTTTTATTTGTGCTTTCATTTTTGCGTCAATATTGTCAAACTATGAACTTAAAAAAAATCATCTGCACATATATTTATAGAAAATTAAATCAAACATTGATATAATTTATAGATTTATCTTCTTTATTTTGGAATTTTGTAACTAACGAACAAATAAATATATAGAAATTAATAATATAGATTCTTGAAGGGAATTTAATGTTCTACAAAAAAGGTCTCTTAACGTTTTCACAAAAAATCACTCGTGCAAAATTGGTTCAACAACGAAAAATATAATAATTTAATTTTTCGTTTAACTTAAATTGTGAATAACTTTTGAAAAAGTGATTTTATGTAAAAACGTTAAGAGACCTTTTTGTAGAGCATTAAATTCCCTTTAAGAATCTATATTTTTCATTTCTATATATTTATTTGTTCGTTAGTTACAAAATTCAAAAATAAAGAAGATAAATCTAAAAATTATATCAATGTTTAAAGCTTTATTTTTCGGGAACGGCGTGCCTGGCGAAAATTTTCAAAGAAACGTTTTTTGTAGGGAATTTAATTTTCTATAAATATATGTGCAGATGATTTTTTTTCTTTGATAGTTTGACATTATTGACGCAAAAATTAAAAGCACAAATAAAAAATCAAAATTAAAGATGATAGACCTCTTAGTATTACAACTAAGGGCTCAAACCTATTTTTTTTTTGTCATCTTAAACAATATTTTCGATATACTTTTCAAAAAAAAAAAAATAGTCGATTGTTTGGGCCCAGTCTACACTTGAGCATAAAAAATTATGGTGGTGTCCACATTAAAATTTAAAAGTTTAAAATAAATAAATCGCTTTAAATGTAAAAGATTGTAGGCCAAAATAACATCTTTCATAATAATTGAAGTTATGTGATATTTTCAGTATTGATACATTGCAATTATCTCTCAGTTACATCCTGTTCTCTTGAGTCAAGTACGCGTTTTTATTAATGTACGTGCACTAAACCGATTTGTTCATACATGTGCAGAGATTACGTTGGGTTTAAGGAGAAACCGAGGTTACCTCGTTTATGTACATGCACATGAATGAATATGGCTGTGTGTTGATCTCAATGCACCTTGAGATGTACAATCTTGGTGAGTTTAGAGCTTCTTGGAGATGGAATTATTGAAACCGGATTAAATGCCCGTAAGGTTTATACTCTTGATACTAAACGAAACGGTGGTTATGGGACCTTCTTCAACTTGTTTCATTCTACCATAAGACCGAAACCAGCAATATCTATCGATATAGGTTGAAGAGATCTCGGGGTCGGTAAATGACTTGTGTCTGTCTGACACGTTAAAGCCACACCACCCTCTCAGAAACTAGTTATTACTTTATCGACAATTTAATAATAAATTCCAGTCTTGATTGGAAGATTTACACAGGTTTTATAATAGCATTTTTATCTCGCTCCGATTGTGTGAAATTTTAAAATTGTTTGCAATTTTAATTGAACATATTTTGTTGTAAACAAAATTGAACTATTAAAACTCTTTGTCATTTGGTGTAAAATACACTCAGATATAATTAAAAACAGCTAAAAGAAACCTCATTACCTTAATCCAATGTGAGAAGTGGTTTAACCTGTTCTGATTTTAATGGGTCAACGTCCGTTAAGATTTTCAAAACTCAATATGCTTGCGCACATATTATTTAAAATATTTGCCTATATCAAGGAGACTTTTCTACCTTTTTGTTATTATTAAGTATTTTTTTTGAACCTAAGTAAAAATAATTTTATAAAAACTTTTCATGAAGTATTCATGTACTATAAGAATTCTAGTAGTCCTGTTTTATATTCTCAAAATCTCGATTAATTTTTTTTTATAAAACATCATATCGCTTTAAACAAAAAAAAAAAATTAAAAAAAACATCAACATGGATTAAATGTTTAATATCTTATATTCATATTATTATTAAATGTTTTCATAAAAGTTAGATTAAAACCGAACTGTTTTTCTTTTAGAAAGGTATATTTACCAAACTTAAAATTTAAGACAGTTTTAGCATCTTATTGTACATGTTGTTGACGCGGACATAGAATAATGAAAGAGGTATTTATGTATAGGTACTACAGGAATTTAATCATTTCCTATAGCTATAACAATCAATCGAGAAATAAAGATGCTAGGTAAAATTTAATTACAAAGAGAGATAAATATTATTTCATCTCAGTAATTACTATATAACAACATTTTTTTCTAAATCACGATAGGTTTCACTTTCGAAAAATTCCCTAACTATTTCCCACTTTTATACATTTTTTAAGTATTTAGATGATGATATGTACTGTTTAAATGTTTAAACTACCAAAACAATAAATTACATGAAACAAAGCTGTTTGAAAGTCAAAGGTCTGAAATATCAACATAAAAATTTAAAAAAAAGAAACTTTTAAGTTATTAAATTTGAATAAAGATTCTTTGAAAAGTTTTCAACGTGAATAAATAGCACTTCAGTGTTGAAACGTTAAAGAAAAGCGTTAGCATATATATTTGTAGATCTACAATTTGATGATAAATGATGTAACTATAAGTCAGAGATTGTGGTTCATTGATTCGTCATAGATTTATTTTGAAATTCATTTTGTTCGCACGATATTCCCAGTGAATGTGAGCAAATGATATTCAAGATGACTTTAAGTCAATTCAACTTTCAATTTAGATAACCTTTGGACTATTTATATGAGGATGATTGCCCCTTTTAATGTTAATGCGCGTAAAATTAACTCTTAACAGCACTTAATGCTCGATTATCTCTTACTATTGTTTTTTTTAAATGTACACATATAAACCAATGAATGCATGTAATTAAAAATTATTTGAAAAGAAAACAATATAAGTGTTGAAAAATAAAGATAAAATGTTGGCATGGCAAGTTTAAAATAACAATTATAGAAAATGATGTATATTTGTTGGCGAATTATTATTGCTATTGCAATGATTTAATAATAGATTTTTACACACTTAAATGCATTCAACAAAATGTGGGAAACTTTTAATGAAAGGAATAAGTATTAATTTTTATTTGTAATTTAGTCAAAAAACATTTTGTTAAATTTGAGTTTTTTACAAATAAGCTCAAGTACTAGAATTATTTTCAATCAATAGAAGAGAAAAAAATTGAGAATTGAAAGGCTTTTCATTAAACGAGGAGTTCATTCGCAATGTAACAAAGACATTAAAATTTAAAATCCAAATACAGAGAACGAATAAAATTTATCATTGTACAATTGTTCATAGAGGAATCTATTCTTTTTCAGTAGAATAAATTTGAAAATGATACGAGATTTAAACCGAAAATTATTTCAATATCAAAGCAAAACTCTTGATGCTTATGAAAGTATTTTATCGCTATTATGATGAGAGAACAATTTCAATTGCAATCATTCCCTTTGAGTCTATGATTCAATTGATTCAATGCTATTCTAAAAGAGTATTTCCCAAGACAATCGCTACGGTTATTACTGTTGAATTTATTTTCCACTAAAAAAATAATACACAAATTCAAATATTAACTAGATAAATTGAAATCTTTGATGTTATTTTCGGAGAGCTTCTTGGAAAATTGTATTTTTCAATTGCAAACGAAAAAGATATTTTGTAATAAGTTTTTTTGGTTCCTGTATTAGAAAATTTGTTAACACAAGCATTTTAAATACATTTATGAAAATGTTAATACAAACCAATATTATTTCATAATTTTATTGGTTTCTGTATAGGTTTTATTGGTTTATTGGCAATTATTCTTTGAACATTTTCTTTTGAGTTATTTATATAATTCAATTTTTATTCAATCAATTTATCAATTATTTAATTTTAAAGATTTTGTTTTTGAAGGGGCATTCAATTTTAAATAAATTCATCCCATTTATATGATTTTTCTAAATTTAAAACTTACAATGATCGTAAGGACTTAATAGTGAAAAAAGGGGTGAAAATGTATATATCTTTTGATTAAACATCTTCTCATTTTCACAGGTTCGCATCATCAACAGATTAAAATTTATACATTGAAGTTTATCCATAGATTAGTTGTTATCAAACTTAGAGCGATTCGAACGTTTCTAATGTTAAAAAATTGTACCAATTATATATTGTTTTTTTTTGTTTTTCAAGAAAAAATGCTGAAAATAAAAAATTTAATTTACTTAATTACTGTAGGAGTTTATTTCGGAAAAACGCTCTTTTTTAAGTTGTTCCAAAAGCCAATGTTTTTAGAGATTCAATAGATTTTATATTAAAATACTCGGTGAAAATGTAACCCTACACCGATTAGGCAAAACAATTTTAAAGTGTGAATTTTCCGATTTTTTTTTTACCAATCGATGGGAAATCGTTAGTAGAGGTTTGTGATAGAAACCGTTTTGTTTGGGACAAAATAATTTAGCGGTAATTAATTAATTACAAAAAACTAATTAATTAGCCATTGATATAGTAAAATCATAAGAAAATAAGGTTTTAAGCGACAAATAGTAACAAAAATGCGGAAAAATTTAGTAAACAGTTGGTTGACACTAAAACTAAACAAAAAATGAAATAAAACTATACAAAACCTCCCCCCTTTGCAAAAAAAAAAGCATTTATGGAATTAGTTTTTTTCTTCAAATTTTATTTTCAAAATTTTGTCCAAAACAACAAAAATCGAAACATAATCAAACACGCTTTTCTCCCAAATTTTTAAACGTTTGTGAAAATCAATTTTTTTAGCAGAAATTTTTTGATTATAAATATTCGAAGTAGAACAATAAGGGTTTTTTTAAAATTCGGAAAATATTTTCCACACTTTCTGATCCAGCCAAATTTTTCAAACATTAATACATTCGCATACTTTTTCATCGTTTGTGAAAATCAATTTTTCACGGAAAATATTTTTGAATATAAATATTCCCAATAACACACTATGGTAAGTGTTTTTAGGATTCAAAAATTTTTGGTGAGAAAAATTGATTTTCACAAACGATGAAAATTTTTGTGTAAAAAGCCGGTTCATTATTGTTTTAATTTTTCATAGTTTGGAAAAATTGGCTGGATCGGAAAGTGTAGAAAGAATTTTCCAAATTTCAAAAAACCGTCATTGTTCTACCTCAGATATTCAAATTCAAAAATTTTTTGCGAGAAAAATTGATTTTCACAAACGTTTAAAAAATTTGGGAGAAAAGCGTGTTTGATTATGTGTCCATTTTTGTTGTTTTGGAAAAATTTTTGAAAATAAAATTTGAAGAAAAAAACAAATTCCATAAATGCTTTTTTTTGCAAAGGGGGGAGGTTCTGTTTAGTTTTATTTCATTTTTTGTTTAGTTTTAATTTCAACTAACCGTTTACTAAATTTTCCCGCACTTTTGTTACTATATGTTGCTTAAAATCTTATTTTCTGATGATTTTACTATATCAATGACTAATTATTTAATTTTTCGTAATTAATTAATTACCGCTAAACTATTTTGTCACAAACGAAACGGTTTCTTTCACTAACCTCGACGAACGATTTCCCATCGATTAGCAAAAAAAAAAATTTGGAAAATTCACACTTTGAAATTTTGCTGGCTAATCGGGATAGGGTGAAAATGTATAGGTAGGTACTTTTGGAAAAAAAAAATGCAGAGAAAAGCTTTAATTTATTGACGAAAGTCATCAACATTATTAACCTCATACGAAATGGTCTTGAGAGTTTGGGATGTTACAATGGTAGCTCGGAAAAAAAAACCTTCATCAAATAGGTGCAGTGATTATTGAACTATTTGTCTCATATCCCATATTGTTAAAATTTTGATCGAAGTACTAAATAGAAAATTGGGAAAGAAATGGTAGAAGTGCTGAATGAGAACGAAGGATATCATAGGAGTAATTAGAATTGTCTTAAAAAATGTTCTAAGCAAAGAACTGAAAATTTGCGAATGTTTTATTGATTGACAGAAGACTATATGATTAGATTTTTTTTAAATTACTACAGAAATTTCATCATCAGTCATTGCATTAATATAAAATTATTAAACAGCAGGTTTCGTTTGACTAATTTTTAGTGAAATACTTAAAGATTTTATTTAATATCACTAGATTAATTTTACATCATATCAATAGCTTTTTTAATTTGATTCGTTACTCGTTCCTCTTTTTATCGCAAACTGTCAAAAACTCTCTATTTTTTTCTCCCCTCAGCGAAATATAACAAAATTTTCATAATTTAATCAATCGAGAAATATTAATATGCAAAAAGACATCGAGTGTTCAGACGACGGAAATTGAGTTTATCAAGGATGTTCTCTATCTCCTGTTTTGTCTAACATACGAATGAAAATGGAATGTTTAAATGAAATCCTGGAAGAAAAAAGGAAACTACAATTAATGAACAATTCAATAAAGTTATTAAGTTTATATGACCGTGTGGTTTTCACTGACTAAAATTATTGACTAAGTATAAACATAGGAAATCATCATCAACGACGGAATACCCAATAATGAAATCATAGAGCATATTATTAATATTGAAGAAAACCAAATGAAATTCTGGATTTAATATAATAGAAAAATAAATACTTTCTCAAAAAGTTTGAAAAAAAAACTTTAATCATAATCTTAAATCCACCACTTACCATGCAAAAATGAAATTTCTGTTTTTAAAATCTTGATAATATATCAAAGTATAAAATCATATCAAACCTACAACAAAGGAAAAAAAAATTTGTAGAGTCTTGTTTTTTTATTGACTCGATAACTTAAAGATTCTACAAATTACAAACTTATTTGAAAACATTAAAACTGCATAATGAAAATAGGTGAATCCAATCGAATGCGGAAGGTCCCGCATTGATAAACTTGTACAATTGAGTTGAATCGCGATAAATACAAATAGGGGTTTAACATTTTACAGTACAGATAAATCTATTCATAATCATTAAAACATATCCGACGAAGATAGCAAATTATTTTTAAGTGATTCTTCACTAAAGGTGCCAATGAAGATTATACACATTAACCTTCAATATTGAAAGTAAGAGTAGAATAGTCTATTTTCATCCTTCACACACGAATCATTTTTCTGTTTTGTAAGACAACTTTGTACAAATTGGGACTAAAAATAATTATAGTAATTCACAACCACCAAACTGTAATTAGGTACAGACTTGGTGAACAGGTAAATGGTTTTTATGAAAGAAGTTTTATATCTGATTTGTTAATATTTATGGCGTTGGATTGTTAGAAGGGTCTAATCAAATTAAATTGAAATATTTTAGTTTTGATTAGAACTTGTTCTTGTTAGAGTTTATGAAATTATTACCATGTAGCTTTGTGAGAACCCATTATTTGATATTTATCCTAATGATAGTAAACGATATTGAATATGAACAGTAATATGTATCTATACATAATATGAAATGAGTATTATATATAATAAAATGGAATTGGTCATACGAAATATAGATAATCAAACTATTAAATTCCGTCTAAGCATTGATAAATACTAACTATTTGCTTGTTTAATGTTGCAGGTGACAATTGGTGAAAAACGAAAATTTCCTTTGGTAAGTAATGTGTAGGTAACATGCATTTGCTCTGTGATGCAATTTAATGCATTTTCATGAAGCCTATAATTTTAAATTTAAATTGAAAGAAATTTTCTTTCTCAATTTCTTAATGTCATTCATTATTTCAACCAAAAATTACAGACCTTTTGTGTAAAAATATTTTAAATGCAAATACTTTTCCACACAAATTTATCAAAAGCATAACATCATTCTTGGTCCTACCTTTTTTTTTTTTTTGAATTAATTAATAATTTTTTTCTGAATATTTGAGCCTACTAACCTAAAATCTTTAATTAGAACAACGGTAAATGAAATTTCGTTTATTTTCGTGAGGAGAATGAAATTTTCGATCGAGATTCTTGGATAACCGCGAAATAGGTTCAAGGGAAAAAGTTTTCGTTAAATTGACCCCAAATCATGCTTCAGAGGGTTGAGAGAGCGGGTTAAAAACTTCATTAGCATAAAAATAAACTATCGATTTTGTGTTGTACTTGTGAAACGATGTTGAACTGATTTTCTCAAAAGGTCAAGAGCTCTCGTTTGGCTTTCAAAACTTATGTTTTATATATATATCGTCTTCTTTTGCATCATATTTAAATATTCACCTTGTAAGGCATTGTATGTCGATGGTAATAAAATGCAACCAGCATGTAACAGCTTTTTGTGAAGCACGAAAATAAAATTCTATCTTCACGATTCGATTTTTTTATGTATCTTATTTAAGTTGAAGAAGAAAATGTTACTGTTTGATGACCTGGTTTAACTTTGATATTTTCTTTTTCTCGCACGGATTAATTTGTTTAAATATTTAATACGTGTGTGTAAAAAAGATCAAGCGATAATATTAGTAAATTATATTAGATTTAAGAATAAAAATATTTTTTATTCTTTCAGTAAAACTTTGAACAAAAAAAATACCTCTATGGAGAAATTTAACGACATAACTTATTCAAGATTTACTTAAAAGCCTTAGGATGTTTTTAAATTACACACGATTTTATGCCAACTTTTTATAAAGACCAATTAAAAACATTTTGAGGGTTTCCTTACAAACATCCCCAAAGCCAATGTTCAATTTTGACTTGAAACTTGTTCATAAAACTTATAAAAAAACATATTTGACCCTTGTTTTTATTATTCGTTGTACAAATAATGAAAATATTTATATGACTTCCTATTGAAAAAAAAATATTAATTTAAATATTTTATTGTTATGTACATTCCATGTTGCAAACCTTAATTGTAATATAACATTAAAAACAAAAGGTTTAAATTAAAATAGAGAATTTTCATCGGTAATTTGCGATTTTTTTTCCTAAATGTGTCAAATTTATTGCAAAAATAAAACAAATTTTAGCTGTTGATTAAAATATTGATTGACAAAGACGTTAATTGTTTGGATTGAACAATAAAACTTTTACTTTTGATATCTTTATTTTAAGAAAAGTTTTATTTTTGTAATCCTATTTTTTTTTGTTTTTTGTTGTCAGAGCGTAGAACGTATGTTTTATTATCGATTGAATTAAAAATGGCTCAACATATAATAGGTAACAAAAAAACAGTTTTCAATTGTATTCAACATAAGAAGCTTTATTTAAACTGATACATGTAATATTACATCAATTTATAAAGCTTTTCTAAGTTCCCAATAATCGGTTGTAAGCTTTGATTATTTTGATAGAAGAATATATAATAATTTTCTCATTTCTTAAATAGTTATAATAGACTGATTCATAAAAAATGAGGATTTTTTTTTCTTAATTATATCGAAAATATTGTTGGGAATGACAAAAAAAATCCTGTGAAAGTTGGAGCTTTTAATATTAATATTAAATTATAATATTTTATATTAATATTAAGAGGTGCCATATCGTAAATTTCGATTTTCTATTTAAATAACATGGGAACAATATTCTCTTGCACTTGGAAATTTTATAGCTCACGTTGGTGACAATATTTCGGAATGATCAAGGTATATTCTTGCAGAAAATTGAACGATCTACAAAAAATGTATCGAATAAGTTTTCGATATATTTATTCTTTCAAAAGTTATTCGAGGTCAAAGTTGAACTTAAAAGAAATTTTATTATTTTTTCAATTTTTTGACGCAATCATCAATTTTATGAGAAAATTGTATGGGACATTTTTTGTAGAGCACTTTTTTTCTATAACTTATCTTTATAAAAGTTTTTGACATTTTTCACAGGTCCTAAGTTATTTAATTAAAATAAAAAAAAAATTATGTTAAAAATATAATAATTCAAGGAATATTATTAATTTAAAACAATAAAATTACGAATATTTTCAGTTTAATGCAAATAACTTAGGACTTGTGAAAAATATCAAAAACTTTTATAGAGATAAGTTATATAAAAAAATGTGCTCAACAAAAAATGTCCTGTAAAATTTTTTCATAAATTTGATGGTTGCGTCAAAAAATAGAAAAAATTTTAAAATTTCTCTTTAGTTCAACTTTGACCTCGAATTACTTTTGAAGGAATAAATATATCAAAAACTTGTTTGAGACCTTTTTTGTAGATCGTTCAATTTTCTACAAGAATATACGTTGGTTATTCCGAAATATTGTCACCAACGTGAGCTTTAAAATTCGAAATTGCAAGAGAATATTGTTCCCATGTTATTTAAATGGAAAATCGAAATTTGCGATGCGGAATCTCTTAATATTAACACTAAGAGTTTAAACTTTCACAGGATTTTTTTCTGTTATTTCCAACAATATTTTCGATATAATTAAGAAAAAAAAACCTTATTATTTTTGAATCAGTCTAAGTTATATGGATTCTTGCATAAATTTTCATTTTTTTTAAAGTTAATAGAAAAAATTAGAATAATATCCACTGGTTAAAACAGCCAACATTATTTAATTAACTGAAATCATATAAAAACCAATAAATAAATTTAAATAAAAGTTATTTTAACAACTTTTCTTTCTTTCCATTTGACCGTTAGACTTCAGTTGCCATATCTTCGATCAGCTTTTCTTCTTTCTTCTGTTTTAAGTTTGACTTTATAAGCCTCCATGTGAAACACTACTTGGTTTTTGAGAAGTAAGGCTTTTACTGTAAGCATTTTGTGGCTGAGCTTTGTTTAGCTACTAGACATTCTATGCGATTTAACGAGACCGAAATTTTCTCTTCTTTTTGTAGCATTTTCAAGAGAAAACATCGAGAAGGAATAGAGATCCACAAGAATCCCAATAACATCAACAGGGATCGTGGTTTCGGACTTCTTCCGACCTGGACATAGTCCAGCAAATCACTCGGTTTCGGATCTAAAAGCTACAACCTTCTCTCTAAAGAGTATTTAAATGTATTTAAATCACTACTAATCTAATCACTGAAAATAAGAACAAAAAATGCGTTTTGTTGGTTTGTTGAAATAAATGAATTTCCTATTTATAATTAGAGATAACGAAAAAAAAAACAATTTTTTCTTTCACAAATTTTTAACACATTAATTTTTATCATTCAAAGACTATTGCCAAAAATGATGATATTTAATAACTGATAATAGATTTGAGTACTTTTTTTTTGAATGAATCTTCATACGATTTTTTTCGTTGGTCTTAAGAATTATACACATTTGCATTTGTTAATAGTTCTTGTTTAAGGAGAAAATTAAAGTCTTATACCAGAGAGAATTTACATTTCTAGAATAATTTAGAACTGTTTTGGGAGATTTCAACTATGTTTTATGTAAAATAGTTAAGATAAATTTGCTCGTTGCCCCTTGTTATTTCCAATGTTTCTTATAATTACATTAAATAAAATTTTATGCCATCACTCATTTAGCATTCGTATAATTTTGATGAACAACAACTTTAGTTGTGGACTTCTAAAAAAATATTTAATTTTATTTAATCTTTCATAATTTGCACTCTTATTTGTCTTGTCAATTTTGCGACAGATATTTGAACAAGTGGTATAAAATTTCGAAAAACAAATCAGTCGGTTCTGACCTGTTTTTTTTTAAATATAGATTCCTTTTTCACCGGTTGAATTCTTTCCTCCTGCGTCGTTTACTCATAGTAAAGATCATCAAACTGAGGTCAATCCTCGTTTCAAAAAGTCCACGACTTTAAATAGTCTTCATTTGGGTTCCTCTTCTTCTCAGAATGTGGTCCATCCAGCTCACTTTTCTTCTTGATAATAACGAATAAAAAATTAATTAATACAATATGAAGAAGCTAGTTTAAAAGATAAAAAGGAAAACTGTATATAACATATTTGAATACTTTTTAAAATTCGTAATATATATTAGACTGGGGCCAAAAAATAAACTATTTTTTTTTGGAAAAGTATATCGAAAATATTTTTTAAGGTGACAAAAAAAAATATCGGGAAGGTTTCAGCCCTTAATATTAATATTAAGAGGTCTATCATCTTTAATTTCGATTTTTTATTTGTCCTTTCATTTTTGCGTTAATGCTGTCAAACTATGAAGGTAAAAAAAATTATCTGCACATATATTTATAAAAAATTAAATTCCCTACCAAAAATGTATCTTTAAAAATTTTTAGCAGACACGCCGTTTCCGAATAATCAAGCTTTAAACATTGATATAATTTTTAGATTTATCTTCTTTATTTTGGACTTTTGTAACTAACGAACAAATAAATATATAGAATTTAATAATATAGATTCTTAAAGGGAATTTAATGCTCTACAAAAAGGTCTCTTAACGTTTTTAAATAAAATCACTCGTGCAAAATTGGTTCAACAACGAAAAATATAATAATTTAATTTTTCGTTTAACTTAAATTGTGAATAACTTTTGAAAAAGTGATTTTATGTAAAAACGTTAAGAGACCTTTTTGTAGAGCATTAAATTCCCTTTAAGAATCTATATTATTCAATTCTATATATTTAGTTCGTTAGTTACAAAATTCCAAAATAAAGAAGATAAATCTAAAAATTATATCAATGTCTGAAGCTTGATTATTCGGAAACGGCGTCTGGCAAAAATTTTTAAAGAGACGTTTTTTGTAGGGAATTAGTTTTCTATAAATATATGTACAAAAATGAAAGCACAAATAAAAAACCAAAATTAAGATTGATAGACCTCTTAATATTAATATTAAGGACACAAATCTTTCCGATATTTTTTTTGTCATCTTGAACAATATTTTCGATATAGACTTTTCAAAAAAAAAATAGTCGATTTTTTTGGCCCAGTCTAATATATATGTTTTAATTTATTCACAAAAAGCTTAATTTTAAATCTTTAATTGTAATCGATAACATCTTTCTTATTCTTTGGATCTCCAAATAATATTCCAAATATCCAAATAATTCAAGTGAAAAGATTAGATAATAGTAAAGTGTCGATAAAGTCGGGCAAGACCCTGTTGTTCGAGCGACTATAAATATCATTATAAAAAAAAATAATATTTATTCTTTCTTCGCACCCCTTTGACATTGGCAGTAGTATTGACTAGTTTGCAGTTTTTAGCTAGTCTAAGTAATAATTAAATAATCTAAATAATTATCTGGCATATGTAAGGATTGGAAAATTAGCGCGTTTACTAATTTTACTTAAGTATTTTTCCAGAAAGATGTACTTTTCCATAATTCTTTTAGTCTCACCGTCGCTGTTCTGGTTATTATCTTACGCCATTTAATTTCTTCTGATTACTCGAGGTTCGATTATAACGTATACAATACTGCATACTTTATATTCGTACCTTGTTTTAGTATAAAAGAGGATTCCAATTGTAACTTTAAACCCAATTAAGTGTTAGGTGAATAACAAAAACACAATACACACAAATTCCTTTAATCATGAGGTTCAAAACAAATTTATTAAATTATTTATTTTTTTATATGTAAATATTTTTTACAGTTAATTCAATAACAACAACTGTAAGGTAGAGTTTTATATTTGTACAAAATTTAATTGTAAAGACAAAATATATTTTTATTTACGTCAACTAAGTTAATATTAATCAATAATAATTAAAATTATATGTTTGATTAGTTTGAAACACGCGAACATCTGAAACAAACAACACACCTTACATAGAAATATCTTTTTCCTTTTTTCTATTAACATTGTCACGTGATATATTAAATTTAGTATCAATGAATTACAGAAAACCAATAAATACCATTGCCTTAAGAATTCAAATATGTTGGAATATTAAGTTGAGACTAGTAAAATAAATATTATTTGGGGCGAAGAAAATCAATTTGGGTCCTCATTTTTTGAAATTATTTTCCTTAAAATATCGCGGTATTATTTCTTCATCACACGCAAATAAAATTTAGCTCATAAACGTCTTCTTTTAGAAATACAAGAGCACATAAAAGTGTGTCGGATTATACCAATTGAAAAGTTCTAAGGCCGAAAGAAATTTTCAGTAGAAATTAAGTGCAAACATATAACCATTTTAAAATAATTATTATGATAAGCATTAAATCTTTCTGTGGCGTGAAAAATAATTAACAATTGACATAACTAATTTGTGTTAAGAAACTCTACTTTCAACAAATATTTTTTTGCAAAAATTTTTATTTTATTTTCAAACAATAGTTCATCTCCAGGTAGGTTTTAATGTATAAATTTATCATCCTTTAGTGGGAAGAACGGTTATATTTTTACGACCAATTATCAGTTTCTTGAAAACAAACAATTATTCAGTTACTGAGAAGAAACTAAAATTTGTGAATAGTTAAATATTCAAGCGATTTGTTCAAAAAAAAATACTATTTTTATAATTTTTAACGATAATTTTATGGAGATGTAAAAAATACGTATCCATTGCATTTGCTTGCTTCAAAATACGGACATCTAAATATTTACTGATGCATAGTAAATAAAATACTGATAAAAAAGATAAAATACAATATACTATATACAATAGACTGATTCAAAAAAAATGATGATTTTTTTCCTTAATTATATCGAAAATATTGTTGGAAATAACAGAAAAAAATCCTGTGAAAATTTAAACTCTTAGTGTTAATATTAAGAGGTGCCGCATCGCAAATTTCGATTTTCAATTTAAATAACATGGGAACAATATTCTCTTGCATTTTGGAATTTTATAGCTCACGTTGGTGACAATATTTCGAAATGACCAAGGTATATTCTTGTAAAAAATTGAACGATCTACAAAAAAGGTCTCAAACAAGTTTTTGATATATTTATTCCTTCAAAAGTAATTCGAGGTCAAAGTTGAACTAAAGAGAAATTTTAATATTTTTTCAATTTTTTGACGCAACCATCAAATTTATGAAAAAATTTTACAGGACATTTTTTGTTGAGCACATTTTTTTTATATAACTTATCTCTATAAAAGTTTTTAATATTTTGTACAGGTTATAAGTTATTTGCATTATGTAATTTGTATCAATGGATTCATTAGCTACAATAAAATTACGAATATTTTCAGTTCATTGCAAATAACTTAGAACCTGGAAAAAATATCAAAAATTTTTATTGAGATAAGTTATATAAAAAAATGTTCTCAACAAAAAATGTCCTGTAAATTTTTTTCATAAATTTGATGGTTGCGTCAAAAAATTGAAAAAATATTAAAATTTCTCTTTAGTTCAACTTTGACCTCGAATTACTTTTGAAGGAATAAATATATCAAAAACTTGTTTGAGACCTTTTTTGTAGATCGTTCAATTTTCTACAAGAATATACCTTGGTCATTCCGAAATATTGTCATTAACGGGAGCTATAAAATTTCAAAATGCAAGAGAATATTGTTCCCATGTTATTTAAATGGAAAATCGATATTTGCGATGCGGCACCTCTTAATATTAATATTAAGAGCTTAAACTTTCACAGGAATTTTTTTTGTCATTCCCAACAATATTTTCGATAAAATTAAGAAAAAAAATTTCATCATTTTTTTTGAATCAGTCTAATATACAATATTGTAGATAAAATACAAAATACTGTAATAAAGTAAAACTTGACGTATCTTAAAATGCAAAATTCTTTTCTTTTATTTACTGAACCATACAGATTATATTTTGCATTACTAAAAAAGCAATCAATTGACGACAACACTACAATCAAATTTCATTAAAGTAATTAAGAATTATGCATTCTCATTTTGAACCCCAAAAGGTTCCTAGCGAAACCTCTATTAACATTAAATTTTAAGAATCAAATTTCGAAAAAAAGAGTGCAACTGAAAAATATTTCACGTGAGACTTTTTTTCCTCTCATTAAAAATTGCTACTATTATGCTTGAAGGTTGATCTTTCAATCAACAAGTCTACAAAGTCGCAGAAATCACCAACTTGTTGCTATTGAGCATCACTCTAATTAAAGAATGAAAATATGTTTGTTCAACTAGTATTTGATCAAAGTTACAAAAGTTATAGCAGCCAACGTCTTACACAACATAAATATATTAAGGTGATCGAAAATAAAATGTTTTTTCTGTAAAAATTTAGTCTTCTGACATTTCAAACAATTCAAGAAAAAATGTTTTCATATAAAAACATCCATTAATTCTTTTGTATTAAATCACAGATAGAAAAACGAATTCTCGGATAACTTAAGAATACCCAAACGTTTTTTTTCCTTACATTCAATAGAATTTACACTGTTCAATACTCAATCGTTATTACGTACAGGTTTATTTTCTCGGCCAACACAAGTCAATAAACCGATAAATTGGCCACCATTATTATAAAAAGCACCTCTCATTGAAAACGTAAAAAAATAATGATTTCATGAAAAAGAAACAAAAAACTTCATAAAAACTTTATTTTATCATTTTAACAGCATTATATTTTTATTTATTTTTTGCATGACTTTATTGATAAAATGTTATTTTACAGATAGAAAATATTTAAGCTTATTGATACTTTTGAAGAGAAAGATAATACTATCAATGAAGTCTAGTCTATTACATATTATATATCAGGGGTGGGCAAACGATCGATCGCAGGCATTTTAAATACCTTTTTAGGTAAATTTCAAGTCTTTTAATTGAAAATTTGTACTAAACACTAAGGCAATTAAACTTGAATTTAAAATTCAACAAGTAGATATCTATTCTACACGGGATATTACCAATTCCTAAATAGTGCTTCTAATACTCTCTTCTACACATTCTCTCTTTAAAGAGTATTGCAGGGTTTGTATAGGAAAACTACCCTCGCGGCTTTTTCGATTCAAGCTTCAGGAGGTCGTTTTGACACTAAATAAATAAAAAATAGCCAAATTTTCAGTTTTTTATCCTAAACAGTTTTCAAGCATTTCAAAAAAATCTCTTTTTTTGATTTTATTTATTTTTTTAATAGTAAAATTTAAAATTAATAATCTACGATTTTTTTCTCATTCTTAGAAGTAAAAGACTTGGAAACATATTTTTACTATGAATTCCAGATGAAATGCCGATTTTTAAGGACAGAAACAAAACTTATTGTTCTCATGTTTATCAGCTGGGCAACTATATATAGGGGAATATAAATTCTATGTCAAAAATCGTGTTTCTTTCTCCATGTATTGAAAATCATATAGCTTTATCTCGCTTTTTGGTACCGGCTTCTGAGCCACGATTTCCTATGAAGTGAAAACACCCTGACCATTAGTATACTATACTTACAACTATTGACTTCTTATATATAAAAATCTCGTGTCATGGTGTTTGTAACCAAACTCCTCCGAAACGACTGAACCGATTTTTATAAAATTTTCTATGTATATTTGGTAGGCATGAGAATCGGATGTAAAGTATATTTCATACCTCTAGAAGATTAAGGTGTCCTTCGCCATCTTCTGCAAATTTTTACGCCTACTTGCCTATATATTATTTGTAATCATCGATGTCTGTGAATTATTTTGAAAAACGCTTAGTAACGTATAAATTTGACATTTTTATTTATTTAATTTGTATTAAAATAATTATATAATTCATATTATGGGAGAGTGTTGTATGTCCGCATCATTTTGGCAATTCATTTTGCATATATTATGTATCACAACGCAGTGCGTGCAAAATTGTGTACGATTTATTTTAATTTATAAAAAAAATAGTTTATTTGTGTTTATTTGTGAACAGGTGATATATATTTGGGGCTATGTAGAGAACATGAATTTTTAAAATGGATGCCCGAAACTTTGAATGATTGCTGTTGCATTTTGTTTATCGGCATTACAAAATTGTAATACTTTCAAGTCGCACGGCCTGTCATTTGGAATCATAGTGATGTATAAACCCCAACATCTTAACCTTCATATTTTCATTTCAATATTATTACTTGGAAAACATTGTTCCTTAATTTTTTCACCGCAAGCTGGGTGCTATTACAAAGACGTGGTTAATCTATATGTTCCACAACACATTAATGATACCGACTTTAAGTTAAAGATTATGAGGTGGTAATCCGAAGACTTCCAGCGAATTTGAAAATTCTATTTACCTATATTCTATTCTATTCTCAACATCAGCTAGAATAGTAATGGAATCAACCAAGTTGTATGGCATCAATTCGCCAGTTTTCTTATTTTGATTCTGAATACTAATTTTGTTGTACCTAATCAACGTTTTTTGGAGTCAATATAACATGTTTGCTTAACCAAATATAATTTTTGTAATTTTGAACACCATCTCGATGAGTTCGGTCTTTAACTTAGTAAAGTGGCAAAAATTGGTAGGGAAAGTACTATATCTAGATGATGTGTCAACAGAAATTTTCCCATTATCAATATCAAGAAATTGTTTGCAAAACACTTTTTTAGATTGGTCGTTCTAGATTTCGAATAGCAAAAATGGACGACTTCAGACATAAAGGACCGACTTCTGTCTAAAAAATAAATGCTTGCCTTAAATTATCAAATTTATGGAACCATATGAAGAAACTTCACCTGGAAGAAAACATATGAATTGCATTGCTGAACGATCCATCTGCAGAAGATTTATCCTAGAAATGAATGAATATCGGTAATAGCCGTGTTATTGGTTTGAATTTTTATTCCAATTAAATTGATTAAAATTTGATTCTGCTGTTTTATAAAAAAGCTAGGAATTAGGAAAAAAATCTTCGAATGAGACAAAATTCGAAGGAAATGAAGTCAATACGCTTGAATCGTCGACAAGAACACTGCAATTGCTGATATTCAAAAATTGTTTGGAAAATTCTTTAGTAAATGGATCATTCCGCAAATTTTAAGCAGGAGTTTATTTTATGGGCAGAATCTGAACTTGGAATGATTAGCAATGTTTGGGAGAAATCGCCAATCAGTAAAATCATTGGGCTTTCAAAACATACTGAGTCATTGCGTCGAACTTCCATTGGTTTCAATGGTTATATGCGTTTTGCAAATAATAATTCCTGACAATATAAAATTGACATATAAGTGTAGGTGACGTGAACTGCCATTTGCGTAAAATGTCAAGCCTAATTTATTTAAAAACTCATTTTATTCATTTTTTTTCGTGAGCTGTTAAGATATGTTATTAGTTATTCTGCTATTCGTAGCGAAGACGAATCTAACAAAACATATATCATCAAAATCAGTCCAATCATTTTTTTAGCTCTAATTGTTTTAACTACCCCTACTTTGTTTTATATATTGAAGAAATCTGATTTGACAAACTTTGTATGTCAATGTAATGGCAAGGTGCTTCAATGGAAAGAATCAATCCGAGGGTAACGCATGAACCCAAATATATAGCTTCAATAAATTAAATCGTCGGCCTAAAATTTCAATCAGCTAAGTCCACTTTTAAAAATTTTGTTTTTTTTTTGTCCCAATAGGAAGAAATTATTAATTCTATCGAATGACAAACTGATAAATCTCTTTAAATATAAAAAAAAATCAATTTATAATATGAATGGGAAACTTGCTTTATGTAGTAACTTATGTAGCTTATATTCACTTTCTTTCTTTTTCCTGAAAAAACTTAAAAAGAACTTAGCAACTTAACACTTTAGACCGACGAAATATGTTGATGTGTTGGCTGACTTGCAATTGAAGTAATTGATTTCTTTTACATAAATTTTGTTTTCTTTTTTTATGTAATTACTATTCTAGTGAAGTATTGAACTTAATTTTATTAATTTTTTGATTAAAAATTGTAACTAAGTGTAGCCAAAATATTCATTCATAAAACACAACGTTCATTGCCTGTTAGGCAGTACGAAGTTTGCTGGGTCAGCTAGTTTTTCCATATATTTTTATTTTTTATTAAAAATAAATTTCATTTTCAGTTAAAGCTTATTGACTATTTAAAATTACATCGAAATTTTTTCAACTTTAAATAACTTTTATGAAAAGGAAATTGGAGATTAATATTATCGCTTTGTCGATTATACGATAAAACGAATAAGTATGCTCTATACATTTTAATCAATTTGTTGATGTTGAAAAGAAGTTTTTCTTTTAAGTTTGAAGTATTAAACTGTTACTCATCGTACGTACATATCTCGATTTATTTGACAATTCACTTTCAAGATTAATTTTATTGATTACAAGAAACATATTGTTTATGACTAACTTTTTATAGAAATAAGATTTACTTTGTGATAAGATGGCAGTGGCAGCGATAATCCAAGTTCACAACTCAGTCAACAGGAAATCAAAATTAACAGTTAAGTGGTCTGATGTGGCAGGGTTTAACACATAAATATTAAATATATACTATCCTAATATGTAGATAAACCGCATATTATACCTTTATGTAAAACGTAAATGATCTACTACATAATATGTATTCAGTCCCTTATATATTTAAGTCTAAATGATGGCCACTTCCCATCAATATACCACAGTGAGACGCATATATACGCTTTAATGTCTAATAACAACAATTATATCAATTTACCACAGAATCTGATCCCGGAAATGCATCAATTTTCTCTCATTCCAAAATTCATCCAAAAATCTCCCTTGTCATCCATATAAATGTTATTTTCAACACAAAAATAATGGGTTTAAAAATAATCAAATATAAAATCAGGGTGCTTAAAATGATGTTTTATTCAAAATATTGTAATAACTTTTGTATTCAAAAACTTTAAAAATTTTCCAATTTTTTTAACTTCTCGTTTAAAAACGATGAACATTTTTAGGGACTTTAATAATTTTTAATCCGCATTATAAGTTAGCATTGTTCCTCAAATATTGAAATAAAAACATATAAAAACATTTAAGAACCATACTGTGATTGAAATAATTTTTCTGCTTTTTAAAATAAAAAATAAAAATATTTTCTTTAAAATTATAATGATAAATCAACAATAAACACTTCGGTTTTACACTAATTGATATGTAAATAGAAATCACATATTATCAGTTTCCAAAAAAAAAAGAAAACAGATTGATTAGAAGCATTGAAGCATTAAAAAATAAAAAATAAACTTCCCCCTCCCCCGTTTAATAAAACATGAGGTGAATTTTAACTATAAAAAATAGAAATAATTTGTTTTTACCTTATTTTTTTCAGTAAAAGTTTCAATTTTTTGTTATAAATCTGATTCTCAAAAAAAATAATAAATATTATTTTATTTTTGTTTAACGGCAATGTTAAGTCAAAGTTTAATAAACAATCTCTTACACACGTTTGAAATTTCAATCTCAACATTAATTTTTCGAGATGAAAGTTCTCAAATATTCACTCAACCCTTGATAATTGAACGAAGTACTCTAAAAAGAATGCATGATTTATGCAACTGGACTTATTATGTCCCATTTTCGTATGGATCCAGTTAGAATGCATTACATTAATTTCTAGAACAAGTGCAATTTCGGGTAAAGTGGAAAATATGTGGTGTTTCCGATGTATGAACATTAAAACCAAATAAAAACTTTTAATTAACTCATTTCAATTTTTGATATGTATTTTATGAAATCATGATTTTAAAAGTAATAGTAATATTTTTTTTCGTTTCTCTAACGTTTTATTTGTAACACTTAACAGTGAATTATTTTAACTTTTAATTAGAGAATGTATAAGCGTGATAATTCAAACTTACATTTCTATGATATGAGAAATATTTTTTTTTCAATTTTGATGTGTTAATTAAGTATTTCAATTCAAACTAGGTACGAAGTTGTAAAATTACTATTGTTTCAGCAGGTTAAAAGTCATGTCACTTATATTTTTGAGCTACGGCAGTGGATTAAAAACTTATTTTTAATTATACCAAAGAAGTATAACTTCTCACGCACGTACATAAAAGCACATACCGTTTTTTTAATTAAGTATGTACTTAATGGTCAAGAGGATTGTTCTTTTTTTATCCAATTTGATGAAGAGTAAAATTTTTTTCAGAATGATTTTTTATCGCTTTGTTTTCGGATAATCCTAAAGACGATGACTGAAAATTTCGGAATTTTTGTTGGTGTGAAGCAAAGTTGTTTTATCTTCAAACGTTGATTCAATTATTTAGTTGTTTGTTGAGATATTGTTTGTGTAGCAGTATAATAGAAAATCCAGCACACAAAGGCAATCCTGTTTCCATAAGTCAGGATAGACTAGTTGGTTGTCGACATGAACTCATGCGATTAACATAAAAATTTAACAAAGTGTTTAAATCACATTTTCTATTGATTTTCTCTCAATTGTTTCATGACTTTTTCCAAAAAAGAAAGTTTCAGTACTGGGAGATAGAATTGTTCCTTGTCGGAGAATTTTAATCAAAAAATTTGGCATTGAAATGTTTGCACTTTATTTTTCTTGGCAAGTTTAAACCAAAAGAAAAAAATACATTAAATTACAGTTTTAGCTACTAAAACTAGCTGATCCCCGCGACTTTGTCTGCGTAATGTAGGTGTAGATAATATTTTCTTTTTAAATTTGCGATTTGTAGTGGTATATGAAAATTATTATTTTTCTTAATTCCTTTACGAAAAATATAATCATACTAAAAACACTATTTTGTCAACATTAAAAAAACACATTTAATAAACTGTTACTTAGAATAAAATAGTTGTATGTAATCATCAATTAAACTTCAAAAAATATTTATAAATATCTAAAAAGAGTATCGTCTATTTCGTATCCCTACGGTAGGTATACCTACCGTGAACCAATTAATCCGTAAATCAATCAGCATCTATACATAAATAAAAAATTTCGCCAAGTTCAATAAAGTCGGTCTTAATTATGACTTAACACAATAAAAATTTATCAAAACATTCGCGTCAAAATAAAATAAGTAAAGGATCTAGATTTAGAATATTAGTAGAAATCCCATTTCATTGTCTCGACTCCCGACCGAACCTTTTTCTCAAAACTATGACACTACTGCAATTTACAAAACTACCGCGAAATTAACATGTGTTCAACTGCACGAAACCCAGTTCCTCCATAATCAAGTGTAACCATTGTGTATCTATCTACTTATTATTAAAATATCTGAATTTCAACTATATAACTAAACCATTTTCTTTCAATTCGCAGAATTTCTCGCTATTCTATATTCGCTCACTAATGTATTTATTTGTGATTACGTATATCGGATTTTCAAGTTTACAATATGTGAAAGCCAAAAAACGCAATGCTCACTTATAAACTTAACTTTTTTTAGATATATATATATATATATATATATATATATATATATATATATATATATATATGTATATATATTATAGAGTTTAAATTTTAAAGCAGATCGTGCCTTTTTGTTTCTAATAATAAACCAACATTATTTTATTTTAAGCGATAAAACGTTTCGTCTATAACGAACATACTTTGATAATTAAATTTGAAATTTCGATTGTTTAGTAAACGTTATGCCGTACAAAATTTGCTACCATTTTTCACTCTTTTAGAGGAGGAATTATCAAAAACCCAATCTTATTATATATCTGCATCGTATAAGGAAAACATTTTCCAAATTTCATCGACACAAATATACATTTATATTGGAAAATACAATGTAAAACGAAAAAAAATATGATCTTTTTTTTGATTATCATGGCCAAAAAGCAATTCGATTTCGCACATTTGGACATTGGACATACAAAATTGTTGGAAACAGGTAGAAAACGTGGAAGCAAATAGGAATATTTTATTTATTTTCAATAACAATGATTGATTTTCAAATTTTTCTAAATACTGAAGAAAAGTTAGTTTGGAAGATTTTATATCTTAATAGATAATTAAATGTATGACAAAATATTGCTCCCTTAATGTTTTTCAGCAGAATAAATAATTGCTCCAGGTCACATTCAATTAAAATTTGAGGTTAATAACAATTAGATTTTAAATAAGATTTTCAAGTTTGATTGTTGAAAAAAAAACAAAAATTAAAAATCATTTTTTTAGAATAAGTACTACATAAACTTTCATACTAATTTAATGAAATAACGTTATTTAAAACGTTCTTATTAAAAGGATATAACAAAAACAGAAACTTATTATTAATTAATTATTTATTTACTAATTACACTTATTAAATTCAATATTTCGATTGTTGATTAACTTAACATTTTCTCATTAAAAAATTTAGTCAGTTTTTCATTCTTTTGGGGTAGGAAATTTCAAAAAAAAAATTCTAATTAGATGTTTACTTCTTATAAGAAATACATCGAATATTTAAATTGCATCAGTCAAGGGGGTACATAAGTGCACGATTTTATGAATGCACAGTTTTAAAAACGTATAAACTTTAAGTTTTATTACTATTATTATTATGACCACTACTTTTATTACATTTTTTTGTTAATATCTCCTTATTGAGCAACTCTAAGGGTCTATTTACAACAATTTTATAAACAAAAAAGTTTACTGTAAGATTCAATCCCACGTCTTTGTAATTAGGAGCATCAGAATGTCAGATACGTAAGTCATTACGCTATAAAAATGAACTTTATGATTTATATATGTAAACGTTTTAATACAAAGAGGCAATTTTTTAGACTTTCAATTGAATTTACTGTGCTTTTTATCAGTTCAACTAAAAATATTATAACAGATTATTTTATAAGTTTTAATTACATTTCCAATGATATATAACTCAACTGTCTAAAGTAAAAATTTATGTTTTCATCTCTAGGGAATACCTTCACTTATTATTTTTTAGAAATGATTAGTAGCCTAACATGTGAGGGAAATTGTTTTATATCTTAATACCAAATTTCATTAAAATCGGTTGTTCCGTTCTTTAGTTAAATCAGGACACACAGACAGACAGACAAAAATTTTAAAAATATTAAATTTTAAATAAGGGCCTCTTGAAACAAATATCTACTTTAAAATTAGGTTCATAATCGAAATGTAGAGACAGACGTAAGAATTTTATATATTACTATAAATTCCTTACTTTAATTGTTGTAAATTTTTGATCGTTCGGAAAATAAATCTCATTTTTTGATGCATATATTTTTAAAAAAAAGTGATACTTATGCTAGGTAAATATGGGATATTGAGGCTCAAGTGTACTTTAGTACACCCACAATCTGGCAACGTTGCATTTTCGACTTTGTTTTTAATTTAATTCGGGATTAAATCGGTCCATAATGAAAATTTAGCCACAAAAGAACGAATTATACCATATTAGAATTGAATTAACAAAAATATCGCGAATTAAATTAAAAACAAAGTCGAAAATGCAACGTTGCCAGATTGTGGGTGTGCTAAAGTACACTTGAGCCGATAATTGATTACTTGCACAATTCAATTAATGTTTGCATCAGACTTTGAACGGGCATGAAGAGTTAAGAAGTTCAGAAAAACTTCTAATACTGATAGCAGTGATTCGTCATTATAAACATTCACTTAAAATGAGTTTTTGAAACGATTCTCTAGGAGTTTTGACCGTTCGTTTTTAAATAGTTATTGCTAAAACATACTCAGAACTTTTAAAGTATTTTATTTAATTTAGGAGGCTATCTGTTATTATTACTGATATAAATATTAATTAAAACGGTTTTAGTTGAAGTAAAATGTATACTTTTCTTTATGCTAATTCCTCATTCTAAGCATAGAAATATTTTGAAATAAGTGCAAACAAAAAAATTTCAAAGCTGTATTTCAAAAGCAAGGCTTTCATCTAACAGAATTCATGCCAGTTGTTGTTTTTAAAAAAATCATTACTTGTTAAGCATAACAATGAAAGTCTCGGTTCTCTGAACGCTTGGACTTTATATCGGAAAGTTTACTTCATAAAATGATACGACGAGTGGGTGTATGCACGTCATTGATATCAACCAACAAAAACTTTTATAAACACCAGAGACTAACGCTGTCTATATAATAAGTGTTCATGTATATAAAAACGAACATACGATATATAAATGTCTCATCTTCGTTCCATTAACGTCAAATTGTATACCTATGTCGCTATATGCTCTCAAGACAGAAAGCTCTAAGCTCAAATTATAGCAATTTCCAGGAAAAGAATTCGCAACAAACGAACAAAAATATGGAAATCAAGAGATTTATAAATTATGCTATTTTAGTTTTAACAGTAATGTAATGTCATTTTTATAGGTTTTAAGAAAAAGAGGAAAAATTTACCGTGTCTTGAATTTTTATATATTTTCAATTCAAGAATATTATTATTTGAATTTAATTTTTTAAAACAGTGGGCGGATTTCCGCTGTTATCAATGCTATTTTTAAACATTTCAATGTATTTCTTTTCCAAAACTACACCAACCTATCAAATTACAAAATGTAATATTAATATGGCTGAATGTTTTATCATAAGATTCACCAACTATGAATGTACAGATTGCAGATAAGAAGCAAATATTTATATCAAAACAATGGAAATATATCACAGGAGAAGTGGAAAGAATATGAAAGAAGAATTTTTCCACTTGGCATCGTCCTGAATACGGATGGATCTGTGACAGAAAATAGCTCAAGTGGCTCATTATTTCAAATCTATCGGTTAAATTTACTTTAAGTAAAAAAAATGCTAAATATTTTTCATTTATTTTATTTTCTTTTCAAAAGAAATCTGAGACTTCCCGATTCTCGGTTTTAATACCTACATACTAACAACGTATCATTAAAATATCTTTCCGAGGCCAGTTAAACATGGTTACACTCCTAAGCTGTTTCTATCAAATTACATTCGTTTTCCAGGAATGAATTTCTCAAGACTGAAAACTATAGCAGTACGTGAAATTCTTCAATTTTCTTAGCAAAACAATTATGAAACATTTATTCGAATGTTTTGAAGAAATTAACATTGTTAGACTTAATTTTATCAAATCAAATATCATAGATTCATTTGGTGTTAAAAGATAAGTACATGGAGATTGATCTAAGATTATCAGCAGAGCGCAACAATTCTTTGAAAGTGAAAAAATTAATTCGAATAGCGTTAAAAAAGCAATTATCTATAGCCGAAATTATTTTTTAATGGAAACAAAGCATAGAAATAAACAAAAATCGATCTTATATTTGATGGATCACAATCGAAATTAACGATAATTATTTAAATAATTCAACCAAATAATTTTTTATTACGATTCCTGGTAAATGATGGCAGATTATATAAAACATAAATTTTAGTAAGAACGATTTTTAATTAAATAATTTCACTGTTTTCGATAATCATGATAGTTCTATAATTTATTTCTTTATTACAACTGATTTTCTTTTCAACAATCTCTATATTTATACAATAAATTTTCGAGTTAATGGTTACTTTTGCCATCACAAAATCTTCTTTCCTACTTTATTAAGTAGGTGGTATTCTTCATAAACGTAATTGTGATTGACTACTTAATTTAATTAATAACTAATTAAGAGGGTCTGCAGCAAAGAACACCACAAAGGGCTCTTTATCTCGAAATTTAATCTCCTGGATGCACCATTTCTACTACCTTTGGAAAATTCTTTATACCGTATTTTGTACTCAAGTTTTTCCAATTTTTATTGACTAAAGTTTAATATATAAGTCATTAAATTTGGATACTTTTCTTTTTCATTGTTAAAGTAAAATATAGCATCTAAGTTGACTTGATCTTATCCTTTCAAACGATAATCCATCTTGATATATAATAAATATAAAATAAAAACGATGCTAAAGGGAAAACATAAAGTTTAACAAGAACAACAAAGGGGTTCAATATATTATAAGATATATTCAAAATAATCAGAATTTCCATTGGTCAAGTATTATTAATGTAACTTATAGAAAATATTTCAATTATTTCGAACAGAGAAATAGAATTTCAAACTTTTTAGTTTCTAATGTTTGAACAGCACAAAATTGTATTCAGAATTCAACACAATTAGCATCGCTTATCGAAACGGTTTTGTTTACTCAAGTACGAAGCTTATGGACAACGTTCCCGTTGCATTATTCAGACTATCCTTTTAAAAACATATACCGGTCGAAGATAAAAGGATTTTTGGAACATTAACTTTCTGTTACAATAAAAAAATCATAGTTGCACTTCACATTATTTATTAATTTTCAATAAGTAATGCTAAATTTAGCTTTTAAAAATATGTTGAGTTAGTCACTGGTTTAATTATAATATTTTCTAATATTTGGTTTTATAACTTCTGATAACAAAGGCTTATCAGCTTCATTTCCTACATCCTCATTTACCAAATTGTGTTTATTTGATAACAACCTACTTCAAATACAACAAAAACTATTAATGTTTGCATGATACGATTTACTAATTAAATATATTTGTGTGGGGTGAATATTTTGCCATAATTATATCGATTTAAGTTGTATTTCTCCATTTTATTCTATCCCACTACGCGTTTCAATGGCGCCAAGGTAGTCTTTTTATTTTGCCAATTTTTAAGCATACATTCGAATTGTTTGTTGGGAATAATTTGTCTTTATATTGGTTGGATTAAGTTTTGAGAGCTTTAAAATTGATGAATAATATGCGGAATATTGTCGACTGTATTATTAATTGCTATAAGGGACAAGGTTGAGCTGATTATGGAGCCTTGGAAGACTTCGTTATAAAGTGTTAATAGGGACACCGTAAAAAGAGCGTACTAATCTCAAACATTTTTCGTTTGGTTAAAACCAGCTGTAAGGTTGGATACGGCGAAATGCGCATGATCTTTAAATCAAGCGCTATCGAATTTCAAAATATTTCTTGGGCCAAGAAACATTCAGTTGAGTGGAGAACTTAGCGACGTCAAGTTAACTTCGATTTCTTTGTACGAAATCACCATCATATTTATTTCAAACAATTTATAAACTTGATGAAAAATTTGGATACTTCTTTCAAACATAACTATACTTAATTCAAATATAAACGAAATTGAATGAATAATTTTATATATTTGGTTTAATTCGCACAGATATTTCAACCAAAAAAAAATAGCTTCAATTAATTTTTATTTTAAATTAAATACATACTTGGCTACAAAGTAGGTATAATTTATTAAATAAAGGCTGATTTGGTTTTCATTTTATATATTTTATTAAGAAAAAATGTACATAATTATAACATATTTTTAAATAGAACAAAATATGTAAACTTAAATTATATAATTAAAAGTATAAGCCCGTACTATATTTAATAACTTTAAAAACTCCTAGGCCATACTATAAAAAATACAAATAATCATTTATTAGAATAAAATAAAATATGTTATTATAAATATAACTTACTTTAATATGAACAGTAAATCCTCGCTGGCTTTCTTTTGACGTAGGTTTCCAATAATTTTTTTGTTTGACTGATACACCGGTTCGTGGAAGAACAATAAAATATTATAAATATTTTAATTTGTTAAAAAATAATATACAAACCTCAAAAACTATCAATAAGATCTTCGAACCCCCGACTCATTACATATACTTTGACCGCGCCATCAGTCATTTTTATAAAATACAATACATGTAATAATCGTTCAACCCAATTATCCGCTAAAAATTTTTTAATGAATATTAAAAAAGGTTATTACACTTATTAAAACAATAATTTATAAACTATGCTGTATACTTTCAAGTTAAAATGTTAAATAAAAAGCAAAATTCATAGGTTTAAATCGAAAATACAGTTTAGAAAACACAGAGGTAAAGTATAGAGGATTCATGTATAATCCCGTATTCGACTCGGCGACCCTATCTCTCTCCAACTCACTTTTTCACTTCAACAACCTAGGTCGGAGCGCGGTCGTTTCAAAACTTCCATATAATTTTTAATAAAATTAATGAATGACAATTTTAAAAACAAAAGAGAGAAGGAGAAGAAGGAATAATTTTTATTTATTGTCGATGCTCTTGGATAGTATTTATATTTTCTTATAAACGGCATGAACAATATTTAACAATAGTTATCCAGCGTTATTAGGAACTGTATTGAACATTTCATGTTATGCGTATGAGCAGCTTAGGTGCACAAAGATAAAAACCCCTAATTTTGATGTGAAATTTGGAGGGAAGCTGACTGAACTACACTTACCATTGTTGTGAATGTATTAGACATTCTATTCAATTACGCGTGTTTCTTGACACAAGAAATATAAAATTCTTGATTCAGACCGTTTGGGATTGAATAAAGCAAAATAGATAGTCAAACTTCTAAGGAATTCGACCTCAGAATCAATTTTTTAACAGTGGAAGAGTGATGATTCTGGATTCAAACTCTCTTCAGCCTTTCTTGCAAAAAGTTTTTGAATTTTATCTTTATTTTTTTACATTTTTGTTCTTTTTTTTTCTTCAATTTTCCGAAGATTATGCAAAAAATGTTAATGTGGGTTTTTTTGTAAAACATATTTCTTATCATTTTTCAATTTTTACACCGCAAAATTGAAGGTGAATTTAATGGTTTCCTCTTAACATTTTTGATTTCTTTTAAACTTTTTGATGGTTTTTTTTTTAATTCAAAAATTCAAAAGCGTTTTGAATACGTTTTCATTATTTAAATTTGATTCAAAGACTTTTACTTGTAAAAAATAAAGCATACGTTTTGATGCATAATGCATTAAGTAAATCAAAAAAAAAGCGTAACAAGCTCATCTTTCATATGAATAAACTCTGTAGAATTTCAACCTTTGATAAGATTATTATAGACAGCTTTTCTTGAATATAAAGTACGCTTCACTCGTGCAAGGTCCTTATTTTAAACTAATTAATCAAAGGAACATAGTTAATATGCAAGTTGATAATAGCAAAGATGAATAAAGTAAGACATCTCTGAAATTCTAAGCCAGAACCATCGTTTTATTAAGATTTTTTTTTTAAATTTAGATATTCTTTTTTTCCAAAATAATAAAATTTGATATAATTTTATACGATTTGAACTTTTAAAATGGTTTTTAGTATGAAAAAAAAAAAAATCTTTTTATAAACCGTAAGTGAACATTTTATACAATTTTATTTCAACCTCTCTCTATTGAAATATTCCGCGAGTCGTTTTATACTTTCAAATCACTCTTTTTTATCTTTGTGCTTTTAGTGTTATCGTTTTTATAAATTTTTCCCATTAATTATAATGAAGTTTTTTTTTCTCTTTACATTTCACTTCGTATTTAAACGCAAATAATTTAACTTAAACAATTACCTATAAAAGAAATGAAAAAAGCATTTTGTACGTTCCCATATTTTTATGTTGCCAAAAAAAAAATTGTTCTTGTTGTTTTATTACGAAAGTTTCAGGGAAATTGTTAATCAATTTTATATCGTTTCAAAACTTGGTTGCTACTTTCATTGTTTTTTTTTTTAGTATAAAAATTTATACAAATTGGGCAACTTAAAATTTATTTATTAAGTTTTCAGTTACAGTTTTATGCAATTACACTGCTTTTATATTGAGCTGTTCCTTTTTTTTATGGAAAAAAAGTTTGAAAAATCCCTTTTTAATTAGATTAAATCTTAATACATTCGCATACAAGGGCGGATTCAGGATTTTGGGGGGGGGGGGGCAGTATAATCTTTTATTTGCAGGTGCGTGAAAGGGATGCAACGAAAAAAATTCGCAATTCCAGCAAGAAATATAATAAAACTTTTTTATTGGTCTAATCTACAGTAACAATATTTTTACAATAAAAGAAATAAAATAATATAATAGTAAAGGTTCCAGACGCATGTCTTTGTCTTTCAACAACTTAGAAAAGATGAAAATAGAAAAAAAAAATAATATGATTCTTAACTATATAAATATTTAAAGATATCTGTCTCAGATCACTGGCAAAAACGACCTTTAAAAACCCAGCACTTATTTTGTTAATTAAAAACGAGTGAATAATATGTTTTATTTTCTTGTGTTTTCTTGTGACAATAATGGTCATAGCTGCCTATACTTTTTATTAGGGGCTCTCATTATCTTCGCATCTTAAAAAGAATTTTTCACACACTTCCCTTAAAAATTCTTTTATCATTAGAATGTTTCCATCCTCCTGTAGTTGTTTAATCAGTGTATACTTGGGAGCATTTAGACCAAATCTTAAAGATTTGTTTTGTGTCACCTGAAGTTTTTTAAGATTGGTTTCACTAGTAAAACTCAGCATTGGTCTTACCAGAGCTTTGTACAAAAGTATTTTGTGTTTTGTGCTTAGAGCACTGTTTCTATTTAGCAAGGGGAATAGGGCCATAATTAGACCCTTTTCTTTTTGCACTAGATTATTTATATGTGCTGTTAATGTTAATTTTTGGTCCAAAGTGACCTCCAGGTACTTTAGTGTGGGAGATCACTCTATTTCTTGGTTGGCAATTCTAACACGTTTCTTTTTAATTGGCCTTCGTTTAGTTATTAAAATGGCTTTTGTTTTTCCAGCATTTATTTTAATTTTCCATTTTATGAAATACCTATTTATTCGATCTAAGTTTTTCGTTCGTTTATTGGCTACTGTGTCAGTTCTCCAGGATGACACGGAATGTGCCGTATCATCTGCAAAAAGTGACACACTGCTAAGTTGTTCCTACAAGGGATGTCATTTAAATATATAATAAATAATATAGGCCCTAGAACTGATCCTTGGGGTACACCGGCTGTTATTTTCTTTTGGTCAGACAATGTATTTGCCATCTGAACCCGAAAAGTTCTGTTATGGAGATAGGAAGAGACCAATCTAATTAGGTACTTGGGAAATCTGTATTTTATTAGTTTAAATAGCAGCCCAGCGTGCCAGATGGTATCAAATGCTTTTTCTATGTCGAGAGTAATCAAGCCAATGTGCTTCTTTTTGTTGAACTCTTCGGTTACATTGTCAACCAGCCTTGCTAGCTGAGCAGTTGTTGAGTGTTGTTTCCGAAAACCGAATTGTTCATTGATCAGGATATTGTTAGTTGTTAGGTAATTAGTGATGTGTTCTTGTATTATTTTTTCGGTGATCTTGCTTAACGCGTCCAGTAAACTAATGGGTCTGTAATTATTTAGTTGTTTGAGGTCTTTACCTGCCTTTGGTATGACTTTGACAATTGCTTATTTCCATTGGTTAGAGAAATATTGTCGGCTAAAAATATGGCTAATGGTGTATGATAAATATACTACGGCTTTCCGCGGAAGGTTTTTAAGTGCTCTATTGATGATTTTTTCAGGGCCAGGGGCCTTATTGTTTTTTAACGATTTAATTATTTTCTTTACTTTACCTGGCGATATGAAAGGGTAATTAATTTCATTCTCTGACCTGTCTTTAGCAAATTTGCTTAGTGTTCTGTTCACTTTGAGAGTGTGTGCCTGTGAACCTAAGTTTTGATAGCCAGAAATAGACTAGAGTGTCACTAATTTTATACATATATTTTAATAGCTCTAATAATTTGATTTGCTTCTAAGTATGTACTGTGATGGAATCTCTACAGTACACAAAAATACCGTGGGGGGCACGTGCCCCCTCCCTTTGAATCCGCCCATGTTCGCATACGCTGGACAATTCACAAAACTGTTTGTTCTATTTTGAGCATAAATTTGATTAGACACATTGGTTTTTGATTTAAAAACATCAATTTTTATTTTTTTCCTTAACTCATTAATGTACAAGTCTAAGGCTATAAGCCACTTAAACTGAAAAGTTTCCAAAAGTGCATATTACGACAGAAAGCGTGGGACACATAACAGTTTTTCTGTTTTTGATTATTATGCTATAAAAGATATTGATTATTTTTTTTAAAAGACCATAACTTTAAGTGGATTATGTTTTATTAAATTATCTAAAAATTTTAAAAATTTCAAATTTTCTTTTACTAATAACGATCCATATTCGAAATTCACTGAACAATTCACAAAGAATAACATTTGAAAAAAATTGTAGTCATTTTTGTGGAAAAATAATAAGCATATTACATACTGTGTTAATGAGAAAACTCAAAGTTCAATGACCAAATATTAAAAATAAAAATTAAGAGCTCCAATTGGACTAGAACTTCTTTAGGGCACAAAATTCGAACATAGACACTTTTGAAACAATTTATTCGATTACGAAATGTTAATACTTCTGAAGTGTTAAAATTTTGTCGTAAGGTATTAAGAATTCAAAAATGGTTTGGTTCTTATTACAGTAAAATAAGAACAAAATAGATGAACTACAAAAAAATGGTTCAAAGAATTATTGAATACGTTATAATATAAATCGAAGCAGAAAATTATTTGAGGTAACAATACCAACTTACCATTTTACGACTAAATTTCCATTTACTACCTTACAAACAATAATCAATATCGCTAATATAATTGATAATATGACTGTCGCTGACCTCTAGCTTACACGCATTAAAACGATCATTCTAACGGTATTTTAATATGTTTATGGTTATTTCTCGTTAAGATGAAAAGACCTGTTTGCCGTGGCGAGGTTGGGCAAATTCTTCACTACTTCTTCTTCTTCTCAACTTCTTAAAAGTACACTAGAGTGACGCCTTTTTAAATAGAGGTGATATCTTCCAAGTTTTGAAAGTTTAATGAACATTCCCAAGATTTGTTGTCAACATCCACGAATCAACCGAAATTCCATTTTCAAAAGCAATCACTTCATAAATGTTCCTTTTAATCTATCACAAACAAATTCAATTCCATCAAAGTTCTAACTTTTCCTGCTTTTCTGATATAAAGTTTGTACACAAGAATTTCGTCTCATGTTCATTTTTTACAACTTTTTAATTTGTCTAGTTATTATTTTTTTTCGTCGTGATATAATGTAAACTTTTAAAATAATTCAAAGCGGAAAATTTGAAACAATTTTTGATATTAATGGAATCGTTTATTTTTTTAAAACAATAAAGAAATTAAAACTTTAGAAAAAAAACCAGACATGCCGTTTAAAAAAAACAACTATTCTTTGCAAGTAATATGATGTCACATTTAAGAGGATATGTTTGTCAAACAACCGAGCTTGTTTCATTTTTATAAAAAAAATCTTTTAATAATCATCATTTACCAAAAATAAAGAGAAAAACCGTTCGTTATCTTATACCATATATCTTATACCATATATCTTGTAGCATTGTAAGTTCTGTAACTTATGTTGGTACTTCTAATTGAATGATTAAATAATCAAATTTAACTGAATATAAAAAATTAAATCCCTTTTTGATAATGTATAAGAATTTATTCTACGTATTTGACTATCAATACTTAACGAAAAATGAAAACTTCTGAAAACCGAATTGCTCTGGAAAATTCATGCTTCATTATATTGACATCTAGGAATAAAAAAATCGTTTATTTCTTTCTTATTGCATAATTCATTTACCTTAATTGTTTATTCAGTTTTGAATTTGTTGAAAAGTGTTGGCTCAGCGATATGAATCAACCGAGATCACACTTTATTTTATAAATTTAATTTAATATCAATTTTTGATAAGTTTTAGCAGACAAATAAGTGGTTTACATGGTTATACAAAAAACAGAGCTTGTATCCAATTTTTTTTTCTTTTCAAATAAATTGCACAGTTTGCATAAGGTTGCAATAAGTGCATTCAATCCATAGACAATCACATGTAAGCACTAATCCCAGTAGATTAGTGCTGTATAAGTACAAAGATTTTTAACAATCAATAGCAACAATAACAATAATTGTATTTCTTATAGCAATAACAACAATCATAAAAACAATCAACAGTAGCAACAAGAAAAATAATAATAGTCTATAATAACAATATCAATGCTATAAATAATATGAAACATTAATATATAAGTAATATAAAAAAATAAAGCTATATAATATGAAATAATAATTTGGCAATAAAAAGTTAATAGGAATATTTGTTTAGTTACAAAATTTATCAGGCATTTCTATAACATTCCAGTTTTGTAACCTTCTTATCATCTCACTGTTGTCCAATAAGATTATTGCGATATGGTTGGAATGATGGTCTAGTTTTGTCAGATATTTTGTACTAAACCTTTGAATTCCCTCCTTTACAGATGGCATTTCTGTATCTTCATGTATTTTTTTATTGTTTACATACCATGGAGCACCGATTATTTGTCGTGGGGCCTTGATTGAAATCTTTGTAGGATTTCAATGTTGGAGTTGGATGCAGTACCCCACAACTGTATCCCATATGTCCATATGGGCTTGAAGATGACCTTGTACAGAAGAAGTTTGTTTTCTGTTGATAATGGTGCATTAGATGTCATTAGCCAGTACATTTTTTTGTATTTTTTATTTAAATGTTCTCGATTTTTTTTTGATTTGCACAGCCCATGTAAGTTTTTGATCTAAGTGCTCTTTTGCGATAGTTCTGTGTCTTCCATTGTAACCGGTGGACATATATTTCTGCTCAGTGTAAACATTATGTATGTAGATTTTGCGTTTATTATTTTTATTTTCCACTTTTTTGTCCATTTTTCTACTTTGTGCAGGTTATTTTGGAGCTTTAACGAAGCTTCATTGGGTTCATCTGCTGCGGTTACGATGGCTGTGTCATCAGCAAATGTTGCCACTAATGCATCTGTTGTATTTTCCAATTTTCTGTGCATTTTTTATTATTTTTCATTTTGTGGAAATCTTTGACAAAGTATTAAAAAAAGATGAGGAAATGATCAAGTCGTTCTCAAGTTACGGCATGACCAATGAAAATAAGGGTTCATAATTATATATATATAAACTTTGTTTCTCCTCACAGTTTTTCTCGGAATATTTTTCTCCAAATAATGATGCTGTAGTAATCTTATACATGAAACGAGCTATTCTTGTATATATATATGTCTTTTGATTTTTGAAAACGGTTCTAACGATTTTGATGAAAATTTGAAACTTTATAGAATTATGTTTCATAAGTTTATCTATGTAGTTGTCTTCTATGGAAAAATTTAAATTTCCACGAAAAACGGTAAAAATTTTTTTTTGCGTCATCTGTTGATGTGTGTTCATATATTGAATATAACCTGTGCTGGTTTGAATATATACTAATATATTAACAAGTAATTTTAAATTCTATTCAAATATGTGTTAAATAATTTTAAAATATAAAACAATCTATTATCGAGTTGCATTATCAAAACGATATTTTGATATTTTGGACTTCAGCTTTCAGGTTTGCATTTTTTTGAAAGTATTATCTCCATAGTCATATTATTTCCATAGTTTATAATACGTGTTAAATATCTTTCGTTTGTATATCTAATACTTCTACAAAGCCAAAACATATTTGAATGAAATTTCATAAAATTTCATGAAATTTCAAACCGAGTTTAACTCGGTCGTCCAGATACAAATATATAATGCAAGAAATGATAAAAGTATTTATTTTGATATAAGGATCAATTTCTGACTACCAAATGTGCATTAGAAATAAATTATTATCTTTTATTGTATTTATGGTTTACAATTTTGACGATAATGGCTTACGCATAAAAGATAGATATTTGCTGTCGTGATTATTTTTGTAGGACTATTTAAGATAAACGTTTCCATTGTACATTATATACGTGAAACTCTAGGGTGTCCGTTATTTCCCAAATTGATTTTTTACAGCGATCGCCCCCTGAATTTTTAGTTTAAAATATAAAAAAAATTATCCAATACAATTAAGCTCTTAATTTCTTGATTAAACCGTGCCGGAATCATGTTACTTTTACCATTTAAATAACATAGGATTATTTGACTTTTTACTTTTAATTTTTCTTCTCAGAAACAAATGGATGAAAAGATTTAAGGTCAAATAATTCTGACGTAAAATTTAACGCTCTACAAAAAAAGTCTCTTATGAATTTTCGATTAAATCACTCCATTAAAAGTTACTCAACATTTAACTTGTGCCTAATATAGATCTTGCAATATTTTCAACTTTTTGCTAATTTTTACAATTTTTAACTACAAAATCATTGGAAGAGAAGATAAAAATTATTATCATTAGAGCGCAAGTGATTATTTGTGTTAATTTTATGGCTTGAACAGAAAATTAAACAAACAAAAAATCATTTTTGACAATTAAAACCGGTGACATAAGATCCGAATTCGCTATAGTCGTGAAATTCAATTTATCCAGGATAAATTTTCGTACTTTAATCAATATTTTGTACCTACGTAGTGAATTTCATACTAATTAATGAGACTATCGACAAAAGTTCAATTATTATTCGAATTTTTACCATTTCACTTGACGCCATCTATGAGAAATTTCTTAGAACTTGTAATCAACATCATTTTTATTGAGCTTATAGTCGATTGATTTGTCGTTAAAAAGTTAAATGTTGAATAACTTTTAATGCAATGATTTAATCGAAAAATTTTATGAGACCTTTTTTGTAGAGCGTTAAATTTTACGTCAGAATAATTTGACCTCAAATCTTTTCATCCATTTTTTTCTGAGAAAAAAAAAAATAAAAGTAAAAAGTCAATTAGTCCCATGTTAATTAAAAGGTTAAAGTAACATGATTCCGACACGGTTTAATCAAGAAATTAAGAGTTTAATTGTATTGGATAATTTTTTTTTATACCTTAAACTAAAAATTCAGGGGGCGATCGCTGTAAAAAAATCAATTTGGGAAATAACGGACACCCTAGTGTAACTCTAACAATTTTTGTAGTGCACGCCAAAATAACTCGAAATTGGAAGATTTTTTTCCTATTTACTTGACACTTTTCGTTAACCTTGAACCATTTTCAACATATCTTTGTAAATAATAGTCTATATGTTAATCTGATGTATGAGTCAATAAGCCATATTATTGTAAAGTTTTATTGAAATCCATCCAGTAGTTTTATTGCGAAAGAGTAACAAACATCCGTACTTACAAACTTTCACGTTTATAGTATTAGTAAGGATATATAAAATAAATAGAAATATTGATCTATAAAATTCTATAATGTCTATCTGTACATTCTAATGGTAATCTCATTAAAGGGTTTATATTTGTTTGAAGATACCATTATTCCAAATTCACTGCATTAACAATTTTTGAATGCCTTAAAATTTGTGTGTCTTCTTTTAGCAAAAGAACTGAAAATGGTTATTGCAAAATTAAGTGTTAAATTGCACAACAATGTTCCACTCACTAAAGCCTATAATCATTACTAATGAATAATAAGGGAAGGAATCGTCTACGTAAGGCTAAAGGATTACTTTTTTTTTCAATCTGGGAGTTAATTTTGCACGCAGTAATTATCATCTGTTCCCAAAATCTCTTACTGTGGTATTCGATTTGAATGTTAACGTAAAACGTTGTCGTTTGACGTAAAACGAGTCACAAATAGGAAAATTGAGGAGGCACGAAAAAATTCTTTGAAGACGGCTTAAAAAATTAGTTTATCATTTGGATAAATATATTTAGTTAAATGGAGATTATTTTCAAAACTTTCATTGTAATATTAACGATAATTAATCCCGGAACTTAGGAAACATGCCTCGTTCATAAATAGGTACGATTAATTTTTATTCAATCTCATCTGTTCATAAAATGTGCCCGTATTAAGGCATAATCGATGTCTTGAACATCAGCTAGTTATATTTACACTTTTGTAGTTTGATGTCATAACGCAATATTGCACGAAAATTTTGCATAGAAATTTCATTAACTTGATTGTTAATTTTAATTTAAAGAACTTAAAGATTTTGAATTTTTTTATTATCTAAACAACAATCACGTTTGTTGTAAAACTTGTTCTTTAATTAAATTGCTTATCATTTGTTACTAAATAAATTAAACTTAACTTGCTAAAGACCTCATAAATTTAAAATTGACACTGTAAGAATCTATTAAGTTATTGTCTTTGCCAGCAATTACTAATGTGCGTTTTTAAATTTTTTTTAAATACTTCGATAAGTTATGTTGATAATATTCAAGCAATTAACGAATATAAAAATACTTTTTCTTGGACAAGCATAAAACTAATTAAATGGAATGGAAATGTGTAATATAATGTTTCTATTGGTTTGTAATTGATGTTTTTCTTTATTCCAGAACGCATTATCAATATGACAAGGAAACGCAAATAAACAATTTGTCACATTGGTAAGTAAAAAGATTATTTTTTTAATTTTAATTGCTTTTTACGTAACTAACAATCAGAACTCATACAAAGTAAAATGTTCATTAAATAATTTTCATACAAGAATTTAACATGATAATTGTTGGTTTTTATAGAAAATTTAAATAGATATCTACAATCCTTCTTTTAATGAGTGAAAAATAAAATCATTTTTCTGTATAGTTGAAACCCTTCACCGAAAAGTCAAAGCATTTTCGGCAACTACTTGTATATTAAATTAAAATATAGCTAATCAACTACCGGCGAAAATCAATAACAATCATTAGTTTGTCCTTTATTTTCTAAACATGAGATTTGCAATAATTTTAATAAGAAATTCTTCAGGATGGGTTGCAATTACCTTTACCAAAAAATTAAAAGAATTTAAATTTAAATTCTTTAATAACAAATACATAAACAATATAAATCAGAAAGTTTATATATGGGAAAAGCATCGAATTCTAGGTACTTCAAATAAGTTTGTTTGCATAAAATTATAATTTAATAATAAATTTCACTGAAAGGACATTTGGAAATTGACCGTTGTACAACGATCTCCCGAAAGTTTGATCGAAAACATACATATATGTTTATGTGTGTTTAATTTTATTTGGTTTTAGTTCAAAATTTTTGCAAACGTTATAATGAATGAAAAGAACATCGCTAAAACTAACTTTGTAGTACAAAATTTGAAAAAGTTAATAAGTCCATAAATATGTTAATTTCGTTTTAAATTTTATGGAGCTGTTTATTAGTTTAGAGTTGTACTCAGTATTTTGGAAATGACAGATTTCAAATAAGCTCAATTATACGATAATAGATTTTCCTTGTTGCGTTAAGTATTACAGTAGCATAGGCTTTATAAATTTTGGTATTAACATCATTTGAATTTATTCTAACTATGGTTTTAGTTTTTAATAGAATGAATAATAAACTCATTCAAAATTTTCAACTCGGAAAACTTTGAAATGACCATAAAACCAAAATTGAATTTTTAATTTCACTGCAAATCACAAGAAAAAATCAATATAGAAAACAAACATTTCATAAGGTGCTTGTGATATTTACATTTTCAGGGAAAATCAAATTTTTGTTACTTCTTAATTTATTCCTTCAAATAATTTTATTCAGCACTAGCTGATCCCCGCGATTTCGTCTGCATAACGTAAGTGTATATTATTTTCATTTAAAATTTGCTATTTGTAGTGGTAAATGAAAATTTTTATTTTTATTATTTCTTTTACGAACAACATAATTATACTTGAAAACACTATTTTGTCAACTTTAAAAAGACACATTTAATAAACTGTTGCTTAGAATAAAATATTTATATGAAATGATCAATTAATTTTCAAAAAATATTTATAAATATCTAAAAACAGTATGTTCTATTGCATATACCTAGGGTAGGTATACCAACCGTGAACTAAATAATCCATAAATAAATCAGTACCTATACATAAGATAAAAATATCGTCAAATTCATTAAATTTGGTCTTAATTATGACTTAAAACAGTCTAAAGTTTTCTAAAATACTTGAGTCAAAATAACAGAAGTAAAGGGTCTATATATATAGAATATTAGTAGAAATCCCATTTCATTATCTCGACTCCCGAATAAACCTTTTTCTCAAAACTATTACACTCCTGCAATGTACAAAACTACCGCGAAATTAAAATTTGTTCAATTGCACGAAACCCAGTTCCTCCATAATCAAGTATACCATTGTGAATTTATGCACTTATTACTAAAATATCTGAAATATATATATATATATATATATATATATATATCCAACAATTTTTTATGTACAATGTCCAAATGTCCGAAATTCAATTGATTTTTAGCCATGATAATCAAAATAAAAAAGAACATATTTTTTTTTATTTTACATTGTATTTTCTAATATAAATACAAATTTGTGTCGATGAAAGGAAAGTCTTTTCCTTATACGATTCAGATATATAATAAGAAAAGGTTTTTGATAATCCCTGCCCAAAAAGAGTGACAAACGGTGGCAAAGTTTGTACGGCATATCGTCTAATAAAAAATCGAAATTTCAAATTTTATAATCAAAGTACCGTTATAAACGAAATGTTCTAAATTATCCTTTATTATAAAACAAAGTTGGTTTAATATAAGAAACAAAAACTTTGGGTCTGCTTAAAAATTCAAACTCTGATATATATAAGTATATATATATATATATATATATATATATATATATATATATATATATATATATATATATATATATATATATATGTTATTAAAAAATTGTTGGAAATAGGTAGAAATCGTGGAAGTAAATTCGAATATTGTATTTATTTTCAATAACAACAATTGGTTTTCAAATTGTTCTAAGTACCGAAGAAAAGTTAGTTTGGAGGATTTTATATTTTAATTAATAATGAAATATATGACAAAAAATTGATCCCTTAATGTTTTTCAACAGAATATATAATTGCTCCAGGTCACAATCATTGGTCCATAAAAATTAGACTTTTAAAAGTTTGATTGTTGGAAAACAAACAAAAATTAAAAACCGCCTCTCTGGTATTTGGTATAAGTACCTACTACATATACTCTCTTAATACTTATGTGAAATGAGGTTTTTTTAAAATACTGTTATTACAATGGTATAACAAAAACAAAAACTTATTATTAATTAATTATTTATTTATAAATTACTCTTATTAAATTTAAAATTTCGATTATTGATTAATTCTTCATTCTCTCATACAAACTTAGTCACCCCTTTTACCCTTTTAGGGTAGAAATTTTCAAAAAAACAATTCTTATCAGATGTCTACTTCATACAAGGAATACATCGAGTATTAAAATTTCATCAGCCAGAGGGGATTTATAAATACAACTTTTTTATGTGTGCACTGATTTAAAAACGTATTTACTTTAAGTTTTATTGCTATTATTATTATTATTATTATAACTACAACTTTTGCTTTTTTTCTTTAATATTTCCTTATTGAGCAACCCTAAGGGTCTGTTTACAACAATTTTGTAAAAAAATTATTTTCTGTAAGATTCGAACCCATGTCTTTTTCATTGAGAGCATCAGAATGTCAGATATGTAAGACATTACGGTATTAACATCAACTATATGTTTTATATAAATAAACGTTTATATTTCAAAGAGGCATTTTTTAGACTTTAAATTGAATTTACTGTGCTTATAATCAGTTCAACTAAAAATATTAATGCAGATTATTTTCTAATTTTAAATTACCTTTCCAACGATATATAACTTGCCTGTCTAAAGTAAAAATTTTTTTTTACCCTTAGTTTTTTCCTAAGGAATACTCTCCTTTATAATTTTTTAGGAATGATAAGTAACCTTACATGTGTGGGGAATTGTATTGTATCTTAATACCAAATTTCATTAAATTCGGTAGTTCTGTTCTTTAATTTAATCGGGACAGACAGACAGTCAAAAATTTTAAAAACGTTAAATTTGGAATAAGGGCGTCTTGAAACAAATATTTACCCTTAAATGGGTTCAGAATCGAAATGTACAGAATTTTAATGGTAAGAATTTTTTATATTAGTATAGATTAGCTGATAATCCCCTACAAGTGATCTTGAACATTGAGGGAGAAAACATTTGAAGCTTATGTCTATCTTAACGTCGTAAAACTTTTTAAGATGAAAATCAAAAGAAAATATAATCAAAAAATTTAAAAATTTGCTGAAGTGGTAGAATTCAACTTTTGCAAACTCACTCTTAATTTCTTATAAAAAAATTTGCGTTAAGATTGGTTTACATAGGATCAAGATTTTCATCCACTGGAATAAAATCATGATAAGTATCTTTTAAGATGTTGATGATGAAAAAAAAGCAAACTTAAACTTTCTTGGAGATAAAATTTTTCTTAAACTAAGTTTGACTTTACTAATATCGTAAACTTGAAAATTTAATTATACATAATGGATTTTTCGTGTAGCGATTTTCCAAGAAACAAAAATCACATCTTTTATTGAGAGTTTTCTTAAAATTTGATGGGAGCTTATAAATTTTCTTCGATTACATTTTCTTCAATGCTTTTGTTTTAATCTAATTATTAATGCAATTCTTTGGTATAATAAGAAATTTCACAGGCATCATCTCACAACAAAGCTTCACTTTGGCAGATTAAAATCCACGTAGTTTTATGAGTCAACTAAATTTAAACAGTCCATGAGACAATTAAGCTCGCTAAAGCAATTCTTATAATTGTGGAACTTTTATTAATTATCACGTTGGTTTCGTTCTAGGAAGAGAAAATTAAATGTTAAGACATTCAAATAATTGGCTAATGATGAGTGTTTTGTCATTAAAAATTGTAACGTTATAACAGTTTATACAAACATAAGTTTTGACAAGGAAAAGTAAAAAAAAATCAAGTTTATATTTCAATTTTTTTTTGCATTTTTCATTTTCCAAATGCGAAGAATTTCAACAACTTTACTCGCATACCACACATTTTTAAGTCGACAACTTTGTTTCATCAAAATGGTAACTTTCTTTATGTTTTACTATAAAAATTTGTTGAAAACACATGAAAAGAATTTTCACATTTTTTAATATGTGAAAATATTTACCTTATACGTTTATTTTCATGTATCCAATATTAGAATCCAAAAATATTGTTCTGTATGTTTATAACATATAACATAAAACTAAGTAAGGAAAAAAGAGATTCATTATTTTTTCGTGTACTTATATAAATACTATTATGTTTCAGATTGTTCCATTTGGGGCAAATATGCACGAAATCATATCATTTTCCACTATAAAAAAATTTCCAATCATCACATGCATTTAACGCACACCAATAAAGATTAAATGTTAACAATTTGTTCAATAAGTTTAATAAGATTATTCTTCGAGCAAAACGTAACAATGCATTTTGAAGTGAATGCACTAAGCGTTGAACAAATTTTTTTTCTTTTCAGGGAAAAAGAGAAAAAACTATGTTTTTGTTCAGAAATAATAGGCATACGACTACATGTCTGATTCAAATCTATAGTTATAAAACGGGTATGATTAATAATGTAAAGCTTCATTCATTTTTTCCCATAGCCCATATTGTATGGCTAATGATCAGCTTTTTTAATTAGCTATGGATTATTTTCATGTTTATACATAGTTCAAACGAAAGAACATTTTGTATACATTCGAAAATTGATGCTTGTACAATGTAAATACTCATCACTATCAATGCACCATCATTTTCTGATCCATCCTATTTTTTTTTTTTGGAAAAAAATAAAATAAAGCATTTTTAATTCAATTAAAAAGAAAGGTATGTAGAAGAGAAAATAAAAAATATTATTTGTGTTGTTTAAAGATTAATGAATATTTAAAGAAGATTTATAAAACACAGCTCTCATGCTTTTGCTTTAAGAAGAAATATAGAAAACTATATCCAGAATAGTTCTGCGCATAAATTTAAATACAACCGCAATGAAGCCCTTACAATATTCAGGCTGTTCTTTTAGATCCGATTGTGGTTTGATTCACGGTTGCTAGATAGAAATATTAAACAGGTAATAGTTAACTAAATTTTGGGAACCAAAATGCTTTCTTACTTCATTAAATTTTCTTGATTTTTATGAATAAAATTGCTATAAAACAGAGATGATATTATTTTATTTTATTCTATCAGTTTCTCAAATTTATGTCCTACCTTTTATGCTCATAAAAGCTAAAGAAAAAACAAAGAAGAGGGATATTATTGAACATTAAATTCAAACTTAAAAGAAATACAGTATAGAAAAGAAGATAAGCGAAGGTTTTGTATGAAAAAAATGCTTTTCTATCTTTTTTGTGCATTTGATGATAAAATTTTTCACCCATACGAATTCACATATGTAATTTTTTAGAGAATTACCGAAGTTCTCAAAAGGTAAATATGAAACAAGGCAAATATTTTATGGAAAGGATAGAAAAAATATAAAAAAATATTTTATCCACCTTTTACGTACTATTTGAAATCTTTAATAAAAAAATTTTGGGTCAAAGTATAGAAATGGGTTGGTAAGAATGCATGGGGGAAATTTTGTTCAAGTTGGTATGTTTTTGCGTCTTATTTACTCGTCTGCAAAATTAACGTTATTTTCACCACGTTTTGATATCTATCATATTTGAAATTGAACGAAATAAACATTTACTGGAAATATTAAAAGAAATGGATATAATTCATGATTTTATGCCTAAAAATAAAATTAAAAGCCAAAATAAACTATTTAACAATACTGGTATATGGAATACTGAAATAATTAGTTCGTGTTTTTCTTATTATTGCTAATAACTTTATCATTTTGGCAGAAATTTACAAAGCAATTCTCTTGAGATAAAACATATTTCCCGTCAATATACAAAGTAATATATTCAACTGAAGAATTGTCCCAAAGATGTGGTAGGCCTGCAGAGGTGGAGGCCAGTGAATTTAAAAAAATATATATAATAAGAAACGAAGAAGATAGTTTTAGTTCAATACGTTACATAGTAAATAATATTTGTGTTTTAGAACATATATTATAAATATATAATTTTTCTTTGAGTAAAATATTCATGATTTGGTACAAGGACTTTTTCAACAAGGCACTCTCTGGTAACATCTCACTCTCTACTTCGTTTTTTCAAAAATTCGCGATTTTTTTCTTCTTAATAATTCAGTTTTGGTTAATAATTGATCTTTTGTCACTACCTATTATCACGGCTGATTTATTCGCAAATTGAATTAAGAACAGAATAGAAAATGAGACATTGAGTTAGTGGTATGTTCAAAAGCTACTTGTACCCATGCTTTTATAAAATATTGTCTTCTTTCTTCCTAATTATGCTTTACATATTTAGACTTTGCACATATGGTCAATATTCAATTTATAATACGCTAATTTAAACCTATTTTGGTTAATTTTTGTTAAAAAAGAGTACTGGTATACTTTTTTTTACCCTCGAAACTTTGTGAGCAACCATTTGAATAATTGTACAAAAATTTATTAAATTTTATTATTTAATACATCAACTATAACTTAAAATATTTATAAACACGTATTTAAACTTAAAAAAATTTGAAATCTAAAAATAGAAAAAGGTTTTATTAAAGGTTTCTTCAATTGCCAACATTACATAAAGGGCTTGACAATTATTCACTGGGCGATTTCGCTTCGCCATAAAAACTCATCAATAATAAGAAAAAAAAATTATCAGACGAGAACTTCTATGGAATTGTCTGCAAAAATTTTGAGGTTTTTCGCAAAAATATGAAGTAATTGTATCAATTTTAGTATATCTGTATTGTTTATTATTTTACTTAGGTCTTTTATTTTATTTTTGGGTACAAGATCATAAATTATATCCATTCCTTTTAATATTTCCAGTTAATTTTTATTTCCACGTTGAATGTTGATTTCTGAATATTTTAAATATGGCAGTAGATGTCAACACGTGATGAAAATAACGATATTTCGCAAACGAGTATATAAGGCGTAAAAACATACCAACTTGAACAAAATTTCCCCCATGCATTCCTACCAACACATTTCTAGTACTTGTCTATTCTATATTTTGACCGAATTTTGTTTCAAAATTGAAAAGCAAAAGGAAGCATTTTAAAGCTTTGCTTTACTTTATAAAGCTTTGCAAAAATGGTGTTTTTTAATTTGATGTTTGTTTATAATTAAACGATTTTAAATCAAACGATTACATTAAAAAAAACAAATTTACCCAATTCCGAATTGTCTTAAATTAGTTTGTATTTTATCTTGACTGAAAAAATTAACATCTACAAAAAAATATTTTCTTAAAAGAATTAATAATTCAATTCAATTTAAATTGCAAACATCACTCAGAAATGTAATAAAGAAAAAGTATTTTTTTTCCTTGGCAAAATCTCAATAAATAATATTCAATTTCAAAGTTATCCCCAGAAAAAAAGCATACGGTTAATCGAAAAAGTTTTCGCGAAACGATGCAACCATTTTCGACAGTTTTTTATATTGATTTGCACAACGCAACCGGGTTGAGCTTTTAAAGATTTATTGAATTAAGCTCCGTGCATACATATCACTGTGATTATAATGGTTGTGTATACGGTATTTGAATGCGGGCGAAAATCAACAATCATTGAATTGAAGTGAAAACAATCAAACAAATGTTGAAAAATGTTGATACGAATGTGTTGATTTTTGATTCTCAAGCAAAATTTCTGTCAACATTTTCTCGATACTGTGCCAAAAGGGAAATTGAGATATTGGTTCAATAAATAAGAGCTTTTTTTAACCATCATGTTTTTGTTGATACTTTTCCAATTTGTTCACTTCTATTTCAAGTACAAGATGGACAAAGTTTTTCTAGTCGTAAAATAAAAATCCATAGTTCTTATACAATTTGAAATGTTCCATTCATACTTGTTAACCAATAATAATATTCGATCGATAACTGTTACTCACTTGAAATAAATTTTACATTAAGAGATAAATAAATAATCATTTTTGAGGTGATCGATTGACACTTATAAGTATAAAGGAATAAAAGAAATTTAATTGTCGATTCAATTGGAATGTTATTAATGCTTTACACTATAACCTTGATTGAATGGTAAATAGTCAATCATGCAATATAAAGGTAACGTCCATACAATAGTGCACAGAGCACATTAGTCATGGCATATCCTTTATTTAACTTCCACATAAATTTTCGATACAAAGCTCTGGGTGTCAATTGCATTCGATATTAGTTACATCAAATTATAGTTGACCATGCCTTTATTAAATGTACTTAAAATTCATGAAGAAATCAAATCAACGTAGTACGTCTACCAAATTAATGACCCAATAAAAATTTTAGAGCAAACAAACGTATATTTTTCCATTTCGTTCAATTCGTGTTTTGAATATAAATCTTTTTCGAAGATTGGCGATCCAAATAGCTAACTAGACTCTAGATGCTACATGCAATATGTCAAGAGATGAATTCCCAAACCATCATCGGATGTCCTTCAACTAAGAATTTTGGCATTTGCTGAGCTTTTCCTTTGTGCTTTTCTTCCTATAATTAATTGCAGAAGTTCATGCTTGTCTCTTCATATTATATATGTCTTGATTTATCTCGTTTTTCTTTCTACAATTTCTTTTTAAACATATTTTTAAAATTTTTTTCTTATTGAACTACTTCGATTTTTTTCAAATCTTTGCGTATCAGAGTTTAAATGTTAGAGCGATAAGAGTACGGTTTTTACGATAAATTCGTTAATCTCACCAGCATTTGATTTAAATCTATAATTTTTTTGTTAAATTCTGTAATATTTAAAATTTTCAATTCATTTTCGAAAACACTGTGCTTTCTTTTAACATAGGTATATCTAACACTTTTAAAGTTTCCTACATAATAAGAGATTTTTTATAGGAAGAACCAAAGGCCCTCACCAGATAAGATGGTCTAAAATGCCCCCATTGCAATTGGACTATTTATGTTTTTGAAAATACCTTACAGCATGGACAACATCTCAGCCAAGTTTCAACTCTAAAATATAACGCGTTTTTGTGTAAAAAATATTTTTTTTTCAAATTCAATATTCTCTGAAACTGTTTGATAATACCGAAAAAAGTGCTTATGAGTTTCAAGATATCACTAAGTAGTATTTTTATTAAGTTTAATTTCTTTTTTGCCAAAATCGTTTGGTACACCTTAGTTTTTTTTTTTATATAATCCTCTATCATCATTCTACAATATATAATTTTTTCAGATTTTTAAAAATATTAGACAAGAGTTAAAAAAAAGAAGTATTCTTTAAACTTTTTTTTGTGTGCTAAAATCTTTTAGTACCATCACTTAATTTTTTGTACATCATCCCCTTGTCTCAGTTTACTAAATATATTTTTTTCGTATTTTTAAAAATGTTAGATAATGGTTAGAAAAATTAAACGTATTTTTAGTTCAGATTTTCAGCTCTTACGTACTTAGTTTTTTTTTCTGAATAAGAAAAAAATATATTTTGTAAACGGAGACAAGGGGATGATGTAAAAAAAAATATGTGATGGTACTAAAAGATTTTAGCACACAAAAATTTTTTTAAAGAATACTTATTTTTTTTAACTATTATCTAATATTTTTAAAAATCTGAAAAAAATTATGTATTGTAGGATGATGATAGAGGATTATATAGAAAAAAAACTAAGGTGTACCAAACGATTTTGGCATAAAAAAAATTTTGAAAAAATAAATCGTATTTTTAACAATGATAGATCAATCTGATTCATGAGCGAATTTTTCTCGGAGTACTACTTAGTGATATCTTGAAACTCATAAGCACTTTTTTTAGTATTATCAAACAGTTTCAGAGAATATTGAATTTGAAAAAAAATATTTTTATTTTTTACCTAAAAACGCATCATATTTTAGAGTTGAAACTTTGCTTAGATGTTGTCCATACTGAAAGGTATTTTCAAAAAAAAAAAAAAGTAGCCCAATTGCAATGGGAGCATTTTAGACCATCTTATCTGACGAGGGTCATTATCTTTTTAAAATCAATCTAATCATTTTAAATTACAACCATTTAACTTTTAGCTCAAAAAGCTCTAATAAATTATTACATTAATTGTATTTGATTTCAATTTAAAAAAAAATGTATCTTGAAACCATAAATGCATAAATTTATGATTCCTGATTAACATGACATTCAAATTTACATAAAACGAACAGTAATAAATTAGGCAGACCCATGTTATATGGCTTTTAATAAATGCACAATAATTTATAACAAAATTATTTCCGTAGCTTCCGTTCAATAAACGAGATAGAAATAAATTTATTTTACGCCGACACATACAGGTGGATTAAGAGCGAAATTGTTTCGGAAAGGTGGAGAGAAGGTCGGAAAAATGTTTGTACAAAACGATGAATGTGCCGCAAATATATTTTCTGTAGCAGGTGGCAATAGCTGTCGAGACCCATGATCGTTTCTAAAAGTTATCCTAAAAGTTTGATCCTTTCTTTCGCAACAATCTTGCTCACTTTCCCTTTTTCGGTTTTAGTGGGAAGATTATATATTTTATACATCTGATATAAGGATATCTGACATATTCTTACTTAGTGCCTGTCATATGATACTATCAGCTTTCATATTTTCCGAAGATATTACATTTTTCCTCTATTAATTTTAATAAATAATAAAATTTTGTTCGATTTCTCAACATATCCTCGCACGTACTCCAATCTTATGTACAGTCCAAAAAGAAAAAAATATGTGCAAACGTTTTGATATAATTAATTAGTTTTCCAATTAACAAATACGCAATTGGTATGATTTATTTCCATATTGTTACATCCTATATTTATTAAAATATTTTCAATTTTAAACTATTAAAATTAATTAATAATTATCGCAAGATTTATTAAACTCCCTCATATTTACATTATGGGTATATTTTAATTCAAAATGATAATTAATATCGTTTGATATAAATTTCACTTTAGTGATTTGATTTTCAATAAATGACAATAACCATAAAAAAGATTTATTTTTCGTTTGTATATTCATTGTACAAAAAAATAATTAAATTTGTCCCAACATTTATTCAATGTTAAGAAGAGATGAAAAGAATTAAATATTGTTACATCAGTGAAATAATTAGGTATCGCAATAGCTTATTCAATTTTTGATTCTTTGGTTAAAGGCAATTTTTTTAATATCATACTAATCCACTTAGTAGAACTTGCACCCAACAAAGTTTCCAAAGAATATAAAATCCTTTTACTGCTATATATTAGATTTCCCTAATGGCTCAATATCCATTACATTACGCAAACAATTTTGAAAGCTTTAAGTTACTTTGACGAAACAAATATTATTTTCTCATCATTATTTTCTACTGAAGTTGTTGGTCCTTAAAAAAATGAATTTTATTTTTTAGTCTTATGTTATCAGTAGTTTTAATATCCTACTTGTATGACATCAAAAAATGTAATAATATTAATTTTTATAAAAAAATCTGTTGATGAAATTGGAAAGGGTTTTTATCATATTAAATTTCTGCATGGTGGTAGAAGAAAGAAAATTTTTGGAATTCTGGAATAAGTAATAAAAACTTGATGGAATTTCAAGATAAAGTCGAGGAAAATTGGTACTACTATTGATAATTAGGCTCAAGTGTACTTTAGCACATCCACAATCTGGCAACGTTACATTTTCGACTTTGTTTTTAATTTAATTCGCAATATTTTTGTTAATTCAATTCTAATATGGTATAATTCTCTCTTTTGTGGCTACATTTTCATTATGGTCCGATTTAATCGCGAATTAAATTAAAAACAAAGTCGAAAATGCTACGTTGCCAGATTTTGGGTGTGCTAAAGTACACTTGAGCCGATAATTAAAATACCTCTGTTGCAATGAAAATTGGAAGCCAAGAAATATTGTTGATGATATAAAAAACCTTGTTTATTAAAGAGGAAATAACTTTACTGTATTATACTGTATTACGGTTAAAAATTTAGACATTGTTAAGACAATACAATATTATCAAAACTAGTCTAGTAATGAATCTTTAATGTTACATGAGAATCAACGGTTTTGGGTTCATTTTTTGTAAATATATTTTTGCTTTGTGGTAAAAAAGCATTTAATAAAATAGACTTATAAGAAATAAACATTTTTCTTTTCGGTACCCACTAAATAAAAAGTTCTTTTAATAACAAATTTTACATTAAACTAAGATTAAATCATTTCTGCCTTTAAAGTATAACTTAATGTTTCCAAAGTTTACACATGAACAGAAAAAAAAAGATAATGTTTTCCAAAAAAACTATAGTCGAGTCCTAACATTTAAAACACCCAAAAAAAAAATATTTGGTAGAAAAAGCATTTTTTTTCTTATTTATTCAATTGGAAAATAATTTCCTTGAATTTGAAATACCTTAAGTGGATAAAAACGAAGCTTAATATTAAATTAGATTTAATTGGAAATTTAAGTCAAGAGATCGTTTTCTCAAGTAAAAAAACGTTATATTATTATTAAAAAAACAAACAAAAAAACGAAGACATTAACACCTGGATTGGCAATTTGATATGGCCAACAATATGATTAATTTCTTAATTAAATTTATTCAAATATATTCAGACATTCAATTGCAACGGAGCGCATCTCAATCATATTTTCAGTTAAAATGACTATTTTTTTTCTCCGTTCATAATTTTTTTAATAAATGAGTATTACGAAATCCCGAAAATATGTTGGAGATATTACTTTTATTTTTAAATTTTTATGAAAAGAAAAAATAATATTTTAATGAGTTTTATCGATAAGAAAACAATTCGTGAAATTATCTCTTATAAAATGGAACTAGTAACTGGACGACCAAGTTCAACTCGGCGTTTTATAATTATTTTTTTTTTTCTTGAATCATGGATTTTTATGCAAGAAACCAGACGAACTAGAATAACAGATATATGTTTCAGTACATGCATGACAGTATATGTTTCACAAAAGTCATAATTTCTAATTCTTTTATGAACCATTTGGCCATTTTGCCAGGAAAAAAAAATCCTTTATTTCAAATTGAAGAAATGGCATGGTAGTCATTTTCTTTCTCCCTGGAGAGTTGTGTTTGCGTTCAAACAGCCTTCAAATTCAAATGTACATCATATTACTTAGAAAATTTAAGCATCGATTTTTAATTGTTATTGAATTATTATTTTTTATAAAGTTTAAGTTTGGAAGCTTGGTATTCTTTTTTTCATACAATGTAACGAGTTTGTCGAGTAGTTTCATTAGAAAAAAAGCTTTTTTAGAATCTTCGATCGCTTTTACTGGATAAAATGCTACATAAAACATATCAAGCATTAAGACTGATGATCTTAAATCCATCCCAACAAATTCAAAAGTTTTACTTTGAGATATATGTGCTGTCATTACAAATTCAAGTCTAAAAGGAAATTGATGTCATTGCATGGTACCTCCCGAATAACCTTTTGAATGATAACAAAAAATTATATTGCTTTAAGTCATATCACTGATTTACAAATTTTGTTGAGGTTCTTTGATAGAACTACAGGGCACAATGATATGTATCATTATGCTCTATATTTTGGTGTATCTAAGTGTCCCAAAATACATTTTTCAAAACACTATTTGTACCTAATGAAGAAACATATTTATTTAAAAAAAGTACCATACAGATCACCATAAAGATCTTCGATAAATGTTCAAGGAGATCAGGGAAACACTTTAAAAATTAACGTATATTTTTTGCCGACCACACTTTAAACATAATATGATTTATGGAATATTACTAGCTATTAAGGTATTAATGCAACCGCAGTGGATGTATTAATACGTTTTAATAAGCATTATAGTGATATCTCCACTTAAATATGATCAATCGATTGTTAAGTACTACTGCTGTAGCATTGTGCCCCTTGTATTATTGTGTGTATATATATATATATATATATATATATATATATATATATATATATATATATATCATTGGTACATACAAGAATAGCTCGGTTAATACAACAATACGCACTTAGATGCAAGTGCAATTTTGGTTATACAATTTCATTTTAAGTTGTGTTTTGATAACGCTAAGTTTAAAATGACTCCGGACAGTAGTCTCTACGAAGCAGTTTGTCCCAAATAAGTAATGGCCATTCTGTTTTTTTTTATTCTTATTACAAATGATAGCCGATCCCCGCGACTTCGTCTGCGTAATGTAGGTGTAGATTATATTTTCTTTTTAGATTTGCTATTTGTAGTGGCATACGAAAAATTTTATTTTTCTTATTTCTTTTACGAAAAATATAATCATACTTATTAACACTATTTTGTCGACTTTAAAAAGACACATTTAATAAATTGTTGCTTAGAATATAATAGTAATATATAACATATAAATATTAAAAAAAAAAAAACAAAAAGAGTATAGTCCTTGCGTATAGCTACGGTAGGTATACCTACCGTGAACCAAATAATCCATAAATCAATCAGTATCTATACATAAAAAATTATCGTCAAGTTCAATAAAGTTGGTCTAAATTATAACTTAAAGAAGTCAAAAGTTTTCAAAATACTTCCGCTAAAATCACAGTAGTTAAGGTTCTAAATTTTTAAATATTAATAGGAATCCCATCTCATCGTTTTCATTCCCGAATGAAACTTTTTCCGAAAACTATTACCCTCCTGCAATGTACAAAACTACCGTGAAATTGAAATTAAAACAATTGCTCAAAACCCAATTCCTCCACAATCAAGTATAACCATTGTGTATCTATGCAGTTATTATTAAAATATCGTAACTTCAACTATAAAATTAAACCATATTGGATAGTCTCGAGTTCACCATACACGATTTGGCGTATGCTTTTTGCTCTGGAAGAGCATTTTAAATTATTACAAATATATATGTGTCAGAGTTTAAATTTTTAAGCAGACCTTAAGTTTTTGTTTTTAATAATAAATCAACTTTGTTTTATTTTAAGCGATAAGACGTTTCGTCTATAACGATACTTTGATAATGAAATTTTAAATTCCGATTGTTTATTTGACGTTACGCCGTACCAATTTTGCCACCATTTTTCACTCTTTTAGGAGAGGAATTATCAAAAACCCCTACTTATTAAATATCTGCATCGTATAAGGGAAACACTTTCCAAATTTCATACAAACTAAGTCACCCCTTTTACTCTTTTAGAGAAAGGAATTTTCAAAAAAAAATTCTTATCAGATGTCTACTTCTTATAAAAAAAATATCGAATATTAAAATTTTATCAGCCAGGCGGGGGGGTATTTAAATAACGGATTTAATATATGCACGGTTTTAAAAACGTTTTTGCTTTAAGCTTTATTATTACAATTATTTATTTTACTACTACTGATACTTTTTTTCGTTAATATTTCCTTATTGAGCAACCCTAAGCATCTTTTTTAAAAAATTTGGAAAAAAAAATTACTGTAAGATTCGAACCCACGTCTATTATTGTGAGCATAAAAATGTCAGATACGTAAGCAAATGCGCTATGGAAATGTAATTATAAAACTTGTTTATGATATCTAAAAACATTTATATTTCAAAAAGGGACGTTTTTGTATTTTAAGTTAAATTACTGTGATTTTTATTAGTTCAACTAAAAAGATTAATACAGATCATTGCTGTAACTTTTAAATACCTTTCCAATGATAAGTAAGTGGCCTGTCTATAGTAAAATATTTTTTTTTCATCCCTCAGTTTTTACATAGGGGATACATTCCCTTACTATTTTAAGGAATTATAAGTAGCCTAACATATGTGGGTAATTGTGTTGTATCTTAATATAAAATTTCATTAAATTTGGTTGTTCCATTCTTTAGTTAAATCACCAGCGCACGCAATGTAAAAAAGTTTTTTTTTGGTAATTTTTTCACATATTATTGGAGTTTTAGTATATCCCTAACTTTTTTGAAAATTTAATATAGCCCATGTTCACCGGAAATAGTGTAGCTTCCCAACAATGAAAGAATTTTTCAAATCGGTCAAGTAGTTTCGGAGCCTATTCAAAGCAAACAAATAATCAAATCTTTCCTCTCTATAATAATAGATAATGGTTTAAAAATATAGATCATTTTGAATTATAGTTCATAAAATAGATCAAAAATGATTCTGGTGTGATGGTATAATGGTATGTTAAAATGATGGTATTTTACAAAATGTTTAAGAATATTTGATTATAGAAATTATTATCGTATATCCTTTTAATCTTATTTTGAACTTTGCAGTTAAATCAAACATTATCAATTCTGTTTCGGTATATTACTTCCAAAAGATGATAAATAGGTTTCTTTATAGAAATTTTTAACGTTGTTTTTAACAATCAAAAGAGAAATCGATTTTTTAACCTACCAAATAAAAATCCCGAATAAAACCATAATTCTTAAAAACTGATTCAGAAATGTAATAACTGTTGCTTCCATAGATAATTTTGGGGTTGAAAAATTTTAGTTTTAGTCTATTTTAGTTTTGATTATTCACTATATGCATTCATTTTGAGGATCACTCATTCGCTAAATGCGTCGCTCTCATTATTCGTACTATATTCCGCCTTTGATAAGTACCTATCGAGACAGGAGACAAGTACAGCAAATAGGGTTGACGTGCTAATGTAAAATACATGTATTTGATAATATGGAGTTGCAGTCTTCATTACATATATATATATCTCTTATTAGTTTGACATTTAAGCAAATGTTAACTTTCCTAAAAAAGAAATTATTTTTTTTCCATTAATGGTACAGTTAAAAAAAGTTGAGGCCGACTATTGCTTTCTGGTTAATATCTACAAAAAATAAATTGTTAACAATATGTTGATAAAAATCCTGGATTATTTAAAATATGAAAAATTATTTCATTATACTTATAGAGAAGCAAAAATATGCTTTGTCATCATACCTTTATTAATATCGGATTACTGCAAAAATGAAAAAAAAGGTTTTATATAGAAATAATTTAACAATTACAATTCACTAATAAATTATCCAACTATATTTTTGTGAACCTTTGCTCTCATGCTTTTTTTTTCTTTTCAGAAAATTAGTCCTTTGTGTCTGGGGGTGCTCCATACACATTTATTCCGTAAGTATGCATGTACGTTGATAATAAAAATAGCTGTAAAAGTAGAAACACCTCATATTATCTCTAGTACAATGTTTCGTTTAAAACTTCTAACGTACTTCCAAGGCTTTCGTCCTCATACATCAAATAAGCCGCTCATATATAAAATTTTCTACCGTTTTAATCGTGCCTAAGTAAAAAGCTTTAAAACAAACATTTCATCATAGCGTTGGCAATAGTGAAGGTTTTTTTTCGTAGTTGAACTCTAATCTTATCATTAACGGCTTTGATTTCATTTTCTGGGAGTAGTGTAAGGAATTTTTGCATTAGCTTTAGTTCAAAATAAAGTGACGCATTATTTAAAAGCTTGATGTATATATCACATGACTTTCATGTGTAGGGGAGACTGGGTACAAAAGTAACGGCGGGTCGAAAGTAACAAATGCTTTCTAGGCTTATCCAATGAACGAATTCCGCTTTGCTGCCATCAGGTGATAGCCTAGAGCACCCCCCTCAATCGCATTAAGTCGACGCGTGCGCAGTGCGTTGTTAGGTTATATAATAGGACGTAATGTGCTTTAACGAGCCAAAAGTAAGTTTTTCGACGTTTTCTTATTTATTATTTACATAGTCGTTAGTCCAATCAAATTTTTTATCAAATTTTTTTGGATATCTACTTCAATAGAATAGTTTTCGATACATTTCCGTGTCGGTAGTTCTTCATGCAATAGTTCTTATGCGTTGTCGCGGCATTCTATTGATTCATTTCCTTAAAATATATATTTTTTGAGTATTTGAAATGCTGAAATTGGTTTATATCATTAATTTAAAGTCTTGAAATAAGTTATTTGTTGATTTAACTTGTAATATTGTTTTCATTATCAACCCGTAGCAGTCTTGTTACTTTCGACCCACAATGTTAAAAAAAATTGTCAAAAATTGTCAAAAACTGACAATTTTTTTTTAACTCTATGTTATTCATATGAAACACACCATAATTTAATAAATCAAGTTACTATTTTGAAGAACATAAACTAAATTTATATGTGGTTATATTCATTTAATGGCAATAATAACACCCAGCCCGAAATCAAGGTAAAAGTACAAATTGTTACTTTTGTACCCGGTCTCCCCTATGTCTCATTCTTTTGAGGTTTTTATTATGTAGGAATCAATGCGTTATTTTAAAAAATTATCAAATATTTTATTTGAGTTATATTCCTATACTATTATCATTTAAACCAATTTCAAATTATTATGAAAAAAAAAAATTAATAGCATAGAAAACGTTAATTTAACTTCGTTTGATTTTTTTACTTTTAAAAATAGAACTTCGAAATTTCTTATATCGATTGTTTAAAAATTCGGTCATATATTAATAAATAAAACAAAATGTTTGCGAAAAACTAAATAATCAATATATTTTTGGGTGTATTGTAATATTTTTTACTATTCATTCAATTTTCATATTCTCACCAACACGAAAAAATGTAATTGTTTTCATTTTACGTAGGAATGATTTCTTTAAATCTATAAAAAAACACTTTTTCTTATTTTAATTCATACCTCCGTTTTTTTTTTCCTATATCATTTTAATATATTTTTCAAGAAACACAAAACGAACAATCTCGCTGGGGCTATATAATCGTTTAAAAAAATGGATGGGATAAAAGGGAAAATGTATTTCATATTAAAATACACTTATTCAATTTGGTCTTATTAAAGAAGTTTTTCTCGTTGAATATATAATAGAAAAAATTTACATAACATTATTACTTTTCGTAAATAATTTCTTTAAATATTGTACTCAAGATTTATGCTTAGTGTTTTTTTTTAAACAAAGCTTAAACTTTGCAATGATTTTCCCATTTAAAAGTTGAAAAACTTTTGCAAATTTTCATCATTTAATTAGCAGATTAATTTTGAAGCTAATCGTTAAAGTTGGATGGAGAATATTTGCACGATTTTGATAAGCCAATTAGGTTTAGTTGCGTCAAGATTAGCATTTCAGTTGAGGGGAAGATCTCATTCAATTCGGATTAGCTTTGAGTGATTGTATTATAAATTATTTTAGTTTAACTTTCAGCATCGTTAAACTGGAAGTTTGTAGTTTTTTTCTCAAACATTAATTTATTCATGTGTTTTTTGTAATTTTCAACAGATAGCAACAGATCGTTTGACAAATATTTTATTTTATTAGGTTCCTTTTTCCATTTACATGCCTAGAGAAAAATAGAACTGGTGACCTGAATCAAACTACTGCCAGATGACATGCATATTGTACATGTTATAATAAAATGTTTCCATAAACACGATTTTCATTTGATGCGATTTATGACTTGTGATACAATAAATATGAATACTTACAAGTTATACATGAATTCAAAGAATTTAAGCAGACATCAATACATTTTCTCGGAATAACAAAACGTTTGATAAAATTGTCGTTTCCATAAATGCATACTAATATTTCAAGTGCAAAAATAAACCTGTATCTGTATATTTATTTTACTTTGATGAATCAAACAATTTAACTCTAACGACGCAGTAAATAGCAAAGTTCAATGCAAAATTTTAAATCTTTTGTTTATTTAAAAATTAAAATGGCTTGGTTTTAAGCTCATTCTGCACTACTAACTAAAAATTACAACACTTCACAAATAAGGATTCTTTCATTGGAATAACAATGTATTTTAAATTTCTTACAAACTATAACTATAAAACTATTCAACTATATTCAGTTGTAGTAACAATAAAAGGGCGTCAAATTTGTGTGAATTCCATCATTAAATGGTTGTAAACCCCTGAACAATACCAATCTTATAACTAACTAATGTCAATTTAAATTCCACGTTAGTAGTATTCCAATTTTTCGCGAACTTAAATTAATCCTTTAGTTTTATTATCAATACAATAAATTTAAAATAGTATCATTTGTAATAGACTGATTCAAAAGAAAAAATGTTTTTTTTTTCTTAATTATATCGAAAATATTGTTGGAAATGACAAAAAAAAATCCTGTGAAATTTAAGCTCTTAATATTAATATTAAGAGGTGCCGCATCGCAAATTTCGATTTTCCATTTAAATAACCTGGGAACAATATTCTCTTACAATTTGGAACTTTACAGCTCATATTGATGACAATATTTCGAAATGACCAAGGTATATTCTTGTAGAAAATTAAAGGATCTACAAAAAAGGTCTCTTACAAGTTTTTGATATATTTATTCCTTCAAAAGTTATTCGAGGTCAAAGATGAACTAAAGAGAAATTTTAATATTTTTTCAATTTTTTGACGCAACCATCAATTTTATGAGAATTTTTTTTTAGGATATTTTTTGTAGAGCACATTTTTTTCTATAACTTATCTTTATAGACTTATCTTTATAACTTATCTTTTATCTTTATTGTTTTAAATTAATAATATTCCCTGAATTATATTATTTTTAACAACATTTTTTTTTATTTTAATTAAATAATTTGCTGAAAAACCATTTCCGTTTTCTGTATATAATATATATATATATATATATATATATATATATATATATATATATATATAAATAAATATTATTAATTTAAAACAATAAAATTACGAATATTTTTAATTCATTACAAATAACTTAGAGCCTGTAAAAAATATCAAAAACTTTTATAGAGATAAGTTATAGAAAAAAAAAGTGCTCTACAAAAAATCTCCTATAAAATTTTCTCATAAAATTGATGGATGCGTCAAAAAATTGAAAGAAATTTAAAATTTCTCTTTAGTTCAACTTTGACCTCGAATAACTTTTGAAGGAATAAATATATCAAAAACTTGTTTGAGAACTTTTTTGTAGATCGTTCAATTTTCTACAAGAATATACCTTAGTCATTCCGAAATATTGTCACCAACGGAGCTATAAAATTCCAAAGTGCAAGAGAATATTGTTCCCATGTTATTTAAATTGAAAACCGAAATTTGCGATGCGGCACCTCTTAATATTAATATTAAGAGCTTAAACCTTCACAGGTTTTTTTTGTCATTCCCAACAATATTTTCGATATAATTAAGAAAAAAAAATTCATCATTTTTTTTAAATCAGTCTAATTTGTAAATATAAATTAAGAAAAAAATGGAAAGTTAATGGTTTTTTGCGTTTTTGTCCTCATCAACACGATTGTTGGTAGTCTTTTCATTATCAATCATCATTATTCTTACAAGGTTGTCGTAAGAATGTAAAATTTAAGATCGTTACTAATTTTATGAAAAAATTTTGACCTTAACTGTTTTGATTTTTGTTTCCAGAAAAATTGTTGCAATTACTATAGATTGTGTAACAAATTGATGATAGATGATTGTTTGATTTTTTTATCAATTTTATTGGCTAATAATGAAAATGAGGGTCGGCAAATTTTCGGTCAGCCCCGGGTGGTGAAAACGCAGGCTACGTCATTGAGCCCTAGTAAAAAAAATCATTCACGGAATATATACTTCAATAAGATATAAAACATAAAACTAAGAAATTGTAAGTTGCAGGTTGTTCTTGCAGTTCACAGTTTTAAGAATTTAATGAAGCCTAAGCGAAATTTTTAATGTACGAGAAAAAAAAATCGTTAATAAGCATAAACTAAGCTATCAGATATTTCAATTATTCAATAAAAGAATCACAGAAAAACTTTCATTTCTTTTTTTCATTAAGACTTTGTTCCGTCCATTTATTTTTCCGCAACTTCACAGTTTGAAATTCCTTAACTATTTTCTTGTTCAAGTTCAGAATATTCAAGTTTCCAATACTTTTTTCACAATCATAACACCGTATCATTTTAAAAGTTTTTGATTTAGTTTTCCAGTCGAAAGGTTCTTTTTGTTGTTGAAAATGATTTTAGAATAAACATCTCTTGAAGGCTTTGTTGATGACTTTTTTTTGTATACCGTTTATTTTTCTAATGTTAAAAAGTAATTTAAAACTATATAAAAAAAGTTATGAAAGCTTACAAATATGATATCATTTCTCAACAATTATCTATACTAATATATAAAATTCTTACGTCTGTCTGTATATTTCGATTTTGAACCCAATTTTAGGGTAAATATTTGTTTCAAGAGGTCCTTATTCCAAATTTAACATTTTTAAAATTTTTGTCTGTCTGTCTGTGTGTCCCGATTTAACTAAAGAACGGAACAACCGAATTAAATGAAATTTGGTATTAAGATACCACACAATTTACCACAGACTATAGGCTACTTATCATTCCAAAAAAATAATAAGGGAAGGTATTCCCTAGGGATGAAAACAGAAATTTGTACACTAGACAGGTGAATTATGTATCATTGGAAAGGTAATTTAAAGTTAGAAAATAATCTGTAAAAATATTTTAAGTTGAACTGATAAAAAGCACAGTAAATTCAATTTAAAGTTTAAAAAATTGCCTCTTTGATATATAAACCTTTATATATCACAGACACATGGTTGATGTTAATAGCGTAATCGCTTACGTATTGTTCATTCTGATCCTCCTAATTATAAAGACGTGGGTTTGAATCTTACAGAAAACTTTTTTTTTTATTTTTTTTTTACAAAATTTTTGTAAATTGACCCTTAGAGTTGCCCAATATTGAAATATTAACAAAAAAATTATAGTAGTAGTAGTAATAATAATAATAGTAATAAAACTTTAAGTAAATACGTTGTTAAAACCGTGCATACATTAAATCCTGTATGAATATATCCCTCTGAATTTTAATATTCGATATATTCCTTATAAGAAGTAGATATTTGATAAGATTTTTTATTTGAAAATTCCTACCCTAAAAGAGTAAAAGGAGTGACTATGTTTGTATGAGAAAATGTTAAGTTAACCAACAATCAAAATTTTGAATTTTATAAGTGTAATTAATAAATAAATAATTAATTAATTATAAGTTTCTGTTTTTCTTATATCATTTTGATAACAACGTTTTAAATTACGTTATTTCACTAAATTAGTATGAAAGTTTATGTAGTACTTATTCTAACAAAGCGATTTTTAGTTTTTGTGTGTTTTTCAACAATCAAACTTTTTAAAATCTAATTTGTATTAACTAATGATTGTGACCTGGAGCAATTATTTATTCTGCTGAAAAACATTAAGGGAGCAATTTTTTGTCATATATTTCATTATTAATTATCAATCAAAATATAAAATCTTCCAAACTAACTTTTCTTCGGTATTTAGAAAAATTTGAATACCAATTATTGTTATTGAAAATATATAAAATATTCTTATTTCCGTCCACGGTGTCTATTTGTTTCCAACAATTTTGTATGTACAAATGTGCGAAATCGAATTGCTTTTTAGTAATGATAATCAAAATAATGGTCATAATTTTTTTCGTTTTACATTGTATTTTCCAAATAAAAGCATATTTGTGTCGAAGAATTTGGAAAATGTTATTCTTATACGATGCAGATATATAATAAGAAAGGGTTTTTGATAATTCCTTCCCTAAAAAAGTGAAAATCGGTGGCAAAGTTTGTACGGCATAACGTCTATTAAACAATCGAAATTTCAAATTTAATTATCAAAGTATGTTCGTTATAGACGAAACGTTTTATCGCTTAAAATAAAACAATGTTGATTTATTATTAGATTCAAAAATGTAAGATCTGCTTAAAAATTTAAAGTCTAATATATATATATATATATATATAAATGTTTATAATTCAAAGAGGCAATTTTTTAAACTTTAAATTGAATTTACTGTGCTTTTTATCAGTTCAACTAAAATATTATATACACATTATTTTCTAACTTTTAATTTCCTTTCCAATGATGTATAACTCGCCAGTCTAAAGTGAAAATTTTCTATTTCATCCCTTGGGAATACCTTCCCTTATTATTTTTAAGGAATGATAAGTAGCCTAATATGTGTGGGAAATTGTGTTGTATTTTAATACAAAATTTTATAAAATTCGGTTATTCCGTTCTTTAGTTAAATCGGGACACACAGACAAAAATTTTAAAAATGTTAAATTTGAAATAAGGGCCTCTTGAAACAAATTTTTGCCCCTAAAATCGGGTTCAAAATCGAAATGCATACAGACGTAAGAATTTTATATTTATAAATAAATTAAGTTTGCATTTTTAAAAATATATAATGTCGTAATTTTCAAACGTTCAATCATAATATTGAATTATTATATGAGGTAAATTCTATCACACAAAAGGGTCATACTCAATTTTTTTCTGTTATAACATTTATAAACTTTTTCTTGATATCTATGCTTTAAATACATTTAATATATATCAGTTTCATTGAGGTTTTTTTAGTTACGAAATCAAAAATATTTTTTTCCATGATTTCTGTTTCCTTGATGAAAAATATATCATTAATGTTATTAGTACCAATACGATTAAATTAATATTTGCAAATATTGATACAAAGCAAAGATAATAATTATTGATAACATTATGGCTATTCTTATCAGTGTTTTTTAAAGTCTTCATTCACTAAACGAATAACAAAACTTTTTATTTTATACAAACAATATTAGTATTTGTTTGAAATATTATTTATGGTTGTGGTTTAAGTTTTTAGTTCATTAAAAGTGTGACAACATAGATAATTTATGTATGGATAATTAGAAATGTTTTTCCAACATAAAAAAGCTTAGACTTTTCGATGAAAACACCCTTTTTGGCACGTTTAATTAACGCTATGCGATATCTATTGAATAGAAGCTTTTATGGTAATGTGATTAAAACATTATGAATGGGTGTTGTATTTCAGTGGCCAAAAAGCTCTCATAACTGCTAGCAATATCGATAAACTCGCTAACCTCGAACAAATTTCACTATATTATATGTGTCTTCTCACACACAATATAATCCGGATAAAATTGTTATGGCAAACAGCTTCTCCATAGCAAAATTCACAAGAGATATACACACATGGATATATACAACGGGATTTTATTACTTCTTGCGACAACCCCATTTCTCAGATGTGCAACTTAATGGCTTTAAAGCTATGACATCATTTGAACCTTAGAAAATATTTAATGTTAATATATGAATTCTTCTTTTTCTTTTTTGAGAGAAAACTGAGCGTTTTTATAAATAAAAAACATGAAAAAATACTGTGAAATTGTTTGTGGATTATTTGATAAACCGTAACACTTGAGCAATTTAAATTGATTTTGCATTTCAAATACTAATGAGGAATTGGTTTTCGAAGCTAATAGGGTTCGTTAAATTAGTGAAGAAGGAATTGGTGCTTTCCGTAATCGAAGGGATTAGACGAGTAATGAACCGTTCTAATGAAATTTATTTTCGGTATTGGAGTCCACTTTTTGTTAAATAGGGCAAAGACAATTTAATAACTGAACGAAATTGATTGTATTTTACATTAACACAATTATCAAAACATCAATCATATAATCGAAAGTTCCGAGCAATAATTTTTTTCTTTCCTCTTTTAAATATTGGTAGGAAATATTTATAAAGCTATTTAGAATTGCTCTTACGACTAAATAATTTGTTATGATAAAATTAAGCTTTTTCATTTATTAAAAAGTGTCACAAATTTTTGGTTTAAGGTAAGGGGAAAAAATGAACAATACTTTCTAAACTTTTTGATCAAAAATTTCATTTACATATTTTTTTTTTTGATTTGCAAAAGTCTTTCTTAAAGTTGGTTTAACTTACCTACTATTTTGTCGATTAAAATTAAAAAATAATGACACTTTTTTTTCAAAAATCCTACCTTTTGGAAATAAATGTATTGTGTCCATTATGACCACTGTTTTTACTAAACTTTTATACTAAAAAAGAGAGCTTTACGATAATTTATGTTTAATTTATATATATACCATTGATTTTTGGAAAATCAATTTTGAACAATTTATCTAGAACTAGTAATTGCCCGTTGCATTCACAACTAAAGGTTTTATCTCAATAAAATTTTTAATATGAGATAATTTAGAGTTAATCAACAATTGCAATTTTAAATTAAATACTCAAAGTGTTGTTAATGTGTTAAAGTGTTGTTAAGCGATTTTAAATTTTGGTTCGTTTTTCAACAATCAAACTTTTTAAAATTTATTTTTTTATGAACTACTGGTTGTGATCTGGAGTTATTATATGTTCGACTGAAAAGCATTAAGGTAGCAATTTTTTGCCATATATTTCACTGTCAATTCAAATAGAAAATCTTCGATACTAACTTTTTTTTGGTATTTAGAACAATTTGAAAACCAATTATTGTTATTGAAAATAAATAAAATATTCGAATTTACTTCCACGCTTTCCACCTATTTTAAATAATTTTGTATGTACAACGTTCAAATGGGCGAAATCGAATATCTTTTTGGTCATGTTAACTAACATAAAAAAGGTCATTATTTTTTTCGTTTTACATTGTATTTTCAAATATAAGTGCACATTTGTGTCGATAAAATTTGGAAAATGTTTTCCATATACGATGTAGATATATAATAAGAAAGGGTTTTTGAAAATATCTCCCCTAAAAGAGTGAAAAACGCTAGCAAAGTTTGTAAGGTATAACGTTTAATAAATAATCGAAATTTCAAATTTAATAATCAATCAAAGTCCGTTAAAAGCGAAACGTTATTACTGATTAATATAAAACAAAGTTAATTTATTATTAGAAACAAAACTTAAAAATTTAAACTCTAATAAGTAGATATATCTGAAAAGGTTAAGTTAAGTTTATAAATGAGCATTAAGTTTTTGGGCTTTCACATATTGTAAACCTGAAAATCCGAAATACGTATACACAAATAAATACATTAGTGAGTGAGTACTCCTACCAACGTTTTGAATGCGTAAGGGAGGATAACAGAGCGCATGCGCATAGCCCATTCTGCACGGACGCACGGCAAGATAGCCAATTTATATATATGAAAAGAGAACTTTACGATAAATTATGTTTAATTTATATCCAAACCATTAATTTCTGAAAAATTAATTTTGGTCAATTTACCTTCAATGAGTTTTTATTGGGATTGTTTAAAAGGTTCAATATAAATTTTCAATCCATGTTGTCTAAGTCCTTGTCTTTTTAAATATAATAATTCAACTGTGGGCAATAAGGACGAAGCTTCTTGTGGAATCTTATTTATTTTATGGCCAACGTTTCATCATTTATTCTTGACTTCTTCAGGGTTCAAAATTTGAAAATTACTCCACAAATTTCATAAAAATAAGCTGTAAAATGACCCAACTGGCAGAACAACAGACCAAGAATACAATTTGGTATTGATAAATAAAAAATTGTTTAAAAAACATTATTGAAAAAACACAAACACACATGTTATAATAATAATAATCAATCGACTAGCTTACTATGCATAGTGTATAACATGTGTGTTTGTGTTTTTTCAATAATGTTTTCAATAATTTTAAACAATTTTTTATTTATCAATATCAAATTGCATTCTTGGTCTGTTGTTCTACCAGTTGGGTCATTTTACAGCTTATTTTTATGACATTTGTGGAGTAATTTTTAAATTTTGAGCCCTGAAGAAGTTAGAAATAACTGACGAAATGTTGGCGATAAAATAATTAAGATTCCACAAGAAGCTTCGTCCTTATTGCCCACAATTTAATTATTATATACATTTTCAATATTTTTTTAAATTTCATTATTTTTTAAAAAATTACATCATTTTTTCAAAATTATAATTTTATTACAGATGCACAGCTAGTTGCAAATGCACTCCAAAACATTGTTCTCATTGATGCTTCATTATATTTATTCTCAAATTTGCGCTTTTAATGATAAAAGCTGATGCTGTTTTGACATGAATAGTAAAGTTTAAACAATCTAATGTGTTAAAAGAGACTTTTTTTTGCACTTCATTATTATGAATAGTAAAGCGATAGTTGAAAACTGAAGTCAATTGAAAAAACGTAGATGGTTAAAAGCATTTAATAAACATTTTTATTTCTCTGTGTACTTTGAGTTCAAATAAATATACCTGAGGCTTTTTTTCCATCCACAAAGGGTACTTTATTATGCTTTACATAAATAGTGAATTGAAATAAACTTTTGTGTTTCGAACTTGTCTAATGAACAAAGCACCGTGAACACAAAACATTTTAATTTCAAACTTTTGATTATGATATTATTAATCTATTTTGTAATTTTCCAACTTGGCAGCATAAGATAAATGAGGAAAAAGCGCCCAATCTGAATGCTATGCCATTTCGAAAACAATTATAGCTCGATTTTAAATTGAAATTTCACGCGAACTTAATGAAAACGACAATCCAATTACGGTAAGGGCGAAATTGTAATTTTATGAATTGGGCTTTCCAAAGCGTTGAGACTATTTAATTCCTGATTAGAAACAAACATACAAGATAAACTCGCTGTTCCGATTTATCTTGCTTCCACAAAATATGATTTTCTCATCGCTCGCTCACCCCTTCATCCCCTAAATGCACTCAAATGGAACGTATAAACCAATCGAAAGATAATCATAATGAAGTTTCTTGGCTTCAGTCGATGGTTTAACCATTTCTAATCTTTTTGTACTTACCAAATTCGCAGATTCATTTCATTGGATAATAGAGCATTTCAGTTTAAATTGTTTTTCCATATTAAAATACAAAAGTGAAAGAAAATTAAAATGGCCCAAAAAACGTTGAACATTCCAAATTTTCTACAAACACATTACATTCGTGATAGCCTCATTAACTTTGAAGGCTGCTTGAAAATTATAACTAAATGATGTTCTCATGTTAAATATGAAATTAATTCTTTACTACCCATAATCCAAATGGAACATTAATTACTTGTTAGAATAAGTAAAGGTAAAACGAATGATGATGACTTTCAATAACGCCTGAACGTAAAGCCATGAACTTTAATGTTAGTGAATGGTGAAGGATTTTAAAATTTTTTACCTTACCTTACTTATACATTAACTTGTGTTAATAACAAACTACAACTTACTTTACTAAAGATGAGTAAAGAAAACTAATGATAAAAATAAATGTGTTGAATTCTCACAATAACAACATTTCAATTTTCGTTATCTAGTTTTAAATAGTTCCTTTCATTAATACATAAAAAAATATTTTAAAGACTTTAACCATAAATTATGATAAGAAACCACCTTAAATATTTCACTTCATCAATTTATGATATACATTTCTAATGATTAATTTTACTATTTTGGAACTAGCTAATATTTCAATTGAAGGCATTAAGAAATGAAGCAAACATAAAATCGGAATATTTTATGTTTATTCGAAAACTCGTGAAAAGTCAAACGAAAATTTGTTCGCAAATTGTTGATTGGGTGATTGATATTTGAAAATAAAATCAATGTATTTGTTTAAGATTATTGTTTATATAGCATAAATTAAATTGAGTAAATATCGAATTCCAGATAAAAATTTCATTCTGAGAAAATTAAAATTGAACTGTAGTAATATTTAATATCAGAAATGATTTCGGTGTGTATCGAATAACTTTTAGTCTTTATTTTTTCAGAGAGTTATTCCACATGAAATAGCGCCGAATAATTTTTGATTTTTATAAAAATATAATAATAGAATAATCTTTTGGGTACTAGAACTACTACACCACCGTCATTTAATTTTTTAATTCCATACTTTTTGATACCTAAGTAGCCATTTGAAATCAAAAATTGTTCAATTTCATATTTGAACGCAAGGGACTTTAGCTTTTCACTAAGAATATATATTAAAGCGATTGTTGCTTTATTTAAAAGGACAGTAAATGTAGAAACTACGTTTTAAACAAAAACTCAAAAACAAAATGGCGACCATTTGAATTTTGAACAATTTTTGGTAATTTTTTCGATTTTCAATTGGGTAATGAGATAAACCAGGTGCAGATTAAGAATTGATATTTTTTATTAATTAATTATAAACCCTTCTGGTACCATAAAAAAATCAGCATTTTCCTTAAAGAATAAATTGAAATAATTAATAATGATCTTGGGAACTTGGATTTAAATAATAAGACGTTATTTTTCAAATTATCTTAACGTTTCGTTGGTATTTATTTCCAACTTCTCACTCGGTTATCTTGTTAAAAAGCCAGTATTTACAACGAGGATGTTAACATCAAAACTTCTCCTGAAGAAGTTGGAAATAAATACCAACGAAACGTTGAGATAATTTGAAAAATAACGTCTTATTATTTAAATCCAAGTTCCCAAAAACATTTTTAATTATTTACTACACCATGGATGAGAGCAACCAGGAATAAATTGAAAATTGATCCTTTTAAAAAAAGCTCAATTTTGAGTCCCGGGAAAAAATCTAGTATTTTAAGACAATATAGTCTATATCTTCGTTAATCATGTCGAGTTTGTGTCGTTCTGTTATTTTTACTACTCTTGAAAATATGATTTTTTAAATACCATGTTTACCAAAAAACTATTAATGAATTCGGAGTGTCAATTACTAACAGAATATTTATAGGTACAACTTATTTAAACTGTGGCATTATATCAATTTTTTGAATATAATTATAGAATAGAAGACAAAATATTTTATATTTTTGAATCAAGTGCATAAATGGAACGTTGCAGTATCGAGTTCAGATTTTTTTCAAGAAAAATAATTTATTCAGGGAAATTTATTCTTTTAGAAATACCTTAATTATGTCTATCTATGGTTCATAATAATTCGCTTGGTTGTACCTACAGCACCATCCAATGAAGGATGGAGTTTCACTATGAGAAGTGACGAAAAAATTCTACTTTACTTGTAATTCAATATCTTAGACATGATAGCCCAATTTCACAAAATTCTTTATTTTTCATATTAATTAAATTATATGAACATGCACCATTACTAAAATAGTGTATTTGTACAAACTTTACAAGTTTATTTTTTATGAATTCAAGAAATACCTTTTGAAAAGTGAAAAAAAAATAAACTGTACTATCTGTTGAACAGTAAATTATCTCGCCATATATTTTACATTAGATAACATTAGTTTTTTGAAGTATATAACAAAAAGATGTAACGTGGCGTAAGCAATTGTCCAGTGGAACGATCGCACTTCATCTTGTACCAAAAATATAATTTTTTTTAGAAAAATCTGCCAAAACTATATACTATAGTGATTCAAACGTAAAAATATGTTTGGATCGCAGTAGTTCCGCAACAAAACAAAAGCATTAGTGAAATGCACTCAAAATCAATATTATTAAGCAATTGCACCATAAAAAGTGAACACCAGTTTTCGGAATATGAAGTAAAATATTATTTTTATCAATGAACGTTAGAATGAATGATGAACTATCAATAATGATTTCAATAAATCGAAAACCCATTATTTATTAGGATGTAATGTTATTAGCTTTATTTTGATTTTTATAAAAATTGTATTCTAAAAAAATCATAAAGAGGTGAAAATATTTGAATGGCACAAAATGGACATAATTATCAAAGGATATAGCCTATATTTTCTCAAAATATTATTTTTTTACTTAATAAAGTTTTTATCTTGGGATTTGAACTTTATAAATTAATGTGTCAAATTATAAAAATTGCGACGTTTCGCAGACTTTGCGGCGTAAATAAAGAAGAAATTGAGTCATAGGATATAATTATTATTCATTATTTTGTTACTAAGCATTAAATATTTTAACAATGTTAAACAAGTTATGCTCTTTGGATATGAAGTTCTATTTTTGGTGACATTGTTGTCAATACTTAATATTTATTAAGTAAAATCAGAAATATTTAATATAGTTTAATTCAGTATTAATGCATATTAACTGATATGGTAAATATAATATAGTAATATAGTATATACCATAGGTGGGGAACCTGCAGCCTCCGCGAGGTTCTTGTGCGCCCTTTGTCACCTAGTACAAAATGGTAGATTTCGTTTCAAACAACTATTGTTCATCAAAGCCATGACAGTTGCGCGAAAAATCCCGCCAAAGACAGTCATATTGTAACATGACGTCAGAATACTAGTCTGAAACTAGTAAAAAACTAAAAACTACTAAAAAAATATTTTTTATTGTTTTTTTTTATAATATTTTTATATTATTTTATATGTATATTATATTTAAAATTTTGTAGTACCTATTATATTTTATTTTTTCTATATAATGCAATAAATTGTTAAATCTATAGAAAAACTATAATAATTTCACAAAAGTCACTTTCTTAGGTCAATCAGCTTATGCGGCCTCTCTTATTGCTGCCTAATTTAAATGTGGCCTCTAATGGTAAAAAGGTTCCCCACCTCTGGTATATACTATTAATATAGTATTAAAACATATTAGTACTATTTATTTTTTTAAAAAAATGGTTTTATGGATTTCAATGAATATTTCGATAATCTATGCTTCATTTTGATAATAAATATGAGTTTCAAATCGAAAGTTAATTTTTATTTATTTTTAAACTTTCAAGCATATAAATTTTGATCCATTTATTATTTGTATTAACTCTCAAATCAATATCTTTCAAGTAGAAGTTCAGAAAAAAATTTCGGTCTTTTGTTTTGTATAAACTAGGTTTTATTTTATCTTATATTAAATCTAAACGATTTACAAGGGTTGTGGAGATTTATAAAAGGATTATAGAAATATTTGGGTTCATTTTGTAAGTTCTAAGGAGAGATTATTTGCATGTGATACAGTTTCAGATTTATATGAGTGTTTTAATCTGAAACTTTAAAATTATCAAACCCTGTTGTCCTTTTTTGTATTATTTTTCCACTTCTCCATTTTTCTAACTAACATTTATATTTTCTGAAAAATGCTTGATAGAAATATATAAAATTATATCTACTGGATATTTGAGGGAATATAAAATTATTTTTTCAAGTATTATCAGCTCAAGTTTACATGAAGTAATTTTTTATTGTGTTATAAGACAAAATTTCCTGGGTGCTACTTGAAAATGTGCGTTGTATTTTCATACAAGCCGTATATACCGTAGATTGGCACTGTCGACTATAACTATATATTTTTCATACTTGTCAGGATTTTTTTTTCCAAATAACAGACTACGTCAAGTGTATTTACAATTGTCTCTGAGCAGTGCAAAGACACTTGAAACAACATTCTTTATGGAGTCTTGAAATACATGCTAGTGCTCGGTAAGTCATCATGTTTCCTGATGCACACGTAATACAATCATCCTTCCCCCATTCTACAATATGAAGAATTGTGTTCTCAAGTGTTGTAAAAAGATAACAATATGCACGCAGAAAAAAACCGGAACGCAAAGGAAAATTCTATTGAAAATATGAGTAACAATCTTGTTTTTTTTCCTAATCCGTAAGACTTCTTCTACATCATTGCATACCATAATATTGAAATACAACTCCAAACAAATAATATACCAATACAATATTTAATGCTGTAAAAAATATTATGATTATTCACGAAAATGCTTTACTGGAAAACAAAGTTTTAAAAAGAAATATTGACTTTGAAATTAGCAAAGAAACAAATCTGGCACAAATGTTTAAATAAATGACACGAATTAGCAATTTTGTTTTGCAGTTTCTTACAAAATTTGAGTCATATATTGCATTTAGTTTCATCGTTTGACAATTGTATGCATTTCTTAATGATTCAAATTTTAATTTAGGGGCATTTCACGTGAAGCGGACAACGAAAAAAAAAATGATGTTCTCAAATTTGTTTATATTTGGCATAATTGTACTTCTAGTAAGTATGAATGTTAACACAAAATATTTTTTCCGAATGACGATTATTTGCCAAGTTATACTCTTCTAAAGAATTGTCGTTTTTGAAATTCGTATTTTTTTTTTAAAAAAAAAATCGAATTATTTTTTTTTTTTTTGAAAATATTAAATATGGCGGTATAAATAGAAAATTAACTGTTCGTTCTAAATAAAAAATAAAACTGGACGTTTCTATTTTTTTAATATACAGAACCGGAAGTAAACTTTTCAAATCAGAATTTTAGTAACTTCGACCATTTTGATTTTTTATTTTTTTGTTTCAAAATATACCCTAAAGTACACTCATGATACACCAGAAGTTTCATAATGGGATCTGCAATAGTTTTGGAGATAGAGGAATTAAAGTACATATATGTCGTACTGAGCGTCGTACCCTAGCTTCCTTTGGTCAACTGGTTTACGTGATATAATACTAAAACGCTGCAATAATTTTATTTACTATCCTACTTAAGCGTATTTAATGCTCTAGCAATGTTGTTGGGTAATTATTATTCAAATTAAAATAGTACTTATTGAAAAAAAATTTAGTAGGAAACAGAAGTTTAAAATAAATTTCGTGATAAGTAATAAAATCGTCTGCTAGCCAAAGAGGTTAAATGACTAGAGTGAATGTGCTCCATAAACCCCAAGTTAAACTTAAACTTTCATTTCCCCTTAATTTTCCAAGTGATCGTACCCCTTTTACAGCATATTTGTACAAAATTGTTCTAATTGTTTTAACGAAGAGAGGAGAGAATATATTTTGTACAAAGATACTGTGGAAGGGGTACGATCACTTGAAAAATTGAGGTGAAATGAAAGTTTTAGTTTTACATGGGGTTTACAGAGCACGTTCACTATAATCATTCAATCTCTTTCGCTAGCAGACGATTTCATTACTTATCACGAAAATTATTTTAAACTTTTGTTTCCTACGAAAAAATTTTTTCAATAAGTACTATTTTAATTTGAATAATAATTACCCAACAACATTGTTAGAGTATTAAATACGCTTAAGTAGGATAGTAAATATAATTATTGCAGCGTTTAAGTGTTACATCGCGTAAACCAGTTGACCTAAGGAAGCTTGGGTACGACGCTCAGTAAGACAGGTATGTACTTTAATTCATCTATCTCCTAAACTATTTCAGATCCCATTATGAAACTTCTGATTTATCATAAGTCTACTTTAGGCTATATTTTGAAATAAAAAAATCAAAAATCAAAATGGTCAAAGTTACTAAAATTCTGATTTAAAAAGTTTATTTCCGGTTTTGTGTATTAAAAAAAATAAAAATGCCCAGTTTTATTTTTTGTTTAGAAAGAACTGTTAATTTTTTATTTAAAGTGCCATATTTAATATTTTAAAAAAAACATTTTTCATTTGAAATTCAAAATATACGAATTTCAAAAACGACAATTGTTTAGAAGCGTATAACTTGGCAAATAATTGTTATTTGAAAAAAATATTTTGTATCCACATTCATACTTACTAGAAGTAGAATTATGCTAAATATGAACAAATTTCAGAACATCACTTTTTTTCGTTGTCCGCTTCTCGTGAAATGCTCTTTTAGTGTCTTAATGAAACACGTCGCTATTTTGGTTTTCTTTAAAGTTTCCGTACAAAATTAGCCTGTTTTAAATCAAGAGAACAGTAGGTAAATTATGTATTCATTATTCATGAAATTTCTTAGATTAACGATTAAATTGAAGATAAAAGTAAAAAAATAACTATTTTTACCTTGAGTTTTTAACTAAAATATGTTATTAATTGAAACGAAACAAAGAAGAATTCTTATCGGAAAATCTATTTAAACGATGGTATTGATAAAATTTTTACCCTTTATGAATCATGAAATGACCAAACTAAGACATTTTATTGACCAAAAGAGTCCTAAGTAAACAAATAAAATCGTCAGTTTTGATGAAGATATAGATGAAACATTAAGAATAATTCTTGAAGTACTTAAAACGTAATTGATTTTTTATAGGGTTATTGATAGTCGATTAAAATATAAAAAAATAAATATTTTTTATCAAAAAATGTCTGGTTCAGTATTAAAGATAATATTTTGGATGATTTTTTTCAATAATTAATTTTACGTGACTTATACTTATTTTTCACTCTTCTTCAAAATCATTCAACAGTCAATTTAATCATCGTTCAATTTAATATTCCACAACGTGAAAGTTGGTTGTCTTATTTGAAATCTCAAAGCCTTAAAATTACGTGTTCAATTTTATTAAACTTTGACGTAGTCATCTTCTACAAGTTTAATATTACTTGCATTCTATCATCTAGACCAATTCAAAACATCTTCAGAAAAAGGTTAAGCGTTATCTTATCTTAGATATCTTTGTACAGAAAACGATTGATTATTCAGACGTTTTTCATGCGCAGCCTTTTCACCGCAGCGTAACCGAAGCTTTTGAATTTCAAGTTACTAACAGTATTGCAAAAACATGGCTTTACATTTATCTAAAGATATTGGCATGTCTTTTTATCCCATCTGTTTTTACTTATCAAAATCATCTGAACTTAACACAAATGATCAAATCGTTTTTGGGAACCATGCATAGTGTTATTGTCAGACTAAAGCTAGAGTAAAATAAGCGTTGGTCCATTATATGATGATCATACCAATTATTTAGATGTGCACATCCCCAAAACGGCATTTTGTTTTAACAAAGTTTTCCCCCTAGACTTACATTCTGCTTTTCTCTATCGTTTCACTATATTTTCTGCTCTTTTAATATTTCCCTGGTGTCTATATGATCTGACTTGTTCCCTAGGCTTATTAGATGTGAATCTTTTAACCTTTTTACTATAAAAAACTTGTAAGTTCCCATCCCCCCCTATGCTCTCTTACTTTAGTTTTAAAATTAAATTGCTAAAGAAAATACTTCAAAGCTTATTTTACTCATACATGCGACATAAAATATTAATAAACTACATTTACTTTTTCCTATGCAATCAACTTCCAATTATGCGAAATATGCAACAGAAATTCCAAATAATAATTTCTTGAATAATCTATTCAATTTGAATTTAATTATATCATATTTTATTAATTTTACGCTGATTTGATAAGCATTAATAAGATTTAAAAATCCGGAAAGTTCAGAAAAACCAATAAGCAGATAGCAATAAAACGTTTTTATATTATCGAGAAATCTGAAAAATTATCCAAAAATATATTGTTTAAACTTTATGGTATGAAAATTTCATTATGTTAAAAAGGCATATTAAAACCTTCAGGCCTATGTACTAAAACCACAACGCAGTACGTGGAATTTTTGTAATTTTGAGCAAAGTTTGGGAACACCATTAACTTAGTAAAGTGACAAAAATTGGTAGGGAACATAATGTAGCCCGATGATGGGTCAACAGAAATTTTCCCATTACCAATATCGAGAAATTGTTTGGAAAACACTTTTCCAGATTAGTCGTTCTACATTTCGAATTGCAGAAGTGGACGACTTCAGACATTAAGGATCGACTTCTGTTTAAAAAATAAATGCTTGCCTTAAATTATCAAATTTATGGAACCATATGAAGAAACTTCACCTGGAAAAAAAACATAAGAATTGCGTTGCTGAACGATTGATCTGCAGAAAATTTATCCTAGCAATGAATGAATATCGATAATAGCCGTGTTATTGGTTTGAATTTTTATTCCAATTAAATTGATTTAAACGTTACCCTGCTGTTTTATAAAAAAACTAGGAATTAAGTAAAATTTTTGAATGAGACAAAATTCGAAGGAAATTAAGTCAATATGCTTGATTCGTCGACAAGAACACTGACATTACCGAGATTCAAAAATTGTTTGGAAAATTTTTCAGTAGATGGATCATTTCGCAACTAAACTCATGTCGCCAGCTGAAATTTTTTCACATTGTGTCATAGATTTTATGATTTTAAGCAGGAGTTTATTTTATGGGCAGAATCTAAACTTGGAATGATTAGCAATGTTTTGGAGAAATCGCCAATCAGTAAAATCATTACGCCTTCAAAACAAAGTCAGTCATTGCGTCGAACTTCCAATGATTTCAATGGTTATATGCGTTTCTTAAATAAAAATTACCGACAATATTAAATTGACATATAAGTGTGGGTGACGTGAACTGCCAATTGCGTAAAATGCCAAGCCTATTTTTTTTTAAAATTAGGTTATTTTTTATTTAAAAATTCATTTTATTCATTTTTTTCCGTGAATTGTTAAGATATGTTAATAGTTATTCTGCTATTCGGAGCGAAGATGAATCATATATCATCAAAATCAGTTCAGTCATTTTTTTAGCTCTAATTGGTCTAACTGCCCCTACTTTGTTTTATATATTGAAGAAATCTGATTTGACAAACTTCGTACGTCAATGTAATGGCAAGATTCTTCAATGGAGAGAATCAATCCGAGGGCAACGCATGAACCCAAATACATAGCTTCAATAAAGCAAATCGTCAGCCTAAATTCTCAATCTGCTAAGTTCACTTTTAAATTTTTTTTGATTTTTTGTTCCAATAGGAAAGAATAAAAATTTCTATCAAATGACAAACTCAAAAATCTATTTAAATATAAAAATTTCTTAATATGCAAAATGAATCGGAAATCTGCTTTATGTAGTAATTTATGTAGCTAATATTTACTTTTTTTCCTTTCCCCCAAAACACGGTTAAAAACAATTTAGCAGCTTTACACTTAAGGCCGGCGAAATGTGTTGGTTGACTTGCAATTGAAGTAATTGATTTCTTTTTATATAATTTTTATTTTCTGTTTATATATTTATTATTCTAATGAAGTATTGAACTTAATTTTGTTTATTTTACTATTGATAATTTAAACTAAGTGTAACTAATATATGCATTTATAAAACACTAAGTTCATTACATGTTAGACAGTACGAAAGTACTTTATTTAAGGATAGTAGGTATGTTTAACGAATTAACTATGATAAGTTTATCTTTGAAAATCCTGAATCATATTTTTTTAAAAATAAATCGAAAATAAACTATATATACTTTTCTTATTAACTTTTAGAGTAATACATTTCTAATGTTCATTTAAAATAATAACTTTTATTAATCGTAGAAACTTTTCTTATACTTTCTGGGGACGGATTTTTACTTTCAAAACACTAAAAACAAGCTCGATATTTTAATATGCCACAATATCACTCGATATGTGAAAATTATATACTCATTTTTCAACATTTTTTGGTCAATAAAATCGTTATTTGTTCTCCTAAAACAGCCATTTGGAAAAATCGAATCCAGAATCCAATTACATGAGGTCAGCTTTGAATATTTGACATTAAAAATTGTAAAATTCTAATTCATTTATGCTTATGCTTTTTTAGTGTATTTAAAGTTCTTTTGTTTTTTGTTTAGGGTTTTAAATTATTTATTTCAAATACAAAGTCTATTATACTCAAAGTAATTATTTGAAAGCATAACATAAAAGAGATTAATTCATTGTGTTATTTTTTTTAGGTTTCACGAAGGATACGATGAGAGCTTAGCAAGTTATAAGCATATTAAAAAGGTCAGTTTAAAATCTTTTATTTTTTTTTATTTCGTGTAAAAATAAATTATTTTTTTAGGATTATACATCGCATGAACAATTCAAATGAAAAAACCTTTGTCTTTTTCAAATAAAACTGTATATTATACGTACGTTTACAAAGCAATCATTCGAAAAAATATTTATCGATCGCATCAAAACCGCCAATAGTCCAACTTTTCAATTTTAAAGTGTGAACACATCTGGTGTTAATGCTTTCAATTGAAATTTAGAGCCAATAATTATTATCGCAGCTTTCAACCAAAAACTATTCAATAACACTTGTGATAATTTACAATTGGCCAAACGTGCAACATTGAATTGTGTCGAAAAATTATTTGCCTCGCAAAAAAGGGACTGATAAAATAAAATGGTAATAATTAATATGTCCAATGACATGTAACAGTACACCTACATTTATGATCGATGTTATTTGCAATTAAAATCACGTTTTAATAATTCTGAAATGAAAACAATATTTTACTCAAATATAATTAAAAATAAAAATTAGCCAAAATTAAATATTTCATAATATATACTTTGTAATATTTTTCTATAAAAAGTTTAACGAACAGCATAAAATCAAAATCCAATATTTGTAACTATTTATGTGTTTCTCCTATTACATACGATAGCAAAATTATAAAAGTTTTCCAAGTTTTTGTTATATCTTAAGTTAAATTGAATTCATGGAAAATTGCATTTTACGGGAAATGCTTTATATTTTAAATTCAATGAATAATAATTTATGGAAAACGTACAAAAAAATTTGATCAATAAATGCAATTTTGTATTTCAATATAAAGTATTTCAAACATTCTATGAGTTTCGTTTAAAACTTATTTTTAGATATTAGGATTATACCTTCCATCAGCTCTCATGAAAATTACTTTTATATTGTATTTACAAAACGATTTACAAATAAAAGTTAACAATTTATCTTACGTGGGCAATTACAGATATTAAATATCATAAAATATAAAATAAGGAAACACATTAAATAGTTATTAACCACGTGGGAGTATCATATAGTAATTGATATACATTTATTGATACAAGTTTAACCAAAAACATAATCCTATTTTCAAAGCTGTAAGCTTCATTTCATATTTATAATTAAATTTAAGGTAGGATTCTTTATAAACTTAAATTGAGTATATGTTAATAAAAAAAGTTGCATAAATTTGCAACTATTTTCCATTTGTACTTGCATTTTCTTTCAACGAAATTCTTATTAAAATGTTAAAGTCTTACTCCAATAAGAAGATATGTTTTAAGTACTTTTGCTTTGTAGATAATTTATCATTTTTGATTTTCATTGGATTTGGAGGACAAGCTCTTTGGCTTACTATAAACATTAGACTGATTCAAAAAAAAATATGAACTTTTTTTTTCTTAATTATATCGAAAATATTGTTGGGAATGACAAAAAAAAATCCTGTGAAAGTTTAGGCTCTTAATATTAATATTAAGAGGTGCCGCATCGCAAATTTCAATTTTCCATTTAAATAACATGGGAACAATGTTCTCTTGCACTTTGGAATTTTATAGCTCACGTTGGTGACAATATTTCGAAATGACCAAGGTATATTCTTGTAGAAAATTGAACGATCTACAAAAAAGGTCAATTACAACAAGTTTTTGATATATTTATTCCTTCAAAAGTTATTCGAGGTCAAAGTTGAACTAAAGAGAAATTTTAATATTTTTTAAATTTTTTGACGCAACCATCAATTTTATGAGGAAATTTTATAGGACATTTTTTGGAAAACATTTTTTTTTTCTATAACTTAACTTTATAAAAGTTTTTGATTTTTTTACAAGTTCTAAGTAATAAAAAAAAATATGCTAAAAATATAATAATTCAGGGAATATTATTAATTTAAAACAATAAAATTACGAATATTTTCAGTTTAATGCAAACAACTTACGACCTGTGAAAAATATGAAAAACTTTTATAGAGATAAGTTATAGAAAAAAAGTGCTCTACAAAAAATGTCCTATAAAATTTTCTCATAAAATTGATGGTTGCGTCAAAAAATTGAAAAAAATATAAAAATTTCTCTTTATTTCAACTTTGACCTCGAATAACTTTTGAAGGAATAAATATTTCAAACACTTTTTGTAATAGTTATTCCCCAAAACTTCACTTCGTTAATTTAAAAACTGCAGGAAGTGTCCACTACGTTAATGGTGGAAGCCTATTATTGTGTCTTTACAAATAGAAATTAAATGAAAACTTTAAAATAATATTTGAGCATTTTGTAACATTTTTAAGGGCAATTACAATAGTAGCACTTACAAGGTATTTGATGGATATAGAAATATGGTGTTAAGTCAGCCTAAAGGAATCGTGCATTGTCAAAAAATGAGTAGATATTGAATTCGATGAAAATATATCATTGAAAATTGCTCATGGTATATTTTTGAGGTATAATAATTTTTAACATCCCTAAAACAAACTTGAACCAATTCTATCGGTCCTCGTCTGACTGGTTAAATCTGGCTAGCTCTCTTTCACTGTTTTTTTTAATATTTACCATCTTTAGCAGCCAGCAACCCTTATTTGCGGTCAGATTTATTTAGGCAATCGTATATCGTAGTAATGATGAAAAAAATAGCTTTAATTTGATATATAAATCATAAATGCACGTTATGGATGTAAAAAGGGTCCAAAATCATACCTGTTTACACCTGGTTGCGAAGAGGTGCGGTCAAGTGCGCAACGGCAACCCTGACTTTTCAAAGTCTTTATATATATTGCCGTGAAGTGGACGAAATTTTAATTTACAAACAAATCAATTAATTTTTAGCGAAAAATCAATTAAAAATAATTTAATTAAAAACACTAGTGGCTACATTTTGATAGGCAACCTAGTAGGTATTTATTCTCCTGATGATAAATATGCGTAAAGATAAGGTTTTTAGCATAAACTCGATCGCTACGCTTTTCTGCAGTGGGATCCTAGACTATTACTATGACAGAAGCTTTGTCAGTTGATGTTTAAAAACCTTAAATACTTGACCTCAATAATTCAATTTTTTTAGTAATTGATTAATGTTACCATTCAAATAATACCGAAGTTTGATTGTAGTTTAATTTCTGCGTTGACAATATAAGCTGCAGTGCTTTGAGTAATTACATACTCTCACCCAATACCATTTTATTTGTTACTATTAGCTATTATTTTAAGTTTAAAACTGTACTTTTCTAACTAAGTACGATTATTTAAAATTTCGAATAAGTAATGCAATTTACTTTAACCAATTAATATTATTTTATTATCAATGTAGTCATTTCATTTTGCAAGTTTGAATAATTCAAATGCAACAGCGAAATATTTCCTTTACAATTCTACATTAGTGACTAATTTCAGGCATTTATAAATGATTTATTAACTCAAATTTGGCTTTTCATATTTCAGTATTAGAATTGCTATAACTCAACTCTACTGGTTGCGGTTTTCTGCGTTCATTTCATTATGATACGGTCAAAATAATGATACAAATTTCTAAATTGTCTTCAGAAACGTCGACCTATCATTTCCTCAATAACCACAAATAACTGGCCAAATGAGAACTCTTGAAATTATTGATGGAATAGCTTATCTTAAATTTCTGTCGTTATTACATTGGAATTGTATTAGATAGGAGAATTCCTAAAGCTTGAAAGTTGTATCAGTAGAAAATGAGGTAATAGCACCTTTATACTTTTCAAGATTTAAATTAAAAAATTATTATTTGTTGTAAATATCATAATATTTGTTTTTAATTAGATGTAATTGAATATTAATTCTTTGTTTAACATAAATTGTTTGAAACTTTGACTTAAGCACAACGAATCAATTTTTGTTCTTGCATTAACATTAGGGAAAAAAAATTTAATTAATTGGTTCTAATTTTTTTCAATACCATAATATGATTTGGTTGTGATTTTTCAAAAGTTTCCATTTTAATTTCTAAGAAAATAATCGATAATAACGAACCAAAACATTCTGATAATCCATCAATGTCTTCTGAATAAAAAAGCGAGAACAAGTTTAGCGATCAACATTTGCAAGTTGTAGACGAAAAGTTCAAAACCGTGAACTCGTAACGTGTGAACATGAACTTAATGTAACATTAAAAACAATATGTGAAATGAAAGTTTTTTGCCCACTTTTTTCAAATAATTTCCTTTAATTGTTAAACAGAAAATGTTTTATTCGTTTCTATTGATCAGCCCTAATTATATTTAATTTAAAAAGGAAAATTTTTATCAAAATTATAATATGAAAGTGAGTTGACATAAGAAATGATTTATTCGATTCGAATAAAATACCCACCAAAGAGAACAAGTAGATATTATATTTGAAATAAGTTGATGTAGAAAAGGTAAGTTACATGACAGCCGGTTAAATTATCCGAGGGATAAACTTCCTTTTGTAAACTCGGAAATCTAGTCAATGTGCGTGACTTGACTACACTTTTCACACAAAACTCTTGTACAAATTTACATTTGACATATGTCCAAGATTCTTCACTTTACTAACATACAATTTTCTACATGATCACAATACTCATTAATAATTCTACCCTCAGCTTACACTACCACAAAAAAAATGGCGAGTATGTACATTGTACTTATAAAGGATTCAAGTACTTTATGAATATTTATCTAAAAATTTATGAATGGACCACATTTTATTATTCCAATATAAGTTTCGATTTTTTAAAAAAAAATTCAAAACAAAAGTTTTTGATACTTTACTGCAATAACAGCTAGTAAAATATTTTAATTGTAGCTCAATCGTGGATCATTTTTAGGTATTTAAATGATCAAGTAATATCAAAAAAAATCAAAGAATCAATCATTTTGTTGCAATTACTCTAATTGTTTCCCAGTATGTTTTCAGCTAATTTTGATGACAAGTTTAAATGCATTTTAAAGTTTTGAATTATTTGATGAAAATTTTTGAAAATATTTGGTAAAAAGTGAAAAGAAAAGTTTACATTATCAATAATAGATGATAAAATTCAGATCTCTGCTTTCTTATTAAATTAGAAGACAATTCAGGTTGATTAAGATCGGTTTTTTTTTATTAGATATTTTTACTATTCAATTACCTACGTTTTGTTACGTATCGTAACTTCATTAGGCTTCTTGATTAACAAAATCTATAATATTTTTCTAATGCTATATATTATATAAATATATATTATATTTTTATGAACCAAGAAGCCTGATGAAGTTATGATACGTAACAAAACGCAGGTAATTGAATAGTAAAAATATTAAATAAAAAAAAAAATCTTAAGCAACCTGAATTGTCTTCTAATTTAATAAGAAAGCAGAGATCTGAATTTTATCATCTATTATTGATAATTTAAAATTTTCTTTTCACTTTTTACCAAATATTTTCAAAAAATTTCATCAAATAATGCAAATGTTTAAAATCAAAAGATATTGGTTACATTTTTTTAGATGAAGAAGTTGTTAAAGGTATTTTAATGGATAAAGGATTTTCATATTCCCACAGTATAATATCCAATGATTGTTTTTGATGGCACCACCGTTGTAGAAATTCAGCCCATTCTTTGTGGAATTTAGCCTATGGGGCATTTCACGTGAAGCAGAAAGCGAAAAAAAAGGGATGTTCTGAAATTTGTTCATATTTGGCATAATTGTACTTCTAGTAAGTATAAATGTGGATACAAAATATTTTTTTCGAATGATGATTATTTGTCAAGTTAAAAGCTTCTAAAGAATTGTCGTTATTGAAATTCGTTTTTTTTTTGAAAAAAAAATTCCGAACTAAACATTTTTTTTAAATATTACATATGCCGATTTAAATAGAACATAAACTGTTCTTTCTAAATACAAAATAAAACTTGATATTTTTATTTCTTTTTAATATACAAATCCGGAAGTAAACTTTTCAAATTAGAATTTAAGTTACTTCGACGGTTTTGTTTTTTGATTTTTTTATTTCAAAATGTAACCTAAAGTACATTAATAATACATCAGAAGTTTCAAAATAGGATCTGCAATAATTTAGAAGATAGATGCATTAAAGGACATACATGTCGTACTGAGGGTTAACAGGTTTACGCGATATAACACTTAAACGCTGTAATAATTATATTTACCATCCTACTTAAGCGTATTTGATGCTCTAACAATGTTGTTGGGTAATTATTATTCAAATTAAAATAGTACTTATTGAAGAAAATTTTAGTAGGAAACAGTAGTTAAAAATAAATTTCGTGATAAGTAATAAAATCGTCTGCTAGCCGAAGAGGTTCAATGACTAGAGTGAACGTGCTCCATAAACTTCATATGAAACTTAAACTTTCATTTCCCCTCAATTTTCCAAGTGATCGTACCCCTTCCACAGCATATTTGTACAAAATATATTCTCTCCTCTCTTCGTTGAGACAATTATAACAATTTTGTACAAATATGCTGTAGAAGGGGTACGATCACTTAGAAAATTGAGGGGAAATGAAAGTTTAAGTTTAACATGGGGTTTATAGAGCACGTTCACTATAACCATTCAATCTCTTTCGCTAGCAGACGATTTTATAACTTAACACGAAATTTATTTTAAACTACTGTTTCCTACTAAAACTTTTTCAATAAGTACTACTTTAATTTGAATAATAAGTACCCAACAACATTGTTAGAGTATTAAATACGCTTAAGTAGGATAGTAAATATAATTTTTGCAGCGTTTTAGTGTTATATCGCGTAAACCAGTTGACCTAAGGAAGCTAGGGTACGACGCTCAGTACGACATGAATGTACTTTAATGCATTTATCTCCTAAACTATTGCTAATCCCATTACGAAACTTCTGGTGCATCATAAATGTACTTTAGGCTATATTTTGAAATAAAAAAATCAAAAATCAAAATGGTCAAAGTTACTAAAATTCTGATTTGAAAAGTTTACTTCCGGTTTTGTATATTAGAAAAAATTAAAATGTCCAGTTTTATTTTTTATTTAGAAAGAACAGTTAATTTTCTATTTAAACCGCCATATTTAATATTTAAAAAAAAAAATAATTCGAATTTTTTTTTTTAAAAAATACGAATTTCAAAAACGACAATTGTTTAGAAGCGTATAACTTGGCAAATAATCATCATTCGAAAAAAAATATTTTGCATCCACATTCATACTTACTAGAAGTACAATTATGGCAAATATGAACATATTTCAGAACATCACTTTTTTTCACTGTCCGCTTCACGTGAAATTCCCCCTATCCCAGATGTGCAGACAATTTAGTTTTAACTATCAAAAATTTTTAATATTTAAAAAAAAAACAGGAAGTTTTAAATACGAAAAACTTGATTAAAATTACAAAAAATGCACACTGACATTTAAATATAATTCATCATGCCTTTCTAGTTCAAAAACGAACTTCTCATTCCCTCAATTGTCTACCTTAAGTTATGGAGAAGAAAAAATACATTATTCTAGAATGTGTTCTTGTCATTAGCACATTACTTGTTTTAATCAACCGCTTGTCGTTTATAACTCTGCCAGCACGTAAGGCAGACAAACAAAATGCTTCCTTCAACATTCCTCGTAAAGCTTCAACATCCGTTCTATGCCACAAACACAGAATCTCCGGTTAAATATTGTTCGGCGTCAAATTTTTTAATGCTTTTCATATGCAAATTCAGTCTGCCATTTTTCTGACAACAGATGAAATTGTGGAAATATTACATTGAAAATTATTTTTTCTCGAGAAAACATTTTCATCAAATCCTTTGAGATGTAATTAATATATATGCCCACTTGCGATAATTAAATTATTTACAAAAATTAATTTGGATACCTCACGTACATTGTACCTACATATAACTGGAGCAATAAAAAACGTATCCTGTCATTTTTATAAAGATTAATTTCAAAATAAAAACCATGCATCATATAAATATTTAGAGGCTTGGAAATTTAATTCAATTATAGCACAAACCTCTTTTTCCGGTGAAATGATATTCACTTGAATCTTGCACAAGAAAAAACTGTAAGTTAATTAAAAATTTAATTTTATATGTTCACTAATCCAAAAATTAGCGCCATTTAATTAAAATTCAGTGGAGCTGAAAAAGTCTTTGTAATAATATTTCAGGGAGTGAATGAAAAATCATATTTGTAAAACTGGTGAAAATAACAGAATAACCTTAAGTGGACATGATTAACCAAGATATATCTACTCGTAGACTACATTGTCTGAAAAAATTATATTTCATTTTTTCTTCCGGCAGAAGTTGATAATGTAACTTTGAAGCTAATAAAAGAACTTCCCATTAGCGGCAAACATACTATATTATATATATTTTAATGCCTTACTTAATTTTAATTATTCTCTTGATTCTGGAAAATAGCCAAAGCAGTTGTCATACCAAAGATGGGAAAGGATAATACTTCAATGGACAGTTAAAGATCAATTTTTTTAGCCCGGTATTATCCAAACTTTTCGAAAAAAAAAATATTTAAATCAAAATCATACTTATCTTGATTAAAAAAAAAAAATCATCATCTCAATTTGTATTTAAGCATAGGCATAGAAAATTGAGGGGAAATGAAAGTTTTAGTTTAACATGGGGTTAAATTTAACTTAACACGAAATTTATTTTAAACTATTGCTTCCTATTTATACTTTTTTCAATAAGTAGATACTATTTTAATTTTAATAATAATTACTCCACAATATTGTTAAAGCCTTAAATACACTTAAGTAGGATAGTAAATATAAATAATGCAGCGTTTTAGTGACCTAAGGAAGCTAGGGTACGATACATATGTACTTTAATTCCTGTATCTCCTAAACTATTGTGGATCCCATTATGAAACTTCTGGTGTATTATAAACGTACTTTAGGCTATATTTTGAAATAAAAAAATAAAAAATTAAAATGGTCGAAGTTACTGAAATTCTGATTTGAAAAGTTTACTTCCGGTTTTGTATATTAAAAAAAAATGTCCAGTTTTATTTTGTATTTTAAAAGACCAGTGTATGTTCTATTTAAACCGCAATATTTAATATTATAAAAAAATATTTGAATACGATTTTTATTTTCAAAAAATACGAATTTCAAAGACGACAATTCTTTAGAAGCGTATAACTTGGCAAATAATCATCATTCGAAAAAAATATTTTGTATCCACATTCATACTTACTAGAAGTAAAATTATGCCGAATATGAACAAATTTCAGAAATCACTTTTTTTTTCGCTGTCCGCTTCACGTGAAATGTCACTTTACTTAATCGTCGCTAGCTTTCTATCAAATAGGAAGTTCTACATCTAATGCAGAGAAAACTCTACTGAGCTACGATATCGATGTTTTAAATATAAAATAACAACTGACCAGTGCCTGTTATGACTGATATCTCTTCCTGGCACTTTTTAATTTCGTCGTCGATCATTCCAGTTGGTTTCTCCTATCAAAGTACAAAAAACCTGTGCTAGCGGTCAACTTTTTTTGTACTATGCTTATTGTTCTCAAAAATTGGCCAGCTTTCATCCACTTGAAGTTACTCGTTAACCGTTTACGAGTAACTTCTTACTGTAGTTATGCGGTTACCTTCTAATTTAATTTAATCATTTTTTCATACCGCCGCTAAAGAAGTATAGCTTCAAGAAGTTTTTCTTCGACATGAATTTTTTAAAGTTCAAAGTTAAGCTTTTTTTTTTCTTAGCCGTAAATATTATTTTTTAAAAGATTAAATTAGTTGCCAGTTTGTTTCTAAATGTTTGTCAAATTTTATTTCATAACTAGCTGATCCTCGCAGCTTCGTCTGCGTAACGTAGGTGTAGATTATATTTTCTTTTCAATTTTCCTATTTGTAGTGGCATATGAAAATTATTATTTTTCTTATTTCTTTTACGAAAAACAAAATCATACTTAAAAACACTATTTTGTCAACTTCAAAAATACACTTTTCCTTAAAATAAAATAGTTTTATATAATGATCAATTAATTTTCAAAAATATTTATAAATATCTAAAAAGAGTATGGTCTATTCCGCATACCTACCGTGAACCAATTAATCCGTAAATCAATCACCATCTATATATATAAATAAAACCTATCGTTAAGTTCAATAAAGTCAGTCATAATTATGACTTACAACAGTCAAAAGTTATCAAAACATTCGCCTAAATATTCAGAATATTAGTAGAAATCCCATTTCATTATCTCGACTCCCGAATGAATCTTTTTCTCAAAACTATGACACTACTGCAATGTACAAAACTAGCGCAAAATTGCGAAATTAAAATTTGTTCAAATGCACGAAACACATTTCCTCTGTAACCAAGTATAGCCATTGTGTATCTATGCCCTTATTATCAAAATATCTGAATTTTAACTATTTGAATTAAACCACTTTCTTTTAGTTCGCTGAATTTCTCGCTACTCGATATTCGCTCACTAATGTATTTATTTGTGAATACGTATTTCGGATTTTCAGGTTTACAATATGTGAAAGCCAAAAAACTTAATGCTCACTTATGAACTTAATCTTTTTCAAATATTTATATTAGAGTGTAATTTTTTAAGCAGATCCTACCTTTGTTTCTAATAATAAATCAACATTGTTTTATTTTAAGCCATAAAACGTTTCGTCTATAACGAACATACCTTGATAATTAAATTTGAAATTTCGATTGTTTAATAGACGATATGCCGTACAAACTTTGCCATCATTTTTGACTCTTTTAGGGGAGGAATTATCAAAAACCCTTTCTTATTATATATTTGCAGCGTATAAGAAAAACATTTTCCAAATTGCATCGACACAAATATGCATTTATATTGTAAAATACAATGCAAAACGAAAACAAATGATCTATATTTTAGTTACGATTAAAAAGCAATTGTTGCAATGTGCTCTATATATATAAAGGTTTATATTTCAAAGAGGTGATTTTTTTAAACTTAAAATTGAATTTACTGTGCTTTTTATCAGTTTAAATAAAAATATTGTTACAGATTATTTTCTAACTTTTATTTATCTTTCCAAAGATATATAACTCACCTGTCTAAAGTAACAATTTTTGTTTTCATCCCTAGGGAATACCTTCTCTTATTATTTTTTAGGAATGATAAGTAGCCTTACATGTGAGGGAAATTATGTTGTATCTTAATACTAAATTTCATTAAATTCGGTTCTTCCGTTCTTTAGTTAAATCGTGACACACAGACAGACAGACAAAAATTTTTAAAATATTAACTTTGGAATAAGGGTCTCTTGAAACAAATATTTACCCTGAAATTGGATTCAAAATCGAAATGGACAGACAGACGTAAGAATTTTATATATTAGTATAGATATAAAATGAACAATTACTTGCGTATCAAGTTAAATAATCATAATCAATGATGGTAAAATAGAATTAAATTATTTTCTTATGAATTGTCTCTCGAAATTTTTTCAATAGACTTTTCAAAAAACTAACTGTTTTTTATGAGGATTATCTAATTTTTTTTTCTTTATCGAATCTGTTGAACTTTCAATTATGTTCATCAATGCAAAAATATTTCTCTCTCATTTTTTTTCAATTTGAAAATGTAACGATTCTACAAAGAAGACAATTTGTTATTTCCTTTCAAATAGTATAGGTTAAAATAGCTGGTGTATTTTATCACCTTCATATATGTATATGAAGATGATGTAAGAAATTTTATGATGGTAACACATTCTGTGATCTCCTGTGCATGATAAACGTTGAACAGGCCTTACGCCATGCAACATTTACTGCGTTCCTCAGCTGTATGGAGCAAAAGAAAAATAACCAAACATTTACAATATATATGACGTCGTTATAACTATGACAAGCTCCAGTTAAATACCGTGAAACGATCAGTAATTAGTTTGCTGTAATTAACATTATAAATCGCAAGCGAAGCAAAAAAACATAAAGACCAAGAATGAGAATGATATTATGGTCGTATGTTATTGCTGTCATTTGAAAGCTCTATGTTAACATCAATTTTATGTTTATCGCAAAGCGCCATCAAATTTTTAACTCATGTTTTTTTTTTTTTTTTTTTATAAATCTTTTACATTTTGTAATTTACATTTTTGAAACGTTTTGGTAATTATCTTTAATTGCTTTATAGTTGTTTAATGATTTATTGTAAACTATACGACAAAATTGTAAAATTTTTATCATTAAATAATATTGACAGTCGTTAGAGTTTTAGTACTTTGAGGGAGAATAATGCCTTTAGTTCAGGATTAGTGATCATTTGTTATTGTTTTTAATACGTCAAACAACTATTATGACATTTTATGAAAATTATTCTATAAAGTAATCATTTGTAATACTTTTTATACGCTAATAAAAAGCTATTATTATCTTGTAATCCATAACTTTGCCATTCTCGAGGCAAAAATCAATTAAAATAATTAGAATAAACTTAAAAGTTTACAATTCAATGACTTTCATGTTAGAGCTTTTAAGAAACTAACATTACACTATTTTAAATAACAGAGGTTTGATTTATTGCTCAAAAACAGCGATTTTTTTCCTCGTTGTTTTCATTCGCAATCTATTCCAGGACAATAAGCGAATACGATGAACGTATAGACGGATGAGGTTCAATTTAATTGGGTACCCCTTATACTACTTTTCGGAATATCAACTCAAGAAAATTGGCTGAAAATCGCTCGGTATGACTTCCTTCTCTTCAAATATGGGTTTCAGTTTTTACTAGAGGAGTCTTTCGAATAGTTTGGATAACGTCAGTAGGAGGCTGATTAGTCTGTATGAAGAGACCTCATTCTTGGGTTTATCTGGCTTATGAACCAAGATCATTCTGGCTACTTTCCAGGACGAAGGGTAGTAAGCTGTTCTAATGATGAAAATAAAGTATGGAGATTGTAGATGCTTTCGTCTGGTAATTGTTTGATCATGAGTCTGATTAGGGGCCGTTCATAAAATACGTTCGCATACAAGGGGGACGGGGGGTCTTCGGTAACGTGACGTTCGCCGTTCGTCAAAAATTTTAAATTAATATTTTTTTCGACTATTTTTCTTTTTCAATTTTTATCATGATAAAAAGTCATTCATTTCGTATTTAGTAAATATTAAATATATAGAGTTTTTAAATATATAGAAATTTGTGCACCTTTAATTGATTTATCATATTCAGGGGGGGGTAGTTTTATGACGAAATATTTCTAGGGGGGGGGTCACAGAAAGTGCGACACAGCGTGACAATGGGGGGAGAAGGTCAGAAAAAGCTTATTTTAGCGTGACGTATTTTATGAACGGCCCCTTACCTGATCGTGTTTAGGACTTATTATGATATTTATTTTACTAATTTCGGGTTTAATTTCATCCTGTGTTATTGTTAGCATTGTAAAAGGTTCTTCCGACCTAATATTTTTTTCCTCCTCTAAGTCTTCTTTGCTATTACAATTTGCAGTGAATACTTTTCAAGATGTTCCGCGAAAACTTTCCCGTTTTCGTCGTTGCTTCTTGTCCATTTCTGGTAAGTCTTCTAATTGTTGGCATTTTTTCGTTGGTCGTTTTATTTTTTTTTTTTGTTACTTTCCATAAAGAGTAGTCCGTTGTCGCTGTTCTTTTTAATTCGCTTAGGAAGAGTTGGATGATTTCTTTTTGGAGAGATTTTAGTTTATTTTTTGGGCTGTGGTTTTGTTCAAAATTGATTTGGCCTGGGGATAACGAGAATTTTTCCTGTTTTTTCTTAGCTCCCATTTTTCAGTAATCATTTCTTTTATTTCAATAGAGAACTTTCGTCTCTCCATCGCTTCCTACGAGACTGGAGTTAGTGTCTATGGTCCCTTTTTTTGTTTGATCTGTGAAGACTAATGTATAGCTTCACCTATACTTACGTTCACTTCTTATACTTCCTTAATTTAAGTCTCGGCTTTTATTTGGTGTTTGTAAGTTTCACAGTTTGTTATTCTATTATGAATAATATATATATATATATATATATATATATATATATATATATATATATATATATATATATATATATATATATATATATATATATATATTGGTATAAATTTCTTTGTGATATTTTACCTAATCATTAAGAAACCTAACTCTACGGTTTATAAAAGCAAAAAAAAATCTAGTTACGTAAAAAAATTGTTGATATACCATTCAAAAAGCATTGACATTAATGCTAAAAAAAATAGAAAACAATATTGTGTTAAGTTCAGAACATTGAGTGTTGGAACACAATTGATGAAGAAAAGCTGAAAATTTGTCGATATGATTGATGTATGAGAAAACATTAAGAAAAATCATTATTGAAATTATTGACTTATCAAAAAGGATAACTGACAAGTATGGAGTTAAGAAGAAATCTTACACCTATTTGTCTACAAAAAGAATAAAAAAGTCGTAGTTACAAAAATAAGTAATAGTTTTTAATAAAACTGACTCATACTTCATACAAATAGTAATATTGTTTAATGATTTAAAAACAATGTATTATTATGGTTTCTAAATGTTTCCCCAACAAAGCATAAAATGTAAAATGAATAATAAAATTTTTTTGAAGCATTTATGTAAATTTGATCCTATATTAAACCATTTTTAATCACACGTATTTAGCGCCTACAATGTCTAATGTAAATATTATCTATATTTTATAGGTTTATGTGATCACCGTTGAAATAAATTCTAATTTAAATGCGTTTTTTTAACGAGGACGTTAGCTTAAACCAACCTTTTATAACCATCGCTTACGAGTTGATTGCTATTGACATTTCAAAAAAAAAAACAACAACGAGAAAAAAAAACAACCGTTAAAACAATGTGGATACTCATTACGAAGCTTTTATAGTGGTTTTTGAATGGATCACTAAACAAAAGCTCAAGAGTAATTTATTGTAACTTTAGATGAAAACTGTTGCAATTTTATCATTGATCAAAAATGAAAAAAACCAATTTAGCTGATAATTAAAATTTGATTGTCATTATTTTGTTTGACAAGTCAAACAATTTTCTCCGTTTTTTTGTTTTAATATTGTTCGGTTTTCAAGCCTTGGGTTATTTCATATGGGTAAGGTTTTCCATTGACTTAATTAAAAAAAAGTTTGTTTTAATTTTACCGTACAATTGTAATTAAATTTTCAAAAAAATATATCATATGGTCCAATTTTCAGTAATAATTTTTGCAATAAAACCATGTGAAACTGTCGAGTTTATCTGTTTGAAAAAATCACTCTCGTTACTCTATGTCAGTATGAACAATGGTGACTCGAGATTTTGATGGATGAACATTTGAAATTTTCTCGGTTCCTCGTGTGAAGTTTTGCATTGAAAAAAAAGCATGCGGTGAGCTGAAAATATTCGGTAATTTTTTTTCCAGCTTTCAAATATTGATAAACACAAAAAAATAAATTCAACGCACGCAAATCGAAGTTTTCATAAATCATCATTCACAGCAGCGATATTTCCTTGAAAATTTCGTCTTATTTATGCACTGCTAAACAGACGTATTATAATTTAATCAAAAACTTTTCTTCATTCCCGCACGGGATAAGTTGTTATGAATTTTATCGCAAGTTCTATGTGTGATTGAATTTTTTTCAAATGTATAGTTAAATTATTTTTTATTGATTTTATTATTCAATTACTTAAACTGAATTGAAAATTATAAATTTCTTTTCTGTATACGTATTAGGTAATTACATTTTCAAATTTTTGTCAGCCCACAAAAAAAGAGTCATTAACAAAGATACAATTTAAATTTCGTCAAAATTATATATTCTTAAGCAATAAAACCAATAGTGGTAAATATATTTATTATTTTTTTAAGTTAAAAATGATAGAATAGTTCATACTAATTACTTTACGAAAAAAATGATGTTTTTCTACTTCAGTAAACTCTTACTACCTGTAACTTGCCACCCTTGTTTACAGAGGTTTGGTGTTAATAATCCTTTTTTGTATTTGGTCTATATTAAAATTGATTTAATTTTAATTTAAAATTTGAATAATCTGGGAAACGTTGCAAAATACGTGCATGTCACCAGCCTGCCCAAATCTTATTTTGGAAAATGAAGTGCACCATAATTTTGTACAAATATTGTACAATTTTGTACAAGAAAAAAAATTTTGTACAACTTTTTTTTCCGCGCTATCGCCAAAATAAAGGGGTAGGCTGGTGACATATGTCTTCAGCCTACCCATATCTACTTTCAAAAACTGAAATAGCCAAATTGTGTGTTGAATTTTTTACAATTGTATACACCTTAAAAATAAACTCTAAACAATTATGTCACCAGCGTGCCCCCTATCCGAATCGATTTTTTTTTTGAAAAACTGATTCTTTGAATTTTGTACAATTTTGAACAACAAAAATTTTTTTTGTTTGCTCCTTTACTTTTCGTGAAAATTGAGTCGTTTACTTTGATAGGGGGGTAAGTCAATTATTGATTTAAAACATTCATTATATTTGAAATCTTCCATTTTATTTTTGAACTATAATAATAATTTGCACTTAAAAACATTCAGCTTTCCTAAAATTCGTTGGACTACCAATTTCCCGCGACTTCATCCGTTTATAGTGCGTTTATATTGCGAACCTCCTATTTTCACAAGTAAAGTTTATAATGAAATCTTTATTCATATAATATGTATAGTACAATTAAAGAGCTAAGTGAGTTTGCGTTTACAATGCAAAGTCCCACCGAATTGTTTATACGATTTTCAACAATAGGGCAATTTTCTTTTCCAATTACTATTGTTGTTAGGTAGACGATCACCATGTCACCAATTTTGATGGTTCTTTGAGGAATCACAAATGCGGATGAAATTTATATTCATATATTAATGAAAAACCGTTTCTGTTTAATTTAAGACTTTTTACCAGCCAACGGGCACTGTATTCCTTTTGTCCTTGAAATATCGGCTTCACCACAAATTTGGGACCAAATTGGTGACCAACACGTACAGTTTTTGGAAAAATATGTACTGTACATATTATATGAATAAAGATTTCATTATTAATTTTACTTGTGCAAATAGGAGGTTCACAATATAAACGAATTATAAACGGATAAAGTCGCGGGAAATTGGTAGGTCAACGAATTTTAGGAGAGCTAAATCAAAATAAGATTTTTTCGCTGACTTTGAACAGTTATACTGTGTATACAATATATAGGATATATTGCGGTCCAATTTATGTAGTATAATTTAATAGGAAGATTGCTTGGCAATCGAAATACGTATCTGGGCAATACGTCACGAATATTTTTGTTTGGACTTCTGTTCAAATTTATGTTTATGGTATGATTTTTATTTATTATTATATTAAATTATACTACATAAATTGGACCGCAATATATTCTATATATTGTATACACAGAGAGCTGAATGTTTTTAAGTGCAAAGTATTATTATAGTTCAAAAAGAAAACGGTAGATTTCAAATATAATGAGTTTTTTAAATCAATAATTAACTTAGCCCACTATCAAAGTAAACGACTCAATTTTCATGGAAAGTAAAGTAGCAAACAAAAAATTTATTGTTGTGCAAAATTCAAAGAATCAGTTTTTCAAAAAAAAAACGATTCTTATAGGGAGCAGGCTGGCGACATAATTGTTTATAACGTTTTAAATAAACAATTTAGAAATTTTTTTTAAGCTGTATAATATTGTACGAAATTCAACACATAATTAGATTATTTCAGTTTTTCAAAGTAGATAGGGCAGGCTGGAGACATATGTCACCAGCCTACCCCTTTATATTGGCGATAGCGCGGAAAAAAACGTTGTACAAATTTTTTTTCTTGTACCAAATTGTACAATATTTGTACAAAATTATGATGCACTTCATTTCAAAATAAGAATTGGCCAGGCTGGTGACATGCAAGGTTTATAAAATGCCTCATGCACTACGTGACGTAGCCAGAAGAAATTCGTTCATATCTTCAGAGTGATTCAAATTTCAAAATTCTTCGTATGACGTCATATTTTTTTTTCTAATGAGGCAACCTGTGTAATTTACAAACCTTGGGTGACATGCACATTTGAAAAATAGATCATTAACCCAAACAGTAATTTCAATCTACTCTCAATATTTTCCTTTTCCTAGAAAATTTAAAGGAGACCTTCTGTACAGATAGAAAATTTTTGGTAGTATTATTGCTCATTATAAGATTCTTGATTATTTGCTGAATTATATAAAAAAAAAAAAACAATTTAAAAAGCAGTTTTTGGAAAATTAGTCAAAAGAATAAAAATCAAAAAATTAGCGACAAGTTAAGTATTGTTTTTAAAAATTACATCGACTTATTCTTATATCAAAGTTTGACTTATACGTTGTAATTGGATAGTAATAATACAGTAATAGCAAAATTACTTTAAATTTTCCAATCACTGTACAATTGAGAAAAAAATTCTTAAACTTAAATTTTGTAAGACTATTTATTAGCTCTAGCCCAGGCCCAGACAATTTGCTTAAAACAATCATAAAAAAATTAACAAATCAAGCCCTTGCGCTTTTGGCAATGAATAATTAGTTTTGGGAAAATCACGTATTTCCCAACATTTGGAAGGAAGCCATAGGCATTCCAGTTTTAAAGCCGATTAAAGATCCTAACTGTACATCTAACTATGTATCAATTTCCTTAACGTACAATCTCTGCAAAATTATGGAAAAAAATAATCAGTAAAAGAATGAGATGGTATCTAGAAACTATGGACCATCTAATCAACATAGAAAGTCCAATTTATTATTCCAGAAAAAGCTTATGAAATGGCATTGCATCATATCATTCTTAAGCAACTGGAAGATATAATAATTAGAGGAAATGCATACGTTTTTGTAAAAAAAAAATAACTGATTTAAGTGAAATTCAATGATACACTATCGGACTCAATAAATATTGGGAATGGAAACATTGGGAACCACAAAGCATGATGTTAGGCATCCTCCTCTTTTTGATAAACATAAATGACATATTCCGAACATAAGTTAGAACAATTGCAATGAATATTTTCTTTGTTGACGTTTTATAAATATTTTATATTCTTTAAAAAATTTTCAACTTTTTTTTTTTAATTTCTGGATTACCAATAAGTGAAACTATAGTCATTTTAGTTTTAAAAAAGTTTTCGTGTTTCAACTGGTGTTCTATCTTTATTAGTTTTAAAAATTTGGTGAAAAAGCTTAAAGAAAATGTTATATTCTATACAATTCATTGATTTACCAATTTAAATATTTTTAAAGTAAAAAAAAAATGATCTTTAGCCAAAAGGCTTTAGAAATTGTTTACATTTATAATCAAATGCAAGTTGAAAATAAAATTGGCTAGGCCTTGAACTTCAACTTCTATACTTTAATAGTCCATTTCTTTATCATTTTTATATTTAATATTTTTCTACTGCGAGTGTTTATAATAAAAATAATATGATATTACCAAGTGCTTAATAAACTTCAAAAATTTATTGCCAGAAATAAAGTTCTCACTTCATGGTTTTCATATTTTTGTTTCATATGTATACATTTTATTTTTTGTAAATAAATAGTATTTAATCAATATCCAACAATCTTATATGGTATATTTGGAAAGCCAAAGAAGATCAATTAAAATCAAAATTGCTTCTCAATTTAAGTAAACATAAACTTTCAGCAATTGTATTTGAAGTTAATTGCTGAGAGTTTTTTTTTTCGATGCTACTTCAATTATTTTAAACTCCCAAATTTGGTATGATAATCTTACATTTAATTAACTTATACACAAATACCAATCTCATTACCTCTACGTCCAAATATAAATATCATGTTAACATTTTTTTTTTAAATCGATCTGTTACTAGTTTATTGTCACGACTTTTAAATATTATGCATAATTGGGCGTAAAAGTGAATGAAGAATGATCAATGTGGAATTGTTTTATTAATTTATTAATTTGCTTGTAATTAACTATTGAAATTTAACAATTTCTATGGCTACTTATTTTATTATTAAATTACTTATTTTGATATACACTAGGATGTCCGTTATTTCCCAAATTGATTTTTTTACAGCGATCGCCCCCTGAATTTTCAGTTTAAGATACAAAAAAAAATAATCCAATACAATTAAGCTCTTAATTTCTTGATTAAACCGAGCCGGAATCATGCAACTTTTACCATTTAAATAACATGGGATTATTTAACTTTTTACTTTTAATTTTTTTTATCAGAAACAAATGGATGAAAAGATTTAAAATTACATTATTCTGACGTAAAATTTAACGCTCTACAAAAAAGGTCTCTTATAAATTTTCGATTAAATAACTCCAATAAAAATTATTCAACATTTAACTTGAATTTATTTCTATTTTGTAATTTATTCAACATTTAATTTGTTGACTACAAGTTCTAAGAAATTTTTCATAGATGGCGTCAGGTGAAATGGTGAAAATTCGAATTTTAATTGAACTTTTGTCGATAGAATGATTAATTAGTATGAAATTCACTTCGTAAGTACAAAATATTGATTAAAGTACGAAAACTTATCCTGGATAAATTGAATTTCACAACTATAACGAATTCGGATCTTATGTCATCTGTTTTAATTGTCAATTTTTTTTTTGTGTAATTTTCAGTTCAAGCCATAAAATAATCACAAATAATCACTGGCGCTCTAATGATAATAATTTTTATCTTCTTTTTCAATGATTTTATAGTTAAAAGAAATAAAAATGAGCAAAAAGTTGAAAATATTGCAAGATTTATATAAGACACAATTTAAATGTTGAATAACTCTTAATGGAGGGATTTAATCGAAAACTCATAAGAAACCTTTTTTGTAGAGCGTTAAATTTTACGTCAGAATAATTTGACCGTAAATCTTTTCATCCATTTGTTTCTGAGAAAAAAAAATAAAAGTAAAAAGTCAAATAATCCCATGTTATTTAAATGGTAAAAGTTACATGATTCCGGCACGGTTTAATCAAGAAATTAAGAGCTTAATTGTATTGGATAATTTTTTTTATATCTTTAACTAAAATTTCAGGAAGCGATCGCTGTAAAAAATCAATTTGGGAAATAACGGATACCCTAATATACACTTACGTTAATTAGATCGGCGATTTTAAATGAAATGTTGAATTTTTATTGAATATTCAAACAATTTTTCTATTTATATTCACATAGGTGTTTTAAACTTAATAAACAATGTAGGATGAAGCTTTTAGCTGTAAAGTTTTCCAATTTTATTGAATTATAAAATTGTTCTGTTTCCTCTGATATAGCAATAAATTATTTTCCTCAATGTAAAACATTTTCTTAAAAGTAAACTAATAAATAAAAATATTATTACGTGTTCTGGAGGAAAATGAATAGGGTACGCTGATGCCGCCAAACCACAGCAGCTTTTTCACAGACTTTTTATTTTTACAAATTGTGAAAAAATCGATTAAGTGTTGTTTCTTACAAGAAAGTGTTGCTGAAATGTTTATTTAATGAAATTAATTTTCGTGCAATTTCCATTGTTTTATACTTAACAATTTAAAGGACCATCAAAAGTATGTTTTATTTAGTAAAGCTTCATTATCTCTGTTGTATATTTTCTCAATGATGGTAACACTTACCTATAAATGTTGTTGACGAAAAATTGGTTTTATAATAAAGTAAAATTTTAATTAAAAGTACTTCCATGACTTATGATTGAAATAATAAATCAGTTATAAAAAAATTGAGCAGTGGTGTTATCTTTAGCTCTGTGTGATGAACATTGAAACATTATTTGGTTCTTGAATTTGTAAACGAAAAAAACATATTTCTTAAAAATTAATTATTTTTCTTGATTTTTATCTTTATAGCTTTATCTCCATTTTGAATATACGTTTTATTCCCTTGAAAAAAAAGTGAATACTCCTTTTTTTGGTGTTTTAGATATGTGTATACTTTTGCATAGGAGGTAAATATTTTGGTATCTTATTTCGTATTGCTTTTCTATTTAAATTAGAATTTCTCGTTTCCTATATCGAGCGTTATATTCTTAATGGGAAAATGTGCAGTAAATATCCGCTAGGTTGTTTTTCCTGCAGTAATAATTATTGGTCTCTGTCGATTTAAATGGTTTTAGCTTCGTTCTAAACCCTTAAATATCTCCGCCTCCTACTTCCTAATATACACTTGCCTAAGAAGTCATTACAATTTCTTACCATAACGCTACGCATTTCAAACATTCACAGAATTCGATAATCCCTTTCGTTGCGATCATAAAGAAACGACTTACGGAGAGTATATGAACGTAGTTATCGAACAATTTCTCCGAAAACTAATCTTCAACATTTAAGTGCCGGAACTGGCAGGTCTTTATGTTCTTTGGTACAATTATTTTCTTATTTATCCGACTGGTTAGAATATATACACCAATCGTTTGTTCCAATCTCTCGTCTCCGAGAACTTCCATTTTCGTTTGAAATCAATGTAGTTGAACTTTGGAATAGTCATCGCTGGATTTAGGTACTAAGAAATGATTTAACTATCTTTCAATAGTTTAGAACTGTGATGATTTCCTAAGCTCATCATCCATAATTGAAGTACGATTGAATTGTTTGACAATTCCATTTCGGGTATTACTCGTAACTCACAAACTTTAGTTTGTAAAGTTGATCTTTTAATAGATTTAAACTTGATTAAAGTACAATGTAAATTTAATGTATGAGTTGTGTCCTTTGTTAAGCAGATCAGTGAATTATTATAATTTTAAAATATATTTATCTAGGTATATATTAGGGTGTCCGTTATTTCCCAAATTGATTTTATAGAGCGATCGCCCCCTTTTTTTAGTTAAAGATATAAAAAAAAATTATCCAATACAATTAAGCTCTTAATTTCTTGATTAAACCGTGCCGGAATCGTGTAACTTTTACCATTTAAATAACATGGGATTATTTGACTATTTACTTTTAATTTTTTTTTCTGAGAAACAAATAAATGAAAAGATTTAAGATTGAGTTATTCTGACGTAAAATATAACGCTCTACAAAAAAGGTTTCTTATGAATTTTCGATTAAATCACTCAATTAAAAGTTGATCAACATTCAACTTGTGCCTAGTATAAATCTTGCAATATTTTCAACTTTTTGCTCTTTTTTATTTTTTTTAACTATAAAATCATTGGAAAAGAAGATAAAAATTATTATCATTAGAGCGCCAGTGATTATTTGTGTTAATTTTAAGACTTGAATTAAAAATTAAACAAAAAAATCATTTTATGAAAATTAAATCAGGTGACATAAGATCCGAATTCGCGATAATTGTAAAATTCAATTTATCCAGGATAAATTTCCGTACTTTAATCAATATTTTGTATCTACGAAGTGAATATCATACTAATTAATGAGACTATCGACAAAAACTCAATTAAAATTCGAATTTTTACCAATTCACCTGACGCCATCTATGGGAAATTTTTTAGAACTTGAAGTCAACAAATTAAATGTTGAATAAATTACAAAATACAAATTAAACAAATTAGTTCAAGTTAAATGTTAAATAACTTTTAATTGTGTGATTTAATCGAAAATTCATACGAGACCTTTTTTGTAGAGCGTTAAATTTTACGTCAGAATAATTTAATCTTAAATCTTTTGATCTTTTTGTTTCTGAGAAAAAAATTGAAAGTAAAAAGTTAAATAATCTCATGTTATTTAAATGGTAAAAGTAACATGATTCCGGCACGGTTTAATCAAGAAATTAAGAGCTTAATTGTATTGGATAATTTTTTTTATATCTTAAACTAAAAATTCAGGGGGCGATCGCTCTAAAAAAATAAATTTGGGAAATAACGGACATCCTAGTATATATTTTAAATCGTTCGGCCTATGCAACAAATGAGAATCAAACTACAGCCAATACTGCTGGTTGTAGAGTCGTGAAATTTGCAAGGTACATCTCTTATATAACGTAAGCATCTGATATGGACAAATTTTTGAAAATTCCAACCCTTAACAGGGTGCAATGGGATGGCAAAGTTTATATATGGTTACTAGACTAAGCCAAAAAAAACGATTATTTTTTTTTGAAAAGTATATCGATAATATTTTTCAAGGTGACAAAAAAAAAATATCGGGAAGATTTGAGACCTTAATAATAATATTAAGAGGTCTATCATCTATAATTTCGATTTTTTATTTGTGCTTTCATTTTTGCGTCAATGCTGCCAAACTATCAAGGTAAAAAAAATTATCTGCACATATATTTATAGAAAATTAAATTCGCTACAAAAATTGTCTCTTTAAAAAGTTTTTCCAGACTCGCCGTTTCCGAATAATCAAGCTTCAGACATTGATATAATTTTTAGATTTATCTTCTTTATTTTGGAGTTTTGCAAATAACGAACAAATAAATATATAGAAATTAATAATATAGATTAATAAAGGGAATTTAAAGCTCTACAAAAAAGGTCTCTTAACGTTTTATATGAAATCACTCTTTCAAAATAACTTTTGAAAGAATAATTTTATGTAAAAATGTTAAGAGACCTTTTTTGTAGAGCATCAAATTCCCTTCAAGAATCTATATTGTTCATTTCTATATATTTATTTGTTCGTTAGATACAAAATTCCAAAATAAAGAAGATTAATCTAAAAATTATATCAATGTTTGATGCTTGATTGTTCGGAAACGGTGTATCTGGCAAAAATTTTCAAAGAAATGGTTTTTGTAGGGAATTTTATTTTTTATAAATATATGTGCAGATGAATTTTTTTAACCTTGATAGTTTGACTACATTGTCGCAAAAATGAAAGCACAAATAAAAAATCGAAATTAAATATGATAGACCTCTTAATATTAATATTAAGAGCCCAAATTTTTGATATTTTTTTTTTTGTCACCTAGGACAATATTTTCGATATACTTTTCAAAAAAAAAATATTTGATGTTTTTCAACAAACAAAATTTCAAATTTAATAACGAAAGTGTCGTTTAATACGAAACATTTTCGTTGAATGAAATTTCATAAGTATCTGTTTCGATTTCAATTTGACTGTTAGATTTTCAAATATTTGCCCGATTTGAATTTCCTATCCCTACAGGAGATCTATCAATACTCCATTATTACGATCGAGTTGTAATTTTTCAAAGTATAGCAAATTTTCTAAAAACTTAGTTAAGAAATGTATATCTTGAAGGTAAATTATAAATGGTACAACAAGAGATGCTGTGAGTTACTAAGGGAGAAGTTTTTAATGTTCCAAGAACATATTTTTATATTAAAGTTATTCATTTACAGCCATTATAATATAGAGTGGTCGGACAAAGTCTGGCGGTTTCAGCTAGTTATCTATTATTATAAAGAGGAAAGATTTGATTGTTTGTTTGTAATGAATAGGCTCCGAAACCGATTTGACCGATTTGAAAAATTATTTCACTGTTGGGAAGCTACACTATTTTCAGTGAACATGTAGTATATTAAATTTTCAAAAAAGTTAGGGATCCGTACTAAAACTCCAATAATGTATGAAAAAATTACCATAAAACTTTCTTACATCGCGTGCGCTGGTGATTTAACTAAAGAACGGAACAACCGAATTTAATGGAACTTTATATCAAGATACAACACAATTACCCACACACGTTAGGCTACTTATCATTCCTTAAAAATAATTAGGAAATGTATCCTCTACGTAAAAATTGAGGGATGAAAAAAAATATTTTACTTTAGATAGGCTAGTATCTAATAAATATGAAAATTAATCCAATCAAATACTCATAGCTTTTAACCAAATTTGAAACTATTTGTTGCAAATCCTTTAAAAGAAAAACTTTTAAACCGTCAATTTCAATAACTTCTTCAACAATGCAGATAATAGGAAAAAGGCGAGGAAATAACACTAAAAAAATTAACTTCAAATGAGGCATTTGTAATCCTTTTAGTTATTATTTTTTTAGTTTTGTGTTTTTGATTTAAATCCTCTAAAAACAAATGATTTTAAAGAGGTCGTTGCTGTAATTATGATTGCTGAGTGTTGGCGACAGAGAATATTTTGTGTAAATTATTATGATCTGATAATGATCCTTAGAGAGTGTATATAATTTAGTAGAATGCACAACAGAATTTTGGTTTGAAAGGATAAGGAATGAGGAAGTATATAACGAGATTTTGTGGGGTGTTAGCTCCTTCTATAGATATCTATATATATATATATATATGTCGTAATAAAGGCAACTAGCGACGGATAATTCTAAAAACAACTCAAACGAGCGTTGAATGTTCACGAGCGAATAATATGGAAGTCTTGTATGCAAGTAGCAGCGTCCCGATGCCACGACTGACGAGAATCAGCATTCAGCTGAAACTGCTGACACTGCTAATTACGTTCCACACAAGACTGGCTGAAATAAATTACCCGAGACGCAAAGTGCGCATTCTGTATCATCTTTTTGGTTTCACTGCCGTCGTTGGATGTGTTTGAAATTTTTCTCTTGAGATAAGTTGCACGGAAAATTAGGTTTTCCATTTATGTAGACAAGATTTGATATAATTTAAAAGCTCTTCATTTTGCGCCAACTACGGACGCCTACGTTTCTGATCAGCAAACTCAATTTTCAAATAGGAAAAAAAAACAATTCTGCTACGTGTGAATGTTATTTGTGTAAAGGCAAAAGTATATTTTATAAATTTTCTGTAACTGATCGAAAAAGCATCATTTCAAACTGGGAAAATCAGCACGTAAACTTAGTGCTTCGGTTCTTAATCGTGTTTGTGAAGTACCTCCACCATTAGAATTTATGGTCTACAGTAACAATTAAAGAGCGAGCGAGCGCAAACGCTATCTAATCCCATAATTAAGGTTTCACCCTTTTGTTGATACGCACTATTTGAATTTTACACAGCTATCAAAGTGAGGGATTATGTAACTCATTAAAGAATTGATAAAAGTTTCACGCTTCAAATTAATAAAATGAAAATATAGTAAAAAAAACCTTTTAAGGTTTAAAGCCTTTTTTTTAATTAATAATTGCGATGCGTTGAAATGTTAAGCACGTTTTTCAAATTAAATTTATAACATTATGGAAATTAGATTGTTTCTCACGTTCAATAAATGCAAATTTAATTAATACACAAAAATTAATAACTCTTATTCACAAAAAAAATATTATTAATAATTTTCTTTGATATTTATTAAAACAAGGACAACTAAAATAAAATGGTTTTAGGAGAAAGGAGGTATGTTTTGTAGAGTGGTTATAGATTGATATATACAGTCCCTGATCAATGAAATTCAAGGTTTATAAAATACACAGGTGGCCTCATGGTGGCTACGTGATGGATACGTGACGTATCCAGAAGAAATTCGTACATATCTTCAGACTGATTCAATTTCAAAATCCTTCGTAGGACGTCATTTTTTTTTCTAATAGAACAACCTGTTTCATTCAATTTACAAACCTTGAATGAAATTAGCCTTTTTCCTGGGAAAATTAGAAAAAGATCCGCTAGGGGCAGCACCGTGGGGTGTACATATGTTTTGAATTCTCTATTGACAACATTGTTAAACGTACGTTTTATTACTAGAAGAATAAATAAATATTGTGGTAAAAAAAAGTTAAAAAATACAAATTATCATGTCTACTTAACAAATCTAGACGTTAACTGATTTTTATCATGGTTATCATTTAAATATTTACTTTTTTTCGGAATAAAACTAATTATTGATTTCTTCAGGTGTTTTCGTTTGGTACTATAGCTAATAGTTAAAATATTGTCTGGATTATTGCCTAATTTTTTGCCTTTATTCCATTCTTTTAACTTTGATGTGCATCATAATCGTAACGTACAGTATAATCCTCAAGTTTGTAAAGTAAAGCAACCATATGAGAACAGTTCTTTGAAAAAGATGCTGGACACTGACACTGAGCATCTATAATTTTGCTATTATTCTTATCCAAAGCTATTCTTATTTTATACTTCACAGTGACTCGGAAAGAAGATTGTACATCTGCTCTTAAGTAATATACCAAATCATTAGCATTATCTTCCAGATTTAACACAAAATCACTCAGACAATATTGTCTTCCTCTTTGAAGTGCTTTCGAGTTTCCACAATTTGGAAGCTGTTCATCATCGTCTGATAAAGTTGCATTCAAATCTAAAGTATCAATAGAACCGGTAGTGATATAATTATACATAATACCATAGCAAAAAGAACGAGGGATAGCTTGAGATGGAAAATTTGCCCAGTTTGTAGTAGGAAAATTGGAGGATGTTGAATTTGGTAGAGTTGGATTAAGTAATTTCATGCGTTGTTGTTTATCCGCTAAACATTTACCATCAATTCCAATGATTTTTTTTTACCATTACCATTTGCAATGCATTCTTCAATTCTATTTAAATAGATGAAGAAAAAAAAAACAACAACAAAATTTATTTAAAATTATAAAAATTTATGCAACACAATGGCATATACGATAACATTTACAAACCAACTAACCTTTCAACTAGGATATTTTTATTACCAGACACGGGTAAGCCACGATATGCAAGCCATCGTTTTAAGTCCCGGACAAGATGATCTTACACTTTTGCAAATTTTAATTTTGCCCCAGGTACATCATCTTCCGTTAATTCCATAATAATTTTAGAAGTTTAACGTTGTTGTCAATAGAGAATTCAAAACACTTGTACCCCCCACCGGTGCTGCCCCTAGCGGATCTTTTTTTAATCTTCCCAAGAAAAAGGCTAATAGGACCACCTAAAAATTTTGTAGTTTTTGTGAAAATGGACCAAAAACTTTGAGTTTAAAAAGTAATTAACTAATTTAAAAACTTATTTTAATGATTGATATATATTTTTAAAAATAAATATTTATTTCTTCATTTAAACTAATACTTTGATAATGCACCTCTATTTGTAATAACAGCCCGGATTCTCGCTAATATAATGTAAAATTATGTTAGCATAGGTAATGTTAGATTTTAAAATATCAGAGACGGATTATTGGAAGAATAAACTTGAGTTTTAAGGGTACTCCAAGGATTCTCATTAGCTGGCAAATGCTTATAATAAAACAATAAATATTGATGTTCTTTTCTCAAGAAAATAATATCAACACCAATAAATTGAATAATTTTTGATTATTTGTATGTACATTTGTTTGTACACAATTATTTCCTAATGTAAAGTAATTTTAATTTACTAAATTTGACATATACACAATGAAATATGATTTGTACTTCAGAGTACATAATATGTATATAACATGTAGAATCTTATCATTGGATCTGTAATTTGTCGGATTACAAGATACTCTTTCGTAACAAATTCAGAACTATAGGGGGTCTTAGACAGTACTCTATAATCCGATAAATTCGCTAATCCGACTCTACCTTGCAAACTGTTTGTCGGATTATCGGGGGTCCACTGTATAAAAATTTTCTGACAAACTTATGTATACTTCAAAAACGTTAACCTTGCTTTGTTTTATTGAAAAATTTGGTGAGAGAAAATAAAATTTAGCGAAAGTTTTGTAGTAAATGAGAAAAAAAAAAAATGTTTCAACGAGCTTTGTGGGTAATTTGGTAGGAAATACAATAATTCACACTATTTCAATATTTCAACGAAAACTTTTTATGTTATAAAAAATCGCTTAAACGTTTAATGTATTAATTTGAATAAAAACGTATCGAACAAAGTTAAAAATAAATAAAAAAAGTTATTATGTTTTTTGTTCAAACGATACTTAATTCTTTAGTTTCTATCGAGCAGGATTATAAACTGTGGAATAATATGAAAATGTTAAACAAGATAAAAGCATAGATGAAATAAGATTTTCTTGACTCAACTTTTTAAAAGTTAAGTATGTATTAAATATTAAATGAGAATATTCCCCAAGCATTGAATTGAACGTTTTTGAAAGTCAAGAATTGAATTCGTTTTCGCAAGTGTACAGTAAATCAAAACTTCCTAATTGAAGAAAAGTTATTTCTTAGAAAAACAATACAATAGCTAAAATAATAAAATAATATAAGTAAACTTTACCTCGATTATATTTCAAGAAGTGAGCTCGATGGATGTGAAAAGTTTGCATCAAGTTATGTTTAGTGTGCAAAGTATGATTAATATTTTATAAACTGTGATAGCACAGAAATTTAAAAACTCAAAACCCTTTTTGTTGTCGCATACGTTGGCGCAATAAATTGCTAAGATTAATAGTACGGATAATTTCTTATTCATGTGAAAGTTTTGTTTTGTGAGAAAAGACAAAGCTTGCGCATGTTAAATATAATGTTAAGGACAATAACACGAAAAATTTACTTTACACGTGAAAATGTTCACATCTAAAGCACTCTGACGATAATGAGTTCGTTTGAATTGCTTAGTATACTGTAGCGTACGTGTTCTGTTGGTTTTTATTCGCATAAGTACATAAAATAAATTGCACAAAAAGAGACGTTCATAATTTTCTATGTTTTAATTACGTACGGTATTGTATTAGTTTATTCTGAAAACAGTTTGCAATTTACTTTATTCCCATTGGATTCTAAAATGTGAAAACTTTTGTTGCATCGAACGCTAAGCTTCGTAAAATATTCAAAGATTTTTATAAAATTTAATGACAAAAAAGTGTCACACATATCACACACAAAACAACGTTATTAATTTTACAAAATTTAAACACGGGAATGTTCAAATTCGTATCGAAATCTATATTTATTTGTAATCTGTCCAAGAGCTTTTATAATATATTGCTAGTGAATTAAAAATTTTTTGTTGAGCTTTTACTAAAAATTAACATTGCGAAAATCTTTGCGGTTGAAAAATGGTATTTATGTGTGTTACAGTCGTTAAAATATATTTGGAAATTAATTCCTATTTATTATTCAGATTAATTAAAAATCTTGATGTACGGTGAAATTCGCATTTGAACTATCATCTAATCATTAAGAAATATTACAAGATACTGGTAAAACTTTTAGTTTTTAATATATAACCTCATAATAATATATAATATTGTTTATATATTTACTTTGAGGTTGCGACAAAGATTAAAAAGGAAAGTTAAGGAATATAACGTTTTTTTCTTTGTATTGCAGAAACCTTAAATTGGAGTATTTTAGTTTTTGTAAATCTTACGAAAAAAAAATAAGTATATAATCATTGATTAATGTAAATTAAAATGTCTCTTGATTTCATTGCTGGAGATTATTGGATATGAAGTTTTCTAGTTCAGAAAAATATTCCTGGAAATTTTGATATTGAAATATTACAACACAAGTCACCATTTGTGCTTGTATCTTCTTATATATAAAAATCTCGTGTCACGGTGTTTGTAGCCAAACTCCTCCGAAACGGCTAGACCGATTTTCATAAAATTTTCTACGTATATTTGGTAGGCATGAGAATCGGATGAAAAGTATATTTCATACATCTAGATAATTTAGGAAGGTGTCCCTCGGCATCTTTTGCAAATTTTTACGCCTACTTGTCTATATATTATTTGTAATCATCAATGCCTGTGATTTATTTTAAAAAACGCTTAGCAACGTATAAATTTTACATTTTTATTTTTTTAATTTGTATTAAAATAATTATATTATTCATATGTTAGGATTATATTGTAAGTCTGCGTCATTTTGGCATTTCATTCTGCATTTATTATGTATCACAACGCAGTGCTTGCAAAAGTGTGTACCTACGGTTTATTTTATTTATAAAAAAAATAGTTTATTTGTGTTTATTAGTGAACAGGCGATATATATTTGGGTATGTGAGGAACATGAATTTTTAAAATTGACGCCCCAAACATTGAATGACTGCTACTGCAATTTATTTATCGCCATTGCAAAATATGCAAGCTATACTGAAAATTGTAATGCTTTCCCCAACCCCAACGTCTTCACCTTTATATTTTCATTTCAATATTGTTGCTTTGATAACATTTTTTTATTAATTTTTTCATCGTATGCTGGGTGCTATTACAAAGACGTGGTCAGTCTATATGTTCAACAACACATTAATGATTACTGATCCGACTTTTAATTACAGATTATGAGGTGGTAATCCCAAGACTTCCAGCGAATTTAAAAAATTCTATTTATAATTGTCAAATCATTTTGATTTATAAAGGAATTAACCGAGTTGCATGGCATCAATTTGCCAGTTATCTTATTTTGTATCTGAATACCCTTTTCGTTGTACCTAATCAACGTTTTTTGGAGTCAATATAACATGTTTGTTTAACCAAATATAATTTTTGTAATTTTGAGCAAAGTTTGGGAACACCATCTCGATGAGTTCGGTCTTTAACTTAGTAAAGTGGCAAAAATTGGTAGGGAAAGTACTGTATCTAGATGATGTGTCAACAGAAATTTTGCCATTACCAATATCAAGAAATTGTTTGCAAAACACTTTTTTAGATTGGTCGTTCTGGATTTCGAATAGCAAAAATGGACGACTTCAGACATAAAGGACCGACTTCTGTCTAAAAAATAAATGCTTGCCTTAAATTATCAAATTTATGGAACCATATGAAGAAACTTTACCTGGAAGAAAACATATGAATTGCATTGCTAAACGATCCATCTGCAGAAGATTTATCCTAGAAATGAATGAATATCGGTAATAGCCGTGTTATTGGTTTGAATTTTTATTCCAATTAAACTGATTAAAATTTGATTCTGCTGTTTTATAAAAAAGCTAGGAATTAGGAAAAAAATCTTCGAATGAGACAAAATTCTAAGGAAATGAAGTCAATACGCTTGAATCGTCGACAAGTACACTGCAATTGCTGATATTCAAAAATTGTTTGGAAAATTCTTTAGTAAATGGATCATTCCGCAACGCAACTCATGTTGCCAGCTGAAATTTTTTCTTATTGGGTCCCAAATTTTAAGCAGGAGTTTATTTTATGGGCAGAATCTGAACTTGGAATGATTAGCAATGTTTGGGAGAAATCGCCAATCAGTAAAATCATTGCGCTTTCAAAACATACTGAGTCATTACGTAGAACTTCCAATAGTTTCAATGGTTATATGCGTTTCTTAAATAAAAATTACAGACAATATTAAATTGACATATAAGTGTGGGTGACGTGAACTGCCAATTGCGTAAAATGTCAAGCCTAATTTATTTAAAAACTCATTTTATTCATTTTTTTCCGTGAATTGTTAAGATATGTTAATAGTTATTCTGCTATTCGGAGCGAAGACGAATCTAACAAATCATATATCATAAAAATTTGTCCAGTCATTTTTTTAGCTCTAATTGTTTTAACTACTCCTACTTTGTTTTATATATTGAAGAAATCTGATTTGACAAACTTCGTATGTCAAAGTAATGGCAAGATGCTTCAATGGAGAGAATCAATCCGTGGGCAATGCATGAACCAAAATCCATAACTTCAATAAAGTAAATCGTCGACCTAAAGACTCAATCTACTTACTCCACTTTCAAAAATTTTTGTATTTTTGTTCCAAAAGGAAGGAATAAAAATGCTATCGAATGACAAACTGATAAATCTATCTAAATATAAAAATTTCTCAATGTATAATATGAATCGGAAACCTACTTTATGTAGTAACTTACGTAGCTTATATTCACTGAAAAAACTAAAAAAGAACTTAGCAGCTTAACAGTTTAGGCCGACGAAATGTGTTGGCTGACTTGCAATAGAAGTAATTTATTTTTTTTACATAATTTTTATTTTTTTTTTATATATTCTAATGAAGTATTGAACTTAATTTTATTCATTCTATTATTAAAATTTTAAACTATGTGTAGCTAAAATATTAATTCATAAAACACTACGCTCATTGCCTGTTAGGCTGTACAAAGTTTGTTGGGTCAGCTAGTTCAACTGTTCCTTTGAAAATATTATGAAGGAACTAAAAATTGCAAGTATATAAGAAGTACACATATATATATATATATATATATATATATATATATATATATATATATATATATATATATATATATATATATACTCCTCCGATCTTGTTTCTACTAGAAACATTCATTTTCTTTATCAAATTTATTGTTACTATAGGATTGCGGTCAGTCAACTTGTTCAAAATTTTAATGTTTATAAAGAAGTGCGCCGATTGCTACAGTTAAGTGGAAGCATTAATGTTGAACAATTTCTAAATCATACGAAACGATTAATTTAAGTTATCTTCTTTCACTTATATCGAAGTCATAAAATATTATTTGGTTAACTTATACAATTTTAAACTGAACAAATGAAACAACTCCTTGCAAAAATATTTATAAAACCCAGTTTTTATGCAAGAAATATTTGAATACAACTATTATGTTAATGATGTGCAACACATTGCATTTCTGTTCTTGTTGTTGTTAGAAAGAATTTTTCAATTGATGTATAATGAAAACCTATTAGATAGTGGAAACCTATTGAAAGCACAGCTTTTCAATGCGTAAGAACTTTCATATTTTTATCATTAGTCAAGGAACTTATAACGTTACAATTCTTGCACTTGGAAAAATATATGTAGTTGAAAGTCTACGTAAATGAATATATTTTTCTTTCTTTAGCTCTTCTTACATTCATATATTTTAATGAAATGTATTTCAAAGTTTTTTTTTAGTATTTATTCGTGTCTTACGATTATCATTTACCTTTTTTATATAATATTACCAAGGAAAAAAATATTTTGAAACTACCAATGAAAGAATGATAAAATAAATTAATTGGCATTTATCGATCAGTACCGGGTACCATCTTGACTTGTATCATAATATTCCTCACTCATCCCTTTCTGGAGATAATTCCTGTAAATCCTCATAGTCTAGGATCCCACTGCAGAAAAGTGTAGTGATCGAGTTTATGCTAAAAACCTAATTTTTACGGATATTTATCATCAGCAGAATAAATATCTACTAGATTGCCTATTAAAATGTAGCCGCTAGTATTTTTAATTAAATTATTTTTAATTGATTTTTTGCCAAATTTAATAGATTTTTTTTTAAATAAAATATCGTCCACTTCACGGCAATATATATAAAGACTTTGAAAAGTCAGGGTTGTCATTGCGCACTTGACCGCACCTCTTCGCAACCAGGTGTGAACAGGTATGATTTTGGGCCCTTTTTACGTTCATAACGTGCATTTATGATTTATATATCAAATTAAAGCTATTTTTTTTTCTCATTATTATGATATACGGTTGCCTAATTAAATCTGACCGCAAATAAGGGTTGCTGGCTGCTAAAGATGGTAAATATTAAAAATAGAGTGGAAGAGAGCTAGCGCGTAACATCACCAATCAGACGAGGACAGCGATTGGTAGTTGTACGACGTTTTAAAGTCATTACGCATGCGTCGGATGCTAGGGTTTTCAACCACTCAAGTACTTCCGGAGTATTTTTTGAACAAAGTCTTATCAATATCGATCCTGGACAAGTCGACATAGAAATCATTGATGGTTTCTATTATTTACGTCAAATTGGGTCTACTTTGCCACAAACATTTGGAAAAGTAGCAGAATCGATATTGATAAAACTTTGTTCAAAAAATACTCCGAAAGTACTTGAGTGGTTTGCTGTGCTAAATTTACTGTGCTTTTTATAAGTTCAACTAAAAATATTTTTACAAATTATTTTCTAACTTCTAATTATCTTTCCAATGATATATAGCTCGCCTGTCTAAAGTAATTTTTTTTTTGGTTTCATCCCTAAAGAATACCTTCTCTTATTATTTTTAAGGAATGATAAGTAGCCTAACATGTATAGGAAATTGTGTTGTATCTTAATACCAAATTTCATTAAATTCGGTTGTTCCGTTCTTTAGTTAAATCGGGACACACAGACAGACAGACAGACAAAAATTTTAAAAATGTTATATTTGGAATAAGGGCTTCTTAAAACAAATATTTACCCTAAAATTGGGTTCGAAATGGAATAGTACAGACAGACGTAAGAATTTTATATATTAGTATAGATAATGTAATTTTATGACTCTTTTGAGGTCAAATTGTTCAAAAATGTCGTATAATAAGTTGAAACACTATTCCGCAACTATGTACTTCTTTGTTTTTATTTTTTTCGATATTTACTAGAATTTGGCGTGTAACGAACTGCTGGTTATGCAGTTTAACTAGAATTACATTGAACTAATTCATATTTAGTTTTCAGCTCAGGCAATCATGAATAGATGACTTCAACAGTTGCAATATTTCTATTAAATCCTTTTCACCTCATTTTTTTTATACTAGTTGCCCTTTTTTTACTTTCTTTATTTATGAATAATTTCAAATGGTAATTATTTTTCTTTTGTTTATTTCAGATATGAAATGGCGGCCTAAAGCTCAACATCAATTAAAATGCTTATTTGGGACAGAACAAAACGCAAATTAAAATCTATGTTAATGTAGTGACATAAAGGAGTTATCTTTTATTCCGACATATCAGTGTTATACATAATCAATTTTTCAAAATTCATATCAATTTAACAAAACATATACTTATCAAGTATTAAATTATAGTATATCCCACTAGTCTAGTCTTTTAAATCGCTTAAATACTTCGTAAAAAGAAACGAACTTTTTAATTCAAAATTATTGTAGAGTGGTGCTTTTATTATTGGAATTTACTAATTATTTTACATCTGAAATATCTGTGATACTTTTTCTTTTAATTATTTTTTTTCGAAATCATTCCTTTCGCACAAAATTCCAGTCAAAAATATTTTACAAATCAAAGCAAAAATGTCAAGTTTTTGAATAATATATCATTGTAGTTCTTGTTTTTATTGAATATGTTGATTCATTGTGATTTTTTCTCTTATTATAAAATGATAAGTAAGTAATGCTACTCTTGCCATCGTGACAAAGTAACAATATTATGCAAATTAAATATTTTCTTCGTCTACTGTTAAAAATGGGTGTTTTACTACGAAAACGTTCAGTGCTTCTGAAGTTGGTGTTATTTATATCAATAGTGTGGTTCACAGTTGTATTTTTATTTTATACGGACAACAGTTCATCATGGTATAGTAATGAGAGGAGTAATGTTATACCGAATGGAGATGTGCCGTTTAACCAGCCATTAATTCAACAAACGTTACAAAATAAAGAATTAAAGAGCGAACGTAAGACTCCGATGAAAAGTATAAATGAAATTGCACAAGAAACGGATAAAGAGGTACTTCCGATGCCAATCAATCAAGATGTTGTACTACCGGGAGAAATGGGAAAGCCAGTTATTCTACCGAAGAACTTGACTGCTGATGTCAAAAAGCTGGTCGATGAGGGATGGTTGAATAACGCCTTCAATCAATACGTGAGTGATATGATATCAGTCAGGCGAAGTTTACCTGACCCAAGAGATGAATGGTGAGTTAATGTTCTTTTTCTTATTAAAAAAATTATTGATAAAAATTTATAATTTTGTCTTAAGTAAAAAAATTATTTAGTTTCGAGAAATTTAGGAAGACTTTTAATAAAATTTTTATTTCGATTTCATTTTTATCTAAAAATATATAAATTATAGAAATTCAAAAAAAAAATAATATTTATTCTATAAAGTTCAACTTATTTCATACAAATTGGTGCTAATACCAATACTAAAGAATAAATAACAGAACAAAAAATGTTTTTGAACTTTAGTTTTAAAGCCTTAAATGATTATTTAAGCTTATTAAAAATTCTGTCTTGTAAATTAGCCTTCATCATCCCGTGTTTTAAACATTTTTTATCACATTTTTTTAAATAGACAAATTGCGCAATAACTTCGGCCAAATTATATCTAATTTTTTTGCATATTGATTAAATTTATTGTTTTATTGTAGATGTGAGATACAGTTAATAGAAAGAGTCTAGCAGGATCCACATGGCAAGTTGCCCCCAAATAGGAACCTATGTCGAAACTTATGTAAAAATATCGGCTTGATATACAAACACATTCTATATACTTTTCGCGACCAAATTCCTCTTTGACCTTGAGATTTGGATACAAATTTTCCCCCGCATGGCTATTTTTCAAAGTTATATATCTCAAAAACTAATTAAGCTAGAGAAGTGAAACCAACGCGAGGCTTTAGATTATTTTACAGAGTATATCATATATTTTTTTTAAAATTTTTAGAAATAAAAAATATACAAAAAAAAATCTAAAAAACATATAATATAATTTTTTTTATGTGTTCTCTAAAAATGACAATCACGAAAAAATATATTTTATACTTCTACATGAGCACTTTGACTCATAAAAATTGCGTGAAAAAATAGTTGCTGCAACATCTTGAAAAAAAAAATGAAATGTGATTTACGCCTAGTAGTAAACCTCGGTTTTATTTTTTTTCGAAGTGTTGCACCAATTTTTTTTTCACAAAACTTAAATAAAAAATAGGCCACATATAGGAGCGAAACATATATTATTTTCTTAATTGTAAGTCAAAGGAAACATAAAAAAAAATTATTAGTTTTTTTGTTTTACCGAGGTATACTACTAGGCGTAAAACACATTTTATTTTTTTCAAGGTGTTTCACCAACTATTTTTTCACGAAATTTTTATGAGTTATAGTGCTCATGTAGAAGCATAAAATATTTTTTTTTCGTGAATGTCATTTTCAGAGAACACATAAAAAAATTATTTCATTTGTTTTTTGGTTTTTTTTTGTATATTTTTTTTCTAAAAATTTGAAAAAAAATATATGATATACTTTGTAAAATAATCTACAGCCTCGCGTTGGTTTCATTTCTCTAGCTTAATTAATTTTTGAGATACATAACTTTGAAAAATAGCCATGCGGGAGGACATTTTTGTCCATAACTCAAGGTCAAAGAGGAATTTGGTCGCGAAAAGTATATAAAATGTGTTTGTATATCAAGCCGATATTTTTACATAAGTTTCGACATAGGTTCCTATTTGGGGGCCAACTCGCCATGTGGATCCTGCTAGACCCTTTCGCAATAATTCCGGCAAAATTATATCAATTTTTTTTTGCATATTGATTAATTTTATTGTTTTATTGTAGATATAAGATACAGTTAATAGAAATTTATAGTTTTTTGTGTAAGAAAGTAAAAATAATACTTGTAAACTTAAACAAAAAATGTTAAATTTTTTGAAGAAGGATTTTTTTTACTAGTTTTACACAAATATTATAAATTTTTTCTTATTGCAAAAAATTTTCACACAAACATTTATTCGTAGTTTAGCTTTCTTTGATACAGCTTTTTCCCGACTTTCTTTCATACAGCTCATACATTGCACTGGTCTATACAAACCCGAACGTCTTTCTGCTGTTTGATTCTTTTTTTTAGCTTCTTTAACTATTTTATTTCTCCGTTAAAACTCGTAAGGTCATTGCATTTATTGCAATCTTATACATTGAAGTAATGTTTTTTCAAACAACTATCCAGTTTAATTATCAAATGATTATTTTTGTAAAAAAACTTAGACTTAGCAATTATGATTGGGCTCAAGTCAATTAAACAATTTCCAAATTTTATATATTTGCCAACTATTTTCTTGTTAACTAATTCAATTTTTGCTGTCAACTATTCAAAATCATGCCATCGTTTGATACAATTTTTGAAAAAATTAATAAAAAACAATTATAATTTTAATTATTTTTTTAACTTAATATAGTTTTGTATTTTTAATGCTGATTAAAACTGCCAATTACCACTGATTCTAAATCTTCAAGAATCTGTGAAACTGCAAGTTTATGAAATTCAAATTTCATATATGTTTCCCTATTTAAATAAGAAAATAAATAACTAAACATTTATATGATATTTTCCAATTACAAAATCTGAGCTTTCAAGTGGGCAATTCTTTTCTGTTATTTTTTGCTAAAGAAATAATTCATTTTTTAGTACAGAATACGTTTGTGAAAGATAGTATTCAGCATTCCTTTCAATATTAGATTTCGTTTATTATATATTAAAATATATAAGAAATGATGTTTTACCTTTTAACTATTTTTTCCTTCTATATGAATTTATATCATTATGTGCTTATTAGACTGATTCAAAAAAAATAATGATTTTCTTTTTTCTTAGTTATATCGAAAATATTGTGGGGAATGACAAAAAATATACTGTGAAAGTTTAAGCTCTTAATATTAATATTAAGAGGTGTCGCATCGCAAATTTAGATTTTCAATTTGAATAACATGGAAACTATATTATCTTGCACTTTGGAATTTTATAGCTCACGTTGGTGACAATATTTTGGAATGACCAAGGTATATTCTTGTAGAAAATTGAAAAACGATCTACAAAAAAAATCTACTACTATTACAGGTTTTTGATATATTTATTCCTTCAAAAGTTATTCGAGGTCAAAGTTGAACTAAAGAGAAATTTTAATATTTTTTCAATTTTTTGACGCAACCATCAATTTTATGAGAAAATTTTATAGGATATTTTTTGTAGAGCATTTTTTTTCCATAACTTATCTTTATAAAAGTTTTTGGTATTTTTCACAGGTCCTAGGTTATTTGCATTAAACTAAAAATTCCTTGAATTATTATATATTTAATATAAAAATTATGTCTTTTATTTTAAGTAAATAATTTAGGACCTGTAAAAAATACCGAAAGCTTTTTTAGAGATAAGTTATAGGAAAAAAGCGCTCTATAAAAAATGTCCTATAAAATTTTCTTATAAAATTGAAGGTTGCGTCAAAAAATAGAAAAAATATTAAAATTTCTCTTTAGTTCAACTTTGACCTCGAATAACTTTTGAAGGAATAAATATATCAAAAACTTGTAAGACCACCTTTTTTGTAGATCGTTCAATTTTCTACAAGAGTATACCTTGGTCATTCCGAAATATTGTCACCAACGGGAGCTATAAAACTCCAAAGTGCAAGAGAATATTGTTCCCATGTTATTTAAATGGAAAATCGAAATTTGCGATACGGCACCTCTTAATATTAATATTAAGAGCTTAAACTTTCACAGGATTTTTTTTTGTCATTCCCAACAATATTTTTGATATAATTAAGAAATAAAAATCATCATTTTTTTTGAATCAGTCTAATACTTATAATTTCGTATTAATATTGTTTAATTCAAAAATAATGAACATTATTGAATATTGTTCTCATGATATTTAAATGGAAAATCGAAATTTGCGATGCGGCACCTCTTAATATTAATATCAAGAGCTTTATCTTTCACAGGATTTTTTTTGTTATTTCCAACAATATTTACGATGTAATTAAGAAAAAAAAATCTTTTTTTTTTTTAATCAGTCTAGTGCTTATAATTTCGTATTAATATTGTTTTAATTCAAAAATAATGAACATTATTTTTGTCTCCTATTATTTTTTTAAAGAAAATTGCATTATACTAATGCGTTGGGAAGAAATTTCATTTTTTATTTAATAAATTTATTACAGCAACAAAAACTTATACCCAAGGGATAAACCTTTTGTCCTAAATTTTATATCAAAATTAATATTTATCTTTGAGTCATTTTTGCACTGACAGTTTATGAAAATGTGTTGACAAATATATGGCATCCATCAGTCCGTTAGAGCAGAGTTTCATATTTTATTTGTTATATTTTGTGAAATAATGAAAAATTTTATGGAATCATTAGAGGAATAAATGAAAATATATTTTGAGTTTTACCTTTGCGTCTCAAACACTTAGTTGGTGTTTGAATAATGAATATTTGTATTTTCAAGTTAATGAGCTGTAATTATTCTTTGCTATCATATATTAAATACATTACGTTGGTTGGTTTTAGGTGTAAAAAGCCGGATCGCTATCTGCAAAATCTTCCTGCCACATCTGTCATCATTTGCTTCCATAATGAAGCCTGGAGTGTACTTTTGCGAACTGTTCATTCCGTTTTGGATCGATCTCCGTCTCATCTCATTCACGAAATTATTCTCGTCGATGATTTTTCTGATATGCGTAAGTTATTCATCAAAGTTTTGTTTTTAATATTACTCTACTAATTTTGTATTTCATAAATTGAACTATTTAAAACGCTAAATTTGTGTAATTTTCGCCACGAAGATAGCTGAAGAAGATATCGATTTCATAGGCAAGACAAAAAAAAAACATTTAAAATGCAACCTGCATACTTTAATTTCTTCAAAAAAGATATTTTTAACTCCCAGTTGTTCAATTCTCCAAGTAAAGATTGATTGATCTCATACTCCCTTGGAAAGTTGAAGCAAATAGTTTATTAATAGTGCCTTTGTTAAAAAAATAGTGTTTAGTGGTTTAAACCTTGGTAAGGTTTATGACCTCACACGATCATAAATATAATTTAATTTTCACCGAAAGTTTATGATTTACTTCTTTCACTATTCTTGTTTTTAAATTAAAAAACATATTTAATTTTTTGAGTGTTTTCACAAAGCTTCAGAATCCTTCAAAACATTGAAAATAGTATCCAATAAATTAACTCGTAATTTATTATTGGCCGTACATGCAAATGTTGATATACTTGTTGAGTTGCTATGGAATTTAAAGCACATCATACTCATACTTTTCAAGAAGGTGCTCTAGAATATGGTTATTGATAATTTACAATTTAGTTCTCAAATTTGATATACACTCATCATTCAAAATCGGAAGATAGGTTCCAGATAATGAAAATTCACGTAAATCGAGACTTTAAGTTTATATAAAGTAAAGGGATAAGTTTGAGAAAACTAAGCAAAACAAGTACTTTGCATATACACATATATATCTGCAAATGAAAAGAGAATTTTATTAAGGAAAAGATTTTAGTACTCGACATAAATTTAAACATGTTTATAGTTTAAAATTGAAACCATAATTTCATTGTTATATTATAATTAAACCATTTTTTCCCCATTTTTTCTAATGTACATTCATACTTTTTAGCATTTCTTTCTATTTATTATTTCATACTATTATACTATAAACAAGCAAAATCGTGAGCGAAACACCAACTGACACCAGCGCTCCATAACCACCTTTTACTAAATGCACGGCCAAAAGAGGGAGTTACAGAAGTTTGGTCCTAGAAGTGGAGGTAATCTGTTGCAACAAATGCGTTTATGTGATACGTGCCACTAAATATATATGATTTTCTAAGAAAATATTTTTTTTCCTGCAAAGTAATGAAACCGCGTAAAACGGGTACCGCGTAAATCGAATGATGAGTGTACGTAGTTTTTTGAGATAAATTGGTAAATTATTAGTGGGGGCATTTCACGTGAAGCGGACAGCGAAAAAAAAAGTGATGTTCTGAAATTTGTTCATATTTGGCATAATTGTATTTCTAGTAAGTATGAATGTGGATACAAAATATTTTTTTCGAATGATGATTATTTGCCAAGTTATACGCTTCTAAAGAATTGTCGTTTTTGAAATTCGTTTATTTTGAACAATTTTTTTCGAACTAAATTTTTTTTTTTAAAAATATTAAATATGGTGGTTTAAATAGAAAATTAACTGTTCTTCCTAAACAAAAAATAAAACTGGACATTTTATTTTTTTTAATATACAAAACTGGAAGTAAACTTTTCAAATCAGAATTTTAGTAACTTCGACCATTTTGATTTTTTTATTTCAAAATGTAGCCTAAAGTACATTTATAATACACCAGAAGTTTCATAATGAGATCTGCAATAGTTTAGGAAATACAGGAATTAAAGTACTTATGTGTCGTACTTACCGTCGTATCCTAGCTTCCTTAGGTCAACTGGTTTACGCGATCTAACACTAAAACGCTGCAATAATTTTATTTACTATCCTACTTAACCGTATTTAATGCTCTAATAATGTTGTTGGGTAATTATTATTCAAATTCAAATAATACTTATTGAAAAAATTTTAGTAGGAAACAGTAGTTTAAAATAAATTTAATAATAAGTAATAAAATCATCTGCTAGCCAAATAGGTTGAATCATTTTATGAACGTGCTCCATAAACCTCATATTAAACTTAAACTTTCATTTTCCCTCAATTTTCCAAGTGATCGTACCCCTTCCACAGCATATTTGTTCAAAATATATTGTCTCGTCTCTTCGTTAAAACAATTAGAACAATTTTGTACAAATATTCTGTGGAAGGGGTACGATCACTTGGAAAATTGAGGGGAAATAAAAGTTTAAGCTTAACATGGAGTTTATGGAGCACGTTCACTAGAGTCATTTAACCTCTTTAGCTAGCAGACGATTTTATTACTTATCACGAAATTTATTTTAAACTACTGTTTCCTACTAAAAAGTACTATTTTAATTTGAATATTAATTACCTTGCAACATTGTTAAAGCTTTAAGTACAGTTTTAAGAACAGTTAATTTTCCATTTAAATCGCCATATTTAATATTTTAAAAAAAAAAATAATTTGAATTTTTTTTTTTCAAAAATGACAATTCTTTAGAAGCGTATAACTTGGCAAATAATTATCATTCGAAAAAAATATTTTGTATCCACATTTATACTTTTTAGAAATACAATTATGCTAAATATGAACAAATTTCAGAATATCACTTTCTTTTCGCTGTCCACTTCACGTGAAATGCCCCAGTGGACAAACATTATATTAGAATAGACAACATAAAGATTAAACAACAGAACTGAAATATTATCATTAACCAAGAAAATGTATTTAGTAATTTAGTAAAATATTCCTTTAAATTTTTCCTTTTATAACTGATAAGTACGAGTGCATCTCTTAATCTCTTATTGCCAACATATCCTTGGAGTCATTTCAATAGGTCATAAAATTTTCTATCTGAGAAAAAGTGGTTCCAAATTTTTCATGACAATTACATTTCTTTCCTGTAAATTAAGCTTTAAAATTTGATAGTTTATTGTAGTATATTCTTAAATTTTGTAGGTAAAAGCTTAAGAATAAGTTGACTTTAAACATAAACCAAGATCTTTCCCTAGTATAAACTATTTTGTATGTTTTTTTTTAAATTTAATTTCCTGTAAAGGAAAATTATTTTGAACTTTTTTTTCAGCACATACCAAAAGCCAATTGGAGGACTACATGCGTACTTTGAAAAAAGTGAAAATTATTCGTGCACCCAAACGGGAAGGATTAATTCGCGCACGATTATTGGGCGCAAAACACGCAACGGCTCCGGTACTAACATACTTAGACTCACATTGCGAGTGTGCTCCCGGATGGCTGGAACCGTTACTTGATCGAATAGCCAGAAATCCGACAAATGTGGTTTGTCCAGTTATAGACGTAATTGACGATACCACTTTGGAATTTCACTATCGTGAAAGCGGTGGTGTGAACGTCGGTGGATTCGACTGGAATTTACAGTTTAATTGGCATGCAATTCCCCAACGAGAAAAGAAGAAGCACAACAATTCTGCCGAGCCGGTCGCCAGTCCAACAATGGCCGGTATATTAAATTAACCGGATGAACTTTTCGTATTGCATCTCCTCACTGTCTATTTTGTTTTACAGGTGGTTTATTTAGTATTGATCGCATGTTTTTTGAACGTCTTGGCACGTATGATAGCGGATTTGATATTTGGGGTGGCGAAAATCTTGAATTGTCCTTTAAAACTTGGATGTGTGGTGGAACATTGGAAATTATTCCTTGTTCGCACGTCGGACATATATTCCGTAAACGATCTCCTTACAAGTGGCGTAAGGGTGTCAACGTGCTCAAACGCAACTCTATCAGATTGGCTGAAGTATGTATTACATTATATTTCATAGAAAAAGTATATTTTTTCACATTCATTTGAATTATTTCTCGTTTTTTATCTGCTCCATATACTGTGACTTTTTCCAAAGCATTATCCTAGTAAACTTAAAAATTCAAAATGAACTTAAATACACCTTCTTTACTATCCAACAGTCATTAGAAGCTCCTGATTGATAGCTCGCAAAAGCTCGCTTTCGAGTGCTTTTGTTCACGCCAAAGTAATAAATTGCCTCTCGTTAATTCTGTGTTAAAATGGATTTCAAACGAACGTAAACAAACATGTTGATTGTACAACGCGTAAGGAATTTCAAATCACTCTTATTTGTTTCCCTTCTCATTTTGTTTAACGAAGAATTTTACTGATTGTCTGAATATTTTCCAATAAGCGCAAATGAAAAAAATTGACATTGTGTTAAATTTACTGTTTATTTCAGGTTTGGATGGATGACTACGCGAAATATTACTATCAAAGAATTGGAAACACGAAAGGTGATTATGGCGACGTATCCGACAGAAAAGAATTACGACAATCGTTAGGTTGTAAGAGCTTTAAATGGTATTTGGACAACATCTATCCAGAGCTTTTTGTACCAGGAGATGCTCTTGCTGCTGGAGAGGTATGCCATTTAGTTGAATTTTTTTATTTTATTCGAATAACTTTATTGTTTCTTAATAGGTAAGAAACTTAGGAAATTCGGATAACAAGCGTAAAGATCAATGTTTGGATTCACCAGCTCAAAAGACAAATTTGTATAAGCCAGTGGGACTATATCCTTGTCATAATGAAGGCGGAAATCAGGTTAATATAACTTTGTTAAAATTTTTATTTTATTTTCAGATCGCCTCCGGTGTTACTCCGCCGTTATGTTTAGACTCCGCGTGTAAACCGGATGACATGCACGAGCCAGTTGGATTATGGCCCTGTCATAGACAGGGTGGTAATCAGGTTGGTAAATCCAAATGAGAATGCAAAAACAAAGTTTCTGGTGCCGGTTATTCTTTCCTTCTCACTAACATTATTATTAAAACTAAATTAAAATAAATTAAAAAACTAAAATTGCATTGCATCCAGAATGGAAATATTAACTTTAGTGCTCGTCATCTGGGGGATGCGGAGGGTAACTTGATACCCTGTTATTTATTATCTATTTTTTTTGAAAAATAATACATTTTATTTTTATTGTTGTAACAGTATTGGATGTACAGTCCAGCCGGGGAAATACGTCGTGATGAAGCATGTCTGGATTATTCGGGAGAAGAAGTTATTTTATATCCCTGTCATGGATCAAAAGGCAATCAGGAGTGGAAATACGACCCAAGCACTAAGCTGCTGATGCATAAAACTAGTGGCAAATGTATGGCAATTAATGAAGCACAAACTAAGATCACAATGGAAGTTTGTCGAGCAAATGTTAAACGACTACAGTGGAATTTTGAAAACTATCGTTCTGTTTAATTGTATTATCAATGTAAAATAATATACTTAGATGTTAATAAAAGTTTTATATAACATTTTTTTCAAATTATTTGAACCATAAAAGTATGTAATAAAAAAATCAAAGCAACAAATAGGTATGGATAGGCTCGGACTGAAACTATTTTCAAATCCAAAAGTAATTATAAAAAAAAAGTTTGAGTTTCCATTTATTAAATTTCACGGGTTTGAAGAGTAGCGATATGTTCAAAAAAAAAAATTTTTTTTTAATTATTATCATTACAAAATCTTTATTTTCTTAAATCTTTGTTTTTTTTGTTTAATGAAGTAGAATTGTGGTGTTTAATTCATCCTATAACTTAATTAAAAGTTTCATTCGTATTCAATAAAAATTTGGTATAAGCTTGGATCAGGAACGTCAAAATTTGAGAATTGTTTCGAATGGTTTTTTAATTACTCCTGTACGTATTGTTCACTCAAACGCAATTTCTACGTAAATTTTGACATATGCCAGAAATGAAGAAGCGACGGTTATTTTTCAAATATGTATTATCAAATATATATATATATATATATATATATATATATATATATATATACTAGTAGTTGCCCAATGCATTCGCAACTAAAGGTTTTATCTCAATGAAATGTTTAGTATGAGATAATGTAGAGTTAATCAACAATCGAAATTTTAAATTTAATAATCAGTGTTGTTAATTAAAAAAACTGCATCTAAAATTATATTAAGAAATATTTTTTTTATATAATTTTAATAACAACATTTTAAATAACGTCATTTCACTAAATTAGTAAGAAATTTGAATACTTATGTAGTACTTATACCAAATTGTCGATTTTAAATTTTGGTTCGTCTTTCAACAATCAAACTTTTTAAAATCTATTTTTTTATGAACCAATGGTTGTAATCTGGAGTAATTATATATTCGGCTGAAAAGCATTAAGGCAGCAATTTTTTGCCATATATTTACACTGTCAATTCAAATATAAAATCTTCGATACTAACTTTTCTTCGGTATTTAGAACAATTTGAAAACCAATTATCGTTATTGATAATAAATAAAACATTCGAATTTACTTCCACGCTTTCCACCTATTTCCAACAATTTTGTATGTACAACGACCAAATGTGCGAAATCGAAAAGCTTTTTAGTCATGTTATGATAACTAACATAAAGGTCATTATTTTTTTTTTCTTTTTACATTGTATTTTCAAATATAAGTGCACATTTGTGACGATGAAATTTGGAAAGTGTTTTCCTTATACGATGCAGATATATAATAAGAAAGGGTTTTGAAAATTTCTTCCTTAAAAGAGTGAAAAACGGTAGCAAAGTTTGTAAGGGATAACGTTTAATAAACAATCGAAATTTCAAATTTAATAATCAATCAAAGTCCGTTAAAAGCGAATATTTACAACTGGCTAACTATTTATCGCGCTTTTATTACAAATAATATAAATTTAAATTCATAAAAAATTTTACCATCGGGTGCGTAAATAATTATTTAATGTGCTTGAGTAATAATATTTTGACAAACGTAAATAGTTGTTATGAAAAAAATACAAAAATAATAACAAATTTGGTAAATAGCCAGCTTGAGCAAATAGGCATGTTTGAATGCCGTGCGCTGTGTCAACTTAACCCTACCAACGTTTTGAATACGTAATTGGGGATAACAGAGCGCATGCGCATAGCCCATTTTCTGCACGCACGGACGGCAAGATAGTCAATTTATATATAAGATAGCAGAACATAAAAATTTAATAGTTCAACAATGCGACAATAAATATTACCGAAGTATATTTTTCATTTCGCAAAAGTTTTGGAGTTTCCTTTCATTAATACAGTTTTTCACAAGTGTTTTTCCCATAAAAGAGTAAACTTTATTTAGAAAATTTGGTTCAAGTTCTTTCCATAATCTGGCAACGTTGCATTTTCGACTCTGTTTTTAATTTAGTTCGCTACTAATTCGGTCCATTATTGAATTTAGTCACAAAAGAGATAATTATACCATATTAGAATTAAATCATCAAAAAAATCGGGAATTAAATTAAAAACAAAGTCAAAAATGCAACGTTGCCAAATTGTGGGTGTACTAAAATGAACTTGAACCGAAAATTTAACTTTACATATTACAATATAAATACATATTTGAGAAAAACCGTCGCTTTTTCATTTCTGGCATATGTCGAAGTTTACGTACTAATTGCATTCGAGTGAACAATACGTACAGAAATAATATCGAAACCATTCGAAATAGTTCTCTTCAGTTCTGAAAATTTCGACGTTCCTGATCCAAGCTTATACCAAGAATTTTCTATATACAGAAAAACAATCATAATTGCACCTTAAAGTATCGAAAACTACAATATTTGTTTGCAAAATAATTATACGAAAGGATTTTTTTTGAAGGTAAATATTTTGTACTGATTGGATAATCTCTTGAAGTATCGAAGATTAACATTCATTTTGTTTGGCTACAAACTGGTATAATAAAAGCCAGTAAAAGCCGTAATTTTTATGTCACAGTTATATAAAAAATATGTTCATTGTACAAAAAAACAGCCACAATTTTTGTTCAAATTGTCAAAAAAATAAATAATTCCAATTGCAACACAAGAATACTCTTCCCTTTTGAATTAACAGATTATTGACGCTCAAAAAATTTTCAAGGTAATTGCATAATAAAAATTTGAAATCCGAGCCTGACAATCGCTTGGAAAAATAAAATTTTAAATTCGGCTCAACACTGGGAACAGTATTTTCTTGTAAAAGTTTTTTACGTTTTCTTAGTAAGAGAAATATGTCATTATTATTACTAAGGGGAAACATTGACCTAAATTTCTTCTCGAAAAATATTTGTTCAATAAAAAAAAAAACTAAATTTTATGATTTTCAAAACCATTGTTTTCCAGTAATTAAATTTTCTTTCGACACTGTTTGGATAACAAATAACAGAAAGCAACTAATATTTTAACATTTTTTTTTAGTGTTAAGTTTGAAAGTTGCATAAAAAGTATGTTATTTCAGTTTTGGTGTTCAATAGTCTTATTGTTATTCTAATTTTTTAATTTACAATTAGTATATGCAACAATAAACATTACGAGGCTGCAGCCATCTCTGAAAGGACTAGTGAACTTTTAGCAAATACTTTCACCATATTTGGAAAACATTAATGAACTTAAGGATATTCATTTTTTATTTTTCATCTAGCTATTATTCTAGTATAATACTATAGTGATTAAATCTTTTATGCCTACTTTAATACATTGTATTTATTAGCGGACTTTATAATTCATAATTCCCGTGGTCAAGGGCATCCTATAGAAATGCATTGGAAATTTGAGGGCATTATGAAAAATAATGCCCTCAAATTTATATTTTGCTAAGAAGGCTTGACTCCAATATGAATTCAATTCGTAACCATGCATACTTGAATTTATAAATGGAAACTTGAACTTCATATTATTTACAGATTTGAATCCATTTTGCGAATTTACAATTAAAATAAAATTTATTTTTTCTTACGAATTAAATTAAAAATAAAAATTTGTATGCACCTCAGGCGTTATTAGGTGATAATGCCCATCGAGCAACATACAGCCCTCGGGCCAGAGGCCCTTTGGCTGCATTATCACCTTGATAACGCCCTTGGTACATAAATAACTATAAAAGATCGGATAAGTGTTTCAATATTAAAAAAAAAATATCCAAGATTTTGACCTCTGTAAAATCAGTACCCGACTTTTACATATTAAAATTATAAATATATTTTTAGATTGATGACTTTTGTTAGTATTTGATTGTACCGAAAAAACTTTCGTTTATACCTCGACCGAAAAAAAGTTATTTAATTTTTAAAAACCGATAGCCACTATTGTTAGATTTTTTAAAAAAATTAACGGCTATAGATGGACCTTGACACGTATACAGGATTGTACCGAAAAAATATTGTTTCTAACTTTAACCCAAAAAAATTATGAGCATTGTAAATGCGCTTATTCCATTGTTGAATTTTATAACGACCATTAATTTTTTTTTCAACTGAATTACAAACAAATTGTATTGCAGTGCGATTTGAGTTTTAGTACATAGAAACATATTCCAAAAACATTTTCCTTCTATCTCAATCCAAACAATAGTTATAACGGTCTTTGTAAATGTAATTAGACTCTATTTACTTCATTGTTAAAACAGCAAAAACGGCCATAATATCGATTTTGTTGAGGTACAAACGAAATTTTTTGTGGATTCTTCAAGATGCTGATCTTTAGTTGATGGTGCCGGTTGAATTTTCGTTTGTACTTCAACCGAAATGAAAATAGAGTTTTCTGGCTACTACTGATTTTCCTTGAGATATTTTCCAAATTCAACGACGATACTATGTAGCTGAGGATTGTAGCGAAAAATTATTCTTCTAACTATTCCAACGGTTATTGTGATGGTTTTGTATGAGTATTAAGACTCTTACAACCTCATTGTTGAAACAATAAAAACAGCCATAATTTTAAATCTGTTGAGGTACAAAAGATTTTTTTGTGGATTCCTCCGGGTGCTGGTCTCTAGTTTATGAAACCGGTTGAATTTTCAGTTGTTCCTTAACCGGAAAGGAAATGCAGTTTTCCAACAATCACTGGGTTTTCCTGAGAGATTTTCCATATCCAACAACGATTGAGTATAGCTGCTACGTTGCTGAGGATTGTATTCAAAAATTTTCCTTCTAACGCAATCCTAATGATAGTTATAATGGTTTTTTTATGAGTAATTAGGCTCTTATTAGATATGTACTTCATTGTTGAAACAGCAAAAACAGCCATAATTTTGAACCTGTTGAGATACAAACGAATTTTGTTGTAGATTCTCCCGGGTGCTGGTCTTTTGCTTATGGAACCGGTTAAATTTTCTATTGATCCTCAATCGGAAAGGAAATGCAGTTTTCCAACAATCACTGGTTTTTCTTGGGAGATTCTCCAAATCCAACGACGATAGAGTACATCTACTATGTCCTTCTAACACAATCCCAACGGTAATTATGATGGTTTTTGTATGAGTAATTAAATTATTATTACTTCATTGTTCAAACAGCAAAAACGGCCATAGGTTTGATTCTGTTAAAAAAAATAACAGTCATTATTAAATTCAACAATGGAATAAGTACGTTTACAAAATCGTTCATTCCTATTTTGGGTTAAAGTTAGAAAAAATATTTTTTCGGTACAATCCTCTACGTGTTAAGACCCATCTATAGCCGTTAAAATTTTGAAAAATCCAACAATGGAGGACCATCGATTTAAAAAAATTGAATACCTTCTTTTGGTCGAGGTACAAACGAAAATTGTTTCGGTTCAATCAAGTACAAACGCAAGTTAATTTGAATGTATATTTAAAATTTTAATTGGTAATAGTCGGGTGCTACCTTGACAGAGGTAAGATTTTGATAATATTTTAACACTGATTATCAAATTTTTACACTGTATGAATGGTTTGAGTATCTATGTATCAAAGTTGGTTACTTCTTTATCTTTGTTCGTTAAATATTTACTAAAACTACAGTGATTAACTTAATCCTTTTTTTTTATTTTCACACTTGTTGGCATCGGCATAAAATATTTTTTTTTTGGGTAAAAATATTCAGATGACTAGGATCAAATAATAATCAATTAAAACTTTATTTATTACATGCGCAAGTAATAAATAAATGATACAATTCAGATCTCAGCTTTTTAATTTTTTTAAACAAGAAGACAATTCAGGTTGTTTAAGATCGTTTTTTTGTTTTAATATTTTTACTATTCAATTAGCTACGTTTCGTTACGTATCGTAACTTCATCAGGCTTCTTGATTCTCAAAAATAAAATATTTTCAATTTAAATTCAATAAAATATTTTAATTTTTATATTTTAATTTTAATAAAATATTTTATTGAATTTAAATTGAAAATATTTTATTTTTGAAAATCAAGAAGCCTGATGAAGTTACGATACGTAACGAAACGTAGCTAATTGAATAGTAAAAATATTAAATTAAAAAAACCGATCTTAAACAACCGGAATTGTCTTCTTATTTAAAAAAAGGAATAAATAAAGTTTTAACTGATTATTATTTGGTCCTAGTCCTCTGAATATTTTTACCAATCTATCATCATCGAGGATCTGAAATTTTACAATAATAATATTTTTTTTCTTGCTTTTTTGTGCTCAAAAATCATTATAATTCCTCTAATTGTTTCTTTCTTAAGAAAAGAACAATTAGGAAGAACAAATAAAGAAACAACCCTAAAAACTATAAAAGTACTTATGAATTTTACAAAATAACACCTTTCATCAGAATAGCGATAGCCACAAGTGTCATTTTTATTAAGCCCTGTTTTCAATAGTTCCATTTCACTGAAATTTGATTATGATAAGTTTTAAAGCAATTTTATTGTTGATATTATGATAGTTTTAACATTTTTATTACTTTTTACAGTACGAAAACTAAAAGATAAAAAATTATTGCTTGATACCACAATTTGTTAACCAGGAAATAAATTTACCAAATCAAGTATTAACAGCATAATTTTTTAAGTCTCAGGAAGTGATAAGTTAGTTTTAAAAATAATTCATAATGACAATAGTGTTATTAAAAAAACTTCGAAGAGAAAAAACTGTACTTTTAATTTTTTTAAGTACATTATGCACAATTATTTACATCAAACTATATATGGATATATCCGTTATTGAAATAACATCATTGTTAGATACAAATAAGAAAGATTTAGAGAGTAATTTTGTAAAAAGAAGTGAAAAAAATGTTCAGTTAGATCATGTGCAAACGGTTAATATTAAAGTCACAGAAGAACAAAAAAAACATATAATAAAAACCAATCTAGTCACAAATTTAACAAACCAAATGGTATTAAAAACTGATAAGGCCACAAATGAATCAAATTTTGGGGAAAATGGTATTGCTGTCTATCTTCCTTTTGTGTTGAACGATACTGTCCGAAAACTTGTGGATGAAGGCTGGGCTAAAAATGGTTTCAATCAATATGTAAGTGATTTAATTTCTGTACGAAGAAAATTGCCAGATATACGCGAAGAATGGTAAGGTTTTTGATTTACCAACTATCTGAAATGATTCAAATACCCAATAACTGACAAAAAAACTCTCAGGTGCAAACAACCAAATTTATATCTCGAAGACCTACCAGCTACATCGGTCATCATATGCTTCCATAACGAAGCTTGGAGTACCCTACTGCGAACCATTCACTCCGTTCTTGATCGATCTCCTGCTCATTTAATCACTGAAATTATTTTAGTTGATGACCATTCAAATATGAGTAAAATTTTTATGTCTACAATAATGCTAGTTGAAATGTTTAAATTAGTATGTTTATAGCCCATCTGGGAAAACCATTGGAAGATTATGTGGCATGTTGGAAGAAAGTAAAGATCATTAGAAATTCTAAACATGAAGGATTGATCCGATCACGATTAATTGGTGGAGGAGCAGCCAAAGGTCCAGTTTTAACTTACTTGGACTCACATTGCGAATGTAGTCCCGGATGGTTGGAACCACTTTTAGATAGAATCGCAAGAAATTCATCCACTGTAGTATGTCCAGTGATTGACATAATAAAAGATGGTAGTTTTGGTTATCTTCATCAACCAAATTCGAACACCAACGTCGGTGGTTTTACTTGGGAATTGATATTTGATTGGCATGAAATCCCTGCAAGAGAAAAATTGAAACGAAATAGTTCAGAGCCAGTAGCTAGTCCTACAATGGCTGGTATGACCTTTTATTATTTAGTTTTTCTTTTAATTTTTGTGGTCAAATAATTTTAGGTGGTTTATTTTCAATCGATAAGAAGTTTTTTGAAAAGCTAGGAACTTATGATAATGGATTTGAATTTTGGGGAGCAGAAAATTTAGAGCTTTCGTTTAAAACTTGGATGTGTGGTGGGCGATTAGAAATAGTTCCTTGTTCTCACGTGGGACATATTTTCAGATCACAAAATCCAATTGAGTGGCATGGGCGAAAAAATCCGCTTAAACGAAACAATATGAGATTAGCTGCGGTATGTTTTATTATCAAGTAAATCTGATTTTTTACACAATTTGTAATTATAGGTTTGGTTGGATGAATATGCTCAAAACTATTATGATAGAGCTGGTTCACCAATTGACTATGGCGATGTTTCAGCAAGAAAAGAATTACGAAAACGTCTCAAATGTAAAAGCTTTAAATGGTATTTGGATAACGTGTATCCTGAACTTTTTGTTCCCACAAATGCTGTGGCTAATGGAAGTGTACGCTTTTTATTCATCTCATTTTTTAATAACCAATTTTTCAATGTTCTTACCAATTAATTTTATTTTTTTGAAGATTGCAAATTTCCTTTCGCCATCATATTGCTTAGATTCGACGTTTGAAGACCAAAAAGTTGGTCTTCCTATTCAAATTTACAGGTGTCATAACGAAGGAGGAAATCAAGTATGACGAATCACATATCATTTAATTGAAACAAAGAAATACTAATGATTTATTTTCAGTTTTTCTTATATAGTAAAAAAGGAGAAATTCGTCGAGATAATAATTGCTTAGATTATCCAGGGTCGGTGGTTACTTATCATAGTTGTCGTGACAATGGTGAGAATCAAACATGGATTTATGATCCCCAAAAATTTCAAATCTTGCATAAAGCGACAAATAAGTGCATAAGTATCAACATTGAAAAGCTTACAGTAGATTTATTGCCATGTAATCCGAATGACCTAAAACAACAATGGAAATTTCAACATTATCGTTGGAACTCCACATTAGATTTGTAATAAAAACAATTATAAAATCTTTTTAATAAACTGAAACATAATTAATTACATATAAGAGTTATATATTTCGTCACGATAATAATATGAAGTAATTAAAATGTTTAAAAAAGTACGTATTTCATTACATTTATGCATTTATTTTTTGGTATTTAATAGTTTATATTCGAACTTATCGAGAAAATTATAAAAGAATAAATTCGATTCGCAGATTACGAATTATGAATTATAAAATAATAAATTATTTTTTGCATTAATGATTTTTTGGTTGACGCAAAATAAAGTGCAGATTCTTAATGGAACTGTAATGCTTATAATTTGAATAAATAATTAAATATTATCCGCTTTTTTATAGATTATACATCAAATCGTTTAAAGTCTATAAATCTGTTTTGTTGTATGATTAGAAAAAAATTTGCCAATTTTTTATTATTTTTATTATTATTTTTTCGATGCTACAAAGAGGCACTTGAGTACTTCACAATGAGAAAAACATTTTTTTCCTAGTAACTGATGTGTGCCTAGAGTAAAGAATTTTACAGTAAAAAAGCATTGATATAAGTGAGAACTTGGATCTTTTAACGTTAAAAATAAATAGTCGAACTGCAGGTTTTTTTGGGTATCCATGACGTTCTTTATTATTTTTGTTAAAGGAACTCTATGAATTCTTACTGCATCATTTTTCCCAAGAAAAATAATGCCAAAACATGTAAGGATTATCGGACTTTAAGCTTGATGAGTCATGTCCTAAGAGTATACCTGAAAGTAATCTTGAAGCAAATCTATGCGCAATGAGAAAGCTACATTTCGGCGGAACAATTAGGTTTGTATGTAATTCTGTAGGTTTTTATGGATATCCTGGTTTGTAGCATACAATGGGGTCTTCGGCAAAGAGTCCAAGAAGAATTGAATGATGATATCAAAGTGTTATCTCATGACAACAGGATATTTTAGAAAACCATTCGATCCTACCGATACCTAGGTAACTAAAATTTTATTCCTCGACCGGCTACTTTGTTCAGGTTTATTACACAATAAGCGATAAATCTTAAGCAAAAAAATTACTGTTGATTAGGGTGTCTTTTTTTTGGGACTATTTTTTTTTTGCTCCCATGCAGAAATTTTGTTGGAAATACTTCAAAAAAAATTCCCTAAAAGTTTGAGCTCTTAATATTAATATTAAGTACTCACTCACAGCGTGTGAATATTTTCCATTTAAAATACACGTTAACTTTGATTTTTTTTTTAATTTTTATAGCTCAGCGACATTTTATGGTATCGCCTCGTTCAAAGTCGGGATTTTTTTACAATTGTATGCTCTACAAAAGTGCCTATTGCGGCAAAATCGTAATTTACACGGGCGAGGTAGTACGGGCCACTAAACCTAGATTTTTCATAGATTTCTCGTTTTTCTCTCAGTAACTGATGAATTACAAGACCTTTAGAAAAAACTTAAATTCCAAATTTATAGGAAATTTAATTTCCTACAAAAAATTTCCAGAAACCCAAATTGCAAAGATCGATATTTCTCGAGATATTGAGCCTTGAATTTCTCTTACTATAAAATTTTTACGGATTATTGAGTAAAATTTAAGAAAATATTGATTTCTTATTCCTTATTAAAAATAGGCACTTTTGTAGAGCATACAATTGTAAAAAAATCTCAACTTTGAGCGAGGTGATACCATAAAATGACACTGAGCAATAAAAATTTTAAAAAAAATCAAATTTTACGTGTATTTTAAATGGAAAATATTCACACGCTGTGAGCGAGTACTTAGTATTAATATTAAGAGCTCAAACTTTCAGGGATTTTTTTTTTGAAGTATTTCCAACAAAATTTCGGCATGGGAGCAATAAAAAAATAGTACCAAAAAAAAAACACCCTACTGTTGATATTTGAGAATACCCAGATAATGATATCAAAATATGCCTATATTTTGTTTTTCTTAAAAAACACTTATAAGTTTAAACTAAATATCTCTAATTGCTTAACAGACTTTATAGAATCCAGATAAAAAAATGTACCTTTAGGTTTTCTTGAAAAATTTTATTTAAGCGCAATAATAATTCAATTTTTATATTTTCTTAAAAACCGAAAGAAAAATTGTTTTAATTATTATTATAAAATCAAATAAACTCAATCTTTTATGGAGTGTAACATTTTATCAAATTATTCGAACAATACAATCAACAGTATTATCAATAACAATGTACATTACAGCTGTTTTATCGAAAGTTTGTAAGCTTTGTTAAAAAGATTATGACAAAACAATTTTCTTTTTTTATTTTAAAATATTAAACAAACATATCCATGATTAATTGTACGTAAAACTTTTATTACCTATAGTTTTATATGGTTTCACCAATTTTTTTGGCATGAAGGCTAAAAGATAAGGAAATTTATCGTTTGATAACGTTGCTTATGCGTTAATTTTTTTAAACCATTTTACAATCAAATGTAGAAACATGTTTCATAATAGATACCATAGCAGTGAACACAAGAGTGATGATTTCGTAATTCATTTAAATCTAGAGAAAAAAAAATTAATAAAACTCAGCATGGCCGTCACTGTTGCAAAAAAAAATCAGAAACATAAAGTTTTTTCCCTAATTGTTTTAAGTTCACTATTTACTGTTTTGTACATAACATTGGATTCATACCAATATAACAATGATATCATTGCTGTGGTTGAAAACAAGAAAAAGGAGCAATCAATAGTTGGAATAGAAAAAACGAAGAGAGAGTTAAAAACTCGCCAAGGAGAAAATGCTCAATTAAACCCTGTGCAAACAATTGACTTTAAAGCAATGGAAAAACAAAAAGATCTTCTTAAACTGGAAAGCATTCCAGACAAAAAACCGGAAAAGCAAAAGATTTTAAAAGCGCCTGACATCATATTAAAATCGACATTTGGTGAGGATGGTAAGGCTGTGAATCTTCCATCTGTTTTAAACGATACGGTCCGAAAACTTGTGGATGAAGGATGGGTTAAAAATGGTTTCAATCAATATGTAAGTGATTTAATTTCTGTGCGAAGAAAATTGCCAGATATGCGCGAAGAATGGTAAGGTTTTTGATTTACCAACTATCTGTAATGATTCAAATATCCAATAACTGACAAAAAAACTCTCAGGTGCAAACAACCAAATTTATATCTCGAAGACCTACCAGCTACATCTGTCATCATATGCTTCCATAACGAAGCTTGGAGTACCTTACTGCGAACTATTCATTCCGTTCTAGATCGATCTCCTGCTCATTTAATCACTGAAATTATTTTAGTTGATGACCATTCAAATATGAGTAAAATTTTTATGTCTACATTAATGCTAGTTGAAATTTTTAAATTAGTATGTTTATAGCCCATTTGGGAAAACCTTTGGAAGATTATGTGGCACGTTTGAAGAAAGTAAAGATCATTAGAAATTCTAAACATGAAGGATTGATCCGATCGAGATTAATTGGTGGAGGAGCAGCCAAAGGTCCAGTTTTAACTTACTTGGACTCACATTGCGAATGTAGTCCCGGATGGTTGGAACCACTTTTAGGTAGAATCGCTAGAAATTCATCCACTGTAGTATGTCCAGTAATTGATATTATCAGTGATAAAAACCTTTCTTATATTTATTTCACAAATTCGGAAACCTACATCGGTGGTTTCACTTGGAATTTGTTATTCGATTGGCATGGAGTCCCTAAAAGAGAAAAAATGAAACATAAAAGTTCTTCAGAGCCAGTAGCTAGTCCAACAATGGCTGGTAAAACTGTTTATTATAAACTTTTTCTTCTTATATGTGTTTGAAAAATTTTGTAGGTGGTTTATTTTCAATCGATAAGAAGTTTTTTGAAAAGCTAGGAACATATGATAACGGATTTGATTATTGGGGTGCCGAAAATTTAGAACTGTCGTTTAAAACTTGGATGTGTGGAGGGCGATTAGAAATAGTTCCTTGTTCACACGTGGGACATATTTTCAGAGCTCACAATCCTGTTGAGTGGCATGGGCGAAAAAATCCGGTGAAACGAAACACTATGAGATTAGCTGCGGTATGTTTCGTTATCAATTTAATCTGAATTTTAGCACTATTTGCAATTATAGGTTTGGTTGGACGAATATGCTCAAAACTACTACGATAGAGTCGGTCCACCAATTGACTATGGGGATGTTTCATCAAGAAAAGAATTACGAAGACGTCTCAAATGTAAAAGCTTTAAATGGTATTTGAATAACGTGTATCCCGAACTTGTTGTTCCCGCAAGGGCTGTTGAAAGGGGAAATGTAAGTATTCCTGTATATTTTTGCATAATCTTTGCAAAGTCGTTCTGCATATTAAAAATGAATATTTTTAATAATGTGATCTTAAACACTTGAATAAAACGATTAGTTGGCGACAAATTTTTATATTAAGCCCTTATCTTTTTCATATCTTTTTTAGATTGCCAATGCTCTTTTACCATCATATTGCTTGGATTCACCATTTAATGAGAAAAAAAGCGGACAGCCTATTCAAATTTATAGATGTCACAATCAAGGAGGGAATCAAGTACAGGAATTTTTTTCGATCAAGAAGAAAACAAATAATAAAATCAATTTTAGTATTTTCTTTACAGTCAAGTAGGTGAAATTCGACGAGATAATTACTGTTTAGATTACCCCGGTTCAAAAGTTACATATTATGAATGCCATGGAGCAGGTGGAAACCAACTATGGGTTTATGATTCAAAAAAATATCAGATACTTCACAAAATTACAAATAAATGTATGAGTATCAATAAAGAAAAACTAACAGTTGATATGGTGGCATGCAATCCAAATGATCAAAAACAGCGATGGATTTTTCATCATCATAATTTAAGTCAACTTTAGTGTTCCACAAGAAGAAGAAGTTTTAGACTCGGTTTTAATTCATAGACTTTTTTCCTTTTATCAAATTGTGTTCTAATAATTTTAATTATTCTTATATCTATTTAGATATCACAGAAAATAATATACATTGCAATATTATTAAAACTTAATTAAAATATGTAAGAACTAAAAATGCAATGCATCCAGAATGGAAATATTAACTTGAGTTGCTGTTAACTGGGGGATGCGGAAGGTAACTTAATACCCTGTTATTTTTAATCTTACATTTATTGTTTTATTGTTTTAACAGTAATGGATGTACAGTCCAATCGGGGAAATTCGACGTGATGAAGCATGTCTGGATTATTCGGGAGAAGAAGTTATTTTATATCCTTGTCATTGATCAAAAGGCAATCAGGAGTGGAAATACGACTAATAAAACTAATGACAAATGTATGGCAATTAATAAAGCACAAATTAAGATCACAATGGAAGTTTGTCGAGCAAACGTTAAACGACTGCAGCGGAATTTGAAAACTATCGTTTTGTTTAATTGTATTATCAATGTTAAATAATATACTTAGATGTTAATAAAAGTTTTATATAACATTTTTTTCAAATTATTTTGAACCATAAAATTATGTTATTAAAAATTCAACTGTGTATACAATATATAAAATATATTGCAGTTCAATTTATGTAGTATAATTTAATATAATAAGATCTAAAAATCATACCATAAACATAAATTTGAACAGAAGTTCATACAAAAATATTTGTGACGTATTGTCTAGATACGTATTTCGATTGCCAAGCAACCTTCCTCAGTGGTCATCAAGTAGTTTGATCACTTCGTAACTGTGATGATTCACAAAATAATCACGGATTGACCTCAATTTATAAGTCGTGCCTTTCTCTTTTTGCGATGTGGTTATGTAGGGGGGGGTGTTGTGCATCCAATCGGTTTGTGCAGTGACCACTTTTTAAAAGTCTAACTTCTGCAAATGTATGCCCTGTTTCCAGTGCATGTTCTGCCACACATGATTTTTCCACTCTTGCATATTTTATGTTTGCCAGATGTTCCTTATACCTAACCCCTATTTATGTTCTAGTCTGACCGACGTAGCTTTTATCACAGCCCGTGCAAGGGATTTCATAAATTTCTGATCTTTGTATGTCCGAAATTTTATCTTTAGAACCGTTGAAAAATCCATCCAACTTTTTGGTTGTATATCCAGCCTTTATTCCAAACTGTTTTCATATCCTTTCGATTTTTTGGGAAATCCCTGGATAATAAGTTAAAACAACAAACAGGTATGAACAGGCTCGGACTAAAACTATACTCAATTCCAAAAGTAATTATAACAAAAAGTTTGATTTTCAGACTTATTGTTTGCATACTGACCAATAATAATTACAATTTTCATAGGTTTTGAAAAGTAGTGATTTGTCCAAAAAAAAAAAATGTTTTTTTAAATGTTCACCATCACAAAGTCTTTATTTTCCTGAATCTTTTTTTGTTTAATGAAGTGGAATTTCGGTATTTGGTTCATCCTATAAATTGGTTAAAAGTTTTCATTGAATTTCGGACTTCAATCATATTCAATAAGAATTTTTCATTTTGGTCTTTTTTAAAGCAGCTTAAAAAGTATCTTTTCTCAGTATATTGTACATATTTATCATTTAATAAATCACTCGCAAACTTTGGAGATCAAGTTATAAAAATATGGAGTCTCAATTTTGTAAATTTTAATCCATCGTTTTTGAAATAAGTCTTTCCATAAAAGGAAAATTTGCTAGACCTGTTTTAATAGAAGACATTCAGCTAAATATTATTTGAATAAATATTCTATATACAGAAAAACAACCATATTTCCACCTTAAACTATCGAAAATTACAATATTTATTTGTCAAGTGAGCACCCCACTTTTGCAAATTAAAATTTTAAATATATTTTTTGATTGACTTTTGTTTGTACTTGATTATACCAAAAAAGTTCTTCAACCAAAAAAAAAGGAATTAAATTTTTAAAAATCGCAATTGCTGTGGCTAAAGGACGTGTACGCTTTTTCTTAATCTCATTAATTTTTAATAACAAACTTTTCAATGTTCTTAGTATTTAAAAATTTGTTGAGATAATAATTGTGGCGACAATGATAAGAATCAAACATGGATTTGTGATCCCCAAAAATTTCAAATCTTGCATAAAGCAAATAAGTGCATAAGTACCAACATTGAAAAGCTTACAATAGATTTAATGCTATGTAATCCGAATGACCTAAAACAACAATGGAAATTTCAACATTATTGTCGGAACTCCACATTAGATTTGTAATAAAAACAATTATAAAATAATATTAATAAACTGAAGCATAATTTATTACACATAAAAGTTATATATTTCTTCACGATAATAATATGAAGTAATTAAATTATTTAAAAAGGTACGTATTTCATTACATTTATGCATTTATTTCTTGGTATTTAATAGTTTATTTTCGAACCTATCGGGAATATTATGAAATAATAAATACGATTTGCAGATTACGAATTATGAATTATAAAATAATAAATAATTGTTTGCATTAATGATTTTTTGGTTGAAGCAAAATCAAATGCAAATTCTTTATGGAACTTTATTGCTTATAATTTCAATAATTATTTAAATATTATCCACATATGTATACAATAGGTATACATGAAACCGTTTAAAGTTTATAAATCCTTTCTATTGTATGATTAGAAAAAAAATGCCAATTTTATTATCTTTTCGATTATAGAAAAAAGCACTTGAGTACTTCACAATGAGGAAAATATTTTTTACCTAATAATGAATGTATTTTTAGCTTAAAGATTTTGACACCAATTATTATTGATTTTATTAAGAATTTGGATCTTTAAACATTAAAAATAAATAGCAGAACTGCAAATTTTTTTGGGTATCCATGACGATCTGTTTTTTTTTTCACTAGTTTAACTATTTGTAAAATAGTTTGCTTTATTCTTGAGTTCATTAAGGGTTCGTAAGAATGGCACTTGACTTGGGTCACTACTCAACAGTAGATCCACTGTGTTTTTGATGGTACTCTCGTTATTGGTACCAAATTCACACTAGATGATGGTATTATTAATCACTTGAAATTAGGAGGTCTCCATGATGATTCCTTTTAAGGCGCCTTTGTTCTCTGGGTAGAGGAAGATCTTCAATGGTGTTTAAATGAAGTAGGTTACTGTGACTCGCCATTGAGCAGTAAAGCTGAGAGTTGGATCTGTTAATAATTTCCTTCACTGTGGGCATGTGGAGATCCCTGTGTATGTTCTCATTTCGGACGTACCATGGCACGTCCGTGAGTGTTCTTAATGTCCGATTTTGCAACACCTGTACACGATTCAATTGGGTTTTGCGAGCTGCTCCCCAAAGTGTTGACGCATACTGCCAAACAAGTCGGATGATGGATGTATATAGAAGGCATTTGTTGTTCAGGCTGAGGGGAGAGTACCTTCCTAGGTGTGACCTGAGTTGCCTCAATCTTGCCCGCAGTCTATTAACCAAATTATCTACGTGTTTTACGTATGTCAGTCTTTTGTCGAGGGTAACTCCATGGTAGCGTGTTGAATCGGATCTCGGAACCGGTACACGATCCAGGTGAATCTCGATGGTTTCACTGGTTTTTCGGTACGTAAACTCTATTAGGGAGGACTTCTGTGGATTGACAGTTACTCTCTATTGCTCCATTGCACGCTGACTAGCGTTACTAATCAAAATAACCAGGTCATCAGCGAACATGGCCATTATGTTGTTGAAGACTGTGGGAATATCACTCACATAAATCAAGTAGAGCAGTGGGCTCAAGACACTGCCCTGAGGAGCTCCAGCGCTGATTGGTTTTGAGGCTGATCTCACGTTTCCATATTTGACGCTAAAGGTTCTGGAAGAGAGATAGGATTGAATGATTCTATTGTATGAATTGGGTAGAATGGGTTTTAATTTGGAGAGAAGACCAGCGTGCCAGACTCTATCAAATGCCTATTGTGTGTCGATAAATAAGCCTAGGCAGACCTGTTTTTCCTCGTATGACTCAAGAATTACATCTATTATCCTGTGTAATTGCTGCGGACAAGAGTGGTCTGGTCGAAATTCAAACTGGTAGTCTGAAATTAGATGAGAAAGATGGAACATTAGTTAAGGGAGTAGGAGTTTTTCAAATATTTTGGAAAGAAGAGAGAGAAGGCTGATTGGTCGATAGCTCGTTGGATCTGTCGCGGGCTTATTTGATTTTTTGATCAGGATGATTTCAGCGTGTTTCCAAACTTTGGGAAAGTAGGCAAGTTTTAGTGAAACGTTGTAGATAGAAGTGAGTAGGACTAAAGATTTTCGGGGTAGGTTTCTAAGAAGAGGTTGGGTGATTTGTGTTAGGAGTTCTATCAGGGGCTGGATGAGGGATGTAAGACTTTCAAGTTTCTTGAGAAGCTCTAACATGTGAGGATTTTCGAGAGGGTGGAAGGGTTCGGGGGTTTGTCGTAAGACTTGTGAATAGAGGAGTGGAGAGGGCAAGTGTTGATTTTGGTGTGGAAAGTTTTGATTGTGATTAGGCGGATTAAGTAAATTTGCGTTATGTGAGGATATGGATTGGAGTGGTTTGTTTGGAAGACGACTTTTTGAGCTGCTACGTGAACTGGGCATCCTTTGTAATTGGCTGTATGTGGCCCCTTGCAGTTTACGCATACTGAAGTGCTTTCTGGTCGTTTCGGGCAGTCTGCTTGAAGTGTGCATAATTACACAATCGGCAGAAAGTCAAAGTGAATGACTTCTGTTCTGATTGATATGCATTTCAGAGGTCTTCGACTTGTATTGCACACATAGCTTAGCCAGGTGAGCTATGGCTCACGGGGCAAGCCACACATTCAAACATTATAAAAGACTCTGCAAATAATTAAGGAGTTAGCCATTAAGAAGTCAGTCTTTCAGAATAGTCATTAAAGACTAGTCATGAAGGAGTAGTCAATAAGAATCATTATTATAACGGAACGAGTTAATAAATCATATGAGTTAAAAGGACAAACGTGTTTTACTCCACCATCCCTAACGAGAACATTTCATGCTGTTGGATGTGAATTTTCACATTTGACACAGCGAGGTTATGACGATCTGTATTTATTTTATTTCATTATGAAAGCATATGAATAAAATCTTACTGCATCATGCTTCCCAACAAAAAAAAAATAATAATGCCAAAGCATGTGCGGATTTTCGGACATTAAGTCTGATGGGTCATGTCCTATCAGTATATCAGAAAGTAATCCTGCAGCGTATCTATGCGCAATGTGACAGCCACATTTCGGCGGAGCAATTTGAATTCTGGAGCGTGTTCGTGGGTATATCGTCGAATCCTGATGATAGCTGGGAGGGATCACATGTGAAATGAAAAAGTATTAACGAAACTTAATACCACAAGAACTCTTATGATATCTATAAAAAATAGAACTGTATTATATTTTGGTTACGTCATTCATAACAACAAAAATCACTTACTCCTGCTTATAAATCATGTTCGGATTGAAGCAAAAAGAGCTCAGAGAAGAAGAAGGTCATCCTGGCTAGCTAACCTTCGTGAAAGGTTTGGTCAAAGCACTAGAGCACTCTTCCGCGCTGCTGTACCAAAAAGATAAATTGCCTTGCTGATCGCCACTCTTCAACGTTGTAGAGGCACCAAACAAAGAAGAAGATGAATGAAAGCACTGAAATATGTGTGAATCTTCTTTTATCGGTCACCTGCTCTCACTTTTTCTGAAACCTATCGATCTCTGTATCTTTTCTACCCAGCAAAGTCATTTTTTTACTATTTGAAATTAATCCTTCGTTTGTTGGACAACAAACCAATCCTCTCTAAGACAAATCATGCCTGCTCAGTATCTAAGAGAAGTGTGCTTGATTTTTTTATCTGCAAGGCAACTCCACTAATGGAATGTGTTTCAGACTATTTAACTACTGTTTACTAGAAGGTTGGTCACCAGATGATTGGCATGGTCATTTAATTTTTGTTGATATTTGGCAAGGTTTGTAAATTACACAGGTTGCCCCATTAGAAAAAAATACGTCATACGAAGAATTTTGAAATTTGAATCAGTCTGAAGATATGTACGAATTTCTTCTTAAGAACGAAACATAGCTAATTGAATAATAACCTGAATTGTCTTCTTATTTAAAAAATATAAAAGCTGAGATCTGAATTTTATCATCTGTATTTTATAACCCTTGGATATTTTGTACTGTGCCTGGTGATTTCCTCCCTGTCAGATGCCATCTGTAGATTTTTATGGATATCCTGGTTTGTAGCATACAATGGGGTCTTCGGCAACGAGTCCGAGAAGAATTGAATGATGATATCAAAGTATTATCTCATGACATTAGGATATTTCAGAAAACCTCTCGATCCTACCGATACATAGGTAACTAAAAAATTTTTCCTCGACCGGCTACTTTGTTCAGGTTTATTACACAATAAGCGATAAATCTAAAGCAAAAAAATTACTGTTGATATTTGAAAATATCATGCCGATAATGATATCAATATATACCTATATTTTGTTTTCTAAAAACACTGATAAGTGTAAAAAAATATCTCTCATAGTTTAACATGTTTTATAGATCCCATAAATTATAATTTACCTTTAAATTTTCATGAAAAATTGTATTGAAATGCAATAATAGTTCAAATTTTCTATTTTCTTAAAGACCGAAAGAAAATTATTTAATTTATTATTAGAATATCAAATAAACTATTACTTTTAGGGAATATAAAATTTTATCACATTATTCTAACAATACAATCAACACTATTATCAATAACAATGTACTTTACAGCTGTTTTATCGAAAGTTTGTAAGCTTTGTTAAAGAGATTATGACAAAAGAATTTTTTTTTATATTTTAAAATATAAAACAAACATATCCATGGTTAATTGTACGTAAAACATTTATTACCTATAGTGTTATATGGTTTCACCAATTTTTTTGGCATGAAGGCTAAAAGATAAGGAAATTTATCGTTTGATAACGTTGCTTATGCGTTAATTTTTTTATACCATTTTACAATCAAATGTAGAAATATGTTTCATAATAGAATCATAGCAGTGAACACAAGAGTGATGATTTCGTAACTTATTTAAATTTAGAGTAAAAAAATTAAAAAAACTCAACATGGCCGTCACTGTTGGAAAAAAAATTCGGAAACATAAAGCTTTTTTCCTAATTGTGTTAAGTTCATTATTTACTATTTTATACATAACATTGGACTCATATCAATATGAAAATGATATCATTGCTGTGGTTGAAACCAACAAAAAGGAGTTATCAATAGTTGAAATAGAAAAAACGAAGAGAGAGTTAAAAACTCGCCATGAAGAAAATGTTCAATTAAACCCTGTGCAAACAATTGACTTTAAAGCAATGGAAAAACAAAAAGATCTTCTTAAACTGGAAAGCATTCCAGACAAAGAACCGGAAAAGCAAATGATTTTAAAAGCGCCTGACGTCATAATAAAATCGACATTTGGGGAGGATGGTAAGGCTGTGAATCTTCCATCTGTTTTAAACGATACGGTCCGAAAACTTGTGGATGAAGGCTGGGCTAAAAATGGTTTCAATCAATATGTAAGTGATTTAATTTCTGTACGAAGAAAATTGCCAGATATACGAGAAGAATGGTAAGGTTTTTGATTTACCAACTATCTGAAATGATTCAAATACCCAATAACTGACAAAAAAACTCTCAGGTGCAAACAACCAAATTTATATCTAGATGACCTACCAGCTACATCTGTCATCATATGCTTCCATAACGAAGCTTGGAGTACCCTACTGCGAACTATTCATTCCGTTCTAGATCGATCTCCTGCTCATTTAATCACTGAAATCATTTTAGTTGATGACCATTCAAACATGAGTAAAATTTTTATATCTACATTAATGCTAGTTGAAATTTTTAAATTAGTATGTTTATAGCCCATTTGGGAAAACCTTTGGAAGATTATGTGGCACGTTTGAAGAAAGTGAAGATCATTAGAAATTCTAAACATGAAGGATTGATCCGATCGAGATTAATTGGTGGAGGAGCAGCCAAAGGTCCAGTTTTAACTTACTTGGACTCACATTGCGAATGTAGTCCCGGATGGTTGGAACCACTTTTAGATAGAATCGCTAGAAATTCATCCACTGTAGTATGTCCAGTAATTGATATTATCAGTGATAAAAGTTTTGCTTTTACTTATAACACAAATTCCGAAACCAACGTCGGTGGTTTCACTTGGGATTTGATATTCGATTGGCATGGAGTCCCTTCAAGAGAAAAAATGAAACATAATAGTTCTTCAGAGCCAGTAGCTAGTCCTACAATGGCTGGTAAAACACTTTATTATAAACTTTTTCTTCTTATACGCGTTTGTAAAATTTTGTAGGTGGTTTATTTTCAATCGATAAGAAGTTTTTTGAAAAGCTAGGAACATATGATAACGGATTTGATTATTGGGGTGCCGAAAATTTAGAACTTTCGTTTAAGACTTGGATGTGTGGTGGGCGATTAGAAATAGTTCCTTGTTCACACGTGGGACATATTTTCAGAGCTCACAATCCTGTTGAGTGGCATGGGCGAAAAAATCCGGTGAAACGAAACACTATGAGATTAGCTGCGGTATGTTTCGTTATCAATTTAATCTGAATTTTAGCATTTTTTGCAATTATAGGTTTGGTTGGACGAATATGCTCAAAACTACTACGATAGAGTCGGTCCACCAATTGACTATGGGGATGTTTCATCAAGAAAAGAATTACGAAGACGTCTCAAATGTAAAAGCTTCAAATGGTATTTGGATAACGTGTATCCTGAACTTTTTGTTCCCGCAAGTGCTGTTGCAAGTGGAAGTGTAGGTATTTCTATATATTTTTGCTTAATCTTTGCAAAGTCGTTCTGCAGGCATGAATATTTTTAATAATGTAGTCTTAAACAATTGAATAAAACGATTAGTTGGCGACACATTTTTTAAGCCCTTATATTTTTCATATCTGTTTTAGATTGCCAATGCTCTTTTACCATCATATTGCTTGGATTCACCATTTAATGAGAAAAAAAGCGGACAGCCGGTTCAAATTTATAGATGCCACAATCAAGGAGGGAATCAAGTACAGGATTTTTTTTAGATCAAGTAAAAAAAAATAATAATTTCATTTTTAGTATTTCCTTTTTAGTCAAGTAGGTGAAATTCGACGAGATGAGTTGTGCTTAGATTATCCGGGTTCAAAAGTTACATATTATGGATGTCATGGAGCAGGTGGAAACCAACTATGGGTTTATGATTCAAAAAAATATCAGATACTTCACAAAATTACAAATAAATGTATGAGTATCAATATAGAAAAGCTAACAGTTGATATGGTGGCATGCAATCCAAACGATCCAAAACAACAATGGATGTTTCAACATCATAATTTGAATATAACTGTAAATTCATTAATGTTCAACAAGAAGAAGTAGTTTTAGACTGGGTTTTAATTCATAAACTTTTTTCTTTTTATCCCATTGTGTTCGAATAATTTTAATTATTCTTATATCTATTTAATATTATGGAAAATAATGTACTTATTTCGAATATTAATTATTCTTTTAAATTTATTTTTGCATCAAAAATAGATAATAACAAACAAAAACACTGTATAATTATTATTGAAGTTAGCCGTTAAATAGAGTTCTCTATCTCTCTATAAAGACAAAATTAAAAAAGTAAGGTAAAACGTACATTTATTTGAAAGTCATAAGTGTTAATTTCATAACTTATAAAAAAAATTTATCTCATCAGTCCTGAGACAACCCGAACAATTTTAGTGCTTTTGATTGCAACAAAAATGGAACTCCGTCGGTAGTTTCTTCTAATTTGTGGCCAAACTAATTTGGTAACGATGATATTAATTGTGCCCTTAATTCGGAGAAAAGGAGGCAAATTGTGAACAAAACCTGGTATCATTTTATGTGTAGTACAGTGATGCATTTTTGAAGACCATTCCCTGAAACATTACAATAAAATATGATGTCATATTTCTATAATAGAACATCTTCGAGTTTAAAAATTCTAATCGACGTTATTTTCCTATTGTTTGGATACTCTAACGGTAATCAATTACGACTGATTTGATATTCATGAGAAATAAGATACCACTGTATTATTTTTTGCCTTAATTCAAGTTGGAAGTTAGTGGAAAACTTCTCGATCTAGTTGAAACACTAGAACTGCCTTACGCTTTCCTTAGATTGCAAAAAACGAAATGAAAATTTTAAAGAAGTTCGATCTGTGAATGTTAATCAGAAAAGTGACCAAGAATCTTCAATAGAAGGAAGAATCACATTGAATTATAGAACTTGAAAATAAATGCTTTTATTTTAAGAGGGTATTCTAGTCTATAGGGGCCCGAATTTCGACCGTTTTTTGATAATTTATAAAAAAGAAGCATTTGATATTTTTAGTATCCATTTTTTTATCATTTGTTTATTGATGCTTGAAGAAAATACAAAATAAATTTCAAAAAAAAAAATCGTGGAGTAATGCATCCTAGAAGTAGAGGGGAAAAAAAAGGCCGTGTCCTGGTTGTTATGATTTCAACCCCTGTAACCATCTGAAAAATAAAAGAAGGGTGAATTCTTAATCTGTATGAATGTAGCTATCTTCCGAACCAGCGAATCCAAAAACAAAATTTTTTTTCCATAAAATGGCGGCTACTCATAAACTAGGTCGATTTTTTCACTGATTTTTTGACTTTATCAATTTTTTTAAAAATATTAGGAATTAGAATTTTTTATTTTTTGCTAGCTTCAAAGATAAACAGATATTTAAGGAATATTCATGCCAAATTTCAAGTGAATCGGCTGGTTAGAACTTGAGATATCTTGAGAACCGTATCGAAAAAAGTAGTTTCGAGAAAAAAGCGTTTAAAGTTCCAGTCGTACGCTCAACCGTTCTGCTGGCCATGTCACTCAAACGGCTATAACTACGAAAATAATTCGAATTTGAAAAATCCTTTTAGGGAGACATTTTTGAATATCTAAACTATAGAATAATGAACAAAAAAAAAAATCGATTTTTTCGAATTTCTAGACTAGAATACCCCTTTAATGCATCAAAATTGTTTCTTAAAAAATTATTGTTCTTTCGTAATCTAAAAATTTATCGTTCATAATTATTGAGACAATGAAATTATTTTTAAATATATAATATAATTTATTCCATAGTTTACTAAGATAGCACCAATATAACAATAAACGTCCAATAGATAAAGATTCTTTAAAACATTTTCTGTTTCAAAAAATAAAACTTTGTTAAATTTAAAATTTACTTTTTTTTGATTGATCCAACAATTACCATCCGTTTTTAAGTAACTGAAATGGTTTATTTGGTGCGAAGATGGAAAATAAGCTACACAATTATTTTAACATTCTTGATGTACACATGTATGCTGATAGTTTCTATAAACGATAACATTGAGAAAGATTTGTTAATAGAGGAAATTATAAAGCAAAACAAATTAAAAGTTGAACCAATTCTGCTTGAAATATACGAAGCACACGAAAAACAAAGTACAAGAACTTTCTCTACACTTCAAATACCAATAAAAAGAAACTATCGCAAACGTTTACAAACTTTACCAACTACTAAACCTAAAACAGTGTTAAAACGGGGTGAAAATGGAACGTCCGTATTTCTAACCGCGGAAGAAGAAAAGGAAAACAAGGATCTGATCGACAAAGGTTGGAAAGATCATTATTTCAATGAATTTGTTAGCAATTTGATATCAGTTAATCGAAGTCTATTAGATCCGAGAAATAACTGGTACGATTTATGTATTTTTATCTTCTTAATAATATCTAAAATACGTTTTAGGTGTAAGGAACCTGATAGATTTATGAAAAATTTACCGCCTACATCTGTTATTATATGTTTTCATAACGAAGCATGGAGTGTCCTACTTCGAACAGTTCATTCTGTACTTAATCGTTCGCCTCCGAATTTATTGACAGAAATACTTCTTATTGACGATTTTTCAGCCATGGGTATTTATTTTCCTTTTTTTATACCTTCAAAAAAATTCACCATCAAAATAAAAGTAGGTACTTGAGCTTTTTTTGAAACGAGAAAGTCTTAAATAAAGGTTTCACCTTTTGGCTCAGTCCAATTCAGTCGGTCCAGCACTGGTCGCTTGACTATTTTATTTAACTCTGATTTTTTTTTTTGCTGTCACCCCAACATGTTGGTAGTTCAAATTCATTATTATTTTAATTTTATTGTTTTTAGTTTTCCGGTGGTGGCCATATTAATTTTACTAGGCGCAGACATTTTCGCACTTTTAAGGGTTTGCGGAAACTTAATTATCTCAGGCCCTATTTGTCCATTCAAAATGAAACTAAAAGCAGTGTGTTCATGAAAATATAAGCTATAACGGTGTAACAAGACGTTTTCCCCTAAATGTAATTCTAAGGGGTGAAATATCAGCCTAAATTTTTAACTCTCATTTGTGAAAACTCCAATTTTCACGGACAGATTGTGTAAGAAGGGAAAGAGTCTACACGTTAAAACTGTTTTTACAAACATTTTGATACTAGTTGTATTCAAATACAAAATTGAAGTCTGAGACTTTAAGCCTTTTTAAAATAAAAAATAACAAAATATAGAAATTTTCAAAATTTGCGATTTTCTGACCTCAATATCTCTGGTGGGGGACCAGATAAAAATCTGAAATATCACCCCATTATAGTACTGTATGATAGTATTATGCACCTAAAATTTGGAGTTTGAGATTTGACTAGGAGCAGAGGTATTCAAGCACAAACTGTCAAAATAATGCATACTTCAGTAGGTGAATATAATGTATTTAACCATTTAATATGAAACATTAGGGTGTCCGTTATTTCCCAAATTGATTTTTTTACAGCGATCGCCCCCTGAATTTTTAGTTTAAGATATAAAAAAAATTATCCAAAACAATTAAGCTCTTAATTTCTTGATTAAACCGTGCCGGAATCATGTTACTTTTACCATTTAAATAACATGGAATTATTTGACTTTTTACTTTTAATTTTTTTTCTCAGAAACAAATGGATAAAAGGATTTACGGTCAAATTATTCTGACGTAAAATTTAACGCTCTACAAAAAAGATCTCTTATGAGTTTTCGATTAAATCACTCCATTAAAAGTTATTCAACATTTAACTTTTTAACGACAAATCAATAAAAATGATGTTGACTACAAGTTCTAAGAAATTTCTCATAGATGGCGTCAGGTGAAATGGTAAAAATTCGAATAATAATTGAACTTTTGTCGACAGTCTCATTATTTAGTATGCAATTCACTTCGTAGGTACAAAATATTGATTAAAGTACGAAAATTTATCCTGGATAATTTGAATTTCACGACTATAGCGAATTCGGATTTTATGTCACCGGTTTTAATTGTCAAAAAATGATTTTGTGTTTGTTTAATTTTCAGTTCAAGTTAACACAAGTTAACAAAGTTAACACAAATAATCACTTGCGCTCTAATGATAATAATTTTTATCTTCTCTTCCAATGATTTTATAGTTAAAAAAAGTAAAAATGAGCAAAAAGTTGAAAATATTGCAAGATTTATATAAGGCACCAGTGAAATGTTGAATAACTTTTAACGGAGTGATTTAATCGAAAATTCATACGAGACCTTTTTTGTAGAGCGTTAAATTTTACGTCAGAATAATTTAATCTTAAATCTTTTCATCCATTTGTTTCTGAGAAAAAATATTAATAGTAAACAGTCAAATAATCCCATGTTATTTAAATGGTAAAAGTAACATGATTCCGGCACGGTTTAATCAAGAAATTAAGAGCTTAATTGTTTTGGATAATTTTTTTTATATCTTAAACTAAAAATTCAGGGGGTGAACGCTGTAAAAAAATCAATTTGAGAAATAACGGACACCCTAATGAAACATATACTTAGTAAAAAGGGCATTTTACACAAAACAACATATACTCTGGGCTAACTGTTACTCATATCTTAAATTTAAAACATATACTTCTTTTTGAAAGCTTATAATGTATTTACGTACCCATAGTCATCAACTAGTCTTGATGTTCGACAAAAAGCTAAGAGATCTCTTAACACACAATTGAGAGGTGATAGTGTGAAAGTGACCAGTCACAGTTGTTAGTTCCGCTGGTGTGAGCTTTCTTAGATTGTTCTTCACAGGTACCCATCTCATAAGGTGCAAAAAAATTTATGGGTCCTTTTTGACAAGATAAAGATCACAAAACTATAAAGAAAGTTATCCAAACTTATATTTTGGTAAATACAGATTTTGTGGTAAAAAAATGTTGCCAAACTGTACCGCTGGAACCTTTTGAAGATAAAAATTTTTAAACAAATTTGCTCGTCTTAGCCCAATAAATCAATAAAAAATTGTGCCAATTTTTTTTGGAAAATATCAATTTAATATACATTATACACAAAGGTAAATTATACATTATATCCGATTGTTCAAAGAAAAATTGTATGTGAAGTACTTTACTTGTGTGATGAGATCTCTCAGCTCTTTGTCGAACACCAAGATTAGTTGATGACTATGGTACGTACATACATTATTAGCTTTCAGAAAGAAGTATATGTTTTAAATTTAAGATATGAATAACAGTTAGATCAGAGTATATGTTGTTTTGTGTAAAATGCTCTTTTTACCAAGTATATGTCACATATTAAATGGTTAAATACATTATATTCACCTACTGAAGTATGCATTATTTTGACAGTTTGTGCTTGCAATACCTCTGCTCCTAGTCAAATCTCAAACTCCAAATTTTAGGTGCATAATACTATCATACAGTACTATAATGGGGTGATATTTCAGATTTTTATCTGGTCCCCCACCAGAGATATTGAGGTCAGAAAATCGCAAATTTGGAAAATTTCTATATTTTGTTATTTTTTATTTTAAAAAGGCTTAAAGTCTCAGACTTCAATTTTGTATTTGAATACAACTAGTATCAAAATGTTTGTAAAAACAGTTTTAACGTGTAGACTCTTTCCCTTCTTACACAATCTGTCCGTGAAAATTGGAGTTTTCACAAATGAGAGTTAAAAATTTAGGCTGATATTTCACCCCTTAGAATTACATTTAGGGGAAAACGTCTTGTTACACCGTTATAGCTTATATTTTCATGAACACACTGCTTTTAGTTTCATTTTGAATGGACAAATAGGGCCTGAGATAATTAAGTTTCCGCAAACCCTTAAAAGTGCGAAAATGTCTGCGCCTAGTAAAATTAATATGGCCACCACCGGAAAACTAAAAACAATAAAATTAAAATAATGATGAATTTCAACTACCAACATGTTGGGGTGACAGCAAAAAAAATATTTTTTTTAAAATGGTCGAGCAGCCATTTCATTTATTTTTGACCACTTTATTTGGACTGACCCTCCTTGCAATCTTGTATTGAAAATAGAGTGAATATTTAAAAAAAGCTTTTTTAATTCTTGTGAAATTTCAATATTTTAAAATTCTATTTAATTGGTATTTGGTGTTAACGAAAATTAGTCTCGTAAATAATAACGATTAAAATTAAGCCAAAATCGGAGCGTCAGCTAAACATGACCTCAGGAGCTGCAAATTCAATAATGATGGACTCCAGAGCTGGCACTGGAACTTAATCAAATTTAATTCTGCTCCCCAGTTCTGGTTAAAAATATAAAAAAAATGTCCTAACAGCACAAAAAAAACAAATATGTTATTTTAGGCGGGAAATATTTTTTGCGAACGTTTTATGTGTCTTTAAATTATTTTTAGATCATCTTCAAAAACCTCTTGAGCTTTATATGAAACAATTTCCGAAAGTGAAGATTATTCGGAACAAGAAACGAGAAGGCTTAATTCGTTCTCGATTAATTGGAACGAAAATAGCGACTGGTCCAATTCTGACATTTTTGGATTCACATTGTGAATGTTGTGATGGTTGGCTTGAACCATTACTCGATCGAATTGCGAGAAATCCATTTACAGTTGTTTCTCCTGTGATTGATTCCATCAACGAGTATACTTTTGGGCACTATTTTTCTAATGCTAATGAAACTCAAAGAGGAGGTTTTGATTGGGAATTAACTTTCGATTGGCACCGCATTCCTTATCATGTGGAAAAAATGCGACCAAATCCAAATGCACCACTGGAAACACCTGCAATTGCTGGTAAAACTAAAAGAAAATTAATTCCATTGCCATTTGATATGAAAATATTTTTAGGAGGCTTATTCTCTATTGATAAAAAGTACTTTGAACGATTAGGCACTTACGATGATCAGTTTGATTTTTGGGGAGGAGAAAATTTGGAGTTGTCGTTTAAAGTATGGATGTGTGGAGGAAGGTTAGAAATTATACCATGTTCACATGTGGGACATGTTTTTAGAAGTACTTCCCCAATAACATGGAATGAAACTAACAATCCAGTGGAAAATAACTTGGCCCGAGTTGCAGAAGTTAAATTCATATGAAAACATATTTACTGAAAATATTTTTATTTTTACGTAATTTTCTAGGTTTGGCTTGATGAGTATGCGGAGTTTTATTTTGATAGACGCCAGTTTCTAATTCGTCCCGAAAATGTAACCCAACGCAAATTGCTAAGAAAACAATTAAAATGCAAAAACTTTACATGGTACTTGGAAAACGTTTATCCAGAATTGGAAAAACCTAGTCGTGTATTGGCAAAAGGATACGTTAGTTTAAAGTGGAATATAAAATAACTTCGAATATTAATACTGAATTATTTTAGTTAGCCAACACCATACTTCCATCCAAATGCTTGGATTCCTCTAGCCAATTTAAAGATTATGGAAAAAATGTTCAAGTTCATCCTTGCCATTATTCTGGTGGAAATCAGGTAAAGAAAACATTTGTCTTATAATCAAAATAAGATTTTTTCGCTGACTTTGAACAGTTATACTATGTATACAATATATAGGATATATTGCGGTCCAATTTATGTAGTATAATTTAATATAATAATATATAAAAATCATACCATAAACATAAATTTGAACAGAAGTTGAAACAAAAATATTCATGACGTTTTGCCCAGATACGTATTTCGATTGTCAAGCAATCTTCCTCAGTGATCATCAAGTAGTTTGGATCACACCGTAACTGCTTTATGATGATTCACAATATAATCACGGATTGACCTGAATTTATAAGTCGTGCCTTTCTTTTTTTGCGATGTGGTTATGGAGGGGGGGAGGGGCTCCCAAATTTCTTTACTTTCACCGAATCCTTCGTGAGCAACCCAAAAAGTACCGAATTTTGTATTGGTCCATTTTCCCATTTTATATTTCTATGCTTTCGAGTGCATCCAATCGGTTTGTGCGGTGAACACTTTTTAGAAGTCTAGCTTCTGCAAATGTATGCCCTGTTTCCAGTGCATGTTCTGCCACACATGATTTTTCCACTCTTGCATATTTTATGTTTGCCAGATGTTCCTTATACCTAACCCCTATTTGTCTTCTAGTCGACCGACGTAGCTTTTATCACAGCCCGTGTAAGGGATTTCATAAATTCCTGATTTTTGTATGTCCGGAATTTTATCTTTGGAACCGTTTAAAAATCCACTCAACTTTTTGGTTGTACCTAATATCCAGTCTTTATTCCAAACTGTTTCCATATCCTTTCGATTTTTTGGGAAATCCCTGGAAAATAAGTTAAAACAGACCAACGGTCTTCTGGTCCTTCCATCGTTCGTAAAATGGTTTCTGATAGTTTTTCCCTCCAAAGAGCCCTGTTGAGGATTTTGTCTAAAATTTAGGTAGAGTATTCATTAAAGGTCGCCACACCTTTAATGTATTCTAATTCTTTTGTAAACAGATTCTTTACCAGAGGTACATTTACGAGTCGGTTTACCAAGGAATGGAAAACAGCCAGTTTATGGCTATTATGACATACGGATTCAGCCATAACATATCTATCTACAGTTGTTGGTTTACTGTAGATGTCAAAAACCAGGTTGCTCTGGTTTCTGGTTATTTTCAGGTCTAAGAATGGTAAACTACCATCTTTTTCTCTTTCTACCATAAATGTTTTGCCAGTCTGTATTGAGTTTAGATAATCCAAGAACTTGTCCGGATCTATTGTCCTTTCATCATAAATAGCAAAAACGTCGTCAACATATCTGTACCAAACCCTAGGAAAATGATTACAATTTCGTTTCGCCTGCAGTTCGAAGTTGCTCATAAAAAGATTTGCCAAGAAAGGTGACAAAGGATTGCGCATGGCCGTGCCTTGTGATTGTCGGTAATATGAACCTCTAAATTGAAAAATAGTTTGGTTCATGCAATGTTTCGTTAATCTAACATATTCATCTAACTCTGGTTGTGGGATATTATTCTTTTTTAACCAAACTTCTAACAAAACCATTGTTAAGCTGATAAGAACACTAGGGAACAGAGCACTGACATCAAAAGATATCAACCGTTCCGTGCCTTTTAGTTTAACGTCCTTGAATCTTTCTACCAAATCCAAATTATTTTTTATTGAAAAACCGTTAGGTGCCCTTAAGTTGTTGAAACGTTTACATAACCATTTGGCCAATAAGTAAGTCGGAGCGTTCATGCCGGCAGCAATAGGACTTATAAATTGAGGTCAATCCGTGATTATTTTGTGAATCATCACAAAGTAGTTACGGAGTGATCTAAACTACTTGATGACCACTGAGGAAGCTTGCTTGGCAATCAAAATACGTATCTGGGCAATACGTCACGAATATTTTTATTTGAACTTCTGTTCAAATTTATGTTTATGGTTTGATTTTTATATATTACTAGCTAAACTCGGCAGATGTTGTCCTGCCAGCCAATAGTTGTAAACAGATAAATTTAATTTAGGAAAAAAAAGCTTGAGGATTATTAGAATCACCTCCCTTATCAATCCGCAGAATCCCTTGTTGTACCAATTATAACTCATTTTCAATATATACATTAATCAATTACGTTTTGAGAACCTCTACATCTAAAAATCACTATACGATCATAACAATGAAGTATTGACAGTTAACGGCTATTGTATTGACCGTTGAAAAAGCCGTTTTTTTGCGATTGCAGGTACGTTACTGACGCAAGAAAAGATAAAAACAATCATTAAAGCAGATTATATATCATGACAAAATTTCAGCTAAATGGATGCTAAACTTTTTGAGTTTTTGAAATCTACACAATCCAACATAACAATTCTATATAAGTAGATAAAACATAAATTATTCATTGTTTATTTAAATCACATGTTGTCAGAGGTGACCAACTCGCGAGATGCATCAGACTTTTATAAAATGTATACATTTTATTATGATCATAGTGGTGAAAATCAATATATTATAAATGTTTACAGTGTATCTAAATTTGGTATGGAGAATTTGAGATATAACTTTATAGGTGGCCCGCGGAGTTATGATGCATTTCCGAAGTGACCCGCAATACAATTTGGGTTGGCCACTCCTGATTTAAAATATGCTGATTGTTTGATATCTTAAAAAAGAACATAGATATTTAATTAAAGAGTTCAATTTATATCCAATTAATGAATGTCCATTTGATAATTTTAATCGGGCTTCTTCTAAATGCAACTTTTATTATTAATATTAAACGTAAATAGGCAACCTTCTCTTCCGTAGAATAATTATTTGAACTTAATTACGAAGTTTCTTTCAAAACAGTAAAAAGCTGTCTTTAAATTGGAACCGAAAAAAAACAGAATAAAATATTGGTACAACTATTAAGATTAAACTTGTTTGTAACCTTCACACTTATTTTTGGCGAAACACGCCTAAGATCTACCTGAAAACAAATTATTATCAAAATCAATAAACCTGTTATTGAATCATACAAAAGAATGCATGTAGGCAGAAATTTACGTTCGAATTATCGACCTTTGATCCATAATGATCAATATTGTTACCAAAACCGGCTGAATTCCAAGCTAGTGTGAAATTGCAAACGATTCTCTACTTGCTATATACGGGTAGTATGAAATAGCATAGTAAAAGTTTGAAGGTCAAAATGTGTGAAAAAGGTAAGCTCAAAGGTGTTACTAATGGATTTGGTAACAGATGTTAGTGTAATTATTATTGACAATAAATAATAAATACCTCAAACTGGTTCCAAATTCCTTAAACGATATATTTAAAGCTGCCATTCTCTCATTTTGACCTCATATGCATACGAAAAATCCTTAAATTCTCACCTATATATGAGTTTAAAGCCATACATAGATATTTTTTAACATATTTTTGTATTTGTCTATTTGTGTTTTTCAAAATTGAACTTTTTTTTTGGCTAATTTGATCTAATGATCGCTATTAATCAGGGACTGGAAGCTTACTGGAAATATTCCTGTTTTCTTTAGTACTTCCTTAAACATATTTGTTTTATGGGCGAAACGACATCATTTGTAAACTACTATTTAGTTTTTGAATATTGGCCAAGGAATTTTTACAATCATTTCCTGTCCCATAAAGTAATAAGCGTAATGGATGTACTGATGGGACCAATTGGGGCAATTTTACTTTTCCACCAGCCCAACTTAGTCCAGTAGATTCACCGCTGTATTTTAACGCCTTGCAATATTGGCAAATGATTGTCATTTCCCCAATTGTTCCATATTACAATACATATTAAGTAAAATATGTAAATAACACATAAATTAAATAAATAAAAATGCCAAATTCAAACGTTGCTAAGCGTTTTTCAAAATAAATCACAAGCATCAATGATTACAAATAGTATAAAGGCAAGTAAGCGTAAAAATTTGCAGAAGATGTCGAGGGACATCTTAATCTTCTAGAGGTATAAGATTCCCATGCTTACCGAATAAACATAGAAAATTTCATGAAAATTGATCCAGCCATGCTTGAGTTATAAATAGTGTAACTAACACGACTTTCTTTTATATATATAGATAATATCGGCACAGCAATATAACATTAGAGACCATAAACAAATGCATCAACCGGTCAAAATATATTTTTTTAAATATCTTCAACTGTCAGTTGCGTTATATGGCGACGCGTTGCCCTGCGCAAACGACGTGCGACTCTCTTCTCACTCGGTTCGATAGTCTTGTTTGTCTTGTTTATTACAGTATACATAACCTATGTTTTACTTGAAAAAATAAACAATAAAATATATAGTCATCAGTAATTATATTTTTCAAGCGTCAATAAATGAGCGTCGAGGAGTAAAATCTACTCTCTTGGTAGATTGAAATTTATACAATTTTTTATTGTATATATTATTTTGTTTTAATTAAATCAATTAATTATTGTGGTTAGTTTCGTTCTTATAATACTTATTTCAAAATTTAATAACGACTGACAAAATTGTATTTCAAAACCGGCTGACAGCGAATAGCACACGAATGTTTTTATTTTTATTTGTCATGAATGTAAACATCTAAAAATTATTTAATTAATTAATTTTCTAAGCATGGGGGTTTTCTAATCTTGTCTTTAATGCATATTACTTGTACAAACTCGATGTTTCACATCTACCAGGCGTCCCGGGACGGCTCATATTTTTTGTTATACCATTTTTAACAAATGAACGGCTGACTTATATTGTTATACCACGTTTTATTTCACGTCCCACAGGAACGACGGGAACGGGATAAAAAGCATCCTATGTCCTTCCCCTAGTTCTTAGCTACCTCCCTACCAATTTTCAGCCAAATTGGTTCAGTTGTTTTTGAGTTATAAATAGTGTAACTAACACCACTTTCTTTTGTATATATATATATATATATATATATATATATATATAGATTATATTAAATTATACTACATAAATTGGACCGCAATATATCCTACATATTGTACACACTGTATTTGTCTTATACTTCAGTAGCTAATTTTTTATTTAAATTTCTAGTTTTGGTTTTATGATGAAAAAGGATTCATATCAAAAAATGGAAATTGTTTAGATCATTCCAACGGCTTTGTAACAATTGATCAATGTGCATACAACTTTAATCGAATATGGAAATATAAGGATGAAGATAATCAAATTATTCATAATGTGACACAGCAGTGTTTAAGTTTGAATAGTGAAACCGATTTTGTCGAATTAAAACCTTGCAATATTTCAGACGAGAAACAACAATGGTTTTTTGAAATCAATAAGGAATAGAAGAATTTAAGAAAACTATATAAATTTAAGAAAATTTATTTATTTCGCTTGTTTTGCCTATTATGTAAACTGATTTATGCATAATTGAATTATGTAATTAATTCTTTGTTTTAATTATTCTTTAATATCATCTCGAAAAACTAGAAAAAATTTTAATAGAATTGACACATTCTAAGCTGATTACATAGTTAGAGGAAAACTTTTTTTTTTTTGTGAAAAATAATTAACTTCCCGTAGGTGTAGTACCTTACCCATTAGTGCAAACACTAAGAAGAAGTTCAACAAGAAAAAGAACTGTATCGTCTATAAAATAGAAAATTAATTTTTATAAAACCCATAGTTTTGATACTTAAACATCAATTCTACATAGCTAACCTCCCGTTCTTTTCGTGCATTATTTTATAGAGATTTTATCTTACTTTCATTGTTCATTTTTAATATCATTTTTTTCGTTATTATTTTTAAACAAAAATAGAAAAGAATAATTAACAAAATAAATACACACAAAATAAATGAGATTACGTCTAAAAGCAAGTACTGAATTCTATTTAATTTTAAGACCCCTGATTTCAAATGAGGTGCTCCTTGGTGTCTGATTACATATTCAATCCAATAAACAGCAAGATCCAATGGGTTCATCGGTCGATCTCTAAGAATATTCGATCGTTTCTTTATATTGTCTTTAAACCTCTGGGAAAGCAATACATTTTTACCATTGTGAAAATATTGAAATTAAATTCATGTACCTTGAGTCATTTAGGACAGTACTGATCGCTTCATAAACGGATTCCGTAGTAATGTCATAAAAATTCAATTTAACAGCAAAACCCAAAAGTTCAGCCTTGTGAACATTCCACATTTGATCAACGACAATAAGAATTGCCACCAAAGGAACGCCATGGTAAATTGCTTCGGTGAAGCTAAATAAACCACCATGTGTAATAAATAGTTTTATATTAGGATGAGCTAAATGAAAAATGCATGTAGAAATATGAACGTTTTAGAATCAATGGTCAAGAAAATAGTACCTAAAATGTCTTTTTGAGGAAACCAGGAAGATATTTTAACATTCTTTGGTTGATTTGGAATGGTATCATTTTCCCATTTCCATAAAACTTTCATTTTTAATCGCCTGAATACGTTAAGAAAAACATCTCTTTTATCAATGGATAAATCTTTACTTTTCAACATGGAACCCATACTAAAATAGATGACACCATCTGTAGCCTCATCCAAATATTGTTGAAGATCACTCGGTAATGGTTGCTGTTTTCTTATATGAAATCCTCCAATGTCAATCATATTGGGAAGAGCAGGTTTTGGATAAGACACACTCAAATGGTAATTGAGCAAAACTAACGATGTGTTGTGCATGATTGTATAAATATCATCTTTAATTTTAGGAAAATATTTGCTTAAAATGGGAGTTTGTATTATTCTTAAGTTATATGAGTAATGTACACTAAGAATTATTTCCGCTACAGTATTGATGACTCGTTGAAAAAATGACATCGAATCAGAAAACGGGAGTATATGTATTGGAACGTATGAGTACGGACTAGGATTTCCTACTAAATTGTTTGACATGTAAGAGGACCAATCGTACTAAATCCGATAACTGGAGCATTGAAATGTTTTCCTAGTGCCAAATGCGCTTCGTTCATAATGACTTCAACAATTACAAGATCAAATTTCATATTTGAATGCAATAAGTTTTGCACATTTATATTGTTCAGGGCCAATTCCGCTAATTTTTCTATCATTTTCCTGGAATTCACGAAATATGTAATTGGGTCGCTATAGTAATCCAATGAATTCCTGATCAATTCCTCTGAAAAATAAGTATAAAATTAAAAATACATAAAGTAATTTCATTTTATTTCAATATCTTAAAATAAAGGCTAAAAAGAAGTAGGAGAAGATTTATAAAAGTTCAACAATAAGGCAAATCGACTTGCAAATGTAAAATTGAAAAAAGAAGACAATAATAAGTAATTTATCATCATCAAGAACAATGTCAAAATAAACATGAAAAAAATCCATAAAAATTCTTAAGGAATACAGAACTCTGAAAAGGAAATATAAACCGTAGAAATCTATTGATTACGTTATTTATTAAAATAATTTCACCTCCCTCAAACCGAAATCTTATTGAATCATTGCATTCTAAGAAAATTTTTGCGACTGCAGAAGTTGCATAGTTCGAAAGCTTACTGGAGCAATTCCTTTTAAAAATCAAAACCAAAAGAAATATCCACAGTTTCAAAGAAAAAATTACAAACTCACAAATAACCAGCTTTTAAAATTGAATATTTAGAAAAATAAAAATTACAATTACAGATCTGGTAACAAAAATAATGAGACCCCTCGGTCTAAAAAGCCCCGCGACAAGAACTTTCAGTGCTTGTACAAATTAACCCGTGCGATTCAAACTTCAAAAATAATTATATTTATGGATCCCATCCAATTTTCTTGCTTTAATGATACACTGTAATTACTTGTAACACAAACTTACGCGGCAAAATAGAATCAAAATTAGGAATTTCAATTTCTGGATACTTTAACGATGAATTATCTTGTCGAAGAAAAGTGCTCACTAACATAACGTCATGACCTTTGGCAGCTAACTCATCGAATAAAACTTCGACAGATTCCTTGTGACTTCATGATACTGTTGGAAAAAACCTAAAATTTTAGACTCTTCAGATTTACCAACAATACTTATCACAAGAAAAGAAAAAATAGCACATTTTAAACACATTTTAAACAAAAATACTTTTGGTGCCAATAATATTTTACATAATCGTATATAACTGATCTACATGCAAGGTATATATAGTATCTTGTAATTTCGCAAATTACCAACAGATTACTTCGTTATCAATAAAACAGCTTAAATAAATTTTATGGTTCATTATATAACAATTCTGGTAAAATCCCAAAATGAGTTTAATTTTGTGACCATCATTTAATAAATAATTAATAATTAATTATTGGATAATCTATACTAATGTATAAAATTCTTACGTCTGTCTGTACATTTCGATTTTGAACCCAATTTTAAGGTAACCATTTGTTTCAAGAGGCCTTTATTCCGAATTTAACATTTTTAAATTTTTTGTCTGACTGTCTGTTTGTGTGTCCCGATTTAACTAAAGAACGGAACAACCGAATTTAATGAAATTTTGTATAAGACACAACACAATTTCCCACACATGTTAGGCTACTTATCATTTCTAAAAAATAATAAAGGAAGGTATTCCCAAGAGATGAAACAAAAAATAAAATTACTTTAGACAGGCGAGTTATATATCATTAGAAAAGTAATTAAAAGTTAGAAAATAATCAGTAAAAATATTTTTAGTTGAACTGATATAAAGCACAATAAATTCAATTTAAAATCCAAAAAATTGCCATTTTTAAATATAATCGTTTATAAATATAACAAACATAGTTGATGTAAATATCGTAATGGCTTACGTATTTGACATTTTGATGCTCCGAATTAAAAGACGGGGGTTCGAACCTTACAGCAAACTTTTTTTTACAAAATTGTTGTAAATAGACCCTTAGAATTGCTCAATAAGGAAATATTAACGAAAAAAGTAATATTAGTAGTAGTAATAATAATAATAGTAATAAAACTTAAAGTAAATGCGTTTTTAAAACCGTACATACATAAGATCCTGTATTTATATATCCCTCTGACTAATGAAATTTTAATATTCGATGTATTCCTTATAAAAAGTAGACATCTGATACGTTTTTTTTTTAAATTCCTACCCTTAAAGAGTAAAAGGGAGTGGCGAAGTTTGTATGAGAAAATGTAGAGTTAATCAACAATTGACATTTTTAATTTAATAAGTCTAATTAATAAATAAATAATAAGTTTCTGTTTTTGTTATATAATTTTAATAATTTTTATAATTTTAAAATATTCGAATTTATTTTCACGCTTTCCACCTATTTCTCACAATTTTGTATGTACAACGTCCAAATGTTCGAAATCGAATTGCTTTTTAGTCATGATAATCAAAATAAAGGTCATATTTTTTTTCGTTTTACATTATATTTTCCCATATAAACGCATATTTGTGTCGATGAAATTTGGAAAGTGTTTTCCTTATACGATGCAGATATATAATAGGAAAGGGTTTTTTGATAATTCCTCCTCTAAAAAAGTGAAAAATGGTGGCAAAGTTTGTATGGTATAACGTCTAATAAACAAACGAAATTTCATAATCAAAGTACCGTTAAGAAACGTAAATACCCTTTATTATAAATCAAAGTTGATTTAATTTTAGAAGCAAAAACTTTGGATCTACTTTAAAATTTAAACTCTGATACATATATCTGAAAATGGTTAAGTTTAGTTTATAAGTTAGCATTAAGTTTTTTGGCTTTCACATATTATAAACCTGAAAATCCGAAATATGTGTTCAAAAATAAATTCATTGAGCGAATATCGAGTAGCGAAAAATTCGGCGAACTAAAAGAAAATGGTTTAATTATAAAGTAGAAATTCAGATATTTTAATAATTAGTTGATAGATACACAATGGTTATACTAGCTTATGGAGGAACTGGGTTTCGTGCATTTGAACAAATTTTAATTTCGCGGTAGTTTTGTACATTGCAGTAGTGTAATAGTTTTAAGAAAAAAGTTCATTCGGGAGCCGAGACAATGAAATGGGATTTCTACTAATATTCTAAATCTATACTCTTTACTTCTGTTATTTTGACGTCAGGGTTTTGATAACTTTTAACTGTTTTAAGTCATAATTAAGACCGACTTTATTGAACTTGACGATATTTTTTATACATAGATACTGAATAATTTATGGATTATTAGGTTCACGGTAGGTATACCTACCGTAGATAATACGCAATTGAACATACTCTTTTTAGATATTTATAAATATTTTTTGAAAATTAATTGATCATTACATACAAATATTTTATTCTAAGCAATAGTTTATTAAATGTGTTTAAAGTTGACAAAATAGTGTTTCTATGTATGATTATGTTTTTCGTAAAAGAAATAAGAAAAATAAAAAATTTCATATACCACTACAAATAGCAAATCTAAAAAGAAAATATAATCTACACCTATGTTACGCAGACGAAGTCGCGAGGATCAGCTAGTTCATTAATAAATCTTTAGTGAAATAAACGTAAAGAAAACAGATGGCAAATTCACCGAAACTTACGATACAGTGTTATCAACGCTTACAGGCTCTTAAAACTATCACTGTTATGTTATCAGATCTCATGAAAAGCCAAGTTGGGTTCTAAGACAATAAACCATGCATCTTTGTCAAAAAGTGTAATATGATTGGGCTATATCGTTAAACTTCTGCATTATAAGCATTGAAAGTCAGTAAATTATTTGTTAGCATATTTATATTATGAATAACTTGGTAAAAATATTCAGAGGTCTAGGATCAAATAATAATCAGTCAAAACTATTTATTACATGCGCGAAGTTTCGGCCCGGTTATTCAGCCTTCCTTAGGCGTTCGTAAATAACCGCTTTAACCTTGTTAAAAATAACGCCATTTTTAACTAAATTTAATTATTTTTATTGAAATTTTATTTTATATATTTTTATTGGAAAAGTTTTTTATGTATTTTGGGAGTTTTATGATTGTTTTTACCAACTGTACCGTATAAAAATCAATTGAAAATGATTATTTTAAACAAAGTTAAAGCGATTATTTACGAACGCCTGAGAAAGGCTCAATAACCGGGCCGAAACGTCGCGCATGTAATAAATAGTTTTGACTGATTATTATTTGATCCTAGTCCTCTGAATATTTTTACCAATTTATCATCATCGAGGATCTGAAACTCTACTATAAAATTATGAATAACATATTAATATATTTCACTCTTATTTAATTCAGGATGACAACGCGTATAGTTTCCATTTGTCTCATGATCATCGCATACATTCTAATTGAGTTATGGTACGAAATTAATGCACTTTTCTTTAATGTTATGCTATGCAATACTTTTGTGAAATGGTCAAGCTGTTTAGAAATCAAATATAAAACAATAGTTTAGTGAAGGAACTCGGCAAATCAGAGTAAAAGAATTCTAATAATTGATTTAATTTCCAGTGTGTATAGGATTTCTGGCGACGTAACGGCCAGTACCTATCGTTAGCTTTTTGAATTTGTCTAGTTCCTGCTCATGTTTTTTGTAAAAGTATTTTTTTTCTACTGGAAGTCATCCTAATTTCTTTAAGATCCTCGAGTATAGAATATAAATATTAATTAGTACTAAAATAAACTGACTAGCTCTTATTGTCTTTCTTAAAACGTACCATAAAGCGTAATAAAGTTAACAATTGCTTAAGTTGTATTGGATAATTTGAAGAAAAAACGTGGAATATCAATAATTGTTATCAAAAGATTAGTGCATGAATCGTTTGCTTAAGAACATTTATTGATTTAAAAAAAAGGAATCATTTACAACTTGGTAGATTACATTCTTAACAGAATGTTTGAATAAAGACAATAATGTTTTGTTCCATTTGTGCACTTTTTTTTGTTCAGATTTTAAAATTGTTAACACAAAGCAATTAACTTCTTAATTGATTATAATCAATGCATACTTAATTATTAAAATACTAAGTAACATATACTAAATGAATAATTTTATGATTAAGTAGACACTAACCAATTAAGAGATATTTTATTGTTGACAATCGTCAGCTTTAAAATGTTAAGATTCAATTCTTCTATTATATTATGACTTGGTCAATACAGACAAAATCCTTCAAAAGTGTCGCAATGAGAAAATAGTTTTAAGCGTTTCGTTAAAACTTTATTTGCTGTAAAATTTTAAATTATCGCAAAAGCGTACACTGTTTTATAGGCTTATTAGCCACAGGCATAAATTTTGCAATCAAGAAAATCAATTAACAGTTTCATAAATATGTAATTTTTTAAATTCACATTGGTTTAGCTTTTTCGATTTATAGTTTCAGTACTCTATAGTAGTTTATTTGTGTAGAATATTGTTCAAACATGAGTGTCAAAACTAAACGAAAATTGAAACTCAATCTCGTTTTATTATTAATATTTTTCATTTTTTTAATGAGTTATCTCTTTATGACCTTTCTAATGAGCAAAGCAGTTTTAAAAATATACAAATCAATAGAAAATGAAGATTTGCAAAACATTTTACAATCCCATTTCATTAACGAGAAACAAGACGTTGCAATAAGAGTTGTTTCTCAACAATTTACTCTTGGAAATGTTGCTAAACTTAAATCAAATCAAATAAAAACTGAAATAAATGATGAAAATGTGGTTTTACAAAAACCAGAAATTCTCAGTCATGGATTTGGTGAAAATGGTAAACCTGTTATTCTACCTTCAATCTTAAATGATTCAACACGACAGTTAATTGAGGACGGATTTCAAAAAAATGGATTCGATCAGTATATCAGTGATTTAATTTCCCTCCACAGAAGTCTTCCAGAAACTCGAGATGAATGGTAAAATTGTCGTATTAGGTTTTAAATGGATCTAACAAATTAATAATACTCAATATTTCGTCAAGTGTTTACAAACTTTTTGCGATACTCAATGTAGTTTACTTGCTTTTCATATTTCGTCTTATAAATTTAAATATAGGGCATTTCACGTGAAGCGGACAACGAAAAAAAAGTGATGTTCTGAAATTTGTTCATATTTGGCATAATTATACTTATAGTAAGTATGAATGTGGATACAAAATATTTTTTTCGAATGATGATTATTTGCCAAGTTATATGCTTCTAAATTGTCGTTTTTGAAATTCGTATTTTTTGAAAAAAAAATTTCTAATTAAATTTTGTTTTTAAAATATTAAATATGGCGGTTTAAATAGAAAATTAACTGATGTTTCTAAATAAAAAATAAAGCTAGACATTTTTTTTTTATATACAAAACCGGAAGTAAACTTTTCAAATCAGAATTTTAGTAACTTCGACTATTTTGAGTTTTGATTCTTTTATTTCAAAATATAGCGTAAATAGACCAGGGTCGATAATTTTTGAGACCAAAAAAAATTATAGTAGAATGAAACCTATTGGAAAAGGTAGAATAGAAAGGTAGAATATAACAAAAATGAAAGAAAAAATAAATTACGGGCGATCTGAGGTCGGGAAGGGGGAGGGGTGAGTTTTTAAGGGTAAAAAACGGTTAATCTCGATTTCCGGTAAAACTGCAAGCCCTATGAAAAAAAATTAAATAGCAAAGTTGTAGGTAATTAAAAGATCTACAACTTTTGTATCGACACTTTTTTCACATAACCTCAAAATTTATGGGAAAAATTCGGATAACCGAGTTTTTGGTTTTTTATTTTTATTTTTTGCAAAAAAATTTATTTTTTCACGAAATTTTGAAATCTCTACTTTCTGATGGTATAAAAAAAATACACACTACTATGGTAAATGTTCTCAGAAAATGCAAATAATGATAGGTTTTTTCTTCCACATTAGAGCATGTTTCAGAACCATGTCAATTTGAGCATAAATTTGTGCATTTGTGCAATCATTATTTGCATTTTCTGAGAACATTTACCATAGTAGTGTGTATTTTTTTATACCATCAGAAAGTAGAGATTTCAACAAACAAAAAACACACCAACTTTTTTAAAAAAGCAGATACTTTGACGTGAGAATTTTCGATTGAAAATTAAGGTGCTTTTTGGATATTAAGTCAAAATAAGGTGAAAAAAAGAATATTTTAAATCAAAAAAATTACTGTATGTTTGGCATATACAAAGGTAAGTTTTCACCAAATTTCGTGAAAAAATATTTTTTTTTGCAAAAAATAAAAATAAAAAACCAAAAACTCGGTTATCCGAATTTTTCACATAAATTTTGAGGTTATGTGAAAAAAGTGTCGATAAAAAAGTTGTAGATCTTTTAATTACCTACAATTTTGCTATTTAACTTTTTTTCATTGGACTTGCAGTTTTACCGGAAATCGAGATTAACCGTTTTTTACCCTTAAAAAATCACCCCTCCCCCTTCCCGACCTCAGATCGCCCGTAATTTATTTTTTCTTTCATTTTTGTTATAGTCTCTACCTTTTCCAATGAGTTTCATTCTACTATAATTTTTTTTCACTTTTCACCATTTTTAAAATTATCGACCCTGGTCTAAAAGTACACTTATAATACACCAGAAGTTTCATAATGGAATCTGCGATAGTTTAGGAGATACAGGAATTAAAGTACTTATGTGTCGTACTGGGCGTCGTACCCTAGCTTCCTTACGTCAATTGGTTTATGGGATATAACACTAAAACGACGCAATAATTATATTTACTATCCTACTTAAGTGTATTTAATACTCTAACAATGTTGTTGGGTAATTATTATTGAAAAAAAAATTAGTAGGATTTGTTAAAAAATTTTGTCTAAGATAAATTTCGTGATAAGTAATAAAATCGTCCTGTAGCCAGATTTTAATACTTATCACGAAATTTATTTTAGAAATTTTTTTTTATCAAATCCTACTAATTTTTTTTTCAATAAGCACTATTTTAATTTAAATAATAATTACCCAACAACATTGTTAGAGTATTAAATACACTTAAGTAGGATAGTAAATATAATTATTGCGTCGTTTTAGTGTTATATCCCATAAACCAATTGACGTAAGGAAGCTAGGGTACGACGCCCAGTACGACACATAAGTACTTTAATTCCTGTATCTCCTAAACTATCGCAGATTCCATTATGAAACTTCTGGTGTATTATAAGTGTGCTTTAGGCTATATTTTTAAATAACAAAATAAAAAATAAAAATAGTCAAAGTTAGTAAAATTCTGATTTGAAAAGTTTACTTCCGGTTTTGTATATTAAAAAAATAGAAACGTCCAGTTTTATTTTTTATTTAAAAAGAGCAGTTATTTTTCTATTTAAACCGCCATATTTAATATTTAAAAAAAAAATTAATAAGAATATTTTTTTTCAAAAATACGAATTTCAAAAATGACTTTTCTTTAGAAGCGTATAACTTGGCAAATAATCATCATTCGAAAAAAATATTTTGTATCCACATTCATACTTACTAGAAGTACAATTATGCCAAATATAAACAAATTTCAGAACATTACTTTTTTTTTTGTTCCCTTCACGTGAAATGCCCCAATACTCAATATTTTATCAAGTGTCTACAAACTTCTTGCGATACTCAATGTAGTTTACTTGGTTTTCATGTTTCGTTTTATAAATCTAAATATCAGATATTACAATGTTTGGTATACTCATCACTAAATTTTACTTTTAAAACTTATTATATTTTAAATGGTTATTGGTCCTAAAAATTGAAAGAAAAATATCTTTAGCATTGAATTTTATTTTAAATTTTAGGTGCAGACAAGAAAATTTATATTCTAATCAACTACCTTCAACGTCAGTGATAATTTGTTTTAACAATGAAGCTTGGAGTACATTGTTAAGAACTGTTCATTCTGTTTTAAACAGGTCTCCTCCACATTTAATCACAGAAATAGTTTTGGTTGATGATTGTTCTAATATGAGTAAAAATTAACCACTAAAATCATACTTTTCGCTTCTTATACTTAAATTTCTTCCAGGTCATTTAGGAAAACCTTTGGAAGACTATTTGCGACAATATGATAAAGTGAAAATAGTACGTAACTCAAAACGAGAAGGACTAATTCGTGCACGACTAATCGGTGCCGCACATGCTAAGGGTCCAGTGTTAACATTTTTAGATTCGCATTGCGAATGTGCTGACGGTTGGCTTGAACCACTTTTAGACAGAATACGGCAAAATTCGACTAATGTTGTATGTCCTGTAATCGACACAATCAGTGACAAAACATTCGAATTTCAGTTTCAACCAAGTGTTGCAACAAACATTGGAGGATTTGATTGGGACTTGATATTTACGTGGCATGCAATTCCTGAGAGATTGGTCAAACAAAGAAATAATTCTGCGTATCCAGTTGAAAGTCCAACAATGGCAGGTAGATAAAATATATTATTTTTTTTAAATGAAGCGAATAATAATTGCGATAGGTGGTTTATTTTCTATTGATAAGACGTACTTTGAAAAGCTTGGAACTTACGACCCAGGCTTTGATTATTGGGGAGGAGAAAATTTGGAGCTTTCATTTAAAATTTGGATGTGCGGAGGTAGATTGGAAATTGTACCGTGTTCACATGTAGGACATGTTTTTCGTTCCAAAAATCCAATTAAATGGGAAAATACAAATCCGGTCAAAAGAAATACCATTCGTTTAGCAGAGGTCAAATATACTTGATTCAAAAGTTTACCATTTACTTATTAACATTAAACACTTATCAGGTTTGGTTGGATGATTATTCTCAATTTGTTTACGACCGAATAGGTGAGCGAATTGATGTTGGGGATCTCTCAGAAAGAAAAAAATTGCGGAGAAATCTTAATTGCAAAAGCTTCAAATGGTATTTAGATAATGTTTACCCAGAACTTTTTGTTCCGAGTTCAGCTTTAGCCAAAGGCTTTGTAATACTTCCCACTTAAAGTTTATTTTGTGGTATTATAAATTATTGGTTTTAGATTAAGAATGCCATAAGTCCTCATTATTGCATTGATAGTGGTGTTGGCCAAGCAGGAAAGATAGTGAACGTCTTTCCATGTCATGAAATGGGAGGAAATCAGGTAAAAGTTAATGCATTCTGACCAAATATTAAGTTTGAGAAAAACAAGTTCATTATTATAACGCTCTTAAGTGACAACATTTGCTTCAAATATGCACTGATTTTTTCAATAGTTTAGAAGCTTAGAAAGATTGTGTCATTAAAATATCACTTTTCCAATTTATTAACAACGAAACAATTGGATTAGTTTTCACCAAAATTTTTTAGAAGCCTGTTGCAAATCACAAATAATTGTTGATTTAAAAGAAATAATAACTAGTTTATTTCAAGTTTAGAATATAAAAAAAATACTTATATGTTAGAAACTACCAATTGTACTTCTGGAGCTTTATCTTTAACTCATGATTTTCTTATTAAGGGTTAGTTCAATTCAGTCGGTCCAGCACTGGTCGCTTGATTATTTTTTTTAACTCTGATTTTTTTTTTGCTGTCACCCCAACATGTTGGTAGTTCAAATTCATCATTATTTTAATTTTATTGTTTTTAGTTTTCCATTGGTGGCCATATTAGTTTTACTAGGCGCAGACATTTTTGCACTTTTAAGGGTTTGCGGAAACTTGATTATCTCACGCCCTATTTGTCCTATCAAAATGAAACTAAAAGCAGTGTGTACACGAAAATATAAACTATAAGGTTGTATCAAGACATTTTCACCTAAGTGCAATTCTAAAGGGTGAAATTTCAGCCTAAATTTTTAGCTCTCATTTGTAAAAACTCCAATTTTCACGGAAAGATTGTGAAGGAAGGGAAAGAGTCTACACGTTAAAACGGTTTTTACAAACATTTTGTTACTAGTTGTAATCAAATACAAAATTTGAAGTCTGAGACTTTAAGCCTTTTTAAAAAAATAAAAAACACCAAAATTTGGAAATTTTCAAAATTTACAATTTTCTGAGCTCAATATCTCTGGTGGGGGACCAGATAAAAATCTGAAATATCACCTCATTATAGTACTGTATGATAGTATTATGCACCTAAAATTTGGAATTTGAGATTTGACTAGGGGCAGAGGTATTGCAAGCACAAAATGCCAAAATAATGCATACTTCAGTAGGTGAATATAATGTATTTAACCATTTAATATGTGTCATATAGTTGGCAAAAAGGGCATTTTACACAAAAAAAACATATACTCTGGGCTAACTGTTATTCAAATCTTAAATTTAAAACATTTACTTCTTTCTGAAAGCTAATAATGTATGTACATACCCTTAGTCATCAACTAATCTTTTTTATTCTTTTTTCATCTGGTCCCCTACCAGAGATATTGAGGTCAGAAAATCGCAAATTTTAAAAATTTCCAAATTTTGTTATTTTTTATTTTAAAAAGGCTTAAAGTCTCAGAACTCAAATTTTGTTTTTGAATACAACTAGTACCTAATTGTTTGTAAAAAAAGTTTTAACGTGTAGACTCTTTCCCTTCCTTCACCTTCCTTTTCGTTAAAAAGTTAAATGTTGAATAACTTTTAATGAAGTGATATAATCGAAAATTCATAAGATACCTTTTTTGTAGAGTGTTAAATTTTACGTCAGAATAATTTGACCTTAAATCTTTTCATCCATTTGTTTCTGAGAAAAAAAATTAAAAGTAAAAAAGTTAAATAATTTCATATTATTTAAATGGTAAAAGTAATATGATTCCGGCACGGTTTAATCAAGAAATTAAGAGCCTAATTGTATTGGATAATGTTTTTTATATCTTAAACTAAAAATTCAGGGGGCGTTCGCTGTAAAAAAATCAATTTGGGAAATAACGGACACCCTAATGTTTTATATTAAATGGTTAAATACATTATATTCCTACTGAAATATACATTATTTTGACATTTTGTGCTTGCGATACCTCTGCTCCTAGTCAAATCTCAAATTTTTGGTGCATAATATTATCATACAGTACTATAATGAGGTGATATTTAAGATTTTTATCTAGTCTTCCACCAGAGATATTGAGCTCAGAAAATTGCAAATTTTGAAAATTTCGAAATTTTATTATTTTTTATTTTACAAAGGCTTATAGTCTCAGACTTCAAATTTTGTTTTTGAATACAACTATTATCTTATTGTTTGTAAAAAAAGTTTTAACGTGTAGACTCTTTCCCTTCTTTCACAATCTTTCCGTGAAAATTGGAGTTTTCACAAATGAGAACTAAAAATTTAGGCTGAAATTTCACCCCTTAGTATTACAATTAGTTGAAAATGTCTGATTACAACCTTATAGCTTATATTTTTATGAACACACTACTTTTAGTTTCATTTTGATAGGACAAATAGGGCATGAGATAATCAAGTTTCCGCAAACCCTTAAAAGTGCGAAAATATCTGCGCCTAGTAAAACTAATATGGACACCACCGGAAAACTAAAAATTATAAAATTAAAATAATGATGAATTTGAACTGCCAACATGTTGGGGTGACAGCCAAAAAAAAATATTTTTTTTAAAATGGTCGAGAAACCATTTCATTTATTTTTGGACCACTTTATTTGGACTGACCCATAAAGACTTATTGTAAAAGATATATACTTCTAAAGATATCAAGCGAAAATTTTTTTTTTCTCATCTTAATTATTAGTTTTTTTTTTAAACAAATCTAATAATAAAATACATTTTTAGTATTGGCTATATAGTCCAGCGGGAGAAATTCGCCGTGAAGATGATTGTTTAGACTTTCCTGGAACTCACGTTAAAATATACGAATGTCATCGTATGAAGGGAAACCAATATTGGCAGTACGATCCAATTAAGCACTTAATTTTTCATGGGGAGAAAAAAATAAATTGTTTATCAATTGATTTAGCCAACAAAAAACTGATAGTACTTCCATGTGAAGCAAATAATTTAAGTCAACAATGGACTTTTGAATACCACAACCCCAATTTTACAAAAATTGAAAATTCTTAAACTAATTTTTCTGTACCTTTGTTAAAATATTGTTTAGATTTAAAAAAAGAAATAAATATTATAATTGATTTCTTATAAAACTCAGATGAAAATATAAAACTCGTTCGTTTTCTTTTTGTTTTATTTTTAGCAAATCATAAAAAAATATATTGTCTCGTTACTGATAACAAGTTTTCAACATGAGGCAATTTTATTTAAAAATGAGTTTTAAATTATTGAGAACAAATTATAATTATTCAATCTATTATTTTATTATCGGTTTGAGTATTTGTGGAATTTTCCTACCTTTGATTTTATATGTTAATATAAATAATTTTGAAAATTTCGATTTATTTTCACTGAAAATCTCAAGTTCTTCATATCATCGGCATGATTCATATAATATAGAAAATAATGATTTCTCTACAAAGAAAAATACGGTGGTTGGACCCGGTGAAAATGGAGATCCGGTTTATGTTGAGTCAAATTATAATGAATCTTTGCAGCAATTAATTAACGAAGGACGAAGAAGACACAAATTCAATGAGTATGTCAGTGATATAATTTCGGTCAGAAGAAATTTGCTTGATAATCGTTCAGAATGGTATGTATATTTTTTTTCCTTCTTTCTGAGTTCTTCCCTCGGAGCTACGGAGCACTATTCTTAAGAGTAACCCTCTTAAATAAGTTTCTTTTTTATTTAGTTTTCTCAGACCATTCATCAACTTAACATGGCTTTAAAATCAGTTCATTTGTAAGCACGTGATATCACATATTTGGTAAATTTTAGTTTTCTATTTTCAATGTTTTTCTTCTAAACCATGAATACTAATTTTGAAGCTTTCACACTTCATAAACGTACAATTCCCAACTTTTTTTAAACTTGATTTATAGTTTCAATAATAAATATCTTTGATTTTTTTCGTAGGTGTAAGAAAAACCAAATCGTTTCAAGCAATTTACCACGCACATCAGTTATAATTTGTTTCCACAACGAAGCATGGAGTACTTTACTTAGAACTGTCCATTCAATTTTAGATCGATCACCTCCACATTTAATTGAACAAATAATCTTAGTTGATGATAGTTCCAATATGAGTAAATAAAAAACATAAATTTGCACATTCATTGACTAAAAAAACATTTTTTAAGAGCATTTAAGGAAACCGCTTAAAGATTATATGAGTAAATTAGAAAAGGTCACCATAGTACGCTCGGAAAAACGGATTGGATTAATTAAAGCTCGATTGTTAGGAGTGCGATATGCAACCGCACCAGTTCTTACATTCTTAGACTCCCATTGTGAATGCACTTCAGGATGGCTGGAACCATTGTTGGATAGAATAGTTAGAAATTCTACAACAGTAGTTTGTCCGTACATTCCCACGATCGATACGGAATCATTTCAGTTCCTTTACAAAGGTGGCGAAAGATATGTGATTGGTGCTTTCGATTGGGACTTGTTGTTCAAATGGCAAACAATTCCCGAAACAGTTTTGAAATCTCGTGAAAACGAAGATTTCCCAATACACACACCAGTAATGCCGGGTAAGACATTAGAAAATGTACAATGTTTAATTTTTACAGAAACAATTCTTTTCAATAACTTCTCAGGTGGACTGTTTAGTATAGATCGTTTGTTTTTTGAGAAACTAGGAATGTATGATGATGAATTTGAATTTTGGGGTGGTGAAAATGTTGAGTTATCTCTCAAAGTTTGGATGTGTGGTGGTTCTTTGGAAATAATACCATGCTCTCAAGTGGGTCATGTCTATCGAGTGGATTCACCGTTTAATTGGACGTCCACAAATGCAGTTCAAAGAAATACAAGACGCGTAGCTGAGGTTTCAAACTTATTTAACAGAATAATATATTTTGTCCTACACTAAAATATACTGCATTAATCTTTCTAAGTTGACTCATATATTTATAAGAGTCACCCACAATCTGTCAACGTTGCATTTTCGATTTTGTTTTTTATTTATTTCGCGATTAAATCGGTCCATAATGAAAATTTAGCCACAAAAGAGAGAATTATACCATATTAGAATTGAATTAACAAAAAATCGCGAATTAAATAAAAAACAAAGTCGAAAATGTAAAGTTGCCACATTGTAGGTGTGCTAAAGTACACTTGAGCCTTTATACCATCACTAGGGGTCAGTCCACTTCAGTCGGTCCAGCACTGGTCGCTTGACTATTTTTTTAAATTCTACTTTTTTTTTGCTGTCTCCCCAACATGTTGGTAGTTCAAATTCATCATTATTTAAATTTTAATGTTTTTAGTTTTCCAGTGGTGGCCATACTAGTTTTACTGGGTGCAGACATTTTCGCACTTTTAAGGGTTTGCGGAAACTTGATTATCTCAGGCCCTATTTGTCCTATCAAAATGAAATTAAAAGCATTGTGTTTATGAAAACATAAGCTATAAGGTTGTAACAAGACGTTTTCACCAAAATGTAATTCTAAGGGGCAAAATTTGAGCCTAAATTTTTAGTTCTCATTTGTGAAAACTCCAATTTTCACGGAAAGATTGTGAAAGAAGGGAAAGAGTCTACACGTTAAAACTTTTTTTACTAACAGTTAGGTACTAGTTGTATTAAAAAACAAAATTTGAAGTCTGAGACTTTAAGCCTCTTTAAAAAAAATAAAAAAAATTAGAAATTTTCAAAATTTGCAATTTTCTGAGCACAATATCTCTGGTAGGGGACCAGATAAAAATCTGAAATATCACCTCATTATAGTACTGTATGAGAGTATTATGCACCTAAAATTTGGAGTTTGAGATTTGACTAGGAGCAGAGGTATTGCAAGCACAAAATGTCAAAATAATGCATACTTCAGTAGATGAATATAGTATATTTAACCATTTAATATGTAACATATACTTGTCAAAAAGGGCATTTTACACAAAACAACATATACTTTGGGCTAACTGTTATTCATATCTTAAATTTAAAACATATACTTCTTTCTGAAAGTTAATGTATGTACGTACCCATAGTCATTGTTGAACACCAAGATTAGTTGATGACTATGGATACGTACATACATTATTAGCTTTCAGAAAGAAGTGTATGTTTTAAATTTAAGATATAAATAACAGTAAGCCCAGAGTTTATATATATATATATATATATATATATATGTTGTTTTGTGTAAAATGCCCTTTTTGCCAACTATATGTCACATATTAAATGGTTAAATCCATTATAGTCACCTACTGAAGTATGTATTATTTTGACATTTTGTGCTTGCAATACCTCTGCTCCTAGTCAAATCTCAAACTCCAAATTTTAGGTGCATAATACTCTCATACAGTACTATAATGAGGTGATATTTCAGATATTTAGCAGGCCCCCCACCAGAGATATTGAGCTCAGAAAATTGCAAATTTTGAAAATTTCTAAATTTTGTTATTTTTTTTTTAAAAAGGCTTAAAGTCTCTGACCTCAAATTTTGTTTTTGAATACAACTAGTACCTAATTGTTTATAAAAAAAGTTTTAACGTGTAGACTCTTTCCCTTCTTTCACAATCTTTCCGTGAAAATTGGAGTTTTCACAAATGAGAACTAAAAATTTAGGCTGAAATTTTGCCCCTTAGAATTACATTTAGGTGAAAACGTCTTGCTACACCCTTATAGCTTATATTTTCGTGAACACACTGCTTTTAGTTTCATTTTGATAGGACAAATAGGGCCTGAGATAACCAAGTTTCCGCAAACCCTTAAAAGTGCGAAAATTCTGCGCCTAGTAAAACTAATATGGCCACCAACGGAAAACTAAAAACAATAAAATTAAAATAATGATGAATTTGAACTACCAACATGTTGGGGTGATAGCACACACAAAATTATTTTTTTTAAAATAGTCGAGCAACCATTTCATTTATTTTTGGACCACTTTATCTGGACAGACCCCTAGATGATCTGTTGTGCTATTGAAACCTTAATAGTTTTGGTTTTTAATAATCCGTCTATTTTACTCGTATTTATTTGAATCATATTTAAGAATAAGTTCAACTTTTATTTAAGTTTTATATTGCAAATTTTTTAGGATCATTTTTAATTTTTAGGTATGGCTTGATGATTACAAAAAATATCATTTAATTAGCTCTCCAATAAAGAACTTAGATTTTGGAGATGTATCAAAACAAAAAGAGCTTCGAAAAAATCTTAATTGTAAAAGTTTTAAGTGGTATTTAGATAATATATATCCAACAATGTTTATTCCCGACTCTCCAATATCTGTAATAAATATTTTTTTCACTATATACCAAATTAAAAACTGAATAATACATTATTTTTTAGATTGAAGCTTGTAGGACAAAATCTCTATGTCTTGATTTTGTTAAAGAAAATCATTCTCCTCAATTATATGGATGCCACAATTTAGGTGGTAATCAAGTAAGAAAAACCAATGAGTTTTTTTTTGTGTCTAATGAATTTAAAATCAATTTTTAGCTATGGTTTTATACAAAAATGGGACAAATTCGTAAATTAGTGCCTCTGTGCCTAGAAACTGATGGTTTTCAAGTTAATGTTGTGAATTGCAATGATATATCAAATAATCAAAAGTGGAATTATGACAAAGATACTAAACTTATTCGGCACGACCATGATTGTATGGCAATTACAAATGACAATTCAACTATTATTATGGAACAATGTAATGCTAGTATTGAACGACAACATTGGGATTTTATAAATCTTTCTATTGATATCAAAAATTAAAAAAAATAATTGGAAAAATTTGACGAAGCTTCTTGTGGAATATTATTTATTTTATCGCCAACATTTCGTTAGTCACTCCTGACTTCTTCAGGGCTCAAAATTAAAAATTACTCCACAAATGTCATAAAATTAAGCTGTAAAATGGCCCAACTGGTAGAACAACAAACCAAGAATACAATTTGTAATAATAATAATAAAAATAAAATTGTATTCTTGGTTTGTTGTTCTACCAGTTGGGTCATTTTACAGCTTAATTTAATGACATTTGTGGAGTAATTTTTAATTTTGAGCCCTGAAGAAGTCAAGAATGACTGATGAAACGTTGGCGATAAAATAAATAATATTCCACAAGAAACTTCGTCCTTATTCCCTACAATTTAATTATTATATTGAAATTATATTTCCTTTGAATACTGAAAAATAAATAACTTGAAATATGTATACATAATCAATAAATTAACCTATTGTTAGTTATATATATTTAAATGAAAAGTATTTGCTAGTTCATATTCATTGCTCATAACAAGGGCTGAAAGATGGACTAAAGTAATTTTAAAAGCAATTTAAATAACGTCGTTTCACTAAATTATTATGAAAGTTTGTGTTGTAGGTACTTCTACCAAATAACAAATAGGCGGTTTTTAATTTTTTTTTTTTTGTTAATCAACAATCAAACTTTTTAAATCTAATTTTTTGAACCAATGATTGTGACCTGGAGCAATTATATATTCTGCTAAAAAGCATTAAGGGAGCAATTTTTTGTCATATATTTCATTATCATCAATAAATATATAAAATCTTCCATACTAACTTTTCTACGGTTTTTAGAACAATTTTAAAACCAATTATCGTTATTGAATATAAATAAAATATTCGATTTTACTTCCACGCTTTCCACCTATTTCCAACAATTTTGTATGTACAACGTCCAAATGTGCGAAATCGAATTGCTTTTTAATCATAACTAAAATATAGAAGGTCATTTTTTTTTTACATTGTATTTTCAAATATAAATGCATATTTGTGTCGATGAAATTTGGAAAGTTTTTTCCTTATAGGACGACGGTATATAATAAGAAAGGGTTTTCGATAATTCCCCCCCCCCTAAAATAGTGAAAAAATTTAAGTTTGTACGACATAACGTGTAATAAACAATCGAAATTTCAAATTTCATAATCAAATAGTGGGAAGTGTTCATCCCTTAAACCGCATTTTCATCCCTTAAACGTGGTTTGTTTTGGAAAAAATTTGCACAGCATGCACAGATGGCCTTAAACTTTCGATTGGCATCATAAAAAAAAATAAAAAAATTTGACGTTTTTCGTGAAAAATCAACGATGGTTAACCCACGGTTTTTTTTGGCTAAAAAATGTCATGTTTCGAATTCGAAAAAGATTGTTATATTATCATTCTATACATTGTTACGAATCCGAAACTGCCTTTGGTTCGAAAATCATCCCTTTCTTAGTGGGGTTACAAGCCCTTAAAATTTGCATGCTTTATCGATTGCTTCTGCCACTTTGGAGGTCGATTTCATCCCTTAAACGTTGTTTGTTTTGGGAAAAATTTGCACAGCATACACAGATGGCCTAATACTTTCGAGTGGCATCCTAAAAAAAATTAAAAAATTTTAAGATTTTCGGGAAAAATCAACGATGGTTAACCCACGGATTTTTTTGGCTAAAAAACTTTTTGTTTCGAATTCGAAAACGATTGTTATCGATAAATAATCTAAATATCAGACAATTCAAAAGCTTCTTATTAACTTAATAATTTCCATAAGATTATAACAATTGATACTTATACATAGTTTTTGCAAACAATTGTTAATATGCACAAAACTGTTATTTATTATATTGTAAATGTATTTTAATAGAATACCTTGTTTCGACTAGATTTACCACACACATCCTCTTGAATTTTATTTTTTAGGGATTATTTTTACAGTTAGAATACATATAAGATTTAAATTAATAAGTAATAAGGTAAGTATAATAAAGGGTATAATAATGATATAGGTAGGTATAATAAAATTTATACGGTATGTAATGTAGATGCAATGTGTTTGATAAAGTATCGAATAATACGAAAAAAGACAATATCGAAAAATATTTTAACTTTTTGATGTCATGGAGCAGCTATGGCTACCTTATTACTTATTAATTTAACTCTTATTTGTATTCCAACTGTAAAAAAAAACCTGGATAATAAAATTCAAGAGGATGGGTGCGGTAAAACGAATTGAAACAATGTTTTCTATTAAAATAAATTTATTGATGTTTTATATTGATGTTTTAAATACTACAACAAATCCCATTGGTTTGTCATTGGGTGTTGAAATATTTGTTTTAACTGTTCATTTTTGTTTAACTATTATATTTATAACTACTATGGAAATAGATCGAATTTTTTAGTATAAATTTCATAAGGAATATTTTTGTCGCCTAAATAACGTTGATACAATCGATACCAAAATTTCATTCGGTCGTTTAATGGATTTGTGGCCGTCGTAAAATTGGGCTGGAACACCAAATATGGCACGTTTTTTGATTGAATTGGGTTCCAATTAATCTTAGAAAATGTATCGTTCTCATCGAACGAATTTGGATTTCCTGTTCGAATAAAGTTGATCAGCATTTTCTTGTAACTCATTATAGTTGATTTAACCAACGGTGCGTTAAAGTAGGGTCGAATATGAAAACCATTTAAATTTTCACGACTCTATCCATACGCTGAAATACAAAGTAGTGAAAGATATTTTTTGTTCATTTCATTAATATTTTCTTGTTACATAATTCATCGCAGTGACCACAACGAGGATATAACCATCCTACGAATTCGGAAATTAAATTGATTGGAGTTTTTACGTTGAATTCATATACGTAGATTGGTACATTGTAGTTGGAAACATGAGCCATCGTTTTAATAAGTAGTAAATTTGGAAATTGGAAAAATTCATCACCACTTATCTGGAAAAAATAGTTTTTAAGGCTTGTAGAGATTTCAATGAAACTTACTTTTGCCATAATGAAATAGTTTTGATGGTTTGGAATCTCTTTTTGGTAATACATGTCTTTGACTTCTTTATTAATTGCATCCAGTTCAAATTGAGATAAGTATTGTTTTATGACACGTGGTATTAGTTCAGTAAAGCGGGTGTAATTGTTGCTCCTTTTTGTTGCAGCTCGATGAGTTGTGCTGCCTTCGTATTCCACGAAACTCGAAAGAATTGGTATCCGTGCAAATTTGCCTTGCAAAATTAAATTGTCCGGAAGATCAGTTAGAAAAGGATTCGGATTGTTGATTTTTGATTCCACTACAATTGATATTGGATAGTACCCTCCCCCTGAATCCTAAACGATGAAAACGTTAATAAACTTTAGACATTTTATATTTGGGGTTGGTACTTACATATGTGGCACAGTACTTTCTGTAACTTTCTATTAATGTTTTGGCCGGTAATTGCATTAAATAAGAGAGAAAAGCTTTTTCGTTACGTATATCATTTGTGTAGTTAATAAAATGTGCATAGAAATCCAAGTGTCTATCTGATACATAGAAATCTATTAAAGCTGCACCACTTTGCATGATAACTTTACTGAAAAGTTTGGTGGCTAATGGATGTAACATTAGTAAATTAACCATATTGCCACCACTACTGCATCCACCAATCACTACGTTGTTACGATTTCCACCAAATTCATGAATGTAATTTTGAACCCATTGCAACAATAATACCACATCTTTTGCACCAGCATTACCAGGAATGTGCAATTTTGGATCATTCAACGATAAAAAACCTGCCAATTTTCAACACTTGTAACTCTACACACTTTTGATTTCAGTTGACTTACCGAAAATATTAAGTCGATAGTCAAAATTAATAAAGATTACATTTTCGTCGTCCATTATGTAATCGGGACCTAAGCTACTAGCGAAACCATTTTGGTGCAACCCGCCGAAAATTTGAACCCAAACATCATTGATTGGTTTTTTCGTTAGCTAAAATTAATAATTGCAATTAGGAAAATGATTAAATTAATTCATTTTAATACTGTACCGTCCTGGTGTATATGTTTAAATAAAGACAATCTTCCGAAATGGGTTCAGTTGCATTATATTCACGTACTACGTATATGCAATGGTCAGCAAGATGTGTTGCATTTAATACTTGACGCCATGGATCAGCCGGAATGGGATCCTGAAAAGAATAATCAATTGCATTTTAAGTAATACGAAGTAACACACTAAATTTTTTAAGGATTGGAAAAATACATTTCCCCCTTTTCCATTAATTAATAATAACAACCAATTTGGATCTATGGAATGGAACTTTGGGGCACAGCATCCAACTCAAACGTGGAAATAATACAAAAGATTTCAATCCAAAGTTCTGCGGACAATAATCGGTGGCAATAAGAATCCACGACGACCTACAGGTGGAGCATGTGAAAGATGAGATCAGTTGAAAAGCGCAGACCTATCAACACTCTAGGGTTAGTTGTGTCCAATGACACAATTAACATTAAAAATTAAAGTTAAATAACATTAATAATATTCTCAATATAATTATAGTCTAAATAGTAGACTGAGCCAAAAAAATAGACTATTTTTTTTTCGAAAAATATATCGAAAATATTGTTCAAGGTGACAAAAAAAAATTATCGGGAAGATTTGAGCCCTTAATATTAATATTAAGAGGTCTATCATCTTAAATGTCGATTTTTTATCTGTGCTATCATTTTTGCGTCAATGTTGTCAAACTATCAAAGTAAAAAAAATCAACTGCACATATATTTATAAAAAATTAAATTCCCTACAAAAAAGGTCTCTTTCAAAATTTTTGCCCGACACGCCACATTCCGAATAATCAAGCTTCAGACATTGATATAATTTTGAGATTTATCTTCTTTATTTTGGAAGTTTGTAACTAACGAACAAATAAATATAAAGAAATTAACAATCTAGATTCTTGAAGGGAATTTAATGCTCTACAAAAAAGGTCTCTTAACGTTTTTATATAAAATCACTTTTTCAAAATTGGTTCTGCCATCTGCCCTCTTAATTAAGTATTTTTTTCACAGGTCCCTATTCCAATATTAACCTTAAATCTTAACGCTCCCAGTGGCGGCTTAGCATAGGGAATTCCTTCGAAAGCAAAAAATTCGAAACCACTTAAACTTGTTTTTGTATATCCAATCAAAGGTCCCAACGATGTTTCCCAATAGATCTCTCTACCAATAGAACTTTGTAACCGGAAAAATATCAAAATTAAAAAACAATATTGAACTATAATTTTGTCACACATTTCAAAAACACATCTAAACTGATATCCGACCAACCAATTTATGAATATAATTGAATGTATATAGTGAAGTATAGTGTTATAAAAACAATGTTATTTTGATTAATATAATTTTCATTTACAAAATAAAGCAGGTCATTTTCCTTATCTAGTCTTTTATTGTTTAAGTCTCTTTAAAAATAATTTCATAATTACGTGATACTATCCCGAAATAATCTTTTTACTTAATATCACGTAATTTAGTAGATATGTAAAATGTTATCTAATATTATAAAGATGAAGGTAGGCAACCAAATCCTTATCCAACTTAAGTGTGTAGGTATCAAATTAATTCAAATCATTCAATTCTTATGAAATATTAAATGAATTATTTCAAAAGTGTTACGAGATTAACAAATAGATATAAAAAGGAGAGTTATTTCGACAAAAAAAAATGATTTTCTAGTAATTTAACGCATATCCAAAGGGGCTTTTACATAAATATCCATTTAATAAAACATAAATTTTCATTGAGAATTTCTTAAAATGTGATATTAAAAGATTAAAGATTAAACGTTCAATTCTATCTTCTGCTTTTGATATATTATATTAAAATAATTTCACCCAAAAGATTTATGGGGGAATATCTTTGGTTTTCCCTATTTCATTCCCTATGCTAATTCACCGATTGGGGAATTATCTACGATTTATAAGGGGCGGTACACCTAGTGTGAAATTTCAAAAAAATCGATTTTTTTGTTTTTTTCATATTTCGGTAGATTATAGCTTTAAAAATAACATATTAAAATTTCAAATCGATATCTCAAATAGTTTTTGAGTTATAGCAATTTAAAGAGCAGCCGCTCGGCAGCTAGAGAGTTTCATTAGCTACGAGACGTACCTGAGGTATTGTTCAGAGTCTACTGTCCCTTCCAGCCCTTACAACACGATTCCGGTTTCTATTGTTGGCTCTCAGGTATACTAAAATATATCATTATAATAATTTCTAGAAATTTCTAGAAATTTTTCGTTTACTGCCACGTAAAATATTTTCGGAGCCAGACACATTTAGTCTCATTGTGATCGTTGTATCGAGCGCTTCATAATTTTGCACGTGTTATTTTCCTGAAAATGAGTGATCAATCTTCATATTCAAATCAAAAAGGAACTCGCAATGTTGCCAAACATCGATCAATTGCAAAAAAACGCAAGTTTACCGGAAAAATCGATTTACATTTGACCAATCTACTGCGAATACCAGTACGTCCGCAGAAAAGTTATTACATAATAATGACAATAATGTTGTCATTGACCCATCTCATGGATATTGTATTTAACAAATTTTATCAGTTTTCAGTGCAATTAGTAATTTAGTGGTGTGTAAAACCTGTCAAAAAAAAGTAACTTTTCATCAAGCAAGTCCAAGAGGCCTAGGGTTCAAAATTGCTATTATTTGTGAATGTGGCAATTCGTATATCAATTCTGGACCAATGATTGATAACGCATTTGAAGTAAATGGACGTATTGTGGCTGTGATGCGTCAATTGGGCATCGGAATAAATGGGATAAATCTTTTCTGTGGATTAATGGATCTAGCATGCAAATTTTACCACCAAACTTTTGCGGGATGTTTTACGAATTTACAGATTGCAGCCGAAACCGTTTGTAAGCTCAGTATGCAGCAAGCTATAAATGAAGAAAAAGAGCTTACATTAAAGGAAGAAAATTCGGAGACAAATTTGACTGTTAGCGGCGACGGTACCTGGAAAAAACGTGGCCATACTTTCCGTTTTGGAGTAAGTAGTTACGCTGGCAGGAAAATACAGCAAGAAAATTCTTGATTCATGCATAAAATCTACATACTGTCAGAGTTGTGTTTTTTGGGAGAAAAAAAAAAGATAGCGAATCTGAAGCTTATGAGGAATGGCTATCATTACACGAAGAAGAATGTGATGTCAATCATCCCGACTAGAATTTATCGCGAGGACCCGATGAGGACATTGTCAGGTTGACCTGATAACCTGATAAGGTCCAAGTCAAGTATACCTCATCAGGACCAGATAAGGATGTAACGCAGATGACCTATGAGGTCCTTATTAGGGTTACCTAGTATGGTCCTGATCAGAATTACCTTATACAATCCTGATCTGGATTTCCTTAGATGATCCTGATCTGGATAACATTGTTGTATGGTATTGATCAGGATTTCCTTACAAAATTCTGATTCAGATTCTCTCACTTGGACCTTGTCAGGGTTACCTAAGATGAACTTTATCTGGATTGCCTCTCAGGATCCTAATCAGGATTGCCTCATGAGTCCCTTAAAATAGTTACCTCATTAGTTATAACTATTATTATTATTAAAATTATTCTAAATTAGATAATTATTCTAAAACAAGATTTGAACCCACGTCTTTTATTTATTGTGAGTATAAGAATATCAGATACATAAGCTATGCGCTATGAACGTATTATTCTAAAAGAAATATTTAGCTTTTTATATAATTAATTAGACACTTTCTACTTGCGCGAGTTATTTTTTTTATTTATTCTAATTTATCTCCGGAATGGTTGAACCGATTTTAATAGGATAACAGAGCGCATGCGTATATTCTGCACGCACGGACGGCAAGATAGTCAATTTATATATAATAATATTTTAATAAATTCTATATTAGATAAGGCCAGCCTGAGGTGTTCCTCATATAATCCTGATCAGGATAACCTTATAGAAAATTTTTTTTTTTTAATAATACCATCCTGAATAGTTCCTTATAGGTGCCTGATCAGGATAACCTGAAAAAAAAGTGGATTTTTTTCAATAATGCAATCCTGAAAATTTCCTTATATGGGCCTGATCATGATTACCGAATAGAATATTACTTTGTGTTCAATAAGGTCAGCCTGAAAGAATCCTGATATGAGCCTGGTGAGGATAACCTGATGGGTAATTGATTATTTTTCAATGCGGTTTTCCTGGTGCTATCCTAATGTGGAAGTTGCATGAAAAACCGAGAACAAATAATTTTGTTTTTAATAAGGCGATCCTCTCAAATTCCTCATCAGGATAACCTGATGAGAAAGAAATTTCTGTTTTAATCAAGCTATCCCGATGCCATCCTCATGTGGCCCTCGTCAGGTTAGTACTAATAAGGAAACCCTTGTTTTAACCTGATAAGGTCCATATAATACTTCAAAGCTAATCAGGAAAAAATTCTAGTCGAGAAGTCTGTTAAAGGAGAAACGTTATAACTGCTTTATATAAAACAAACTTGGTTTATTATTAGAAACAAAACCTTGGGGTCTGCTTAAAAATTTAAACTGATAAATATATCTGAAAAAGGTTAAGTTAAGTTTATAAAGGAGCTTTAAGTTTTTTGGTTTTCACATATTGTAAATCTGAAATAATTACATTATTGAGCGAGTACCCTTTGAAATTCGGCGAACTAAAAGAAAATACCGACGTTTTTACCGTAAGCCATAATGATAAAAGAAATTTAAAATGCTCTTCCAGAACAAACGGCATACGCCAAATCATGTATGGTGAACTCTAGACTATCCAAAATGGTTTAATTATGTAGTTGGAATTCAGATTTTTAATAATAAGTTTAGAGATACATAATGGTTATACTTGATTATGGAAGAACTGGGTTTCGTGCCATTGTACAAATTTCAATTTCGCGGTTGTGTTGTACATTGCAATAGTATAATAGTTTTTGGAATAAGGTTCATTCGGGAATCGAAACAGTGGGATTCCTACTAGTATTCAAAAATCTAGACCCTTAACTTCTGTTATTTTGACAACTTTCGACTTTTTTACTCATAATTAAGATCGACTTTATTGAACTTGGCGATATTTTTTATTTATGTATAGATGCTGATTGATTTATGGATTATTTGGTCCACTGTTGGTATATCTACCGTAGGTATACGCAATAGACATACTCTTTTTTGATATTTATAAATATTTTTTGAAGTTTAATTGATGATTACATACAACTATTTTATTCTAAGCAACAGTATATTAAATGTGTTTTTTTAAAGTCGACAAAATAGGGTTTTTCAGTATGATTATGTTTTTCGTAAAAGAAATAAGAAAAATAAAAATTTTCATATACCACTACAAATAGCAAATCTAAAAAGAAAATATAATCTACACCTACGTTACGCAGACGAAGTTGCGGGGATCAGCTAGTAAAACTTATAAGTTTCTTTAAGAAATCGAGCAATTTTTCCAAGAAAAGTTATATAGATGTTTATCAAACACGGCTCACGCATTCTCCTAATATTAATAGATTCCGTCCGACCAGTTAAAGGATAATGAACTCGAATTACTTCAATATTAATACTAACTATATCCTAATTAAATACGGTGGTCTTCGCAACTGTTCTAAAACAATGTCTATTAACAAAACATTATTATAAATCCGAAAGTATTTCTAATCAGTAAACAAAATAGTTCAGGCGCTGTAATTAAGACATGATACTCAAAAGTGTAAATAATCATAAACCTTTTTAATTCTCTATTATTTGGGATTTTAATTTTATACACAAAAAATCCATTTATTGTGGACACAATACATTGTGTATTGATTCGAAGCTTATCCATTAGTTTGTTTCTTCCTGTGATTCGTTCAAAGTTTATGTAGATACTACAACAAAACTTTCAAGATCCACCCTAAAGGGTGAACGCCTATCTACATGATAGCATTTAAATATTATGCAAAAATAAGTATTTCATATTTTAAACACCAAAGCTACAATTTTGGTCAAAAGAATTTGGCTATTTTATTTTTATACATGCGCAAAGGCTAGGATTTCTTGCGCATTTCTCTCATTGACACTCTTCTGTGACTTTTGTCATCCTAATCACAATATAACCATCTTCTATTTACAAACCATTACAAACATCAAAACATGTGTGGTGTGCACACATAGTTTTTGTATAATTTCTACGTATTTGGTACATAATTTATTCATATATATCACATAAATTTAATCCAGGAAAATATAAATTTCCATTTGCACTATCTAATCAGTAGTATATATTTTTTAATGAATAATTAACATGGCATAGTGTATAATTATATGATTTCAGGATGCTATTTCATATTATTTGCTTTTGTAAAACTATGCAAATAAAGTATTGAAAAAGTTGATTATATTTATTTTATAAAAATTGAAATTTTTACTACAATTTTATGTTTTATTTATCCAGTTTGCGATGCCGGTACTGGCAGTTCAAAAGATCATCTTTGTTCCATTCGAATCAATTGTGTTCTTGGTGTCAGCTGATAAGCATTTTACACGTAATTGATATTATGTGCAATTTTATGTACGTTATTATGTAGAAGGTTTATTTTATTTTCCGAAGGGAACAAATTAATTAAATACAATATATAATTACAAGAATATTGTACGAAAATAAGCATGCCAGGTAAGTTTTCTTACAGTATTTAGTATTTATTTAAGTGTATACTAATATTTTAATATTCTCCTTCACATGCTTTACAGGTCAAACCAATTTATTATTAGTTGGTTTGGGAGCTACAGCTGGAGCTGTCGTTGTTGGCATGGCATTATGGTACAAAAAAAGGAATCAATTTCCCACGGAATGGGAAAAAGTTGGAGAAATCACTGATATGATGTGCTATCCAATTAAATCATGTGCTCCAATTCGAGAAAAAGAAATGGAGTGCGTTAATTTAGGATTGAAAAAAGGATTTTTGAGAGATAGGTACTGAAAATTGGCTGAATGTTTATTTAGAAAGTCTTACCAGTGTTGTATTTTAGAGTTTTTATGATCATTGATATGAGTGGGAAGTTTGTTACGGGTCGGCGTTTTCCCAAAATTGTTTTAATACAACCTGTGATTGATGGCAATATTTTAAAGTTAACAACTCCAGGAATGATTGATGCCGAAATTGATATTGGCAGATTGTTGCACCAAAATACAATGACTGCAGTTGTTTGGGGTAAGGAACATTGCACGTGAAATGATGTGAATTTTTTAAATTCACCAAAATTTAGAAATTTATTGAGGGCTTAAATCAATTAAAGTGAAATAATCTAGCCAAGTATTTCCAAATATTACGCAGTATGTATTTTTTAAGACCTAGAGTGAATTTTGAGTGTTCTATTTAATATTAATATCAAATTGCCAAAAAATGTATTGTTTTATTTGTCACTTACAATGATAATACAATTATAAATAACAATCAAATACAAATACACTTTATAAAGTTACTTTTACAACTGACTCCGTATTATCTATTATTATAAAGAGGAAAGATTTATTAAATTTTAATTAATTTTGATTAATTAAATTTGTTAAATTTATTAAATTTTCAAAAAAGTTAGGGATCCATACTAAAACTCCAATAATGTAACCCAAGATCTGAAAAAATTACCAAAAAAAAATTCTTTTATCGCGTGCTCTGCGAAAACTATTGGTTATAGAACAAAATAATGCAGTACGATTTTGCAGAACATATCCTTATCTACAAAAAATAGAGCGACAGCATATGTCTAACTATTATAGTTATGTCACAATAAGTGTTTTTTCATTTTAAAAAATATATATAAATGCCACCGCTATAAAAGCTCTTTCATTTGTACTTTGGGATTAATCCTTATCAAAATAAATGACTTCATATTTAAGTTTGCTTCAATACCATTATATAACTTTTTGAGTTATTCAATTTGAACATTCCATTTAAAAGATATCACAAGTTTAAAAATGTAAGTTATTTGAAAAACATCGCATGGTCACCGCTCTTTACTTATAATTAAGACCAACTTTATTGAACTTGGCGATATTTTTTATTTATGTATAGATGCTGATTGATTTACAGATTATTTGGTCTAGTAGCTATACGCAATAGACTTACTCTTTTTAGATATTTATAAATTTTTTTGGAAAATTAATTGATTATTACATAGAACAATTTTATTCTTTGCAACCGTTTATTAAATGTGTCTTTTTAAAGTTGACAAAATAGTGTTTTTAAGTATGATTATGTTTTTCGTAAAAGAAATAAGAAAAATAAAAATTTTCATATACCACTACAAATGGCAAATGGCAAAAAAAGAAAACATAATCTACACCTACGTTACGCAGACGAAGCGGGGATCAGTTAGTATAATTTATTTTAAACGATCTATGTTATAATGTACGTACCTGTGGTATTGTCATAGACTTTCTGGGAATTTAGATATTAGCGGTTTGACTATGGACAAAAATGAAGTACGAGTTGTAAATTTTGTCGATTGAAACAAATTAAAAATGTACAATGAGTTCAATTTGCATATTCTATTCATTATCAAAATAATCACTCCTACTTCAAGTGATTTTATAATTTCTTTACTTATTAACTTTGCTACTAATCAAAATTCCGTAATAGTCGTCAATGAAAGTTCATCAATATATTATAGATCGTGCAAAAACCATATTGTAATAAAAGTATCGTTTCCCCAATCTTAAAACTACCATGGCAGATATCAAAAGTCTTTCTAATTATCTGAAAGACCAAGATCGATTTTTCCAGTCCTAATTTCTAATAACTACTAGAGTCTGGTTAATTCTTCTTTTTCGACTTTATTCGAATAATCCCTTATGCTTGCTCCTTCGGCTTTGATAATAAATTAGTTGATTTTTGGTCGAAAGTTTGTATAAAGCCGAAGGTCTTTATAAACCGCCAAACAAACGCACAGTATGTAGGTATCGTCTGGCAAAATAAATCTCATTCCGCCTTCCACTTCCCCATAATATCTCATTGAACCAATTCCTTATAAAAGAAGAAACAATATTATTGTATTTCTATAACCCTTTTTATGAATTTGTGATGCTGTTTTCGCCTCTTTAGATCAATGTTAAACTACAATATTTCGCCAAGAGTTTTTCGTAGTTAAATAATTGGTTGTTTTTATTTTATTTTTCTTGGCTTAAATTATTTCTTCTGTATCAAACCATAATGATAACCTATTTCTTAAAATAAAGCCTCTCACCAGCAAAAATCTTGAATATTTTTTTTTTGTATCCCGAAGTACAATTAACGTGAAATTGAAATAAGTAATTTAAATATATTTCTATTTTAGAACAACAAGTTAAAGCTATAGATTGTGGCGAAGAAGCTGCTCGTTGGCTATCTCGATATTTGCTAAGTGAAGATAGTGGACTTCGATTAGCGTACTACCCTTCAAGTGAAGCACGTTCCATGAGAGGAAAAATGACAAGTTTTCCGAAAATTTTAAAATCAGATACGGTATATTATAAGTTATACATTAACCTATTTACACATTTGAACTAAATTGTTAAATTGTTTCACCAAATTAGGGTGGACTGCCTGATTTCACCAGCTATTTACTCATTTCGGAGAGTTCTGTCGGTGATTTGAATACCAGATTAGAAAAGGCGGTAGTACCTCAAAATTTCCGCCCTAATTTTGTTGTAAAAGGTGCTGAAGCATTTGATGAGGATAATTGGGACTATATTCGAATTGGGAACGAAACAATTTTTAGAAATATCAAAAATTGTTCCAGGTAAAACCAGCTTCATGCTAAAAAAAAATAGTGTTCCACTATAAAAAATAATTTTTCCTCATTGTTTGATTTGAATAATTTAACTGCATTCTTCTTTTTTTTTTTGCTTTTATGTGTGCGATTTATATATTGTTTTGGGTAGATGCCTCTTTACAACAGTAGATCCAGAAACTGGTATAAAGGATAATAACGAAGAGCCTTTACGAACACTGAAAAAGTAAATAGTTATATTTGCACGTATTTTGATTGCTTAAAATATGCGCGCCAAATGCTTTAATTTAAAATATTAATTTAATTTTAGGTTTCGTATGGATTCAAATCCAGAGAGAGCTAAAGCGGACAACTATTCGCCTTTAATGGGGATTCATTTAGGACTGCGACGTTCTGGCTTTGTGAAAGTTGGGGATCCTATTTATGTCAGTCGTATACCAAAGAATAATAAATAAATAAGAAATGTTTAAATTTAAAATGGTGCTTATAAATTGTTTTTCATATACTAATATTAATAAATAAAGAAAATTTCAATATTTTTATTTTTTTCATACGCATTTTTAATATAAGTTCTGTTTCGTTAATTTTCACAAGGAATTGCATGGGCTGCCTATTTAAAGTATGGTGTCGAGTCGAGGAATTATTTAGAAGCTTTGTAAGAAGTAATGATTAAATTAACACAAATTGTTATGGGATTTAAACGGAGGACCATTTGGTTGGCTAGGGTTCACCTTAACTAGTATACCACTAATAAATTATTTCTAATTTTAGATAACTTTAAAAAACCGAAAGAAATGGTAAAATCGGCAGTTTTGGTGACATAAAAAATTTTTTGAACTAAACCGAGCATGATTTTCATGTTTTTCAATCCGCTGAATACAAATTCGAAGTTTATGTAGACCATAAGCCGTTTTTATGGAAGAAAATTGCCTGATTTCTCACTCTGACCAGACGCCGACACTGGGGTTCCGAATCCCTGCATCGTAAAACACTTTTCGCTTGTGCCTGCCATGACGGCAGATACGCCTTTAACCCAGAGACTCTACCAGACGATTCTGTTGCCCGCCTTCACCACGTGGAGGTGTACTGGTTACAGACACAAGCGTTTGTTTTTTCCACAAAATTTCTTCCATAAAAACGGCTTATGGTCTACATAAACTTCGAATTTGTATTCAGCGGATCGAAAAACATGAAAATCATGCTCGGTTTAGTTCAAAAAAATTTTTATGTCACCAAAACTGCCGATTTTACCATTTCTTTCGGTTTTTTAAAGTTTTCTCGAATTTTTGAGGGTGTACGGGTCAAACCGACCCCGGATTCGTGTTCAGGGGGTCAAAATACCTAGATTTATGTAGGTCCGGTCAAAAGTACAGAGCACTTTTTTTTTGTGTGCCGGTGTAATCGATAGTTACTTCAAAGAGCGCCAATTTTGTGTACAATTCGGAAATATAATATCAAGTAGCAAATTGGTTAAGGCTGGAGTCCCTCAAAGGTCTATTATGGGACCTATACTATTTATACTATATATAAATGATATACCGCGGACACCCGAAACTTTCCTTTCCCTATATGCTGACGATACAGCAATTTTTGCATCCTCCTGGAGAGCTGGTACAGTGACCAACAGATTAACCAAGTCCTTAAAAACAATAATGAATTTTTTTACAAAATGTAAAATATAAGCTAATGATAATAAAACCGAAGCTATCCTATTCACTAGAAGAAGACCCAACAAGAATAAAAAGATTTTAATAAATGGGAAAAATATAGAATAGGCAAAAACAGTTAGATACTTGGGGATGCAACTGGATTCCAGACTCAACTTTGCTGAACACATCAAATTATCTAAAAACAAATTAATGGTCCGAACTAATATCCTATATCCATTACTAAATAGGCAATCAAGGCTGTCTACCAGCAATAAATTAATAATTTATAAAACAGTGCTCAGACCAGTGCTTACATATGCTTGTCCAGTCTGGAGTTCAGTAAGCAAAACCAAGTATCTGACAATACAAAGAATCCAAAATAAATTACTAAGAATGCTGGGAAACTACCCAGCCAAATATCGAGTACACGATCTGCATGAGGAATTAAAGATACTACCACTAGATTTATATATCCTCGCTTTGTCGCGGAAATTCTACACAAATTGTAGAAGTGGGCCTAGCCAAATAATTAGAAGCATCAGTGACTACACCCTCGATGACCTACTTCAAAAGTACAGAAAATACAAACATAAAAAAATAAGACATATGGTCTTGTAACAAGCTGAAATCAGAAACAATATTCGGGGTTTTTTAAGAATTGCCATCTATTTTTCCCCAACTACAATAGCGTAAATTTATCTCTATCCTAGATCAGGATCTACAGACGCTGGTTGGATGGTTTATGCAAGGTACATCGCACTTAAAATTAAAAACAAAATGTAAACAAAGTATTTGTATATATATTATAAGAGCAATAAATTTTATTTTATTTTTTAATCACACCGAAAATCACTATTGATATGCCAAACGGAAGAATTTGTCGTGCACAATTTGATATTTCACCCGGAATAACGCTGGCGGATCTATATTGTGATAGCAGTGCACCGATCGATCTATTGATTGAGGCTGGCTTATTTTGGGACTTATTATGCGTTATCAAAGCAAAGGAAAATTAACCGTGCTTACAGAAAACGAAATTGGGACGCCTTGTTTCCGGTAACGTCGGTTATCAACCATCTCAGTCTCTCAACAGAGTATCATGTCACATGATAACGGAAGATTTGGAAAGATTTGTAGTCTGGGGGAGTGTATTACAAGAAATGAAGCACCTTCATTTCGTCCATTAAATCCAGATGAACAGAAAATTTCAGTAAGTATGACAATGAGCAATTGTTGGAATTCCATTCAACGGGAGCATCGGTCAACTTGGTGACTCATGCAATTTGACTAGCATACGTTTACTACTAATGGAACGTAAAATTGAGGGAAAGGGTCTAGCGAGATCCACATGGCGAGTTGGCCCCCAAATAGGAACCTATGCCGAAACTTATGTTAAAATATCGGCTTGATATACAAACACATTTTATATACTTTTCGCGACCAAATTCCTCTTTCACCTTGAGATATAGGCAAAAATATCCCCCCGCATGGCTATTTTTCAAAGTTATATATCTCAAAAACTAGTTAAGCTAGAGAAATGAAACCAACGCGAGGCTTTAGATTATTTTACAGAGTATATCATATATTTTTTTGAAGTTTTTAGAAAAAAAATTTATACAAAAAAAATCCAAAAAACAAATGAAATAATTTTTTTTATGTGTTCTCTGAAAATGATAATCACGAAAAAATATATATTATGCTTCTACATGAGCACTATAACTCATAAAAATTGCGTGAAAAAATAGTTGGTGCAACACTTTGAAAAAAAAAATGAAATGTGATTTACGCCTAATAGTATACCTTGGTTTTATTTTTTTCGAAGTGTTTCATCAACTTTTTTTTCACAAAACTTTAATAAAAATAGGCCACATATAGGAGCAAAACATATATTATTTCCATAATTGTAAGTCTAAGGAAACAAAAAAAAATTTTCCTTAGTTTTTTTTTGGTTTTTTATACCTATTTACTCTTAAGATGATTATTTTCAAGATCAAAATAATTGATCCCAAAAGAAAAAAAAGTAACTAGTGTTCAATTTTTATTAAAATAAGAATAAAAAAAAATTATTGTCACTGCTATAATTTATTACAACTGGAATACTATGCGTCTTCAATTAATTCTGGGTACATATTGACGGCATCTGAATTACTTGGTTTTCTTCGTTTAGCTTAGGATATTATTCACTGGCTCATACTAAAATTTTTACAGGTTCTACCTAAAATGGGCGAAAAAATGAACTTTCAAATATTATTTTAAAACAATGTATAAAATAAGCACCTACTATCATTAGGGTAGAAGTAAAATCAAGACATACTTATGTATAAACAGCAAAGACGGCCGTATATACAATGATTATATTTCGAATGGTAAAGATTGCAACAATATTTTCCGTTATTCCTGTGATTCTCCAATAGAAACTTTACAGTGGGATATTGTTCTCATGCAACAGCGTTTATTTTTGTTATTTGTCATATGAACAATAATTATCCAGAATTCTGCGTTCTAGGAGATACTAACTAAATTATTTTAGATTCATAATATTCCAGTTGTAATAAATTATAGCAGTGACAATAATTTTTTTTTTCTAAAAACTTCAAAAAAATATATGATATACTCTGTAAAATAATCTAAAGCCTCGCGTTAGTTTCACTTCTCTAGCTTAATTAGTTTTTGAGATATATAACTTTGAAAAATAGCCATGCGGGGGGAAATTTTTGCCCATATCTCAAGGTGAAAGAGGAATTTGGTCGCGAAAAGTATATAAAATGTGTTTGTATATCAAGCCGATATTTTAACATAAGTTTCGACATAGGTTACCTTTGAAACTAAAACAACGATTCATTCAATCCATGAGGGAATACTTAGATCTAATTTCCAAGATATTCTGAATTATGTTCACCGTTTTATTTTGCAGCACGATCGTTACCTGAAGATATATTCGGATAACGTTTTAAATTTTGTCTATGCAAAAAATGAACTCAATGTGTTAGAATGTCCTTTCAGAAGTAACGTCCTATACAATGAGAGAACAAATTTCATGACACATGAATCCGTGTTCATTCCTCTACAGCGGTTTATGGAGGAGGGTGGTAAAATCGATTAAATTTCATTTGAAAGCAAAATTCAAGGCAAAAATCACAAAATTCAAAGCCCTACCAGGGGTTGATGTTCCTGGGATTTTTATCAACTATTTGGATGGATATACGGACATACGGTCCGTAGCCCAGCGCTTTGCCCAGTCGCCCACAGGATGGAAGCTAGAACTATATACATCAATGAAATTAATGATTCTATGATAAACCACACCGGGCAGTGAGGGAATCTTACATCAAATTATGATATTTACAACATTTCAGTTTCATTCTAAAAATCAAATACAGTCCACTATTGAAAGGAAGTAACATTTTTATTCGTGGGTCTTTGTTCATTTATTCTGCATTGTTATGGTTCCATTTATTCAACAGTTTGAATCTTGTTTATTTTGTAATTTTCGTTTTTTAAATAATTGATTGTATACGCATTAGACTGATTCAAAAAAAATGATGATTTTTTTTTCTTAATTTTATCGAAAATATTGTTGGGAATGACAAAAAAAATCCTGTGAAAGTTTAAGCTCTTAATATTTATATTAAGAGGTGCCGCATCGCAAATTTCGATTTTCCTTTTAAATAACATGGGAACAATATTCTCTTGCACTTTGGAATTTTATAGCTCACGTTGGTGACAATATTTCGCAATGACCAAGGTATATTCTTGTAGAAAATTGAACGATCTACAAAAAAGATCTCGACCAAGTTTTTGATATACTTATTACTTCAAAAGTTATTCGAGGTCAAAGTTGAACTAAAGAGAAATTTTAATATTTTTTCAATTTCTTGACGCAACCATCAATTTTATGAGAAAATTTTATAAGATATTTTTTGTAGAGCACTTTTTTTTTTCTAAAACTTATCTCTATAAAAGTTTTTGATATTTTTCACAGGTCCTAAGTTGTTTAATTAAAATAAAAAAAATATTTTTTATGTCAAAAATATAATAATTCAGGGAATTTTCAGTTTAATGCTTATAATATAGGACCTGTGAAAAATATCAAAAGTCTTATAAAGATAAGTTATAGAAAAAAAAGTGCTCTACAAAAAATATCCTACAAAATTTTCTCAAAAAATTTATGGTTGCGTCAAAAAATTGAAACAATATTAAAATTTCTCTTTAGTTCAACTTTGACCCCGAATAACTTTTGAAGGAATAAATATATCAAAAACCTGTAATGGTAGTAGATTTTTTTTGTAGATCGTTCAATTTTCTACAAGAATATACCTTGGTCATTCCGAAATTTGGTCACCAACGTGAGCTATAAAATTCCAAAGTGCAAGAGAATATTGTTCCCATGTTATTTAAATGGAAAATCGAAATTTGCGATGCAGCACCTCTTAATATTAGTATTAAGAGCTTAAACTTGCACAGGATATTTTTTTGTTATTCGCAACAATATTTTCGATATAATTAAGAAAAAAAAAATCATCATTATTTTTGAATCAGTCTAATACGCATACATTGGATTGGGGCTGATACTCTAACGAAGGGAGGATGTTCAAATTCGTATTAATATTATGTTCAATAATATATATATATATATATATATATATATATATATCAATAAATAATCATTCTTTAAATTCGAGGGAAAAATTAAAAAAAAAATCACTGTCAGCGCAATTCGTCAATAATCAAGCTTATAACTACCAAACTATTAGAACCATTATTGTCAATTTGTTAGTATACCAATTTATTGATAGTTTGAAATAAGTAGGTACTATATAAGGCTTGTTCTATGAAAACTCATTTATTGAAAAACCAACATCAAATTAAACCATATTATGTAAAAATTATATCAGAAAATTAAAATAATAGAATGAAGCAAACGCTATATCTCTTAAGTTCATTATGAAATAAACATGTAAAAAGTAATTAAATCATTGTGAATCATCTATTTAAAAGGTGAAATTAAATTAACCTTGCACTTTTGGCCTATTCTGTATTTACAAATAAAATTTAAATGTATTTAATCCAAAGTATGTTGACAATAATTGTAACGATACTCAAACAATATATACTTCTTTTTTTGGAAAAAATCAGAAAAGAGAATGATATAAAATAGTTGAACGAGTATAAAAGTATTTAAAAATTGAGCCAATTAGTTCTGGATATTATCTATAATTGATTAGGAACATTCTGAAATAAGATTTTAGTGGAAAGTATTAATGTTAATTATTTCAAGCCTTTTAACTAATGAATGGTCCCATTTAAAATTTTTGCTACTTCATTAAGCACACGCATATATTCACACATGGCACATGTGTTCATAAAATTGTGTATTAAATACAAGTATTACTCGTAAATATGTGACACGCGCGCAATGTGGGAGATTTTTCATTTGCTTTTTTTGTTCTCCCATAAAAATCTGTTTAAAATAATGAGTTAAAGTGAATTTTTATTTAAAAAAATATTTTCCTCGATACCGATCTATTGGTCGCCACAATGGAAAGTGTTTGTTATCGAATGGTGCAGAATTGTTTGATTAGTGTAGCATCACAACGTCAACTTTATCATTAATTTCTCGTATTTTTTTCTCTGTTTTTACAATGTTCCTAGTGGATATAATATGATGGCTGATTCGCGACAAATAGTTTTATCACTGGAAGCGATTAAACATCCTTAATCGCTTGTTATCAGCAACAATACACAACGGCACTTAATACTCCTTGCTGTATCCACGCAGTCATTACTTTGCCGTCTCCAAATCCCGATCGATTTTTTATTATTTCCTCGCTAAAATTACATACTATCTGCACAAAAAAAAAACAAGAGTTTCACACATTAGCTAGAAAATATTACTTTATTTCGATAAAAACGTTGTGTCATATTTTTAACATCCGTTTGTGTGATTAGAAATAAAGTTGTTCACGATGCATTATTGTTCTGTGTGATGGTGTTAATTTACATTTTTTTAATACTATAGTGAACGCTAAGTGGATTTATATGAAAAAAAATGTTATACAAAACATTTTTTTTGCGTACAATTGTAAATATACTTTTAATAAATTCAAAAATTGTGATAACATTTAATTTAACAACCGACTCGGTTGACAATCATGAGCATTTTTTTAACAATTGGCAAGTGGATGAATCACATGAAACAATTAACACAAACTTAGATAATCACCAAACGCCAACTAATCGACCAGAGTTGTTGAACTTCGCAGAAAATGGAAGCAAATCAAATAATTTTCAAAAAACTTCTTTCAGTTCGTTATTTACTACAAGTTACGAAACAAGCACATTAAAAGACTACACTTGTGAAGGTAATGATACTGAAAATTTGAATTTTAAGTGCATGGGTCATTTCCGAATTATTCAAATGGCAAAATAAAAATTAAATGAAGTTTTACACCAAAGGGCCCTCGCCAGATAAGAAGGTCTAAAATGCCCCATTGCAATCAGGCTAATTTTTTTTCTGAAAATACCTTACAGTATGGACAACATCTCAGCCAGGTTTCAACTCTAAAATATGACGCGTTTTTGTGTTAAAAAAAAATTGTTTTCAAAATCATTAATCTCGGAAACTGTTTGATAATACCAAAAAAAGTGCTTATGAGTTACAAGATATCACTAAGTAGTACTCCGAGAAAAATTCGTTCATGAATCAAATCGATCGATCATTGTTAAAAATCCGATTTATTTTTTCAAAATTTTTTTTTATATCAAAATCGTTTGGTACACCTTGGTTTTTTTTTTCTATATAATCTTCGATCATCATTGTACAATACATATTTTTTTCAGATTCTTAAAAATATTAGACAAGAGTTAAAAAAAAGAAGTATTCGTTAAACTTTTTTTGTGTGCCAAAATCTTTTAGTACCATCACGTATTTTTTTGTACATCATCCCCAACATTTTTGGTCATCATTGTGTATCAGCTTACTAAATATAATTTTTTCGTATTTTTAAAAATGTTAGATAATAGTTAGAAAAATTAAACGTATTTTTTAATTCAGATTTTCAGCACTTACGTACATAGTTTTTTTTCCAAAGTAATTGTTAAATGAAATATAAATATTTTAATGTTACTTAAAAAATATATAAAATAAATGTTGATGACTAAGGGGATGAACAATTACTTCAGAAAGTACGTAAGTGCTGAAAATCTGAATTAAAAAATACGTTTAATTTTTCTAACTATTATCGAACGTTTTTAAAAGGACGAAAAAATTATATTTAGTAAACTGAGACAAGGGAATGATGTACAAAAAATTACGTGATGCTACTAAAAGATTTTAGCACAGAAAAAAATGTTTAAAGAATATTTTTTTTAACTATAGTCTAATATTTTTAAGAATCTGAAAAAAATATGTATTGTAGAATGATGATAGAGGATTATATAGAAAAAAAAAAACTAAGATATACCAAACGATTTTGGCACAAAAAAAATTTTTGAAAAAATAAATCGTATTTTTAACAATGATCGATCGATCTGATTCATGAACGAATTTTTCTCGGAGTACTACTTAGTGATATCTTGAAACTCATAAGCACTTTTTTCGGTATTACAAACAGTTTCAGAGAATATTGAATTTTAAAAAAAAAATATTTTAATTTTTTAAACTAAAACGCGGCATATTTTAGATTTGAAACTTGGCTGAGATGTTGTCCATACTGTAAGGTATTTTCAAAAAAAAAAAATAGCCCGATTGCAATGGGGGCATTTTAGACCATCTTATCTGGCGAGGGCCTTTGTTCTGATTAGTAAATAACTACAAAATTAGGTCTAACATAGGTCTAAATGTTTTGACCAAAATGTTCTGGTTTAATATTCAACACATAATCTTGAAATTTGTTTTGACTTAATTATCCACTTTAATAATTACGGGCTTTTAAAACTATCGAGACAACCTTGTTTTCAGTGAAGTTTCTATATTTCCTATTAAACATGATTTTTCTATCATTTACAATTATGATGTTTCAATGATTGTTTTTAACTTTCAATCTTCAAAGGACAATAAATCGAAAACTTCTTTCAGACAGTCGATAAATTGTTGGAAATTATTCAAAACACAATTTTTGTGTTTTCAAGGGACTTTTAGAAGTACACAAACTACGAAAAGATTTGTGTTAATAAAGTTTGCGAATAATATTGATAAGAATAGTGGCGAGGTTAAATAGAAAATTCGAAATCGGATTTTCGAAGTTAGTGCAAAATTTAAGTTTCCCTGAATCCAGACGAAGCGATTTTTCGAAACTGTTCTATCTTTATATTTATTCAAGTCTACATCTGTACGAAATATCTTAAGTATTTTTCTTTGGAAACACTTACATTATACAATGATTCTTATAATTTATACCAGAACATTTTCTTTATTGTATCAATTCAAGTTTAAATAAATATTTTATCAAACACGTTCGTTTGTTATTGTAATACATTTGATTCATATTTATCATTGTTTTTGATAACATATAAATGGTTAGTGCTTTATTAACAATGAATAGTTAGTATATTAGACTTAAAATGTCATTTTTGTGTTCAGTAATAATATTAGACACGATTTAGAGACTCTTTTGATAGATATTTCATATCAAATGAAGAGCAAAAATTTACTGTGCAATAAATGTCGATTCTAGCAATCATTTGTGGTCGGAATATATTACATTTAAGTCGTTAAAATAATATCAAATAAGACAGAATGAGCCATTATACTTTATATAATAATGAAAAATTGACATTTTTTAAAGTTAATCATCCTCTATTGTTATCAACTCGATTATTTTCCATTTATTGAAATAATATAAACAAAATACTACTTGAACAAACCAACAATTAGCAATCAAAACTTAGTAATACTAAATTTTTCTTTCACCCACGTTTGAAATAGATTTTCCTTATATAATATATAGTTAATCTTGAGGAAAACTGCTCCAGCATTCTATTTTTTTCAAATACTTTATAGCTGTTATCGAAAAGTTAACAATTTCTGCGATGTTTTCTATGAACGTGATATAGAAATTATTGCAAATTAAAAAACCTCTGATATGATAACATAATATTCACCACTTTTTAAATTGATATTTTACATTTTTAAATATTGCACCTATAACTCTTTTATTTTCCCTAAAAGCTTTTAGTATCAGTTATTGTGGCATAAATGACCCATTTTAAATATTTACAACTCCAAATATAAAGCATATTTAGGAAGCTCTTCATAGAAAGTAACTTGTCAAAGATTTTTTTAAGTAACTTGAAAAGTACCATTATTTTAATTTATAATTAGTAATAGTTGTTATATACTTAATGTATTATATATGGAATTTGTTTTAAATACTGTCCTGATAATGTCTCGTTTACATTGGAAATGGGCTGTTTACATTTATTAAAAATTGATAACAATATGAGTACATGTGCTCTATTTTCGACGTTTTAATTATTTTTTTGTGAAACCATTAACGTTATCGTTTAATCAGATATTTTAATATAAGACAACACCACTTAAAAATTGATTTTTTACATTTTTATCATACAATCATCTTTTTTCACTTATAAAATCAGAGCTAGATAATAATGAAAACTGATGATTTGACTACATTATTTTTTCCACAAAATATATGAAAATGTTCTATTTAATGATTAAAATTAATTATTTTAAGATTCCCTTACAATTGATAATGTTCAAATAATTCCAAAGTCTGAAAGTTTGTATGTGTCATGGAATACATCAAATCCATCTTGCATTTCCAAATATGAAGTAGATTGGTTCATCGAAGATCAAAGCTCTAAAATATTTAGAGCTCTTACCAATGAAACGAACATTACAATTTTATCATTACAATTTTGTACTGTTTATATCGTCAGTATTATTCCAATAACGTTACAAGATGCTGAAGGTCCAATAAAAACTGTTAAAGCTGAAACAACATTAGAAGGCAGTAAGCGTACAGTTAATAGTTTTATCAAAAATATTCTTTCTAAAGCTAAAGTTATATTTCAGAAAAAATTGCTGTGGAACAATTCGATGTAGTTAGCTATACACAACAGTCGATTCATTTAACATGGATTGTAAAACCAAAATGCAGTATGGTTAAAAACTATTTGCTCTCGTGGATATCTTCAAACCAAACACAGTCGAAAGTTCTTGATCCAGGAGTTGAAGATTATATTATCGCAGATTTAAAACCATGCACGCATTTTGAATTGATGCTATCTGTGAATGATATTGACAATAAAGTCCTAGCTACTAGAACAATAGTAGCACATACTGAAAACGATGGTACTATATGTAATTGTATTATATTAGTTTGGAAAAAAAAGAAATCCTTTCATCGATTATATCATGGCTTTATTTTCAGAAACATCAAGACCATTCTGTAAATTCAAATAAGAATGCAATGAATCTATAATAATTTGTATGATATCCATATACTTCACTATCTCATTTCAATAAGAAATGTCCTCTTTTTTTTGAAAACTAATTTTTTGTTTATTGAAAAATAATTGTTTAAAAAAATTGGATCCGAAACTACAATAGAAGCATATTCTAATTTAGATTGAAGTAAATAATAAAAATAGAAAAATTAAAGTTAAAGTTAAATATTTCTCTCTGTTTTACTTCATTTATTTACAGTTGCGCATTTATTCTGTAAAGCACACTTTCTCTTGATTAATTTTCAATTATAAAAAATTATAAATATGAAGGATAACCTGGAATGACTTTTGTTATATGTAGTTTGCAAGGATAAATAAAACTACAGTCCAGTTTAATTCACTTATGGTATAATAATGTCACGAAAGTCAACTAATAAAAACTGGATTTCTTTTACTCCATCCTAATATTTTGTAAGAAAAATTTATTTCTAACGCTGTTCTCGTAGCTCCAGGATACGTAAAAATGTGGGTGGAATCCGAAAAAGAATCGCTTATTATTTTCTGGAACAAACCAATCGAAGGAGCAACTTGTGTCTTAAACTATTTAATTACCGTTTACCAATCAGATGGTATTAAATCAGATAGTTTTTGTTCCGAAACTGACGAAAGTTGTAAAATAATAGACACACAAAATATGCCCATTATAAAAGCAGAAGATTCAAACTCCTTTTCATGTACGATCGATTCTCTCGAGCCTTGCACCAAATATACAATTTCTATACAAGCTAGAGGCACGGAAAACACACTTGGACCTTCTACAACTAAAATAGTAGAACTTTTAGAAGAAGGTAATATACATTGCAAATGTAAAAGAAAAAACTAATTGCCTTTTTTAGATTTGCCAGCTGTTGAAAATGTTACCATTATTCCATATCCTGATAAATTGTTAATGCTTTGGGAACCACCATCCAATGCACATCAATGTGTTGCCAAATACAATGTAAAATGCAGCCATGATAACTATAATTTTGAGGCAACAACAATTAATACACAAATTTGGATCGAATTTCTAGAACCATGTACAAATTATGATATATTGATAACGCCGATATCAAAAAATAATGTATTTGGAGAACCTTATCTAACAAGTGAAGAAACTTTAGAAGAAGGTTTTAATGCTTATTTGTATTTTATATCTTTTTAAAAATTACGTTTTTCAGATCCAAGTCAAGTAACTGATTTAATTGGATGGTCAAATGAAACTGGAACCATTGAATTACAATGGTCGAAACCCCTGATTGCATCGGCTTGTGTGACACAATATCGCATTTATAATGCATCGTATACAATACTAACAGTTGAGCCCAATATTGTATTTTATGGTTTAGAACCATGTAAAACTTATAACTATTCTGTTGAACCATTAACAAAAAATGCAACACAAGGACCTCCTAACATTGTCATAGTTTCAGTTAAAGCCGAAGGTAAAAACTTAAATAGTTAATATTTCATTTTTTTGACCTTTTATCTTTGATGCATACTTCGATTGTCAAGTGATTTTTTGAATTGGTCATCAATTAATAATCTTAGATCTTAACAAATGGTCTTTGGTATCGAATGTGAGCTGATAATCGTGATATGTCGTCTTTGATAGTACGTCAAAAATCCTACGGATAATATTGAGGTAACAAATTTAGAAATAAATTTTTATTCATCAATTTTCTTTTTTAGATCCTTCAGAACCAATTTTGATTACAAAACAACGAGAGACAAATTATTTTGTATTACGTTTTAGAGTGGCAGATGACAATAATGATTGTCCACTGTTGGAAGCACGAACTGTGTGTAATATTTCTCTTTTGAGAAATGATTCCTTGAAGGATTGGATGATCCTAAGTGGCGAAGGAATATATTTATTTGGTTCCTACTCACCTATCACTTTTGATGTATCTGTAGAAAAGTTATCACCCTACACCCGATACATATGCCGGACAGTATTAATAAATGTGGCAGGTGAATCTAAAGAAAACATACAAGTTATGGATACTCTTGAAGATGGTAATGTATAGTTTTAATGTGAAAATGAATTCTTCACTTTTTATTGGTTTTTATAAAAATCAGTACCATCTCCACCAACGTTAAGTGATTATTATGAAAGTGGAACAAATTGGATATCACTGTATTGGACGAATCCACAAATGGTACCAGGAAACCCAATAAAAAACAATATTCAAATAAAGGAAATAGAACGATTATATTTTATTCCTGCTAATTGTTCTTATATGCTCTTCACTAATAACACGATGGTAGACTTTTTAATAACAACCTGGAATATAACAAATTTAACAGCATTTAGCTTATATTCGTTCAAAGTTCGCTCATCAACAGCAGTAGGATGGAGTGATTATAGTAACGTTTTAACAGCTAGAACTTTACCATATGGCGAGTAAAATTATCTGAATCTCCATCAGTAAAATTCACTTTAATATTAGATGAAGAAAAAAAGAAAGATTTTTTGTTATCCCATTAATTGTATTCAATCGTTTAAATTTCAATTGCCACCATTTTTTTCGAATACTCATTGTCATTTAATAACAATTTCTTTGTGCCATGTTTCTATTTGCTTTTAACTCTTAGGTAGATAAACACAAAGCAGAACTTTCCAGATCGGTAACCTTTGGCACCCTTCGGCTAATAACCTTTAATTGTTTGGCATTCTCGAATGGGGCCCATTTCTCATTAATACCTGCCTTATTTTTAAGAAAGTTTTCAATTTGATCCTGATCATCCTGATACATAAATAAAAATACGTGGGAAATTGATCCAATTAGCTCCCAAACTTGATGGTTTAAATCTGTTTAATGTTCAATTTTCGGATTCACTGATATTCTTCTGCGATAGTTATACCTACGATAAATGTACTTCAAGCATCAATACACAGATTAACGACAATACAGGATCAGAAACTGTAAACAATAGAGTAGTTGAAACATACAAATTCGTTGAAATTTCATTTTTTTTTTAATTTCACTAGGAGTTTATGATACGATGAAATTATTCAAATCTGTATGTCCTGAATGTAATGACTTACTACCATATAACGAATCTTTTTTAAATTAAAAGATTAGCTCCCTACAGTCTTTTTTGAAAAGTCTTTGGCGTTAAAAATATTTATTGTTTTATTGCTCTTTCTTTCTTAATTTCACATATTTGTGGTATTTACTTACACATCTAATTTACTTACATATACCTACTAGGGTGTTTTTTTTTTTGGGACTATTTTTTATGCTCCATGCCGAAATTTTGTTGGAAATACTTCAAAAAAAATTCCCTGAAAGTTTGAGCTCTTAATATTAACATTAAGTACTCGCTCACTGCGTGTGAATATTTTCCATTTAAAATACACGTAAACTTTGATTTTTTTTTTAAATTTTTCAAGTTTTTCAATTTTTCAAATTTTTTAATTTTTCAAAGTTGGGTTTTTTTTACAATTGTATGCTCTACAAAAATGTCTATTTTTAATAAGAAATAAAAAAAATTATTTCTAAAAATTTTATAATAAGAGAAATTCAAGGCTCAATATCTCGAGAAATATCGATCTTAGCAATTTGGTTTTCTGGAACTTTTTTGTAGGAAATTACATTTTCTATAAATTTGATTTTTACATTTTTTCTGTAGGTCTTGTAATTCATGAGTTACTGAGAGAAAAACGAGAAATCTATGAAAAATCTAGGTTTAGTGACCCGTACTACCCCGCCCGTGTAAATTACGATTTTGCCGCAATAGGCACTTTTGTAGAGCATACAATTGTAAAAAAATCCCGATTTTGAACGAGGCGATACCATAAAATGCCGCTGAACTATAAAAATTTAAAAAAAAATCAAAGTTTACGTGTATTTTAAATGGAAAATATTCACACGCAGTGAGTACTTAATATTAATATTAAGAGCTCAAACTTTCAGGGATTTTTTTTTGAATTATTTCCAATAAAATTTCGGCATGGAAGCAAAAAAAAAGATAGTCCCAAAAAAAAAAAAAACACCCGAATACCTACATGTTTCTTTCGTTGGGTATATATAATTTTTTTTGGATAATTACTCATCAAGCAAAAATATGCATACCATAATTTCTATCGAGTTTTCTTTAGATACTCAAAACACTTTTTCTCGTAAAATGCAGTCGTCTTTAAGTTGAGGGGAATAAAACTTAATTGGTACATCATTTAACGTGATCAATTTTGTTTATACTCCGATTATAATCTTTTATCTTTTATTTTTTCTCAATTTATCGAGAGTTTGCGTCTAATGACTCTAACACATTGTTCTGAGACACTTCAGTCATGATAACAAGATTTGAAGGTGCAGGTTCTGCATTGATCTTCAACTTCTAACCTTTGTTGTAGACAATTTGAAAATTTAAAAGTATTCTTAAAGTGAATTTTTCATGGTGCAGCTATTACTTTAGAATGAACAAAAAATAAATTATGATGTTATTTTATTCGTATCTTTTAGTTTCAAACACAGTTGCAAACTTAGATTACCAATGGGACAATTTTGATTTACTTAACTATAATGTGAAAGCAAGCATCTCATGGACTCGCCCATGCTTTACAAACGGGATTTTTCGAAACTATAAAGTCGTAACTATTGGAACTCGTCAAAACTATCCTGACGACTTTCGAGAGGATGTGATTCTAAACGATACAATGACGACATATTCTGTAACAAAAATTCGTCCGGAATACCATTATGAAATCTATGTATTTGTTAATGTCGCTAATGTGACCACGCATCCTTTGCAAAGCATGGTCAACTTTAATGGACCTGCTGGAAGTAAATTCCAAACGAAATACAATTTTATTCTCAATAATTACTTTTCTTTTTAGTACCGCCCCCTTCTTCTTTGGTTCTATCGACCCCAACACCAGTGTCTTCAAAACCAACGAATGAAGTCTTAATCATGATACCGAATGATTTATTTAGTTATGCAATGGGAGATATAATTTATTATGCTGTGATGGTGGCAGAAAAAGGCTTTGAAGGAACGCCAAAATATGGAGTTCTCAATAGTAGTGTTGAGTGGCCAAATGTCTCTGGATGGTATGAAGTTCAAAAGTTCACATCAATTTATCCATATCAAACAACAAAAGAACGATGGTGTCCTTTTTCAGATAATTGTATGTAAAAGTAATACATATAAAAGAATTAATCCACGAGTGGTCGCTATGTAAATTTTTATGTCCCCGTGAAAAAAAATAAATAATTCGAGCATACAATGATAAGACTTATTAACGGAATCTCTTGTCACGTTTTCGATTTTCATCCACCGTTCTATTTCTTAGCCGTAGTTTTGGAAATAAAGGTTATCTTACCGAACCCGAACAATAGGTATATTGTTTCAATAAAAAAAAATCGAAGCTTTACAACTGAAGTAAAAGTTCATGTCTGACTCCTCCAGGAAAAAAGGATATCGAAAAAAAAGATATAGCGATCATTCGTAAATTAAACGCCAGAAAATAGTTATAACGAAACAATGTTCGATAAGATTCTTTAACGAATTATATTGATCATTGTTTAAATGAGTCATTTCAAAAAAAAGTAAATTTAATTGCAAAAGTTGTTTTCACAAACGATGAAAAAGTTTGCTACTTAATTTCATATAAATGTACCTCCTAGAAAAGCTGGGCCAGTACCAGTTTTGCCTTCCCTACCTTAATAAGAACATTTTAAAATCGTCATATTGATGCTTTCAAAAATTGATAAGTAATCATTTTTTAGTTAATAAAATTTACAAAATGGATTGCCAAAAATGGATTTAGAAAATTAAAAAAGAAAATGCATAGATATAAAAAAACAAAAGCAAAAGTTGTTATCACAAACAACTTTTGCAATCAAACTTACAAATTATCAGCATATTTTTAATAAATATTCCCGATTTCTTTTATGCTACGATATTGATTTTATGTTTGAAATAAAATTAAACATTTCAGGTAATTCTAACACATATACAATGTGGGTAAGTTATACAATTGGAAATGAGTCTTGTACATCTTCAACAACCTCACGCTATTGTAATGGATTGTTACGGGCGGGTACAAACTACTGTGTTTGGATTCGTGGTTTTACATCCCATGGATACCGTGATTCTAAATCTACTTCTTTCACAACCAGTATGTACCCTTTTACTGAAAATATAAGAAATTCATTGGTTTATTCCAATTTTTGTTAAACAGAAACTTTATTACCAATGAGTCTAATTCTTGGACTAGTTATAGCAATTTTGATAATGGGAGGATTATTTATGTTGTTTATTTATTTGAGGAAAAGAGGAAATTCGATACATTGGTCAGTTAAAATCAATTATTTTATCTCTAAATTTTTCACACAATTTATAATATCTAGGTCTAAGAAACTATGTTCTTGGAATGATCAGAATGCACACCCACCTGCTGTTTCTGTGCAAAACTTTCCAAACCACTATAAATCTTTAACTCAAAATCCCAATCAGCTACAGAATGAATATTTACTATTAGCAACAGCAAGTGACAGCATTGCAATGCCTACCTATACAGCTGAACTGCCGCATAATAGAATCAAAAATCGATATCCAGATATAAAACCATGTAATATATGAATTATTGATTGAAAAAGAATATAACAATTATAAACTATATAATCCAATTTTTGTAAAATATTTTAGATGATGCGACTAGAGTTAAGTTACGAGTGGTTCCTGATGAATTTTCTGACTATATAAATGCATCGTATATTAAAGTAAGTTTACTAAGGAATAGCAGTATAGTAGTCATTTATATAATTCTCTATATAAAAATTTACGCAATTTCTTAAGTATTCATCATTTATTAAATTTCTTCAACTCTGACATAGCGATTTGGACTAAAGTAAAAGTGAAAAAGATTGATTGGCAATCAAAATACATTAAAATTATTAAACTTTGTTGTACTATATTATTCGCCTTTTTATTACTTCTCTCCCACACATAATTTGGACTGTAATATTTAAATATACTTTGACTTCACACGAATGAATGGATTGATTAAAATCAGCAAAAAATCCTAAATAACTCAATATTTTTGTTTATTATTTACAATTTTAGGGATTTCATGACGATATTGAATATATAGCTACCCAAGGTCCCAAAGAAGGAACAGTTAGTGATTTTTGGCAAATGGTTTATGAAAATGAAGTGAGACAAATTGTAATGGTTACACAATTACGAGAAAAAGGAAAGGTAGGAAATGAAAAAAATAGTTTGCCTAAAATTTTTATTTTTTTTGGCACATTTTTAGTTGAAATGTTACAAATATTATCCTGAAGACAGCGAGCCTCTTCATTGTGATAATGGTATAATATTAGTGTGCCAAAGCCATGAAGTCAGAAGGTCATTTATAATTCGGTACATCAAACTAAAATATGTAAGTTTTGAAAATATAAGTACGTTTTTTTTATGGACACTTTAAATTTCAGAATAAAAATGAAAAATATATCAAACATTTACAATTTCTGGAATGGCCTGATTTTGGTGTTCCAGAGACTACGGATGCCATGTTACAACTATGTCGCGAAATTCGATTAACGCAAGCTCAGAATTATGGAACAGTTGTAGTTCATTGCAGGTAACATTTAATATAAAAAAAAATATGCGGACCTATTTACTTTTAAGTAATATATAATTTGTAAGAAAACAAAGAAATGAAACGTTCTTCTATGGATTGTTGAATCATATTCAAAGAACTAGTCAAATTAACAGGAAGTTTTGAAAATATAATTCATAAATGTTTAATATACTTACCATACTCACCTATTTATATTTCTCAAGATAATTAAGGTTTTTCTTTCGTCCAACAGTACAAAATCAACTCTGTTTTTATTTTCACACCATTCAGCTACTGAATTACATATAGAGTGATTTTAAATTTATCTATTGCAACAATGGGAGCAAAGAATAATTGGAACTACTCTAACATTAAAATAAAAATATCGTGACTTTTGCGATACCATCATACATGAATCATTAAGCAAACTTGCTTAACAAATAGGTCCATCAAAATTTTTTTATTAAAAAATAACATGATTTCTTACAAATTAAAAATACGTATCAAAAAATACATTTGTAGAACATATATACCTAATATTATTTCAGTGCTGGAGTTGGTCGTACAGGAACTGTGATTGCAGTCGACATTTTAGCCCAAATTGTTAATGCTCGAAAAAAATTAGATGTATTTGGAACGGTTCTCAACCTACGCAAACAAAGAGCACGAATGGTTCAAAATGATGTAAACAAATTTCTTATTTTCAAGCAAAGAAATATAGAATGATTGATACGAAAGTAATGGTTAATAAATTATAATTGAAATGTTAGAAATGAATGAAAATGTTTTAAGTGTAAAAACACGGAAACTGTTCTAAATTAACATTCTCAAAACTTTGTCACGACTGGAATAATAACCAATTACTTTTGCATCAATTATTCTGTCCATCGAATATAATTAATATACATTAGACTGATTCAAAAAAAATGATGATTTTTTTTTCTTAATTATATCGAAAATATTGTTGGGAATAACCAAAAAAAATCCTGTGAAAGTTTAAGCTCTTAATATTTATATTAAGAGGTGCCGCATCGCAAATTTCGATTTTCCATTTAAATAACATGGGAACAATTTTAACATTGATAAGTATTTTATTTACTTCCGAATCACAATAAATGAATGGATAATAATATATATACATATGTCTTGGAGATTCAATTAAAAAATTACTTTATTACGAAATTAATTTAAAATTTTTAAATTTTAAAAATTTAAAATTGACAAAATAATTATTATTATTATTATTACCTGATGATGACAGTCAAAAACTGTCGAAACGCGTCGTAATAAAGTAATTTTTTAATTGAATCTCAAAGACATATATATATTATTATCCATGGGAACAATATTCTCTTGCACTTTGGAATTTTATAGCTCACGATGATGACAATACTTCGGAATGACCAAGGTATATTCTTGTAGAAAATTGAACGATCTGCAAAAAAGGTCTGTTACAAATTTTTGACATATTTGTTCCTTCAAAAGTTATTCGAAATCAAAGTTGAACTAAAGAGAAATTTTAATATTTTTTTCAATTTTTTGACGCAACCATCAATTTTATGAAAAAATTTTATAGGACATTTTTTGTAGAGCACTTTAAATAATAATAAGAACGTTAAATCTAGAGAGAGGGAGTGACATTGAGAGGATTTTTAATTCGTACGAATAGTAGTATCAAATTACATATATAATTTTTGGAAAATGTTTTTATTTGTTTTTTGGATCTATCGTCTTGACCTTGGAAGGATTGCCAAAAATCAAATAATATAAATCAGCACTTTTTGTCCAGAAAACGGAAATGGTTTTTCAGTAAATTATTTAATTAAAATAAAATAAATAATTTTTATGTTAAAAATACAATAATTCAGGGAAAATTATTAATTTAAAACAATAAAATTACGAATATTTTCAGTTTAATGCAAATAACTTAGGACCTGTGAAAAATATCAAAAACTTTTATAGAGATAAGTTATAGAAAAAAAAAATGCTCTACAAAAAATGTCCTACAAAATTTTCTCATAAAATTGATGGTTGCGTCAAAAAATTGAAACAATATTAAAACTTCTCTTTAGTTCAACTTTGACCTCGAATAACTTTTGAAGGAATAAATATATCAAAAACCTGTAATAGTAAAAGATTTTTTTTGTAGATCGTTCAATTTTCTACAGAATATACCTTGGTTATTCCGAAATTTGGTCACCAACGTGAGCTATAAAATTCCAAAGTGCAAGAGAATATTGTTCCCATGTTATTTAAATGGAAAATCGAAATTTGCGATGCAGCACCTCTTAATATTAGTATTAAGAGCTTAAACTTTCACAGGATTTTTTTTTGTCATTTCCAACAATATTTTCGATATAATTAAGAAAAAAAAAATCATCATATTTATTGAATCAGTTTAATATAAATATTATGTAACATAATATTCATGTTCTAGGGGCAGTATAAATATATTTACCAATGTATAATGGATGAAATTTTGTATCCTCGAGTTTTTCAAGGTAAGTTACAACCACATAGTTCCAAAACAAAATTCATAGCTTTAATTTTTACAGTAAAATTGAAAATGAAAATTCAACCATTTTTTTTTTTGTAAATTTGCAGCTAAGCAAGAACCAATATATGAAAATGTACCGGCTATAAGACGGATTTCTTTAGAAAGTGAAATGTGATATATGAATCTTGATGTATTTATTTTAAAGTTTTTATTTTGTTAAATAAGTAAGTAGTTGAATAAAAATTAAATGTTTACCTTGTAAGATTGGTCTGTAGCCCAAAATGAAATAGTCTGCGATAATAATTGCGTTTCTATCGAATTTGATAAAGGTAAAGTCGTGTTTTGATTTTGTAGAACATTCAATTTTTGAATTTGAGGTGCACTTGTGGTAATCGGGAGAATTGGTCGAGTCGAATCTTTACATGCAATTAAAATCTTTTCATTTTCAAACAAATTACTTTTCTTCTGGTCCATTCCGGGAATGTTTTCGTTTGGATGCAGATATCGTGCATCTTGATTTTCCACTAGTGTAAATTTGTTTCCGGTTTTTTCATAATAATATCCCATATCAAACATTAATCTTCGTAGAGTCATTAGTGAAAATTTCGGCATTGATTTCTTTTCGCTAATATTTCTTAAAATTGTACTAAGGGAAGGAATAATGTTTTGGCAGCGAAGATCGTATATTATGTTGCGGATTGTTTGGCGCACGGTTGAGTCATATTTGATGTCTCTACTGTTGATATTGAGATTTTTCCGAATTTTTCGCTTCGGAGATTCCTTAAATCCACTCGGACTCATTTCTTCTTTTCGAAATTGAAAAATACTTTTGTCACTACAACCTGTAGCACGTGCTGTTCGTTTAACAACTTCTGTGATTCGTAAATTTGGATATTCTTGACGAAAATATTTGAAAACATTCATAATTATTATTTTTTCCTTGATGGAATACGACATTCCACGACGCATTTTTCTTATTTCTCCCAAATCATTCATTGTAAAGTTTCATATGAATTGTATTTCAAATAAGTTTAGAGAATATAAATAAAGATATTTAGAATAGAATAGTATCAACTTATTGATCAAATTAATCCATCATAGTCATCTGTATATTTACAATATATGCAGTATATTTACTAAATACCCAACGCAATATAGCTGTACATCTAATTTTTATTTAAATTAGAAATAAACACTTTCTTGTAGAAATAAATGTTTCTTCACTGGTTTTAAGTTCAAGTTCATTTGCAAACACTTAAGTGCAATTATTCAATATAAATAAAACAAAAATAGTAATAAACAAGAAAAATTAAGTCCTCAATATCATACTAAAATTAGCATATATTGCTCTCCAAATAATAGAAATACCGACTTATTTTATTATTAATTTCTCTACAAATGGTAAGTACAAGTATATTTGAGGTTAAATCTCGTGTTTACTAATATTGACCAATATCAAGGTTTATAAAATACACAGGTGGTCTCATGTGCTACGTGACGTATCCAGAAGAAATTCATATATATCTTCAGACTGATTCAAATTTCAAAATTCTTCGTTTGACGTTATTTTTTTTTTCTAATGGGGCAACCTGTGCAATTTATAAACCTTGGACCACTATCACCAATTTTAACAACTTACCACAACTTACGATCAATACCAGAAAACGCGACAAATATTTATAGAGAAATAGCTGGCCAGAAACTTCGATGTTAACGCTCTGTGTGGCGAATATTAACATTTAATACAGTAATTTAAATATTAATAGGACTTTATTTGCAATAAATCGCAAAACAAAAAGAAAAAATAACAACTTTTTTGTTGATTCAGAAAATATTCATATGCAATTTCATAAAATATCTCGTCCAGACATGCAAATAACGTAACAAGACGTGTCTTTTTTATGAGAAAAAACTATCTATATAGGTAAAACTAGCTAAAGCTCATGTAGGATTACTGGGATTGCTATAAAATATCATTTTGACGAAACTCATTTTAAATTGTATTTGTTTTTACCACTATAGTAAATAAAACCAAACATTTTTTATGTTAATAGAATATGTTATAAGTATAGAACAGAATTCCGAATGATAAAACCGACCAACCAAAGAGAATTACAACTTTATCTTTTTAAGAATCTTAAGAAAGTTTCTTTCAAAATGTTTTAAGGCTTTTCGATTCAATACAATAGCGATTTTTTATAGATATGGTTCCCATTTGCTATAATTTAACAATTGGAGAGTGGTCCTTCGCTGTGTTTTTCTAAAGTCATAATTTCGAAACAACAAAATTTTTTGGGCTCAATAGCCTTTAAGTAATTTTTCTATGAGTTTTTGATATTCTGGAGCTTCTTTTTCTGTTAATCTGATGAACGAGATGAACTAATGTCTATCAAGTTAACACCTGACTTTTACAAATTAAAATTTTAAATATATTTTTAGATTGGCTTGTTTGTAATTGATTGTACCGAAAAAAATTTCGTTTGTACCTCAATCGGAAAAAAAATGTAGTTTTCCGACAATTATAGATTTTTCTTTGAAGATTTTCCAAATTCAACGACGGTACAATCTAGCTACTGTGTTGCTGAGGATTGTACCGAAAAAAATATCCTTTTAACGCAATCCCTACGGTAATTATGACAGGTTTTATACGGGTAATTAGACTCTCATTACTTTTTTGTTGAAACTGCAAGGAAGTAATTAGAGTCTTATTACTCAGACAAAAACCATCATAAATATCGCTGGAAGGAAAAAATTTTCGATACAATCCTCAGCGACGTAGATGCTATACTCTATCGTCGTTGAATATGGAAAATCTCTCAAGAAAAACCTGCAATTGTCGGAAAACTGTATTTTATTTCCGGTTGAGGTGCAATAAAAAATTCAACCGGTTCTATCAACTAGAGACCATTACCCGGAAGAATCCGCAAAAAAATTGTTTGTTTTTCAACAGATTCAAACTTATGTCCGTTTTTGCCGTTTCAACAATGAAGTAATGAGAGTCAAATTACTTCAATAAAAACCATCATAATTACCGTTGGAACTGCGTTAGAAGGATAAATATTTCGGTACAATCCTCAACAATACAATAGCTAGATTGTACCGTCCTTGGATTTGGAAAATCTCCAAAGGAAAATCTGTAATTGTCGGAAAACTGCATTTTCTTTCTGGTTGAGGTGCAAACGAACATTTTTTTCGGTACAATCAAGTACAAGTCAAACTAAAAATATATTTAAAATGTTAATTTGTAAAAATCGGGTGCTAGCATGACAGAGGTGATGAACTGTCTTATTTCTTTCAGTTTTAAAGCCATTTCAGAAAAACGGGTTTGAGTCTTCAATAAACTTTAACTTTTATTGTTAAATTAATTACTTTACTTTTACTATTGAAAACTTACCTATTTTTTTAAAATTAACATATAAAAGATTTTCGCTATTTTAAAAATCAGTTCGATGATATTGTGTGTGGATTATAAATAGATTATTTTACGCTTTGAATTTATGATTCAAAGAACTATATCCCATAAGTCTCTACTCGTCTTTTGTTTAGACGATATAAAAGCTCCCAATTATTAATTCCAATGATCCTACATCATTAGCATCCGTCATTACCAAAAAGTAATATAGGGTATGAGTTCGTAAATTCTTAAGCGATCTATGAAAAAGGGGCATAGTGAGATTTTAAAATGAGCTTCTTGTCTGAACTTTTCGGCTTGAGATTTTTTCTCTCAATTGAAAAATCTGATTGAAAATTCTTTCATTTAAAATAATATATATTTTTCCTTTAATATTGTGTCTTTAAGAGCATTTTTGACGAGGGCTCGATAGGTTTTTAAGAATTTACATCTGAAAACATAATAAAAATTCAATTATTCGTTAGCATTTTTTTTTACTTGGAAACCATACAAAGTATGTAACACAAACTATAGGATTTCTTTTACATTTATTGTGAAGAAACATTCAGAATAAATAAATTACGTGTTGAACAAACATGCAATTTCAGAATTGTTACACTTATAATTACGTTTTATGCTTCTTACATTAATTCGGCTTATGAATACTTTAGATTCAACATTTGGATTTTTCTTTGGAGCAATTTAATTACGTACACATTTACAGGTAACAAATCATATTAAATGCTAAAAAAATAAAAATCTGTTTAACTCAATAAGGAACTGCCTTTTTAAAATGTGCTAAATAGAATATTTTTACACTTTCCATTTTTTCGAATAACATTCAATATTTTACTCAACTGAAATTGAAATAGATTCATTATAGGTGAAAAAAGGAAAATATTGACTTTGTAATAAAATGCAAAATAAAAAGCATAATTAAATGAACATAAACTTATCACAGAAGTTTGACACTATACAATTAAAAATATTTATAACTAAACAAAATTAGAGCAAAACTTTTCACTTTTATCTTTAGTTTGTAAAAAAAAAAATATTAAATCAAATTTAAAAGTTCCGTACACACACTTACCGAATAACAGTCATTTTTAGTTCTTACTAGTCCTAGGTATCTTATATTAATTTGAGACTATATCGAAACTATAATGCCAAAAAAAATCAACATTTTACAAACTAGTTGATAAATTAATAAATAACTTTTATATTTACATAAATTACTCTGAACCAGTAAATCAATTAATTCTACAACATTCAAGTGGAAATGTGTTACTATGTTTGGATGGAAGTGATCAGACATATAATGTATTTTTTTACTAGGACACATTGTAATGTTTTCATATTTATTCTTTATGCAATCACTAAAGGCTCATCATCCGAAAATCCACGAATAACGGGACCTTCATCATCTTCTGAAATGAAAAAACAACGTTTTAAGAAGACTTTTTATCATTTAATTAATTCACGCACCTAATCCTTGTCCACCAAATGTGGTCGCTCCCGACCGTGTATCATAATGAGAGTTTGCAAAACGTACGAAACTTTGTTCCAATCTGCGATGTTTTAAAACGAAAAAGATAAGCACTCCAAGTAGTGCAACCACAATCAATATGCTCGGAACCAAAATGCCAACAATACTTCCAGCTGATAAAACAGCCGACCAGCCATCAGCTAAAAGCAATATAATTTGCTCAAAATTAAACTCTTGTTAAATAAGTGAAATTAAACTTACAAGTAGGTATTTCTATTGTATTAACCTCCGAAAGTAAGGATTTGTACCCATCATTCGTTTTTAAACGAACCGCAAATGCATAAATTGCTCCTTCTTTTACGTCATTTAACATAAACGGAGGTGCTTTAACATCATAGCTTTGAGCGGAAGATTCGTTTAAAAATATACCTTCTGATACCAGAACTTCGAAATTATACCTAAAACATCAAATTTAAATTGTTAATGCACGAATTAATCGTAATAATCTTATAAAATAAATTAATGCCAATAAGAAATTAATTAAATTGAAATTCTTACGTTGTACTTTCGGGAAGAATTTCCGAAGTTTCCCAATATAATATGTAACTTCCATTTTTTTCTGGCAAAGCCTGGAGACGATGGGGAGGATAAAATGGTCGTGCATAATAAATAACAGGACCTGCAATTTTTGATTCTGGCTCGGAAGTTTGAATAGTGACTGCATACTGTCCACCTTGATGCACAGCGACCATGTGGGTTAATCTTTCTCCATGCATTGGAAGTAATGTCAATGAAGCCGTTTTATTCAAGTTTGTTTCTGTTATTGTAATCTACGAATGCAATTATTATATTAAAAAAAATTCTGACTTACAAATTGTGATACATTTTTGAAACTATTATTGAAACAGATCAACTTAACATAAATTTACAAATAAAATGCACTTACAGTATATCCAATATTTAATGAAGCGTCTACACATGACGGAGACCATTCAACAATCATATTGTTAGCATTGTGTCCATCTGGTAAAACTTGTAAATTTTTCGGAGGCGCCAAACGACTAGCATTAGTTTGAATCATAACTGGATTTCCATTCAAAGGTCCATATCCCAACGGTCCGACAATTCCAACGGCAAACAAATATTTCTCACAAGCTTCTAAGTCTTTCACCACCATACTGGTATTTGTCGTGGTTGCTTTTGGTTCTTTAAGATAATAATAAAGATAATCAAACACCTTTTACAATCACAAAATAAAAGATCCATACTTAAGAATAGTTGACCAGCTGTGACAGCATAATATACACCATACTGCCAAGGAATATGTTTTCCTCCTCTTGGAGGTTCCCATGCAACTTTTACGGTAGTTTGTTTAATCAAATGCGCTTCCATATTTTGCACCGGTTGTAAAGAATCTCCTTTAGTAGTAACCACAATTCCTGATTCATGTCCTTTATATGCTTTTTTGTAAGCTTTAATTTTAAAACTGTATGTAACACCCGGTGATAAGTTTGAAACTAAATCAAAGAATGTTAGTTAACTGAAAAAAAAATGAAAAATGTTCTATAATTGTACCTGTTATCGAGTTGATATTGGTGGTCAAAGGTGTTTGTTGAGGATATGGAGGATTTACAACAGGAGTAATTTGATATCCCTCAGCACTTGTTACTGCTTTCCATGATAAACTGACGGATGTATTGGTAACTTCATCAATTTTTAAACTCGATACATAATCTAAGTCTGCATCTCCGTCGAAGTTTAGAATTGATAGTTCAGAACTATTGCTCTGGTTAATTCCATTTATTGCAACTACCTGTTTTAGTCGAAATGTTTTATTAGTTCGAATGAATAAAAGCATATGTATCAAAATTTACGCAAACAAATGCAATAAAATACCGAAAAAATGCCAGTTTAGATCAATTCATAAATTTAGTTAGTATATTTTTTAACTTTAGAATAGAAATATTACCCAAAATGAATAATTAACACCTCCTTCAAAATGAGAATTTAACATATAAGTTGTCGCATTGCTGTGAACATGAACTTGAATTGGTGGAATTGGAGGTGCTTGGCTTACAATGTAATCAACAATGCAGCCATTTGGTTGTTTGGGAGCTTTCCAGCTTACTTCAACGTGAGATCCATTACGCTGTACAGCAGTAACACCGTATGGTGGACTTGGAACTATAATTTATAGAAAAAAAAAATTAACGAATATGTGCGCACTACTGAGTATGCGTTTTTAACAAACAAATACTCATTTGAAATATTTAGAAGAAAAGAACGAAGAAGAGTAGAAGAAAAGACTTTTTTTGTTAGTTTCAGTTTGTCAAAATATATATATATAGGTATATAGATAAAACTGTGAAAACCTATAAAATTGTGAAAAGGCAAAACTTCACGAGAGACTTTAGATCTGCAAAATTGTAAAAACCAATTGTATGCAAATTATTACGATCGTTAATTATCTAGCAGCATGCGCGTAAGATAGATAAAGTATAGAAAACACTATCAGACAATAAAGAAGTGAAATAAGTAGACGCCCAAAACCGGTTTATACCCACAAATATCTAACGGGATAATAAAAACAGGTAAAGATTACTTATAAGTCATAGCCAAGCCCAACTCTTAGTGACCTATCGCCAAGATATTCGGGATCTTACTTTTATAAATTGGATAGATACGTCCAACCTCAACAAAGATGATTGGTTAAAACTTTTAAACTCACAATGATACAAGGCAATCATTGAGCAATACAGTAAAAAAAATCACTAAACACCGAACCTTTAAAAAAAATATGCGGGTCGAACAGACAATCCCCTTTTTTTCGTCAGTTAAAAAAGAATGAGTAATACTTATTTCCTACTTATTGTTCGAAGGGTCTTGTTAGGTGTAAACAATCTTAATCAAATGTTCAAGATCTACAATTTTCATTGAAGGATAAATAAAGGTACACATTAGTTTATCACTGAAATCATTAAGGACAGTAGTTCTCAACCTTTTAGTCACTTCCTTTGCGAGAAAAAAAACTGAGACTCCTTTACTCAATAACAGTTAATAATATTAATTGTTTATAAGGGTGGATACTCCACCAAATTTTCCGCTGCCCTCAGAAAGTTCCAGCATCTAATGATGTAGGGGCTATACTGTGCCTACTGGAACCCACTATAATTAAAGCTACTGATGAGTATTCTTCACCACGTTTTATATTATGTCCCGCTTAAGCTTTTCTGAAATTCTCATACTATACTAACAGCTATACATAATTTTAAGCTATTATTGAGAATTATTTATTTAGTTTAAAAACTTTGAATATGTTCGGTTTTTCAAATTCCCTTTTTGAATCTTGGGTTTGGAAACATTGATTACAGTGGTTTAAAATTTAATAATTCTTAATAAAGGAATTATTTCTCAACTCATATATTTAGTTAGAATTTGTAGTTTCTTGTTTTTTCCCATGGGATTATGAAATTTTGAATTTATTTTTAAATTTTATATTTTTTTATGAGAAATAACTTACTTCCTTCTCCCGTAGAGGCATTAAAATATTTTGCTGGTGCAAAAATATCAGATTTATTAGCCACTTTAACATAGACAGTCATATTGTATTCGGTGTAAGGTTCCAAATTATTAAAACGGAAATCTGTATCATCAATCCATTGAGTATGATTACGCCATCGTGATACATGAGCTTTGCTAATAGATGGCAAAAATTGAAACTGTACGGATTGTGGAATTGGAATCCACCAATACAATAACAAACTCGTGCTGTTAACACTTCGTTCATCTACGCCCATTTGCAATACTTGATAAACTCGAGGACTGTTTGATTTATCTTTACAACTTTGTTCATCAAAATTATCGTAACAGTCCTGTACACCATCACAATATTTCGATAATGGTTGACAACGGAAATTGTCACAAGGGAAGAATCCAACCGAACAACTAACAGTACTTGCTCCAGCTGAAAGAAAATATGTGAACAATTTATTCCCATAAAACTTGATTAGTTTAATTACTTGGTTCGTTATGCTCTGGAGTACAGGAAACTTCATCACTTCCATCTGGACAATCTGCTCGTCCATCACAAACTTTCGAGATCGATATGCAACTTCCATCCAAACGACAACGGAAATTTTTTCCACATTTTTTATATGTGTGTTCAGAAGTACATTTTGCTTCATCTTCACCTTGACTACAATCGCTAGAACCATCGCAAATCCAATCCTGAGGAATACAATCGCCTGAAAAAGTATTCATAATTAGTGTTTTTTCTGAATATTTTCAAAGTACCCAGGTACCTGATATGCATTGGAATTTATTTGGTCCGCAAACATGAGGGAGTGGTGGTTGAGCTGTGCTTTTCGGAATAAAAGGAGCTTCTGTACCACAGCCACGTTCGTCACTTCCATCACTACAATCGTTAATTCCGTCACATTTCCACCAAGCAGGAATACATTTGTGATCACCACATAGGAACATCCAATTGTGGCACGTAGTCTGTATAAAGAGACATTATGAGAACGAATATTTAAAGTAAAGGTTTAATTTGGCTTACATTAAAAACAGTGGGAGGTGTAGTAATTAAATGAGGAGTTGTCGTTGTACAGTTTACTTCATCAGAACCAATTTTATCCCCACAGTCATTATCACCATCACAAACAAAATTTTTCGCGATACATCGATTATTTAAACATTTAAACTCTAATTCTTCATTACAAGTGAACACTTTGCAATTTTTCTCATCAGAGCCATCAGAACAATCATTTTCTGAATCGCATTGCCATGCCAGTGGAATACATTGTCCGTTACCTTTACATTTGTACTCATCAGCTCGACATGTAGTTGACGGATGTGAGCAATTCATTTCATCAGATCCATCTCGACAATCGTCTTCGCCATCACATCTCCATTGGTTTGATATACATCTTCCATTTTTACATGAAAACTGAGCCGCCGTGCAATTTTCCAGCTTACAATTGATTTCATCACTTCCATCATTGCAATCTCTTTGGTAATCGCATTTCCAATAATTGGGAATACATTTTCCATCACCACACGAAAACATATTCGCTGAACATGTTTGTGAACTGCATTTTTCATCGGACTGATCTCCACAGTCATCATCACTATCACACTTCCATTCTTTAGGAATACAAAGACCGTTGTCACATGTGAATTGTTCGGCTGAACATGAATTTTTCATTTTTGGACACGTTTGATTTGCATAAGGTTTCACTAAATCAGGACATAGGCACGTGTTATTCAATAACACCATTCCATCAGGACATGCACAAACATAACGGCCTTTTGGAATAGGAATGCATAAATGTGTACATTCTGTAACATTTTCACAGGCGCTCGTTGGATAATTTTTATCGTAAGCATAAACTTTCAAATCCATCAATCCCAATAAATTTGAATCAATAGTTTGTACTCCAATGCCAAAATCTTTATCTGCTGAAAAAATTGCGTTTTGTTTCCAATCATCCCAATACATAAGGTCTTTAAAAACAGCGACAGCGAAAGGATGGGAAACACGATCGTCTTTTTCAAGGACCTTCTTAAACCGTTCTCCGTTCAAGTCACAGCTAGCAATATAATCTTCACGAGCATCAACCCAATATATTCGTTCAGCAATATGATCAATTGTGATTCCATTCGGCCATTTAACTGTTGGTTTTGTAAACAATTGAATTATATTGGATCCATTACAATCAGCTCGGCTAATAGATGGTGAATTTGGAGCCCAGTCTGTCCAGAAAATATATCCCGCTTTTGAATGAACAGCAATTCCTCGAGGTTTAACCAAATGCTCCGGTCCTAAAATAGTCTTTCGCATTCGACCAGTGTGTTTGATATTTGTTTTGATAACTTCAATTTTTGCTCGCATTCCATCAACAAAATATAGCATATTAGTAGCTGGATCAAAGGCCATTCCTTCAATAGATGCCAGTTCGGATTCGACTAGAATTTCAGGTGTTGATGTTCCATTAGACAAACACTGACGTCCAATAATATCTTGAACAATATCGGCATAATAAACACAGTTTTCAATTCGATCAAAATCAATTGCAATCACATTCTTCAAACCAGTAACCGGTAAGACTTCTTGTGTTTTATTAAAGAGATCGATACGAACAATTTTTTCTCTGCGGGCAACAATTAAGAAGTTTTTCGTTTCAGAAAAAGGACATGGGAATTGGTCGGGTAAATAACGATTTTCATAACCACCGACACAAACGTCGCCTTTGATTTTTTTGTATCCTTTGGTGCGATTATAGAAATTCCCTGATTTACAATCTGCTGGAATTGCATATGGATTTGGTGCCGATTTGTTTCGAATACAATGGAATGGATTACCGCTTTGTATAAATCCGATATCGCTGAAATTAGTTGTTTAATTTTAAAGTATTTTGATTAAAAAATAAAATAATAAACAAACCATTCAAAATCTTCCACATCACATTGACATACATCTACTTTTACTGGACGATCATAATCAATACCATTATAACACCTAGAATGTGGATTTCTTCGTTGATACGTTTCTTCCTTTCCTAAAATGCAGGGCATTAAATTACGCTCCTCTCCATCTGAACTTGGCGACCAAAATTTATAATCCTCCTTGGTACAATTACGCTCTAAATATGAAAATTAAAGTAATTTTTTTTTATAAACATTGAATTAATTTTACAATTTACCAAAAACATTTTTTAAGTCTACTTTTATAATTATCCATTGATGATGAGATCGAGCCGAACCAAACATTGTGAAAACCGTTGTATTTTCACAAGGTTCAGTCATTAATCCATAAACACGTAGATCGTCAGCATTGAATTCATGAAGAGACCATGTTTCTCCTTCATCAATAGAGAATAAAACGTGCCTAGTTTCTCCTCGAGATTTAACAGCATATTTTACTGCAATCAAAATTCCCCCATGATCTCCCATATTGAAGAAATAGTTATCTTTTAAAACCTAAAGACAAAAAAAACATGAAAGTTTGTTTAATCATATTTTATTGTTTATTAAAGTTTACTTGTGACCAGGTTAATCCAGCATTTCGACTGATATAAACTCCGTGACGTCCTTTGAGTGATTGACCAATAACTCCGGTGGCTAAAATAATTCCAGGCGCCGATTTTGATGATAAAATCGAAACTGATCGAGTATCGGGATATAACTGATTAAATCTTTGTGACAAATGTAACGAACAATTATTTACAGCTGAACAGTTAACTGGAGTGCCATCCTCGTTAAATTTAGGAGGTTTGATAGGTCGCCATTGACCTCCATGATCGAATGTTATCATTGAAATCAAGCTTTCCGGAGATATGTTATGGTTGATTGGTTTCCATTTCACTTGAGACGCAATATAAATTCCTTTCAACCCTTCGATTTTGTACAAATCGGCAAAAGTTTCTTCGGCGACATGGGGCAACCATGAATTTTGCCAGGAAGTATTTGGGAAAAATGCCAATATGTTCGGGAGAGAAACTTGAAAATTGATTATATCGGAAGGAGATGAATCGATTGACACATATAAGTGAGATGTAATATCATTGTGACAAACTGCAACCATGATTCGATTATTTGTAACGTCGGCTACCAAAAATTCTCGTCGTTCTAAATCTGTGTCGAAGACGGCTCGTTTAAACGGTTCTCGTTTGTTGGAAACGTAAAAATCAGCATATCCTCCAGGAATTTTTTTTGTCGCAAACATAAAATCACCTTTGACTTGAAAATTCTTCACATTTTCTATTAGAACTTTAACATTTAAATGCGTAGCATCTAGATTTGAACTTGGAATAGACAAGATTGTGTTTGATCCGGTTGGTTCTTCACGTTCTACAACTAATGTTCCACCTTGTTCTTCATTTGGCCCAGAAAACCAATAAAATGATTTAACAAACAGTTGTAATACTCTCCAAGTAACACCGAAATCAGTCGTAATCCATAACTAAAATTCAAACAATAATTACTTATCCGTTTAAAATATGCGATTAACCATGTTTACTTTATGCTGAGGATCGATTTTATCCAATGCAATATAAGTATATGGTTCCATTTCATGAAATAGAATTTCACTCGGATGAAACTCTAAATAGTGGCGACTTATGTTATGACCATGATTTTTTGTTGTATACAAAAGTTTGTTTTGGGTATCGGTGAATAAAATCTGAAAGTATATTTTTAATCATGTAAAGGCATAAATTTTAATAATGATTTGTTTTCAATTTCTTCATACGTGTGTATTATATTTTGGATGATTATAAAATTTGTCTAAAGTAGCAAAACCATCAGCTTTAGTTGCTCCAATTAAAAAATATTCCGTTTTGTTGACGAAAGTGTCTCCGTAGTCGTAAGAAATAAACACTGCTGATGGATTAAGTGGTACTTTGTTACGTGATGAAGGATCACGAGCTAAGCAAATTATTACATTGGAACCCTCTCCAACCCAATGCACCATCAACTGTTGGTGAGTATCATTCAATACATTGGTCTGAAAATAAAATAAATTCAACATAAGAAAATGTCAGACATCACTAAAAAAAAACTGCAGAAAATAAGAATTAAAGAATTACTGTGAACAAAAGTTTAAATTTTAAAGAAAAAAAAAAGGCATAAGCCCTCAAATTGGCTACTTTAAACAGCTAAAATTTTGTTTGCTCCACCATTAAAGATTACAAAGTAAAAATGATTTGTTTCCATCCAATAACATTTCATTTCTTGAAAAATTCAAGAAAGTTATTAGGTGTGTGAATAAGTCTTTCCCGTTTTTTGTAAGAGATGGTGCCACCAATACTGTGCGAGTATTTAATGGTTACATATGTCATAATCAAAGCTTATTCATCTGTCAACAATTCCACACTAACATATTAGTTGAAATTTGTTCTTATCATAAATTTTTGAAATCGTGAAAATGTCGAAATTTGAGCCGAGTCGACGTCATTTGCGGGAAGTTTCACTTTATTGGTTCAATTTGAAGAAATCTGCTGCTGAGGCGCATCGGTTGCTTCAGGAAGCTTATGGAGAAGGTTGTGTGGATGATTCAAGTGTTCGCGGATGGTTTCGACGCTTCAAAAGTGGCGATTTCGACGTGGAAGACAAGGAGCGTTCCGGGCGGCCGCAAATCTTTGAAGATCAAGAATTGGCGACTTTGCTTGATGAAGATTCGTGTCAAACGCAAGAAGAACTTGCTGAAGCATTGGGAGTTGACCGAACAACCATTTCCAAGCGTTTGAAAGCCATGGGAATGATCCAAAAGCAAGGAAATTGGGTGCCGTACGAACTAAAGCTGAGAGACGTCGAACGGCGTTTTTTCACTTGCGAACAGCTGCTTCAGCGACATAAAAGAAAGGGTTTTCTGCATCGTATCGTGACTGGCGATGAAAAGTGGATCCGTTACGATAATCCGAAGCGAAGAAAATCATGGGGACTACCCGGCCATGCATCATCATCGACGGCCAAGCCAAATATTCATGGCGCCAAGCTCATGCTCTGTATATGGTGGGACCAGCTAGGTGTGGTTTACTATGAGCTTCTGAAACCGAATGAAAAAATCACAGGTGAGGTCTATCGACGACAATTGATGCGTTTGAGCCGCGCACTGCGAGAAAAACGGCCACAATACTCCGACAGGCACGACAAAGTTATTTTGCAACATGACAATGCTCGCCCACATGTTGCACAGCCGGTGAAAACATACTTAGAAACGCTCAAATGGGAAGTCCTACCCCACCCGCCGTATAGTCCAGACATTGCTCCGTCTGATTACCATCTTTTCAGATCGATGACGCATGGCCTGGCTGACCAGCACTTCCATTCCTACGAGGAAGCCAAAAAATGGGTGGATGACTGGATAGAGGCCAAACCGGTCGAATTTTTTCGCAACGGGATTCGTATGTTGCCGGAAAGATGGGGAAAAGTTGTAGCTAGCGATGGCCAATACTTTCAATAATAATTATTTGTAACCATTTTTCACAATAAAGGCTCAAAATTGGAAAAAAACGGGAAAGACTTATTCACACACCTTATATAATTAATAAATTGATAAACTCTTAGCTTTTAAAACAACAGAAACTTTATTCAAGCATTAAAAAATAAAAAAAAATAAAAAAACAAATCTTACTTAAAAGAAAAACGCAAATAAAGTAACTTTCAAGGAAAGAAAAGTTGCATGTACAACATTGTTTTTCAAACTCCATTAAAATTTACATCCTTCATTAGAATAACTTTTACTCATTAATTTGTTTTTATAGAGAATATTGTAAACTTAAATTCTATAAGTATTTTGTGACTAAAATAGCATTTTTGAAGAAGCGGCAAACTCATTTTTTTATAAAACAAATACTAACGAGTTTATGATGCAACTGTAATGAAAATATTGACACATTGAAATAATGTTAAAAGAGTTATAACTTTTGAACAACTTTTAATTGGCAACTGAAGTTTTCTCTGATTTTCTTTGGCAATTAAACACACTTGTAATCTGTATAAGTTGTATTTAAAAGAGAGCAGTAAATTTAATTATTGCTCTGATAATATGGGAATGCATTGTATTGTAAGAGTTATATGTTGGTACTCCATAGAAAAGTGCCAGTGAGATACTGTAATTTTAATTTAATAAATCATCGTACTATAAAAGTAAATTAATCCAATATTGAATTAATAAATGTCGGAGATGTCTTTCACGGACATGAGTCCTGGAGAGTTGGGAACTGGCAATGGTTTTTATTCCATTTTTTGATTTTTATAATTTTATTCGTATCTAAATAATAAAGCTTAGGAATAGCTATCTATGACTTTATTCGATTGTGTTTAAATTTTATGATAGTGAGTTTGTGTTTGTACTGGTACATAGTCATTTAAGCCATAGTTGGAAAATGAATCGTATTTGTCTTATAAAGAGTGATTGTTGAGTAATATATTTGATTAGTTAATTTAAAAAATGTTTTGTCCTAACAATCTAGGAGTTCTATACAATGATATGTACTCAAAGCAGTTCTATTTGAGCTTTAAAACGAGAGAGTAATTTGCGACCCAACCTTGGATTTGTTACCAAACTTTTAACTATCGTAACTATTTTGTTTGTCGTCATTTTTGAGAATTTAGAAGTTGATGAATATATTAGGAAAGGATGTTGATGCCTTAGCGATCTTGTTATTCCGACATATATAAAAAATCAAAACTAACTGTAACAATGTTACTCAAATAATTTGTTCTTTTCCATTATAAGGGGCCGTTCATAAAATACGTCACGCTAAAATAAGCTTTTTCTGACCCCCCTGTGTCACACTTTCTGTGACCCCCCTAGAAATATTTCGTCACAAAACTAAGACCCCCCCCCTGAATATGATAAATTTCAATTAAAAGCGCACAAATTTCTATATATTTAATATTTACTAAATACGAAATGAATGACTTTTTATCATTGAAAAAGAAAAATAGTCGAAAGAAATATTAATTTAAAATTTTTTGATGAACGGTGAACGTCACGTTACCGAAAAAACCCCCGCGCCCCTGTCACATATAGTCACACTCAGCAAGACCCCCTCCTCCCCTTGTATGCGAACGTATTTTATGAACGGCCCCTAACAAATGTACTAAAAAAATCGAAAACTGGGATGCTAAGAAACTAATACTATTTCATAATGAGGACGATAAATGAGTGCAATACTTTGATTTTTATTCTTTAAAATCTTTATACGAATAAAAAAATAATCCTAATTATAAAGATTAAACATTTCGAGTTGAAACTCTGTAGATATTTATGTCTTTATCTTATTATCAATTTAGTAAGAGGTAAATATTTACTTTGAAAATTATCGAAACCATCATAATAACAATTCTCCAAAAATTATAAATAACTCACTTAAATAAGTTTTTTTATTTATCATTGGAGAATATTTTAAGTTAAATGAACTACAATCAAGGTTTGTAACAAACTTTACTAAAAAGAACATGCCATTTTTCAAAAAAGGTTTCATTATTTGAAATCACTTAATTATGACATTAATACTGTCTAATTTCAGATGATAAAATCAAATTATTAATGTTAAGTGTTTTATGTCTAGTTTGAAAAGATAAAAATTAATCTCCGTTTTATCACAGTTTTATTAAAAGAGATAGTGGATCAATCCATTTAAAATCGCCCAGGCATTGTTGCTCAACATTATTTATTTTCCTGATTCCTTAATTACGAGTTCCTATTAGGTACAGGCACAAAAACCCATTTGAAAAAAAAATAATAAGCAATAGTTTTCCTGGTTGCTATTTAAAATGGCGGTTGGGCAAATTTCAATGAAAAAGGTGTTGTAAGTTTTTCTCCTGAGAATACACTCCATTTCTTTCTAGAGCTTTACAAAAATGGATGAAGACCCAAAAACAATAATTTTCTCAAAACAATAATTGAAAAGGAACTGAATGAAAATTAGTAAACATTTCACAGAGCAATTTTTATACAAATAGAAGTATCTCACAAAAAACTATGACTTCGACTTAACTATACTCAGCGTAATAGAGTTAGGAACTAATAGTTCGAAATGTTTTGCTATATTATCGTTTGGGACATTGCCACGAACCCAAAACTGCATGGTTCACAAATCATCTCTTATTTAACAACGTTTCAAGCACATGAAGTTGGTGTGATTTTTGCACTTGGACGGTCGATTTCACCTTTTGTTCGTGGTTTGTTTTGGGAAAAATTTGCACAGCATATACGGGTGGACTTGTACTTTCGATTGGCATACTTAAAAATCACCCTTAAAATTTGACGATTTTCGTGAAAATTCAACAATGGTTAACCGGGTTAACCCTCGAGTGTTAGTACTAAATACATAATGGTTGCCACAAAAAACTTAAAAACTTGGAATCAGAGAACAAAAGCAACTCATTTTAGACAACAGATAATTTCCTTTTAGATTTGCTATTTGTAGTGGTATATGAAAACTTGTATTTTTCTTATTTCTTATACGAAAAACATAATCATACTTAAAAACACTATTTTGTCAACTTTAAAAAGACACATTTAATAAACTGTTGCTTGGAATAAAATTTTTGTATGTAAAGATCAATTAATTTTCAAAAAAAATCTATAAATATCTAAGAAGAGTATGTTCAATTGTGTATACCTACGATAGGTATACATACCGTGAACTAAATAATCCATAAGTCAATCAGTATCTATACACAAAAAAAAATATAGTAAAGTTTAATAAATTCGGTCTTAGTTATGACTTAAAACACTCAAAAGTTTTCAAAAGTACTCGCGTCAAAATAACAGAAGTAAAGGGTCTAGATTTAGAATATTAGTAGAAATCCCATTTCATTGTCTCGACTCCGGAATGAACCTTTTTCTTAAAACTATTACACTACTACAATGTACAAAACTACCGCGAAACTAAAATTTGTTCAATTGCACGAAACCCAGTTCCTCCATAATCAAGTATAACCATTGTGTATCTAATATCTATGCACTTATTATTAAATATCTGAATTTCAACTATATAATTAAACCATTTTCTTTTAGTTCGCCGAATTTCTCGCTACTCGATATTCGCCCACTAATGTATTTATTTGTGAATACATATTTCAGATTTTCAAATTTACAATAAGTGATAGCCAAAAGACTCAAAGCTCACTTATAAACTTAATTTAACCATTTTTAGATATATCTATCAGAATTAAAATTTTTAAGCAGACCCAAAGTTTCTGTTTCTAATATTAAACCAACTTTGTTTTATAATAAAGGGTTATTACGTTTCGTTTATATCGATACTGTGACTATGAAATTTGAAATTTCGATTGTTTATTAGACGTTATGCCATGTAAACTTTGCCACCATTTTTCACTCTTTTAGAGGAGGAATTATCAAAAAACCCTTTCTTATTATATATCTGTATCGCATAAGAAAAACACTTTCCAAATTTCATCGACACAAATATGCATTTATATTGGAAAATACAATATAAAACGAAAAAAAATATGACCTTTATTTTGATTATCATGACTAAAAAGCAATTCGATTTTGCACATTTGGACGTTGTACATACAAAATTATTGGAAAAAGGTGGAAAGCGTGAAAGTAAATTCGAATATTTTTTTTATTTTCAATAACAATACTTGGTTTTCAAATTGTTAGTTTGGAAGATTGTATATTTTAATTGATAATGAAATATATGATAAAAAATTGCTCCCTAAATGCTTTTCAGTAGAATATATATTGCTTCAGGTCACAATCATTGGTTCATAAAAATTAGATTTTAAAAAGTTTGCTTGTTGAAAAAGAAACAAAAATTAAAAACCGCCTCTTTGGTATTTGGTATAAGTACTTACTACATAAACATTCATAATAATTAAGTAAAATGACGTTTTTTAAAATGCTGTTATTAAAATGATTAACAAAAACAGACACTTATTATTAATTAATTACTTATTTATTTATTAATTACATTTATTAAATTTAAAATTTCGATTGTTGATTAACTCTACATTTTCTCATACAAACTTAATCACCTCCTTTTATTCTTTTAGGAAAGGAATTTTCAAAAAATATTCTTATCGATGTCTACTTCTTGTAAGGAATACATCGAATATTAAAATTTCATCAGTCAGAGGGGGTATATAAATACACGATTTTATGTATGCACGGTTCTAAAAACGTACTTTAAATTTTATTACTATTATTATTACTACTACTACTACTATTATTACTTTTTATCGTTAATATTTCCTTATGGAGCAACCCTAAGAGTTTATTTACAACAATTTTGTAAAAAAAAAAGTTTACTGTGAGATTCGAACCCACGTCTTTTTATTTAGGAGCATCAGAATATCAAATACGTAAGCCATAACGCTATTAACATCAACTATGTGTCTCTTATATTTAAACGTTTATATTTCAGAGGCAATTTTTTAGACTTTAAATTGAATTTACTGTGCTTTTTATCAGTTCAACCTAAAATATTTTTACAGATTATTTTCTTACTTTTAATTACCTTTCCAATGATATATAACTCGCCTGTGTAAAGTAAAATTTTTTTGTTTCATCCCTAGAGAATACCTACCCTTATTATTTTTAAGGAATGATAAGTAGCCTAACATGTATGGGAAATTGTGTTGCATCTTAATACCAAATTTCATTAAATTCGGTTGTTCCGTTCTTCAGTTAAATCGGGACACACAGACAGACAGACAGACAAAAATTTTAAAAATGTTAAATTCGGAATAAGGGCCTCTTGAAACAAATATTTACCCTAAAGTTGGGTTCAAAATCGAAATGTACAGACAGACGTAAGAATTTTATATATTAGTAAAAATGCTCCATGCAACTGGTTATCATCCGAACTAGGTGTTTCGGTTCCTCCACCCCCTAAATCTAAAGCCGATGATATTGTATATAGTATCTTGTGCTAAGAAAAATCTCTTGACCGGAAAATTGAATCTCGACCCTCGGAAACAGTTACTGATGAGAAATGTTGAGCTATTGGAACGGAAACATAATCATAGAAATGCAGGATGTAAAGAAATATGAAGAAAAGCAAATGTACCGATCGATTCACAATGGGGAATGATTTAAGAGTGATTCCAGAAAAAAAGCAATTATCACTATAGAGTGACAAAACGAAAAACTACCTGGATTGATCATCTTTTGAGTAAAAAAAGGGCTCAAATTAGATGATATAAACACTTAAATGACCTACTGAAAAGAGGAATGGACTAAGTACTCCAATTTATTGGTGACAACAAAAAAATATAGCAATTTACAAAAGACATCTTCCTTTTCCGCAACTTCATCATTACGACGATCATATTATTTACGGTTATAATAAAAATGCATTTACTCTTACTACAGGTTTAAGACAATCATATTTATCCAATAAATCGATATGGTTGTGCAAAATATTTTTCTTTTCATATATTATCTTACATATTGAATTTCACATTGTTTTTGAATTCCCAAGAAAATTTTCTTTTATATTTTTCCCGTTTTTCTTTCTTTTTACTCAAGACAAGGAATACAAAGAAATCAAGAAGACAACGTTCTTTGCTAAAGGAATAATGGATTAGATTGAATACAATTTAATAATTTTGAAAGCATCTACACAAATCGATTTGAAAATTAAAAACAGTGTAAACATTAACAATGTTATCTCTAAACTAGAACAATATTGACCTAAATATCAATATGTATAATTAAAGTTTTGCAAACTATAAGCCCTTACTAAGAAATTAAATGCTTTTGAATTATTGATTATTCCTCAACAAATTTTGTGTGTTTATCTATTTTTCTTTTGAGATTACCATTTCTCGAAGGCCTCAACATATGAACAAATACTTTTCAATCAAATAACAAAGTTTTATTTGTAATATTTCTGAATGTTTGATGTTAATTAAAATATTTTATTTTGATAACAAATGCTCTTTTATTCCTTTTATGGACAAATTGCCTGCATACTTTGTCTTTCTGCAATCCAATATTTTAATTACTATTGTTATCTTTCAAATTTTTTTTGTTCGCCTGTTGTTCACGTTAGTAATTTAAAATTTTAAAAGTATTTTTTTTTTCAATTTTGTTCTACTCGTATAAAACATTTTTTTCGGATTATTGACGAGCATTTTTCAGTTTGTTTTTCTGGCTTACTAGTAAGTTTTATGTTGTATTTCTATCTATGCCAAAATTCAAAAAAATAAAGTGTTGTTTTCGAAGAAATCAATTTTTATATTAGTTAAGTGCCAAATTTCTTTCATTCTTGGTTTATTTGTGTCGAGTTATGTAGATATATGTATTTATTAAAAAATGATAACAAAGCATATGGAAAATGATTACGAATGTAAATGATTCATTTGATGACTTTGCTACTATCAGAGATTTATAAAAAGATTTTTTTATTGCGTGACAAATACTGCATAAAAGATAAAGTTATTGTTTTATTGCACCGATTTTAAAATTTAAAGTTTTTCAAATTGAAATTGACTTTACTTCTTACATCTCAAGGGAAAAAAAGAGTATGGATTGAAATCCTTAACTTAATACAAAAAGTATTAGATTACGCCGATGTAAAGAACCTTATCAGGGATAAGCGATGTTGAAGGGGAAAATCTACCACGTGAAAAATTAAACATGCTATCAGGGAAAAAAATACATTGACAATGGCGAACCACACAAAAAAAAATCAAGAAATCTCAGCAATACTCGACCGATTAAATTCGGTGAATTTATTCATTTTTAGAAATTGTAATATCCAATACTCAATGGAAATAAAACGAGCATTATTACCAATTGTCAGAATACGAATAAAATGTGCTAAAAGGCAATTAGGAACTACTAATAATGTATAGATAATTTAAACGCAATAATTTTTTTATGCTAATGCATTCAATGCACACACCTGAAAGTTTTAAACTTTCAACATACAAATTGACAATTGCATTTGCTAGAATTGAATTTATCTTCAAACCACTTCAATTAAATCAATCCATTAATTCAACCAAAGTCAGATTACAGTCCATTTAATTTTTAAAATAACTTCTCCTGAGGCATCATTTAATTGAATTAAACTTCCTCAAGGTTCAATTCCAAGTAATCAGGCTTCATTGTTAAATAAAACCGTATAATTTTTATTTTTCCCGGTAAACTTTTGTGGCATATGAAAGTGAAGTACATATAATGTAGGCTTCAATTATTACCTATTTTGTTCTCGAGAAAGTATAAACGTAGCGCTTTATAAAAGAGCATAATATGAAATACCGGCGCAATTTATTTTATTACTGCTTAATATCCATTTCCTGTTAAGCAATTGAACGACCAACATCGATACAAACTAACATTAAATGTTCAGGATTACATTCATTGGATTACTAATGCGATTTACAGTTGTATAATCATTGAACATATAATTTGTTGTTAATGTGTTTGATTTTACCCATTTTTATCAACTTTTTTGGTTGAATGATTAATTGTTCTAGAGAGAAAAAGACATTTTATATTTATCAATGTCTTTGTCATCATATTTTGCATGAAATGAATCACTTATTTTTTTGTGTGATGGAATTAATAGTTTTTATTTTCAGTCAATAAAAAAATGAATGATCCTACAAAATCATATTTATCAAATTCTTTTCACATAAAAATTAATTCCAAAATATAAAACAAGGAAAATTAAATCAATATATAAAGTTATTGCCCGGTTAATATAACTATTTTTTTATTTTATGCAGAACAGAAGGTAATTTTAAATCGATTGGTTTCATTTGCAAACTTGAATCAGGAAACTACTTTTGTTGAGGATTAAAGCTTGAGAAACTAATTCTTTTGTGTTCGAAACTTCAATGAAGAGTGCTTGGTGGAAATTGCTTAGTGATCCAGAATCGTACAAGGTTTGCATAAAAAATTTTTTTGTTCCAGTGGGAAAAAGATTAACACACTTAAAAGGCCCATATTTAAAAAAAAAAAAACAGTTTTCCATAACTTTTGTAAGATTAATATTTCCCTGGGTTTTTTTCTCTGAACTACTCATAGATCTTTTAGTTTGTGGTACCGCAAATATATACAACAGTACCAAACATACCAATGATTCATCCATCCATTTATCTACAGTCATTTGTCCTTCTTTTTATAAATATTTTTCTATCGAAGTTGCTTCCATCATTTTATCTACAAATGAAAAGTGATAACCACTCTTCATGATAGACAAAATAATTCAATAATGAAGCATATTTTTTTTTATTATTTAGTAAAATTTTATTTAGACACTAAATTTGATTTCCAGTTAAATTTATTTTTATATGTATGAACCTTTTTTCAAAAATATTTTTAATACAATTTGTACATATGAAATAAGGATTAAATATTTCGCCATATAAACCAATATGTTAAGAAATCCTGAAAATAAAATATTACTACCCAAATTTTTTTTGATAACAAAGAACAATAACTAGTAAGTGCTAGTGATTAATTAGTGTCGCTTAAGGCAAACATAACAATATTAATTCAATAATATTATGTAGTTAATCTATTTGTGATTGCCACGTAAAAATGAACGCAGTAAAAACGATAAATTGGAAGGTATTTATTTTAATTCAAACATTTTTACAAATAGGAAATTATTACCTTAAAATAACGGTTAATTATTTTTTTTTTTTTGTATAAAAAGCCTTGACAGATCAAAGTAAATATATTTGTTTTGGTTTTGATTTCCTGACCAAAACGGTACTTCCAAAATTAAACCATGTAAGTATTTTATGTAAATAATTTTATATAAATTATTTTACAATTTTTCTAAAATATTTTCTCCACTTTTATGTAAAATAAAAATTCTTGACCTTGCAAACCAAACCAAACCATAAACGTATCGTAGAAACTTGCAATTGCAAGGGCAATTTTCTTATCAATATATTTAAGAAAATTACTACAAAATTAATTTCAATTTCAACTAGTTCGAAATATTTAAAAACCTGTCATTATTTTGAAATACTTACCTACCTACCAAACAAAATAGGCAACATAACTGGTTGAAAATTAGGAAATAAATTGTGAAATCTCGTAAAAGTAGATCATATAATGAAATTAGAATAAAAAAAAAAATCTCTTGGTCACATGCCAGATACATGTTTATTAAGAAACTATGCTTTTGTCAATGAATAAAAGCCTGAACAAAGCTTTGAACAAATGTTGAAATCCGGGTACCCTCTTTGCATTCACATGATGGTTGTTTAATTATCTCCCTAATTTCTGGAAACATATAAAAGCAAATAGTGCATGAACACTAGACTGATTCAAAAAAAATGATGAATTTCTTTTTCTTTATTGTTGGGAATGACAAAAAAAAATCCTGTTAAAGTTTAAGCTCTTAATATTACTATTAAGAGGTGCCGCATCGCAAATTTCGATTTTCCATTTAAATAACATAATATTCTCTTGCACTTTGGAATTTTATAACTCACGTTGGTGACAACATTTCGGAATGACCAAAGTATATTCTTGTAGAAAATTGAACGATCTACAAAAAAAATCTCGACCAAGTTTTTGATATATTTATTACTTCGAAAGTTATTCGAGGTCAAAGTTGAACCAAAGAGAAATTTGAATATTTTTTCAATTTTTTGACGCAACCATCAATTTTATGAGAAAATTTTATAGGATATTTTTTGTAGAGCACTTTTTTTCTATAACTTATCTCTATAAAAGTTTTTGATATTTTTTACAGGTTCTAAGTTATTTGCAATGAACTGAAAATATTCGTAATTTTATTGTAGCTAATGAATCCATCGATACAAATTACATAATGTAAATAACTTAGAACCTGTAAAAAATATCAAAAATTTTTATAGAAAGAAGTTATAGAAAAAAAAGTGCTCTACAAAAAATGTCCTATAAAATTTTTTCATAAAATTGATGGTTGCGTCAAAAAAATGAAAAAATATTAAAATTTCTCTTTAGTTCAAATTTGACCTCGAATAACTTTTGAAGGAATAAATATATCAAAAACTTGTTCAAAACCTTTTTTGTAGATGGTTCAATTTTCTACAAGAATATACCTTGGTCATTCCGAAATATTGTCAGCGACGTGAGCTATAAAATTCCAAAGTGCAAGAGAATATTATGTTATTTAAATGGAAAATCGAAATTTGCGATGCGGCACCTCTTAATATTAAGTGCTTAAACTTTCACAGGATTTTTTTTTGTCATTCCCAACAATAAAGAAAAAGAAATTCATAATTTTTTTTGAATCAGTCTAATGAACACATTCATTACTAACTTTAATCTTTCACGGACATATCCTTTAAATTTTTTACTAAATCTCCCTTCAGAAATATGACCATTGACTACAATATGATATATACCATATAGTAAACCAGGAAAAAAAAATCTGCATAACTGCATTACCAGATAAAAATATCCGGTACACAATGGTTTATAGCTATAAAAGATTGGATATACTTTAGGTCAGGGGTGGACAACGGTCGATCGCAAACAGGTCGACAGTCGTTTAAATCAACGGTTCCTAACCTTTTTCAGCCGCGGACCCCCAAGGAAATCAAGCATAATGCCAAGGACCCCTGAGGGAAAAAAGGTGCAATTTTCGGACAGTATTATATTTTAGTATTCCTTCATTAAATTAAAAAACAAAAATAAACTTTTTCAAATGGGACCGCGGACACCCGAGGGTCCGCGGACCACAAGTTAGGAAACAATGGTTTAAATAATTCTTTAGACATATTTCAAATTCTTTAATTGAAAATGTATGAACATTTAGTAGACAATAAAACTTGAATTTAAAATACGCATTTATTCTACAACGGATATTATCGATTCCCAAAAAGGCCTCCTAAAACTCTCTTTTACTCATTCTATCTTTAAATTTGTATTTGTTTTTAATTTAACCCATTTTTCGACGTTGATACCGAATAAATAAGAAAAATTATTGTCGATCACACCAGTATCTATTAGACTCGCCCACCTTTTGCTATATGAAAAAATCTACAAGATATTCTTATTTCGACAAAATATTCAGTCCTATGAAATAGCCATAATTTTTCTTGTTACTCATGCAAATCAGCTTTCGACATTTTTTTCAACATGCGTATGTGTCATCATTATTCGTTATAGTACACCAGATGCATCTTTTAATGCTAATGTTGTATTTTATCGAAAATCCATTTGTTGTAAATTTTCACGCCATCTATGGGAAAATTTTATATCAAATTAAAAATTATATTAAGATAATAAATATTTTCTCTTATAGATCGTAAATTAATTCGAAAATTTTGCGAAACAAAATCGGTCAAGTTTTATTTCCGAAATATATGATGCACATAAATTTACAAAGTAACTCCAATAGAAACCAAAAAAAAAACTATGAGAAAAAAAAAATTTTAAAAATCGTAATCCACCATCTTCCTCTCGCGAAAATAATGGCAGTAGCATTTTCAATTAGCCGTTGTTCCTTTTCAGTAAATTTTTAATAACGTTTATCCGGAAAACGATGTGCAGATGACAGTATAATTCTGCCATTTTTATTTGTCTCTTATTACCGAGAGTACAATATGGCCACCGTAATCGTTGTTTCGAAAATACAGACAAGAAAAATATATTTCATATAATTTTAGTACTGAGATAGTACTAGAAAAATTAGCCACTTTTAGACGTGAGTCCCGAATTATTGTTGATATAAAGGAATCAGTTTCTTTTTAATTATATTTTTTCTTATAAAATTTGTTTAAGAAAAGCATCAATTTGTAAACTTTTTCCGACGTTTTCCCGAAAAATCCACGACCCGGACCCGAACAACGCCTTTCGCTTTTTATCTCGGATTAATTTTGTAGGTAAATATCAGCATGCTCAAACATCGTTACTCCGTCGCGGAATCAAAACATGAAAAAAATACAATAAATAAATAAATACGAACAATTTACTTTGTGGCTTACAAAACCACTAACACTTGTAATTACCTAACGATGAAATTGGTTAAAAAAATATTAAATTAAATCAAATTTGAGTTCAGTTTTTGACGTACAAAAACAAAACGATTAGAAAAATTCCAACTAATGCATTTTTAAAGTCATAAAAAGCTGTCATTTATGCGAATAAAAGGAATAGCTGATGTTAATAACAATTCTTATATTCCCATTTCAGAAATTTTGTAACTTTCTTAGGTAAAATAAAAAAATAGGTAATAAAAGTCAATATTATGATAAATTACACGTGTACATCCCCTGCTTCCCATTAGTGAGGGCGTTTGTGAATGTATCGCTTTATGATAACGTAGGCGATTATTGTCGTTATATTTTTAGATAAAATATTTAATAAATTATATGTTAAAAACGACGCAAAAAGGTAATAACATAATAGTTTCGTCACTTATAAAATAATTTAGAGGTAACTGGTTCAATTAGGTAATATGCGCTGCAATAAATCTATTTAAATCAATAAATGAAAATTATTTGAGAATGCATTAAAAACATTAGTCTTAAATTGCAGTTTATTTATTTTACCTTGGTCGTTATATTAGGATGGTCAAGATCGCGTTTCCATCGGGAATTTGTGCCCCAGGTCTCTGCATCGAAATGTTCTGCCAAATGTTCCAAACCTCCAGCATCACTGTTCCGGTCAAATACAGTTAAACTTTTCACAGCATAAAATTTACACGTAAACAAAAAAATTAGAAAACTGAATGCAATCCACTTAATTGTCATTTTGGTGAATTAAACAAAAAGACGAAATCACTTCAATACTTAAGTGCAAATGTCTTTTGGTCTACGTTTAAGACAAACATAAATTTGAGAGACTTCCTCAATGTTTATACAAACACGCTTCTACGTATGACTGATTACTTTATTTGAATAATTTACATTTTATACGTGACATGACAAAGCCGCAATCAGCTGATGATAATTGATTGATGCGCAGCAGCCAATAGAGGGAGCTTTGACCATTCAGCTCGACCAATCAGAAATGAGGAAAATTACTTGGCGTCAAACACGATCGATGCTCCACCTAGCGAAAACTTTGAATATTGTTTTAAGACACGTTTTTAAATTTTAATGATTACAAACATTACAAATTACTTTTAGATTTTGGTTTCTCAAAGCTCCTTTAATCGCTGGCAACAATTGAATCGGATTAACGAAACTACACAAATTATACACTAGGTGGCTATATTATTTGGGACAAAAGTCAAAGAATTATTATTTGAATTTATAATATATTTGCAGCGCGCTTCTTCGGATATGCAAAAAATTAGAGAATATTATATTTAAAATATGAAAACTAACAGGCAAAATATCACATGCGATGACCAAAAACAAATTACTTACACAAGAAAAGTATATTAATCGAACATTAAAAATTTGATTAGGGATCGATGCAGTTCTTTATAATATTATGTTCATCAATTATAAATCGAAAACTTCATAGATTTAAATACCCGCTTTATTTATGACTGCCCATTATTTTGTACATTTCTTTGGAATGTTAAGAGAACCACAGGGGATAGATTGAAAGATAAGAATAGCAATTGTCCATTGCGAACCCCTTCTTCATAAATACATATTTTACAATTGAAAATTAGAATTGATACACAATAAATAGGCGTAAATTTAACATTTATATAAATTAAAAGATCAAAACAATTAAATTTGAAGTTTCAAGAAGTTTAAAAAGCTTTTTCTTATGTAAATCAATAAAAGATGAAACTAAAATAAAAGATAAGTACAAAGATGCCTTCTTACCGAAAGAAAAAGGGTAGTTTATGGTTACAAAGATAAAACGGATAGCATTATTTTAATTTATAGGTAAAATTGTTTATTATACATAAATGTTTATTTTATTTTAAGTGATTCCATCTAAATTTTAAAATCATAGAACTTATGGTATAAAACCGCATTAAAGTTGAAAACCAATTGCATTTGTTCTCTGGTTTCGATTTTGGGAAATGAAATATTCAACAATACGAATGTATTCTTTAAGGTTTTTTTATAAGTCAAATTAGTTCAAATACCATTTCTGGAATTTTCTTGTGATATTACATAATTTGGTATAAAAAATACGAATATAAAAAGATGTGTTATTAACTAGACTTGTAAAAATCTATACCTACTTTGTCATTGTCGGCAAAAACATTAAAGGTTTTTTACAAATCTTTAATTATAGTGCGATATTTGAAAAATCTAAATTATTTACCCAAGCATTTTCTTTTATAATCGTCAAAATGATTTATTTTCATTGATTTAAATTTGTTTATTGGTATTCAAAATGAAATTTTATTTAAAATGCATAACAAATTGTATTTTCTTAGAATGCAAAATTGTTTACTTCTGTTTAAGAAAATTTAAATATATTGATGATTTTTGATATATTTAATTTTCATAATAATTTTACTTTCGTAAAATTTGTATTACTTGTATTATATTTTTGGGAAACTAATTTTTATTTTCTAACCCTAGAGAGCGCAATGATCAATTCAATTAATGAAAGTTTATATTTGAAGTAATGACATAAAAGTTACATTTTAAATTGATTTGATCATTTTGGTGAAAACTGGGAAGAAAGTTATTTGTTTTTTTGAATGAAACCTCAATAAAAACATAGCATTTTTATTTGAAATCATAAAAATGCAGCGAAATAGCGCTACCTACATTTAAAAAAAGAAGCTTGTGCTTAACAAATTGGGCGTGTGCTTGGAGGAAATGAGGGCGCTGCTTGTAGCTTCGTTTGGCGTCTTCTACCCAAGCCGACCACCATACTTGAAAAAAACCTGTATGTTGTGTAGTGTGGCGATTACTGTTGGCGTCTTTTGACATCTCAACTTATTTTCTAGTACCCAAGTGAAATCGTAAACGCATCGTTTTAATTACTATTTCTTTCGACATAAATTGAAAAATTTCCACGATGACTCTGGCTGAAAGAAAAGCGGCATTAAAAGCAATGCGTATTTGTCGCTTTTGTTTAACCGATGAAGAACCATTATCGAGTATTTATGACCGTGATAACCGTACAGTAAAAAATTCAATTCCTTTGCCGCTTCAAATAATGGCGTGTGTATCAATCGAGGTTTGTATTCATGATTAATTCTTCAAATACATATTCTAATTTTGTGATAATTTAATCTTAAATACTGCTGTTTTAATCTTTTTTCACATCAATATCCATATTGCTGCTTCTTAAATCTTGAAATACTCTTACATTTTCCAGCTTTCGTTTATTTTGTGCATCGTAAGTAACGACACCTAGTGAACCAATAAACAACCAACTAATTTCTCAGCTTTTATCGGTTTTATTTTACTTATAATTGTTTAATACGTTTAACACGTTTAATATTTAACGTTTTTCTAAGCATATACTCGAATTTCTAATGGCCACTATTTAACAGTATTTATTCTAAATAAATATAATATATCGCAAGTATTTAATTGTAAATGCTTTGATGTAACTTTATATATCAAGTTTTACGCGTTACCTGTTCAATTATTGCAAGTTTTTAATGTTAATTTTGTTACCTGTTCTATTAGAACTTTTTATTAATAAGTATATAAGTATTTTAACAAGTGTATCGTGTACATTATGGCTGTAGCTATATTATATTTTTCTTTTGATAGAAGGGATGAAAATAGTTTATTGCTACGATAGGTTTCAAATAATTCTTTTAAGAACTGATTTAGGTAATTTTTTAAGTTGAATATGAAAAGTTTATCTGGAAATCAGGGGCGTAATTGCAGTGAAAAAGCGTAAATATCTTCGGCTCTATTAACATAGTGACACAATTCTAATATCAATAAAGTTAATATTAACACCATTTGATTCATATACTATAGTTACCACTTTATTTGATAATCCTCTAAAATAAAATATTAGACTAATTTATTCCTGTATATATTTCTCGATTTACTTACCCAATTACTTAACTCACTGGACTCGATATTTTACTCAACTTAGTCATTTGACTAGGGTTAACACGCCTATATCGTTTACTCGATTTATTTAAATGCAGTTAAAAGCAGTGTCGTAGCTACCTAGGGGCTATGCGGGGCAGTGCCCCGGGGCCCTCAAGCTCAGGGGGCCCTCGAATCCTTACCAGAAATCTCGATCGAACTGAACTTTTGGAAATTCAGTTGGAAGTTCACCAATTATGTAAGGAAATAATGAGCAAATATGGAGTGCTAGAATGCGACCTAACTGAAATATTTACAGCAATGTTATTATTCTTTACAATTCCTGTCACTTCTGCAGCGGCTGAAAGGTCATTTAGCAAGTTAAAAATAATAAAAAACTATTTAAGAAATAATATGGGTCAAACTCGACTCCGACATTTATCGCAAATATTAATTGAAAACAAAACCGCATCAAGCCTGGATTTAAACGAAGTCATTGATACTTTTGCGAAAACTAAAGCTAGGAAAAAATTGTAAATATAATTGTTATTTAGTCAGTTGGTAGGCCCGACCTTTATATAATAAACCCTTGAATCTTCTCTATTTCGTTTTATTAGCCAAACCTACACCAAGTATTAATTGTAATTTACGTTGTTACTGTTTAATATTTTTATTACTTGCCCTGCAGTGCACCAAAAAGAGCTTAAGTAGCTTAGCATTTTTAAAATATTTGTATATTACATATTTTTATTTGATAAAAACTAATTAGTTTATATAGCAGTGGGGCCTCATTTTTTAATTTGCCCCAGGGCCCTTGGTTACCTAGCTACGCCACTGGTTAAGAGTTTAGATTATGTCTATGCTTAGCTTTGCTATTCAAATATCTTCATTGTAAGTGCTTTGGGATCTTCAATTGAACTTAAACTACTACTTCAATATTTCAGAAAGAGTATTCAATCTTGATTTAAAAGAAGAATCATATTTTGAAAGTACTATAAAATTTATTTTATAGAAACGAAGAAGTACTTTTTTAATGGTTATTTACAGACACTTAATGGCAATCTAGGATTACTAAACTCATAAATTGAGGCATATTGAAAATTCACAAAAAATTAAAAAATCTTGTCTACTTGTCCGTGAGTAGACTTGAAAGATGAAGTTATTAGGAGAAATACCCTTTTTTATATCTACAAGATTTCAAACCTAATCGAAATCTAGGCAGAACTAGAAAATTTTGAGATAGGAAATAAATGATAAATATCTTAACTGACCATTTCGGAATTTCTAAACCAATTTTGGTAATGAAATTACATTCAAAAATTGTTTTTTTTCTACTTGGGGTAATTGGATTTAAACATCAACGATTTTTATTTTGCTGTTGGATTTCTTTGAAAATTGTTAAAAACATTAAATTTTATTTAATTTGAATTTTTGTTACAGGTTTTTCCCACAGATGGAATGCCTCAATTGTTGTGCGATCAATGTCGGCTACAAACCACACGTTCGTACAAATTTAAAACATATTGCAAACAATCTGACGATGCTCTCAAACTTTTTCTGGCAACTGGTAATTTGAGTAAACCAGAAAAAAGTATTCAAGAAATTTTGGAAGTAAGAAAATTTAATTTATGAATAGTTTTTCGAATTGTTCACTCTTATTTCTTCTTTTAAACTTCATTTTAGCATGATTTTATGCTCTCTATTTTCCCAACTATTGTTTTATTCTTATTCTATTGTTAGTGCTATTTTATTCGTTTGCTTAGGAAATCATTTATTTTGGTGAAAACAGATTTTTATTTGAACTAGACACTTAAAATTTTAAACATTCAATATTGTGATTTCGGTAAATTATCCACAAGTATTATGTTCTGAAATTTTCTTGGAACATTTGTCTTTTATTTAAAAATTATTCTATGTTGTTAAGTGGACAGTTAATATTATATGACTTTACTAGTAGTTGCCCGTTGCATTCGCAATTAAAGGTTCTATCTCAATAAAATGTTTAATGAGATAATGTAGAGTTTATCAACAATCGAAATTTTAAATTTAATAATCAAAGTGTTGTTAATATAAAAAAAAAGTTTATATAAAATTATATTAAGAAATAAAATATAAGTGTTATTTTTATATTTTTTTAATAACGACATTTTAAATACCGTCATTTCACTAAATAAGTATGAAAGTTTAATACTTATGTAGTACTTATACCAAATAGGCGATTTTAAATTTTGGTTCGTTTTTCAACAACCAAACTTTTTAAAATCTATTTTTTTTATGAGCCAATGGTTGTGATCGGGAGTAATTATATATTCGGCTGAAAAGCAAAAAGGTAGCAATTTTGGCCATATATTTCACTGTCAAATCAAATATAAAATCATCGATACTAACTCGGAAATTAGAACAATTTGAAAACCAATTATTGTTATTGAAAATTAATAAAATATTCGAATTTACTTCCACGCTTTCCACCTATTTCCAACAATTTTGTATGTACAACGTCCAAATGTGCGAAATCGAATAGCTTTTTAGTCATGTTATGATAACTAACATAAAGGTCATTTTTTTTCGTTTTACATTGTATTTTCAAATATAAGTGCACATTTGTGTCGATGAAATTTGGAAAGTGTTTTCCTTATACGATGCAGATATATAATAAGAAAGGGTTTTTGAAAATTTCTCCCCTAAAAGAGTGAAAAACGGCAGCAAAGTTTGTAAGAGATAATGTTTAATAAACAATTGAAATTATCAATAATCAATCAAAGTCCGTTAAAGGCGAATATTTACAACTGGCTAACTATTTGTCGCGCTTTTATTACAAATAATATAAATTTAAATTCATAAAAAATTGTACCATCGGGTGCGTAAATGATTATTTAATGTGCTTAAGTAATAATATTTTGACAAACGTAAATAGTTGTTATGAAAAAAATACAAAAATAATAACAAATTTGGTAAATAGTCGGTTTGAGCAAATAGGCATGTTTGAATGCCGTGCGCTGTGTCAACTTAACCCTACCAACGTTTTGAATGCGTAAGTGGGGATAACCGAGCGCATGCGTATAGCCTGCACGCACGGACAGCAAGATAGTCAATTTAAATATAAGATGGGTCAAATGCACTTGAGAACACCCACAATCTGGCAACGTTACATTTCGACTTTGTTTTTAATTTAATTCGCGATATTTTTTTAAATTTAATTCTTATATAGTATAATTCTCTATTTTGTGGCTAAATTTTCATTATGGACCGATTTAATCGTGAATTAAAATAAAAACAAAGTCGAAAATGCAACGTTGCCAGATTGTGGGTGTGCTAGAGTACACTTGAGCCGACGTTATATTATATTTTTGATAAAATGTCTGTTTCAAATTGATTTCATTGCCAACAGCTTTAGTTTCATAAATATATATAAAATTTTTTTTATTAAGTTAAAAGGTATCTTTAATGAAATTGAGAAGGCACTAGTCAGAAGCGCTCGGTAATGTGGGTGACTGCGCGCGAAATTTAAATATGGTTTTCCTTTTTTCTTTCCTGAATTTTCTTTCTTGCATTTTGTTTTAATTATGGATATAAGACTGATTCAAAAAAAATGATGATTTTTTTTTCTTAACTATATCGAAAAAATTGTTGGGATTGACAAAAAAAATCCTGTGAAAGTTTGAGCTCTTAATATTAAGAGGTGCCGCATCGCAAATTTCGATTTTCCATTTAAATAACATGGGAACAATATTCTCTTGCACTTTGGAATTTTATAGCTCACCTTGGTGACAATATTTCGGAATGACCAAGGTATATTCTTGTAGAAAATTAAACGATCTACAAAAAAGGTTTTCTTACAACAAGTTTTTGATATATTTATTTCTTCAAAAGTTATTCGAGGCCAAAGTTGAACTAAAGATAAATTTTAATATCTTTTCAATTTTTTGACGCAACCATCAATTTTATGAGAAAATTTTGTAGAACATTTTTTGTAGAGCACTTTTTTTTCTATAACTTATCTCTATAAAAGTTTTTGATATTTTTCACAGGTCCTAAGTTATTTGCATTAAACTGAAAATATTCGTAATTTTATTGTTTTAAATTAATAATTTTCCCTGAATTATTGTATTTTTAACATAAAAATTAATTTTTTTATTTTAATTAAATAATTTACTGAAAAACCATTTCCGTTTTCTGAACAAAAAGTGCTGCCTTATATTATTTGATTCTTGTCAATCCTTCCAAGGTCAAGACAATCGATCTATAAAAACAAATAAAAACATTTTCCAAATATTATATATGTAATTCGATACTACTATCCGTACCAATTAAAAATCCTCTCAATGTCACTCCCTCTCTCTAGATTTAACGTGCTTCTAATTATTATTTAAAGTGCTCTAAAAAAAATGTTCTATAAAACTTTCTCATAAAATTGATGGTTGCGTCAAGAAATTGAAAAAATATTAAAATTTCTCTTTAGTTCAACTTTGACCTCGAATAACTTTTGAAGGAATAAATATGTCAAAAATTTGTACGAAACCTTTTTTGTGATCGTTCAATTTTCTACAAGAATATACCTTGGTCATTCCGAAATATTGTCAGCGACGTGAGCTATAAAATTCCAAAGTGCAAGAGAATATTGTTCCCATGTTATTTAAATGGAAAATCGAAATTTTCGATGCGGCACCTCTAAATATTAATATTAAGAGCTTAAACTTTCACAGGACTTTTTTTTGCCATTCCTAACAATATTTTTGATATAATTAAGAAAAAAAAATCACCATTTTTTTTTGAATCAGTTTAATGGATATAAACTAACTATATTCTATTTACATATGCTAATATATATTACGTCTTGTGAATGATTTTCGAAAAATTGGTCGCCTAGTTGTTGTTTACAGGAAATAGAATCTTTTATTTTAGTTATTTGGTTTTCTTGAATTTTAGTTGGGTGAGAGCGAAATATTAGAGCGTGCATCTAAAAATGAAAGTGGAGAACCACCACAAAAGCGAATAAAAGTGGATGAGAATGTTGAAGGTAAAATTAGCATATTTGTTTTGTTTGTAACAATGGACCAATTTTTTTATACTTTATTTAGGTGTTGAAGAAGGTGAAGTTTTAAGGGAAGAATACATAGAAGAGGAATTTATACAAGACGAAGGTGATAATAATGCTTTATTGTATGAAGAATACGAAGAGTTGGAGGAAAGTGAATTGGAAGAAATGCAAGGAATGAACAACGAGAAACCAATTGCTCCAGATGTACCATTGAACATTTTTTCTTGTAATCAATGTGAACGTTCATTTCCTCTTCAGCAACTTTTGGATATTCATATGGCAAATCACGATCGAGAGAGAAAATTCCCATGCAGTCGTTGCGATAAATTATTCTTTTCAAAATATGATTTGGCAAAACATGAAACAGTTCACACTGGGGAAAAACCGTATCAGTGTGTTGTTTGTCTTAAAACATTTGCACGTCCTACTCTTTTGCATCGACATGAAAAAATTCACGTCGATATTCCAAAGTATCTTTGTAACACTTGCGATAGAACATTCTTGACTAAAGAAGAACTAGATCGACACGAGGCGACTCATCGAAAAATTAGACCGTTCGCTTGTGATAAATGCGACAAAAGTTTTGCTTTCAAACAAGGCTTGGAACGTCATCAAGAAATTCATCGAACAGATAAGCCACACAAGTGCAACTATTGCGAACAAAGTTTTGATACTCCACCGAAGTTAGCCAGACATGTAACTTCGCACGCTGGTATGAGGCCTTATCCCTGTAAATTTTGTCAACGCACTTTCCTATTGAGCCATCATTTAACACGTCATATGCGTGGGCATTATGCTCAACAAACTTTAAACAAACAAAATTACAACTACAAATGTAGTGAATGCACCATGCAATTCAAACGCAAAGATGGCTTAATTGGACATTCGACAATTCATTCAATGGTCTCGCTAAAATGTATCTTTTGCTTTAAGCAATTTGAAGATTTGACTTTGGTTCGTGAACACGTGAAAACGCACATGTACGGAAGGATTTTCCCTTGTGAAAAATGTAGTTACTCTTTCATTACCCTGAAACACTTGGAAGATCACGACGCAGTGCATTGTTCTGGAGAAGGTGACTCAATTGGAAATGACGACAATTGTCAAGAAGCGGGAGATGGCCAGGATGTAACTCTTTTTGAAGACTCCACAGTTTCAAATGAAGAAAAACCATCAAATACTGATCAATCTCCTGGACATTCAGGAGGAGAAGACGTAAATGTTCGACGATCTCGTCGAACCCAAAAAATTAAAAACTATGCTACTTTTATTAAATCCGAACTTGGACTGGAATCAGAAAATGATGGAGCTTTGGAATCTGAACTACAACTTCAAGAGTCTAGTAATGATAAAAGTGAAGAAATTGCAGATAAAGTTGAAGATATTATTAAACCCATCGTTAAACCAGACGGAACTAAAACCTATGCGAGTAAAGGTACAAAAAAAACATCGGCATCCGCGAAACCTCCAATTTCTGAATCTTCTCCCGAAGCACCTGTCCCTGCTGTCTTGGAAAGTTCCACTCAATCTATAGATTTACCAACCACTAAAATGGCCAAAGGCGAAATCATGGAAATGAAAATTGGAGACAAAATTGTCAAAGTGCAAAAAGTGCTCATGACCAAAGCTGAAGTGGAAGAAATGGCTCGTCAAGGAAAAATAAAAATGAAAGGTGGCGCAATGCTGCTTCAACAAACTGGCAAAGCCATTGGAGATAATACCAAACTACCTTCGCCAATTCCAAAGAAAAAAACTCCCATAGATACGAAAACTCTAAAAAAGGTTCTTGATTCACCAACAAAGTCAGCTAAAGACGAAAAGACAAAAGAAGCCGTTTCGGTTACACCCAAGCCTAAAGAAACTAAAGAAGATTCAAATTCACCTGAAACTAGGAAATCGGTTCGCACTTACGTTAAAAAAGGTCAGGCCATCACTCCAACAAAAGAAAAATAAATTTGATTTGAAAATTATTTTCCTTTTTCAAATGTTTGCATGTATAAATTTTTTTTATATACAAATTTAATTTATACAACACTAGAGTTTCGGTTAGATTTTCCGCTGAAAACTGCCATTTTCCTTACAATCATCTCAGTCACTAGCAGTGATTCAATCGTCTAATCTAACCTGAAGTCTCGTTGGAAAGTATGAATTTATAATTTTTTTACGAATTTTTTTTACGAAAGTTTTCTTACTATAAAAATGAATTTTATGATTTTTTTTAAGCTATAATATAAGATTGAGTTTATTAGTCGAACTAAGCGAGTCTTTAGAATATTATGTTAGTAAATTGAGTCATTTTTTTAAGAAATCTATTCTCGTTTTTTGAGATTGAGTTTTATTTCTTTCAAAAAATATTTTTAAAACAAACGTACCTATATAATTTAGCTTCTCTACATTTATAGTATAAAAGAGAGTATAAATAAACGTATTTCAATATTAGTATATAAATTTAAAGAAACTATTTTCATATAGTTGCTTTTAAAGTAAAACATTATTTTCACAGTTCATTATTCTAGTGTTAATACTCTATGTACAATTATTAATAAAATTCTCTCTATTTGAATTTGATCTTTATTTATTTATTTTTAGAAATTAATTCCAATTATAATGCTATCATCCCGGAAACAAAGATTTTGGTGAGCCATTGATGATAGAAAGTTTGAAAACGGGTTTTGGTTAATAATTTTAACTCCTTATTTGGCAGCCTTTGAGATTTGGGCTTGTCCCTTTTAGGCCGGTCAATATCTGGCATTATTTCATTTTCAACTTTGTTTTTAAATTAATTTGAGAAATGCATACTTACCATATTAAAATTGAGTCCACCAAAAATCGCAAATAGAATAAAAAGTAGATAATGTAACGCTGCCAGATATTGACCGACCTAAAATGCACTCTCTTAGGTCCCTCTGTCAAGTTAGCACCCGACTTTTACAAATTAAAATTTTAAATATATTGTTAGCTTTACTATTGTTGGTACTTGACTGTACTTATAAAAATTTCGTTTGTATCTCGACCGAAAAGAAAATGCAGTTTTCCGGCAATTATAAATTTTCCTTGGGAGATTTTCCATATCTAACAACGTTACAATCTAGCAACTGTGTCGCTGAGGATTATACCGAAATTTTTTTTCTTTTAACGCAGTTCTAACGGTAATTATGATGGTTTTTGTATTAGTAATTAGACTCCCATTACTTCATTGTTGAAACTGCTAAAACGGCCAAATTTAGACTTTGTTGCAGTACAAACGAATTTTTTTGCGAATTCTCCTGGGTGCTGGTCTCTAGTTGATGGAACCGGTTGAATTTATGTTTGTACCTCTACCGGAAAGAAAATACATTTTTCCGACAATTACAGATTTTCCTTGGGAGATTTTCCATATGTACGTTAATATTTCAACCAGCCTATTTTTGTGTTGTAATGGTTGTGTAATTCCCGTGCTCTAGGTGATGTATACGGCAAAAAATTACTTAACACAATTTCTCACAGCATAATAAATACCAATTACTCAATTTTCTTAGTTTGATATATTTGGAGTCGTATCTTTCAGTTCTTTGAATTTCTTTACAAGTTTCCTGCTAATTGTTTCCTTTTACCCGGTAAGTTATTCTTTGCAAGCCGTTAAGTCTTCTATATCGATTCTAAACCATTGTTGATCCTCCATCTTCAGTTAAATTTTTTTAGTCATCTTAGGTTTTCCCCTTTTCTTTTTAAAATACTCCTTAGAATTTAATCCTAAATGTCATTCCATATTCGATCTATGTAAAAACGATTATTGGATATGAAATTTAAAATAAAAGAAGTCACATTTATTGTGTTACTTAAAATTTGTTTTAATTTTAATAAAAATATAAGATTACTTCGTAAACATAAAATAAACATTTAAAAGTTAAAAATATTAAAAATTTTCTTATTTAAATTGTACAATTCATTTCATCATAGATATAATAAAAAAAAGAGTTAAAGTTAATGCAAGCTGAACCAAATTCGGCTTAAGAATATTGACTTATATATTAAAATAAAAAAGGCAGTATATTCCTTGAAATTACTTAGCAATTTGCATAGAAGCATCGAATTGAAACAAAATTTCCTTAATTTTGAATTAAATTATAAAGCTTACAATAATTTATAGTATTAAATTTTTAAAGACGTTTTCTAGTAAGTTTTTTTTTCTTAGAGATGCGTTAAAAACAATTACTAAGACAAAATATCTATTTATAAACAATTAGTTAAAATTAGTTGTTTTCTTCAAAATTGAGGTAAGAATAAAAGTTTCCGAGTATTTAATCAGAGTTTTGATAAAAAAATAGTTTTTGTTAAGCTTAAGTCTTTGGTATTGCTGATGTTAATTAAGGGAAACATATAAAATTTGCTTTAGCTTTCTAAGTGAATATTTTGCATTTAACTATTCACGGTGCATGAGAAGCCTATAAAAGAACTATGAAATAATACAATATTTGGTGCATTCATTTATAAATGGCGAGCTATAGTATCTTTTGTTCAGAACACAATATTGTTTGATGGTACGCTCGACTTATCGTCAAAACGAAAACTTAATAATTAAGCTAAATTGATGTCGTGTTTGCTTCCATTTCCATCAAGACGTTTTAACTGAAAAAAATTAAAAATATATTAGTATTTCATTGATAATATTGATACTTTTTTATATACAAAATGTAAACATTGGTTATTTTCACAAAATGTAACATGCGCTTCCCTATTTACATACATTTATGATAAAAATGATAACTAAAGATTGAGATTTGTTCTAAAATTCGCAAAGGAAATAACATTTTAATTCGACCAAAGTTAAGTACAATGGCACATGCGATGGCTGAGAGGCTAAATTTTTTAAATATTCTTTTAAAAGTTTGAATATATTTAAATTTGTATGTAAAAGCTATTAGACTTCACAAGTGAATTATATTTACACAAAATACAAACATAACATAAATGGTAGTTCCTTCAAAATTACATAAAATTGCAACAATTTCACCTAATTTAGTATGCTTTTGTTAAACACAAGTTTTAAAATTTATATAATCTTAGAAATTATTCCCGTTTAGTAGTTGTAACGAAAAATGTCGTTAAATTGGTGGAATTCTATTCCATAAAAACCAAATGTTATATTGTTCTTTTACATAACAAATCCTTCAAAAAAATGAAAAAAATCAATGCCAAAAATAAAGTGTTGTTGTCGGATGGAAAATCAGACGTCTGAGTTTTTATAGGAAATATGTTTAAATATTCAAAGTAAGATTTTTTCGCTGACTTTGAACAGTTATACTGTGTATGCAATATATAGAATATATTGCGGTCCAATTTATGTAGTATAATTTAATATAATAATATGTAAATCATACCACCATAAACATAAATTTGAACAGAAGTTCAAACAAAAATATTCGTGACGTATTGCCCAGATACGTATTTCGATTGCCAAGCAATCTTCTTCAGTGGTCATCAAGTAGTTTGGATCACTCCGTAACTGCTTTGTGATGATCCACTTGTGTGAATCATCAAACTACTTGATGACCACTGCGGAAGATTGCTTGGCAATCGAAATACGTATCTGGGCAATACGTCACGAATATTTTTGTTCAAATTTATGTTGATGGTATGATTTTTACATATTATATTAAATTATGCTACATAAATTCGACCGCAATATATTCTATATATTGTATACACATGTTTAAATATGTTTTGATTCTTTGAACGTTTTCTGTTTTTCAAAAAAAAACCAGTAAAACTTCCTTTAAAACTTAGATCTAAGCTTTCCGGATAAATTTTGTTTAATTTGTAAAACAATATCAGAGAATGCATACTAACGAAAACCTACCCTGTTACAAAGGCATTTTAAACGTTCAAAAATTACATTAGAAATCATTAGAGGTCAATTAAAGATATTTTAATTGTAATGATTTCAAAAAACATCTAAATGCCTATTTATAAAAGGATAATGAATGTTTTATTTGCTTATGCATTTTTTTTTGCAATATTACCAATCCAATAGCATTTAACAGGTGCTATTTGAAAATTTAATAGTTATGTACCTGATAGTAAAATAAATAAAAAATGAATAAAATATTAGGATGTTAATACAAAATTTTAATATTTTTTACAAAGAATACACTTTAAAAAACGATTAATTTAGCATTAAATATTATATATTAAAGAAAAAGAATGATGGATTGTTAGAAAACCAACGTTGCATATCTTTTATAAAAAGAACAAAGAAATTGGCTGCAGAGAAAGGAGTTACTATTTTACAGAGAAGAGTACCATAAAAACTGTCAGTAAACCCCTACCAATGAAACAAAAATTCAAAACAGTTTTGAATCGAACAAATTTTGAATTTTTATTTCAGATTTTAAAATTGAATTTTTACATTAAATAAAAACTTACGTAGAAATCTTATTTTTCATGCTTTGTTTTGTTTTTTTTTTGTTCTATGTTAATAATTGCCTCTCAGCATCATCATCTTTCATTCTCCCCCAATTTGTCCGATATGATTGATTAAATTTATGGCTCGTCAATATATTTTAAGCGCTGCAATTAACAATATCTAAGTTAACAATGTTTAATAGTTAAATTTTTTGTTGATTACTTTATTATTAAAATGCTTGAATATTTTTTGTATGCTGAGATATGTTTGACTGTCAAGGTGTATGAGTATATTGTGTGATTGGTAAAATAAATCATCTATCAAGGCTAATTACTAGTTACTAAAATCATTTTTCTGTTTTTTAGATTTCGTTTTTTTTACTAGTCTTACATGAGTCACGCTATGCTACCACGTTATGTTTTGTAAAAAATATTATGACTTAAAAATGATTTAAGTTAGCGACAATTATAGGTATTTGCCCGTAAGTGTTTAATTTTAATAATATATTTGCGTCATTTCTCAATTGACACAATAATAGATACCCAAAACTTTTATAATTATTTATTTAAGTTTGAGGAAGTTAGATTTATGAAAAACAAAAAAATAAAACCTACATTAAACTATTTTTCATTGTTTTGCGAACAATTTTTTTGAATAAAATTAAAAGTTTGGAAATTGATGGTAATAATAAGAAATTGTTATTATTTCGACGATCAAAAATCTAAAAGAATTTAAAAGTTTTGTTAAAACACTTACGGTAACTGACGAATTTACATCAACGCCAGAATTCCAAATTTTTTTGGGCTGCTTGCACATAACAAAGTACATAGTTAGTTTATAAATCATAATTTGAGTGAAGTTTGTGCAGTTTATTTTTATTAAGGTGCTAGTAAAAGTAGATTAAAAGTAAACTACATTTCAATGAATATTTTGCTTTACTCAAATATGCATATTGTATGTAAATAAACCCTTGTTGTTTAAGTCCTTGTCTTTTTAAATATAATAATTAAATTGTGGACAATAAGGACGAAGCTTCTTGTGGAATCTTATTTATTTTATCGCCAACGTTTCGTCAGTTATTCCTGACTTCTTCAGGGCTCAAAATTTAAAAATTACTCCACAAATGTCATAAAAATAGGCTGTAAAATGACCCAACTGGTAGAACAACAGACCAAGAATACAATTTGGTATTGATAAATAAAAAATTGTTTAAAAAACATTATTGAAAATTATTATAACATGTGTGTTTGTGTTTTTTCAATTGTTTTTTATTTATCAATACCAAATTGTATTCTTGGTCTGTTGTTCTACCAGTTGGGTCATTTTACAGCTTATTTTTATGACATTTGTGGAGTAATTTTTAAATTTTGAGCCCTGAAGAAGTCAGGAATAAGTGACCAAACGTTGGCGATAAAATAAATAAGATATCACAAGAAGCTTCGTCCTTATTGCCCACAATTTAATTATTATATTTGTAAATAAAGTTTGCAAAAATTATAAACCCCTCAGGTGCTTCTATGGAATGATTCAGAAAAGAGATCTTATGTTCAATGTAGTAATTATATTCATTTCATAGAATTAAGTCCAAATTCCAACAATTATTCTACTGGAATTGACTACTTTTGCTTCGAAATCTAGCGATCAAAGGTATTCCAGCTTTAAGGTACCATATTATAAAATATAATCCCTCAAGAGTAACTTAAATAAAATATATTACAACAGCAAATTTATGTATTGTAAGTGTCAATAAATAAGGTTTTAAAATTACTTTTTGCATTTCAAATAAGTGAAATAATAGTTTTTTGAATTTCAAGGGAGGAGCAAAAACTGCAAAAGCCTTTGTCCTCATTTTCGCCTTGACGGCGTCTATAATCCTAAGCCCCTTAATTAAAACTTAATTAATTAAAACAATAGAAATCTTCTACATTTAGTTATTTGGCGTATAAAAAATGATTACATTAACATATCAAATGCAAAAATGTTATCTCTGTTTTATCTTTTAAAAGTTAAAAGAAAATATATTTGAGATTAATTGCGGGATACTAAAACTGTTCTACACTCTATGTCTATAATTAAAATTTTTATAGTGTAATTAAAATTTTATATGAGCTGATTTCCCATAGCTCCTTACGGTTATTCTGAATAAGAGTCATTTAAATGATCTTGTAAATACCTCTTTCTCATCAGCCGGAACTGTTGTGTATCGTTCCACAGTGGTTGTGGTAATAACAATGTTCGACGAAGGTGCAGAAAATGCGTGTGTGTAGATCAAAGCCGCAGCGATAGCACCCAAACATGGCCCAACCCAGTAAATCTAAAAAAAATAAAATTTCATTTAAAATTCAAAAAAATAAAGTAAAAAAACTCTATATAAAATTAGAGCGGCTTTAATTGTCTTATTATGTTTTTCATAAACTTTAATTGTAGTTATGAAGAAATCGCGTTATATAGAGACCGATATGAAATCGTAAAGTAAACGTCCACGATAACATAAAATTACGTAAAACCATAAAGAAAAAAATATAGAACAAACTTTGGGATTGTAAAACAAATAAAATCTAAAATAGACGAAGAAAATAGAGATGAAAACATAGTTAAGAAAACCTTGGTTTTTTAGCTCGTTTCACGTGAACTCAAGCGTACGAAATAAACCGAAAGATATTTTAAGTTTCATAAACTTCCAAGTTTCGAAAAAAAACTTTTGGTTCTTGAATTTCAGCTTTACTCTATAGACCAAAATAGTTGAAATATAGTTTACCCAATGATTTTGCCATTCGCCTGCGATAACGGCAGAGCCGAAGGAACGGGCCGGATTCATACTGGAGCCTGTGTAGTCAATGGCGGTTAAATGTCCAAGGGCCACCGTTAAACCAATGGCTAGCGGGCCTGACCATTTGGCTTCTGGACGATTTTTGTCACAAACTCCGAATACAACGAACACCAAAATGAAGCCAAGGAAAAATTCAATTCCAAATCCTTGAACTGGAGTAACGCCCACGTTTATGTCAGTTAAGCCAAGCTTCTGTTGTACATTTTCCGGAGTCAGTGCCTAAAAACAGTTCAAAAGTTATTCATTGTATCGTTTTCAATCAAAGTCGAAGAATTTAAAAGCTGATTAAAAATAAGCATTTCCTAATAATTTTCTTTTATAATTTGTATATAAAAATCTAAATAAAAAGATTATAATTTTCAAATTCGAGCAAGAGTTTCCAGATAGCATCTCCAAAGAGGAATGGTGTACCCACTATTGATTTTTTTGTGTTGAAAGAAGTAATTTCTTAATTTGCACTTGTTCCTAATTTCGGAAGTGTTTATGGAATAACTTCTTCTATTTTCAATGAGTTTTCCTGTGGTCCGTTCAGCAAGAACTTTTACTTCCCAGCGTTTTTCATAGTTCCAATTGGGCAAACCAGTTACTGAGAGCCTGCTCTTAGTAGGCAACTAATTGAGTCTTTATAAATGGCTTATAGCCAGATAGTTTTAGAAAGCTTTGGTGGCAACAATCCCAAATCGGGCAGTCAAATGGGACGTAAAAGACAGCTTGTTCCCTCTTTCCACATTTTTCATTGCAACCATTGAAAATTTTCCTTCTGAGCATTTGTTGCAAGATTTTTTTATTCATTCTGAGTTCATTTATTCACTTGACTTGGTATTGTGCATATTAATAACCCTATACCTACCTGTTTCCACATTGCTTCCAATGTCAGCATGTCTGAACATTTAAGCAAAAATTGCTTTGGTAAACGTTGCCAGATGAATGTTTTATATTCCCAAACCAAGTTGGACTTGCATTAGGGGCATTTTACGTGACACGGACAGCGAAAAAAAAGTGATAATCTGAAATTTGTTCATATTTGGCATAATTGTATTTCTAGTAAGTATGAATGTGGATACAAAATATTTTTTTCGAATGATGATTATTTGCCAAATTATATGCTTCTAAAGAATTGTCGTTTTTGAAATTCATATTTTTTGAACAATTATTTTCGAATTAATTTTTTTTTAAAAGTATTAAAAGTGGCGGTTTAAATAGAAAATGAAGTGTTCTTTCTAAGTAAAAAATAAAACTGAACATTTTTATTTTTTTTAATATACAAAACCGGAAGTGAACTTTCCAAACTAGAATTTTAGTAACTTCGACCATTTTGATTTTTGATTTTTTTATTTCAAAATATAGCCTAAAGTACACTTGTAATACACCAGAAGTTTCATAATAGAATCTGCAATAGTTTATGAGATAGAGGAATTAGAGTAGATACGTGTCGTACCCTAGCTTCCTTAGGTCAACTGGTTTATGCGATATAACACTAAAATGCTGCAATCTTCTTATTTTAAAAAATAAAAGCTGAGATCTGAATTTGATCATCTATTTCTTATTTAGTTTTAAATCACATTTTATGTAGTAGCAATTCTTTCTCGTAGCATGTTATATAATTAAGAAAAATAAGTACCACACTACAAAAAATGAATTGAAATGCACAATTTTTGTGTTTAATACGTACAGTTTTAAAATATATAAAAAAACTAGGTATTTCTTTTCAAAGTAAGGTGGAATTTTAAAACAAAATCGTGGGTTTGTAATTATGGGTGAATATCAATAGATTTTTTTAATGTCATTGAAACTGAAATATTGTGTAATTTTTTAAAATTTAATTTTTACTATTATTTGCTCATTCGTTGCATTTCAAATTTGTTATTGTTAAGGTTTTAATTGATCAAAAAAAAACCTAAACTATTAATCAAAATAATAAGGGGAAGAAGTTTACCTTAAGCAATGCTGATCCAGCTAAAGCACCCACACATTGAGCTACGATGTACAAAATGCCCTTAATGATAGTAATGTTGCTTGTAGCCAACATTCCAACGGTTACTGCCGGGTTTATGTGTCCTCCACTAACATGTCCGATGGTCTGAAAGAAAATAACTCTATAAGATAATTATTACCATGAAATCTTTCGAAAATAATCAACGTCAATCTCGCTTTGCCCGCTGAGAAAAATTTGCTTTTAATTAAACAACTGGCAACCGAAAATTTCCTACGAACCCTAACCGCATGAGCTCACCGTTTCAAAGAACTGAAATGATTAATGAAAAAATAGATATATTTTTAAAAATTTACCGTCAATTTAAACGTTTCACCTACATCGATCATTATCCTATAATTTTAATGAAATAAACAACAACAAAAAAAAGAGTACAATCATTAAAGTTTCAGCATTCCAAACTGGCCGATTCTACGAATTTAAATTTTATTTTCATTTAATGGAAAGTTAACGGACACCAACGAAAACGTTATTTTTAAATTAGAAATAGAACCGAATTGTACATTTTTAATTAAACCGTCTAAATGAATCACGCAACTGCCATCATAAAGAAAATACAAGCATTTACGTTTTGTTAAAATATCATTTGAAATACATTGGCAGTTTTCATAATTTTTAATCACAACTCTTAGACAACAAAATTGGAAGATTTAATAGCTTTTGATTGCCTTCAAAAATAGCTCCGAGGTAAAATCAGTTTAAGAAGTATTGATTTTAACATAAATAATTATTTGTTGTTATATTTATAGGAGTTAATAATTAAAAATATTATGATCGTTTGAATATTTATTTATTTATTAATTATTTAAATTGAAATTTATTACGTTCTAAATTGACCGTAGTTTATGGTATTTCTAAGACTATAGTACATAAAAGAGTTATTTTCCACCTAAATAGAATTTCGATTTTGACCAAAATAATCTAAAAAAACGTTATGTAAACTTTTTGAATTGTTTGTCAGTTAATATGTAGAATAGACTGATTCAAAAAAACGATAAATTATTTTCTCTTAATTATATCGAAAATATTGTTGGGAATGACAAAAAAAAAATCCTGTGAAAATTTGAGGTCTTAATATTAATATTAAGTAGTGCCGAATCGCAAATTTCGATTTATCATTTAAATAACATGGGAACAATATTCTCTTGCACTTTGGAATTTTATAGCTCACGTTGGTGGCAATTTTTCGAAATGACCAAGGTATATTCTTGCAGAAAATTGAACGATCTATCAAAAATGTCTTCGTACAAGTTTTTATAATTATATATATATATTTATTCCTTCAAAAGTTATTCGAGGTCAAAGTTGAACTAAAGAGAAATTTGAATATTTTTTCAATTTTTTGACGCAACCATCAATTTTATGAAAAAAAATTATAGAAAATTTTTTGTAGAGCACTTTTTTTCTATAACTTATCTCAGTTTTGAAATTTTTTACAGGTCCTAAGTAATAAAAAAAAAATTTTATGTTAAAAATATAATAATTCAGGGAATTTTCAGTTTAATCCAAATAACTTAGGACCTGTGAAAAATATCAAAAACTTTTGTAGAGATAAGTATAGGAAATAAAAGTGCTGTACAAAAAATGTTCTATAAAATTTTCTCATAAAATTGATGGGTGCGTCAAAAAAATGATAAAATATTAAAACTTCTCTTTAGTTCAACTTTGATCTCGAATAACTTTTGAAGGAATAAAAATATCAAAAATTTGTCGGAGACCTTTTTTGTTAATCCTTCAATTTTCTACAAGAATAATATACCTTGGTCATTCCGAAATATTGTCACTAACGTAAGCTATAAAATTCCAAAATGCAAGAGAGTATTGTTCCCATGTTATTTAAATGGAAAATCGAAATTTGCGATGCTCTTAATATTTATATTAAGAGCTTAAACTTTCACAGGACTTTTTTTGGCATTCCCAACAATATTTTCGATATAATTAAGAAAAAAAATTAATATTTTTTTTTGAATCAGTCTAATGTAGAATATACAAATGTTATTTAACGAAATGATCGATTATTGCTTTTATTACAATGTAATTTTTTTATTAGATTTGTACGTGTATAAAATATATAAAATGGTTGATGGTTTAAAATTCATCAAACGGTTATTCGAATTTGATAAATTAACATTATAATTACATTAAACAATATACTTTATAGCTTATAACTTATTCACTAATAAAAGTCAATGGGCAACATAAAAAAACTTGTTAACTAAAATATTCAAAGTGTACCATCGAAAAAAAAATTACTTCCTCAACTTCAAACCCTTTTGCTGAAGAGGTGGCACACTATATAAAAAAACAAATATTCAAAACATTCGATTTTGACCGTGTAATCGAATGGATACTGATAAAATTTCCCAAAAATGCAGTCCCAGCTATTTCTACGGTTTTGTATGGGAAAATTGCAAAAGTTTTAAGATTATACTGAACAGAAAACCACAGAACCAAAAGCGATGTTAAAGTGAATTGAGCTATTAGTGTTCTGCCCATTGGCGTAGCTAGGTAACCAAGGGTCCTGGGGCAAATTAAAAAATGGGGCCCCACTGCTACTACACTGCAAAGCTAAAGCTACTTAAGCTCTGCTTTGTGCACTGTAGGGCAGGTAATAAAAATATTATACAGTAACAACATATATTACAATTAATACTTGGTGTAGGTTAGGCTAATAAACACGAAATAGAAAAGATTCAAGGGTTTATTATATAATGGTTGGGTCTACCAACTGACTAAATAACAATTATATTTACAATTTTTTCCAAGCTTTAGTTTTCGCAAAAGTATCAATGACTTCGTTTAATTCCAGGCTTGATGCGGTTTATTTTCAATTGCTATTAGCGATAAATGTCGGAGTCGAATTTGGCTCATATTATTTCTTAAATAATTTTTTAATATTTTTAATTTGCTAAATGACTTTTCAGCCGCTGCAGAGTGACAGGAATTGTAAAGAATAATAACATTGCTGTAAATACTTCCGTTAGGTCGCATTCTAGCACTTCATGTTTGCTCATTATTTTCTTACATAATTGGTGAACTTCCAACTGAATTTCCAAAAGTTCAGTTCGATCGAGATTTGAGATTTCTGGTAAGGATTCGAGGACCCCATGAGCTTGAGTACCCCGGGGTACTGCCCCACCTAGCCCCTAGGTAGCTACGCCACTGGTTTTGCCTGTTAATGCTGGATATTAAATCGCTTAACACGGTTTTTGAACAAGGGCTTGTTTTTTTCTTTGTTGGATACTTAATTAAATGTTTTCTTAAAAAAAATGGCTCATGTGTACTTCAGCACACCCACAATCTGGCAACGTTGCATTTTCGACTTTGTTTTTAATTTCATTCGCGATATTTTTGTTAATTCAATTCTAATATGGTATAATTCTCTCTTGTGTGGCTAAATTTTCATTATGGACCGATTTAATCGCGAATTAAATTAAAAACAAAGTTGAAAATGCAACATTGCCAAATTGTGGGTGTGCTAAAGTACACATGAACCAAAAAAATATTTTTTGAAATCTTTTTAATCTAAACTGATTTTTAAATTTTAAAAATTTAAAAATTTCGTATAAATTCTACAAGAAAAATGTAATGAAATATATATTGGAATACTTTGGCTAAAGTAAATTGATTATTTCATACGATGTTTTTAAATTATTACTTTTATTTACTGTCTTCCAAATGTTAGCTATGCCATTTTAGTCAAGGATGTAAGAATGTATGTATGATAAAAGATATACGATTAGATTGTGTACCTATATAAAGTAGGTACACTATTTTTAATTACTGTTACATACATGCAACTAACTAATTACAAGCATTTTTTCTTTTACGATACAATAAAAGTAAATGATAAACAAGGTATACAACGGGAACGTACTTCCATTTGAAACAAAAACGTTAAATATTTGAAGTGAAATGTTAATAACTAATATCTAATTAATAAAATTCTTATTCAAACATTGTATTAACTTTTTTTTGTATGCGAAAATTTTCCTAGTTCGTTCATCTTTTTTTTATCGATCTCTCTAAGGTAATGAATTTCTTGTCCGTTACTGCAATTGGAATTTATGTAATTCTCTATATTTATCATTTGTCCGTAAATAGAGACGTACGATATGCAAGTTAATAGTGACCTTATAACGTATGAATGTGAACAATAACTTTACATATACGTTAATTTTATTTTAATTGAACCTATATAAATCTGTATTTATGGAAGTGAAAAAGTGCAACTAATCATCGAGTCTCGGCATAAATTTAACTAACCCACTTAAAATGGCATTAATTTCAATTTATATGGATGAAATAAAGAAACGCAGGACTCAAATATGAAAATAAAATCCAATCGATTGAATGTAAACAAATATTAGCTATACGGTTTTACAAAAAGATTGCTCCAATTTTAAATATCTATTAACGTAATTGGTCGTTAAAACAGCAAAATGTGCCACATTCTTGCTCGCTTAAACTTTTATTATTTAAATAGTAAAATGTAGGTGTAATTAAATGGGTCTTAAATTTCTCACCAACTTGAATTATAAAAAATGTGTTGTATTTGCATGTTTTCTAGCGCTAAATTAAATGGAATGTTAACTTTAAAAGGAATTTGACTAATTATTACTGGTGTAATTAATTTTTGTTTAGTCGGCTCGTTAGAAATTAACTAAGATCTTTCTAAGTATAGAGCCATTCATATTATCATACAAACTATCTTTTAAGGACAAACATTGATTATTGGGTCAGTATTTTCGAATATAATGTAAAAAATTTCATTGAAACATCATTGGGAAATTAAATAATTTATTCTATCATTCTTGTTAAAATTCAAATATCTTTTAATGAATTGGATAGTTGTCATTAAAACGTCTCATCTTTGGTAGTGATAAATTTTAAAGTTTTGCATCTTGAACTAACAAATTTTGAGGCACTACAAAAGAATAAATTTAAAAAGCAATTCTTTCGAATATACTCGTATAATGAATAATGGGTATCATTTTAATTGTATGTTTACTGGCCAATTTGAATGAACCAATTCAAAGTTTTACACTTTTCGGATTGCTCACGGAGAGTTTGGGAAAAGAACGGACAAGTGGGAACATCCTTCCTCCTTTACAACTACATCGCAAAGGGAAAAGTTCAACGTATAAATTAAGAAATCAATCCGTGAAAATTTGTGACTCAATACAAAGCAGTTATGGAGCGACCCAATATTACTTGATGACCACTGAGGAAGATTGCTGGGCAATCGAAATATGTATCTAGCCAATATATCTAGGTAGTTGTATTCATTTGTATGAAATTTTGTTCAAATTTATGCTTATAGTTTTTTTTTGTAAATTACATTTCATAAAGAAAACCACAATAAATTTTACACATTGTAAAACCATTTAAGCTGAATAATAACTAAAAGTTGTAAATTTTTACTTTTAAGAAATTTCTTTATCAGTTTTCTTTGTTGGGAATCATAATTCTTTAATAATTAACTTTACATTATGCTCATATTACAGTAGAGTGTCCGTTATTTCCCAAATTGATTTTTTTACAGTGACCGCCCCCTGAATTTTTAGTTTTAGATATAAAAAAAATTATCCAATACAATTAGGCTCTTAATTTCTTGATTAAACCGTACCGGAATCATGTTACATTTACCATTTAAATAACATGGGATTATTTGACTTTTTACTTTTTTTCTCAGAAACAAATGGATGAAAAGATTTAAGATTAAATTATTCTGACGTAAAATTTAACGCTCTACAAAAAAGGTCTTTTATAAATTTTCGATTAAATCACTCCATTGAAAGTTATTCAACATTTAACTTGTGTCTAATATAAATCTTGCAATATTATTAACTTTTTGCTCATTTTTACTTTTTTTAACTATAAAATCATTGAAAGAGAAAATAAAAATAATTATCATTAGAGCGCCAGTGATTATTTGTGATTTGTGTTAATTTTAAGGCTTGAATTAAAAATTAAACAAAAAAATCATTTTTTGGCTGTTAAAACAGGTGACATAATCCGAATTCGCTATACTCGTGAAATTCAAATTATCCAGGATAAATTTTCGTACTTTAATCAATATTTTGTACCTACGAAGTGAATTGCATACTAAATAATGAGACTGTCGACAAAAGATCAATTATTATTCGAATTTTTACCATTTCACCTGACGCCATCTATGAGAAATTTCTTAGAACTTGTAGTCAACAAATTAAATGTTGAATAAATTACAAAATACAAATTAAACAAATTAATTCAAGTTAATTGTTGAATAACTTTCAATGGGGTGATTTAATAGAAAATTCATAAGAGACCTTTTTTGTAGAGCGTTAAATTTTACGTCAGAATAATCTAATCTTAAATCTTTTGATTTATTTGTTTCTGAGAAAAAAAATTAAAAGTAAACAGTCAAATAATCCCTTGTTATTTAAATGGTAAAAGTACCATGATTATGGCACGGTTTAATCAAGAAATTAAGAGCTTAATTGTATTGGAAAATTTTTTTTATATCTAAAACTAAAAATTCAGGGTGCGGTCACTGTAAAAAAATCAATTTAGGAAATAACGGACACCCTAATATTACAGGTTACAAATAACACAAAGTCTCAGTAAGCAAATTAAGAAATATTTTGATAAAGATATAGAACCTATCCCAATACTTGTGATAGATAAATTGAATATTTATATGAAAAGTTTTAAATCTTAGCCAAAGTATCTAAAACAAACCAAGTGTTAATATCTAGAGAAAATAAAAAATCTAATCTTTCGAATAAATAAATAATATATTTCAAGTATTTTACTGGACAACACTTTTGCTCGTTAGTTGTAATTAATTTTTGGTTCTAATTAACCAATTAGTTTATAATAGTAAACCTTGACGTGCTAAAAGTAAGTTTTGAATCATTTAACTTACACAAAAAACTTTAAAATTAAAAAAAAATCTTTTGCAGATATAACTCATTGAAATAATTTTAGAAATGTAAACAAAGCTTATAAAAAAATAAAAAACATATAGCCACTTTTACTTACATGAACAATAGCGAAAATTGCAAAACCAAAAGAGAGGGAAATCAACACCAAGTTTCCAGGTTGAGTTGGATCGGATACGTTTACGGTAGAAGCACATCCAAAGAAGTTTAGCAACAATGTTCCCAAAAATTCGGCTAGAAGAGCTTTCCAAAGTATATTGTTCTTGCCCTTCAACTCCTGAATTCCAAGTCTGTCTTGAAATGTGCCAGCCATCGTATTTGCTTTTTACTAAACTCAAAAGAATCTGAAACCAATTATAATTTGATCAAATAATTTTATACGTAAGGCGATAAGTCCTTTTGTGTAATCTCAAACATTGTTATCTCAAAGATAATAAATTGGGAAATCAAATAGTAAACTCTTTTGATTTCTTATTCAAATTTAATTATGTATTAAGTTTTATAATTTTTTGTTATGTTTAAGAAAATTTATTGGTTTGATATATCCATTAGAAATGTTTTGTTAATTGAATCGATTTTTTTTAATAATATAAATACAAAGATTAGTTAAATGACATAGTAAGAGTGACCTTTTTTACTTAGCACAATCACAATATTAGTATATTTTATCAATGTTTTAATTATTTGATTAAATAATTTGTAAAAGCCTAGAAGCCAATATTACTATACATAAATATATTTTTTTAATTGTTAAGAAAGCAATATGATAAACTTAATTAGCACATTTGTACGTTTATTTTTGAGTTGTGATGAAAAAAAAAACGGACTTGGTTGACAGAGTTATTTTTATATTGGGAAAGGTTGTAAATTTTTTTCAACGATCTAGATTTAAAAGATTTATGAATCTGTCGTTAAATGCAGCTGTGATTATTTAATCGCTTGTTTTTGTTATAACTGAAACTATTTAATCATCAACTACAAAGATTTTGCATTTAAAGTTTTTGAAAAACTTATACAACTTTTCTTTTTTATACATTCAATGCACTTTTTGGTGGTGAAGTACAATATTAATCAATATTTTTATGTTTAACACTTCCGATTAATGTTTTTTTTCCCAACAATAAAATTTCCCAACAATAATGTTTTTTTTTCAAACGAAAAATGAAACCTACTTCTGGTTTAACTGTTTTGATGAACTATATTGATAGGGACTATTGTCCCTATCAATAAATTGATGTTCTGATCCTTTAGCTTTGAATTTGATTTCGACCAACTATTCAGAAAATATATGTATTCCAAAATAAATTTTAATCATACTTTTGTGTAATCAAAATTAGATTTTTTCGCTGACTTTGAATCGTTATACTGTGTATACAATATATAGAATATATTGCGGTCCAACTTATGTAGTATAACCTAATATAATAATATATAAAATCCAATCCATAAACATAAATTTGAACAGAAGTTCAAATAAAAATATTCGTGACGTATTGCCCAGATACGTATTTCGATTGCCAAGCAATCTTCCTCAGTAGTCATCAAGTAGTTTGGGCCACTCCGTAACTGCTTTGTGATGATTTACTTGTGTGAATCATCAAACTACTTGATGACCACTGAGGAAGATTGCTTGGCAATCGAAATACGTATCTGGGCAATACGTCACGAATATTTTTGTTTGAATTTCTGTTCAAATTTATGTTTATGGTATGATTTTAATGTATTATTATATTAGACTATACTACATAAATTGGACCGCAATATATTCTATATATTGTATACACATACTTTTGTAGTTAAAATTTCATTCTTATCTAAATGAAAATGAGCGTAGTTTTTTTTTTGGCTTATAATAATTGTTTCTTGGTTTATGTTTTATTTTTTGAGTTAAGCAAAAATATAACCTAAAGAACTAAACACTTAATAGACGAAGTTACATGTAGCTAATATTTTTATGAAAATTTTTAATCGTTAAATATATTAAATAAAACTGATATCGTTTACGACAACGCTGATATCTTCTACTTTTGTTTAAATTTCTTAGATAATTAATGGACTTATTTCCATTCAAGAAATTTAATTGTTAATATTGCACATAATTCAACCACCTGTTTAGAATTAAAAAAAATGATGAGTTCCTTTACCCATTTCATGTTTTCAGATGAATTTTTTATGCATATAATTAGAGTTTCCCCTTAAATAAGGAGGGTTGTTTAAATGTTCTTTAACGTTGGTATTATTTAGTATTTTCCCATTGAAACACAAACTAATTAATTAAAAACTCGGATAATCACGTACCTAACTAGATATAAATGAGTTATTAACATCACAAATAACTAATCTTCTTGCTAACATTACGTCATCACTATATTTTTAATGTTTGGCTTTAATTGAACAAAACGAATTATCATTGGTGAAGAAAGTTTATTCTCCAGTCAATTTGTTTAAAGTCGAATATTTGTATTTATATGACTAGTTTGGCGTTTGCTAAAGACATGGTTAATTCCACAGATGAAAACTTAATTAAATAAAAGCTTTTAGCAGCCGCTCCTTAATGGGGGTGCGATGATCAAACAATTGATAAATTTATTCAAATAATCCAAAATAAGAACTATAATAAATCGAAGTGGATAGTTATCAATTTGATAGGTCAGTAATAATTAAAAAAATAGTTTTAATATTTGAAGTTTCAAATGGAAGAAAGATTTTGAACATTTTTGATTGATTTTTAGTTAATTGAATGTTTGATTTTGATTCGCAAACTATATATTTTAAATGCGATTTTCATCAGAAAAATATCATTAAGCAAGTAATAATTGGTACAAATTTATATTTAATAAATGTTTGAGTTTAAAACAAATAAATCATAGAAGAAGATATGTATAAATTTAAGGGATCTCATTTGAAACGCTCCAAGGTGAAGCTGTATCTAGATAGAATATCAAAAGATAAAATTTAAGAATAGAACGATTAGATGTTGATATAATTAGAATGGCCTCAATTTTCAATGTTTTGTTACAAATAAATTTCAATGTAGGGAAAAAGTATTTTGAAGTTTTGTATTATGAAATTTTGAGGCAAATCAAAATTCAAACGCAAGGATTTCGAGAAAAATACGAACGTTGCTTTAGCGATCTATACACGTATTTATCAAAATTGCATTTCTAGCAATTGTTTCAAAATAAGTAAATTAATTGTCTCCAATTAAACTGCAAGTTGTTCCAAAAAAGTATAAGAAGTTATTTTTTGTCCATATGAAAATGGTAGAGGCAAATACCTCCAACAAGGGTAAGAACCACAGATTTAGACTGATGACATAACGTTGTTTGATTTTATTTTTTACAAGCCGATACCCTCGACTTCGTCTGCGAAATGACAAGCCTAAAATTTGTTTAAATTTCAATTATTAAGTTATAGCTTTTCCTGCGACTCCGCTCGCGTTGATGTCTTTAAATAAGCGTCAATGATCATTGAAAAGAAAATAATTTTATTTATTTTTTGTATAACCAAAATCATCACTTTATCCGAATTCTAAAATTTAATTTAATTTAAAACATCCTAGAATAACAGAATAACACTTTTACTTGTGATTTTCTGGAAAAGAATTAATTTTACTAACGTTTTGTTAACATTTAACATTTTAAATTTCCTAAAATCTGGTAATAAGAATTAATTTTTTTTTGTAGTGAGATATCTTAATAAAATTGTGTATAAAAAATAAATCACCGACTTTCGTGAGTGAAAGTAAAGATTATGATTTTTTGACGTAAAGCTCTGGTTTTAGTAATACGGGCTAAATGAAAAGTAGAATTTTAGAGTTTGCACTTTTTTTTGGCTGTTCAATGAATTTAAATACTACTCTTAATGATACAACACTATTGTTGTACTTGCATTGACTTTATATTTTTTTTGCTTGATTATTTGAAAGACGTTTACAAATTTAAGTCAATCATGCTGAAAAGCTGCGAAATATAATCATCTTAAAGTTAGTTGCAAAATTATAGTTCAAATTCAAATCATTTACGTTTCACAACTTATCCAAATTAGTTATTACTTACAGCTCTTACAAAAATAGCCAATTAAAGATATATTTTTTGTTGATCTATGTTTTTCAAGAAAAAAAAAACATCTCATTGTCAAGATTGTCACGCAATCATTTTCAGTCGAAAATTATTCTCTTTTATGTGTGCTTGATGAAATAGAAAAAAGACCCTCCTAGTTTATAATTTAACATCAACATTATCATGACGAGGATAGTTTTACTTTTGTTTATTTATTTTTTCTGGAAATACCGACCAAGGTTTGCTTTGTATAGTTCCGTTTTGTTGGCTGTTTTATCACATTTTTGACGTACTTACTTTCAATTTGGCTAAATAGAGATTCAAGCAAATCCGTGATTATTTACAATAAATAAAACGGTCGGTCGAAGACAAGAAAAATAATTGTACCATTAGCACGTAGTAAATAGTTATTCATGCCAGCCTTACCTTCGAATGAAAGAGTGATGTAATGAAAATGTGTTTCACAGGTGTGGATTTTTTCTCTAGGTTTTTTTATGGAAAAACCATCATTTTCAAAACATAGAGTAGGGGAGACCGGGTACAAAAGTAACAATTTGTACTTGCACCTTGATTTCTGGCTGGGTGTTATTATTGCCATTAAATGAATATAACCACAAATAAATTTAGTTTATGTTCTTCACAATAGTAACATGATTTATTCAATTATGGTGTGTTTTATATGAATAACACAGAGTTCAAAAAATTGTCAGTTGTAACTTTCGACCACGTAGGCGGGTCAAAAGTAACATGTTGTGGGCCGAAAGTAACAAGACTGCTAAGGGTCGCTAATGAAAACATAGTACAAGTTAAACCAGCAAATTACTTATTTAAATACTTTACATTAATAATATAAATCAAATTCAGCATTTTAAATACTAAAAAAATATATATTTTAAGGATATGAATCAATAGAATACCTCGACAACCCATAAGAACTACTGCATGAAGAACTACCGAAACGGAAATGTATTGAAAACCATTCTATTGAAGTAGATATCCATAAAAATATGATGTTAGTAATAAAATCATTACGAGGACAAAAGTAACATATTACTTCTGTGTTTTAGGGGGCTATGTTACTTTTGTATCCATTCTCATTTTTAATAAAACGTGTAATATAACTTTAAAACGGAACGTGCTAGAGAAAAATGAATTTAAACAATGAACAATTTATCTAATCAAGAATGGATATGCAAACATTCGAATTACTATGATCCTTTTACGACTATGTAAACAATAAATAAGAAAACGTCGAAAAACTTACTTTTGGTTCGTTAAAACACATTACGTCCTATTATATAACCTTGCAACGCACTGCGCACGCGTCGACTTAATGTGATTGAGGCGGGTGCTCTTGGCTATCACCTAATGGCAGCAAAACGATGTGCGCCCATTGGATAAACCTATGAAAGCATTTGTTACTTTTGTACCCAGTCTCCCCTATAAGGTCTTTTATTTATCATTAAAACCACAAGAAATAAAAAAAGTCTAACAATTATTACCATATTTTAAAACATTGAAAAATCGAAAAAATTGATTTTTAAGAGTAAAAAATATAAATCTTATTAATTTCTTAATCAAAAATTATTTTTTGTCGCTGATTATTTCTTTCTGGCTTTTTAACTACTGATATTGAGCACGTTTTATTTGTTTCTTCAATTCTTGCTTTAGTTGGAGGGTAGTATTGACAATAAAGACGGTTGGCAAGTGTGTAAAGAGGTCTTAGATAATTTTTTAGGCAAAATTAAAGACTCAAACTACAAAAAAATCGTCAAAAGAATGTAAAACGTATTTCAAGCTTTAGCTTGCCTTATGATCAAAATAAGATTTTTTCGCTGACTTTGAACAATTGTACTGTGTATACAATATATAGAATATATTGCGGTCCAATTTATGTAATATAATTTAATATAATAATATATAAAAATCATACCATAAACATAAATTTGAACAGAAGTTTAAACAAAAATATTCTTGACGTATTGCTCAGATACGTATTTCGATTGCCAAGCAATCTTCCTCAGTGGACATCAAGTAGTTTGAATCACTCCGTAACTGCTTTTGGATGATTCACGTATCATCAAGTGAATCATGTCATCAAGCAGGGTCTATCAACTACTGCCATCAAGTAGTTTGATCCAAACTACTTGATGACCACTGAGGAAGATTGCTTGGCAATCGAAATACGTATCTGGGCAATACGTCACGAATATTTTTGTTTGAACTTCTGTTCAAATTTATGTTTATGGAATGATTTTATATATTACTATATTAAATTATACTACATAAATTGGACCGCAATATATCCTATATATTGTGTACACAGTTGCCTAATGAGTTTAATAGTGCATTTTCTTCATTCCCATCTCGACTAACTTTTCAGAAAATTTCGGAGAAGTGAGTGAAAACCAAAGTGAACGATTTCATCTAGATATTAAGGAGATGAAAAAAGATACCAGGGAAGATGGAGCATCTTAATGATGGCAGACTACGGTTGGACGGTTAAGAGAGACCACCAAGATACTTTTTGCAAGCGAAAATGTACCAAAAAGTGTCTCACTGGGAAAAATAAATGTGTTTAGTACTCACTTATAATTTTTTTAAATAAAACATAAGTATAGTTACGCAACTATAAAATAAAACATTTTGGAAGTTTTTTTTATTTTAAAATGATAACTTATTTAAGATGGATTCCTACATTGTTAGAAATTGTGACGTTCTATAACAAAATTAAACTCATTTTCAGATTGAGTACACCCAAAAACTTAAGAATTACGCCAAAAACTAACATAGTTCTCATTTTTTTGCAGTCTTGTGTTATTATTATTATTGTTGATGTTTTGTTTGGGTTGGTTGGATAGTTTAAATGCTCCATAGAAAATATTTACTTAATATGTTTTCGTCATTTTACTATTTATTAATGTAATACAAAAAATTGACCAAATTGATTACTGTTGATTGTTTTTATGATTGTTGTTATTGCTATAAGAATTACTATTATTGTTATTGTTGCTATTAGTTGTTAAAAATCTTTGTACTTATACAGCACTAATCTACTGGGACTCATTGCAATGATCAACTCTATGCAGATTGTGCAATTTATTTGAAAAAAAAAATTGATTAAAAAAATTTTGTCCATATTTGAGGCTCATAAATTTCAACAAATTTATTTTTATTGTGAACTTTTGTCATTTGATCATTAGAATTAATTTTTGGTGGTATTGTTTTTGTATTTAGCTAAAATCTAAAAAAAAATCAACAATGCCGAAAAATTGGTAAAGGTTTGAAAATTATTACAAACACAACTTCTTCTTAAATCATTTTAATCATCGAAACAAATAAAATGAAATCAAAAAACCATTAGGTAAGTCGTAAAAAATCGATTGATGTTTACATATACATACAGAGAAATTATTTCAATTAGCAAGCCATCAACCAAACCACAAAATCCTAACCGAGGAAAATGCTAAAAATAAATAATCTCAAAAATAATGAATAAATCTTTTGTGGATTTAAAAAATGAGAACAATTTCGCAATGAATACACAAAAAATGATGGATTGTTTTTATATCTTTTGATTTTAAATCATAAACAAAAGCAAGTGTGCTATAAAGCTTTCAAAATTAAAACATATTTCAAAACTTTTATTCGAATCCGATTAGGAAATTATACATATATACGTTAATATATACATTCTTCCCAAATATTTAAAATTGTAGGCAAGAATACGAGTTTATATTATAATTAAGCAATTTCGTTATTAATAATCTCAAAAAGACCGCTACTTCTTAAAAAATTATAACTGTTAGTAATTTAAAATTAAATTTTTCTCTTAAATTGAATTGAAAATAATCATCAACTTTATCTATTGATAGCAACGAGTAAAGTTCAAGTGCATTATTTTGTAATTTTTCACTGCTAAAAATATCATATTAAAAATCAATGTGCAATTTGAAAAATTTGGGGGAATTTCAAGTACCTATGAACTGTTGCTTTCTGAATCGCCTTCCTCTGACTTGATTATTTTTAATTTATGTGATAAATAATTAGATAAGTCCTGATTATAATTTTATGACAAATAAATTAAATAATTACATATTAAGGCAATTCGTCACTCTTTCGAAAGAAGTTGTTTAATGTTTCGAATTGAGCAGCGTTATCCAACTTTTTGAGAACCAGTTAAGTTATATGATATATTTATTAGAGATAAGTAAATTTATTTTTTAGATTTTCAATGAGAAAAGTTAAACTTTTTCCAAATATTTTTGAAAATCTCTAATAGGTATGTTTTGAAAAGTGGCATCAGATCGATGGACCCTATTGGTTGAGTAGCACTGGTGCAACATACTTGGTTTGATTCCGTAATTCTTAAATGCTTATTATCATAATTGTGATTATTATGAGGTCATAATTCACGCGAGATGTTTTCTCCCATACATTTCACGTTTGGCGTATTCTAAATTTAAATGTTAGATAATAATACCAGCCGATGGAAAAAAATGCTTGATCATATAAGGTAATTATAAATTAATTTTATTGAACAAAGTGTGTGAAATAATTAGTTCTATTAAATACTTTTTAACTTTAACATAATAATTTGGGTCAATATTCATAAATTTTATTCCTCCCTAGTATAAAAGAGAACATTATTCCTAAATTTAACATTCTTACAAAGAACTAAAGACATTTCTTCCCCACATAACTATCGTTTTTTGTTGCATACACCGTTTGTGGGATACATCAATTCTAGGTCAGGCTTAATGTAAAAAAAGATGTTATCTCCAAATATTGCCCGAAGAAATTGACAAATAAATCAAAGAAATACTGCCTCGTAAGAATGGAATCGAACTATCCCGTCCTGGTTTGCGAACAAATTAATACTCCAATAGGACGTTTGGTCACTATTTTCATCATTGCATCAAATCTAATCAACTTAAATGGCATCAATGAGACATATCCCGACACTACAGACCAAGAGGAAATGAATAACTAATCGACAAATGTTGAACGATTTCAATGAAAAATAGATCTAATCAGTTCAGCATATTATTACACGTGTAAAAACTATAGCATATTCTAACGATCTCAATTAGATTGACAAATTGAAAATAATCACTTTTTAAATAATTCCCACCAGCAAAATTGGCAATAAATTATATCAATATGCAATCAATTTTCATCTTCTTAAGATCTCTTTGAATATGTTTCAATAATAATTGTATTTCATTAAATCTTTTCTTCATCCAGGTGTTTCATGTAATAAGTGGCTATACAAAATTAATTTGTTCAACGTAGTATGAAGAATAAAAGACTCCCTTTTATAATCTTTGAATAAAACATTCGCTTCACAAATATGCTACACTAAACAAGTAATTTTAATTACAAGAAGCTTATATCCATTCTATTAAAAAAAAAGTTTGTTGAAATATAAACAAAAAAGAATTTATTAATTTAGCGTTTAAAACCGATACTACTTGTTAAAGCCATTAAAATCTAAAATCGTAAAAAAATCACAAATAATCTATACATATAAATAAAATTGGAGTGTCTGTTTGTAAAATTGAAATAACCGCATTTTACTACATGCATATAAGAGTATATACGGTACATACACAGGAATAACATTTTTTTTAAATTTTTGTCTGCCTGTTTGTTCCGGCTAATCTCTGAAATGGCTGAACCGATTTTGACGGGACTTTTATTGGCAGGTAGCTGATGTAGTAAGGAGTAACTTAGGCTACTTTTATTTTAGATATAAAAAATCTTTTATTTTAGCAAAATAAAGTATTGTTGCAATTGAACACTCAACAATCGAAATTTTGAATTTAATAAGTGTAATTAATAAATAAATAATAAATTTATAATAAGTTTCTGTTTTTGTTATATCATTTTAATAACAGCATTTTAAATAACGTCATTTCACTTAATTAGTATGAAAGTTTGTGTAGTAGGTACTTATATCAAATACCAAAGTGGTGGTTTTTAATTTTTGTTTGTTTTTCAACAATCAAACTTTTTAAAATGTAATTTTTATGAACCAATGATTGTGACCTAGAGCAATTATATATTCTGCTGAAAATCATTAAGGGAACATTTTTTTGTCTTATCAATTAAAATATACAATCTTCCAAACTAACTTTTCTTCGGTATTTAGAACAATTTCAAAACCAATTATTGTTATTAAAAAAAATAGATATTCGAATCAACTTCCACGCTTTCCACCTATTTCTCACAATTTTGTATGTACAACGTCCAAATGAGCGAAATCGAATTGCTTTTTAGTCATGATGATCAAAATAAAGAAGGACATATTTTTTTTCGTTTTTGTATTTTCAAATATAAATGCATATTTGTATCGATGAAATTTGGAAAGTGTTTTCCTTATACGATGCAGAGTTATAATAAGATAGGGTTTTCGATAATTCCTCCCCTAAAAGAGTGAAAAATTGTAGCAAAGTTTGTACGGCAAAACGTCTAATAAGCAATCGAAATTTAAAATTTTATTATCAAATACCGTTAAAGACAAAACGTAATTACCCTTTATTATCAAACAAAGTTGGTTTAATATTAGAAACAAAAACTTTGGGTTTGCTTAAAAATTTAAATTCTGATAGATATATCTGAAGAATACTAAATTAAGTTTATAAGTGAGCATTAAGTTTTTTGGCTTTTACATGTTGTTAACCTCAAAATCCGAAATACGTATTCACAAATAAATACATTAGTGAGCGAATATCGAGTAGCGAGAAATTCGGCGAACTAAAAGAAAATGGTTTAATTATATAGTTGAAATTCAGATATTTTAATAATGAGTGCATAGATACACAATGGTTATACTTGATTATGGAGGAACAGGGTTTCGTGTAATTGTCCAAATTTCAATTTCGCGGTAGTTTTGTACATTGCAGTAGTGTAATAGTTTTAATGCAATAGTGTAATAGTGTAACAGTATATTAAATTTGTCTTTTTAAAGTTGACAAAATTGTGTTTTTAAGTATGATTATGTTTTTCGTAAAACAAATAAGAAAATTAAAAATTTTCAGTTACCGCTACAAATAGCAAATCTAAAAAGAAAATATAATCTACACCTATGTTACGCAGAGGAAGTTGCGAGTATCAGCTAGTATGTAATAAAACAATTAAATGTAAATGTATACGGAAGATTGGTTAAAAGTAACACATTCATTTAATTAATCATCAATTGCCTCAAAGCTTAATTCAAAAAGTCAAAATTGGGGTAAAAAATTTCTATTCAATAAGGTATTTGTACAATATTTATCTGTAATTTCATCAGAATGATAATTTAAGCAATGAATTATTGGGTCAAAAATCAGCTTTTTACACCCAAACTGTGGATTAAAAAAGGCAAAACATTATGATTAAAAATTCGAATAGATATAAAATCATACAGAGAATAATAACAGTTATATAAGAACAATAACTGGATTAACTAGTTGCAATTTTTTGTACTTGATAAATATGTTTTCAATTAAAATTGAAAAAAATATATATAAAAGAGGAAATATTCCCTTGTGTAGTAACTTGAACAGTTTTAAAATTGTTTTATATTTGTGGATAAAAACTTAAAGAGAAAAAAAGTATTAATGCCACACAGGATCCACGCTCATGAACTTCTAATTCAGCAAACTGTAACAAATCACTTACCTACAGTTCTTTTCTCTTTCACTCGTAAATCTCGTGAATAACGAGGATGTACAATTAATGATTTCAAAATGATATTTACATTTGTACCATGGAAATGATGGAGTTGAGAATAATGGATCAAATATGTTTTCAATAATGAATCAAAAAAAAAATATTTATTTGATAAACATAATATCTAAATTAAAAAATGTTTAGTTTGGGGCATTAAGCAAAAATAAAGCTTCACATTTAAAATTTGTTGGGTCTTTAAACTCAAAATAAATCAAGCACTTTTTTAATTGCAGTTACTATCTTGAATAAATATTTCAAGAAAAGCTCTTAACATTTATATTAAGTTATGGATTGCATCAATTATTAAGTATACTGTCTTAAGAAAGATTCAATCTGTTAAGTTTTGCCCAAAGTAGTTTAAGTTTTCCAATAAATCCTTTCCAAATTAAAATTGATTTTTCAATACTGAAAATATCCAGACGCATGCATCCAATTGAAAACATAACGTAAACGTAAAGTTAAAATAATTTTCGAAAAAAAAATCAAGTACCATGTTAAATTCTCTTTGACAATAAACAGATATATTTAACGAACCAATTAAGTGAAAATTTTAATCCTCCGTAAAAAGAAGACAAATAATTATTGCGGTTTTTACTGTAGAAAATTGTGAATTTCACTAAATTTATGCATTTTTTTTCAGTTGAAACATTGAGTAATTGTTACGTGTATATTTTCGAATTGTTGACCTCAAATTCTAACGGCAACGGAAGCCACAGGTTTTTTTGAATCGTGTGGTTAACGAAACGTTGACAAGCCGGAAGTTTTTCTCGATTATGAATTCGAAGTGATTTACGTACGAGTATTTTTCTGATAAGCCATCAAACAATGGTACTGTTTAATTGTATTCAAAAAAGAGAATCAAATTTAAATAAAAACCACAAAAATTTGTTTCCCCTACAAATCTGTTTTGTTATACTTGAATTAACCGATCTTGTCACCGTTTGGTGCCGCTAATTCCATGCACGATAAAATCAACGTTTTATTTTCTTGTAATTTCATGAATAATATACCCATATTTTTAGGATTTCAAGCAAAATTCGATGATAAATGATAAAATTTAGAGCTCAGCTTTAATTAAATAAGAAGACAATTCAGGTTGTTTAAGATCGGTTTTTTTATTTAATATTTTTATTATTCAATTAGCTACGTTTCGTTACGTATCGTAACTTCATCAGGATTCTTTATTCACAAAAATAAAATATTTTCAATTTAACATGCATTAATGATTCTTATTTTCTGGATACTTTTTAATATTTGATGTTTTTATTAATTTTTTTGTACTACGCTTCGTCACTTTTGCAGCTTCTTCAGGTACTACAAACAGACAGTAATAATATTACATAATTAATACAATAAATACAATAAATACACTTAAACACAAAATACACTTAATAAAATACCTCAATTACAAACATCAAATTTTTAAATCCATGTAAAATAACCTTTGTCATAATAATTCAATAAATTTAAAATAAATAATATTATAACAAATTTACATAATAATTTTTTTTTATATAAAAAATAAACAATCTCCACAGAGTCTCTCGATCTCAGGTCGATAAAAACAGCTATTACATTATATATATATATTTTTTTTTAATAAATATTAATATATTAATATTTATATTTTTATTGAATTTAAATTGAAAATATTTTATTTTTGTGAATCAAAAAGCCTGATGAAGTTACGATACGTAACGAAACGTAGCTAATTGAATATTAAAAATATTAAATAAAAAATCGATCTTAAACAACCTGAATTGTCTTCTTATTTGATGATAAAGATATGCTCTTTTTAATATTCAAACTCAGTAGCGTAGCGTAGTGGGTATTGGGAGAAGCCCTGGGCGGCATATGAAAATGGGGCAGCATATTAACAATAATAATACCATAAAAGATTTTACGTTGAAAACAACTCGAAGATCTTTTTAAAATGCTTAAAGAATTAAATGCTGTTTGTTTTTTTTATCAATTTTTTAACTATTGATGATAATACGGGTCGGCGAATCTCCGGCCAGCCTCAAGAAGTGACAAAATTGCACACTACGCCTAGGGGCGTAGCTAGGTAACCAAAGGACCTGGGGCAAATTAAAAAATAGGGCCCCACTACTATGTAAACTGATTAGGTTTTATCAAATAAAAATATGAAATATACAAATACTTTAAAAATGCAAAGCTACTTAAGCTCTGTTTTGTGCACTGCAGAGCAGGTAATACAAATATTAAACAGTCACAACAAAAATTACAATTTATACTTGGTGTAGGAGAAATTTCCAAAAGTTCAGTTCGATCGAGATTTCTGGTAAGGATTCGAGGGTCCCCTGAGCTTGAGGGCCCCGGGGCACTGCACCGCCTAGCCCCTAGGTAGCTACGCCACTGACTACGCCACTATTCAAACTTAATTTTTTTAACTAAAACTTGCCCTACCACTTAAAAAAAGTTATATAAACAATTAGCACATTTTTAAAACAATTAATTTTAACTACATATTTTCGGAGCAAATAAAATATATTTTTTTTATTTTCTCATTTCTCATACTGATTTTAGTGTATGAATTTTCAAATTTTTTATTAAATAAATGCCAATAACAGAAAATCATCTTTTTTAATTCAAAAATTTGTTAATGAAACGCCTAAAACAATGAATTTCCATTTTGTTACACCTACAATAGTTAATTTGACCCAAATGACGTCAATAGTTATTTCATTACATTACCTATATATGAAATATAATCGTAAATATTAAATAAAAACCATCCGTTTTTAGTTACCTTAATGCAGCACAGGTACTCTTAAAACATACCTTTAATAATTGTTTATGCTTTTGGTATAAAAAAAGATAAACCAAAAATTTTAAATTCAAAAATTAATTTAAAATTGAAACGATGTTATCTATTTTTCTCGGAAATATATATTGCATTTTAAAATTAAAAATAACTAATTAATTTTGCTCTTGATTTGGCAGTTTTTCTACAATGATCAAACATAAAATTAAGATTTATAAAGTAAGTAATTTAAACTATCAAAAAAATTCAAAACTTTTATAAAGGTTTTAATTTTAAAGTAAATAAGTGAAATAAGAAAATAAAATTGGATGACTTCTCAAGTGTTATTGTTTACTTAGTTTACAAAATTTTTTAATGACACCTTTCAATTTCATTTTCAAATATTTGTCATGAAAATTTCAAAGTCAATCTCTGTTTTCCATGTTAACTTTTTATTTATTTTTCCAATTGTAATCGTTAAACAGGTGATTTATCTCATTAAATTTGTAACTATTGCATTCATTGTTGTTCTATTAAACTCAAATTTTTGTATTTTTTGGTCAAAAAAAATAAATATATTATCCTAATCTGAAATTAATATTAACAAGGTATATACATTTTTTTAAATGAACTTTAAACTTTTTCGTCTTGGATTTTTAAAATTAAATTTCATTTAAATAAGGAAGTAGACAAGAAGCCTTTTTGACTAATAAATACTGAATATTTTTAAAATTAATCGATAGTTTTTAATTAATTTGACATACGGAAAACTTTACTTTAATTAAAGTCATAATTAAGTTAAAGTAAATATTATTTAAAGTCTTAGAAATTACGAGAAAAGTATTTCATCTGTATGAAATAATAATTTGAAGTTTCAATGTTTAATGATTGTTTGATTGGTTCATTTGCAACAGAAAGTTAAGTGCACTAATCTGATTCGCATTTTTCATTGGTTTATAAATAATGGAAAGTTTCTAAATATGTTTAAATATACATAAAGAAAGTATTGTGCAAAAAGTTTGCATAGTTGGAGCTTTTACTTTTAAAAGGTAAGCTTTTGAAAGTTTTTTATTTTATATCGTTATTTTTATAATTTCAACGAAAGTCAGTTTTTTGAAGATATTGAAATCATGAGGGTTAAAAGTAAGTTAATTTTTTATATGAGACTTATAAAAATCCAATAATAAATTCTTCAATATTTTTAATTAAAAGCAATAATGTGTTTTGAAAAAAAGAAAGAAAAAAATATAAAATAATTTCTTCATAAAAAAGAAGCGAAATATTTTACATTTTCAATTTGTATTGTAAAAATAAAGTTTTGTAAGTACCAAGAAACATTTAATGAATTTTTCGTAGCAAGTATTGTCTTAAAAATATTAAAAAAAAACAGTTACTTTAAACCAAAGATTTTACGCACCGATTGAAAAATTAATAACCAAAACACTTACCGTTTGAGATGTAACAACTTTGCTATTCACTGGCAAAAAAACTTCACACCAAAAGCACAGCGTGGATTTGAGAAAAGCTCGCGAAAATATCAGAATACGTAAACGAAGATGCGTTCCTTGTAACGGCTACCAATTGAATAGTAGCGACACCGTGGGATGTTTGTTATTTAGTAGCTCGGTTCAGCTCAGTTCGGCCAGTTTCGATATGAAAACCTGAACATTGAAGCCGCAAAGTGACTGAAAGAGGTATCTACTAAACTTGGCTTTATATTAGACGGGAAAAATGGGGGCCGGAAAACACCTTCTATACTTAAGACTTTTTTTTTGTGATTCGGAATAAATCAAACCGCAATTTAATAACCGCCCTTTGATTGATAAAATGGAAGGTATTGACCACGTGATACTCAGATGAATCATCAAATTTTCGGAATGATCTTAGAATCATACACGCGTATTTTTCTAAATGCGTCACATTTTGACCAGCAGCTTTGGCGAACCATCGGTTTTGTGATTTTTTGGGAAAATTTCGTGGAATATTAAATTGTATTAATTATCACATGACTTCCTGATTGACTCATACAATTTTACTCACATCTGTCGAAATTTTAAAATCTTAACTATTCATTAATTACTTACAATTTTTAAACCAGAAATAAATAAATAAATTAATAAGATTCAATGTATTCTTCAAACAAAAGCTCAAGTAACAAACGTGGGTATAAACAGAATAAAAAAAGCTTCTCGGCTTATACTACATGAAGTAAAATATAAAAAATTAAAAAAAATCGTTTGTTGGAAACTAATAAGTACTTAATAAATAGTCAAATTTACGATGGACTATCGTGAACAAAAAGTTTGTGAACTTTACCACTGATCTTAAGAGCATTATTTTCGATGGTTTATTTAAAAGTAGTCAAATTTGATCTTTTCTCTATCAAAAGCTACTCAACGTACTATATAAAAGTAACATATTTTAGACTACAGTGGAAATGAGTCATTGTTTCGGAAAATAAAAAACCAATATTTACAAGGTAAAAACAAATCAGAGGAAATATATCTAAGGAATATTATTGCGATGAAAGGGTCTAGCAGGATCCACATGGCGAGTTGGCCCCCAAATAGGAACCTATATCGAAACTTATGTCAAAATATCGGCTTAATATATAAACACATTTTATATACTTTTCGCGACCCAATTCCTCTTTGAGCTTTAGATATGGGCAAAAATGTCCCCCCGCATGGCTATTTTTCAAAGTTATATCTCTCAAAAACTAATTAAGCTAAAAAAGTGAAACCAACGCGAGGCTTTAGATTATTTCACAGAGTATATCATATATTTTTTTGAAATTTTAGAAAAAAAAATTATACAAAAAAAAATCCAAAAAACAAATGAAATAATTTTTTTATGTGATCTCTGAAAATAACAATCACGAAAAAAATATATTTTATGCTTCTACATGAGCACTATAACTCATAAAAATTGGGTGAAAAAATAGTTGGTGCAACACCTTGAAAAAAGTGAAATATGATTTTCGTCTAATAGTATACCTCGGTTTTATTTTTTTTCGAAGTGTTTCACCAACTTTTTTTTCACAAAACTTCAGTAAAAAATAGGCCACATATAGGAGCAAAACATATATTATTTTCACAATTGTAAGTCTAAGGAAACATAAAAAAATTTTTTTATTATTTTTTTGTTTTTCTATATTTAATCTTAAGATGATTATTTTCACGATCAAAATAATTGATCCCAAAAGAAAAAAAAAGTTACTAGTGTTCAATTTTTATTAAAATAAGAATAAAAATAAATTATCGTCATGGTTACAATTTATTACAACTGGAATACTATGCATCTTCAATTAATTCTAAGTACATATTGACGCATAGTATAAAGTATAGATGCATAGTATTCCAGTTGTAATAAATTGTAACAGTGACGATAATTTTTTTTCCTATTTTAATAAAAATTGAACACTAGTTGTTTTTTTTCTTTTGGGATCAATTATTTTGATTTTGAAAATAATCATCTTAAGAGTAAATGTAAAAAAAAAACTAATAAATTTTTTTTTTTATGTTTCCTTAGACTTACAACTGTGAAAATAATATATGTTTTGCTCCTATATGTGGCCTATTTTTTACTGAAGTTTTGTGAAAAAAAAGTTGGTGAAACACTTCGAAAAAAAATAAAACCGAGGTATACTATTAGAAGTAAATCATATTTCACTTTTTTCAAGGTGTTGCACCAACTATTTTTTCACGCAATTTTTATGAGTTATAGTGGTCATGTAGAAGCATAAAATATATTTTTTTCGTGATGTTATTTTCAGAGATCACATAAAAAAATAGTTCATTTGTTTTTTGGATTTTTTTTTGTATAATTTTTTTTTCTAAAATTTCAAAAAAATATATGATATACTCTGTAAAATAGTCTAAAGCCTCGCGTTAGTTTCACTTCTCTAGCTTAATTAGTTGTTGAGATATATAATTTTGAAAAATAGCCATGCGGGGGGACATTTTTGCCCATATGTCAAGGTGAAAGAGGAATTTGGTCGCGAAAAGTATATAAAATGTGTTTGTATATTAAGCCGATATTTTAACATAAGTTTCGACATACATAGGTTCCTATTTGGGGGCCAACTCGCCATGTGGATCCTGCTAAATCCTTTGATCATTTCTCTATCGAAAGCTTCTCAACGTACTATTACAAGTAACATTTTTTAGACTACGGTGGAAATGAGTCATTATTTCGGAAAATAAAAAACCAATTTTTACAAGGTCAAAAACAAATCAGAGAAAAGATATCTAAGAAATATTATTGCGATGAAATTTAAAGATTTCTACCAAGAGTACGATAATAATTAATACATAAGTATTGATCATTGAGTAAATATTGCAAAACGAAGGAACTTACAAAAGTAACAAGAACTAATTTTTTTCAAAAAGAAGATTCAAAGAAAGATACTAATGGTTCTGATAACATGAAAAGCGAAATTGAATAAGTAATAAAAAATGTGGAGAGGAAAAAAAGAATGACCAATTCACCAAGAATCTCTGCCCAAATTTTGATTATATTGGGAGAAAAAGTATTTCAACAATATTTATCAAAATTTACTCTACAACTATCTCCAGAAAGGTTTTTTTTTATTTAAATTTATTTAAAGTCGCTTCGACAACGTGGTCATTAGCGACTATCTAACAATATCATTCAATATAATCCGTTAATACATACAAAAAACAATATGATTTTAATCGAACAAAAGGTAAAAAAAATACAAAGAAACAAAATAAATCGCTATGCGATAAATAATAGTAATAATAATATTCGTAAAAATAAAAGAAAATACACGGTTGGTGCTATTTTGTATTATAAAGTTTATTATAGAAAATCTTGTAATTTCCTTCATCAAGAAAATTCATACTTAAAGTCTGGGAGCATGCTACTGAAGTGCTATGTGTAAAATCTAGGACTTAAAGGACTTAAAACGGAAATATCAGGACAGTAAGTAAATGTAATTTGGCAAGAAATTAAATATATTAAATCAATTGGATGGGTTACATGATCAAAAGAAAAGGTTTCATACTTTATTTTTTTTTGTACTTTATATTTTTTCAAATAATTTTTTTTTTTTTTACATATTCTAAAGTCTTTTAATTCCTTCTTCGGTGTTGAGGCACTCTTTCATTGTTGTCGGCATTTTAATCACGTTCCTCTGACGATCGTATGCCCCACAATCGGAAAGGTATTTTGTTTTTGTTCAAAAGACATTTTGATGGTTAAAATTCATAATAATTCCAAATTTTGAACTGATGTTGCTATATTAGTTTCATTGTACAACGTCCAAGAATAGGGGAGACTGGGTACAAAAGTAATGGCGGGTCGAAAGTAACAAATACTTTCTAGGCTTATCCAATGGGCGAACATCGTTTTGCTGCCATCAGGTGATAGCCTAGAGCACCCCCCTCAATCACATTAAGTCGATGCGTGCGCAGTGCGTTGTCTATACTAATATATAAAATTCTTACGTCTGTCTGTACATTTCGATTTTGAATCCAATTTTAGGGTAAATATTTGTTTCAAGAGGCCCTAATTCCAAATTTAACATTTTTAAAATTTTTATCTGTCTGTCTGCCTGTCTGTCTGTGTGTCCCGATTTAACTAAAGAACGGAACAACCGATTTAATGAAATTTGGTATTAAGATACAACACAACTTCCCACAGACTATAGGCTACTTATCATTTCAAAAAAATATTAAGGGAAGGTATTCCCTAGGGATGAAAACAGAAATTTTTACTTTAGACAAATGAGTTATATATCATTGGAAAGGTAATTTAAAGTTAGAAAATAATCTGTAAAAATATTTTAAGTTGAACTGATAAAAAGCACAGTAAATTCAATTTAAAGTTTAAAAAATTGCCTCTTTGAAATATAAACCTTTATATATCATAGACACATTTTAATAGCGTAGATTTTAATAGCGTAATCGCTAACGTATCGGTCATTCTGATCCTTCTAATTATAAGGACGTGGGTTCGAATCTTACAGTAAACTTTTTTTTTTTACAAAATTTTTGTAAATAGACCCTTAGAGTTGCTCAATATTGAAATATTAACAAAAAAAAATTATAGTAGTAGTAATAATAATAATAATAGTAATAAAACTTTAAGTAAATACGTTTTTAAAACCGTGAATACATATAATCCTTTATTTATATATCCCTCTGACTGATGAAATTTTAATATTCGATGTATTCCTTATAAGACGTAGACATTTGATAAGAATTTTTTTTTGAAAATTCCTACCCTAAAAGAGTAAAAGGGGTGACTATGTTTGTATGAGAAAATGTTAAGTTAATCAACAATCAAAATTTTGAATTTAATAAGTGTAATTAATAAATAAATAATTAATTAATTATAAGTTTCTATTTTTGTTATATCATTTTAAAAACAACGTTTTAAATAACGTTATTTCACTAAATTAGTATGAAAGTTTGTGTAGTAGGTACTTATACCAAATAACAAAGAGGCGCTTTTTAATTTTTGTTTGTTTTTCAACAATCAAACTTTTAAAAATCTAATTTTTATCAACCAATGATTGTGACCTGGAGTAATTATTTATTCTGCTGAAAAACATTAAGGTAGCAATTTTTTGTCATATATTTCATTATCAATCAAAATATAAAATCTTCCATACTAACTTTTCTTCGGGATTTAGAAAAATATGAATATTAATTATTGTTATTGAAAATATATAAAATATTCTTATATCCGTTCACGGTTTCTATCTGTTTCCAACAATTTTGTATGTACAACGTTCAAATGTGCGAAATCGAATTGTTTTTTAGTAATGATAATCAAAATAAAGGTCATAATTTTTTTCGTTTTACATTGTATTTTCCAAATAAAAGCATATTTGTGTCGATGAAATCTGGAGAATGTTTTTCTTATACGATGCAGATATATAGTAAGAAAGGGTTTTTGATAATTCCTCCCCTTAAAAACTGAAAAATGGTGGCAAAGTTTGTACGGCATAACATCTAATATACAATCGAAATTTCAAATTTAATTATCAAAGTATGTTCGTTATAGACGAAACGTTTTATTGCTTAAAATAAAACAATGTTGGCTTATTATTAGATTCAAAAACGTAGGATCTGCTTAAAAATTTAAACTCTAATATATATATATCTGAAAAAGGTTAAGTTCATAAGTGAGCATTAAGTTTTTTGGTTTTCACATATTGTAAACCTGAAAATCCGAAATACGTATTCACAAATAAATACATTAGTGAGCGAATATCGAGTAGCGAGCAATTCGGCGATCTAAAAGAAAATAGTTTAGTTATATAGTTAAAATTCTGATATTTTAATAATAAGTTCATAGATACACAATGGTTATACTTAAATATGGAGGAACTGGGTTTCGTGCTATTGGAGAAATTTTAATTTCGCGGTAGTTTTGTGCATTGCAGTAGTAAAATAATTTCGAGAAAAGGGTTCATTCGAGAGTCAAGACAATAAAATGTGATTTTTACTTATATCCTAAATATCTAGGCGAGTGTTTTGATAACTTTTGACTGTTTTAAGTTATAATTATGACTGACTTTATATAGACTTTGTATAGATGGTGATGGATTTACGGATTAATTGGTTCACGGTAGGTATACCTATCGTAGGTATACAGAATAGACCATACTCTTTTTAGATATACATAAATATTTGTTGAAAATTAATTGATCATTATATACAACTATTTTATTCTCAGTAACAGTTTATTAAATGTGTATTTTTAAAGTTAACAAAATAGTGTTTTTAAGTATGATTATGTTTTTCGTAAAAGAAATAAGAAAAATAATAATTTTCATATGCCACTACAAAAGAAAATATAATCTACACCTACGTTACGCAGACGAAGTCGCGGGGATCAGCTAGTTAGGCTATATAATACGACATAATGTGTTTTAACGAGCCAAAAGTAAGTTTTTCGACGTTTTTTTTTTATTGTTTACATAGTCGTAAAAGGATCATAGAAATCCGAATGTTTGCATATCCATTCTTGATTGGAAAAATTGTACATTGTTTAAATTCATTTTTGTCTAGCACATTCCATTTTAAGGTTATGTTACACGTTTTATTAAAAATGAGAATGGGTACAAAAGTAACATAGCCCCCTAGGATACAAAAGTAATATGTTACTTTTGTCCTCGTAATGATTTGATTACTAAGATCATATTTTTATGGATATCTACTTCAATAGAATGGTTTTTGATACATTTCCGTGTCTATTGATTCATATCCTTGAAATATATATATTTTTTGAGTATTTAAAATGCTGAATTTGGTTTATATCAATAATAGAAAGTCTTTAGATAAGTAATTTGTTGATTTAACTTGTATTATTGCTTTCATTAGCAACCCTTAGCTGTCTTGATACTTTCGACCCACAACGGTGTTACTATTTTTTACCTCTTTCTTATTCATATAAAACACACGATAATTTAATAAATCAAGTTACTATTGTGAAGAACATAAACTAAATTTATATGTGGTTATATTCATTTAATGGTAATAATAACACCCAGCCACAAATCAAGGTAAAAGTACAAATTGTTACTTTTGTACCTAGTTTCTCCTACTATATTGTTTAAGTATCGTAAGGATATAGAGGATAGAAAAATATTTCGCAATATTTCTATAGTATGATTTCATGAAAATTTTAATTGATTATGGATGAATTAACTCTGAATTGGTTAAACTAATTTACATTGAATCTATTTCTTATAAAAAAATATAAATTTTCCATAATATATTAATCAACTATTCAATAATTTACCTCGTCGCGCAAAAAGAAAATAAATACTATGGAAGAAGACAACAATATTTGCGGAATTCATAACGGAATATTTAAGAAAAAAAACATTATACTTTAATAAATTTATAAAGCCGTAATTTACAGTCATTGACAGAAACCTGTCTTTAAAATCTAATCGACGATTGATCGCTCTGTACTGAAATATAAATACAATTACGTGCATTATTGTCGAAACACAAATTATAAAATATGTTGTCAATAATAGCGGTAATCGGTAGCGGTTATCGGTACCCATTTCTTCTCCACTCAATTGCTGTGAACTTGAAATTAGTTAGGTAAGAAAAGTTAACTTGTTTCTTATAAAATGATCTTATTGAAACATTATTATTCAAGCAGCGTACAACGTGCCGGTTCGTTTATCTTATTTTTATATCAATAATATGATCACGAGGATATTCAATATTACCTTAAACAATGTAAAACAAACATTATTATCTCGCTTGCATATTATTTAATGAAAAATTAAGAAGTTCAAAGACGGAAAAAGGACGTTTGGAATAATAATTTCTTATTGTAATAAGTACATAAGAACTACTGTAACAAACATTAATACATTCTTTATTGTATTCGTTACGGATTTCACTACTGTTTGTGAAATCGTGCAAATTTTTGCCAAGAAACATTTGAATTTTACTCCCAATGTTAAATTGTGTCAATAAAAAGTTGTACAACTGCCAACTAATGGGATTTGTTATATAAATATACAAACACACTTGAATTAACATACGACAACGTTACAGATTTCAAAATTGAATGAAAATTCTTATGTTTTGTATTTTGTACTACGAACGTAGTTACATTCTATATATGTGTTTCACATTGTTGAAAAAAAAATATTTTTCCAATTAGCATATATCCATTTTTTTTAATTTCTTTTCAATTGCTATTCAAAACTTTATTTGCATTATGTGTAGGGAAAAAATGTGGCGTTGAATCGTCTAATTTCGAACGACATAAAAGAGAATATTATGCTTCATTTTCATGACGAGGAAAATATTTTATCGTCATCAGAATAATTCTGAGAAAAAATCATTTAAAATTTAATTTTACTAAAGTTCCTTTCTTTTCATCAAAATGTTTGCCAAATATCATTAAAATAAACCGTATGTATATCGTATATCATTAGTGCATTATTCGTAATTATCGTGAAATAATGTGTTTGTGTTTATTTTAAGTTCAAATCAATGTCAATGCCATCAAAATTTGTAAAAACAGTAAAATACATTTGAAATAATTTAATTTTGTTTAACATTCAAATCAAACTCTTAACTGCTCTAAATGATCTTTGCTGAAACCAACTAGTATATTACATAATTGATGTTTTATTAAAGTAAAAAAAGCAAATTAGTCTTGCCTTTAAAAGAAAAATGAAAAATGACATACAGAATAACAATAGATATATTGAATGGTAATAAGTTGTTTGGAAAGGTAATAACATAAAAATGTTTCTAATTTAATTTCAATAAACGTTCACTCTATGTTTCGTTGAGAATCCTTCAAGAAGTTTTTAAGTAGTTGAAAAAATAATAAGAAAAAATAATAAGACACGTTGGTGACAATATTTCGGAATGACCAAGGTATATTCTTGTAGAAAATTGAACGATCTACAAAAAAAATCTACTACTACTACAAGTTTTTGATATATTTATTTCTTCAAAAGTTATTCGAGATCAAAGTTGAACTAAAGAGAAATTTTAACATTTTTTCAATTTTTTGACGCAACCGTCAATTTTATAAGAAAATTTTATAGGACATTTTTTGTAGAGCACTTTTTTTTTATAACTTGTCTCTATAAAAATTTTGATATTTTTTACAGGTTCTAAGTAATAAAAAAACTAATTTTTATATTGAAAATATAATAATTCAGAGGAATTTTCAGTTTAATCAAAGCAAATAATTTAGGACCTGTGAAAAATATCAAAAACTTTTATAGAGATAAGTCATAGAAAAAAAAAGTGCTTTACAAAAAATGTCCTATAAAATTTTCTCATAAACTTGATGGTTGCGTCAAAAAATTGAAAAAATATTAAAATTTCTCTTTAGTTCAATTTTGACCTCGAATAACTTTTGAAGGAATAAATATATAAAAAACTTGTAAGAGACCTTTTTTGTAGATCGTTTAATTTTCTACAAGAATATACCTTGGCTATCCCTTGCATTTCTTCCAATTCACTTTCTTCCAACTCATCGTATTCTTCATACAATAAAGCATTATTATCACCTTCGTCTTGTATAAATTCCTCTTCTATGTATTCTTCCCTTAAAACTTCACCTTCTTCAACACCTAAATAAAGTATAAAAAAATTGGTCTATTGTTACAAACAACACAAATATATTAATTTTACCTTCAACATTCTCATCCACTTTTATTCGCTTTTGTGCTGGTTCTACACTTTCATTTTTAGATGCACGCTCTAATATTTCACTCTCACCCAACTAAAATTCAAGAAAACAAAATAACTAAAATATAAGAATCTATTTCCTGTAGACAACAATTAGGCGACCAATTTTTCGAAAATCATTCACAAGACGTAATACTTTTATATATGCATATGTAAATAGAAAATATAGTTAGTTTATATCCATTAGACTGATTAAAAAAAAAAGGTGATTTTTTTTTTCTTAATTATATCGAAAATATTGTTGGGAATGGCAATAAAAATTCTTTGAAAGTTTAAGCTCTTAATATTAATATTAAGAGGTGCCGCATCGCAAATTTCGATTTTTCATTTAAATAACATGGGAACAATATTCTCTTGCACTTTGGAATTTTATAGCTCATGTTGGTGACAATTTTTCGGAATGACCAAAGTATATTCTTGTAGAAAATTAAACGATCTACAAAAAAAATCTACTACTACTACTAGTTTTTGATATATTTATTACTTCAAAAGTTATTCGAGGTCAAAGTTGACCTAAAGAGAAATTTTAATATTTTTTCAATTTTTTGACACAAACATCAGTTTTATGAGAAAATTTTATAGGACATTTTTTGTAGAGCACTTTTTTTCTATATCTTATCTCTATAAAAGTTTTTGAATTTTTTTCACAGGTCCTAAGTTACTTGCATTAAACTGAAAGTATTCGTAATTTTATTGTTTTAAATTAATAATATTCCCTGAGTTATTATATTTTTAAAATAAAAATTATTTATTTTATTTTAATTAAATAATTTGCTGAAAACCCATTTCGGTTTTCTGAACAAAAGTGCTGATTTATATTATTTGATTTTTGGCAATCCTTCCAAGGTCAAGACGATAAATCTATAAAAACAAATAAAAACATTTTCCAAATATTATGCATGTAATTTGGTACTACTATTCGTACCAATTAAAAATCCTCTCAATGTCACTCCCTCTTTCTAGATTTAACGTGCTTCTAATTATTATTTAAAGTGCTCTACAAAAAACGTCCTATAAAATTTTCTAATAAAATTGATGGTTGCGTCAAAAAAGTGAAAAAATATTAAAATTTCTCTTTAGTTCAACTTTGATCTCGAATAATTTTTGAAGGAATAAATATATCAAAAACTTTTAGTAGTAGTAGATTTTTTTGTAGATCGTTCAATTTTCTACAAGAATATACCTTGGTCATTCCGAAATATTGTCACCTTCCAAAATCATCATTTTTTTTTTGAATCAGTCTAGTTATTATATATCTTGTAAATTATACCATAAGATCATTAGTTATATAAAAGGAAAAAGACTGAGCCGACATGATGCCTCCGTTAGTGTCTAAAATCCTGAATTAAGATGATAGAAAAAAATCATAATACTTTAATGAGAGATGAAAGCTTTATCCGAAATAAGTATAGATTCCGGCTTTTATCTAGTAATCTATTAGAGCTTGAAGAGTTTTGATGCTAAAGTCAACAAGAGATCGTTAGCGGATATAACCAATTCCGATGATTTCGACTCCGGTTCCGTAAATACAAATGGTTCTAACTCCAGATCATTCAAAATATATTTTTTCGAAGATGTCGATGCTGATTTCTCCACTTTATTAATAGTATTTCAGCTCAACATTACCGAAGAAACATCAACGAATTTTAATGTTTAAGTTTTTCTCCCTAGCTTTGAATTACGCAAAAATATCGATTATGTCTTCGTAGGCAATTTTTTGCACTAGTTAAGCTTGAATTGATAATAAAGCTGGGGCCTCTCTCTTGGTCAATACTTGCACATTAGTAGCTTTTCAAAAGCTCTTTCTCCAAAACAATTTGTCATTTTGATTAAAAATATACGCAAACAATGTCTTTTGATATTAAGGTACACATCTGTAAGATTCAATTTATTCCGTATATTTTGTGCGAAGCGAATATTTCAACTATCAGAATTTGAAGGACTTGAAATGTTCTAACAAAAAAGGATCGAATTCAGTAAGAAGTTCCTTGGTTCCTAAAATATTACTATTGTTAGGATCATCTAAGTGGATTCAATAAAATAAATATTTTACATACTTTATTGAAGATGTTCTATACATTCATAGCAAAACAAGCTCAAATCATTTTTTCGATTTGAATTACCCGTACATTACTTCGCTTCTAAAATGTTGGCATTTCGAAAATTTTAACGCCTTTAAATTCGGACACCATAGGCCCGGGCCTCATGACCCTAGGCTTAAATCCATCACTGTATAACCGTTCAAATGAAACAATTATTGGTTGTTTGGTGAGTAAATTCGAGGCGACGAGTTCTGTTGAAGATTAACTTAAATCTGGTAGACAAAAAATTGTTTAAATTCAGAAATAAATTACTGTTGTGAAGCAAAGTGTGAAAAATAATTCAAAGAAATCGTCATCACTTGAATTCGACATTTCAAGCACCAATGTACTGCGAATAATGCACAAGGGCTTAAATTTAATTACTTACAATTGTTTATAGTTTTTAATTGTGCAATAATGACCAATTTTCAGTAGATTTTTTTTTAGCGATGAAACGCATTTCCCATTAAATGGGATGATGAACAAGCAAACTCAAAGCATTTGGGCCGATGAAAATTTACGTGAAACTCAAGAGATACATATTTAAAATATTTTTATCATTTTTTAAGAAACTCATACAAGAGAATAATAAATTTTCATATGGCAAATTGTTGTTTTATGTTATTGTTATTTTTATAAACAGATCTGATAATGAAATGGGAATAATCACTTAATGGGAATAATAAAATAATTTATTAAATTCTACCCCAAAAAGTTAATTAATTTTTTTAAACTGAATTTTGATATTGAATTAAAGTAACAATTAAAAGATGAAACTTTGAGGGTTTGCATGAAAATTTACATGAAACATTTAATTGTAATTAAAATTAAAAAAGAAAGAAAAATCTTACGAAGATTTGTGACGAATGCAATAAATATTTCCACTGATTTGTAGACCTACCTCTATAGCGAGAAAAATCATTGAATAATCCAGACAGAAGATTCTTTTTAGATGCTTTTTAAAGTAAGCCAAGCCGACCTACCTTTTAAAAATTATAATAATTATCATTTGGATGATTTCAAAACGATTCATATCACCTTGACTGTTTAAAAATAATTTGATGAAACATAAATTATTGTAAAACATTGAAATCTAAAAAATATTTGCATTGGTTGTGCAAGAAATGTCTTTGGTTGACTTTTTACAAAATTGGATAGACACAAATATTAGTGCATCAATTAAATGGAAAAAAATCATTTGAAACAACATTGAAAAATATTTTTAATTGTTATTATTTTCTTCTTTGTTTAACTAAAATAAATAGATTATCCTGGTTTACAAGATTCGAATCAAAATATACAAAACCACGAGATTTTCACTAGACTATCAAAATTTAGTTTTTTGGATTGAAAATAGTGTGGGATTGTTATGAAATATAAAAAAATGGAATCTTCTTCATATAAAATTAATTAGTTATTATTCAAAAAATGAAATTATTGCTAATAGGAAATGTAAATTATACAATTAAAAAAAAAAACCGTAGAAGTAGAAACATTTTACAAATTAAATTGAAAAATAATTTGAACCATTAGAAAAACAAGTTTTTTAATAATGTAAAATGAAATGTATGAGTCGGCAAAAAAAAAATGCTGCTGGCCAATTATACATTTCCAAAGCAATAAAAAAAACATAATCAGATATGTAAATCATATACAAAGTCTCATCCAATTTTCATTTGAATGACTTTATGGCGGTTTTTATCCTATACCGAGTTTTATGATGATATGAATGGGAAGTTTTGAATTAGTCCAATGCTATGCTTAATGCCCTGCGGCAACGGGAAATCCTTAAAAACATCTCATTGTATCATTGAAAAATATTTTAGATCACTGGTGCAAAACTGTTCAGTTCTGCGTACGTAATTTTGAATGAGTCGCAACTTGCAATTGTTGAATACGAAAAAAAAATGTTGACCAATACTTTAATCAATTCGTCTGAGTCGACTTCAAGGCTTTGTCATTTCCTGGAATAATTATTCTGCAACCACAAATTAACGTTTTTGTCAATGAAATGGCGTAAAACAGCCCTTTGGTATATGTGTGAAATTACAAATGAATGTTAATTGTTTCATTTGTACAAATCTAGTTCATATTTCTTACAATTAATAAAGTTTTTTTTTTCAAGAAAAGACCGACATTAAAACAATAAAGTGTTAATTTTTAGGTCGAAATGTATCTGATAACATTTCACACCAATTTAAAGAGCCTTGAATTAATTGTTAAAATATGAGTTGATTTGCGATTATCGTGGGAGTCTTTTGCAAAAATTGAACGTTCTGGATTTAGATATGACCAAATGCATTATCAATTCTTCTAAATTGTATTAATGATTCTAATCTAACGATTCAGGACCGAACGATGGAAATTTTAAAATTAAAAAGAATAGTTTTTAAGTGATCTTATCATTTTCTAAATAATGCTTTTTTCCAAAATATATATATTTTTTTAAGAAAAACAAAACTTTCCTTGCGTCATATTCAGAAAATTGCTAAGTTGATCAAATTAAGAAGCTGATTGTTATTATTAGTCAATAGAAATTTTTAATGAGTAAGTACCTTAATCTGATTTTAACAATCTTTTAATTGACTTTAATTTTAATTGTTGGCTCAGAATTGTTCGATACATTTAACAAAAAGAACATAACCAAGTCGATGGTCAAGAGTAAGTGATAGATACTCTAAAATATTTACGATTTAAGAAATATTATTTCAACTGTCCTTTTTTATATTTTATAAAAACAATAACTTCTTCTAAACTACGATTTAACTCGTTAAATTACATAAGTAATATTTTTTTCTGATTATTCTTAAAATAAATGATTTCATTTGTGGATTTAAAAGACGTTCCTGGCCTGAAACAATCCATTTAATTTAAATCAATGAACTGCAGATCAAATTAATAGTCTGAAAACGGAGGGATTTAAGTTTATACACTTACGTTTGATTAAATCAGGAAGTAACGCCCGGCAAGAATAATGAACTTATGAAAGAACTGTGTAGGAAGCGGAAACTAATTTAAACTAGAGTTTACTGCAGTTTCCTTGAGTTTAGGATCATAGCACGATAGGAACAGTAAATGAAAGGCAAGACACAAACATTTACATGATTTTTATTTTATTTTTCAACATATTTTATATACATTCATTGGTTTATAACTTAACTAAGAGGGGCGAATAGTCTAATAAAACAAGTGTTTGATTTCAATAAACATTGAGTTTTTCGGTTATTTGGGGACAACAATTGTGTAGTTTTATCCATTTAATAATTTACTTGAGATAAGATTACAGTCATATTAATATTCATGCTCTTTTTTTTTTCTTTACAAGTATCTGTTTGCAAAAATTCAATCTAGTGAGATTGAACTTTACAAGCCTTTCATCAATGAAGCTTAAAAGCTTTCCAAACATAGATGTTCATTATTGAAGTAAATATTTGACATAAAACACTGATACATTACATTCAGTTACATTGAAAGGATTGAAGCGATTCAAAATAAATAGAAATATATTTGCCAATTGTTCATTTGAATTTAAATAATACACAACTTAAACTGTTTAAACTGAAAACACTTTATATTCACCCTATTTTGATAGTTGAAATTCAATAAAATTGCATTAAATGAAAAAATCAATCAATTAGATCAAATGAAGATTTATTGGAGAAAATTTAATCCATAGAGTTCAGACCATTGTTTGTTGTATGCGATCTCAAGATTTTACTGAGATTAATCGATGTATAATGCTTATTAGAGAGCTTGCTTCTTTTTGCTGAGATCAATTAATGATGTTAAAATTTATTTCATCAATTACACCGATTTTTTTGTAAATTGCGTATTACAAAATTTAAAACATGCATACAACAATTTCTAATATTGTAAGTACCCAAATTCTATAAATAATCATAGCTGCTAAAAGTTATTTTTTCAACTATGGTTATATATAGTTATCCAAATCGTAAGTGGTAGAGTTTTTAATCCAAAAACAATTTCCAATTACAGCAAACTTTCGAGTCAGTTAATTTCAACCAAAGTTAAAATCATAACTCAGGATTAAATGTTCTAAATACTTGTAAAATTTGTACGGAATTTCAATTTTTTTTTATCGGAAAATTTCATTTCACAATTTAACGTATATTTAAATGGGTGAACATTCAAAAGAAACAAGAATTTCATTTAAACATTGCATTTTTGATTATTAGGGGGACAACAGGTATACGAGTATATCCATTTAACACCAATTTACTTGATTACAGTTAGTATAATTAATATTCATATTCCATTTCTTTAATTTCAAATCATTCCATTTATAAAAATTCAAACTTTTAAATTTGATTTTTATGAGCCTTTCATTAGTGATGTTTAAAACATTTTCCATAGTTGTTCATTATAGAAGCGAATATTTAACGTAAAACACCGGTACATTACATTAATACAACGGGACTTGCTATATTCGTGCGAAATGAAATAATTAAAAAAGAAAATAAAAAAAAAATATTTCAATTATATTAATAAGGTAGAGTGTTATCATTTTTTATTATATGCTTCACTCTTTTTTCATTAACTAACAAAAAAATTTAAAAATCATTTCACAACGTTTTCAATATAAATTAACTAAATAATTTTTTGTCGCAATGAAAGTTAAAAGTCAACATATTAATTTTAATTTAAAATGAAATTTTAAGGATGAACAATTAAATAAAACAACCAATAAGTTTTCGGTTTGAATGATTGTTGTGCTTTTTAGTTATTTGAGAGCAATATGTGTGAGTACACCCATTAAACAGTTCGTGAATTCAGACATCTTTACAGTTATTAAACGGATTCAAAAGCTTTAAAAGCTTTGAGGAGCTTTGAGGTAAACATTTGACACAAAACATCGATATTTTACGACATAAATTACATTCAATTGATTGGGGAAGGGGGATTGATTTGAAATTATGTTTAAAAGTTTTGCCATATTGAAATTTTTAAAGAAAAATACTTACTTCAATTATATTCATTTGAAAAAATAAAATTTACTTTTTGTTTTCCAAATTTTTTTTTAATCACCCTGTTTAATGTTTTAACGTAAATAAGGTCAAATAAGTACAACTAGATTTTCGATAATATCAAGCAAAATAATTGAAATTGAGTTGTTAAAGACAATAAGTTTAAAAAAAGGCTTTTAATTGAAAACCGAAAAAATAAAATTATATCAACGTTTTATGATTTTTTTTTATTGAATCAAGTTTATTTGAATTAAAAGTTTTTAAAAAATAATTCGAAAAATTTTAAATTTCAGTCTGGCTATAACAAAAGGTATAAAAAGCGTTATTGATTAATATATAGGTTTCTATATTTGCGTGTGAACTACGACGATTATATCATATTTAGTAAATGGATTGAACATTTGCAATAATCTCAAAAGTAATTTATTGATTTTGCAAAATTTCAATCATCTCGCAAAGCAGCGAAATATAAGAACTAATACATGGAAAAAAGCGACTATTTTCAGAGTGATGCTGCTTTCGATTAGTCAAATAATAAATGGAAATGTGTAGTTACAATTTCTAACGTGTGTGTATACATATATTATATTGAACTAATTTGACCTATTTATTGTGGAAATTAATACTGTAAGGTTGTTAAATACTTGATGTAAATAATAAAAATATTGATTAGCGCCATATCGATCAAAAGGAAATGATATTAAGTTGCAATTTTCAAAGTAATAAAATTTTGAGATACAAAGCAATATCTTTCAACTAATAGCTTATTCGGCAAATCTTGGATGTATATATATTTTTATTTTATAAAGGATTTTTACAATTTCAATTATAATTATTCACAAAAAAATAATTTTTCAATATTTCGTATCGTCATTTTTAATTTAATCTTATAACAACTTATAATAAAATTAATTTCATTTAATTTAATTTATAATAAATTTACTTGTGTATAATAAATTCATAAAATCATTAATTAAAATGTAAAATGTTAAACAATGAGATTCTAAACGTTTTCTTTTGCTCAATCAATTATATTAAAACGATTGTATTGTAATAATGTAGTAATTGGATGAAAGGATAAGGATTTAATCTATACACACGCACAAGTATTTGAATTAAATTAGAAAGGGGACATCAACATGTTGCGATGGACAGATTATTGGCTATTCATCACTTTTCAAAATGGCGTTGGCTGATTTGCTTAAATGTAACATTCATTGAAGGATTCAGGGGTCAAATAGAAGGAAAATGTTGATTATTTTGCTTTAAGTAATTCGTGGTGGAAGTGTCCACAACGGACGTGCTAAATCCGCATGTCACAGCTGTTCTTTGGTTGGTACCCATATGTTTGGGCCAGATTGTTCATTGATGACTTCTTTGATGATGTTGTAAATGTCTTCAGGAGTATCACCTTGCACAACGGCTGAAAAATCGTAAACGAGTTAAAGAAAATACTTATTTTAACTTTTAATGTAAAAATAATTATTTTCGTGATATAAAAGAAAATCAAATTAAACCAAGAGCTGCTTTTTGCTTCAATTACTACTTTTATGCTAGCCCATCAGCAAATATTTTCTTACTTTCTACACTTCATCACATAAACTTAAAGAAATGAACCAAAAAAAAATCAAAATTACAGAATTATATACAGATACACTTAAATTGTACAAATAGAAAAGATGTTAACTTAATGATAGAGATTGTGATGGGAAATATTACCTGTGAAATATTCGCCGAACTCCTGTTCCATTTTGATGGCTCGTTCGTATGTTTTTTTGGCTTGTTCTTCAGTCATTCGTTTGTTCATTTCCCTATAAAAAGTATAAAAAAAATCTTAATACCAAGAAGGGTATGCAATGAAGTTTGGTGTATAAAAAAATAATCTAACTTTGATGCGAATGAAGAAAATAATTTATAAAGAAAACTTATTATTTGTAAAATAATGATATTTGCAATTTAATTCCAATTTACATAACTAAGACAAAAAGAAAACATATGGTTAAAAAACATTTTGTGTTAAAATCGATTTTTTAAATATAAACCTCGTTTTACGATAATTAATAAATAAAAACTCATTCTTAAGAAATACGTAGAAAAAATCATAAATTAAAGTTATTTAACGTTGAAATTAAATAACCCTATCTACTAATTATTTGATATATCAAAAATTTCATACGTAAAACTAATATATAAGCAAAATTTCAAAAACAATAAAATTTTTAATGTGGAAAATCGCTGTTTGTTTTATTTTAGGGTATGTTTGATGAAAATACTTACAAAACAGATTCAACCGATTTTGGCTTGATAAATATAGCGATGGGATAAAGTTGAGCCACTTGCAGTCGTTTAATTGCATTTCCACTCACATCCAAAATGCAATGCTTTCCCTTATTACAAAAAAAAGTCAAATTAAAAAAGTTTCTTTCCTATAATCACACTTGAAAACATCATTCTTGAGAAACGAAAATTTGTGGATACAAAGAACACCTTATTAAAAACATTTTTTTCTCCAAAAAAAAAAAAAAACACAAAAGGGGTGGACACCAATAATATAAGATCAATAAAGAAGTTAGCCAAGAAACTAATCTACCGTTAGATAAATAAAAATCGTATAATATTGAAAGAAAACCAAAGAGGTAAATTTTTTACGTAATACGTATTCTAAAAAGTGAAATTAAATTTCATTTATGTAAAAAACTTTTCAATTATCAACAAATTCATTTGCAGGTATTTCATTTGCAATAAATTGGTTTTCGCTTTTATCAAAAAGAATGTTGTATATTTCAGTATAATGAGTATAAATCAGTATAATCAGTATAAATCGCATTATAAAAGATATTAAAAATACCTTTTCAGAGACATCACGCACTGATGCGACTGATGTTCCATAAAGATTTTCATTGTATTGTCCAGCTTCGATGAATAAATGATTTTGAATATCGCGTTCCATTTGTTCTCGGGATGATACAAAGTGATAATCTCGACCATCCACTTCATATTCACGTTTAGTACGGGTTGTATCTGTGAAAGAAAAGCAACCTTAATATTGTTCTTTTTCGTGCGCATTCTTCAACTTACGAGGAACACAACTGCCAAATTTATCAGGAAATTCCGAAATTAGATCATCGTTGATTCGATCCTTAAGTGGACCAAGAATTATTACAGGCCTGGTGTACTGGATTTGTAATTGTTGGACTGGTTCATAAGACAACACAGTTTCTTCATTACCTAGATATAATAAGAAGTGAGAATGATTTTTGAAAAATTTTCGCGAAAATTTTTAACGTTAGTGAAACATTATTTTCCTAAACTAAATTAAAATGTTCAAAAATTAGCCTCCATTTATATTTTTTTTTTATAAACCGGTTTAGTTATGAAAAGAACTAAGTTTTTAAAAAAAATTATACGAAAATTGATTATAAATAACAAATTTTCGATTGAACGCATAAAGAATAATTTATGAATTTATTTAATTGCTAAATTAAAGTTAAATAAATCATAAAATAATTAGTTCATTACAATTCCCTCTGTTGGTAGAAGAACAAATGTAATTCAGATTACTGGAATTTAGGCCAACAATATTGCATTTAAGTAATGCTAATATTTCCAATAAGAGCTTATTGATTGAAAGTATAGAACTCATAATTTTGAGATAGAACTAAACTATGAAAAATTGATAAATGGAAGGCTAATTTCTATTAACCAAATTAGAGATATGTTATTACATCGAATGCTATTATTAATCGACGGGTTGAATTAAAACGAAATGAGACATAATCATAAATGAGTCAAGAAGGTCCGAGGGTGGCGAGCAGGTCCTGATGATATCAATCAACTGCAAAAGGATAATCTATTTTCGAAGTTTCGAAGTAAATCCGAATCACTCAAGAATCTTTAACGAATTCTCTTAAGGATTTACGGTACCTAATGAATATTTATTTATTTTTTTCAAAAATGAAGTAAAAATCTTTTTCTAATATCCACGACATGCAAAAATTAGTAAGCGAATAGTTTGGGAATTGATTTTCATTACGGAAAATAAAACAAAAAAAAATAATTCGATTTCCTACGGGATTTAGTTAGTGTTTTCGTCAAATTAGTAGCTAAGCCAAATTGAGCGTTTTCCATCGATTTCTTTTATTGATTAATTTTGTTATCAAAAGCTAGACTTTGATCGTAATCAACTAAAAAATATTAGTATAAGATATTTTTGTTTTATTTTGACGACAAATCGATCGAAAGAGAGAAAATATGAATTCCATGCGCTCGCTTACAACACTAATTTGATTAATAAAACAATCAATTAAAATTAAAAAAAAACAATAAGTCTCTAACTACACAATTAATTTTGATGCAGTTGAATTGATTTTAAGTTTACGTTTTTCGTTTTTTGTTGATTATAACTTACAATCGTAATTATCGCAATTCTCCAAGTAAATTAACGTGATCTCCTCCATATACGGGAGCTCAACGCGAAATAATATTTCACCTGTACTAGTCCGAATTATCGATTTAATAAAACATTTTCGTATAAAATGGTAATTATATACATTTTTTAAAAAATGTATTTTCCTTTTTTAAGAAGAAAAATTCATTAGGTTTAATATTAATATCTAGATTTTCATAAATATTTATTATATGTGCATGTGCCTTTAAGAAAATGTACTTCCGTTTTAATCTAGATAATAATATTTGTTTGAGATTATATCAATCTAATATATAAAGATATTAAAATCATACAATACCTTCAGCATTAGCATCATCTTGTGTGTAGCAAAGCATGAACGCTGAAAAAAAAATGTTGAAATATTAAAATTTTCATAACAAGGACGAACATTGAAGAAACTATACTGTATATGTTCCAATACCTAGAATCTAGAACATGCATTAAAAAAGAACTGTTTTATGACAAAAATATTGCAAGACAAGCTTTTGACTAGGTAGTACAATATTATAAAATGAGGACGACGAAAAATGGTAAGTGCTTATAAAAGCACTTTTACAAATCATTCAAAATTTATCGAGTCAAAATTATTCCATTAAGCTCGAGAGATGAATGTCGATATTTCTATAGTTCAAAAGTGAATTCAAGTGAATCATTCATATCAAAATGTATAAATTTAGATGAATAAAGTTATTTATATTTGGAATTTTTGGATTGATTTATATACAATTGATTGTTTAAATTATGCTTTGTGTTATACTCATCCTAGATAAATTACAGAAAGTAATTTTTTTACTTTCGCCCTAGATTTTTTTAAACTGTATAGGCAAATTTTTTGCAATAAAGATTCAATAATTGTATAGAGACAAATTGAAAGTTAAGGGGGTATTCTGGTCTAGAAATTTGAAAGAATCGATTTTTTTTGTTGCATATTTTAAAAGTTTAAACATTCAAAAATATGATCCTAAAAGGATTTTTCAAAATTCGAATTATTTTCGGAGATACAGGAAACTAGAATTGATCGTTCTGAATTACGAGCTTCTGCTGCTGAAAAAGAAGGTAAAACAGCTCGATTAGCTGAAAGAACTACTCAAGACCTGAATTATGAGAAGGAGGAAGGCCCAATGTATGGATCTGGGATCGCCGATTGATGCCATGTGAGTATTACATATTATTTTCAGAGTTATTCCATTCGAATTGATTCCTAAACTTTAAACGCGTTTTTCTCGAAACTACTTTTTTGAGGTGGTTGACATGATATTTCAAGTTCTACTGAACCGATTCCTACGAAATTTGGTATATATCTTGTTTATACAATTCTCCATCGCGTCTGCCTTGGATTTAAAAAAAAATGATTTAAAGTATTTTTAAAAAAATCGGAAAGGTCGAAAAAATCGAGTAAATAATTTTTTTTTCTTCAAGTCGACGCCATTTTTTTTTTTTGAAAATGGTCAACTCGATAGTGACCTCTTTAGTAATGAAAAATTTGTTTGCCTTTTTTGTTTTAGATCTCTCTACAAGGGTTGAAATTATGTCAACCAGGACGCACCGTCTTTTTTGAAGCCCCCACTCCACCGGCCTGTATCTCGGCGATTTTTTTTTCTATTTTTTTTATATTCTCAAAATGTTAATAAAAAACATAAAAAAAAGGATAGTAAATTTTTTTGTTCATTTTTTTTTATCTTACTTGAAAAAATGCCTAAAATTCAGGCTTCTAGACCAGAATACCCCCTTAATGTAGGCGATTGAAAAACCAAATTTATGAACAAGAATATTAGAATATGGCGGTGGATGATGAAAAACTGGAAAAGTTTTTTTATGAATTTTTGTAAGAGTTAGTGTTTCGCTATCTCGACAGATCGTATCTTCAAAACTTTTATGACTTTAAAGTTATAAAGTTAAATAAGGTCTAAAAAAAGTTTATAAGAGTTTTTGTTAAAATCAACTTCATTTTTTTCAACTAGTATTAACATGAATTTGTATTTCTTAAGTAAAAAATTTATACATAGTAAAATAGGTCGAGAAAGCTATTATTTAATCTAAAACTACTCAAAGAAAAATAAAACGATACACAATTTAATAATAGTAGAACATTGATAACAGAACAAAAAGCTGCAAATAAAAACAGAAAAAAAAATACACATAGGAATTAAGTGAGAAAGGAAGCTTCGTGAGAAAAAATCATGCTCTTTTCTTTCAGCTGTAAACTAATATTGTGTTGTGGAAAATTTTATAGATGTTTTGAATGATTTCCCCAAAGAAAATATTTGTACTGATTTAATTTTTAGAAAGTGTAAATTTATAGTGACGGAACAAAGAAGATGTGTAAATTGTATTAGTAAATGTGTGATACTTACGCAGGGAAGATGTCTCTGTGTCATTGTTGGGGTTGGGAGATTCAGTTGGACTAACTGTAGGGATGCAAAATATATAAGAAATCAAGCGAAACGTTTAGATAAAGAGAGCAGACAACAACAATTGAACGAATCACATTCGAAATATTTGATATCAAAAGAAATTTGTTAACTTAAAACATTTAGGAAAAGGACAAAGACAGAAAAATATCATTCAGAGAAAAGCTACGATTAATATTTTCATTTTCATATTTGATTTTGAATTATTTAAACAAATTGAACTCTTCTAAGTCAAACCTAAGCTAGACAAGCTAAAATATTGAATCGATTAGTATTGTTAGTATGATGATTTAAAACGATATGTTTTTCTTGAAAATTCCATAAAAAATTGGGATCATAAAAATTAAAAATGATTGTTGAAAAATTAAAAATGATTGTTGAAAAATTAAAAATGATTGTTGAAAAATTAACAATCTTAGGTGCTTTTAGTTTTAAACATTTTATTTATCTACAAGATCAAAAAACATGCTGACCACAAAAGGGGCATTTCACGTGAAGCGGACAGCGAAAAAAAAATGATGCTCTGAAATTTGTTCATATTTGGCATAATTGTACTTCTAGTAAGTATGAATGTGGACGCAAAATATTTTTTTCGAATGATGCTTATTTGTCAAGTTTTACGCTTCTAAAGAATTATCGTTTTTGAAATTAGTATTTTTTGAAAAAAAAATTTCGTCTTAATTTTTTTTATAATATTAAGTATGGCGGTTTAAATAGAAAATGAACTTTTCCTTCTAAATAAAAAATAAAACTGGACATTTTTATTTTTTTTTTAATATACAAAACGGGAAATAAACTTTTCGAATCAAAAATTTAGTAACTTCGATAATTTTGAATTTTGATTATTTTATTTCAAAATATAGCTTAAAGTACACTTATGATACACCACAAGTTTCATAATGGAATTTGCAATAGTTTAGAAGATAGATGCATTAAAGTACATACGTGTCGTACTGAGGTTCAACTGGTTTACGCGATATAACACTAAAACGCTACAATATTTATATATACTATGATACTTAATCGTATTTAAACCTCTAACAATGTTGTAGGTTAATTATTATTCAAATTAAAATAGTACTTATTGAAAAAATATAAATAGGAAGCAATAGTGTAAAATAAATTACATGATAAGTAATAAAACCGTCTGCTAGCCGAAGAGGTTAAATGACTAGAGTGAACGTGCTACGTAAACCCCATGTTAAACTTAAACTTTAATTTCCCCTCAATTTTCCAAGTGATCGTACCCCTTCCACAACATATTTGTACAAAATTTTACTAATTGCTTTAACAAAGAGAGGAGAGAAAATATTTTGTACAAATATGCTGTGGAAGGGGTACGATCACTCGGGAAATTGAGGGAAAATGAAAATTTAAGTTTAACATGGGGTTTACGTAGCACGTTCACTCTAGTTATTCAACCTCTTTAGCTAGCAAACGATTTTATTACTTATCACGAAATTTATTTTAAACTATTGCTTCCTATTTATATTTTTTTCAATAAGTACAATTTGAATTTGAATAATAATTAACCTACAACATTGTTAGAGGTTTAAATACGATTAAGTATCATAGTATATATAAATATTCTAGCGTTTTAGTGTTATATCGCGTAAACCAGTTGAACCTCAGTACGACACGTATGTACTTTAATGCATCTATCTTCTAAACTATTGCAAATCCCATTATGAAACTTGTGGTGTATCATAAGTGTACTTTAAGCTATATTTTGAAATAAAATAATCAAAATTCAAAATTATCGAAGTTACTAAAATTCTGATTTGAAAAGTTTACTTCCGGTTTTGTATATTATAAAAAATAAAAATGTCCAGCTTTATTTTTTATTTAGAAAGAACAGTTAATTATCTGTTTAAACCGCCATATTTAATATTAAAAAAAATTATTAAGAATTTTTTTTTTCAAAAAATATGAATTTCAAAAACGACAGTTCTTTAGAAGCGTATAACTTGGCAAATAATCGTCATTCGAAAAAAATATTTTGTATCCACATTCATCCTTACTAGAAGTACAATATGCAAAATATGAACAAATTTCAGAACATCACTTTTTTTCCGTTGTCCGCTTCACGTGAAATGCCCCAAAGATAAAATTAAGTATTATCTACCAGCACATTTTATTATATGTTCAGTTGTGTAATCTAATGCGGCAATTCAAACCTTTAATCTTTTGATCTTGTAAACAAATCAAACCCTAGGAAGATTTTCGAGATTATCAAACTTACGTTCTTGATCAGATCCGTCCTCTGACTTGTCATCTTTGCTCTTCATGAACGGAAATTTGCGACTAAACGAGAAATTCTTCTTCTTTCGATCCAATGTTGACTGCTGAAACAAAGGCAAACGTTTTGTGCCAAACTACTTTTGGGAAACATTTTTCTTTCCATTTAATTTAATGTTGAGAATTGAATTGATTCATTTACGTTACCTTTTCGACAGTGTTAGGTACATGACCTTGGAATTTCACCGACCGTTCCCGAGCACGTTGTTTTCGCTCCCAACGACGTTTTGAAGGAATAATGCCCATTCCTTGTTCTTCGCCGGTGGGAAGAACTCTTCGAGCTTGCCACCATTCGTCATCATTTGCGTTTGTCACGTGTAAAATATCACCATAACGAAAAGCCAGGCCACGACTCGGCAAGCCATCGTCTTTTAGCGGATCGTAATCGAATAAAGCCCTTAAGAAAATCCAGAAAAAAATTAGTGCAACTAAATTTTTGCAATACTTCTATTAAATTTTTTAATAAATAATATCAATATGTGGTTCAATATATTGGTATGCAAAGTGATATGACTATCTTATTTTGCTGTTCTCCAAAAACATAAAGTGCGTGAAAAATGCTATATATAAAAAAAAAATAGAAATATTTTCCCACTTACTTTACGTAGAGGGATCGTTTCTGCGTGGTTCTAAGTAACGTGCCAGTCATTGCTTGCTGCGACATCTGTTGTTTTAAGTCATGAATTTTCGCTTCAAAACGATTGTAGTCTTCCGGTCGGTACTGTGCAACAATTGTAACAGTATGGCCTGTACCCTATAAAAAATAAATAATTTGACCATCAAGCTTAAAGAGCTTTTACCACTGATCAATTTTGCAAACCTTGAGAGCCTGAGCTGCTTCCTCATGTGTTGCATTTCGAAGATTTATTCCATTCACACTAAGTATTTGATCTCCTCGTCTAAGTTCACCACTAAGATCAGCCGGGCCACCAGCCAAAATGAATGAAACGAAAATACCTTCCCCATCTTCGCCGCCGACAATATTAAATCCAAGCCCGGAATTTCCTTTGTTGAGAGTAATAGTGCGAACTTCTCTGTAAAAAATAAATATAACGCACATTAACAAATTGCTTCCGAAACGTTTTATGTTATATTTGAAATATATGTAATATTTGAGTTCAAGTTTGAATCTATACGGTCTATTGTAAATATTGTTTTTGTCGTCAAGTTTAAAAATAGTTCACGCGCAAAGGTTATGTTCCTGGTTACAAAAACATTTATCCCGGAGCACAGATATAAATATCACACTGGAATCGGCGGTTCGCCGATATTCTTTCGGGAAACATGCGCATTCATTTCCCATTTTATTCCTGAATATTTTCATTACACAAAAATGATACATAAAGTAACTTTACATAGTTAAAACTTTAACAAAGTTTTACATTTATATTAAATACGAACGACGATTAAATCAATATTAGATATCTCTTCCAATTTCTTCCAACTAAAGATTTGCAATGCATAGAGGTAAAAAATAAATTTAATAGCAACAAAGTTTAAAAGCGTTTACCTTTGAAATTTTTGATCTTTTTTAAGAAATTTTCGTCCCAATGTGGCAAAAGGGTGAATTGGAAACACTTGTTGTTTATTTTTAGTCATTGTATTCTATACACTTTTATGAGATAAATTATTATCGATAATGTTTAACAATTGATTATAAATTTCGTTTAAATGTTATATATGATATAAATAAATAAACTGTATTGTTTGTTTTTAATTTTCATTGTTTGTTTTTTTCTTCTGTTTATGTTTTATAAATATTTAAAAGTATATAGAATTTCAGTTGCATTTATTTGTAAAACAGTCATTATATTGTTTCACTTTATTTACACAAACTAATAACAAGTAAAAAATATTAAAACGAATGATGAAGACTATCAATTTTAAATTTGGAAGCCATTCGATAGAAAAAATCATTAGTAAGCTACTCTATTTTATGAAAATAAATTGTTTAAGTTAATTGTTAATATTTTCAATTGCTCAGTATTCAAGCATTGGTAAAATTAAAACCAAAATTTGTACAGAAAATATGTTTCATTTTTATAATTTCAATTTCAATTTCATGAATAACTGTTTAGTTTGAAATCTTTAGCTATCTACCTGTTGAATGTAAATTTTGCTTTTGATAATGAAAATAGCTTTCTCTATTAGAAGTGTCGATATTTCTTTTCACAGATATAATGAATAATTGTCCAGTTGTGTCGTTATTAACTATCTGTATAACCAAGTGGGAAATGAAACTCAAAATTTTAAATTTATTAAATTAGAATCATAACTTTACTGAACAAAAATACAAAAGTGCAAAAACTTAAAGAATAACACAAAACTTAGCAAAAAACTTTTTATTGAACAAATAATTACTTATACTAACTATAAGAATTATTAATGAATTTTTATTTTGTCGAAGGACTCAATTTTCTTTATTATTTTCTCTTAATGTCTTCCTACAGCAGCCATGGGACCTTTGTCAGGAATGTTTTTTTTCGCTAAAATTATCCCTATTAATGAAATAAACAAATTTTCCGATGAGATATTCTATTTTTATGGTAAGACTGCGGTTCTAACAGTGCTAAGATTTAAAGGCCAATGGCAGATTATTAAATATCATAACAAAACAAAACGAAAAGAAAGAACAAAATTTTTCAATATCTCCTTTGGACCTCTTATGTATAGTTTTTTAGCACAAAAATAGATGAAACCACGATTGTAACAACTACCTTTTTTTTTTGAAAATCTAGAAATAGTTGCCTAAAACAGTGAAAAAAAAATTAAAGTATCATAGTCAGCCTGTCCTCTAGAATTTGATTGATTTTTTTTTGGATTTAATTTTTGAATTGGTCAAACATCAAAGACACATATCGTATAAGATGTAAAGTCTACAATTGACTTTTTCAACACTTATTTTCGCCATTAAATGTCTGAAGATTTCTCGAATAAACAGCGTAACGGGACAAGAATAAAAGTAATCAATCAATTGGCCTTTCTCATTAGAGCTCTCAGCGATTTTTGATTATCTTACAAATGTTATGCTAATATTTATTGTATTCAAATCGAAATTTTTATTAAAATATAATTTGCACATTTGTGCACCAACTTTCTATTTTCTATTTAGAGAAGAATTAATAAAAAAAAGACATTTTTTTAAGTTGATAAGTTTTGCAAGTTATTAAAAATTAGGTTCAAATATACTTACGGTATTTGGTTATCAAACATTTTATTAAAATTTACTTCATAACAATTACGTTTTCAAAGATGTTCTTGAATAATCGTTTGAACTGAAAGCTTTTTTCTTCCACTAGTAAGTAAAATATTTTTTTCAAATTATAGCTAAGCAAAGAATATTTTGCCATGTCTACTTTAGGCCTTTTAAATTTCTGCAAAATTTCGAAAAATTCATAAAGCAGTCTTACATATTTATCAATTTACCCATTTTATAATAAATTATTCCCACACTAATCAATTTTTCATAATATTGTTAGCATAACTTTGATAAATTAGAAAGCTTAGTCACGTAAAAAGACAAATTTCTAATAATTATCAATTAAAGCAATCGACACAAACTTTGAACCTCAAAGTTAATCTTTATTGCTTTTAAGAAACACGAACAAGTAGTTGAGTATAATTTTCGGATCTCAAATCAAAAACCCAATTGTTTCAATTAAGAATTTTTATATAAACTTTTGTGTTTACTCTGAAGAGAAAACGAAACGTTAATCTTAATAGTTTTGAAATGAACAATTATCATAAGCGGAAGAAGCATAAAACTGCGATAATAAATAAGGGATATCAAATAAAACGTTTTGGTTGGTTTTATGAGATTTTATGAGAAAAAAATCTGACCAATTACGAAGAAATCTCACTTTAATGAGACTATTAATTAGATATTATTATTTATGACGACATAAATCTAGTGGTTGATAAAAAACGAAATTGAATGCATCTAATAAATTACATACACTGAAAAGTGAGAGAAATTGGGAATGCATTTGCATTTAAATTGTTTCAGACTTTATGCTTTCCGTTTATAATCCATCTATTGGCTAAACACAATATGAAAGTTTAAATTAGTTTTAAATTAACAAGTTCTATGTATTGAAGTAAGTTTAACCCAAAACTTTTTGGTGGTAACAATAATTGTTAAAAAATTAAATTAAAACATATAAATATTAAAAATTGATTACAGCTTTTATGAAATTGTAGCATAATGTCCTTTTTATGTAGGGGAAGCCCGGGCAAGACGCATAGTGTGGGTAAGACGAATACTCGATGTTATTAAAAATCTACAGTAAAATAAAATCTACGCTACTGGACGAGCTCAGGTGGTAAAACAGCACCTCAGCCATGGCATGACAGTTAATTCAAAAGAATAAATGAGTGCACTTGTCGTAAAAAAAAAAAATTTTGCTGTTTTGTTACGATTTTTGGCAAGTTACGAATAATGATTTTTTGTATTATGTATTAACTGTTAACGAATAGACTCTGTTTATTCGATCGCGTATATTTTGAAGTTTAATTTATGTTTGTAATTTTTAATTACAGGTTGAAATTTTACAGTAGGATAATATAATTTTTGAATATTAGTGCTTTGGGCAAGACGAATATGGGCAAAATGGATAGCTATTCGTTTAGCCCGGTTAGCCCAATAATACCTTTTTTATCGAAATTAAACACATTTAATTAAGTCCATTAGCGTATAGGTGTAGCAGTATGCAATTAGTGATATTATTAGTATTATATTATTAAAAAGACTAATCAGAAGGATGAAACAAGTTGTTTATGTTTAGTATGGTCAAAAATATATATTGAACCACCTATAGAAGACTGGATAGAGTGCAACTAATGCAAGAGGGGGGCACACGAGAACTGTACTTCTTATTTAAGACTAGGCAGTTACTATTGCGATGACTGTGAAGATTAAAACACCATTTGCTTTATTTAATCTTTTTGCCCTGGTGGTATTTCCGTTTTACCCGGTGACGTCGGGCACAACGGATAATATGCAATTTTTTTTGTTGTCAAAAATTTATAAAGAGTTTATTTAAGTTTCTATTTTTTCACTAGCATTTTTTAAAGATGATTAACTAAGTACAAATTAATAATAAAAAGACTGTTGTTGATTAGAAATTTGTATGTGCTTTTTAGCCTTTCCCTTAACATATTCGTCTTGCCCGGGCTTCCCCTACCACAATTTTTCAGTGCATTTTCGAACGGAGTTTAAAAGTTAGTTTCCTGATTTAAGATAAAAATCACCAGTTGTACGTTTTTGGTTATTCAATCTGTTAAAAGATCAAATTAGAAGATTAAAATATTTAAGAGAATGCAATTTTTTATTTGATTTTCATAATCTATTAATTATAGATTTGCATCGTAGTTTTTTAATCCCTAGAACCTATGTACTATACTTTTTATGGCTATATCGAATGAAAATAACTAACATTGATAAGCATTTTAATTATTTTCGAGTCACAATAAATTAATGGATAATAAAATATGTTTTATGACTCAATTTCTTTGATGATAACAGTCAAAAATAGTTGAAACGCGTCGCAATAAAAAAGAAATTGAGTCATAAGACATATATCATTATCCATTAATTAAAAAATAACTAAATCAGAAAACCAAGTCGTAATTTATGTAAAACAATAAAGAAATCATCAAGAAAAATACTTATTAACTGAAATCTAAAATAACACTTGGGGCATTTCACGGAGCGGACAGCGAAAAAAAAGTGATATTCTGAAATTTGTCAATATTTGGCATAATTGTACTTCTAGTAAGTATGAATGTGGAATCAAAATATTTTTTTCGAATGATGATTATTTGCCAAGTTATACGCTTCTAAAGAATTGTCATTTTTGAAATTCGTATTTTTTGAAATTTTTTTGGAACTATTTTTTTTAAATATTTAATATGCCGGTTTAAATAGAAAATTAATTGTTCTTTCTAAATAAGAAATTAAACTGGACATTTTTATTTTTTTTAATATACAAAACCGAAAGTAAACTTTTCAAATCAGAATTTTAGTAACTCCGACCATTTTGATTTTTGATTTTTTTATTTTAAAATATAACCTAAAGTATATTTATAATACACCAGAAGTTTCATAATGGGATCTGCAATAGTTTAGTAGATAGGTGAATTAAGGTACTAAGTAGGTTTAATGACTAGAGTGAACGTGCTCCATAAACCCCATGTTAAACTTAAACTTTCATTTCCCCTCAATTTTCCAGGTGATCGTACCCCTTCAACAGCATATTTGTACAAAATTGTTCTAATTGTTGTAACGAAGAGAGGAGAGAATATATTTTGTACAAATATGCTGTGGAAGGGGTACGATCACCTGGAAAATTGAGGGGAAATGAACATGGGGTTTATGGAGCACGTTCACTCTAGTCATTTAACCTCTTTGGCTAGCAGACGATTTTATTACTTATCACGAAATTTGTTTTAAACTACTGTTTCCTAATAAAATTTTTTTCAATAAGTACTATTTTAGCTTGAATAACAGTCACCCAACAACATTGTTAGAGCATTATATACGCTTAAGTAGGATAGTAAATATAATTATTTTAATATACGATTTTGTATATAAAAAAAATAAAAATGTCCAGTTTTATTTTTTATTTTCAAAGAACAGATAATTTTCTATTTAATCCGCTATATTTTATATTTAAAAAAAATAAGACGAATTTTTTTTTTCAAAAAATACGAATTTCAAAAATGACAATTCTTTAGAAACGTATAACTTGGCAAATAATCGTCATTCGAAAAAAATATTTTGTATCCACATTTATACGTACTAGAAGTATAATTATGCCAAATATGAACAAATTTCAGAACATCATTTTTTTTTCGCTGTCCGCTTCACGTGAAATGCCCCACTTACTTATTAGTCTTTCATATTTTAGCTTCAGCAAAATTGAGCAATTTTTCCCGAATTAAGTGTTTGCTCTTATAAATATAGATATTCTGATTTTATATAGAATCGTACTTGACAATTTTGGTGCCACCAAGATTCAGAAATCCTTGATTTAATTACATTAATTTGGAAAATTATTTTGTGTCATATAATATTTGGTTAAAAGCGATTTAAACATTTTTAAAGTTCAAACTTATATGTCAATTTCTTAAAGTTCATACCAATTTATTTAAAATTCTCACGTAAACATAATCGTTTAAAAGATAATTTTTAATGATACGATTTTTTTTTGTAAGTTAAACGAAGTTATTTAAATTTGCAATAAAAAAAATCGAACCAAATGAAACTTTGTAACACGTTTCAAGAAATTCATTATAAATTAGTAAAATGGCTTTAATTGGTATTAATTTTGCCCAATTTCACACGTTATAGCATTTACAAATAGCCAAACCGGAATCAGAGATTGTAAAGAGAAATATTCAAGCGAAACATATTCTTGTAATAATTTTCATCGTTTAACAAAGTAATAATAATTAATTTATACATAAAACTCACGTCGTTACCGAACTAATTGCGAGGATGTACACTTATAAAAATTCGATTCTATTAAAACGTAAAAAATCATGAGAAATACAATTTCCATATAATTACGTGTAAACATCATATTGAAATATTTATTTACATAAACATGATCAAATTATTCAAATACGATCGTTGTAAATCGATTAACCACGAGAGAGTTGCTAATAAAACGCCTAGTCAATTTCGAATAAATCTCCTGCTCTAATGACTCGATCCAATGCATAGATCAAACAGTTATGTGTCCACGGCCGAATAGCTCAATAGAAACAGCAATATGCTATGGAAATAATGACCTAGAACTTGCGAGTGAAAACTATGGAAAATAATTAATGTGACGTGAATCGAATTTAACACGTTTTGATTTTTTTTTCTTGGCCCGTTTAGCGGTTGTCGATGTGGGCGAAGGATGGAGAACGAAGTGACCAACTGACAATTATCTGCTTGATTAATTAGTGATTGATAATGTGGATACGTTTATCGCAGTTCATTTGCTGATTTCCGATTACTTGCATAGAAAATTGACCTTAATTATCCGAATCACGAATCACAGTCGCAATCAATGCAAAATTAGTAAAAAATATAATCGAGGAAACAAGATTAACTTCAAAGTTGACTTCATGACTGTAAATATTAAATAAGAAGACAATTCAGGTTGTTTAAAATCGGTTTTTTTATTTAATATTTTTACTATTCAATTAGCTACGTTTCGTTACATATCGTAACTTCATCAGGCTTCTTGATTCACAAAAAATATAATATTTTCAATTTAACTTCAAAAAATAAATTAAAACAATTAAAATAAAAGCCTGATGAAGTTACGATACGTAAAGAAACGTAGCTAATTGAATATTAAAAATATTAAATAAAAAAACCGATTTTAAACAACCTGAATTGTCTTCTTATTTAATAAAAGCTGAGACCTGAATTTTATCATCTAGTAAATATTAAATTAAACATTAAATTTAAGCTTTCAAATTACTTATCCGGAAGTTTAAAATATATCAAGCTGAATTAATAAAAAATAGAACTGACGAACAATAAATTGAGTCTCTTAGTCTTGTCGCCAATAAAAGCATAAGGGGTTGAAGTAAGAGATGACAATTTATGTAGAAACTCGTCATAATATTTATAAAAAAATAAAATAAAACAATTCTGCAAAAAAATTATAGTTTTTTTTTTTTTTTTGCGTAAGTATTTGGGTGTGCTGAATACGAAAATGACTTTGTTATGGCTTGGTATAGTCTGTATAAATTTTAAAACAGTAATTAGAATTAAATTGTACCTATTTATTATTTTTTTCAGTAAAATTTTGAGTTTTGCAAAAAAACGTGACGTTCAGGAGTTTTTTAACTTTACAAAAGATCAAAATGCAGTTGAAAGCAATCAGACAGCATTTTTGTTGCAGATCTGTGTAAAAATTAAATTTTGTATTTAGATACGAAATAAATAAACAATTATTTAAGCAAAATTAGATTTTTTCGCTGACTTTGAACAGTTATACTGTGTATACAATATATAGAATATATTGCGGTTCAATTTATGAAGCATAATAACATATAAAATCATACCATAAAGATAAATTTGAACAGAAGTTGAAACAAAAATATTTCGTGACGTATTTTTGCCCAGATACGTATGTCGATTGCCAAGCAATCTTCTTCTGTGGTCATCAAGTAGTTTGAATCACTGTAACTGCTTTGTGATAATTCACAAAATAATCACGGATTGACCTCAATTTATAAGTCGTGCCTTTCACTTTTTGCGATGTGGTTATGGAGGGGGATGTGTTCCCAAATTTCCTTACTTTCACCGAATCCTTCGTAAGCAATCCGAAAAGTGCCGAATTTTGAATTGGCCCATTTTCCTAATTTAGTACCTTTCCCTTTCTTTTAACAATTGCTATGCTTTCGAGTGCATCCAATCGGTTTGTGCGGTGAACACTTTTTAGAAGTCTAGCTTTTGCAAATGTATGCCCTGTTTCCGACAACCCCCCCCCTCCATAACTACATCGCAAAAAGAGAAAGGTACGACTTATAAATTGAGGTCAATCCGTGATTATTTTGTGAATCACCACAAAGCAGTTACGGAGTGATCTAAATTACTTGATGACCACTTAGGAAGATTGCTTGGCAATCGAAATACGTATCTGGGCAATACGTCACGAATATTTTTGTTAGAACTTCTGTTCAAATTTATGTTTATGGTATTAATTTTATGTATTATTATATTAAATTATACTACATAAATTGGAACGCAATATATTCTATATATTGTATACACAATTATTTAAGCGTTTTGAAATTTTGTACGCCATGTAAGGAGCGTAAAAATTTGGGTGAAAATTTGTATAGAAGTCCAAACAAATACTTCATATATTTATCAAACAGATCTACATGATAGGGAAAGGCATCTGAGGTATGAGTGGAAAAACGAAATACTTAAAAAAATGCTGATATCTTTGAAACTTCGAATAGTAGTTACTTGACTATAAATTTAAAGATATATTTTACTTATAGATAAAATAATGGTCCCTTATTCGCCTATTTAGCCAAAAATTATAATTAAAATAACTGAAAATGGTGAAGTTGATCTGTACCTTCTGGAAACCCCAGAAGGTACTGTCAAAACCGTTCTTTTTTTACTATTACACCCGGATTTACTATAAGCTCCTATTTTTACATTTAAATCCGGAAAATAAAAGGTAATAAGTATTCCACGCGAACCTAGTCGAAAAAAAAGAATCACCAAAATCAAAAAACTCTGTGGAAAATGACCTATTGTTACAAATTAAATTTTTAATGTCGGAACTTGATACATATTTTTGGCATCAAGGATATCTTATATTTCATATGATATACTCGAATTTATTCAAGAAAGTATTACGATAAAATTAAAAATACTTTATAAAATATTCCAAAAAAAAAAAACAAAAAAAAATATTTCTTTGAGATATAAGAATAATAATACAAAAATATATATGATCCCATACAATTTATCGGCTCCCATAACCGTTTTTACCCATAATCCATTAATAGCTGTTTTAAACTAAAGATCTTTATCTTTATCGAATGTTTTTTCGTTTGGTTACTACTAATTGAGAAAAAGAAAATCTTTTTTATGTTTTTCACTAATTTCGATAAGCCGATTTAACGAAAATTCAATTTAATTTTATTGATCCACCGCCAAATTAATGTCTTTTGTGCACACTGTATTTTGAAAATTAAAGGAAACATTGGCCTCAGGGGACTTCAGAACCAAATGTGTATTTCCTTTGAAATCTCATGATTGAATTTTCCTTTGCATTGTGATACTATTTAAAAAAAAAATAATTAATGATAAGAACACGAGAAAATGGTTTGAATGTAAAATAATTTGTCTTTTGATTTATTGGTTTCTAAAATTACTTTTTAGTGCATAATACGAACATTTCACAATCGATTAAGTATTTTAGAAAAATATTAAGTGCAATGGCCGTTTTTCTAATAACAGCTTCAGCTGTGATCAGTGGTTGAATTAAATAAATCATAGATATAAAATAATAAGTTTTGACCACTTACATCATAATCCTATATAAATATTGGCTTATTTTTGTTCCTGCATAAATCGTAGTAATTTAATTATTATCGATTCAAATATCCAAAAGAAACCAGTCAAACCCTTGTCAATTACAAGAAGCTTTATTTCTTTTGATTTTCAGTAATGAAATATGTTTGGTAAAAAAATTTTTATTCCCATATTTATTATTAGTAAATTTTTTATCCTAAAGGCTGTTGCTACACATTTCCAAAGTCATTAAATCATAATTTATACAATATGAAATTGTATTTTTTTCCAGCTGATACATTTTTCTTGAGTCTGACATTATTTTCATTTTAAGATTTCCTTTTTTCAATATAGCTCAAGATTTTTATTTAAATATTCATTAGTTTCCGTTGAGAATATTTCTTTTTTTTTTTCAATAAGCGTTCATTGTTTTTGTGCCAACGACAAGGATGTGAATAGAAATTATGAGTAGGTAATAATAAATTCAAGGAGGGACTAGAAAAATTCTAGACATACCTTGAACTATGTATTAAGTATTGTCAGAGCTAATAATAAACACTGTTTATATTTTCTAAATTCTGAATAATTTTAAAATATTCTTCTATCTTACTTTAATATTGAATTGAGCGTTTTACATGTATTTTTTATCAATAAATGTCTTAAGGTGGGAGATGTTACTTTCAATAATGTTTTAACATTATCTATTTTTGATAAATTAAATAAATTTTAAGGAAAATATTTTTTAGGGAGGAATAGAGCAATCCATCAAAGTAGAGCAAGTTTTACTTTTGCATAAGAATTTTTTATTTTTTTTAATTAAAATTTTGGTGCTTAGCCACTTAGGCCATATGCACCTTAGATATATTTACATAGGTGAGTTGCATAAGAATTAATCATAAAACTTTTTAAAATAAACCAAAAACCAAACTATTTAACATTGAAAAAATATAATATAATATAACTGATATATTTTTAAGTGAAACTTATATCAACAAAATTGTAATAAAACGGCAATCAATAAAAGATACTTGTGAAAAAAATATAATTTCATGAAGAAGTAGGATAAAAAATACTAATTATTATTTTTGAAATAAAAAAAAACATAAAAAAGAATATAGAAAATATTTATTCTTCAATCATAAAACCCAATTCTTTTTATTCGTTCTTGTCTGATGGTTTATAGATTTTTTTCCTGAAATTCTAATTCAAATACGTTATGTGTCTGCCTGCTATATATCTCGGCGCATTATTATAACTTCTAGCAGGGGTTTTGGCTCTACAAAGAAATGTGCACCCTTATATTATTATGTCAAGGGGTAGTAACCCACCTGCCCTGAACTATACGGAACCAGTCGAATGTGCCGTTACAAACTTAACGTTTTAATTTTGATGCAAATCTGCGAATTTTTGAAAAAATCAAATGAAATAAAATTTCAAACAATCGGAAAAAGGAAATATTTTTTTTACTTGAAACTCTATAATGAACATTTAGCAACCAAAATTAGAAAACTAAAAAACCCATATTGTTTAACTAATGATAAATTTTAAGCGCTGAAATTTTGTAATTTATTTCATGGAGTGGTGTTTTTCTTACAATTTTACGTTTTAACTGTTTCTCCCTTCAATAATCATTTAAACCTACTATTAAGATAGGCTGAAACACGCAAACAAAACATTGAAATTTGTTATGAAATGTCGTTGGTTTTGTTAACTAATCAATACTGAAAAGTTTCCCTTCTGAGCAGAAACAAACTAATAAAATACAAATGAAAATATAATCGACGAAAAAAGAAATTATTAAACCGTAAAAATTGATATTTTTGTTTAGATTTTTTTAATAATTTTGTATATGAGATCCAAATAATTTCATCTATGTTAAAATATTTTTTTGCCGAACATTTTCTGTTGGAAATGATTAATAATTAAATATATTATATAAATAATAAGAAAAATATTTTAGAAGACAACTTCCAATGACTAATCATGTGATATAACAGAAAAAAATTTTGAGAATTTATAATTTAATAAACATATTCACATTAAAATTGAATATAAAAAGATATTCACATGTAGTCAAATTCAAGGATATGAGAATTATTTATTATACAACTGGAATTATTTGAATATTAACTTAATAAAAATATCCACTTACATAATATTCATAATTGAAAAAAATGATGATATGAAGAATATTTTTCTTAACTTTAATACAGGGAATAAGAAGACGCAGTACTTGAAAATAATTGCATGTAAAAGTTTTAAATTATGTAGAGTAGACTGATTCAAAAAAAAAATGATCATTTTTTTTTTCTTAACTATATCGAAAACATTGTTGGAAACGACAAAAAAATATCCTGTGAAAGTTTAAGCTCTTAATATTTAATATTAAGAGGTGCCGCATCGCAAATTTCGATTTTCCATTTAAATAACATCGGAACAATATTCTCTTACACTTTGGAATTTTATAGCTCACGTTGGTGACAATATTTCGGAATGACCAAGGTATATTCTTGTAGAAAATTGAACGATCTACAAAAAAGGGTCTCTTACAAGTTTTTGATATATGTATTCCTTCAAAAGTTATTCGAGGTCAAAGTTGAACTAAAGAGAAATTTTAATATTTTTTCAATTTTTTGACGCAACCCTTCAATGTTATGAGAAAATTTTATTGGAAATTTTTTGTAGAGCACTTTTTTATCTATAACTTATCACAATAAAAGTTTTTGATATTTTGACAGGTCCTAAGTTATTTGCACTCAACTGAAAATATTCGTAATATTATTGTTTTAAATTAATAATATTCCTGAATTATTATAGTTTTAACATAAAATTTTTTTTTTTATTACTTAGAACCTTTAAAAAATATCAAAAACTTTTACAGAGATAAGTTATAGGAAAAAAAATGCTCTACAAAAAATGTCCTAAAAAATTTTCTCGTAAAATTGATGGTTGCGTCAAAAAATTGAAAAAGTTTTAAAATTTCTCTTGAGTTCAACTTTGACCTCGAATAACTTTTGAAGGAATACATATATCAAAAACTTGTAAGAGACCCTTTTTTGTAGATCGTTCAATTTTCTACAAGAATATAATTTGGTCATTCCCAAATATTGTCACCAACGTGAGCTATAAAATTCCAAAGTGAAAGAGAATATTGTTCCCATGTTATTTAAATGGAAAATCGAAATTTGCGATGCGGCACCTCTTAATACTAATATTAAGAGCTTAAACTTTCACAGGATTTTTTTTGTCATTTCCAACAATATTTTCGATATAATTAAGAAAAAAAAATTATATTTTTTTTTGAATCAGTCTAATGTGGAGTATACAATTTTTTTAATTTAGTAAAAAAAAATTAATAGCTGGTTCTTCAACTATTGAAAATGGTATACTACAAATCCATATAATAAAAGCTCTTTTAAAGTTCAGAACAAATCAATTAAAAGATACTTTAATAAGCTTTTCTCAAATATATTTTAAGTAAATTCTTATTTTCTTGCTTGGACACTAGTTCTAAAACTCGGAAATTTTTATTTTTGTTATTTCATTGCCAAATACCTAACTTAAGTATGTCTGACATTCTTTACTTTCATAAGAACATTTGCAACAAAATTTGGAAAGTCCAAAACATTGTTTATCTTAGTCGATTATTGATCGATTTTTATAGGTTTCTATTAAACTTGGTTAAAAATGATCCTAAGACTAGCAGCTTAACAGAATAAACATCCTTACTTAATTGGTAAAAATATACTGAGGACTAGGATCAAATAATAATCTGTTAAAAACTGATTTTAACTGATTATTATTTGATCCTAGTTCCCTGAATATTTTTACCAATCTATCATTATCGAGGATCTGAAATTTTAAAATAAAATCCTTACTTAATTTTTTTTTCTAATCCCTTAAAGCATTTTCTTTTAAAATATAGGTTTTCTTAAAACTATGATATCAATGAAAAATGTATCTCTCCCCTCGAAAATTATTATCGGCGCCGATGGAAGAATTTATGTTAGCTTAAACTTTTCATTAAGGACAAAGACATTAAAAAGTTATGTCAAGGATGACTCATATTGTTCCAACAAAATAATCAGTTTTATTACAAAAAGAACTGCATTTTCATACTGGATGCAATGATAAGAAATAATAAACATTTGCACTAGTGATTTCTCATGTTGTAAAAGATTAATCTTAAATATTTCAAACTACTACTTATGTATGAATAAACATTAAGAGTCTAATACTGCAATCTATAATTTTTCTCGTAACTCAGTAAGTTTTTTCAAAGAAAACAATTTCTTTCATATAACAATTTGTAAACAATTTTGATTTTGAGAAATTAAATAACATGACGAATACATATTTTCTTAAACGAAATGTTATTCCAATACAAATATTTTCAACAATCAACCTTGTAACTAACGACCTTGTATATAAAACCATATGGTCGTCAAACCATTATTACAAAATATTGTAATTAAAACTTCTACAAAATTCACTTCCAAATTTAAAATTGTTGCAACATTCAGATAATTTCACTTCATTTAATCACAAATCATTTTTTTGAACAATGATTAGCCAATTTTTCATTTCACAATCACCAAATTTCAAAAAAAACTTGCACTAAAATTATTTTAATGGTACCTGATGGAATTAAAAACTAACACAAATTTGTATTAACAAGAGGACACTCGTTTTCACTGTGAATGTTTTGATTTTAATTTGGTGATCAATGATCTATTGATTTATAGACACAGTAGGGGGTTCAAAGGCTTGCAATAACGGGAAAATGCAAAATCGGTTTAGGTAATTGAACTATAGCTATTAAATTTGAGGTACCGAATATGAAACCGTATGGTTGTGTCTAATAGATCTTAGACACAAACCCTCGAACGATCTAACACGTTTGATGGTTTCCGACCGACTGATGGTCTCGACTTTAATATCCACTCTGACCGACTTTGTGTCGGGTTAGTAATGTGATTAAAATTTCCACACATGCAAGGCATTTTGTGTACGTATATTTATGAATAATATTCATTTGCATATGGTTTTAGTAGAATATAAATGGAAATTTAGTATTTTGTTTAGAGTTCCAAAAATATTGGCGTAAAAAAAGTAAAGAAATTCGATGAGATTTGAAGCATAAATATAAATTAAATTTTCACTTGAAAACATATTTGCCATAGTTTTTCCTAATCAATTAACTTAAACAATGCAATACTAAATGGTGATTGTATGTTAGAAGACTATACAAAAAAAATCTCTTCAGAAAAAGCTTCAAAAATCTTCAAATAATCAAAATAGTTGATATACCTATGGACTGCCAACGAGGAAGAATTTCGACAGGTAAACGTTTTTTATTGACCAGTTTATTACCAATTATTTTGAAAAAAATCTTTTTGTAGTAATTCAGCTTAGAAAAAATGATCTAAAGCATCAAAGAATGAAATAAAAATCATTGAAGATTGAAAATTTTTAACGAAATTATTATCTATTAAGCAAAATGATAATATTGCACCCAGTACCCACCACGCAATGCTATTGTTATACTTATATTATGATACCAAAAAATAATTTATCTCTTCCAAAATCATACCTGATTTTTTAGTATAATAAATATTAGACTGATTCAAAAAAAATGATGATTTATTTTTCTTAATTATATCGAAAATATTGTTGGGAATGACAAGAAAAAATCCTGTGAAAGTTTAAGCTCTTAATATTAATATTAAGAGATCCCGCATCGCAAATTTCGATTTTCCATTTAAATAACATGGGAACAATATTCTCTTGCACTTTGGAATTTTATAGCTCACGTTGGTGACAATATTTCGGAATGATCAAGATAAATTCTTGTAGAAAATTGAACGATCTACAAGAAGGTCTCTTACAAGTTTTTGATATATTTATTCCTTCAAAAGTTATTCGACGTCAAAGTTGAAGTAAAAAGAAATTTTAATATTTTCTCAATATTTTGACACAACCATCAATTTTATAGGACATTTTTTGTAGAGCACTTTTATTTCCTATAACTTATCTCTATAAAAGTTTTTGATATTTTTCACAGGTCCTAAGTTATTTGGGGTAAAACTAAAAATTCCCTGAATTATTATATTTTTAACATATTTTTTTTTTTTATTACTTAGAACCAGTAAAAAATTTCAAAAACAGAGATAAGTTATAGAAAAAAAAGTGCTTTACAAAAAATTCGAGGTCAAAGTTGAACTAAAAAGAAATTTTAATATTTTTTCAATTTTTTGACGCAACGATCAATTTTATGAGAAAATTTTATAGAACAATTTTTGTAGAGCACTTTCTTTCTATAACTTATCTCTGTTTTTGAAATTTTTTACAGGTCTTAATTAAAAAAGAAAAAAATATGTTAAAAATATAATAATTCAGGGAATTTTTAGTTTTACCCCAAATAACTTAGGACCTGTGAAAAATATCAAAAACTTTTATAGAGATAAGTTATAGGAAATAAAAGTGCTCTACAAAAAATGTCCTATAAAATTGATGGTTGTGTCAAAAAATTGAGAAAATATTAAAATTTCTTTTTAGTTCAACTTTGACGTCGAATAACTTTTGAAGGAATAAATATATCAAAAACTTGTAAGAGACCTTCTTGTAGATCGTTCAATTTTCTACAAAAATATACCTTGGTCATTGCGAAATATTGTTACCAACGTGAGCTATAAAATTCCAAAGTGCAAGAGAATATTGTTCCCATGTTATTTAAATGGAAAATCGAAATTAGCGATGCGGCACCTCTTAATATTAATTAATATTAAGAGCTGAAACTTTCACAGGATCTTTTTTTGTCATTCGCAACAATATTTTTGATGTAATTAGGAAACCAAAATCATAATTTTTTTTTGAATAAGTCTAATAAATATAATATAATATATAATTAAGTATTTCCCCTGATTTTAATTTATTTGAAAAGGTAAAGAATAGCCAGTGTTCAAAAAAGTCTAGTGAAAACCAGATCTTGTGATCTTCAGATCTAAATAACAAGTTTCACCTCAAAACTAATTAAAAGAACCAAGGGATGGTCAATAACGAAATATATACTCTTTTGAGATTATAAAAGGAACTATAATATAAAAACACAAAATATTTATGAAATTATTAAAAAAAAAACTCAATGATTCGATTTTAATTTTAAATGTTCTTTGTAACAATTCGTGTATATTATTATACAAAAAAAAATCCAAACTTAACACTTTTCTTTCTAAGTATTTAAAATAAAATTAGACGACTAAATTTACTTAAAATAATCAAAAATAATCAATGAACTGATGAATGTGCTAAATAAACAAAATTTTCTCAACACTGATATCTTAATGCTTTTTTCTCGACAGTCTGAATATTTCAAGAATGTTACTCAATAAGATAAATCAATGATTCATACAACAAAATCATAGTCCTTGACTTAAACATTTTAAAACCAATAGTATACTAGTGCAAAAAAGAACATAGGGTATAGCAGGAAGGACAGGGATGCAAACAATTTAAGACTGATTTATCAAAAACACAAATTAGGCACAAAGAAAAGAAATTATCGAAAAAAAAAATGTTAATATATTTATTCCAAAAATTTTAAATGCAACTAAATTTTATAACTATTTCTAAACATTTATGATCTAAATTTAAAAAAAAAGAAACTTGTAAAATAACCTCTTCCATTCGGTTTATTTGTAATTTCTGAGAATTTTTTAATCTGATTTATTTTGGCGACAATTCAAATGCGGACTTAACCCAGAAAAAGAAACCGTTAATTAGAAACCATTTTTATTATATCATCTGTTCCTAGTAATATGTAATATTTTCATTGCATTTATTTAAAAAAATAAATAAATAATTGAATTATATGTTTATACATAATTATTATTGAAGTGTGTTATTAGTCACGAAGAAATAATTTCGAGACCGTCATTTTTAAAAATATAATGTACAGGTCAAATCAATTTGTGAAGACTTTTAAGTAACAATTAATGAGGAAAAAAAGATAGCTTTTTCATTTCAATATCTTCCTGTTCTCAACCATTTGTGTGCTTCGAAATTACCCAAATCGGAAGTGGAAATATTTTTGTGTTATTACATCAATTAACGAGGGTATTAATTGTTAACAACATTCTTAAAAAAGCTTATTCAATTTTCCATGTGGAAGCCAAGAAAATTGCACAAGTTTTTTACGTAAAGGATTTTATTACTGGGATTAGAAGCCACTTAAATGAAGTCTATACGAGGAAAAACTTTTTTTTTTTAATTTCAAAAGAAAAGCATATTGTACAAGCTGCGATATAAAGAAAAAGTAATACGTTAACTATGGACTGGAGAAAAGATTTTAAAAATTTGGTTTCGTTTAATTAAAATTTAAATACTTCAATCAGGAAGCAAATAAACTTGATTCATTGAAAACTATTTAAATTATCTCTTGGGACAGTTTTTGATTTTCAATCAAATGATATTATAATAATTAACTAAAATAAACCAAATAAAAGAAAAAAAATTTTTTTTATAAATTTCATTCAGCTATATATAGTTCTTAATTTCTTATTTAAAAAGGCATTATCAATCGCAAAATTTAATTAAAAATTTAGATCAATCGGTGAGGTAAATTCTATTTTTTTGTTGGTGTTTTGTTTTTCACTTATTATTCTTATTTTAGAAAACCTATTTGAAAAAAAATCTAAAATTTCCAGGATCTAAGTATTTTACAAGTACCAATACCTTAAATATGTTATCATCATAAAAATATCTTTTCAGGGTGGGTCAGTCCAAATAAAGTGGTTCAAAAATAAATAAAATGGTTGCTCGACTATTTTAAAAAAAAAAAAAATTGTGTACTATCACCCCAACATGTTGGTAGTTCAAATTCATCATTATTTTAATTTTATTGTTTTTAGTTTTCCGGTGGTGACCATATTAGTTTTACTAGGCGCAGACATTTTTGCACTTTTAAGGGTTTGCGGAAACTTGATTATCTCAGGCCCTATTTGTCCAATCAAAATGAAACTAAAAGCAGTGGGTTCATGAAAATATAAGCTATAAGGTTGTAACAAGACGTTTTAACCTAAATTTAATTCTAAGGGGTGAAATTTCAGCCTACATTTTTAGCTCTCATTTGTAAAAACTCCCATTTTCACGGAAAGATTGTGAAGGATTGCTCCTAGTCAAATCTCAAACTCCAAATTTTAGGTGCAAACTACTATCATACTATAATGGGGTTATATTTCAGATTTTTATCTGGTCCCCCACCAGAGATATTGAGCTCAGAAAATTGCAAATTTTGAAAATTTCCAAATTTTGTTAATTTTTATTTTAAAAAGGCTTAAAGTCTCCGACTTCAAATTTTGTTTTTGAATACAACTAGTAACTTATTGTTTGTAAAAATAGTTTTAATGTGTAGACTCTTTCCCTTCCTTCACAATCTTTCCGTGAAAATTGGAGTTTTTACAAATGAGAGCTAAAAATTTAGGCTGTAATTTCACCCCTTAGAATTAGATTTAGGTGAAAACGTCTTATTACAACCTTATAGCTTATATTTTCATGAACCCACTGCTTTTAGTTTCATTTTGATAGGACAAATAGGGCCTGAGATAATCAAGTTTCCGCAAACCCTTAAAAATATCTGCGCCTAGTAAAACTAATATGGCAACCACTGGAAAACTAAAAACAATAAAATTCAAATAATGATGAATTTGAACTACCAACATGTTTGGATGACAGGAAAAAAAGAAATGAGAATTAAAAAAAAATAGTCAAGCCAGAGACCAGTGCTGGACCGACTGAATTGGACTGACCCGGGTCGATTAACCATGTCTATAATCCCAACCTTTTTGAAACACAAAATATAGAAAAGCGATAAGTAATTCTCAAAAATCTTTAGTTTTTGAGACAGACGAGATAAGGAAGTCTGATATGAAAAGAGGAAATAGCACACTAAAGTATATAATATATTAAAAGGAAAGTAGATAAACGACAAAATCGGTGGAAGATTTATTATGATTTTGAATGTCCAAGAAGTATTTTAACTCTGTGTGGATAGTTATTGAAGTAAAGCGACGCAAAATAACTCGAAAGATTAGGCGAAGACGTTTTGTTTTAATTTTTGTACGACTGATTATTTTTTAAAGAATATGAAAGTGTCTAATTTAAAATTTGTATCAGTAATAGATGCAATAAAAAAATGAAAGTTAACATATTGAAAATAATATACAAAAATATCATTATATTTACAATAAAATTAATACCAAAACAAGATTGCGACAGACAAAACTGATGGTTTTTATGAAAAAGAAAACATTTTTTGTTATCTCAAACGAAGATAAAAACAGCTATAAGCTATTTTCTGAATATACAATGTTGACAAAAAATATAATAACATTGCTATATATGTATTTTCGGTCCTAAACGTTTAGTTATTATATATATATATATCTCCCGCTTATCACAATAAGTTACAAAGAAAGTTTTTTTTTAAAAAGAACTATGAGATGTAACATTCAAAGAACACAAAGTAGTACTTTAAAAAAGTATCAAAGGTGATATTGAAAATGAAAGTAAAAGAGGAATTGAAAAAGAATGCTTACTATTTTGTAATGTAATTGAAAAACATTTCTAGGCAAATATATTAAATTGTTCAAAAGTAATAAGAAATTGAAGTAAAACTTTGTCCTAATCTTAAATTTTTGATCCATCAACACAAAAAAATCATCATTGATGCAGTAATGAAAGTTTAACACTGGAAGTTTTTTTCCAATTCAGTAACTATCCTTGAATGTATTAAGCGATCAAATTCTTGGCTGATTTTTGTTTCGTTATGTTTTAATTTTATTTAACGCTGTTCTGTCATAAGATTGATTAATTAATTTAAAGTTGTTAGAAAGATCAGCCATAGAGTCATGAGCCAAAAGTGCAGAAGTCGTTATAATTTTAACGGTATTTGAAACTTTTCTAACTTCCAATTTATTGGGAAGATTCAGTACATAAAGACCTACGAAATGAATTCAAATCATTGAAAAAATCCGAATATTTTTTATAAGGCATATAAATTAAAATGCTACATTAATATTTTTTTTTTGATTTGAGATAAACCAATCAGCTGAAATAGTGGAGAAATTAAGCGTACATTTTTTGGACACAAGTGGTTTCTCCTGAAGCTTTTTGGCTAAAAATGTATAATTAAATATGCTTGCAAAAATTTTAATGCAACAAAAAAAAAATTTAAAAGTCTTCAGTGAAAAGGCGTTCACCTAAATTTTCTTTAAATTTATGGTTTTTTTCATATTCACTAGGACAAATTGCGTTTAAAATCGCAAAGAAAAAACATTAATTGACCAAGTGCACATATCTTACTTTGTGTACGATATTTAAAGATTGATATTTTCGAACTTTCAAAATCTTACTTAATAGCTCCTTCTCACAACAACTCATCAAAGTGGATAATTTTAATTTTTATTGAATTTCTGTTTAAAGACCCTCTTATCTTTAATGAAAAAGAAAAATGGCTAGAATTCATAAATGTGTAAAAAGTTGTTCAAATTTATTCAATTATAATCTTTTCAACTCATTTTAAACATGTTTTCGAAATAAATAATTAAAATTAATTGTTTTGTCAAATAAAAAAATAAAACCTTTAAAAAAATCATATGACAATATAAAATGTTATAAATTAACAAAATTTTAAACAAATAAAATACAATAGTAGTTTTCAATTGAAGAAATTTCAGATATGTGTAAAGAGATGCCCCATAAGTTCTTTCCTTTTTCAAATATGAAATGAATACACAGTTATTACTGTTAAAATATTATAATTTATTTCGTTATAGTATTATTATTAGTGTTAGTTATAGTATTATTATTATTAGTACCCTTTTGCTTTATAACCATTTGTCATTTCTCAGAAAGCCATTATTATGGTTTCCAAAATTTTTGTGTTTCAGAGACCAAGTAATCGTGGAGGTACGATATTATTTCACTAATATATTAAACTAGCTGATCCCCCCAACTTCATCTGCGTAACGTAGGTGTAGATTATGTTTTCTTTTCAAATTTTCCATTTGTAGTTATATGAACATTTTTAATTTTCTTATTTCTTTTACGAAAAACATAATCATACTTAAAAACACTATTTTGTCAACTTTAAAAAGACACATTTAATAAACTGTTGCAAAGAATAAAATTGTTCTATGTAATAATCAATTAATTTTCAAAAAATATTTATAAATATCTAAAAAGAGTATGTCTATTGCGTATAGCTACGGTAGGTATACCTACTGTAGACCAAATAATCTGTAAATCAATCAGCATCTATACATAAATAAAAAATATCGCCAAGTTCAATACAGTTGGTCTTAATTATAAGTAAAATGGGGTGACCATGCGACATTTTTCAAATAACTTACATTTTTAAACTTGTGATATCTTTCGAATGGAATGTTCAAATTGAATAACTCAAAAAGTTATATAATGGTATTGAAGGAAACTTAAATATGAAGTAATTTATTTTGATAAGGATTAATCCTAAAGTATTAATAAAAGAACATTTATAGCGGTGGAATTTATATATATTTTTTAAAATGAAAAAACACTTATTGTGACATAACTATAATAGTTAGACATATGCTGTCTGTCTATTTTTTGTAGATAATGATATGTTCTGCAAAATCATACTACATTATTTTGTTCTATAACCAATATTTTTCGCAGCGCACGCGATTAAAGAATGTTTTTTGGTAATTTTTTCAGACCTTGGGTTACATTATTGGAGTTTTAGTATGGATCCCTAACTTTTCGAAAATTTAATATAGCCTATGTTCACCGGAAATAGTGTAGCTTCCCAACAGTGAAAGAATTTTCAAATCGGTCAAGTAGTTTCGGAGCCTATTCAAAGCAAACAAACAATCAAATCTTTCCTCTTTATAATAATATAGAAGAAGAAGAAGAACATATCGAGACAAGAACTTTTTTAAGGATAGAAAGAATCAATAGTTGGATGGAGATAGATTTGGACAGTATGCAGAATGCAGGAAAACATCCCAATTCAATTGTGTGAGCTTTTCCCTTACCGCTAATGCAGTAGGGGAGACTGGGTACAAAAGTAACGGCGGGTCGAAAGTAACAAATGCTTTCTAGGTTTATCCAATAGGCGAATTCCGCTTTGTTGCCATCAGGTGATAGCCTAGAGCACCCTCTCAATCGCATTAAGTCGACGCGTGCGCAGTGCGTTGTTAGGTTATATAATAGGACGTAATGTGTTTTAACAAGCCAAAAGTAAGTTTTCGATGTTTTCTTATTTATTGTTTAGATAGTCGTAAAAGAATAATAGCAATCCGAATGTTTGTATATCCATTCTTGATTAGATAAATTGTACATTGATTAAATTCATTTCTGTCTACCACCTTCCGTTTTAACGTTATAATACACATTTTATTAAAAATGAGAATGGGTACAAAAGTAACATAACCCCCTAGGGTACAAAAGTAATTTGTTTCTTTTGTCCTCGTAATGATTTTATTACTAACATCATATTTTTATGGATATCTACTTCAATAGAATGGTTTTCGATACATTTCCGTGTGGGTAGTTCTTCATGCAGTAGTTTTTATGCATTGTCGCGGCATTCTATTGATTCATTTCCTTAAAATATCTATTTTTTAAGTATTTAAAATGCTGAATTTGGTTTATATCATTAATATAAAGTCTTTAAATAAGTAATTTGTTGATTTAACTTGTAATTTTGTTTTCATTAGCAACCCTTAGCAGTATTGTTACTTTCGACCCGCCTACGTGGTCGAAAGTAACAACTGACAATTTTTTTAACTCTATGTTGTTCATATAAAACACACCATAATTGAATAAATCAAGTTACTATTGTGAAGAACATAAACTAAATTTATATATGGTTATATTCATTTGATGGTAATAATAACACCCAGTCAAAAATCAAGGTGAAAGTACAAATTGTTATTTTTGTACCCGGTCTCCCGTACATGAACACGCGCTATCATTATGAAAACCGCATCTCCAGGAATAATATTGGCCCAATACTCAAAAATTAGTAATAGAGCAAAAGGGTTTTAATACATCTAAATAAATAATATCGAAACAGAAAATATTATGTCATTTCATATCAGAAAAAGGAAAGAATTTATGGGTCAATCTATTATACGAGAAGAAGATAAAACATTCAACCAATTAGTGAATCAAATTTAATTTAGAAAATTGTCCAAAATCCACAAACATATGAATATTTAGAACAACAAACATATAGTTCGACAGTCTATGTATCAAATTCAAAAAAAGAATAATAATATTTGTAGCAATTGGCGATAGACAAAGTTACTTTTATCAACATTTACTTTTTGTTTTCAGAAATAATAAATAAATGTCCATTTTAATAAAAAACTTTTTTTACTTCTCTATCTGTAACTCAAATAAAAGAGGAAAATATAAGAATTGTTTATTACTTCGTAAAAAAACAGACAGTATCTTCAAATTTCTCCATTTTATTTCAAGATCAAAAAAAAAAACATTTAGTAATATCATATGTGGTACAGAAAACCACATAGAAGTTCTTATTTCTTTGATAATTTCATATTTAAAATATAAAACACACTTATAATTAGATTACTCAAAAAAAAAGGTTGTAATGAGAGTTTTATGTAGATTTTACAGACAAGTATTTATGATTTGATTGACGGGTGTGTTATTGATGGAGTAATGCGTTTGCGACTAGAATCTCGGAAGTGGATCAAGTATATGAGACAAGGTTGATGATGAATACAACGAATGAGATAATTCCATTTATAATATTCAATGGAAATTGGTTGGAGGAGAGAAACATCTGTATTCTATCACAGATGAAACGATCGACTTGTGAATGCCGTTCGAAAAAAAAATACCATGAAATTAAATTGCATTACCAACGACTATTCATACTTTCAAATCGGTCTTGTATTTTAAAAGACATTTTTCCACCATTTAAAATAACCACATTTAAGCTACTGTAAAAGTAATTTGATCATAAATTGAGAAGTTCAGTTATGATTCATTTTGACACCAGAAATGTATTATGGGCTGGCGGGCTTCTATAATTAAAATATCAGTAAAGTTATGAAAATGTTAAATGAGAAGTTCAAAAATTTCGCAGCCTTGATATTGTCCAATAATGCCATGAACTTCCAATTCAAGGTAATTGACATGGTACTGTTGGCTAAGGAGGGATAATTATAAATTATGTAATATAGTTGGATAATGTGTATACAATATACAGAATATATTGCGGTCCAATTTACGTAGTATAATTTAATATAATAATATATAATAATCATACCATAAACATAAATTTGAACAGAAGTTCAAACAAAAATATTCGTGACGTATTGCCCAGATACGTATTTCGATTGCCAAGCAATCTTCCTCAGTGGTCATCAAGTAGTTTGGATCACTTCGTAACTGCTTTGTGATGATTCACAAAATTGTTTGAACTTCTGTTCAAATTTATGTTTATGGTATGATTTTTTATATATTATTATATTGAATTATACTACCTAAATTGAACCGCAATATATTCTATATATTGTACACACAGTATAACTGTTCAAAGTCAGCGAAAAAATATTACTTTCATTAGTTGAATAAATTTATATAATGAAAACAGAAAATTTATACAACTAGAAAATGTGGCGTAACCGAAAAAACGTGGATTCCTTGTTTCAATCCTGATACCAAAAATCAATTCAAGGAATGGCGCAAACCTGAAAAAGGACCTCAACTTAAGGCATGTGTAGGTCCGTCTATTGGCTTACGGTTTTTGGGGATTGCAAAGGGATTATTTTTATGGATAATTTGGCGAAAGAAATAGAATTAACGCAGAATATTATTCAAATATATTATCCGGATCTCTGACAGGCACTTGTCAAAAAACAGCTGGGAAAGTTGCATAAGCATCCGTTATTGCAACAGGATAATGTATGATCACACACCGCATAAAAACGAAGGATGATTTCAACGATTTATGATGAGTATTGCTTCCACATCTATCTTATTTCCCGGATTCCACCAAGTTTTTTTATCTTATTTTTATATAAATTCCAATTAAATTATTTTTTCTAATACCAAAAATAATAGATGATAAAATTCAGATCTCAGCTTTTTAATAAATTAGAAGACAATTAAGGTTGTTTAAAATCGTTTTTTTTTATTTAATATTTTTACTATTCAATTAAGTACGTTTCGTTACGTATCGTAACTTAATCAGGCTTCTTGATTCACAAAAATAAAATATTTAAAAAAAAAATATTTTTGTGAATCAAGAAGTCTTATGAAGCTACGATGCGTAAAGAAACGTAGCTAATTGAATAGTAAAAATATTAAACAAAAAAAAAACGATCTTAAACAATCTGAAATGTCTTCTTATTTAAAAAAATAAAAGCTGAGATCTGAATTTTATCATCTTTTATTATTTATTATAAAAAAAATTATGAATTTATTTATTGAATTTAAATTGAAAATATTATATTTTTTGAGAATCAAAAAGCCTGATGAAGTTTCGATACGTAACGAAACGTAGCTAATTGAATAGTAAAAATATTAAATTAAAAAAAAACTATCTTAAACAACCTGAATTGTCTTCTAATTTATTAAAAATAATAGCTAAATTCTTAGACCTTGGAAAACATCGCTCGTATTTATAACTCCTAAGTTGCCGATATTATAACTATACAAAAGAGATTTAATATTTTCTACATATTTATTAAATAATTTACTAATGAATAGTTTTCAGACAAATTAAATGAAACAGTTTGCATCAATCCTATTTTTTTTACGAAATTAGCCATGAAAAATTAAACCTTACAAATAAAAGTTTCTTTTAAGGTATATTATATATATTAAAATATGTTCAAAAGCTCATTATTATCAATTTCGATCAAGTTATAATTAAAACAAATATTTTTTTAAAACGTTGAAAAGCTGTATTCAACAATAAAGTAAACAAGTTTGTCGAATGATGAAAATAACTATACAAACAAAAATTTGGCGCATTTCATAAAATTCATAAATAATTTAAAATAATGGCATTTTCAATTTGCCATTTACACCAGATTTTGATCAAAGGAAACATGTATTTTATAGCGTGCAAATGATTAAAAGTAAAGTATTGAAAACCCAAATTTTTGAAAATAAATAATTGATTTTACATAATAGATGAAACCACTATTACATTTTTCACAAGGTTTATTATTTTGTGCTGCAATCAATTGCATACAGATATTACTTTTATGGAATCCATGCATTGCGATTATTAGGAAATTATAGGATTCAAAAAGCTATTTTATCGCTGCTGCAAAAAATTGGAATTTTCACTATTTATAGTAACACGTTTTTATACATAACTGACACAATAATTTGTTGAAATAAATATTCATATTGATTAATTGCAAGCTAAATAAAATGAAATTTATAAACTGCATATTTGAATTTTGTAAAAACTAGTCCGACATTTTTTTTTATGGCTGAGAGAATTTTTAAAATTGAAATAATTTTTATTTTATACAATCAGGTCTCTTGAAACAAGAATCAAACCCTCCTCCCTTTCGCTTTAAATAAAGTTTTTTTTTTTCATTTATAAGTCTATTTCCTAAACCATATAAATACCGAATACATATTTTATTTTTCAATAAATCGGAAACTTAAAAATTCGTTGAATTTATGCTTCACGATGGCAAAAGAATTAGGATGTTTCTTTTCATTAAATTTGAAAAAAAAAGTTGTTTTATAGGGCAGGTAAATATAGAAGGGGTTGTTATTAAATGTAAGTGCAATGGTTACCTGCTGTTGGAATGTGTATTCTTAGTAAATAAGCCATGCGTGACAAAACCATTCTTTGTGAGCTTTGATTATTTGAATACTCAAATCATTATAGTTCTAGTTCAATCATATAGATCAATAGCGATAAAATAGAAAATTATTTAAAAAAATAAACCTTTTCTTCTCGAGCAAAAATATCACTAAAATGTTTATATTTATTGCAACAAAATAGACTTTACGACTCTTCAATTTTAATAAGTTTTCTAATCTAATTTTAAATATGTAGAAATACAGAAACTAAACGAGCAAAACAATTTTCAAGCGCCTTTGGGATATCTGTCGAATATTTTTTTGCTTTTCACTTACAAAAAGAAAAACGGGATTGTTACAAAAAAAGCGTCTTTAATATGAGCGACGAGTACAATTGAAAGACATACTTTTCCAGTTTGTTCTCTACTCCAATATCAAGTATAGTAATTTGTAAGAAATTCTATTTTTTTTTACACAAAAAAGAAAAGAAATGGTTTTATCTTAGATTAAAATAAAAGAAAAATATGAAAGATATGAAAAGGATTTTTTTGTAAAACAAAACATGTAATAAAAAATTAAATGATTTCAAAATAATAAACTAAGATCTTACTTTCCAAACAATATTTATAAATGTCAACAGAAACAAAATGATTTTGTGGATTTATCTATTTTTATTAATTAGATAAATATATCTTATTGGTTTGATTCGAAAAATGTAACCTATATAGTAGACTGATTAAAAAAAAATAATGATTTTTTTTTCTTAATTATATCGAAAATATTGTTGGGAATGACAAAAAAAATCCTGTGAAAGTTTAAGCTCTTAATATTAAGAGGTGCCGCATCGCAAATTTCGATTTTCCATTTAAATAACATGGGAACAATATTCTCTTGCACTTTGGAATTGTATAGCTAACGTTGGTGACAATATTTCGAAATGACCAAGGTATATTCTTATAGAAAATTGAACGATCTACAAAAAAGGTCTCCAACAAGTTTTTGATATATTGTTTCCTTCAAAAGTTATTCGAGGTCAAAGTTGAACTAAAGAGAAATATTAATATATTTTCAATTTTTTGACGCAACCATCAATTTTATGAGAAAATTTTATAGGACATTTTTTGTAGAGCATTTTTTTTCCTATAAATTATCTCTATAAAAGTTTTTTATATTTTTCACAGGTCCTAAGTTATTTAATTAAAATAAAAAAAATATTTTTTATGTTAAAAATATAATAATTCAGGGAATTTTCAGTTTAATGCAAATAACATAGGACCTGTGAAAAATATCAAAAACTTTTATAGAGATAAGTTATAGGAAAAAAATGCTCTACAAAAAATGTCCTATAAAATTTTCTCGTAAAATTGATGGTTGCGTCAAAAAATTGAAAAAGTATTAAAATTTCTCTTGAGTTCAACTTTGACCTCGAATAACTTTTGAAGGAATACATATATCAAAAACTTGTAAGAGACCCTTTTTTGTAGATCGTTCAATTTTCTACAAGAATATTACCTTGGTCATTCCCAAATATTGTCACCAACGTGAGCTATAAAATTCCAAAGTGCAAGAGAATATTGTTCCCATGTTATTTAAATGGAAAATCGAAATTTGCGATGCGGCACCTCTGAATATTAATATGAAGAGTTTAAACTTTCACAGGATTTTTGTTTTGTCATTTCCAACAATATTTTCGATATAATTAAGAAAAAAAAATCATAATTTTTTTTGAATCAGTCTACTATACAGATATTTGCTAGTATAAATTTTAAAGCGAATACTGGAACAATAATTACAAATGGACTGTAATGAGCTAAGCTGATTTCACATTAAATATCAAACATTTCAATTTCTGATTTCTGATGCGAAACTAAATTCTTTAGCATGATAATAATATATTTTTCTATTGGAAACGATATAAGTTGATATAAAAAGCGAGCCGATTAAAGAATTACCTATTTACAGTAAATCAGATACTTATTTCATCCTTGCATCTAAAGTTTTCAAAAACTTTGCACTTACTTTCTTAACACTATATAGGTATATAGATTCACTCGGGGCATATTATTGAGCGAAAATTCAATAACTTATTACCTGTAACAAAGAGAAACAAACATTAATTAATACTGTTCCACACAAAGTTTAAATATTGCCCCATACTCTTACTATCCATACATAAATAATTTTATGAAAACCGTTAGCTGGCATTTATGGCGTTAGGTAAAGAGATAGAGTAACCATTCAATTTGTTAGTATGGTATACATCCAAATGAGTCCACAGGTAGTTAACGATGAATTTGAATCAATTTAACAGTAACTACCGCTTATTTACGACCTAAAATATAGCCACAGCTTTCTATTTTAATAAACCCAATACGTAACGGTTTAGCTCTATTTTAAAAATATAAATATTTTCAAGTGAACATAAATCACTAACGAGCCAAATTCAAAGCCTAAAACCAATTAAATTCTGCTAATTGTTTCAGTGAATATTTAAAAAAAGAAACTAAATTTTTAAACTCTTAGGTATGCTTTAGTCATGAAAGTGAAGATTATTTTATTGGATGACACCTAACATAATTTTTTACTTTATTTCCCATGAACCATCCTTACGAAATGTGAGAATTAAATGCAGTTATTGATGTTATGAATATGGAGACTAATTAACTGATACAAGAATTAGGTATTTGGTGTTCTATAGGTCTGGTATTTCCAACTAATTAGAAAATGATTGCAATATAAATGAACAATACGCTAGGACCCACAGCCACTCTTATACTATGCATATTGCACATACCAAAACTTGTAATTCAAACCAAAGTATGGAAGCCATTATCATAATGGTAGGCAAGAAAATTAGAATGTGTACACTGTACATAACACTTATGACATCAATCGCCTGCATTATTCATTTGTAATGCAATTATTTTCTAGTTAATTAAAATACTGCATCAATTCGGTTTACAATCGTTAAATAAAATTCCAGAAACCAATTTTTTTTATTAAAAAGAGGAACGTTGAAATTTGATTTTTTTTTTCAAAATTAGATTTAAGTCTAAAGACTCTAGTAGGATGCACATGGCGAGTTGCCCCCCAAATAGGAACCTATGTCGAAACTTATGTTAAAATATCGGCTTGATATACAAACTAATTTTATATAATTTTCGCGACCAAATTCCTCTTTGACTTTGAGAAATGGACAAAAATGTCCACCCATATAGCTATTTTTCAAAGTTATATATCTCAAAAACTAATTAAGCTAGAGAAGTGAAACCAACGCGAGGCATTAGATTATTTTACAGAGTATATCATATATTTTTTTGAAATTTTAAGAAAAAAAATTATACAAAAAAAATCCAAAAAACAAATGAAATATTTTTTTTATGTGTTCACTGAAAATGACAATCACGAAAAAAAAAATATTTTATGCTTCTGAACACTAGTTGTTTTTTTTTTTTTTTTTTTTTTGGGATCAATTATTTTGATCTTAAAAGTAATCATCTTAAGAGTAAATATAGAAAAACAAAAAAAACTAATAAAAAAATATTTTTTATGTTTCCTTAGACTTACAATTATGAAAACAATATATGTTTTGCTCCTATATGTGGCCTATTTTTCCTTGAAGTTTTGTGAAAAAAAAGTTGGTGAAACACTTCGAAAAAAAATAAAACCAAGGTACACTATTAGGCGTAAATCACATTTCATTTTTTTCAAGATGTTGCACCAACTATTTTTCACGCAATTTTTATGGGTTATAGTGTTCATGTAGAAGCATAAAATATATTTTTTTCATGATTGTCATTTTCAGAAAACACATAAAAAAATATTTCATTTGTTTTTGTTTTTTTTTTTTGTATAATTTTTTTTTCTAAAAATTTCAAAAAAAATTATTATATACTCTGTAAAATAATCTACAGCCTCGCGTTGGTTTCACTTCTCTAGCTTAATTAGTTTTTGAGATATATAACTGTGAAAAATAACCATGCGGGGGGACATATTTGCCCATATATCAAGGTCAAAGAGGAATTTGGTCGCGAAAAGTATATAAAATGTGTTTGTATATCAAGCCAATATTTTAACATAAGTTTCGACATACATAGGTTCCTATTTGGTGGCCAACTCGCCATGTGCATCCTGCTAGACTCTTTAAGATTATTGCTTACATAAATAGTTAATTTCGATTCTTTTGGAAATGGCTTAAATTGATTAAGACTTAATGGTTTCCTGAAAAATGAGCTTTTAAAGCTTCGAATAATAGTATGTTTTACAGACATTTGATAAGATTATATTCAAAATTTTATTATCTTTGTACTTATACAGCACTAACCTACTGGGACTAGTGCCTACATGTGATTGTGTATGGATTGAATGCACTTATTGCAACCCTATGCAGATTGTGCAATTTATTTGAAAATAAAAAAAAACTATTGTATGATAATCTAGTAGCTTTCGCATTCAGAATAGTAAACAATCCGATGCAGACTTTTTAAATATATTTTTTTAACTAAGGTCTCTTGTATTATAAATCATTCTTTTTGGTCTGTAATATACATTTTCATTAACTATTTCGTAAACCCTATTCTAAACAATTCAGAAAAATCATTAGATTTTTTCCAAGTAAATTGTTACACAAAAAATATATTCGTATTTTTGAGTCTCTGTTGATAAATTATGAGACGTACAAAAAAGATTGGAAGCCTTAGAAAAAATGGCATTACGAAGCTAATTTGTTACGGATTATGTTTTAATTAAAAACATGCAAAAGCATTATCCTTTGGCATCAAAATCATTACTTGAAATGTTAACGACATACTTTCTTTGTGCTCCAATTATTACATCTTTTATGTCTACAAAACGTAATTTGTGGTAATTTCTGGATTTTCAAAAAAAGATTTCTGGATCACCTCGAAGAACGAACAACTTCGTTTAAAACCGTATGCCGTCTGAGATATGGGAAAAAAAGTAGCTAACGATGGATATAACTTTCAGTCAAAAAAATTTTGTACTTTTTCGATAATTAAACCAAATACTTGAAACTTATTCGTACTTTCACTACAATAATTTTTTTTAAAAAAATTTCATACGAAAAATGACTATTTCAACGTTTTTTAGATAAACAAAAACAGAAAAAATAAATAAACAATAAACATGAACGTTGAGAACTTTAATTACAAAAATAATAAAATATTTGTCTTTCTTTATGAAACATCAATAAATTAATTGCAATAGTAAATCTTACCGCATTGCATCCAAAAGTATAGTAATTGCGGAAATGAATAAATGACAAAATCGAGCCAAAATATTCTAACGATTATTCGAACTTACTAAAACAAACATAAAAATGTACTATTTATCGCACATAAACTTGGCAAATAGATAACGTTCGTCTAATATATTTATTGAACCAGACTTAAAAATCCATTATCCAATTTAAAAGAAGAAAATGGATATACAATTATCTTTTAAAAAAATAACTATAAATTGTGCTTTCCTGGTTACTTTGATAATCATTGGCAATTACTTTAATAATCAATCTTTGTAACAATAAAATAAAAACTAGGTACCATCGCCCAGGCCCATTGCTAAAAACTAGTGTAGTGTATATCAGAAATCATAAAATAAATAAAATGATACCTTACAAGCACAAATAATGAACTATTCAAAAAATTATTATAGTAACTAAAGTCAATTGTTTGAAATATCAAATTTCGGCAACTGTTCAAGAAAATCAAAGAAAAAATTCAAAATATTTTGCATTAAGATAGTCCCAGACTTATAAAATAATTCTGCTTCAATTTGAAATCGAGAAATTGGTATTACAAATGAACCAAATTGTAGATGAATTTTGATAACAAAGTTATTATAGTAGTGAAGGGTTAGGAGCCACAAAAACACGAGAACCTCGGAAATTCGCAATAGTGAATGAATTATAAAAATTCAATATGTAATGTTTTGCTACTTAAGCTACTTATATAAACAAAAAATTAATTTTGTTATTTTTTGACAATAAAGGAAATATTTTATCTTTCTGTGATAATTTAAATTTGCATTAATTGGCATTAATGTGCTGTTTTCATAACTATTTGCAAAAGTATCATAATGATTCATGTGTTCATCTCCTGTTATTCCGGTAGCAATAAACATAATGGCATCGGCATATCAGGAAAATGGATCTGTTTGAAAAAAACTACCAATATTCTTACATCGACAATATTGTCGAAAATATTGTATGCTTTCATTAATGTTTTGGCAATAAATAACTCTTTTGATCTTATTTATATTGCCTTTTAGTGGAACCATGTTTAATAGACCACCTTCGACACATATTCCTTTCATCACTTGCAATGTAAGGAAAAAATTTTTTGAACGCTTTGATGTAAAAAAGCCTTATTTCTTTTAATTCCAATGAGATTCATTTCATTTCATTTAGCAATTATTTAATTGTTCATTTAATACTTAACTGCAAAATGTTCATCACATTACTTATTACGGAGAAGAGGTCAATAGTAATAAGGCGTTTCCAATTAAACTTCTAACAGAAATATGCTAAACATATTCGTAAAATCGCTCAGTTTTCACTTTTAAATAAACACAAAATTCTTTTAAATTTCCCTTTATGTTTTACTATCTATTCCGAGTCCCAAGGATCTTGAACATATTCTAGTAATTTTGAAATATGTTTTGCTATATATAGGAGAATATAGGAGATCAACTAAGAGTCCTCTTTGTGCACAAATCAGCATTATATACAGACAAGGAAATATACTTATTTCTTAGTTTTCAGAGTTTCAATAAATTTTGATTGAGGTATATTGACGTATCTGATCTAAAAATTACCAAAACAAAAAAAAGAAAATCAAAAGAACAACTCTTTTGGATGTATAAGTAGCTAAACATTCCATTTTGAATTTTTAAAATTCAATCTGTTGCAAAAGTCCGAAGAAAAACACTTCACTATAGAGGAGCTTATATATTTTTTCTATCTAAAGACGAAAGAATCAAGAGATCTAATAAAAAAAAATCAATTCTCAAATTGAATTACAAATCCATAGAGGAAATCACAAACACACGGAGTAATGTTGGAACAATTAAATATACATTAACATTGCTGGTATTCTTATCCATGGTTTTTATACATTAATGATTCTCATTTTCTGGATATTTAATATTCGATGTTTTTATAAAATTTTTCGTACAACGTTTCGCCACTTTCGCAGCTTCCTCAGGTACTTAATTACAAACATCAATTGTTAAATCCTTGTACAATAATCTCGGCATTTATACGACTGTCCTCATAATTCTCAGTATCTTATGAGAAGGACAGTCGCATAAATGCCGAGATTATTGTACAAGGATTTAACAATTGATGTTTGTAGTTAAGTGCCTGAGGAAGCTGCGAAAGTGGCGAAACGTTGTACGAAAAATTTAATAAAAACATCGAATATTAAGTATCCAGAAAATGAAAATCATTAATGTATAATTAAATATACTTCACCTAAAGAAGTGAACTCCGTTTTGCAAACCTTAAAATCAGGTAAGCCCCAAGGTTATGATTCGATAACGGGGAAGATAATATTCCCCGTTATCGAATCATAAGAACTACCGAGAAAAGGAATTGCTTATCGAACCCACATTTTCAATGCCGTTAATAGAACAGCCCAGGTCCCAGGGCAATGGAAGATAGCGTTGGTTATTATGATCCTGAAACCTGGAAAACCTCCCCAAGAGGTTGGTTCATACCGACCAATAAGTCTACTTCCAATCTTAAGCAAAGTATATGAAAAAATACTTAACTTAAAAGAATACACCCAATAATACAAGACAAAAAATCCTACCAGATCACCAAATTGGCTTTAGAAATGGTCACTCAACGCTAGAACAAATTCACAGAATCGTTGAAACTATTCGCTTTGCCCGGGAAAGAAAATAATACTGTTCTGCGGATTTTCTGGATGTGGCACAGGCATTCGATAAGGAGTGGCATTCCGGACTGTTGTACAAAATCAAAAAAAAAACTTTCTGAGTATTTTAACATAATCTCGTCCTACTTGGAAAACCGTATCTTTCAAGTCAAATACAAATCGGAAGTAACGACTCCCAGAAAAATAACAGCCGGGGTTCCCCAAGGTAGCGTACTGGGACCTCTATTGTGTTTCCTTTACACAGCTGATATGCCAAATACAACAGATGCATTAGTGGCAACATTTGCTGATGACACAGCCATCGTAACCGCGGCAGATGAACCCAATGAAGCTTCGTTAAAGCTCTAAAATAACCTGGATAAAGTAGGAAAATGGGCAAAAAAATGGAAAATAAAAATAAACAACGCAAAATCTACACACATAATGTTTACACTGCGCAGAAATATATGTCCACCGATTACAATGGAAGGCACAGAACTACCGCAAAAGAGCACGGTAAAATATCTAAAATGTACTGGCTAATGGCATCGAATGCACCATTATCAACAGAAAACAAACTTCTTCTGTACAAGGTCATCCTCAAGCCCATATGGATATATGGGATACAATTGTGAGGTACTGCATCGAGCTCCAACATTGAAATCCTACAAAGATTTCAATCAAGGACCCTACGACAAATAATCGGTGTTCCATGGTATGTAAACAATAAAAAAATACATGAAAAATACAGAAATGCCATCTGTAAGGGAGGAAATTCAAAGGTTTAGTAAAAAATATCTGACAAAACTAGACGATCATTCCAACCATCTCGCAATAAACTTATTGGGCAACAATGAAATGATAAGAAGATTACAAAAATGTAATGTAATAGATTTGCCTGATAGATTTTGTAACTAAACTAATATTCCTATTAACTTCTTATTGCCAAATTATTATTTCTTATTATATAGCTTTATTTTTATATATTATTTATATATTAATGTTTCACATTATTTTTCAGCATTGATATTGATATTATAGACTATTATTATTATTCTTATTGCTACTGTTGACTGTTTTAATGATTGATGTTATTGCTATAAGAATTACTATCATTGTTATTGTTGCTATTGATTGTTAAATTCTTTATACTTATACAGCACTAATCTACTGGGACTAGTGCTTACATGTGATTGTCTACGGATTGAATGCACTTATTGCAACCCTATGCAGATTGTGCAATTTATTTGAAAATAAAAAAAATACAAAGATATATTGTCATTTTTAAAACGTTTTGATGCATGCAGTTTGCAAGTCAACGTTTGATATTGTTTTGATGGTAAAATGTTTGAGAATATATTCAACGTTTTATTTCTTGTAATTAAACAGGATTTTTTTCGATACACAACAACTTTTAAATGGAACAATGAATCAGTTTGAGATTTTAGCAAAAGCTTCATCATTTAGTGAAAAAGTACCATAATGTTTCATCGATCATTCATTATTTTTATAACCTCTTTTAGTGTGCAATTTAAAATGATTTGATTAAAAATACTAATACCAACCTTCTTTTAATAACCATCTTTCAAACTAATACAATATTTACAACGAAAACTTGCTTTCAAGTTGCATTAGTTTGCGAGGCACTAATTCTCTTTCACTTTAATAGAACACATAAGATTTCCTATTATGTGCAACACAAAACCCAATATCTCTATGCTAAACCGTCGAAAATATAAGCAGCTTATATACCATCTCGTGTCTTCTTACTATTTCCATTAACTTCCTCACCTTGTACCCAAACTTTGTTATGCAACTCGAACTATATTTCTTATATTTCGTATCACTTAATAGGAGTTTCACTGAAGTCAAGCAAAGTCCGAATTTAGTACAACTACAATATTCAATTTGATAGAGTTCCACGGGGGATTGTGTTTAATTCAATGAGTCGGATTATACGGCGACATGCAGACATGTTTCTCTATACACAAACACCACGTTTACCTCGACTATGTAATAATGTAATGAATTTGTATGTTATGTCAAGTGTGTCTCAATACGCCCGCACCAGGGGCTTCTAACTAAATGCTAGAGGCGGTGGGAAGGTATGAGAAGGTGGCTGACATCGTCGATCAACTTCTGAAGAATTCATACACTATGTGATTAAGTTGCTAATGTGCAAAATTATAATAAAATATCCATACGCGAAGTAAAAGGAGAGGAAGTAAGACGCAAAATAACTTTATTAATTGGCTATGCCACATTGCAAGGAAATCAATAGAAGGAATTGAATAAAATATTTCATAACACATCATCGGTTATTTGTCCATGAAGCACACATTTCAATTAGTCACCCAAATTTCCAATAATTTAAATTATTGCAATTACACAGGAAGTGTCGAAGCTAAAGAAAAAATAAGACTAGTAATCTATACTAATATATAAAATTCTTACGTCTGTCTGTACATTTCGATTTTGAACCCAATTTTAGGGTAAATATTTGTTTCTTATTCCAAAATTAACATTTTTAATATTTTTGTCTGTTTTTTTTTTTTATAACTAAAGAACACAACAACCGAATTTAATGAAATTTGGTATTAAGATACAACACAATTTCCCACACATGTTAGGCTACTTATCATTCCTTAAAAATAATAAGGGAAGGTATTCCCTAGGGATGAAAACAATTTTTTTTTACTTTATACAGGCGAGTATATCCTAGGAAAGGTAATTAAAAGTTAGAAAATAGTCTGTAAAAATATTTTTTAGTTTAAGTGATAAAAAGCACAGTAAATTCAATTTAAAATCTAAAAAATTGTCTTTTTGAAATATAAACGTTTAAAATATGGAATATAAAACAAATAGTTGATGTCAATAGCGTAATGACTTACATATCTGACATTCTGATGCTCCTAATTAAAAAGACTTGGGTTCGAATCTTACAGTAAACTTTTTTTTTACAAAATTGCTGTAAATAGATCCTTAGAGTTGGAAATATTAACGAAAAACAGTAATAGTAGCAATAAAACTTAAAGTAAATACGTTTTTAAAACCGTACATACATAAAATCCTGTATTTATACACCCCCTCTGATGAAATTTTAATATTCGATGTATTCCTTATAAGAAGTAGACATTTGATAAGTTTTCTTTTGAAAATTCCTACCCTAAAAGAGTAAAAGGGGTGACTAGGTTTGTATGAGAAAATGTAGAGTTAATCAACAATCGAAATTTTGAATTTATAAAGTGAAATAATTAATAAATAAATAATTAATTCTTAATTAATTTCTGTATTAGTTATATCATTTTATTAACAGCATTTTAAATAACGTCATTTCACTTAATTAGTATGAAAGTTTTATGTAGTAGGTACTTATACCAAATACCAAAGAGGCGGTTTTTAATTTTTGTTTGTTTTTCAACAATCAAACTTTTTAAAATCTAATTTTTTGAACCAATGATTGTGACCTGGAGCAATTATATATTCTGCTAAAAAGCATTAAGGAAGCAATTTTTTGTCATATATTTCATTATCAATTAAAATATACAATCTTCCAAACTAACTTTTCATCGATATTTAGAACAACTTGAAAACCAATTATTGTTATTAAAAATAAATAAAATATTAGAATTTACTTCCACGCTTTGTGGAATTGTTGGAAATAGATCCAACAATTTTGTATGTGCAACGTCCAAATGTGCGAAATCGAATTGTTTTTTAGTCAAAATTGCTTTTTAATCAAAATACAGGTCATAATTTTTTCATTTTACATTGTATTATCCATTATAAATGCATAATTGTGTCAATGAAATTTGGGAAGTGCTTTTTTTATATGATGCAGATATATAATAAGAAAGAGTTATTTGATAATTCCTCCTCTAAAAGAGTGAAAAATGGTAGCAAAGTTTGTACGGCATAATGTCTAATAAACAACCGAAATTTAAAATTTCATTATTAAAGTATGTTCGTTATAGACAAAACGCTTTATCGCTTAAAATAAAACAATGTTGGTTTATTATTAGAAACAAAAACTTACGATTTACTTAAAAATTTCCATAAAAAGACCAAGTTAAGTTTATAATTGGGCATAAAGTTTTTTGCCTTTCACATATTGTAAACCTGAAAATCCGAAATACGTATTCACAAATAAATACATTAGTGAGTGAATATCGAGTAGCGAGAAATTCGGCGAACTAAACAAAATGGTTGAATTATATAGTTGAAATTCAGATATTTTAATAATAAGTGCATAGATACACAATGGTTATACTTGATTATGGAGGAACTGGGTTTCATGTAATTGTCCAAATTTCAATTTCGCGGTAGTTTTGTACATTGCAGTATTGTAATAGTTTTGAGAAAATGGTTCATTCGGGAGTCGAGACTATGAAATAGGATTTCTACTAATATTCTAAATCTAGACCCTTTACTTCTGTTATTTTGATGCGAGTGTTTTGATAACTTTTTACTGTTTTAAGTCATAATTAAAAGCGACTTTATTGAACTTGACGATTTTTTTTTATGTATAGATACTGATTGATTTATGGATTATTTGGTTCACGGTAGTTATACCTACCGTAGGTATACGCAATTGAACATACTCTTCTTAGATGTTTATAATTTTTTTTTGAAAATTAATTGATCATTACATACAAAAATTTTATTCTAAGCGACAGTTTATTAAATGTGTCTTTTTCAATTTTTCAAGTTGAAAAAATAGTGTTTTTAAGTATGACTTTGTTTTTCGTAAAATATATAAGAAAAATACAAATTTTCGTACACCATTACAAATAGCAAATCTAAAAAGGAAATCTAATTTACACCGATGTTACGCCAACGAAGTCGCGTGAATCAACTAGTTTTATATAAGTTCGTATCAGAAAGTTTTCATAACAATGAATTATTTGAAGTCTTCAATTGTAAATTTCAATAGTATTGATTATTTATTTGCTTCGACACAGACAGCAATATATCCAGAACCAATTTTGAAAATTATTTCACGAATTAATGCACTTTAGCTGGTCAAGTTCAATAACCACATTTTCGATTACCAATCGAAATATGGAAGTAGCATTTTGAGCACTCAAACAATTAACAAATACTATTTTATGCTCTTAGTTGCTATGGATACATTCGATCAGCAGTTATACTTGACGATAATTGGAAATTATAGATATTGCATCACATAAGTGGATTTTTATTTGATCGCTCATTTAAATTAAGTTGGGGATGATAATGCTTATAGTAAAACAATGCTCATCACCAATCTCCATTAAAGACACGGTGTAGGGAGTATGTATAAAAAAGTTTATAAGAAAATTTCTGCCAATAAATTAGATAAAAATACCACAATCCAGATAGTCAATAAAAGTATAATAAAAAACGGTTTGTGAACTAATGAACGTGCACGAGAAATCATACTTATTTGCCGTAATTCAAAAAAAATATTGTTAATCCTCTTCCATAGCAAATTTTGGTAGGATCTGGAATGGTACATCAGCTATTAGTAGTTTGTGATAACTAAAATATGATAAAATTTTAAACACAATTTTTACTTTTAATGCCTATATAGTAGACAAATGTATGGTGGTAGCTAATACGGAGAATCAAGAATGTAAACACATATATGTGAGTGTAATACAGATGTAATAATAATTGTCTCAATTTTCAACTAACTGATTGTTGTCATTGGTTTCAACTGTCATTTTGTGGTCATTCAAATATCAATTTTTACCATTTGTCAGTTTTGTTAGTGTTGGACTGTGAATATATCCCAGAAAGTTACTAGTTTTCAAATAATAGATTAAATTGGTGGTTCATTATCCTTTTAGCGACATTAATATCTGGCAACGTTAAATTTTCTACTTTTGGAAGATTAATAAACATAGATTAATCTTAAATTTCTTAAGTATAGAAGTATTGATTCGCTTATTAAAACTTATTGCGTCATAAATGCTAAATTGAAACGATTGTCTTGAAAGCTGTGGTAATTAAATGCTATAATAAGCTTAAACAAGGCTTATTAGCAGCTATTATTGATAGCTGCTTCAGAAACGAAAGATCTAATTAATTAAGTTTTTAAATTACGCTTATGAATTGAATGCTTATCAATTATGAATAAATGATTACTGTCTGCTATTCGATATTTCCGAGATTAAATAAATTATCGTTTCCGTTTTTCTAATTGAATTGTAACCTACATTTTTCCTCGTTCTAAATTTCAGTTGAGAAGCTTTACATAACACTTTTAAATTATTTTAGATTTTACTGTGGATTTTAAATAACAAAATATCGAAAGAATCGCTAAAATTACTTAATTTATTTGTCTAAAATTGAAAACAAAATCATTTCCCTACTTAAAATCCGGAAGTAACAACTAAAAGATAAATCCCATTATACTTACAAAAAAAAAATCAGTTAATCCTCAATCCCTAAAATAAATTGATTATTAAAACAATATTGATTATAAAAATTTATTGCGTTATAAATTATTATATAAAACAATTCTATGGAAAGCTTTCTACTTATGGCAATTAAATGTTTTAACGAGCTTAATCAAGGCAATTATTATTGTAATCACCTACTACTATTGATAGTTGCTTCACAAGTGAAGGATTTTATGAATAACTAATTAGTGTTTGCTATTAGAACTTTCTAGAGTTCAGACAAACTAAAGAACAGCTATTTGAATAGAATTAAAATTGATTAGCTAAACTGAAATGGAAAAATGTAATTATAAAGATTATCTAATTTAGTAAAATGCTTTATAAAAACTAGAGCTTTTGTGTTAATATACGTTTTTTTAAAACAGAAGTTATTTTTTTTGCAATTTACGGGAGAATAAATTAGTTCAATGAAACATTTAACTTTTTAATTTTTGTGATTGACATTTTTATAAATTCTCTTTTCAAGAAATAAAAATCAAAGGATTTGATAGGCATTAACCATTATTTTTTAACAAGACCAACCAAAATAAAAATATTTGTGTTATTTATAAATTATTTGCCGGAGTGTTTTTGATTGAAATCTCTGAATAATCTTAACGATAGAATTAGATGCAGTGTCCCAGAGTTGGATACCATCGGTATTAGTTTAATCTTGTAGATAAAAAGCTTGTTTTCCACCGAAAATGAAAATCATTTCCACATAACCCATTTTTTTGTATTTTTTTATTCAGTAGTTCTTTTTATTTGAACTGCCCATGTAAGCCTAACTAAATGTTTGCCAAATTCGAGCGATGATTTTTTGGGGTAATTAATCGGGTAATTTACCCGGGGGGCCAGGGCCTTGCAGATTGTAAGTGGATTTTCTATCTTGAACTGTCTTCATTAATTTTTGAGAAAAACGAAAGTTAAATATTACAGTATATTTATATAATTCGAAGAAAATGGTACTTCAAATAAAGGAACCTGGGGCGGAACGGGGTACCTAACTTTTAATTACAATTTACGAGAAATTTAAAGAAATAGTCTAAGAGCCAGTGGCTGGCTACCTGTATATAATTGACCAGACTTAGATTTTTGTACAGGGAATTTCCATAACCGAACATACATAAATTCGTGAGTCACTAAGTCCAGCGTGGCGGGCGTAGATGTTGCGCAGGTACCTCAGTTATTAAAAATTGACTAATTAAAAGTATTTGACCACGGCTACCGTTTGGAAATTTAAAATATATGATTATTATAATTGAAAAATAACCATGGTAGATCATTATCGGGTGGTTAACGTAGTGACAGACAATTTTTAAGATACCAAAATTATGACATTTTGAAATTTCATTGTTCAGATGCGTGACTCTATTAGTTAGATAAGGATGTTGAATACCAGCAGCATGCGTTTTTTGAGCCATTGCGCAAACTCCGATAAATGGGGCTCTCACCCAACGGTCTCAGTAGTAAGAACGACTCTCCTTATAAAATAGAATCGAATTTACACCGTTGGTTGAGAGCTGCATGCTGCTGGTATTCAACATCCTTATCTAACTAATAGAGTCACGCATCTGAACAATGAAATTTCAAAATGTCATAATTTTGGTATCTTAAAAATTGTCTGTCACTACGTTAACCACCCGATAATGATCTACCATGATTATTTTTCAATTATAATAATCATATATTTTAAATTTCCAAACGGTAGCCGTGGTCAAATACTTTTAAAATTAGTCAATTTTTAATAGCTGAGGTACCTGCGCAACATCTACGCCCGCCACGCTGGACTTAGTGACTCACGAATTTATGTATGTTCGGTTATGGAAATTCCCTGTACAAAAATCTAAGTCTGGTCAATTACATACAGATAGCCAGGCACTGGCTCTTATACTAAAACAATTTCATTGTTTTGTAATTTATGTATTTATTAAATTCATTCTTTACAAATAAAAAAAGGTTTTATTAATTTAAATTAATAATTGATATTAAAAATTTATGTTTCAAAAATAAATGGAAATTTCCCTTTCTGCCCCACCCTCTGGGGTACAATGGGAAATGAGGGGCGCAATAGGATACTTGTTGTTGGCTTAGTTCGCAGATGATGATACTGTCATCATCGTGTTTATCCCAACACATGACAAAGGTACCCATTTTTGACAAATACTGCAGGAACACCAACTTTCATTAGATTTGGAGTTTAAATCCTCACAGTATAAGCAGATTTCCTCTATATCATCCGATCTTTCTTATATATGGACTATCGGCTAGTTTTCCTTATATATGTACGCACTATCTGCTGATAAAATAAAAATGTCTATCTGAATGGGAAATACTATCTGAATGGTATATCCCATTCCACCCAACCCATTGTGCCCCAAAGTACCTTCCACAGAAGCAGGACTATTATGGCAGGATATATTGGTTATATTTGAATTATCACCAGTGACGTATTTAGGCTAGCTGCCGCTCTAGCCCCCGTTCGATGCGCTGCCATTTTTAATAAAATGAATTTCATTAATTTTGATCCAATCTTTTTATTTTAAAATAACTTTTTTTATTTAAATATAATTTTTTAAACATAACATATAAACATGACAGATAAATAAGTTATAAACTTTAGACAGATAAATAATAAATATTTTTTAATATTAATCAATTTAAAAATGTCTTTTTCCTGGCTTTGGTCCGCGCAAAAACGTCGATTATATCGTCATAATTAATTTCTTGGACTAGTTGAGCTTCAATAGAGAGTAATGCAAGAGCATTAATTCTATCTTGGCCCATGCTTGCGCGTAAATAGGTTTTTACCCTTTTTAGAGTGGAAAAAGATCTTTCTCCTGAACAATTTGTAGCCGGAATACTCAAAAAAATACGAATAGCAATGTCCACATTGGGATAAACATCTCGAAGACTTCGTGAATGCGATACATTGCATGTTTTTTTGTGCAGAGCGTACATCTTCTGTATTTGCTAAGGAATATTTGAGTTGACAATGTAAATGAATACATTCATACATACATGAATACATTCATTGCCTAACGTCTCATCCAAATCGTCAGGATATTTACTGACTAGTTTATTAGCAAGATTTTTTAATTCGTTTGTATCTATTTTAGATAAATTATCAAAACAAATGAAATTTTCGTAAAGCTTTTCGTATGCACTTTTACGCCCGGCCAATTGTACATTCAGAGTATCTAGAATCTTATATTCTTATATATAAATTGACTATCTTGCCGTGCGTCCGTGCAAAATAGGCTATACGCATGCGCTCTGTTATACCCACTTACGCATTCAAAACGTTGGAAGGGATACTCACTCACTAATGTATTTATTTGTAAATACGTATTTCGGATTTTCAGGTTTACAATATGTGAAAGCCGAAAAACAATACTCACTTATATCTTAGCTTAACTTTTTCAGATATATCTTTATCAGTTTAAATTTTAAAGCAGGTCTTTAGTTTTTGTTTCTAATAATAAATCAACTTTGTTTTATATTAAGCAGTATTAACGTTTCGCTTTTAACGGACTTTGATTGATTATTAAAGTTGAAATTTCGATTGTTTATTAAACGTTATCCCTTACAAACTTTGTTACCGTTTTTCACTCTTTTAGGGGAGAAATTTTCAAAAGCCTTTTCTTATTCTATATCTGCATCGTATAAGAAAAAAATTTCCAAATTTCATCGACACAAATGTGCACTTATATTTGAAAATACAATGTAAAACAAAAAAAAATAGTGACCTTCTTTAATAATTTATTTATTTTCAATAACAATAATTGGTTTTTAAATTGTTCTAAATATCGATGAAAAGTTAGGTTGGAAGATTTTATATTTGAATTGACAGTGAAATATGGGAACAAATTGCTAGCTTAATGCTTTTTAGCCGAACATATAATTACTCCAGATCACAACCATTGGTTCATAAAAAAATAGATTTAAACAAATTTGATTGTTGAAAAACAAACCAAAATTTAAAATCGCCTATTTGGTATAAGTACTACATAAGTATTAAACTTTCATATTAATTTAATGAAATGACGGTATTTAAAATGTTATTAAAATAATATAAAAAAAAACTTATATTTTATTTCTTAATATAATTTTAGATAAACTTTTTTTATGTTAACACTTTGATTATTAAATTTAAAATTTCGATTGTTGATAAACTCTACATTATCTCATTAAACATTTTATTGAGATAGAACCTTTAGTTGCGAATGCAACGGGCAACTACTAGTAGGGTAATAAATGTTTGTGCGAACTTTTTTTCGTCTCTTAAATTTTGGTATTTCAAAAATTTTGCCGCTCTTTAAATTATGCCGCCCTAGGTTCGGGCCTCACGGGCCTAGGCGTAAATCCATCACTGATTATCACTATGCTTTTAGTTATGTTTTAACAGACATATCATGTTAATATTCGAACAAAAAATAGAACATAGGATAATTACCTTAGAGTTACTTTGCAAATATTAGAATTCGGAAACGTTTATTTCGATTTTTGATAAAAATAAAAACAACTGCATTTTTTTCTGGCGATAGCCACTTTTTATAATGCAGTACAGTTAATTGAACAATGAGTATGATTTTTACGCGTTTTTGTCACCTGTAACAAGCGCTAATTCCATTTCCGATTCCGCCCCGGTACCCCATTTCGCCCCGTGTTCTCATATTGTATTTTTTTTTAATTGGAATACAACAAATTTTGTAAGATTGAAAGACTTACAGTTAAATTTTTTGGTATTAGTACCTTTTATCTAGATTAGAAAGTAATAATTAAATAATGTAAAATAATATTTAGAAACCTATAAGTCTTGAGATATAAAATCAAAATTCATTTTGAAAATTTAAGAAGTAATATTGAATTAATTGAAACGATGACATGACAACAAAAACATAAATTACTCTATTTGAAACTCAAACGTGTCACAATAGAATGAAATACTTCTTCGTGTTGCGGCTTTGAAAAAGCGAGCTAAACGAATGTTTTGTGTTCCTCTACTCATTATAAATACAAATACAATGTGGTTACAACATTTTGCATTGAAACTCACAAATTAGAACGTTGAACAAATAGGGATTCAAACTCCAAATTTATAGATTTGTACAAGTAACTTTTTGTGCAAACAAATTTACAAATAAATCATTCCGTCCAACTTGCTTTCGACAAATAGCAAGCAATTTTCCGGCTTGTCAATGACTAACGAGTCAGTAATTTGCAAACATTGTACATATCAATTTTTTTCCTTTAACAAAAAGGATTAAAAACTGCAATCGTTGAAATATTTCATGTGGCATTTATTTGTTTTTATTTTCGAAAAGTAATTAACGGATAGTAATTAAACTCGATTGAATAGAGAAGACATGAGCATACGGATATTAGTACTACAATTAAGTACTTCTACCCATTCGAGATTTTGAGCGAAATGCTCGAGTGGAATTTTCTATAGTTCGGGCGAGGAAAACGGGAGCGAAAAGTCAGCCATATGGAACAGAAACAGATATGTGTATATCTACGTATAATTTCGAGGGACTTTATCTAGATTGTTGTTAATCACATCCAATTCATTTTCCAACAAGCATGCAAACCATTGTTGTTATTGTGCTACAAAATAGTATGTAGTATGCGATCGGGGTTTAATTAAACTAGAAGTGGTCGGAAAATATACAACCATACATGTATGGATGTTGCGTTCCTTGTTAGACCATTCTATTTATAAATGGAAGCAATAAAAGTTTCAAAGTGATCGCAAGGTATTCAATTTATTATGCAACATTGCTTGTTCATTTTAAATTAGTGATTTTACCCATTGCAAACAAGCGACAAAAAACTACTGCTTTTAACTAGTAAAAAAGCATAGAATTTAAAAAAAAACTGCAGCAAATTTTTAATTTTCAATGTTTTGAAAAGTCAAGTAATCTTCTATTATTCTAAAGAGGAAAGATTTGATTGTTTGTTTGCTTTGAATAGGCTCCGAAACTACTTGGCAGATTTGAAAAATTCTTTCACTGTTGGGAAGCTACGCTATTTCCGGTGAACATTGGTTATATTAAATTTCAAAAAAATTAAGAAATCCATACTAAAACTCCAATAATGAGTGAAAAAATTACTAAAAAACTTTCTTACATCGCGTGCGCTGGTGATTTAACTAAAGAACGGCACAACCGAATTTAATGAAACTTTATATTAAAATACAAAACAATGACACACACACGTTAGGCTACTTATCATTCTTTAATAATAATAAGAGAATGTACCCCCTACGTAAAAACTGAGGGATGAAAAATAAAATTACTTTAGAAAGGCGAGTTTTATATCATTGGAAAGGTATTAAAAAGTTAAAAAATGATCTGTATTAATACTTTTAGTTGAACTAATAAAAAGCACAGTAATTTAATTTAAAGTACAAAAAATTGCCTTTTTGAAATATAAATGTTTTTATAAATAATAACCTGACAGTAAACTGTTTTTTTTTTACAAAATTGTTGTAAATAGATCCTTAAGGTTGCTCAGTAAGGAAATATTAACGAAAAAAATGTAATAATAATCATAATAATAACAATTATAGTAATTAAGCTTAAAGTAAATACGTTTTTAAAACGGTGCATATATAAAATCGTGTATTTATATACCCCCTCTGACTGATGAAATTTTGATATTCGGTGTATTCCTTATAGGAAGTAGGCATGTTATAAGATTTTTTTTTTGAAAATTCCTACCCTAACAGACAAGGGCGGATTCAGGATTTTTTTCTTGGTGGGGGGTACAGTATCTTATATTTGCCAGTGCGTGAAAGGGATCACGAAAAAAATTCGCAATTCCAGCCAGAAATCATCATAATTATAAATAATAAATAATCATATCATAAGGATAAAAGAAATTTAAAATCCTCTTCCAGAACAAAAGGCATACGCCAAATCGTGTATGGTGAACTCTTGACTATCCAATATGGTTTAATTATATAGTTGAAATTCAGATATTTTAATAATAAGTTTATAGATACATAATGGTTATACATGATTATGGAAGAACAGGGTTTCGTGTGATTATATAAATTTCAATTTCGCGGTTGTGTTGTACATTGTAATAGTGTGAAAGTTTTTGGAAAAAGGTTCATTCGGGAATGGAAACAGTGAGATGGAGTTATTTTGACGCGAGTATTTTGATAACTTTCGATTTTTCTTAGTCATAATTAAGATCGAATTTATTGAACTTGGCGATATTTTTTATTTATGTATATATTCTGATTGATTAACGGATTATTTGGTTCACGGTAGGTATACCTACCGTAGTTATACGCAATTGAACATACTCTTTTTAGATATTTATAAATATTTTTTGAAAATTAATTGATTATTACATAGAACTATTTCATTCTTTGCAACAGTTTATTAAATGTGTCTTTTTCAAGAGTGTAAAGTGCTTTTAAGTATGATTATATTTTTCGTAAAAGAAATAAGAAAAATAAAATACGTTACGCAGACGAAGTTGCGAGGATCAGCCAGTATGCAATATAAAAAGAAACACATGTGTGCAGTTCACACGCGGTAAAAGTGAAACTTTCAAAAAAGGTGAACTTCTAGATATTAAAACGAATGTAAGATGCTAAAGAAGTTTTCACTTCAATAAAGCATGTTTTTAATAAAATCTTTCCAAACATTTTTATTTTACATCTGCAAATAATATGCATCAAGAATAATTTTATTCCCGAAATGTCCATATTGCACTTTATTTTATTCGCCTCTTCCACTAGTCAGTTAGGATGGGATATTCGGCAAATCCAGTTTTTATTGGGTGCATTAGGAAGCAGAGTCCAGTTTGATTACATGGCGAGTTAACCTCCCTTAATTTGCCACCACCTATTTTATTGTAAACTGACCAGAGTTCACCAAATCACGAGACTCTTCCAACAATAAGGGTATAAAACACACTCTGAAACAGACGTGATAAATTCCATTTAGCCTTCTTTAAACTACTCCATCACGACTGCGATCAAGTGCCAGATTTTCTTTGTTCAACTTATCTCATTATTTCCTCTTTCCTTACTTCCATTACGCTATACAGTGTGTTTCCAAAAGAAATATTCTATAAGCATTAAGTCAAAGGGTATTTATACTCGTGCTTTTAAATAACGAAATTGGGATTGGAAATAAAATTGCAAGACTGTTTTACATTTTAATTTAATTTCCTCTCGTTAAAAACGATGGTTAATATTTAGCTCATAATAGTTCACTTTTAAAATAAATTTTTCAAACACAAATTACTTGATGGATCATTTTTTCGCTGTTCGGGTACATATTTGTTCACTTTGAAAATAGAGCGAAGTAATATTAAAATATGCACTTAAAATATCACTTTAAAAATAAATAGAACTGTAAAAACAAAGATAATAGATTCACTTTGAAAAATACATCTAGAATCTCATTAGAAAATTGAATTTGGAAAGTATAACACAAGAAAAATATATTAAACATCAAAGGCTTCATATTACTTATACCTTGATCCTGGGTGTTTTATTTTTTTAACGTAAAACGTTTCACTATATCGCGAAAAAAATTAATGCATCTAAAAAGCTTATGCTTCTACAACAACTGTTAGTTATAAAATATCTTTTATAAAGCTACAAAAGGGTCTTTAATCTCTTCTGTGAATTTGAAAAGATTGGTTGCTGCATTAAACAAATTAAATGAAAAAGCTATGCACTTAGTTTTCAATGGAATACGTACATACTTCGTTGTAGCTGAATTTAAAAAAAAAAAACTTTTGAAAGCTTTTGAAAGTAAATGGCAAGAATTATATATTTGTTGTCGAAGAATTATCTGTACTAATATATAAAACTCTTACGTCTGCCTGTACATTAATTTTTTTACCTCAATTTTAGGGTAAATATTTGTTTCAAGATGTTCTTATTCCAAAATTTAACATTTTTAAAATTTTTGTCTCTCTGTCTGTCTCTTTGTAACTAAAGAACGAAACAACCAAATTTAATTAAATTTGGTAATAAGATACAACACAATTTCCCACACACGTTAAGCTACTAATAATTTCATAAAAATAATAAGGGAAGGTTTTCTCTAGGGATGAAACAAAAAATTTTTACTTTAGACAGACGAAATATATATCATTGGAAAGGTAATTAAAAGTTATAGTAATTAAATAATCTGTAAACATATTTTTAGTTGAACTGATAAAAGCACAGTAAATTCAATTAAAAGCCCAAAAAAAAATTTCCACTCATCGTAGGTTGCAAAACAATTCTTAAAAAAATAAGAAAGGGAAGATATCCTCTACGTAAGACTAAAGGATGAAAAAATGTTTTTGACAATTAAAAAATGTGTAAAATATCAATGGAAAGGTCGTTATAACTATGAAAAAAATATATCATTACACTTTTTTGGTTGAACTAAAAATTAAAACAGTTAATCCTTTTTTAAGTGTGAAAATTGTCTTTTAAAAAAATAAAATTTTTAAACACAAACAAACATTGCAACTTTAAAAAACTTATTGGCGCAATGGTTAACGTAGAACGTATTTGCTAATATATATATTTGCTATATATATATATATATATATATATATACATAAAACGTGGGTTCAAACATCATACTATTATTTTTTTAACTGTAAAATTGAATAATACATCCCAAAATGTTGGTAAAGAAAAAAAATAATTCCCGAAAACGGTAACTATAATAAAATTTATAGTAATAATATATTAAAATTTTACAGTCGGCTTAATTATATATATATATATATATATATATATATACACATATATATATTATATGACTGATTCAAAAAATGATGAATTTTTTTTCTTAATTATATCGAAAATATTGTTTGAAATGACAAAAAAAATTCTGTGAAAGTTTAACCTCTTAATATTAAGAGGTGCCGCATCGCAAATTTCACTTTTCCATTTAAATAACATGGGAACAATATTTTCTTGCATTTTGGAAAATGCATTTATAGCTCACGTTGGTGACAATATTTCGGAATGACCAAGGTATATCCTTGTAGAAAATTAAACGATCTACAAAAAAGCTTTCGTACAAGTTTTTGATAAATTTATTCCTTCAAAAGTTATTCGAGGTCAAAGTTGAACTAAAGAGAAATTTTAATATTTTTTCAATTTTTTGACGCAACCATCAATTTTATGAGAAAATTTTATAGGACATTTTTTGTAGAGCACTTTTTTTTTCTATAACTTATCTCTATAAAAGTTTTTGATATTTTTCACAGGTCCTAAGTTATTTGCATTAAACTGAAAATGTTCGTAATTTTATTGTTTTAAATTAATAATATTGCCTGAATTATTATAGTTTTAACATAAAAGGTATTTTTTTTTATTACTTAGAACCTGTAAAAGATATCAAAAACTTTTATAGAGATAAGTTATAGAAAAAAAAGTGCTTTACAAAAAATGTCCTATAAGATATTCTTATTAAATTGATGGTTGTGTCAAAAAATTGAAAATATATTAATATTTCTCTTTAGTTCAACTTTGACCTCGAATAACTTTTGAAGGAAACAATATATCAAAAACTTGTTGGAGACCTTTTTTGTAGATCGTTTAATTTTCTACAAGAATATACCTTGGTCATTGCGAAATATTGTCACCAACGTGAGCTTTAAAATTCCAAAATGAAAGACAATATTTTTCCCATGTTATTTAAATGGAAAATCGAAATTTGCGATGCGGCACCTCTTAATATTAATATTAAGAGCTTAAACTTTCACAGGATTTGTGTTTTGTCATTCCCAACAATTTTTTCGATACTATAAAGAAAAAAAAATCATCATTTTTTTGAATCAGTCATATGTATACATATATATTATTTGTCTCAACAGACAAATGAAATTTGGGAGGTGTATTTTTATACGATTTAAACATCTGATAAGAAAAGGTTTTTGAAAAAAACTCCCCTAAAGTGTGAAAAAGGTTGACAAATTGTGAACAAGATAACGTGAGGTCAATTCAAAAAATAAAATTACAAACTTAATACAAAGTGCCATTAAAAACAAAACATTATTACCGCTTTTTATGAAACTGTTGCCTTTGTTGAAGATTACGGAATTTATTTTAATGTATTGATAGTTTAATTTGTTTATTATCAATAACTATACTTTGTTTTAATATATCGTGGCGATAAAAATAAAGTTGATCAACAATTAGAAACAAAAATTAGGGGTTTGTTTTGGTTATATAAAGAAAAACAATATTTTAAAAAATGTCTAAGAAAGTATTTTTGGTATTTATATCAGTAAAGAGGTCTTTAGTTTTAGTTTGACTAGTAAGAAAACCGAGAAAAATCAAAAATGCAAAATTAGTTTTTAACAATCAAGCTTTCTGAAATCTTAATGGTTTATGAATCAATGATTGTAATTCAGGAACAATTATACTGTTGGAGTATTAAGGGAGTAATTATTGTTGAAAATTTCAATTAAAAACGCTAACATTTTTGGGTATTTATATTTTGATGATATATTCGAATTGCGACTATGGTCATTAACTTATTTTAATATGTGTACGTGGAAGAAGTCTTTCGACTAAATAGAATTTAAAAAGTAAATTTGCATCAAATCATTTACAAAATTTTCATAAAAGAATAAAAAAGTAATATTTTTCAAATTAAAATTTGATATCATCATTTTGAAATGAGTTTCAATACCAAAATTCCAAGCACATAGAATTTTTATTACAATGCATACCCTTTACATAAATTCCTTTTTTGTTGTTGTCATTCATAAACAAAGAGATTTATGAAATATCAATCCTTTACCTGCATTAATATTAATTGTTTTATTGAAATTTCTGTGTCGTATATTTAAAATTTGTAATAAAAAATATAATAAATACATTCTATCGTAAATAACATATATAAGCTTTTAGAATAACAAGCTTTAATTTAGTCAGACATTTTAAAGGTCATAAAAATTTAACATCAAATTATATTTATAATAAATATGGAAATACTTTTAATTTTCCTGCATCTATAAAAATTTATTTAAGGCCTTTAATTGATTCGTAAAATAACGAATAAGTAAACTTCATCATAATCATTATCTTGTGCATCCACTTGGAAAACCTCGTGCCAAATTTTCCTATTATTGAGTCACATAAGGAATCCTAAAATTGTTATTGAATAACAATCATGATTCGTGATAGAATGTATAAATAATCATGTTATGAATTGTTTGGAGAAAATATAATTATCAATTTATAATAATAAGTTTGAAAAATGCATGTCGTTTTAAAAATACGATGTTTCCCCAAAAAACGTTAAACTTTAGTTAGGACTTAAAAGCTTTGTTTTGATTGGTACCTTTACATTAACGTTAAAGTTTTAAATTGTAAAAAATATGAATAAAAGAATAGAATAACCGCTAAATTATAACATTGAAGCCATAAATCAAGTTTCCAAGCTCATTTTAACTACTTCCGTGAGTTAAATTATAAGTTTGCGTTAGTAGAAGGAATATGTGGTTGTTGATTCTGGAGTAAAATACGCCGCATGTTTATATAGCATTTAATTAATAATGAGTAAAGACCGGATGCATCCTTTCTAAATAGAATAAGCTATTGTAAATAATTGGGCAAGTACAACATGAACTACAATTCACTTTAAGCGCGGTTTCCAATTATGATATAGTTTTTCGATAACCGTCCCTGTGGGACGTGTGCAAAGGAATTTGTAAACATGTAATTTGTAAACACCAAAAAAGGAAGTAATTTCAAGCATTTTAGGTTGGTGCGATTTTAAATTCTGAAAATTTATTTACATATTTACATAATAGAAGGATACCAGGGACGACAAGGGCTTTTGGATATTCCGGATTAATATAATACAACAGATGAGCTTTTCGGAATAAATCATTTCATGAACAGAAAAGCTTAAGCTCTGAATACATATCGTCGGAATTACTTCAAATTTTTGAAAAGCAATTAAACCCTTTCCGATACGTTCATACCCTTTTACAAAAAAAAACTCTGATTTAATGTGATTGGGGTTTTAACTATATAAAACCGATTTTAATAAAAAAATCTATGAATTTCCAAAGAATTAAGGAAATTTATTTGCATAAAATGACGATAAAAAAAATTAAAACCCTAGCTCTATAAATTTTAAACTTAAAGATAGTTAAAACGGTTAATCAATTCCATTTATGTCCCAATGAAAATGTAAAGGGTGTGAAACTTACATGTCAGAGTGACAATTAACTCACTAATTTCTAGCGGCTGTTGTGAAAATGGAAATTTCAAAATAATTACCGTAAACTCAATTTAAACAACAAAGATATTCTGCCATTCATTATGTAATTTGAATATAGGAAAATTCAATTGTGACACATTTATAAATCGATAATGAAATGGGTATTTAAAAAAAAAAACTTATTAAAATCGCAATACATGCTGGTGCAAATCGTTTCGCTTAAAAATTTATGTTCTTTTATCAAAACGTTTTTAATATCCGTCTCGAAGTAACAAAAGCTTTCAATTATAATTCTTCGGCTAATCTTACGATAATATAAATTATTCATCCCTTATTCACATTTTCAATTTAAAATTGAGTATCAACTGGATTGGTTCGTATAGTAGATAAAATATTAATTGAAAATTTCAAAACTTTTTATGAGATTTACTTTTTTTATTTCTAGTTGGAATTAAAATGATGAAAAGACATTTTATTCATTGTTGTCTTGAATTAAAACTGTCCTTTATCGAGAAATAGGTTGAATAAAAGTATAGCAAACAAGGTATATTAATTGAATGGTACAGACGTAATTGAAATCGATTAGTATTAATTTTTAGGTTTAATCATACTTTCCAAATCTTTTAAAATCCACAATTTATAACACTTTGCTTGGCCCTTTATAATAGTAATCAACTCAGTATCGATAATAACAAAAAACCAAAAATTTTCTTTTAGACTTAAGCGGCCGATTAAAGTACTTAAAGCTCAAAATCTCTACAATAGAAAAAAAGTCATCAACACATTGGATTTCTATGTTGATTAGTCGAGGAAAATTATAATCCTCCTTTTTACATCTAACTCTACATAAAGGTGTAGCGAAGGATAGTTACTTTAGTTTCTTTAGATTTAGTTTCAGATTTAAGAGTTAAGATAGTTTTTCTTAGAGATTTATTTATATATGATTCAGAAATTATTAATAAAAATGATCCAAAAAAAATAAATACATTACACGCGATAGAAGTGATCCTATCAAAAATATCAACTTCAAGATTGTTTCGTTCGTTAAATCCTATTGAATTATATGCTTATTTCTTTTAGTGGTCGCTTTTTCGGGTCATGAAGTTTCATGTCAGAACGATGCTCAATAATGAAGTTTTCACTTCAAAACATGTACTTTTAATGCAAAGGGTCTAGTAAGATCCACATGGCGAGTTGGCCCCCAAATAGGAACCTATTTCGAAACTAATGTTAAAATATCGGCTTGATATACAAACACATTTTATATACTTTTCGCTACCAAATTCCTCTTTGACCTTGAGATATGGGCAAAAATGTCCCCCCGCATGGCTATTTTTCAAAGTTATATATCTCAAAAACTAATTAAGCTAGAGAAGTGAAACCAACGCGAGGCATTAGATTATTTTACAGAGTATATCATATATTTTTTTTGAAATTTTTAGAAAAAAATATTATTCAAAAAAAATCCAAAAAACAAATGAAATATTTTTTTTATGTGTTCTCTAAAAATGACAATCACAAAAAAATACATTTTATGCTTCTACATGAGCACTATAATTCATAAAAACTGCGTGAATAAATAGTTGGTGCAACAGCTTGAACATAAATGAAATGTGATTTACGTCTCATAGTATACCTCGGTTTTATTTTTTTTCGAAGTGTTGCACCAATTTTTTTTTTCACAAAACTTCAATAAAAATAGGCCACATATAGAAGAAAAACATATATTATTTTCATAATTGTAAGTCTAAGGAAACAAAAAAAAAAATGTTATTAGGTTTTTTGTTTTTCTATATTTACTCTTAAGATGATTATTTTCAAGATCAAAATAATTGATCCCAAAAGAAAAACAAAACAACTATTGTTCAATTTTTATAAAAATAAGAAAAAAAAAGTTATCATCACTGCTATAATTTATAACAACTGGAATATCATAAACCTAAAATAACTTAGTTAGTATCTCGTAGGACGCAGAATTCTGAATAATTATTGTTCATATGAAAAATAAAAGCTGTTGCATGAGATAAATATCCCACTGTAAAGTTTCTGTTTGAGAGTCACAGGAATAACGGAAAATACTGTTGCAATCTTTATCATTCGAAATATAATCATTGTATATACGACCATCTTTGCTATTTATACGTATGTCTTGATTTTACTTCTATCCTAACGATATTAGGTGCTTATTTTACACATTGTTTTAAAATATTATTTGATAGTTCATTTATTCGCCCACTTTAGGTAGAAAGGAATCAATTATTTTGATCTTGAAAGTAATCATCTTAAAACAAAAAAAACTAATAAAATTTTTTTTTCATGTTTCCTTAGACTTACAATTATGAAAATAATATATGTTTTGCTCCTATATGTGGCCTATTTTTTATTGAAGTTTTGCGAAAAAAAAAGTTGGTGAAACACTTCGAAAAAAAATAAAACCGAGGTATACTATTAGGCGTAAATCACATTTCATTTTTGTTCAAGGTGTTGCACCAACTATTTTTTCACGCAATTTTTATGAGTTATAGTGCTCATGTAGAAGCATAAAATGTATTTTTTTCGTGATTGTCATTTTCAGAGAACACATAAAAAATATTTCATTTGTTTTTTGGGTTTAGTGTATATTTTTTTTTTCTTAAAAATTTCAAAGAAATATATGATATACCCTGTAAAATAATCTACAGCCTCGCGTTAGTTTCACTTCTCTAGCTTAATTAGTTTTTGAGATATATAACTTTGAAAAATAGCCATGCGGGGGGACATTTTTGCCCATATCATAAGGTCAAAGAGGAATTTGGTCGCGAAAAGTATATAAAATGTGTGTGTATATCAAGCCGATATTTTAACATAAGTTTCGACATAGGTTCCTATTTGGGGGCCAACTCGCCATGTGGATCCTGCTAGACCCTTTGTTAAAAGGTCTTAAAAAATTAAAGTAAATAAAATTTTAAAAAATTAAAAAATAAATATTTCGGTGGTTCTAAAAATGTGGGTCGTTAATGATCCATCGAGAATTAAAGGGAAATAAATAAGAAAATAAAATTATAATAATTTCAAGTGGGTCGATAACGACCTGTTGCAAAAAATAGGTTTAAAGATTTTGGAGATTATAGCTAATAGAATTGACTTTTCTGGTTAACAAACAAATTCATTTTTTTTTTTTTGGATGTTCCAAACAATTAACGTAGGAACTTTTGGTTCCAATTTGGCCACTTTACACGGTGTTTATCAGTTGACAACAGACTTTTGTCTTAGAATTAAATTTTATGGATCCAGTGCTGGTTTTCGATTTAAGATCATCTCAAAAATATCATCGTTTTAGCTTGGTGATTGTTGTGATATGTCAACTATTTTTTTCTTTTGTTATCGAAAATATTATGAATATTGTAGACAGGCTAGATTTTTCACCATTTTCGTGTTATTTTTCATATTAAAATGCATGTAATTTTCTGAGAAAAAGTTAATTTATATGGTTTTATTCGCAAGTGACGATATCAGAAAGATTACTTCGAAATTTTAAGTACCATTAGCTTCCAATTATCAATATTTTTTGATTGCCATTCACATGTATCAAGATGAAAATATTACGAGAATTTCTAATTCAATTATAGGGAGCTTTAGTGATTTAAATTATCTTACAATATTATAAACTGAAAAGTTGTTTTGTCCCAATTTGCAGCCAATTCAGTGTTAAATGATTTTTTTGTATGAAGGTGGCCTAAACTACGATGAAGAACATTTGGCAAACTAAATAAATTTTATCTTATAACTGAAGTTTATATTTCTTGTTACAAACGTCAAAGTTAAATATTTACGACTTTGAATTAAGTTTAATTGAGAAAAATCATAAAAAAGTCTCAGTTTTTCATTTATCAATCTCATTGTTGCTTAAATTGGCACCAAGCAAATATTTTCATCAAAGATATTCAATCGCTACCTTGTAACCTAATTTTTTTTAATGCGTAAACTGCTGATTTATAATAAATTTTATTGTCTAACAATAAAACTTTTAGTTATTGTCAAGTGGAAAAAAGACATCTGATTTTAATATGGAAAACCTACCGCAAAAAGTGAAGTAATACGTAAACTATTTGAAAAAAAAACATACCTTGACACGTCCTCCAAACTAACAGCCCTTGGAGTTGTTGACTTATGGAATCCCAAAGAAGACGAGTGCAAGTGATCTGAATATGGGTGCGAATTATCGAATGCTGAAAATTGAAAAAATATAGGTAAAAATGATTAGTTCTAATAGTATAAATAATTTAATATTAGTCTAATTATATTTGTATTAAAATTGCAACAAAAGCTTTAAGTCATTGTTACTTAAAATTTTGGAGTAAGTATTATAAATGTCTAATGTTTAATAGTAAAATGAATATAAGAGGGTAAAGGTGGTTATTAAAAATGCGTTTCTAAATTCCACGAAACTCGTACAATTCTATTTGGAAGACAACCCGAAACATTAAGAAACCAATGATTACCAAACAAATTATCAAAAATAGTCAGGGCGATTGGATGACAGATGACAAGGATAAATGTGAGGAATTTGCCAATTATTTAGAAGACATTTTCACGAACAATTCACCAATACCAGTTCCTGTCGAAATTCAAGGACCACTTAACAAATCAGATCAAGTCAAATTTACCATATCCCAGGTGACAAATATAATAAATGAGCTAAACTTCAAAAAATCTCCCGGAGTTGACAACATAAGTGGACAGGCACTTAGATCGTTACCATTAAGCGGTCATTAAGGCATCCTTCACATACTCAACGCAATCGTTCGACTAAATTATTACCCTACTTCCTGGAAAAAAGCAAAAATCATCCTTATCCCTAAACCCGGAAAAGAACTATCTAAAATTAACTCATACAGACCCATCAGCCTGTTACCAATCCTTTCCAAAATTTTTGAAAAACTCTTATTGGAACATTTGAATGCGGATATTACTAGACTAAAAATCATCCCTCAACATCAATATGGATTCTGATCAAACCACAGTACAATTGAACAAATTCACAGAGTTGTAAACGAAATTAAAAATGCTTTAGAAAATAAATCAATCTGTACGGGAATTTTCCTCGACGTATCTCAAGCTTTCGACAAAGTCAACCATAATGGTTTACTCTACAAAATATACTCCTTACTACCAATTCCACAAAATTCTAAGTAGCTACATTACCCGTAGAAAATTCCAGGTTCAATTTGGTAAGGAGTTCAGTTCGTTGCGAACCATAAAAGCAGGAGTACCACAAGGCAGTGTTCTGGGCCCACTATTATACTTAATTTTTACAAGCGATCTTCCAACAAACGATCAAATTACAACCACCACATTTGCAGATGACACAGCTCTACTTTACTCCAACAAAGATCCTAAGATAATCCAACGTCGCCTACAGGAACATGTAAATGGCATAGCTAAATGGTGTGACCAATGGGGAATTAAACTCAATGATGAAAAATCAATCCAAGTCACGTTTACTCTAAGAAAAATCACAAGTGCAAGGATCAGAATCAACGACAAATCCATACCATACCACAAAGCAGCTCGGTCAAATATCTGGGAATGCATCTTGACCAAAAATTAACCTGGCGTGAACACATCTCGAAGAAAAAGGAACAAATGAATATAATATTTAAAAAACTATACTGGCTCGTTGGAAAAAAATCAAAATTAAAATTAGAAACAAAAATCATTATATACAAATCTATCATAAAACCTATATGGACGTACGGAGTTCAACTTTGGGGTTCCGCTAAAAATTCAAATTTACAAATTATAGACCGCTGCCAATCGAAAATTTTTAGAGCCATCACTGGCGCTCCTAAGTACGTGCGAAATTCTATAATACTTAGAGATACCGACACTGAAACAGTCAAAGAAGTCACTTCGAAAATTAGTAAGACCTACAAGAAAAAATATCCGAATCAATCAGCCAGGATGATCTTAAAAGCCAAACGTTTCACAAGACTCAAGCGAAATGATCCACTGAATCTAATGGAGTAAATACGAAACCAATAGTCGAGGCCAATGATGGTCCCACCTTCCACATCCAATTCTACACAAAGGTGTGGAGAGGAATAATTACTTTAGTTTCTTTAGATTTAGTTTTAGACTTAAGAGTTGTAATACATTTTGTTAGAGATATATTTATATCTAATTCTGATGATACCAAATGATACCAAAAAAAAAAAAAAAAAAAAAAATCAACGAAAAATCCATTGATTTGTGAGATATGTACTCACGTAAAAAGTAGAGAACATATTAAGAAAGATTAATAATAGTGAAGATCATAAGGATTCAGAAATAAAGAAATTATTAATAAAGTGATATATAAAAGTAAAATTACTATATGGGGAAATTATTTTAGAATAACTTCTCACCTCTATTGATATTAGAGCGAATTTCACAAATATTTCATTGAACAAATTGTAAAGAACCAAGATAATTTTAATTTAGCATTTGACGAAATTATTTGTCGGACATTTTAGGAGAAAATTGTTCAGAAATTCCATCTCTATTGAATGAAAATAAATTGAAAAAGGAAAACATCGACGAGAAAATGGGAATGTTATAGAGATTAGAACAGATGATGTCCATTGTTTCTCTTTACAATAGACGCTTTCAATGGGAAGTGAAAATGGTGTGAAAATCATCAATCTTGACCCCCGTTTATATAAAACAAGGTTCTGGAAAATCAGCCAGTAAAACAAGCAGCGAGGAACTTTTTGCACAATCCTTTCGATTAAAACGGGAAAATTATTAAACAACAATGAACACAAGTGAACGTTTTTGATTGTAGAAATTTGAAAAAAAATTGATGAAAGTTTTAAGAAAAAGTAACGAGTATGATAAATGATATTTGATCGAACAAAGGATTTTTAACAAAGAAAGGAAAAATGTTTTTGACAAATTGAAAATTTTTTAACGCGTTCTATTTGCAATGAAGAGGAAAATTAATTCGGGAAGGCAAATGAATTGTTGCCACTTAAACTTTGCCAATTAGAATAACGACGTTGATATTGTAATTTGTGAAATAAATTTGGAGAATGATTTGTGTTATAAGTGGGATTCTGATTGTTTGGGTAATGATGACACTTGAGACGGGAGGGTTTGATTGTAAGAATAACAGTGCTACTTACGGGGATGCGGTGAGTTCGACATCTCCGATGGAGCATGAGATATGGCCACGTGGTGAACAGACATTGGAAAGCCACTTTCAAGCTTCGCTACCAATAGCACTACACGTTCTTGTGTCGCCTTCAAAGTTGCCACGGCTATTTCATGAGTCACATTTTCCAAGTTTACGTCGCCATCCTGCAACAAAAAAATTAAAATTATGTTTTTATCGTTCAACGTTCCATCGATAGAAGAGTCATTAATAAATTTTTACATAAAGCAAGAAAGACTTATTCTTAACAATTAAAATAAAGCTTTTTTTAACTTCTTGATAAGTATGACTGTATTTTATGAACATATTTCGGTAGAAGAAAAACGAGACACAATATTATTTTCGAGTTCAAAATAAAGTTTAAAAAATATCGTCAAGTTCAATAAAGTCGGTCTTAATTATGACTTAAAACAGTAAAAAGTTATCAAAACACTCGCGTCAAAATAACAGAAGTAAAGGGTCTAGATTTAGAATATTAGTAGAAATCCCATTTCATTGTCTCGGCTCCCGAATGAACCTTTCTCTCAAAACTATTACACTATTGCAATGTACAAAACTACAGCGAAATTAAAATTTGTTCAATTGCACGAAACCCAGTTCCTCCATAATCAAGTATAACCATTGTGTATCTATGCACTTATTATTAAAATATCTGAATTTCAACTTTATAATTAAACCATTTTCTTTTAGTTCGCCAAATTTCTCACTACTCGATATTCGCTCACTAATGTATTTATTTGTGAATACGTATTTCGGATTTTCAGGTTTACAATATGTGAAAGCCAAAAAATTTAATACGCACTTATAAACTTAACTTAACCATTTTCAGATATATCTATCAGAGTTTAAATTTTTAAGCAGACCCCAAGTTTATGTTTCTAATATTAAATCAACTTTGTTGTATAATAAAGGGTAATTACGTTTCGTCTTTAACGGTATTTTGATAATTACATTTTAAATTTCGATTGTTTGTTAGATGTTTTGCCGTACAAACTTAACCACCCTTTTTTCACTCTTTTAGGGGAGGAATTATCGAAAACCCTATCATATTATATATACTTTCCAAATTTCATCGACACAAATATGCATTTATATTTGAAAATACAACGTTAAACGAAAAAAAAATATGTCCTTCTTTATTTTGATTACCATGACTAAAAAGCATTTCGATTTCGCTCATTTAGACGTTGTACAGACAAAATTGTTGGAAATGGGTGGAAAGCTTGAAAGTAAATTCAAATATTTTATTTATTTTCAATAACAATAATTGGTTTTCAAATTGTTCTAAATACCGAAGAAAAGCTTGGAAGATTTTATATTTTAATTGATAATGAAATATATCACAAAAAATTGCTCCTTTAATGTTTTTCAGCAGAATAATTAATTGCTCCAGTTCACAATCATTCGTTCATAAAAAAATAGATTTTTAAAACTTTGATTGTTGAAAAACAAACAAAACTTAAAAACTGCCTCTTTGGTATTTGGCATAAGTACCTACTACATAAACTTTCATACTAATTAAGTGAAATGACGTTATTTAAAATGCTATTATTAAAATGATAGAACAAAAACAGGTAATTATTATTAATTAATTATTTATTTATTAATTGCACTTATTAAATTCAAAATTTCGATTGTTGATTGATCAATTGCAACAATACTTTACTTTGTTAAAATAAAATATTTTTATATCTAAAATTAAAGTAGCCTAAGTTGCTTCGTATTACATCAGCTACCTGCCAATAAAAGTCCCATCAAAATTGGTTCAGCCATTTCAGAGATTAGCCGGAACAAACAGACAGACAGACAAAAATTTAAAATCATGTTATTTTGGTGTATGTACCGTATATACTCATATATGCATGTAGTAAAAAGCGGTTATTTCAATATTACAAACAGACACTCCAATTTTATTTATATGTATAGATATAGATTAAACTTTATTTAGATTTAGTGGTTCATAATGCATTTTTACAACAAAGTAGCAACTATACAGGCAAATATATGAATTTAATTCTATACAATTTTTTTAACCATGAAACACTTAGGTACCCCTCTGGAAATATTTTTTTAAGATCAACATAATATCTTTTAAAAGCATAATTTTTTTCAGAGTGTTTAAAATTGTACCAAAGAATAAAAATAAAAACTTTTTCCGCCCTAATAAGCGATTGCTATTCTAGTCCTAAAAATGTACATAAATAAATTCACAAAAAAATAATTTTGGGTTTGGGTGAATATTCATTTTATGATTTTTTTTCTACTTTTTTAAAATAATATCAATCGAAAAAATAATTGACTATAAACTATCAATGAGAACAATAGATTTTTTTGGGCAATATGCACTAATATTTGAAAACAGCACACACATTTCTCAATGCAAGAAGATATTAGCCACTGAGATTGCGAAATTTATAGATACTCAATTATTTCGATTATTGAAATTTTGAAAATTTTACGAAGCCACTCCCATCAATGTCATTTTCTTAAACGAATACATATGTATGCAAATATGTGTATACTGAAGTCATTCGGAGCCAATTAGTACACGAATTATAATTAAAAGGTTTAATTTAAAAATACTTTAAAATAGATAGCAAAAACCTAAACCTAAATTAACAAAGTAAGAAAAAAAATTTCATTGCAATTAATGGTAAATGAAATAATTAACTGAGAATAATATAAGAACTAAGTGTAATAATTGGAAATCATATTACATGCAGTTGCATGGTTGCATATGCAACTGCATATAATTTTATTTCTATAGCGTTATTGCAAATTTAAGTACTTTTTCATTTTAAAAGTTGATTTCGTTAGTTATTCGTGTTTGGCGTGTTGTATTGTGCCGTCAGCACGTCCCACTTACGTCAAGCTCTGAAAGTATTCTACCCAATATTGCATCACATTACCTGGCTAGCCCAAGAATTATATCAAATTGCAGAAAAGATCAGAAACGAGAACGGGATATATATATCAGAACAGAATACTCAATAAATTGATTTCTTCTACAAAAAAGTGCTTTTTAAAGCACTATGGCGACTACAAGCATATAAAGAGCAACTATCAAACGTAAGACTACCCCCAGAATCGATTTTAACAGGGTGGGGTATTTGGTACAAAGCTTTATTGTTTAATGCTCCATTTTTCGAAGCCATAAAAGAAGTAGTTGGAAAATTTGAAAAATCATACACCACCATTGCAATCAATTCAAGCCAGCGGGTACTTGACGATCCTTCAATCCACAAAAAATATGCAACACATTTCAGCATTATACGCGATGTAATTGAGAAACTGTAAACATTCCTCTATGCAAGTTCATGGAAATATTCGAAAAAATGATTAAAGAGAATAACGCCCTTTCGAGTAACTATTGTAATAGATTCGTGGCAAATTAAATGCAGTTTTGTATAAAAACCCTGGTTTTGAAGAAATAAAGAAAATTAATGCATTTATCAACGGCACTTCTGAAGAAATCTCCGGTAGTTCCGCCAAATTTCAAATTCTGTCCGGTAACGTAAGTTGACGTCGAAAGATCATTTTCAGCCGTTTACCTTTGGGGCCGTTCATAAAATACGTCACGCTTAAATACGCTTTTTCTGATCCCCTCCCCCCATTGTCACGCTGTGTCACACTTTCTGTGACCCCCCTAGAAATATTTCATCACAAAACTAAGACCCTACTCCCCCTGAATATGATAAATTTCAATTAAAAGTGCACAAATTTCTATATATTTAATATTTACTAAATACGAAATGAATGACGTTTTATCATGATAAAAATTGAAAAAGAAAAATAGTCGAAAGAAATATTAATTTAAAATTTTTTGACGAACGGCGAACGTCACGTTACCGAAGACCCCCCGTCCCCCTGTCACATCTTGTCACACTCAGCAAGACCCTTTCCCCTTGTATGCGAATGTATTTTATGAACGGCCCCTTTTTGGTCTATATGGTCCAATTGTGGATCTAAACCATCCAAGTTCCAATTCAAATACACACAGAAAATTTATGGAGAATAGGTCTGGCGGTTTAGGGTATTGTTCAGTATTGTACATAAGTACAGAAGAATTATATATATTCAGATAAATATAATGTGAAAATTAACGTAAATTGTAATAATAAATTGTTTTTAATTGTGCATATGTTATGCATATTTCGCCCTTTTTTAGTGCACATTTTGACATTTTGATAGTGCATATAATCCGATATCTAGTAGTAATAATATAATAAGGAATGCAAAAAAAGTTTATTCCTTAGTATTAGATAAGTACCTAAAGAGTCATTGAAATATCCTTCTTCAGGGTTGATTCACCAAACCAATTAACTCTGGACCAATTAACTGGATTTTTTTCAAACCACAATCGCATTGCTTCCCGCTACAATACTATAATCAAACGTGTTTCAGTCATGAGAATACTCATATGAATAACTAAATGCCTATGCAATTCAGCGAAAAACTATTTAAAATAATTCACCAGCCGCTTTTTGAGGAATATAATTGTTGGCATTTCATATAAAACTATGAAGTTGTAATACTAGAATACGAATGGAAAAATGGCCCAGTATTTCAAGCAGAAACCTTGGAAACTATCGTATGGCTGAAGGAAAACTTTGAGAAGAAAAGATTATAATAAAACGATAAGAATATTCTCAGATAGCTAAGTTGCAATTGAATTGCAACAGACGAAGTACAAAAAAAAATTATATTTTCATAAATCCATGTTGTTTAAGTCCTTGTCTTTTTAAATATAATAATTAAATTGTAGGCAATAAGGACGAAGCTTATTGTGGAATATTGTATTAAATTTTATTTTATGCTATTTTTTCAATGTTATATATTTTCATTATAGAGCCCTGAAGAAGTCAGGAATGACTGACGAAACGTTGGCGATAAAATAAATAATATTCCACACGAAGTTTCATCCTTATTGCCCACAATTTAAATATTATATAATCATATTTTTTTTCATAAAATTCATATTTATTTTCATACAAAGTCTTATGCTACGGAAAAAAAATCATCAGATATTACTTTATTATATTATTGAAATTTTCTAAATTTTGCTTACAATGTATGATGAAAATTGATAATATAACTTAAATTATGAATTTTGAGTAAACAAATTTCTTGTCAACTTGAAGACTTTCATGAATATTGATTCTTATTACAAAACAATCAATGAAAGCTTAGCGACATATAATTTACAATTACACCAAAAAACCATTAACGTTATATATTTTTTTTTTATAAAAAACTTGACAAGTTTTTTTTTAAATTCAGTTTGATGAAAACGTTAATATTAAAAGCATACTCGTAAGTACGAGATAAAAGTTAAACTTTATGTGAAGTTTGGTATTTAGAACGATTGCAATTTGAACATAATTTTAAGTAAAACAGATTTAAAACACCGTGGATTTTAAAGTTTAATATACTGACAAAATGAACAAAGTTTCAACGAAAACAAAACAATCAAAAGCGAGCACATTTTTGAAAGATTTAGCAAAAAATATAAGTAGAAGGTTGTTAAAAAAATGACCTGAAACGAAGGTAAATATATACATACCAATAAGGCTTGAAAAGTTTATATGACTAAAACTTTATGATAGGATATAAAATAACACAGGGCTCAATCATTTTAATGAAACATTTTTATGAACTCGAAAACTTTTCAATTTGATTTTTTTTTTGCATTAAAACACTTTTAAAAAACTTTGGGAATCGCTAAATTGAATTGTTACCAATAATTATATTTTCAGATAAAATCCATGCTTGGGAAATGACAATGGAATATTTCAAAGGACAAGGAAACGGAAATAATCATCAGTGGGGACGTGCTGTCACTGTTTTTTTTCCGTTTATGATATATTACAAAGAAAATGTGACATAAATGTGAGAATGATTTTTTCCTTTCATAAAACCTACTATGTACAATACACATATGTATTCGTTTTCTCATTTAGAATTAAAACTTTATCATTTCATTCTAATAAAAATGAAAATATTTTTCAATTTCAAATAAGTTTTAAATCACATGCTTTATGTTAGACATTCTTTAATTTTCCTCGAGGAAAATGGGTTGACGTGTAAAATTACTAAATAGGAGAAGTGTTGATGGTAGTACTTTAATTTTCAACGAGCAGCAACTAGAACTGTTAAAGGGCTTTGCTGAAAAATACAATCAAAAATATCATGTACTGTAACAATTGTGCTACATTTTTCTACTAAAAATATTGCACCATCATTGTTTGGGAATATTGGATAAATTTGCGAAAAGTATTGGTGTAATTACGTAATAAATTAAAAATTTGAGAATTATATTTTCGGAAAAATTAAAATAAAAGTTCAAACTGCACTATAGTCCTATAGATCAACTGTTGGATATAATATGACTTTTTCGGCTGCATACATTCAATCGAAAATACAAGATGTTCACAGTTGCATTTTAAATTTTTAAAAATTGTATGGTCGATGCTATTTTATACAGACTGCAAGAACATAATTCGGATGATCCATACGGGGATTTAAATTACAATGACGACCCACAAAGGATAAAGACTACAAAAAAAAATTTAAAGAAAATATTCAGTAAATTTTTGGATTAGTCTTTGATAGAGCTATTAAAAACCTTTTTTTTTTTGAATACACAAGGTAAAACTTCTACCCTTTAGTTCTACTTCGGAAACATCAAGGAAAGTAACTATGCAAATTTCAAGTTAGTATATCATTCAGATTAGAAATTCTTTTTTCAATTCATTCATAATAACAAAAACTTTCAAACGGAAATCTCTAAAAATTGAATTGATTTTTTTCTGTAAAGTTCAATTGTTGATTCGTACGCGATTGTTGATTTTACTCGGAAGACGAACGTTACTTTAATTAAATCAGTTTTTATATAATCTTTTGTGATTCGTATTATCTTCTAGAAGGTTTAGATCCCATTTAATGTATTCACTAGACTGATAAAAAAAAAATGATGAATTTTTTTCTTAATTATATCGAAAATATTGTTGGAAATGGACAAAAAAAAATCTGTGAAAGTTTAAACTCTTCATATTAATATTAAGAGGTGCCGCATCACAAATTTCGATTTTCCATTTAAGTAACATGGGAACAATATTCTCTTGCACTTTGGAATTTTATAGCTCACGTTGGTGACAATATTTCGGAATGACCAAGGTATATTCTTTAGTTATTTGCATTAAACTGAAAATTTCCTGAATTATTATATTTTCAACATATTTTTTTTTATTTCAATAAAAAAAACTTAGGACCTGTGAAAAATATCAAAAACTTTTATAGAGATAAGTTATAGAAAAAAAAGTGCTCTACAAAATATGTCTTATAAAATTCTCTCATAAAATTGATGGTTGCGTCAAAAAATTGAAAAATATTAAAATTTCTCTTTAGTTAAACTTTGACCTCGAATAACTTTTGAAGGAATAAATATATCAAAAACTTTGTAAGACCACCTTTTTTGTAGATCGTTCAATTTTCTACAAGAATATACCTTGGTCATTCCGAAATATTGTCAACAACGTGAGCTATAAAATTTCAAAGTGCAAGAGAATATTGTTCCCATATTATTTAAATGGAAAATCGAAATTTGCGATGCGGCACCTCTTAATATTAATATGAAGAGTTTAAACTTTCACAGATTTTTTTTTGTCCATTTCCAACAATATTTTCGATATAATTAAGAAAAAAAATTCATCATTTTTTTTGAATCAGTCTAGTTTAGACTTTATACTTTTTTAACTATTTGTAGTTTTTATTAATTTGTTCCTATAAAATAGTACAATTTTATTATGCTCTTCTTCCTATAAAAATTATAACTATGCCTTTAATTGATAATATATACCTCGTGTTTCAGTCGAAAGCTTTTCCAAAGCAAAACATATGTAATCTGGAGAATCAATCGCTTTAAATTTGTGTTATTGTGAATCAGCTATTTTTGATTTTTGTTATTTTTTTCAGTAAAAGAGTCTGATGTTTCTTCCAAAATAATAAAATTAAAAAAAATCGGGTAAACTTCCATTGAAAGAAAGATAATAGAAGTTTTTAAAACTGAAAAAATACATGGTAACAATGGTAAACATTCGAGAACAATGATAAATTTAAAAGTCGTTATAAAACCTTTTTCGGGAGAAATAAGATAATAAAAGGGTTGAGTTTTCACGATAAAGCCATTAGTTTAAAAGCTATTTTGTTAATTTATTCAAAAAAAAAAAAAATAGTAAAAAAATTAAAAGTAAAAGAATGAAATTAAAATACGCGCAGAAAAAAATGATTGCATGTATTTTTACAACTCTTCGTCTCTATTGTCACTTAAATTGAATCGTTGAGATTGAAATAAATCGGAAACATAAATATTCGCTTTGTCTAAAATTTCGTTTGAGTACTTTATAAAATTGTTATATTTTATTCGACTCAAATGAAAAATATTCATTGTAATCAGATCTGCGAAGCTAATAGAGCATGAGAACAGCAAATCGATTCATACATAATTTGTTAATTTTCTCTTATCGAATTTTGAAAGATATAGCAATGAAATGGGACAATTTATTTTGTCGAAACGAAATTGAGAGGAAATGAAAAGAAACTTACCATATTGTCGTGAACAGCGATGAGTTTATCGCCGACCTGGAGACGTCCGTCCACCTGAGCGGCGCCGCCGTCCATAATTTTCGTAACATAAATACCATTGTCACCGGGGATATGTTGATTTCCGATTCCACCCGCAATGCTGAAGCCCAACCCTTTATTTCCCTTGGCCAATTCTATTTCCAATAAACGAACTTTTCTTCTTCGACGAACGCACTGAAAATGAACAAAACCAATTAGTGCAAAGTTAATTAAACCAACTAAATGTGTACGTTTGCTTTTATTTATTGCATATTCCGACTTGTTCATGGTCCTACTTTTGGTTAGCGAGAAAAATATTTTAATCTAGAAACATCGAACAAAAAAGGACACATTTTTTACACGAGAAAAAAATTATTCCCAAGTTGGCACTTATAAAAGCCTATAGTACAAATATCCCATATCCATAAACAGCAAAACCCGAAAATTACAATTTTTAAACCATATTATCAAGGCGAATCATTGTATCTTATCAATTAAGATACAAATATTGTAAAAACTAAGTCAAACAAAAAATTATCCCCCAACTAATTTTTATTAACTTTTTTATGAGAAGTCAATGTAACTCTCATTGGCAAACTCAATTAGCCTTTTTCCTGGGAAGATTAAAAAAAGATCCGCTAAGGGCAGCACCGGTGGGGAGTACATGTGTTTTGAATTCTCTATTGACAACAACGTTAAACATCTAAAATTATTATGGAATTAACGGAAGATGATGTATCTGGGGCGAAATTGAAATTTGCAAAAATGCAAGATCATCTTGTCCGGGACTTAAAATGATGGCTTGCATGTCGTGGCTTACCCGTGTCTGGTAATAAAAATGTCCTAGTTGAAAGGTTAGTTGGTTTGTAAATGTTATCGTATATGCCATTGTGTTTCATACATTTTTATAATTTTAAATAAATTTTGTTGTTGTTATTTTTCTTCATCTATTTAAATAGAATTGAAGAATGCATTGCAAATGGTAATGGTAAGAAAATTTTCATTGGAATTGATGGTGGTAAATGTTTAGCAGATAAACAACAACGCATGAAATTACTTAATCCAACTCAACCAAATTCAACATCCTCCAATTTTCTTACTACAAACTGGGCAAATTTTCCATCTCAAGCTATCCCCCGTTCTTTTTGCTATGGTATTATGTATAATTATATCACTACCGGTCCTATTGATACTTTAGATTTGAATGCAACTTTATCAGACGATGACGAACAGCTTCCAAATTGTGGAAACTCGAAAGCACTTCAAAGAGGAAGACAATATTGTCTGAGTGATTTTGTGTTAAATCTGGAAGATAATGCTAATGATTTGGTATATTACTTAAGAGCAGATGTACAATCTTCTTTCCGAGTCACTGTGAAGTATAAAATAAGAATAGCTTTGGATAAGAATAATAGCAAAATTATAGATGCTCAGTGTCAGTGTCCAGCATCTTTTTCAAAGAACTGTTCTCATATTATTGTTTTACTTTACAAACTTGAGGATTATACTGTACGTTACGGTTATGATGCACTCATATGCACATCAAAGTTAAAAGAATGGAATAAAGGCAAAAAATTAGGCAATAATCCAGACAATATTTTAACTGTTAGCTATCCTACCAAACGAAAACACCTGAAGAAATCAATAATTAGTTTTATTCCGAAAAAAAAGTAAATATTTAAATGATAACCATGATAAAAATCAGTTAACATCTAGATTTGTTAAGAAGGCATGATAATTTTTATTTTTTAACTTTTTTTACCACAATATTTATTTATTCTTCTAGTAATAAAACGTGTGTTTAACATTGTTGTCAATAGAGAGTTCAAAACATATGTACCCCCCCACGGTGCTGCCCCTAGCGGATCTTTTTCTAATCTTCCCAGGAAAAAGACTAATTGATTTTTGGAACTATCGTAATATTTCTTCATACGTTATTTAATTCACCCATTGAACTTTCAGAATTCTTCTGTAACAAATTTCGAAAGCTTATATTCCTTTCAGTGAGGTGTCCATTACTGTCCAAGCTTTTATTTCGTACAAAAACAGTGGGAAAATAAACATTAGAGCATTTTGTTTTTAAAATCAATGTTTATGTCACGCATGCAAAAAACTTGCTTCATTTTTAAAAGCGTTATTCGTGCTTATGATATTCGATTTTTAATTTCAAGACTTGGCTATCATCTATCGTTGATTACAATTATAAGGTATCTTAATTTGTGTAAATGTTCGAGATGTAGTTTACGAAAATTTCCAGCTCTTGAATATTTTTATTTTTCTTATGTAATCTTGCATTTGGTTTTGTTGTTGTTCAGAGTTTGTCCCTATTTCTTGCAATATTATATTGGCTTATTCTTTAAATTTTTCGAACTTGTAAGAACTAAGGTATCGTTTGCACATCTGATACTATTAACGAGTTTTCTATTTATCAATATATCTGCATTGCTTCCTTCTTAAGCGTCTTTCCAGATTTGTTCTGTGTATAAATTAATTAATAACCAAGGAAAGCAGAAAGCAGTTATGCCTTACCCCTCTTTTGATTTCCATTCCTTCTGAAACTCGACCACCTAGTAAAATATAAGCTGTTTTCAGGCAACATAGATTAACTGTGATCCGATTATCTTTGTTATCAATTTCTGTATCTTTCTGCATTTGTAACCATTTTTTATGCTAAATTCTGTCTTTATCATATTTTACATTGCATCACATCCTGAATCAAATCTTTAGTAAAATTAAATTTTTTGATACAATTTTATAATCGAGTTTTATGTCTATGTTCTATATAATTTTTGATTGAAATTTAGCATGGACATAATTTCATAAGCAAATTTGAAATTGAACTGTTAAACATGAACACATAACAAAACATTATACGTATGCACTTTGAATGAATGTCCTTCTAGCAATGTCGTTCGTTTTAATATGGGATGCATTTAATTTCATTAATACAAGCTATTGGAATAAACAGTTAAATTTTCCAGCTATTTTAATTCTCAATCAACAACTGCTTGAGAAAAAATCAGTGATATCCTCTAAATATTATTGATTACGAGTACAACTACGAACCTACGAACCAAAAATTCTTAAATCTATAAAATTGAATAATTTTTTTTTGCCTGAGAACAAAACTGGTACTTTTGATTTAAAATCCTGGTTGCTCTCATCCATGGTGTAGTAAATAATTAATAATGTTCTTGGGAATGTTGTTGGTATTTATTTCCAACTTCTTTAGGAGAACTAAAACATAATAACAAGGCATATTGTTCAAAGCCAAATAACACAATATAATTTTGGCTGTTCAGTATTTTATTTGATTTAAATTTTACTTCTAGTCATTTAACATAGACTTTTATTGACAATTTAACTTATTTAAAATATGCATATCAAAATTTATGAATTGACTTTTTCAAACGTTTTTAAACTAAATTAATCCAGTTTGAATTGTCTGGCAGAAAATCTTATTTAGTACTGACCATTAAATAGATTTAAATATGAAAGAAGTTATTGTTTTACAATAAAATGGGATCCTTGTTTGAGTTAAAAGTTAAATATGTATATATACAGAAAAAAGGACAATGTTCTTTAATTATCTTTGCCTCATCTCATAAATCTCATTTGCAATTACATTCCGAGTTCTAATTCCTTTAACGTACTGTTAATACTACGTTAATACCACAATATTACAGTTTTTGTAATTTTTTGTTACAGGGTAGAAGTAATAGGCTTAGGATTAGTAGCCACAATCATTGAGCTTTAGCCGAATGAAGCTTTTGAATAAACACGTAATTTCAAAAACAAATACTTATGCACAATTATTTTGGGTTTTTCTCTTGGAAATATAAAAGAATTGTTTCCAAGGGACTGAATTTAAAATATAATAGTACCTTCATTTATGTGGTATTCTATTCTATTATTTAAACATTTTTTTTAAATTTCCCTAATATTTGTGCGTTTGTTTTGAGAATAAACTTTTTTAACTCAAGCAAACATTACACTAAACTAAATAAAAGATATAGATAAAGTAGTTTATATGGGTATTTTTACCTTCAAAAAGTATATGTGGAGTAATTTTTAAAATCAGATGTTTGAGAAGTCACAGAAAAAAACCCGTATACCGAGATTATATTTTAAATTCTGTGCTCTGTCATGTGTTGAAGTGGCTGAAATAGTTGGTCGTCAAAATGTTTAAAATATAAGTTACCAAGTCATAAAACATATATTTCAGTTTGTCAACATTTGCCAGATAAAGTTTTTGCAGAAAAAAACCGTCTAAAAATCATAAAATTTTATGGTCTCGTATAAAACAGATTACAGACCAAAGTCTTCACTATTTAAATTTTTCACTTGGCATGATAAATACGAAATATTTTAAAAAATTTTTGCAATAAGTGATGCAACTTTATACGAAGATAAAGTGACAATACTAGTAAAATAATTCAAATGGACTTGGAAAACTTGAATAATTATTTTCTATAACCAAACGTAGTTTAAAGTAGTTACAAAAATAATAATTTTCTTCTGTCGTTAGATGTAAACAATAGTAAAATGATGTCACAAAAACGACAGCGTATTTGCTTAGATTGGTTGATACATATATGTTTGGGCTGTAAAACTCAAAGTCGTTTCAATTTTAATGTCAAACACATACAATCTGATTTTATTTCGGCACATTATTAGAATATTTATCGAATTTTCTTACTTGAAATCACCTTTCAGAAAAGTGCTTTCTCAACGGAAATGCTAATTTTCTACCTTCAATAACAAAAATAAATTGTATAAAACATTCTTGAGAATATTGTAATCCTTGTCAAATTTAACTGCAGGCAATAAAAAAATAATGGAATTGGTTTGTTTCTTGCAGATGTAGATTCGAATTTCATAATAAACTGGATATTTTCGTTCTAAAATTGTAGTAACTTTTTCAAAATTGAAAAAACCAAAAATAGTTTATTGATAAACTTTGTAACCAATTAATTTTGAGAGGAAAAAATATATAAAGTCAAAAGTTAAAAAAAATCAGTAAATTAATATACCTACTTTAATTTTACGAATCCGAATTTTCTATAACTTATTCTAACATAGACGAGATTTTTTAAAAAGTTTAACACTGATCTACCTTTATTTACTTTACAGTAAGGCTAAATTAATCATATCAAAGAAAACTTATAACCAATGATGCAAGGAATTAAACTGTAGATTTTCTTAATACACTGGATCATACTGGTTTTCTGCCCATACATCTTTTATATTCTATATAAATATAAAACAAAGTCGTGTTGGTTTGACTATTTATAAGTGAAGAAAAACTGGACCAAATTTCAGGATCTATGATTTGTTGGATTCGTCTACCTCTAAATTAACAAAATAACTATTAGAATATCAGGAAAACTATGAATAAAATACGTTTACAAATAAATTAGGTTTGACATATTCTGCAATTGTTTGAACACGGAATGCACACGTATACATTACCAGAGGATCCGGTGAATTTTGAACCACTTAAAATTGAATTGCAAAAATTAATTGATATCGGTAATACTGCCACGTTTTTAACGATGTATAAAATTACTCATACTTATGCTTAAATATAAAAAAATTATATGTTTTTTTTTTAAATAAAATTTTTATTTTAAATTAATGAATAATAATAAAGGATGTTTCAATAAGATCGTAAGATTTCAGTGTTCAATAAAACATGGTTTTCTGTAGCAAAGTATTGAGCTATTTATTGATTTAGAAAATATATATTTGGGAATTATGTAAGAAACATTTTTTTTTAAATAGCCGCCGCGACTTTGCTGGGAATTGCATTCCCATTTTGATGAAATTTTCAATTACGTTATTGAATACATGTTGCTGTATTTGTTTGATACAGCGTCTAATTTCGGTTTCAATGCTTCGGTGGTTGTCGACTGATTGGCATAAACCTGTAACTTCAGATAATCCCACAACCAGAAATCTAAAGGCGTTAAATCGCAAGAACGTGGAGACCAATTTTGGTCACCAAATCGGGAAATGACACGATCAGGAGCAAAGTCGTGCAAGATCGTCAATGTATAATGGGCGATATGGTATGTGGCACTGTCCTGCTGAAACCATATCTCGTCAAGATCAATAGCTTCCAAATGAGGCACAAGAAATTGTATTCAAATCACGATTACGTTGGCCATTCACCGTTATTGCATTACCTTCTTCGTTTTCGAAGAAAAATGGTCCAATTATTCTTCCAGACTATTATACACACTTGTAGAAATTTCTTGTATATTTTTGTAAAAAATTGAACGATCTACAAAAAGGTCTCTTATAAGTTTTTGATATAAATAAGAATAGTTTAGGGAATTAATATTATTAATTTAAAACAATAAAATTACGAATATTTTCAGATTAATGCAAATAACTTAGGACCTGTGAAAAATATCAAAAACTTTCATACAGATAAGTTATAGAAAAAAAAAGTGCTCTACAAAAAATGTCCTATAAAATTTTCTCATAAAATTGATGGTTGCGTCAAAAAATTGAAAAAATATTAAAAATTCTCTTAAGTTCAACTTTGACCTCGAATAACTTTTGAATGAATAAATATATCCAAAAACTTGTAACAGACCTATTTTGTAGATCGTTCAATTTTCTACAAGGACATACCTTGGCCATTCCGAAATATTGTCACCAACGTGAGCTATAAAATTCCAAAGTGCAAGAAAATATTGTTCCCATGTTGTTTAAATGGAAAATCAAAATTTGCGATGCGGCACCTCATAATATTAAGAGCTTAAACTTTGACAGGATTTTTTTTTGTCATTCCCAACAATATTTTCGATATAATTAAGAAAAAAAAATCATCATTTTTTTTGAATCAGTCTAGTGTTCATATGTGATCCTTTCTTGCAGTGGCTTAAAATTTGTTTCGAAATTTAAGCATTTTCGTCATGAAAGTTATTTGTAAAGTTTAAAGTTGTTGTTGAAGTATTTTTCTTTAGATTTAGATCTTTCGGAACAAGATATAAGGAAGATACACCCAAGAAGTAGAAATGTAGAAATTTTTAGAGATATAACAAATTTTCTCAAAATTTGATTAGAAATGTATATCTTGAAGGTAAATTATTAAAGGTACAGCAAGGGATGTTGCGAGTTGCTAAGGAAACGGTATTTAATGTTTCAAGAACATATCTTAAAATAGATGATAAAATTCAGATCTCAGCTTTTATTTTTTTTAAATAAGAAGACAATTCAGGTTGTTTAAGATCGGTTTTTTTATTTAATATTTTTATTATTCAATTAGCTATTAGCTACGTTTCGTTAGGTATTGTAACTTCAGCAGGCTTCTTGATTCACAAAAAAAAATTGAAAATATTATATTTTTGTGAATCAAGAAGCCTGATGAAGTTACGATACGTAACGAAACGTAGCTAATTGAATAATAAAAATATTAAATAAAAAAATCGATCTTAAACAACCTGAATTGTCTTCTTATTTAAAAAATATCTTAAAATCCAATTTATTTATTTACAGCCATTTTAATATAGACTGGCAGGACAACGTCTAGCGAGTTCAGCTAATGGTTTATATTTGATAACATAGTTTGGAATAATATTTTACGATAAAAAATTGAAAAATACAATTTTTGGAACTAGTTTTGTAATAGTTTACTTTTCAATTTGTCTGTACTATGAAATATTTTAATGTATAGTTTTTTTTAACGATTTGAACTGTCTCTAAATTTTATAATAATATTAGTATTGTTAGTAAAAATTTTGATGTTAAAAATTTTATAAAGAGAATCTATGATAACATAAGTTAGAAAATTTACATTACAAAATTATCTGTACCTTTATTTTTGAATCAAAATATCCAAAGTAAAATTGTGCAAGTGGCGTATTGAGATAAAATTGTGTTGAAATTATTGTTTTCATATGAAAAAAATAATGACTAAATTTCATACCAAATGAAATACATGTCACGTTTTATTTTAAGAGATGGAGGAGTTTAATAAATGTCCGTTCGGAGAAATTTTTCGTTTTGTTTGCAGAAAAAAGTTCAACTGTAATAGCAAATGGTGGTTTCTTTTCCATTTTCCTTTAAAGATTTCTGTTTGTCCTGAATTTTCTATTTAACAAAGGACTCCTTTCAATGTATGCAGTCGCACAAAAACCTGAATATTTTTGTGTCAATTTGCATATTGCCCTCGGTGTATTTCTTTTTGTCGTTCTGTTCGTTACCAATGTTTTCCTATTCAACTATGCATGTTGTATATTTTATACAAGAGAGAACATCCTAACAAATATGTAACAAGACTTTCAAGTCTACCTTCATCATTATATGCAGCTGTATTTGATTTTGCACGCGATGTATTTTCCCCAATCATTGATTGTCGTATTTTCGAGTTTTAGATTTATTGTATTTTCGAATAATCACAAGCAATATGTAAAAATCAATGCAAGGATAAAGATAATGCTTTCTGTTTTATTTTTTGATCATTAATTTCATGTTGTAATTTAAAAGTAACATAAAAATTTTATTATTCTTAAGTAGCTGTTTGTAAAACTGGTAAATATTGACCTAAAAACTTTTTTTATATTTTTTTTTGGCAACAAATTTCAAAGACAAATATTTTCTTAACGAAAAGCTTCCGATAATTCTTGATAATTCTCTAAAAATATGTTGATATATGATCATACTTCAATACTTTTTACACTATTCAATTCATTCAAAATTTCAGTGATCACATAAATATCAAGCTTTAATTTCTATGATATAATTTACGCTAAAGATGGAATTTCTTGAAAAAATTGAAAAATAATATATTTGTAAATGGTAAGATGTGTAGTTTTCACATTAAAGATTGGAAATAAAATAGAAAATATCATAACTGTAAACATTGTTAGGATGGTTTCAAAGAGTACATATAGCAATGGCGTGCATAGAGATTTTAGACAGGGTAGGCAGAAATTTTTAAAAACTAATTTAATATAATCAAAATGATGAGTAAATAATGAACCCTATACCGATTAGCCAACAAAATTTTAAAGTGTGAATTTTCCGATTTTTTTTTGACAATCGATGAAAAATCGTTCGTAGACGTATGAGAAAGAAACCGATTTGTTTGTGACAAAATAGTTTAACGGTAATAAATTAATTAATTAATTAGTCATTGATATAGTAAAATGTTAAGTAAATATGGTTCAAAGCGACATACCATAACAAAAATGCGAGAAAATGTAGGAAACGGTTGGTTAAATGTAAAACTAAAAAAAAATAAGGAAAACTAAACAGAACCTCCCCCACTTCGAAAAAAAGTGGAAAAAAAAGCAATTATGATATTAATTTTTTTCCTCGAATTATATTTTCCCAAAATTTTACAAAATAACAAAAATCGAAACATAATTAAACAGGCTTTTTTCCCAAATTTTTTAATCGTTTGTGAAAATCAACCTTTCACACAAAAAATTTTTGAAAAAATATATATACGAAGTAGAACATTAAGAGTTATTTGAAATTTGGAAAATATTTTCCATACTTTCTGATCCAGCCAATTTTTCCAAACTAGTAAAAATCAATACAATATTAAACAGGCTTTTCACACATAAACTTTCATCGTTTGTGAAATTCAACTTTTCACACCAAAAATTTTTGAAAATATATATACGAAGTAGATATTAATTTTTTTCCTCAAACTATATTTTACCAAAATTTTATAAGATAACAAAAATCGAAACAATTAAACAGGCTTTTCTCCCAAATTTTTTAATCGTTTGTGAAAATCAACCTTTCACACAAAAAATTTTTGTAAAAATATATATACGAAGTAGAACATTAAGTGTTTTTTGAAATTCGGAAAATATTTTCCTTTTACTTTTTTTTAGTTTTAGTTTTAACCAACCGTTTCCTAAATTTTCCCTCATTTTTGTTAATGTATGTTGCTTTAAACTTAATTTTTGTAACACTTTATTATATCAATGACTAATTAATTAATTTATCTTATTTATTTAATAACCGCTTAACTATTTTGTCACAAACAAAGCTGTTTCTTTCACAAGCCTCTGCGAACGATTTCCCATCGATTAGGAAAAAAATATTTCGGAAAATTCACACTTTAAAATTTTATTGGCTAATCAGTATAGGGTAAATAATGATGTTGATATTTTCAACCACAAATATCCATAGACAGACTCATTTTGTAAACTTTGTTAAAGAAATACAATATAATCGTCAGGATTAAATAATACAGATAATGGAAAATATATATTAAATTTTTTTAGAATTAAATAATAACAATTTACGTAGATTACTGATCGTTAAATCGATTATTGAAATCAATTAAATTCAAATTTGTAATAGCAGCGTTAATGAATAAGAAACGATGCTACTTCGGTAATTATCGTACTTTTTCGTGTTGTAAGAAGACAGCGTCTTTCTATGAGGTTGTGTGCGTGCGTATGTGTAGAATTGTATATTGGTATTATTGTTTTTATACGAACGCACACATTGACACACATATAACTATTAGTGCACACATATAAATATTTAGGCACGAATAGTTTGTGTCTTTCCCGCTGCTGAACTCAGTAGCGCTAGTGTATCGCAATGCAAATATTACCAGTCGCTTACTTGAAATTGAACGAATGAACAAACTAGCATAATCTTTATACTATATAGATGATATCCGTTAAGATTTTTTGTTTATTGATATTTGATAGTACTCGTAAATAAAATAAAACTAGATATCAGAACAAGATTATAAATATTAATCTGAATTATGTAGAGTAGGCAGTGTCTTTTTGTCTATATGGAATGCACGCCACTGATACATACCAAGTGGTTGCATTAAAAAAGAGATATAAAATTTAGGTTATTGTAATCTGGTTTTGAAGCAAGTGTTGAACAACATTTACCCCAAAGTAAACAGCTTTTCTCGCATAGTGCATCACTTACCAATTTCACGGTGTTTCCGGCGCGCTTAAGGGCGTCAACGGCGGTGGCGTGTGGAACTTCGACCACAGAGACGTCGTTCACCTGAAGGATGCTGTCGTTGACACGAAGACGCCCGTCGGTGGAGGCTGCTCCACCGGGTATCAATTTTGTTATATAGATAGCAGTGTCATCCCCGATGTGAGGGTTGTCGGTACCACCCGCAATACTGAATCCAAGACCAGCACTTCCACGCTCCAATACAATTTCCTCGTAGTCCCATTCGTCATCGCCGTTTAGCTGCGAAAAAAAAAATCGGATATTGAATATCACAGCATGCCAACATTGGTTCTTCTTCTATAAATCAAAGGTTTTCTTTTCATTTTTTTTTTAACAGCATGACTTCTATATTTTCAATGAAATGTTTTCGTGCAAGAAAAATAAATTCCCTCAATTAGACATACCGAATTTAATATTTTTAATAAAGACATAAAAAAGCTCTAATTAAAAGCTCATCCAGTCTACAAGTAGCAGCTATGATAAACCCATACATTTTCAATATTAAAGTTAACATTCATTATTAACTAGAAGTTAAATTATAAATAACTAGTGAATTGAAGGGCCATGAACTTTCACCGTTGGAGATCTAGGAAGGATACAAGAGGCGTAGGTGAGGGTTAAAAAGTCACAGACCAACCATAGATTTGGTTACTTGAAAAAATTAAGGAAAGTCTTTTAGGAATAGAAGGAAATAAGATGATCAAAGACAAAGAAAACGTGAATTGAAGTAGATCATGGAGATTCACAGCTTGTATTCTGTTCCGGAAAGCTGGATATTACTTTGGTCAAGTAAATTATTTAAAGCCAATTATTAAACCAAGGCAACGGTCAATGCAAAGGTTGTTCATAAGATTCTTACAAAATACTGAATACAACTAAATAGAATGCAAGAGAATTCCTATAAATAATAGATGAAGTTGAATAAATATGAACTTTGCTTTGAAATTTGCTTTGATGACAGAAAAATATATTAAAAAGATAAATATATTATGAATAAAATGGTTTTATTATTAATGAAAGTATTTATTTTGAAATATGCGATTGTACCTTAGAACGTTTTTTTTTAACTTTAAATCTTATATATAAATTTACTATTTTGCCGTGCGTCCGTGCAGAATAGACTATACGCATGCGCTCTGATATCCCCACTTACGCATTCAAAACGTTCGTAGGGGTACTGACTCACTAATGTATTTATTTGTGAATACGTATTTCGGATTTTCAGGTTTACAATATGTGGAAGTCAAAAAACATAATTCTCACTGATAAACTTAATTTAACCATTTTCAGATATATCTATCAGAGTTTAAATTTTTAAGCAGATCCTAAGTTTTTGTTTTTAATAATAAATCAACTCTGTGTTATATTAAGCAGTAATAACGTTTCGCTTTTAACGGACTTTGATTGATTATTAAATTTGAAATTTCGATTGTTTATTAAACGTTATCCCTTACAAATATTGCTACCGTTTTTCACTATTTTAGGGGAGAAATTTTCAAAAACCCTTTCTTATAATATATTTGCATTGTATAAGGAAAACACTTTCCAAATTTCATCGACACAAATGTGCACTTATATTTGAAGATACAATGTAAAACGAAAAAAAATAACGACCTTCTTTATGTTAGTTAACATGACTAAAAAGCTATTTGATTTCGCACATTTGGACGTTGTACATACATAATTGTTGGAAATAGATAGAAACCGTGGAAGTTAATTCGAATATTTTATTTGTTTTTTTTTTAATAACAATAATTGATTTTCGAATTTTTCTAAATACCGAAAAAAAATAGTATCGAATTTTAGAGTATCGAGTTTTATACTTGAATTGACAGTAAAAGCCAAAATATATGGCAAAAAATTGCTACCTTAATGCTTTTCAGCCGAATATATAATTACTCCAGAACACAACCATTGGTTCATAAAATTAAATAGATTTTAAAAAGTTTGATTGTTGAAAAACGAACCAAAACTTACAATCGCCTACTTGGTATAAGTACTACATAAGTATTAAAATTTCATACTAATTTAGTGAAATTACGTTATTTAAAATGTTGTTATTAAAATAATATAAAAAAAGACTTATATTTTATTTCTTAACTTTTTTTTATATTAACAACACTTTGATTATTAAATTTAAATATTTGTTTTAAATATTTGCTTTAATGATAGAAAAATATATCAAAAAGATAAATATATTACGAATAAAAGGGTTTTATTATTAATGAAAGTATTTATTTTGAAATAGGCGATTGTACTTTAGAACTTTTTTTTTAACTTTAAATTATTTCATAAGGGGAATCGGAAATTATTGTCATTTTTTAAACATAAAATATTGAAATAAGTGTAAGTATTAAATCAACGATATAATCACCTTCAAAACTGTCTAGTTCTTGAGTGCATAGTTTTAATATTAAATCAATAAAATTCAAATGATTAATAAGGAGAATATCTGAATATAATAATTTGAACATTTGAGATTACAAAATGGATAAAATATTTATCACACATCCTGAATTTATGATTTTTTTTCAGGATTTTTCTTGTGCAAATAATTCCTGCAATATCGTACTGCAGAATTAAGTTTTTTTCTATTGACAATTCTTGGGAGTCTTTGGGTATTTGGTTGGTCAATGAATATTGATTAGTAATGTTTGATGGGTTTTCGACAAGTTTACCATCTGTATATTTAAAATTGTTATCATTCTTAGTTAGTACGAAAAGGAAAATTCAAAATTAGCGAGATTGATTTTTAAAAAACTGATTAAGTTTAATGAACCTCTAATGCATTTTAGAAGAAAACTTTGCGTTACTATCCTGTAAGAGCATATAATACTGGTATTCGGTATTCTGTCGGGCAATAGTCTAACGATTTCAATTTAATTCGAGAATAAAAATATTTTAATCTTTTACCAGTTTATAAGTCATTGTAATCGTAAAATGTTTTTCCTACGACTTAAGAGTAACTAATAAACCGATAAATGGCAATTGAATGTTTATAGTTTCAGAAACGACATTATTTTCCCATTCCCCTAATATTTTATTATAATGGAATTTATTTGGTTTATTACATTTCTTGCAATCGTGTTAATTTTAAGCATTTCGAAATGATAATCCTCAATTTTGTATATAGTTTCATTAAATTGTAATTTTTATTTTCTTTAATATTTCATAAGAAATTGACTTGGATCAAATTTAAAGAAAAAAAAATACGTTAACTAATCGATATAATTATAAGCATAGAAATGTCTTGTTTAAAATAATATAAAGTTTAGTTTGTACTAGTGAAAGGACAGGGATACAACTCCTTACTTAAGTTAAAACTATTACTGAAAGTTTGGGAAAGGTTTTTATAATTTGTAAATTTTCTTTTGGCTGTGCTATTACTCAGTAGAAATGGCATGAGTCAAAAAAATTATTCAATTAAATTCAGAGTTTGTTTAACCCTAAAATTCCAAATTAAATTTGAAATGATGCTTGAAAAAAACACGGCAAATGTACAGGCTGGTTAAGCACAAATTACAACAAAAGCATATAAAATTAAAAGTTTGAAAATAAACAAAGGGACACAAAAAGCGGCTGACACAAAGTACCAAAACCAAAAACTGTTAACTAATCTATCAAAAAGCAATTTTTCTGATCAAGAATTGAAGTTCATAGAATAAGGCCAGAAGATTTCTCCGTTTCTTCTATCAATTCAATTGAGCAACAGATTGCAGACGTTAAGTCGACAATCAAGAAATGTCCAGACGAAGAAAAACAGTAGGGACATAAAAAACAAGTTAACGATAGTAAAATGGAAAACATTTTACAGTAAAAAAATGTGTTCAACACAAAAGGAGACAGGAGAAATTTTAAAGCTATCATGGATAAAAATGGCCATGAAAGTTATGAGTTATAAGTTATGAAAGTAATGGAGTTAAAAGGCTACTGAAGGAAGGTTCTTACGTCAGAATCACAAAAGATCCTCTACTGGGGGTGATTAGTAATCCAAAAAACACCTTAAGCAGTTGTAAAAATTTAGTACAGAAAAATCACCACCAATGCCTGAAACTCTCAAACTCATCAATACCTAGATTGTTCTGAAAATACAAGAACTGGGCAACCAAACCAGTTTTGTTGGAAGATTGCTTAGCAATCGAAATAAGTATCTGTGTAATTTGTCAGAAATACATTTGTCTGAGCATTTGTTCAAATTTATGTTCATAGTTTATCTTTGTAAATTATATTACATAAAAAAGACCACAACATATTTTATATATTGTATAAATCAGGGCTTCTTAAACTTTTTTCGATTCGTTACTCCATTTATGATTGCGAGTTTCCTGACGACCCCAAATAAACATAAACATTAGGAAACAATATACATATCGTATACGAATGAAAATATTTAGTTTTAAAAATCGTTTAGAAACATAAAAAAATTGCACAAAAAAATTATAGTTACAAAAATTATGTTCTACTTTTCATCCCAATTGCATTTTTTGTAATAATAGAAATAAAAGGGAATTCTGACCGTCTTAGTTCACTCGAATATATTTTAACGCAGTCGTTGAGTGGTAAGTATTAAATTAAAATTTAAGGAAAAAAATTAATGAGATGGATGTGCCTGTTTAAATACAGTGGACCCCCGGCAATCCGACAAACAGTTTGCAGGGCAGAGTCGGATTAGCGAATTTATCGGATTATAGAGTACGGCCTAAGACCCCCTATAGTCCGGATTTTTTTCCGAAAGAGTACCTTGTAATCCGAAAAATTACAGATCCAATGATAAGATTCTGCATGTTATATACATATTATGTACTCTGAAGTACAAATCATACTTCATTATGTATATGTCAAATTTAGAAAATCAAACAACACAATAGAGAGCTTACGTTTTATTTACATTAGGACTTTACATTAGGATTACTTAACATTAGGAAATAATTGTGTACAAACAAATGTACATACAAATAATCAAAAACTATTCATTTTATTGGTATTGATATTATTTTCTTGAGAAAAAAACATCAATATTTATTGTTTTATTATAAGGATTTGTTATTAGCTTTACCTATGTTATGAAGACAATTTTCTTAAGGGGGGAAGAAACTGGTCTAGAATTTTGAAGAAACCGATTTTTTTTTGTCTTAAAAAGTACTTTAGGGTCTTAAAAATAACATACCAAAGGATGGATTCCGGCAAAAATGTCTGAATGCTCAAACTTTCGCAGATTAAAGGTAAGTATACAGGCATTTAATATGATTTTATAGTACTTAAAACTTTAAACGCGTTTTTCTCGAAATCACTTTTTTTGAACTGACCGAAGACATAACTCGAGCAAATCTTCACCGATCTATACGAAATTTTGACAGTACATTCGAAATACCTTTCTCCGAAGACGTACGTGGGATTTTTTTTTATATTGCATAGTTTTTTTTTATCAACAATTTTGTCGTTTTTTTATAGTGAAAATTTCAATGTTTTGTTCAAACGTGCACCATTTCGCGAAAAAACAAAATATCGAAAAAATCCTGCGTACGCCTCTTGCTGTTGTTATATAGAAACTAAAAATTTTCAGGATTTTGTTCCAGGACCAAAACTAAGGAGGTTACATCTTCGGCTATGGACCCGTCTAAAAAATGAGGCGCCTCCGAAGAAATGCTGGACAGCCGCCATTTTGAATTTAATTGACACGAAAAAATTTGTATTTGTATAGTAAAACCTAAATTATAAAACCTCTTTCACAGATTTTCGATTGATCTTTTTGTTGAGTCACAAAAAATTCATAACTTATGCCCATTTTTTCACGCTCTAGACCAGCTTCCCCCCTTAATAGTAGTATTTTTTTCTCTCTGTGTAGCGAAGATTGTCAAAAAAATATTCAATACATAAAAATTAATAGACTATGTCGGATTACAAGGGGTGTCGGATTAGCCGAGAGCCGAATTATCGGGGATTCACTGTATTTGATATTAAAATCTCTCGCATCCCCAGAATTTTGCTACGCCACCTCATTTGAAGCCGGACCCATAGTTTAAGAATTAGCTTAAGAATAGTTTTAGAATTTAGAAGTCCAGTCTTTATACGAAAAATTTAAAATAAAATAGCGATTAGGTTTTATAAGAACACTGTAGATGTGTTTTACATATAGTCGTTGTATGTTGAAAACTGATCCAATTTAGGTTTTAAAAAAACATTTTTTTCCGAACTGTTCTTTCCCATTTTACATATTGTTTCAATATTATATAACAAACGATCATTTAAAAGAAAAAAAAAGTATAAACATTACCACTTTAGTAGATTCTTTAGGCTTATTTTTAAATCCACACCCCATTTTCGACACGTAAATCGTAACAATGTAATCCAAATGTATGCGTTTTAAATTTTCCACCGATTTCACAAATAATTAACGATTGTGAGCCACATTTCAGACGAAGCTTTTTAGTATTAAATACGTCATAATATAATTAATTGAACATTTCACATTAAAATATTTTGCATTTATTGCAAGCCGTTCGTATATTTGAGTTGTAAATTGGGTTAACAAAGAATAAAAATAGAATAAAACGAAACGTTTCGAATTGACGAAGCTTTAATGCTTCATATGTGTTACTGGACAATAAATCCCTGTATATAGTTTTATTTGCACGGAGAGTCTATTTTTTTTTTTTTTTTTGGTGAATGGAAAATTGAAAATCACACCACACGTAAGGTGGGTGAGAAAAGTTTCGAATCCCATGGGATGAAATCAATGAATATTTGATTTTATTGTGAGACAGAAACCTGATTTTCACATTTTCATTATTTAGATGTGCTACTGGGCCTGTGTCACATTATTGATGCATAAGAAGTCTCATTTTGTACATTAACTAATGGAAATAAAGTGTTGGTGATAAATGTATTCAATTTTATAAAAATATATAATTATATAACAAGAGCGTTAATCATGCATTCAAAAACGTCAAATGACAAATCTGATGTGATAAAAGTTCCATCAAAAATATACCATACAACTCAAATATTTTATTTAATCTTTGTATTTAACGTGAAAGCTGTGAGCTTTTTTTCTTCAAAATTCTTGTTAAATATATTACGTAATGCATGTTGATTAAGTCCTTGTCTTTTTTAAAATATAATAATTAAATTGTGGGCAATAAGGACGAAGTTTCTTGTAGAATATTATTTATTTTATCCCTGAAGAAGTCAGGAATGACTGACGAAACGTTGGCGATAAAATAAATAATATTCTACAAAAAGCTTTGTCGTTATTGCCCACAATTTAATTATTATATATTACGTAATTTTCACAAATTTTCAATGGTTTTTCAGGAGAACTTATTTTAAATAAACGGAACGATTTTCCGTTAAGATACAGTTTTAAAAAAAACATAGAAGGTGTTTGTTGGAAAAATGGTGAATCCATTTTTGAGTTTCATATAAATGCTTACAGATTGTTTGATGTTTTGTCAAAAATTTGAGTTATTAATTCGAAAATGGTTTGTATGAAAATGATAGTTCAACAACCACTGATAAGAAAAATAAGTGCATAAAACTATGTTTATAAATGTATTGATGCCAATCAACTATTGGGCAAAATAACTTGATTGAAATGATTTAATACTTAATTAAATTTAATATGTTTGTTCTCTGCACAAACGGCAAAGGATATTTTCATTATACGTAACGTCCCTATTGACATCAAAGTAGTCAATCATTAATAATATTAAACGAAACCCCTGGCTAAATTACAGCGCAAACATTTAACACAATCACCAACAAAATACTGATTGCATAATGTAAATTAACCAACCATAAGAAGACTTTAATAAATTAATGAAAAAATATCAATTAAAACAAATCTGTATTCAATAAAATATGTAACATTTTACTGAAAGGTCAACGAAACGATTAAATCCACTGAATTGCTATGAAAATTAGACTTGATTAAAGGGAAGCCATTTGTTAATGAAAGAAAATTGTAGATTAGAGAGAAAATTAACAACAACCCCTGCACTTTAATTGAATCTTAAACAATTACGATTTACTTGATAAATTCATTCTCAGATTTCATCTAACGTACATTTTTCCTGGGACTTTACGAATGATTAATTCGGAATAGTATCGAGTGCAGTACATTCCCCTGATAATTTACAAGCGTGGCTCACAGATCAGGGAATTGCGATTTATATGAAATCGATAAAGAAATGTTGAATTTTTTCAATATAAAAGACACAAAGTTGACGGAAAATACTAAAATGATTTATTTCGGGATGCATTTGAACGAAAATTAGCTAACAAATGATTTTAGAAAATTGAAAAATCAATTATTCAATTCAAATAAAATTTAAATTTTATAATAGATGATAAAATTCAGATCTCAGCTTTTATTTTTTTTAAATAAGAAGATAATTCAGGTTGTTTAAGATCAGTTTTTTTATTTAATATTTTTACTATTCAATTAGCTACGTTTCGTTACGTATCGTAATTCATCAGCCTTCTTGATTCACAAAAATATTATATTTTTGTGAATCAAGAAACCTGATGAAGTAACGATACGTAACGAAACGTAGCTAATTGAATAGTAAAAATATTGAATAAAAAAATCGACCTTAAACAACCTGAATTGTCTTCTTATTCAAATTTTATGCTTCTGTATCAATATTATGATATAATGGATACGATTTGAATACTTTAATAGTCTGAACAAAGCTTATTAGATTTAGCTTTGACAAATTCAGTATAACTCAATTTAAAAAAAATGATGAAAAAAATTAGGTCAACTTTTGACTGGAGAAAAATGATTTTTCTTTTGAGATTTGGCTTCAAAATATCCTAAAATATCTGCTTTAATAACAACGCAACATTATCATTTTTTGTATTTATGTTTATAAACGTGTTTTCGAGCGGTATAAAGCGCTAACGATTTATTTAACCAAGTCTTTTTGAACACAGTATTTATTTAAAACGCTCTTTATATATCGCATCAATTATTTATGAATACTTAAAGACGTCGTGTGTACTTCAAAGATGTAATCGTTACACGAGAGATCCCATTTTTCGGGAAGAAATGAGAATTTCTATTTTTAACCCAAAGCTACATATACGTAATGGCTTGAAATAGACTCTTTTATTACCGCAAACATAGCGTTCCCGTATTAACTGTGAATATTACATCACTTGTATTTATAAAAATTTAATATTAAACGAACATGATAGAATTAAAACCAAATATCAACAATTTTGCAACAAAAAAATCACTGGTGTAACAACACAAAATTACTGGAACAGTTTTGTGAGATTTTTGAAAATAATTAAATCCACTGATTATACTACATATGAAACTTTTGATTTAAACAAATCAGTTAATTAAATTAACGTCAATTAAGTAGTTAACGAATGTGGGAGCGAATTATAGAACGTAAGTGACGCGAAGACCGAAAATTTCGAGAACGCGACGCGAGTAAAAACGCCGGTCAACTGAGCAGTGTGAGTTTTGGGTGAGATTGAAATAAATACGATCTAAAGGAAGTGATTCATGAATAAGGAGGGTATTTATATTTATAATCTGTCATTGAGTTGTATGGCTCTAACTCACTAATCCGCTCTGAATAGAAAGCTTCGTGGATCTCAGGCTGAAAAGGATCTCAGGAATTTGATAAATCCTTCGCTTCATTGTTACAGAATATTTTATTGAAAATTAATAACAACATTTTTGAAAAATATTACCAAAAATTTTTGTTTTCGAGAACGGAATAAAAACGTCGTGGGGATATGGGGAAAAATCTAAGAAAAAGAACCGGACCATTGGACAAGGAAATATGCAATTTATTTCATCGACTTTATAGAAAGCTTTTGATTAGTTAAATGATGGATATTCTTCGAGAAATTGTAGTCCACTGACGGAAAAGACGATTGATCTATAACTTATGCATGTAACAAGATGTGCAAAAGCACCAACTGCACAAAATTTAAGGAGTGATTAGTCAAGGGGGCATTCCATGAGAAATAGGAAAATGACTTTGAATTAATAATTCCTCTTATTATTTTAAATTTAACCCTTACTTATAATAAAAATTATAAATTTTACTAACATCAAAAGAATTTTTTCTAAAACAATAAAAAATCGATTTTTTGGTTTGGCTAACATTCGAGTACAAGTTAGTACATGTATGAAAAAATATTCAGAACTTTTCAATGATTTTATTTAAGTTTATTCTGTGCATCTACATTTCAGGAGTCAACCTTATAAATTTAAAGTTAGTCGGTTCAACCGTTCTTGAGAATATGATGGAGACAATTTTGAAAAGCACAGTTTTGAGAAAAACGCATTTAAAGTACGGTTAAAATTATAACGACTTTTTTATCATTGCGACGACTTACGATTTGAAAAAAAATCACTTTACCACATTATTCTAGTATTGTTAAGGAAACCATTAAGGAGCCCCCTTAAACTAAAATGATCATAAATATTTTGCTAAGAGTGGGCGACAAACTAGTTCATGTCATGCAATAACTGAATCTATCTAATAAACTAAAAAAAAATGACTTAACTCATACTAATTTAATGAATAAGGGGGATAATTATAAACAACTATCACATTCGTCACATTTAAAGCATTCCATTATTTGTACCAGCCAATAATTGCTTATGGTACAAAAAAAATAAATAAAAAGTGATTCCAAAATGTAAGTTTTATGTACTTACTAGAGTATCCAGTGCACATTGTACCACCTAAAATTGAATTGCGAAAATTAATTGATATCGGTAATATTGGCACATTTATAATGATTAATATGGACACAATTAAACACACATATATTTACATAGATTCATTTCAAAAAAAACACTGAACATAATAAAACCCATATCCATACAAAAATTCATACAATTTCACTTTTTCCTGAGTTTATGGACATACAAGCGGCCCTCGACTTTCTGACATTCTACGGTTATACAATTTGCTATTTCGTACATGTTTAAAGGTCTCATTTTTTATTCCTATAATAATGAAATTATAAAATATTTGAATTTTCAGAAAACGGTGAGTCTTCTGCTTCTATCGCCGTTTGTATGGTGTAAATAGATCTACGATATATTCAATTTTGAAAAACAAGAGTATAATAATAAGAGAATAAGTAATAGAATCCGTTCAAAGATACAAATATATCTTCAAAATATTTTTCCAAAAGACACGGCATAGTGATGGATAAAATGAAAAGATTTTTGTCATCATAATGTTACTTTGATTTTTTCAATTATTCAAGCTAAGGCTCTTAGTTTGCAGAAATAATGGAAGACGATTAAATAAAGATCCAAACTTAATATTTTCAGCAAGCAATGACAATCGTGGAAGAATATGATCTCCATGGAAAACGTATATCTCAATTCCGTAGAGCAGTTGAGAAAAACACCGCATGTAAAAGAAATCTTTACCAAAAAAAAAAAAATTAAAAAAATGGGAGGAATTCAATTGACTATTTCCCCTGATAATTTTTTAAAGTAAACACCTGAAAGTACTTAATACGTCTCTTTAACATCATAATATTTACATATTATTGATAAATAAATACTTCAAGACGCAGCTTTCGGTGCATATTTTTTTACAATTCTTTACTTTCTAACATTCAACATCCACATATACTTCGACGAACCAATTATGTGCGAAAGTCGAGGGCTGTACATTGATATTTCTGCGTTATTCTTTGGGCCAATTCGTTTCTAAGATCGTTATTAGTCAGGAATTGAATGCTTACTAGGAATGATCTTGTTTTTTCTTCAATACATTTTTAAATAGAACATTTGTTTCTTTTCTTGTCATTTGGTACTTTAGAACATGGTTACGGTGGCTCATCTACCGAATTATTACAATGTAGCTGGTTAAATGTGCTTCATTGATGTTCAAATCTTACTTTGGTAAATATTTTTATCTTTTCTGTGCTATAGTTTGGAGTGAACCACAGTCTTTATGTCAACGTGCAATGTGCAATATATTAGTTGTTTGATGAATTAGTTTCTCTTCTTTTTTCAGAATTTAAATTTGTGTATGAAGGTTTCAAGATGTTTCTTTTTAATTAATTTGTCGACCCTCTTTGTGTTCTGGAACTCATAAAAGTTTTGATAATTTTGATTTTCTGGTAATTGTTTAGTACTGGTTGTAATTTTGTAAATAACTGCTGCCCTTTCACTATTCTATACACTTTTTACGCATTTGCTAAATATAATAAAAAAATATTCCTAAAATATTTACACCATTTCGGCCATAATTCTATAAATATCATATATCAGCCATTTTTCAGTTATAAATAGTGTAAAAACCCGACTTTCCTTTATACACATAAGGTACGATAACAAATTTTTTAATGTTGCACTTTTGATTTCCAATAAATGTTTTGAAGGTTCAAGTTTATCATTGAACAAAGTTTCACCGAAATTGGAAGCCAAAAAATTACTTTCGACATAAATAAAACCTTCAAATATGTATTGAAACAATTTTCAATAATTTAAAAGTCAAACATTCTGAAACAGTAACCGATAAATATCTATTAGCATTTTGAATAATTAAAGCACTAAAGAGAAAAGTTTAAATCAATATTACATCGTAATTACCGTCAATATCATTATGGTTTTGATACGAATCTATTGGAAAAATTTTTAAGGCAAAATTGATTATCTGGATACTTCATTCAGATTATTAATTTTAAAGTTTGTGATTTTTCTACCACTTTGAAACTTGTAGCGATTGAAATTAATAGAAATCCGATGGAACAAGTTTGGACGATTTTGGTGGGTAAATTAATATTAATATTATTAATATTAATATTATTAATATTATATTAATATTAATATTAATTTAATAAATTATTTTTTAGGGGTTTTCTAAAGCAAAGGAGTCTTATCTATTACCAAATGTGTAGCACAGGGGCCATCAAATGGTGGGCCCACGAAGAATAAATAAAACAAAAATTTAGACATGGTGTAGTTATTTTTTCGGCCACCATTAGCGCCATTGTCGCTAAGAATTGTACTGTAATTTTATGTACTGAATTGTTGGTTGTTCATTTTTTTGTTATTGTAATTCAGTGAGGCTATAGCACTCAAAACGTTACATTTATGTTCTTCATAAAATTTAATACTTTTAATATAACATAAATTCATTATTAATTAACTCTACTTAAGTTTAGGAAACAGTTTTCCATTAAAATTATTAATCCCCTGTGAATTATATGAAAATGTTTATGTGAATTATATGAATTATATGAAATGTGTTTTGACGCTTATATTATTCATACTTGTATACTATTGACACTTGAGTCCTCTATACTGTGCCCTGATTTTGTGGACGACTTTGCAATACAGCGTTCGTTCTCCTGTTATTTATACTTCGTGGGTGGACCACTGACGCATTTTGTACCGACCGCGAGAATAAGCAACTTGCACTACAGAGTATGTAACTAAAGAAAAATCATTTCTTGAAGAAGTTACACGAAAAGAAAACGTAGCTGCCATTAATTTCTTAACGGATATTTTTAAACCAATCAATGACCTGAACCTAAAGCTCATATGAGAAGTAAAAAGTTTTTGCGATAACTCGATCTCTTTATTATTGATCTTCGTAATAAGTTTCGACATAGGTTCCTATTTGAGGGCCAACTCGCCATGTGGATCCTGCGAGACCTTTTCCAGTGATGTAATCTGAATCAAATTTGTGAGTGGTAATAAATATCCAGAACTACAAAAATTAACTTTGAAACTTCTTACTTTGTTTGGGTCAACATATATTTGTGAAGCGGCATTTTCGAAAATGAACTTCATTATGAATACATTTCGATTTAGACTTACTGATAAATATCTCCCGATTTTAATGCCAATAGTTTGCAATTTTATTTTTCATTGATATGTGAAAAAATATCTTTATTATTTTCGTAATTACATTTGTTTATTATTTTTTCTATGAAATGTTGTGCGGACTGCAATGATCATTTTATTTTTTAAAACGAACCCCGGACGAAACTAATTGGTGACTCCTGGAGTAGCAAGATTTCGTAAGAATATTTAACGGAAATTGGTATCACTTCCTCCCTTCACATTTTGTAGTTGTTTTAAGTTTTATCACTCTCGATTAGTATGACTTGGAAAACTTAAAATTATCGAATTCGAACTGGAAATAACTCTTTTGGCGATATTGCACTTGGATAAGTATTGAAAATGTATTAGGTGGAAAATTTTACGTTACTATTCTGTGCAGCTCGAAATGCATACAATACCGAATTTTCATTCCTTCTAGCCTTTATCAAATGATTTAAATATGATATTATTTTATAATTTTCTATTGGTCATAAAGACTGTGGTTCTTTTATCCAATTTGATGGTAAGAATCTAACATGATAGAAAACACTCCCATTGGTGTATCTCCCATAGGTGTAACATTATATTGTCTTTATATGAGAGCTTTTATCTTTTATGTATTAACAAGCCACTCTTTATAATACAGCTTTTCGATCCTCTTAAAAATTTTCAAGTTTTAAAATTATTCTACCTGGTTCCTTCACAACATTGAATAGAAAACTGTAATAATAAAATTTAAAAAAAAAACGACATGCAAAAAACAGTTTTTAAACACAAGAGCTTTTCACCTTTGATGAAAACCAATTGCAGTTCATAGACCTAGGTGGTAAAAGCATTTCAAGTACATTCTTCACTTGTTGAAGAGTCAAATCTTTTATTTTCGACCCTTTCATTTAAAGTGAAGTAATTCAAGGCGACTTATATGAAAAGAACAAAAAAATGAAATTTAAATGGCAAAAAATTGCTCTACAATCTTAAAAATAAAAACTTCAATAATTTCATAAGTACGCACGTGAAAAAAAAGGCAAAAAGCAAGGTAATGCCCGTTTTTTTACTTACTTGTTTTGATTCTGCTCCCAATAAAGGTGTATGTGCCTGTAACAAAAAAAGATTGAATGAAAAATATTGAATAAAAATCTTAAAGTTATATAATTTAATGCATTGTTGTGAAAAATGGTGTAATGAATGGAGTATATTTTCTTTTGACAAAATATTTTAATTACCTTGCCATTTTAAGTGAATGAATAACTATTATTGATGGTATAAAAGACTATTTAGTATTGCTTTATGAAAAATGTGTTGAAAGGTATAAGTTTTGAATATTCTGCAGAAAAATAAGCTTTAAAAGTATGTTTCGTAATGTGAGAAAATTTGCTTAATTATGTCTTTACGAACTTTGTCGACAAAAATAACAACTTTGGTATTTTATCAGTTAAAAAATAATCGCCGATATTTATTAAACTTATTTGTTACTAGCTGATCCCCGCAACTTCGTCTGCGTAACGTAGATGTAGATTATATTTTATTTTTAGATTTGCTATTTGTAGTGGTATATGAAAATTTTTATTTTTTTTATTTGTTTTACGAAAAATGTAATAATCCTTAAAAAGACTATTTTGTCGACTTTAAAAACACATACTTAATATACTGTTACTTAGAATAACGTAGTTGTATGTAATCATCAATTAATTTTCAAAAAATATTTATACATATCTAAAAAGAATATGTACAATTGCGAATACCTACCGTGAACCAAATAATCCATAAATTAATCAGTATCTAAACGTAAAAAATATCGTCAAGTTCAATAAATTCGGTCTTAATTATGACTTAAAACGGTAAAAAGTTATCAAAACACTCAAGTCAACAACAGAAGTAACGGGTCTTAAGAATATTAGTAGAAATCCCATTTCATTGTCTCGACTCCCGAATGAAACTTTTTCTGAAAACTATTTCACTACTGCAATGTACAAAACTACCTCGAAATTAAAATTTGTTCAATTGCTAGTAACCCAGTTCCTCTATAATCAAGTATAACCATTGCGTATCTATGCACTTATTTTTAAAATATCTGAATGTCAACTATATAATTAAACCATTTTTTTAGTTCGCCGAATTTCTCGCTACTCGATATTTGCTCACTAATGTATTTATTTGTGAATACGTATTTCGGATTTTCAGGTTTACAATATGTGAAAGCAAAAGAACTTAATGCTCACTTATAAACTTAACCATTTTTAGATATATTTATCAGTTTAAATTTTTAAGCAGACCCTAAGTTTTTGTCTTTAATAATAAACCAAGTTTGTTTTATATTTAGCAGTAATAACGTCTCTCTTTTAACGGATTTTGATTATGAAATTTTAAATTTCGATTGTTTGTTAGATGTTTTACCGTACAAACTTAGCCATCCTTATTTCATTCTTTTAGAGGGGGGGACTATCGAAAACTCTTTCTTATTATATATCTGAATCTTATAAGAAAAGCACTTTCCAAGTTTCATCGACACAAATATGCATTTATATTTGAAAATAAAATGTAAAGTGAAAAAAATTATGACCTTCCACATTTTAATCATGATTAGAAAGCAATTTGATTCCGCACATTTGGACGTTGCACATACAAAATTGTTGGAAATAGGTGGAAAGCGTGGAAGTAAAATCGAATATTTTATTTATATTAAATAACAATAATTGGTTTTAAAATTGTTCTAAAAACCGTAGAAAAGTTAGTATGAAAGATTTTATATATTTATTGATGATAATGAAATATATGACAAAAAATTGTTTCCTTAATGCTTTTCAGCAGAATATATAATTGCTGCAGGTCACAATCATTGGTTGAAAAAATTAGTTTTTAAAAAGTTTGATTGTTGAAAAATAAACAAAAAGGCAATTTTTTGTACTGTAAATTAAATAACTGTGCTTTTTATTTGTTCAACTAAAAATATTAATACAGATCATTTTTTAACTTTTAAATACCTTTCCAATGATATGTAAGTGGCCTGTCTATAGTAAAATATTTTTTTCATTCCTCAGTTTTCGCGTAGGGGATACATTCCCTTATTATTTTTAAAGAATGATAAATAGCCTAACTTGTGTGGGTGATTGTGTTGTATATTAATTTAAAGTTTCATTAAATTCCATTGTTCTTTTCTTTAGTTAAATCACCAGCGCACGCGATGTAAGAAAGTTTTTTGGTATTTTTTTCACACATTATTGGAGTTTTAATATTGATGCCACACTTTTTTGAAAATTTAATATAGCCCATGTTCACCAGAAATAGTTTAGCTTCCCAACATTGAAAGAATTTTTCAAATCGGTCAAGTAGTTTCGGAGCCTATTAATTACAAACAAACAATCAAATCTTTCCTCTTTATAATAATAGATAGATAGATGGTATAAAAGAATATTTAGTATTGCTTTAGTAGTGTTGAAAGGTATAAGTTTTGAATATTTTGCAGAAAAATAAGCTTTAAAAGTATGTTTCGTAATGTGATAAAATTTACTTAATTATGTCTTTATGAACTTTATCGAAAAAAAACAACAACTTTGGTATTTTATCAGTCAAAAAATAATCGCCGATATTTATTAAACTTATTTGTTATTAATGAGAAAAAATTTGGTTAAAAATAAGTAACATGACTAAAGTTCTATTAGAAAGGCAATAAAAATATTTTTAAAGACAAACAGAGATAAAAGAATATAAAAGAAGTGTTACAGTATCGAGAATCATTTTGTCCGAAGCTGAATGAAACAAATACTGGATAATATTGGAATAGAAATTGGTTATATAACAAATCCGATTCCTACCCATTGCATTTCAACGTAAAAGTAAATAGCACACGAATTGAAACGTGCGATTTAGTTTCAGATAAAATGTGCAATGGCCACCAGACCGCGAACTCACCAGAATGGAAATGCTCAGATTTTGCCTCGTTTTTCTTGCAGCCTTATACGAATGATGATAATGGCTATGATATTATGACTTCTGGGATAATAATCTTTGGCTGACCTCTTTCATATAATAAAGTTCATTACTGGAGTAATAATCACCAATTGTAACAGCGACTATTTTCAACAAAAAAATTATACTTTCTTATCTCCTAAAACATACTCTCACAAAATAATTGCTTTTTAATTTTCGAAACGTTTGCAGTTGGATTTCGAATTATTTTTCCAAAAACTTTATTTTTAAAAGCAATTTTTACTACTTATCAATTTAGTTACTGAGCTTACAAAAAAGAAAAAAAGGCCTGGCGATATTGAGCTTTTTTGTGGAAAAAAGCTTTTAAAAATTTGCTTAAGTGTTTGTAATTTGTTTACGTACTAACCTAATTAAAAGTTTGCTAACATTTTATTTCAATGACAAGTTCATCTATAGCGCTAATCGATGAAATTCTTATGTCAAAATTTTTGGTAAAAAAATAGATAAAAAAGAATTGAAATCACATTTAAATTTTTGAGCATAAAGATCCTAAAAAAAGCAAATATCAAACAATTGAAGTAAAAACTGAAACTTTTTAATAAGAAAATAAATATGCACAGAACGAAGGAATTCTTTAAAGTAACTGCAGTTTATTTTTGTTAGGTGATTATGGCCTTCGTTCGGTGCATATTTATTTTCATGTTAAAAAGTTTCAGTTTTTGCTTCAATTGTTTGATATTTTCTTTTCTTACGATTTTTATGCTCAAAAATTTAAATGTGATTTAAATTATTTTTTAATCAACCTTTAAGTAAACATTTAGGCATAAGATTTGCATCGATTAGGTCTGAAGATATTTGCTTAAAAGTGTTTGGCATCGATTTTAAAAGATACTTTTGTAATAAAAATTGATTTACTTAAAAAAAAAAATACTCAATAAATACTTTTTTCTTTCGTTTTGTGCGGTTTAATTCAAACAAAAACTTGAAAATGTAATTTTCTTTTCTTTTTCGCCTGTAAGAATTTTCTCGTAATTCACTTCATGAATATGTAAAATACAAAATTGTCCCATAATGTAATGTTGTTATCGTTAAAATGTACTTAAAACTTGTCAAAGTGTAAAGTTTCCAATCTGTCATTGACATCAGGGATGTAAGGCTATTGTTTGCTCATGTAACCCATTTTTAGCGGCTTTTCTACGAAAAGCGGATATGAAGGAGAAAGATGGCAGCAATTATAATACGTTGAATGAAACCGAAATAAATTACAAATGCAGCATAAATTCTATTTAAAATTACATTGTTGCAAAAGTGTGTGTTGGACGTTGAAATATTAAATTCTATTCATTATTAATATTATAGAATAAGTGTCACTCAATGTGAACAAGTAAGTAGAGTTCATATCTTTGGAAATTGGAAATTCTCACAATTAAATTACACCTATATTGTCGTTTAAGAGTTTAACTTTTAAACAATAAGGAAAAAATGCAAATTAATTTTTAATTAAAATTGAGAAATTCACAAAAGAAAAACACATTTCAATAATTGACGATCATATTTCAAAGATAACGAATTAAAAATTGATCAATATTTCAAATGAAAACCATGACTTGAATTTGAAATTAAACAACACGTCAATTAAAACCATAACGTTCGACTAAGCTAATATTGTTTTCACACATTTTGATGTTAAATTAATAACTGATGCATATTTCAGCAGTTTCCTGTTCCAGATGTTATCCAAATAATATTTGATTTCATATCAAAATAAAAAAATTATACAATTTTATAAAATAAATATATATAGTACAGTATACTATATATTACCCTAATTCAAAAAAAATTATGATTTTTTTTTCTTAATTATATCGAAAATATTGTTGGGAATGACCAAAGAAAAATCCTGTGAAAGTTTAAGCTCTAATATTAAGAGGTGCCGCATCGTAAATTTCGATTTTCCATTTAAATAACATGGGAACAATATTCTCTTGCACTTTGGAATTTTATAGCTCACGTTGGTGACAATATTTCGGAATGACCAATTATTCTTGCTCCAATTATTATTATTTCCAAATATTCTTGTAGAAAATTGAACGATCTACAAAAACGGTGTGTTACAAGCTCTTGATATATTTATTCCTTCAAAAGTTGTTCGAGGCCAAAGTTAAACTAAAGAGAAATTTTAATATTTTTTCAATTTTTTGGCGCAACCATCAATTTTATGAGAAAATTTTTTGTACAACAATTTTTTTCAATAACTTATCTCTATAAAAGTTTTTGATATTTTTCATGAAAAAATTCATAATTTTTTTTTTGAATCAGTCTGCTATATATAAATATACTATTTTATTTCAAAATCTCTTCTTAGAAAAACTATGATTGTCTGAAATGCTGAGAATTTGAAAATCGTAATCATTGTCATTTTCATAGCGAACAATTTTTACACCAAACATTAGTTTTTTTTTTTTTTTAAAAACCAAACAGAAACAATGTTTGATTGGAACTGGAAAGAACAAAGTAAAAAATTGTACTGCAGTGCACAATTAATGTATACGATTGGGTGAACAAATAAAAAAACGAATATAGAAAATTAAGAGTTGACCAATGTGCAATTTGGTGTGGATATACGCGACAAACTCGGAAGTTACAATACCAGATATAAATATGAAATTGAAAAAGCTTGCCTCTATAGGCTTGTTATCGATTAAATGGAATTTCTAAAATAAAGCTCTATAAATTTTCACTCATATATTGTTATTGCTATATAATCTTACATAAAAGTGTTGCTTGAGCTTTTCTTGCGACGTTAACGACGTTATACGACGCTCATTTTAGACAGTTTAAAATTTGTTCAGAAAGCAATTTGTCAGGGAGTCAACCGAAGATTTTAATAAAGCGTGAGCCAACACTTTCATACATAAAATATTACTCTAGCCAGGGGTGTATTGAGTATGGATACCGAACCATATAACGGAACGTTAATCTGTCATTGATGTCGGATTTAGCGATTCACAATGACGAAGACATGGATTTATCGCATGAATACAAACTTTAATATCATCCGTATTTGTGAGTGAAAATCGCAAAACTGAAACGAGAAATTCAAAATATTTATTGTAAATATTTGTAGAAGACATCACCGCGCCTCTATTTTATGACTCCGCGAGAAAACACCCTTAAAATAACGCAAGTGCGAGTCCCATATTCTTGGTTTAATATTAAACATTTTCCATTTGATTTGGTCTTCACGAAGATTTATAAAGACAATATTGCGCGAATTGGTTTGATGTGTTTTTAAATATTTTCATTTTGAACGACAGCTTGTGGCATTAACGTATTTTGTCACGATTGTTTTCAAAAAGTAATTTAAGTCGTTTTTTAGTTATGTCAACGTAAAAATAAGATTTTCCATATTTATCTATCAAAAGAATTTTTGAAGACTCTTATCGGGTATTGATTCGGAGTCGAAAGAAGCTCAAAAATAACATTTCCTTCAATTTTTAACTAACGAAATAATGAGGTACCCAAATCGATTTGTACTTTAATTTTTCAGTTTTTCTAAGGTTTTCACTTTTCACTAAAAAGTTAAAATTTGATTAAGACTGACCATGAAAGCTTTTAATAAAAAAATCGATGCTTTTACGGAATGTTTCGTTTTTATAATTCCATTTTTAAATGAATACGGTATACTTTGCAGTACTTTGGCCTTGTATTGGCAAAATGAACATTTGAATCAAAATAAGATTTTTTCGCTGACTTTGAACAGTTATACTGTGTATACAATATATAGAATATATTGCGGTCCAATTGATGTAGTATAATCTAATATAATAATATATAAAAATCATACCATAAACATAAATTTGAACAGAAGTTCAAACAAAAATATTTGTGACGTATTACCCAGATACGTATTTCGATTGTCAAACAATTTTCCTCAGTGGTCATCAAGTAGTTTGGATCATTCCGTAACTGCTTTGTGATAATTCAATGCATCACAAAGTAATCAATCATCACAAAGCAGTTACGGAGTGACCCAAACTACTTGATGACGACCAGAAATACGTATCTGGGCGGCAATATGCTACAAATATTTTTGTTTGAACTTCTGTTCAAATTTATGTTTATGGTATGCTTTTTTATATATTATTATATTAATATTATACTACACAAATTGGACCGCAATATATTCTATATATTGTATACACAGAATATTTGAAGTCAAATACTTTATAAACCTCACCTGATTTAGCTAACCGAAAATGTAGAGCTATCTTAAAAAAATCTAAAGAAAATTGATGGAAACGAGGAATTCAAATCGAAACTTAGTCCCCCCGATAGTTAAATACTCTTTTGGGAGGCCAATAACTACAATTACTTGAAAAGAGTATAAATGCTTCAAGTAACAGAGAATTTCTGACAGTTTCAGAACAGATTCATGTTTTTACAGTCCTTTAAAAAATTCTACTTCAACCACCAAAATTGATAACTTTTTAATGAAACGAAGGAGTTTTACTAAGAAAAAAATATATGACATACATTCATAGAAGCAAAGTATTCATTATAAATCCTTTATATTAACATTGATAAATATTTTATTTATTTTCTAATCACAATAAATAAATTAATAAAAATATATGTCCTATGACTCAATTTTTTCTTATATAACAACGCGTTTCAACAATATTTGGCTGTCATTATTAAGTAATGATTATTTTGTCAGTGATAAACAAATTTCATATATAGGTAGTTTGTTTTACATAATTTGTCGTAAAGGATGTTATTTGGATCTATTGGGTTGTCCAGAAAGTAATTTCGGTTTTTCCCGACAAAAGATTTAATTGTATTTTTTTGCACTCATTTTATAATCAAGCCGTATAATCATTGTATGTTTTGAGAGTTCATATAGCAAGGCTTGTATGTGAAAAAGCTCAAATAATTCTACACAATAGTTTTTGGTTCGTGTCCTTTTAAATATGGAGAGCAAAAACCAGAATTTTCCACATATATTACTTTTTCAATATAGAAAAGGCAAAATGCTGTTCAATGAAGAAAAAAATTAACTGAAGTATATGCAGAACAAGTATTGACGGCACGCCAGTGCCAAAAATAGTTTGTAAAATTTCGATTTGGCAATTTTGATGTCGAAGATGCATCACGGTCTGGAAGACCAGTTGAAGCTGATAAAGTCACAATGAAATCATTAGTTGATGCAAATCGGTGAATAACAGTACGTGAGATTGGTAAAAGGTAAAATTTACCAAATTCAATTGTTAATGACTCACTTAAAATGCCTAGAATTTACCTCGAACCCTGATATATGGGTTCCCTATGTTTTTATGGGGAGAAATTTGACCTCATACAAGTTTTGTGCCCTACCAAAAGCTTTTACAACTTCAATGGTATAAACTGCCATAACCATCATATTTTACAAATCTGGCACCTTCGGTTTATTATTGAATTTGACCACTACAAAATTTTTTAGATGGTAAAACTTTTACTTCAAATTTCTCTATTTCGTCATATTAGTCAAACCTACACCAAGTATTAATTGTAATTTATGTTATTACTGTTTAATATTTTTATTACCTGCCCTGCAGTGCACAAAAAAGAGCTTAACTAGCTCAGCATTTTTAAAGTATTTGTATATTTCATATTTCTATTTGATAAAACCTAATCAGTTTACATAGCAGTGAGGCCCCATTTTTTAATTTGCCCCAGGGCCCTTGGTTACCTAGCTACGCCACTGAGTACACACCATCAAATCAGGCATCATACTGAAAGAAACTTATTCATTAAAAAACACATAATTATGAAAAATACTTATAAAATATAATACTTATTAAATAATAATTATATTATTATAACATCAAACAAACTCTGTGAGATAAAGACATTAACTTTGGAGATTCAAATTCGCTTTAAAGATATTAACAAAAAAAAAGCATATTCAGTCAAAGTGAAAAAAAGAAAAATTAATTTATTTTATCAAAGCATTTTTAAATGAAATTATCGAGTTTTCTTTTTAATTTCAATTGAATTTGTAACATTTTTGTAAAAAAGTTTCATTTTTGTAGCTAAAAAAAATATATTAACCACAACAAATCAATATATTTTATAAAATAAGGTCCAAACAATAGTTGTAAAAAAACAAATAACATTGAAATTTTTTATTAAATTCACTATTTTTCAAATAATTTTCCTGTGAAACAACAGTATTGTTCTTCTTCCACAAAAACACAGAGGATGTTCAAACATGTTTTTCTCTTCATATTTCTTCGTTTATATACGAGACGAGATACAGTTGTGATTCTGGTTCTAGTTTAGATGTCATCACCGCTATTTAGAGGGTTGCCACATTGCATCAAACCATGTCGCTTCAACCATGAGCACACTGTTCTTTATAAAACAAATAATATGAAATGAAAATATATATCAGAACTATCTTTCCATTTTCCGTAACTAGAACACCTCGAGCAATGTGCAACCAAACCGAAAAGAAAATAGAAGCGCACGAGAAAAATTTTAATTACTTCTTTTGTAACATGGGCTGAACACATCTTGGAAAATAAACCATTTCTTGAATGGGAGACTTGAATAGAAATGTTGGCATATATTTAATGAAATAGAAAATGTTCACTCTTCAGTCCGTGATTTTGTGTTAATGGTCTTCCGGAAAGATATTTTAATAACACACAAGTATAGATACTAATCAAATACTATGATCCTGAAAGTTTCAGATCCATACCTCAATTAGTTATTATGAAAAAGAAGATAATAAGGAAAAAACATAGGAACCATTTTTTTTTTCTAAGAAATTACTTAATCGAATGATGTAACATTACATTTTAATATAATTCAGTTGTTGATAGTAAATATGTAGCCGAATGAAATCTATTAAAAAATATTTTTTCAGAAAAAAATTTTTACCCATGAAACAATTTTGTTACCGCTCTAAAAATATTATCTTTTTTAGTTTCAATATAATGTCTGATTTTATTTCAAACTTTTTGAAAGAGTACTACATAGAGAGAAAAATACATTAGGGTCAGTCCAATTCAGGCGGTCCAGCACTAGTCGCTTGATTATTTCTTTTAAATCTGATTTTTTTTTGCTGTCACTACTACATGTTGGTAGTTCCAATTCATCATTATTTTAATTTTATTGTTTTTAATTTTCCGGTGGTGGCCATATTAGTTTAACTAGGCGCAGACATTTTCGCACTTTTAAGAATTTGCGGAAACTTGATTATCTCAGGCCCTATTTGTCCTATCAAAATGAAACTAAAAGCAGTGTGTTTATTAAAATATAAGCTATAATGGTTGTAATAAGACGTTTTCACCTAAATATAATTCTAAGGGGTGAAATTTCAGCCTAAAGTTTTACCCTTCATTTGTAAAAACTCCAATTTTCACGGAAATATTGTGAAGGAAGGGAAAGAGTCTACACGTTAAAACTTTTTTTAGAAACAATTAGGTACTTTCAAAAACAAAATTTGAAGTCGGAGACTTTAAGCCTTTTTAAAATAAAAAATAGCAAAATTTGGAAATTTTCAAAATTTGCAATTTTCTGAGCTCAATATCTCTGGGGGGGGGACTAGATAAAAAAAAGAATAAAAAATATTAATTGACTAAGGGTACGTACATACATTATTAGCTTTCAGTAAGAAGTATATGTTTTAAATTTAAGATTTGAATTACAGTTAGCCCAGAGTATATAATGTTTTGTGTAAACTGCCCTTTTTGCGAAGTATGTGTCACATATTAAATGGTTAAATCGAATATAGTCACGTATTAAAGTATGCATTATTTTGACATTTTGTGCTTGCAATACCTCTGCTCCTAGTCAAATCTCAAACTCCAAATTTTCGGTGCATAATACTATCATATAGTACTATAATGGGGTGATATTTCAGATTTTTATCTGGTAGCCTACCAGAGATATTGAGCTCAGAAAATTGCAAATTTTGAAAATTTCCAAATTTTGCTATTTTTTATTTTAAAAAGGCTTAAAGTCTCCGACTTCAAATTTTGTTTTTGAAAGTACCTAATTGTTTCTAAAAAAAGTTTTAACGTGTAGACTCTTTCCCTTCCTTCACAATATTTCCGTGAAAATTGGAGTTTTTACAAATGAAGGGTAAAACTTTAGGCTGAAATTTCACCCCTTAGAATAGATTTAGGTGAAAACATCTTATTACAACCTTATAGGTTATATTTTCATGAACACACTGCTTTTAGTTTCATTTTGATTGGACAGATAGGGCCTGAGATAATCAAGTTTCCGCAAACCCTTAAAAGTGCGAAAATGTCTGCGCCTAGTAAAACTAATATGGCCAGTACCGGAAAACTAAAAGCAATACAATTAAAATAATGATGAATTTGAATTACCAACATGTTGGGGTGATAGCACACAATTTTTTTTTTTTTTAAATGGTCGAGCAACCATTTCATTTATTTTTGAACCACGTTATTTGGACTGACCCATTAAAAACCATTTTCACGCTTAATTTCAACATACGTTTATTATTTTCTCTGAATATGTGCATTGTGTATGGCATTAATTCTAGGAGTGGCTTTGTTAAAATTCAAAATTTTTAATAATCAAGACAAATGAACATCAACAAATTTCGTAATCCCATTGGCTAACAACTTCATGCTTTGACGTGTGTTTATTGTTATCAGATATTAGTGCACATTGCTTGACTTATTCACACTTTATTTGTTTTTAGTTGATTAATTGCATGTGATAAAAAGTGATACAAGTGTAAAAAAGAACAGTACTCAACTATTCAAGATAACAATTCCTGAATTGAAGTAAGTGAAACGTTATTATTTTATTAAATTTTGAAAATCAGAAATCTTCTTGGCGATTTCAATTCAATTTTCAATTGAGTTTTTTGTGCTGTAATCATGACAAATGAGCTCCAGATAGATATCTGTATAAGAATTATATTATTTCACTTAAATTTCCATGATTTCTAAAGATTTGTTGTTGTTTATATTTGTATTTATTTAAAAAAATGCCATTCGTATAACTATTGAAATTGCTAGTTATGATAACATATTTTTCGGATTGAAATTTAAAAAAAAAATGTAAGAAAAACAGTATGAAATGAATTTCTCTAGACCTTTAATCAAAAATTTTGAAAGTTTTCTCCATAATTTTAAATCGAATAGGTCTGTTGCAAAATTGGATGTTTTAATTTCAAAAGAAATAAAACTATTTTAAAAATATTCATTTTTAATTATAAATTTAAATGTTCATAGTTTGCCAAATTAGATATTTCATCATCAGTGTCTGATGTTACTCTTTTACTACTTTAATTCTTCTAATCTTTTGCCAAAAAAAGAAGATCGGTTTTGATTATTATTTATTTCTTTTTATATTTACAATTTGTCCCTGGATAATTTTGTCGCCCATAAATGTGTCCCAGGAAGGAAGTTCCTTCAGTATTCGTCCAGTGCCTCTTTTTTTATCCCGGGTTTTCTTTGGGTTTACTTTTTCATATATGCAAGAAGCTACTTCTTCTGGAGTGCAATAGAAAGAAAATGGTTTTACTCAACTACTTGATGGATCATTTATAGTTTGTTTAGCGATGAATTCATGTTGCTGGTTCATTCACCATTTTGTTGATTAATAGAAGAATTAGTTTTTGAAATATGAATAAAGATAATTATTATTTTTTTCGTTAATGCTCCTCAAGGATCTATGGCCAGCGAAAATTACTTGCTATTTCCAGCATAAAAAATCAATTAACTGTGCTAAAGTTTGAATATTTTAAAAATCATTATTTTGTGATATATAGCTATTTATAATAAAGGAACCCGTCCGTACATTGTGAGTAATTTCTGAAATGAAATTGCTAATTAAAACAATTAAGATTTGTTTCCATGATAATATTAAGCTTTATAGAAATTTCCTTTGGAAAATTGTTGGGGTTTACCTGAAATTTAGACAACCAGATCAAAGCTAATATACAATATGATTTGAATAGGCTCCCTTATCTAACACTGAACCACTCAGCTAAAATAAATCATTCATGTGAGCGTTCCAAAACATGATAACTAATACCCTGACATTGTCCGAATGTCAGAACCAAATTGCTTTCTAATTGAGGGTTTGCCTTGTACGACTGTCCCCAGAGAGGCAACTTTGACAGATATTTCTTGTTTCTAGAACGTAACTATTCGATATATGTATTATATGTATAAATATTTTATAATTAGATTCGCAGCAGTTGTATTTAACAGAATGTTACCAAAAACCAAGCATTAATTATCAAAATATGTAACAATGTGAACTTGAATATGAAATTTTAACAAAATGAATAATATTTCAATAATTTGAAAAATAAAATGCAAAAGATAGAGCTTAAAGCATATCTAAAACAACAATATAAAAGTAGGTAGTACAACAAAAACGTATGTCCGAGAAATTAGATTTAAAATTTTATTTTTAGTAGGATAGTGGACATGAAAGGATATATATCCATAAACTTATTATTAATTTAGCGATACGTTTCGGTCTTTTATTCGACCTTCATCAGGCTTCTAAAATCATACAAACACATGTATTACAGAATCCTCCAAAACTACAAAAAAAATTGATGTTGTTGTGATGTATATTGTGTACTTCATATTAAGGTATTTTCACAATTAGTAATGCTTTGTAGGATTCTATAATACAGGTGTTTGTATGATTTTAGAAGCCTGATGAAGGTCGAATAAAAGACTGAAACGTGTCGCTAAATTAATAATTAGTATATGGATCTACATCCTTTCATGTCCACTATTCTACTAAAAATAAAATTATGTAAATTATGGATACAACCAATTTATCGTTAGTTTTAAAATGTTTCATTACATCATAAAAAAAGTTAACCAAAATAAGATTTTTTCGCTGACTTTGAACAGTTATACTGTGTATACAATATATAGAATATATTGCGGTCCAATTTATGTGGTATAATTCAATATAATAATATATAAAAATCATACCATAAACATAAATTTGAACAGAAGTTCAAACAAAAATTTTCGTGACGTATTGCCCAGATACGTATTTGGATTGCCAAGCAATCTTCCTCAGTGGTCATCAAGTAGTTTGGATCACTCCGTAACTGCTTTGTGATGATTCACATTCATTTGTGTGAGTCAACAGTTACGGAGTGATCCAAACTACTTGATGACCAGTGAGGAAGATTGCTTGGCAATCGAAATATGTATATGGGCAATACGTCACGAATATTTAACGCACGAAATAAATTTTTAACGCACCTTTGCCTATATATTAGATATTAAAATCTTTGATGGCTGTAATTTCGTTTTGAAAAACGCTTAGTAACCGTTTGATTTTGACATTCTTATTTATAAAGTTTATGGGTGAAAATTATTATTTAACGCAAAACTTCCTTACTTTCACTGGTGATATGAAATAACAAAGTAAAAGCTTGGAGGCCAAAATGAGAGAATGGCAGGTGTATATATATATATTTTAGATTGGTTTAAAAAAAAATGATGATTTTTTTTTTCTTAATTATATCGAAAATATTGTTGGCAATGACAAAAAAAAACCTGTGAAAGTTTAAGCTCTTAATATTAATATTAAAAGGTGCCGCATCGCAAATTTAGATTTTCTAGTTAAATAACATGGGAACAATATTCTCTTGCACTTTAGAATTTTATAGCTCACGTTGGTGACAATATTTCGGAATGACCAAGGTACATTCTTGTAGAAAATTGAACGATCTACAAAAAATATGGTCTTACAAGTTTTTGATATATTTATTCTGTCAAAAGTTATTCGAGGTCAAAGTTGAACTTACTAGAAATTTTAATATTTTTTCAATTTTTTACGCAACCATCAATTCACATCGACTCACACAAATGAATGTGAATTATCACAAAGCAGTTACAGAGTGATCCAAACTATTTGATGACCAGTGAGGAAGATTGCGTGGCAATCGAAATACGTATCTGGGCAATACGTCACGAAAATTTTTATTTGATCTTCTGTTCAAATGTATGTTTATGGTATGATTTTTATATATTATTATATTAAATTATACTACATAAATTGGACCGCAATATATCCTATATATTGTATACACAATAAAAAAAGTTTTTTTTTTTTGTAAATTTATATGTGAAAGATGAAAATGAAATCCCAACCGTCCAATTCAATGAAATATCTTTTCTATTTAATACCACATCGTTCTTCTAACGTCAAACAAAATTTGGGTAAAATAACATTAAATAATTCAAATGCAAACATTTAACTTTTGATTAAACTTATTTAATAAAATATGTTTTTAAAAGCATTCCTTCGAACAAAAAACTAATTACTCAATTGTTTGTATTGATTTTAAATGTATTTGCCAATTTTATGTAAACAGTTTAAACTGAATTTGGATTGTTTTCCAACGTTTGAAACAAACATAAGAACGGAAACCACCCCAAAATAGATATCAAACAAACAACATAAATTACAAATATGAAATGTATACGAGCTTTGGCTTAAATAGGTGTAGAACTCAGCGTTGGATTAACTAATATCACTATTCGAATAATAAATATGAGCCTTAACTTAATCCGATTACCAGACGTCGGACAACAATGATTTCCAGTTGGTAAATACAATTTCATTTTCGATCGGTATACCCATTTCATCACTGTTTTCAATTACAAGAGAAAAATATATGATATGACATTTGAAAGTTGATTTCCTATGAACGTACAAAGAGTCGAAAGATTTTTTCATGAAAGGTTTAAATTGAAAAAAGTATTGATGCAAATTTTAACAATAAATACTTGGAAAACTTGGAAACTTTTCTATCAAAACAGCAAGTTAAGTGAAATGAACAAAATGCTGTTGTAAGCTTCTTAAAACAGCAATTACAAGTTCGGAAGACATTGTCGACAGACATGGGCACCTTTATTTCTCATATTAAATAGTTGTACATTTTCGCAATAAACTTAATGACTTATTTGTCTTTAAATGGATCTGCGTGGAAGAAAGTTACAAAGGATGATGTGCTTCAAATGAGCTAGGAAGGAAATAATGAGGAAATGCTCGTACAAGTACGAGAAGATAAACTTAAACGAGAACACATAAAAACATTATGTGGATGAAATGTTCAAAAGTGTGTTCTGTGAGAAAATTTGCTTGTTTTTCATACACGAAAAACGACTTCAGGAAACTTTTCCGCTGTATATTTTAAGCACTCACTTTTATAACAAATGATGAGAAATGTGCAAGTAATTCGGAATGAATTACTGTTTAAATAGAAGACTTATTTCATTAAAAAGTTTTTTTTTTTTTAAAAAGCATAAAGGTATGTTTCTTTAAAGAAGAAGTTAAATTCAAATTAAAAAATTTGGTTTTCCTTTATTGCAATTAAACATTTTGTAAAGTTAAATTAATTGGAGACAAAACAAAGATTTATCATTGATGCTGCCTCTTCACATACATAGAAGTCGAGCTTGATTGATCGTAAATTGTATTGGGAAAATGGTGTAAGTGACTTAACTGTCATTTTAACTAATTGCATCCATTTATTTGCGTACTAACTAACTGTTCTTCTCGTCAAAATTAGTCGGTTAATCATTCTTATTGGGATGTGCAAACTGAAGAAGTTTTCACACCTAAAATATAAGGAATATATTGTTTGAGTTTATCCCAAATATGTTTCACGAGAAAAATTTGATTCATTGAGGCGTATGGTTGAATTATCTTTGCGCTTCAATACGTTTCATCCATCGTGTCACCTACTACACAAATAAATTCGATAACAAATGAAGTAAATCAACTATCAATGACGAATAGAACACAGAAAGACAAAGGGTTTTGATTGAAGATACTCCTTTCGTATTAAGCCACTGTAACTATTAGGTAACGCAGTGGAATTATTTTTATTCCAACTTAAGATATATTAGTTCAAAATTTTATTTTCGATGAATGATCAGGAAGGAAAAAAAGGGATGTCTACTTATGTGCTTGTGTTAGATTTATACTTCTTTGGAAAATGTATTAGCAATCAAACTCCTCTGAGTTGGATGGACCGATTTTCATGCATTTTTTTATGTGTAATGTATATTTGGTAGCATAAGAATCAAATGTTAAGTATATTTCATACCTCTAAGAGATTAGGGTGTCCCTCGGCATCTTCTGTAATTTTTAACGCACCCTTGCCTATATATAAGATATTAAAATCATTGATGGCTGCGATTTGTTTTGAAAAACGCATAGTAACCGTTTGATTTCGACATTTTTATTTATAGAGTTCATGTGTGAAAATTATTATTTAACGCAAAACTTCCTTACTTTCACTGGTGATATTAAATAACAAAGTAAAAGCTTGGAGGCCAAAATGAGAGAATGGCAGGTGTATGTATACATATATATAGACTGATTCAAAAAAAATGATGATTTTTTTTTCTTAATTATATCGAAAATACTGTTGGAAATGACAAAAAAAAATCTGTGAAAGTTTATGCTCTTAATATTTAATATGAAGAGGTGCCGCATCGCAAATTTCGATTTTCCATTTAAATAACATGGGAACAATATTCTCTTGCATTTTGGAATTTTATAGCTCCCGTTGGTGACAATATTTCGGAATGACCAAGGTATATTCTTGTAGAAAATTGAACGATCTACAAAAAAGGTTTTTTACAAGTTTTTGATATATGTATTCCTTCAAAAGTAATTCGAGGTCAAAGTTGAACTAAAGAGAAATTTTAATATTTTTCAATTTTTTGACGCAACCATCAATTTTATGAGAAAATTTTATAGGACATTTTTTGTAGAGCACTTTTTTTCCTATAACTTATCTCTATAAAAGTTTTTGATATTTTTCATAGGTCCTAAGTTATTTAATTAAAATAAAAAAATATTTTTATGTTAAAAATATAATAATTCGGGGAATTTTCAGTTTAATGCAAATAACTTAGGACCTGTGAAAAATATCAAAAACTTTTATAGAGATACGTTATAGGAAAAAAAGTGTTCTACAAAAAATGTGCTTACAACAGTCGTGAGTTAGTTGTGTCCAATGACACAATTAACATTAAAAATGATTGCAAAACAACAGTAGTAATATAGTTATTGAATAAATAGTATTCTTAAATATAATAACCCTAAAATCTGTCTGTCACGTCAAGTCTTGACACTCTTTTGAGATGCTTAACATCCGCACTGTTATCAAGCAGATTCAAGGCAAGGTGGTTTGGATGATCATTAAGTCTTGTTTGATAGGCCCGTGCTCTCCAAGTGATCACATCCTTCCACCTGTAGGTCGTTGTGGATTCTTACATTATTTATGTACCGTAGTGCACCGATTATTGCCCGCAAAACTTTGGACTTAAATCTTTGTATTATTTCCACGTTTGAGTTGGATGCTGTGCCCCAAAGTTCCACTCCATAGGTCCAAATTGGCTGTTATTATTGATTTGTACAGAACCAATTTGTTTTCTATGGTCAACTGTGACTTGTGACCAATCAGCCAATACAACTTTCCGTATTTCTTGCTAAGCTGCTTTGAATGAATGACTTTACCCAATTCTCATAGACATCGTCAAACAATTTTTTTCAAATTGTACAATTTAAATAATGTCCATATTAATTCACAATTAGTAATTTCCCATTAAATATTCACCATCCAATACTGACACCACTGACAGATTGTGAAAATTGGCAATGACTTGAATGAAATCACGAGGCAGATGGTGCAAAAACAAAATTCGTAAATAAAAAAAAATATATTTCAAAGGTATAAGATATGCACATGCACAAAGTACAAAAGCCAACTTTTTAAGAGCTTTGATGTTTTTATATTGAAGTTTTATAATAAATTTTTGACAAAAATCTGTGGACAAATAGGAATATGGATAATGCGAAGAAAAATTTGAAAATCGTTGTTTAACAGATGACATTGGTAGAATTTTTACTTTGATATTGGTTTTTCATAAACTTCTCTAACACAACCATATTTTACGCCCTGGGTATGTGATTGGCAGTGACCCATGAAGACAACGACAACTAGCTTGGTTGGATTCCGATTTTCGTCCAGGTCACGACCTTCTTAAACCCATTTTGTCTATTATGTCAAAGCTTCTGCTCGTAGCAAGCTTTACCCATAATCTCTATGTGCTTTCATAGTGTTTACACCTGAGCATCACATCATTATTCTACAAGCTTTTTATCCACAATAGAGCCGAATGGATCGCATTTGAATAAAAAAAAAAAATATATTCAAAGTTTTTAGTGCTTAACATTTAGAAAATGAAATTGAAGAAATTAATGAAATGAACTTCTTTGCACTAGCGTCGATTTAAATCGCTTTTAATCAACGAATAAGTTTGCGGTTCGAATCACTAAGACGCTCGTCTGTGATCATTGAATCAACGAACGTAACGTGCGACATCATTCAAGGGAAGTCCGGCATTATCTAATTTCCTTTTGATCGAAATAGACATACGATTTTCATCAAATGGAAATTTCGTACATCTTACGTACAACACATGTGTAACGTTCGTTCCTTTTGATGAAAATTGCTAAGCATTCCAGTTAGTCAAGCTTCATTGACGTAAATACTGAAGGATAAAGGAATTCAAAAAGATGCTTTCAATACCTTTAACTGGAACGTCCATTTGAAACCAGTCTTTACAATTTACATAATCAAACACTTAGATTATGAGGAAACCTGGTGTTGTTATACAACGAAATTTTAAAGATTACTCGCAGTAAATTTCCATTGAAATGAATTAAAAGTGTAATTCATTAAACAGTAAATACAGGAATTTTTTATTGAAACGGAAAATTAGACGAAAGATATCATTTGAAAGAATAATAGAATAAAATACAATATTTTTCATTACAAAACTATGATTCGTTACTACTTAAATATAACTTTTCTTGTTAAAAACGGAAAATTGGCCGTGATCCATTTTTTCTTTTAATACCAAACCAAGTCATTGTAGCTAACAACTGATATGAACATCAAAAAGATAATGTTCTTAAACGAAAGGCAACTGAAACGAAAAACGAGGAAAATAAAACTAAATGAATACGAACGAATGAGTCATAAAAGTCGATGGTGTTGAAAACGTTGTTCGTTACACGATAAATTTTAAATATTTAAATTTTCCTTCCGTGTAACAACATCATGTTAACCAATAGAGTGGAAGAAATACGGCCATTTTATCTTAGAATAATGAATATTTCACAAGTTAAATATTAAACTTCAGAAAGTTTTTTTAATACGTAAAACATTCCCTTTTTCTGATGGGAAGTTTAAGCACAAGTTTACCGCGGTTTTAACTATCCATATTTTGAAATGAACAAAGTTGAAAAATTATTAGCGCAGTTTTATTAACTGGACAAAAAAAAATCTGCTTATCCCTCTAAAACGTAAGTAGTTTCATGTTTTAATGCTGGAAATTATTGATGAATTTGATGCTTAAAAATAAAAAATTATCAAAATTTGTTGGATCAATTAAATTAATATTGTATCATCAGTTCATAGCAGTTGATAGTTTTATTTCTCAAAAAATTACTCTTCTGTTTTTCTACCCCTTATATCGTGTGGGGAATCTTATTCTGCTATGTTTGACGTGATTCTTCTAGCTAAAAAACCGAAGTATCGTAAGTATGCCATGTTTTTTCTACTTATTAGTCGGTTATGTTATTCTAAGATGGATTTATTAATTCTTTTCTCCGGTGATAAGACCCATAGTATGCAGGGCCGTCTTAAACTAGGCTGGGGCCCTTGGGCACACAAGAATTCGGAGCCCTTTTGGAAGATAAAAAAAGCGAATTATAATATTATAATATTTTTTTTTACCAAGTGTGACCATTTATTATAGGTAATCAAATACAGTATGATATGTCATTAATGATATTAGACTGATGCTGGTTTTTTGGTTTTACGATTACGATAACGGTTTCTTTCGGGATTTCTGTTGAGCAAAATCTTCTGTTATATCCTTAAAGTCAATTTTTTGAAGAATATTACTTTCTGTGCACATAATTGATAAATCACTCAGTTATTCTTGTAACATTGTAGTTCGCAATTCATTTTTTATTCTTTTAAGCTGCGAAAATGACCGCTCTGCACTATAATTGGTAACCATTAGGCAAAGAAATATTCTTGTAGCAATTTCTACGTTTGGAAAAGTTTCTTCCAATTTATCTGATTTTATAAGGTTGAGATATTTAAATCTGCTGATTGCTTTGCTGTTTTTTAAATATTGGCTTAACTGAAAACATTCTGTTTTGAATTCATTTGTATTAATGTCTTCATGATAAAATTCTGCAAATTCATTGCATTTTTTGGTCAACTCACCAGATTCGATTGTTGTTAACTGACAAAGAAAACTAAATCGACTATCAATTTGTGAGAGAAACTGTCGGTCCTTCGGGGTCCCCTGAGAATGGGGGCCCTGGGCACAGGCCCCGTGTGACCTTATGGTGAAGACGGTATTGATAGTATGCTAATATCTATAATTTATATAAACCCAATTAATGGACGCATACGTGGCGAAGAAATCAAAACAAATAAAACCACTAAAAATTTTTAAAATTTTAATAATTATTTTTACTTCTTGTAATAACTATAATTATGTTTAAATATATATACGGAAATTTAAAAAAAAAAATTATTTTAATATTAACCTTTTTTTTAAATTCGCATGAAAAATGTATGATTTATACCAGCTTTAAATTTACTAAATATTATTATATATTCTTAAAAAAAAACAAAAAATTGGAAAATCTAAAAAATAAATTTTAACCCAAATTGGACAGCTAAGGTTGACCGATAATTGTCCGATCACTTTCGGCCGATAGATACTGTTTCAATCATTGGCCGATGATCACCAATATTGACTTGGTGTTGTCATCTCAGCTATCAGCCAAAGATTAGTCGATGATGACTACCGATAATCGGCCGATGCTAGAACATTGATCCCCATGACTGGTCCATTAATGGGACGCCCATCATTCGTTATATGAGTACATCAAAGGCTTCAATCTTTGGCTTGTCGTTTTTTTGGAAGCAAAAATTCGCAGATATAATATGCATGTATTCTTTGGAACAACCAGCGCATTAGCTAGTTTTACTTTTCTTCCCCAGATAATTTTCAATATTTTCAACCAAAAAAAGCAACCTGATGTTTATTAAAGATGCTTTCGATTTTTTCGTATGAATACCAAATTGGTAATTTTAATAATAAAGAGTTTCACTCGACGCCCATATTTTGATGGTATTGTTAAACAAATTTTAATACTTAAAAAGTTTTTAGATCCCACAGTCATCAGTAAAAGGTTTCGCTTCCGCGATTCAAGCAAAAGCTAGGAAAGACAATATAAAAGTAAAGGTTATATATATATATATTAGAATGATTCAAAAAAAATGATGAATTTTTTTTCTTAATTATATCAAAATTATAGTTGGGAATGACAAAAAAAAATCCTGTGAAAGTTTAAGCTCTTAATATTAATATTAAGAGGTGCCGCATCGCAAATTTCGATTTTCCATTTAAATAACATGGGAACAATATTCTCTTGCACTTTGGAATTTATAGCTCTCGTTGGTGATAATATTTCGGAATGACCAAGGTATATTCTTGTAGAAAATTGAACGATCTACAAAAAAAGGTCTCTTACAACAAGTTTTTGATATATTTATTCCTTCAAAAGTGATTCGAGGTCAAATTTGAACTAAATTTTAATATTTTTTTAATTTTTTAACGCAACCATCAAATTTATGAGAAAATTTTATAGGACATTTTTTGTAGAGCACTTTTTTTTCTATAACTTATCACTATAAAAGTTATTGATATTTTTACAGGTTCTAAGTTATTTGCATTAAACTGAAAATATTCATAATTTTATTGTTTTAAACTAATAATATTCCCTGAATTATTATATTTTTAATATAAAAAAAATTTTTTATCACTTAAAACCTGTAAAAAATATCAATAACTTTTATAAAGTTAAGTTATAGAAAAAAAAGTGCTCTACAAAAAATGTCCTATAAAATGTTTTTATAAAATTGATGGTTGCGTCAAAAAATTGAAAAAATATTAAGATTTCTCTTTAGTTCAACTTTTACCTCGAATAACATTTAAAGGAATAAATATATTAAAAACTTGTAAGCAACCTTTTTTGTAGATCGTTCAATTTTCTACAAGAATATACCTTGGTCATTCCGAAATATTGTCACCACGGGAGCTATAAAATTCCAAAATGCAAGAGAATATTGTTCCCATGTTATTTAAATGGAAAATTGAAATTTGCGATGCGGCACCTTTTAATATTAATATTAAGAGCTTAAACTTTCACAGGATTTTTTTTTGTCATTCCCAACAATATTTTCGATATAATAAAGAAAAAAAAATCATCATTTTTTTTTTGAATCAGTCTAATGATTGAAGTATTCCAATATAAATTCAAAAGTTTTATGCAATTCACTTGTTAAACACAAAAATTTAAATAAATTACAAGTATATCACAAGAGATCTAAAAAAAACAGATCAACTCGATAACAGTAAACTGTGTTATATTTGAATCGAAAATGTCATGTCGTTAGACTTGAAATCTCGGCAATGTAAAATTTTTGGAACTAACGTAACCGTTTGTTTGGTTAAAAGGGGATATTGTTATCAAAACCCGCATTCATTTTGAATGGAAAATGGCCTCACAGTGTTATCTTTTCAATTTCCTGTTGTCAAATGAACAACAACAGTACGCTGACATCGATAATAGCGTTTATTTCATCGTCAACGTTAATGTCAGATCACATCACCTTGCCCTAAAAACTGATACGAATGGCAGCACATTCGTGCAGAAATTTTCATTCTGGAAAATTTGAAATCTCTAAATGAACCTGCAATTTCCATTTTATCTAATTCATCTCCCATTATTCTCATAATAAATGTTTTGCACGAAAACTTTTCGAGAGCATTTATCGCTATAGTTGTAGATGATAAATTTACAAAATGCAAGGTTTCTACAAGCAATATTTTTGTGGATATTTTATTTAATTAAATAGCCAAAATAAATAGAAAATCCTATTGAAAATATTGTAATCTTTCAACACGCTATGTATCTTTTTGATCAATCTCATAGTACGTTTTAAAGTAAAAAAACATTTCGAGAAATCATAAAAATATTATGGTGAAAAATGGAAGAGGATATAATGCTTTGATTGGAAATTAAACGCAAAAGCTTAATAACTGACTAAGTTTTACTTCCAGAGAAAAAAAGCACACATGGACTTTTATAAAAGGGAAATCGGAGGAGCAAAAGAATAAAAAGAAGATTTAATATATGATCTGGAAAGAAGATAGTAACCACATGTTAATCAGAAAAATGAGAAAACACAGATATACAAATAAAAATGTAAACAAATATACGGATTATAAATTATATGTACTAATAACCAATAGAAAAAAAACTAAAAACTGCTTATATAACTAAATTGAAATTATTTACATTAATTCTTTCAAATAAAAATTAATTTATAGTCAATATTAAACCTCATGAAATACTTCAATCTAAAAAAAAATAAAAGCTATTAAATCGCTGGTTGTACAATTTATACAATATACAGCACAGTTAAGCTCCTTTTGCAACATCAACAAATATCAAATTAAGAACTTTCAAATTTTGCAGTTCAGAAAATTATTATTTGCACAACTAATTAGCTTCGTCAAAACTTTTCATACAAGTTTGCAATATTCAAATTTTCTGTTGTATTCAAATACTGTCCAGTTAATCAAATTTCTAAAACTTGTATTTTATTTTTAGTTTGTCAAGTGTCTGCTATTCGTCAATTTATAATGAAGCAGACAACTAATTTTCTCATAGCTGCATTAATAACCAGCTGAAATTTTGATTAAGATGCATACAAATGGGGGAAAAAAACCGTGGAATTTAGTTAGTAATAGAGCAAAAAATTTCATCAGCACAATGCAACCAGCAGAAAGGGATTGCATATATTTGAATCCTTTTGACGAAGCCCGTCGTACCACACATAGTCGAGTAAGCTTTACTGCTGGGTGGAAAGAAATAAAATATCACAAAAAGGTTTTCAATTAAATTTTAATAACTAACGTCTACTCCAACACATAGGTGGATAGATACTCGTACACTTTACAATTTCCGTTAAAGTTCTATAGAAGCAGTTGGCTATTATCTTTGGAATACAAACGCATTGTGTATCCAAAAGATAATTCACAGAGGAACATCTATTTTCCTCCATACTACACAAAAAATATATACATATACTAAATTCAATTACTCGCTAGATAGGAATATTTTTACAAAGAGAAATACCGTAATAAGCTCAAGTTTTCTATTTAAATATTTATTCATTTTTCTAGACAAGCCACAAAGTATAAGCTTCAACAAATTAAAAAAAAAGCAATATTCAAGTACAAAATTTAATAAAAAAATATATATAACAACAAACGTTTTTCCCATAGCTTTCGTTATAATCAAATTAATTTCAAAATGATTGATTACGTAAAATCATTTGCTTGTTTTGTTGTTATTTTGCCACGTAACGATAATATAAAGATAATGTTTTTTTCCATGATGCAGAATCTAAATTTGATAAGAAAAAATGCGAATGAAAAACTTGGATTTACTTTTTGCAGGAATTTTTTTCCCATTAGTCGTTATCAATCATTCTCATGTTGTACGTAGAGCTACAGAAACTAAGCTGCTACATAAATATAGATTCTATTTCACAGCTTTTCAAATTAAATTTCACTTTATTCTTGGAAAAAAGATTTACTTTACGACGAATTTCTTATAACATATATTTTCCAACGGTCATGGTTTTGTCTTTTAACTAGCTGACCCAGCAAACTTCGTACTGCCTAACAGGCAATGAACGTAGTGTTTTATGAATGAATATTTTAGCTACACTTAGTTTAAATTTTTAATAATACACTGAATAAAATTAAGTTCAATACTTCCTTAAAATAGTAAGTATATAAAAAGAAAACAAAAATTATATAAAAAAAATCAATTATTTCAATTGCAAGTCATCTAACACATTTCGTCGGTCTAAAGTGTTTAGCTGCTAAGTTCTTTTTAACAGTTTTTTTCAGAATAAGGAACGAAAGTGAATATAAGCTACATATATTACTACATAAAGCAAGTTTCCGATTCATGTTAAATTAAGAAATTTCTATATTTAAATAGTTTGTCATTCGATAGAATTTTTATTCCTTCCTATTGGAAAAAACAAACAAAAATTTTTAAAAGTGGACTTAGCAGATTGAGACTTTAGGCCGACGATTTACTTTATTAAAGCTATATATTTGGGTTCATGCGTTACCCTCGGATTGATTCTCTCCATTGAAGCATCTTGCCATTACATTGCCATATGCAGTTTCTCAAATTAGATATCTTCAATATATAAAACTAAGTAGGGGTAGTTAAACCAAATAAAAAACCAGCTAAAAAAATGACTGAACTGATTTTGATATATGATTTGTTAGATTCGTCTTCGCTCCGAATAGCAGAATAACTATTAACATATCTCAACAATTCACGGAAAAAATGAATAAAATGAGTTTTTAAATAAATTAGGCTTGGTATTTTCCGCAATTGGCAGTTCACGTCACCCACTTTTGAATACTGTCAATTTAATATTGTCTGTAATTTTTATTTTAAAAACGCATATAATCATTGAAACCATTGGAAGTTCGACGCAATGACTCAGTATGTTTTGAAAGCCCAATGATTTTACTGATTGGCGATTTCTCCCAAACATTGTCAATCATTCCAAGTTCAGACTCTGCCAATAAAATAAACTCCTGCTTAAAATCATAAAATCTATGACATAATGTAAAAAAAAAATCAGCTGGCTACATGAGTTGGGTTGCGGAATGATCCATCTACTGAAGAATTTTCCAAACAATTTTTGAATCTCGGTAGAGGCTGTGTTCTTGTCGACGAACCAAGGATATTGACTTCATTTCCTTCGAATTTTGTCTCATTTGAAAAAAATTTACCTAATTCCTAGCTTTTTTACACAACAGTAGAATAACGTTTTAATCAGTCTAATTGGAATAAAAATTCAAACCAATAATATGGTTATTACCTATATTCATTCATTTCTAGGATAAATCTTCTGCAGATGGATCATTTAGCAATGCAATTCTTATGTTTTCTTTCAGGTGAAGTTTCTACATATGGTTCCATAAATTTGATAATTTAAGGCAAGCATTTATTTTTTAAACAGAAGTTGATCCTTAATATCTGAAGTCGTCCACTTCTGCAATTCGAAATGCAGAACGACTAATCTGGAAAAGTGTTTTCCAAACAATTTCTCGATATTGGTAATGGCAAAATTTCTCTTGACACATCATCTAGATACAGTACTTTCCCTACTAATTTTTGCCACTTTACTAAGTTAAAGACCGAACTCATCGAGATGGTGTTCCCAAACTTTTCTCAAAACTATTAAAATTATATTTGGTTAAGCAAACATTTTATATTGGCTCCAAAAAACGTTGATTAGGTACAACAAAATGAGTATTCAGATTCAAAATAAGATAACTGGCGAATTGATACTATGAAACTTGGTTGATTCCATTACTAATCAAGCTGATGTTGAGAATAGAATATAATACAAATAGAATTTTCAAATTCGCTTAAGGTCTTGGGATTACCACCTCATAATCTGTAATTAAAGTCAGATCAGTTATCATTAATGTGTTGTGGAACATATAGACTAACCATTGCTTTGTAATAGCCCCCAGCTTGCGGTGAAAAAATTAAGGAACAATGTTTTCGAAGTAACAATATTGAAATGAAAATATGAAGGTGAAGACGTTGGGGTTTACACATTCCTATAATTTCAAGCGACAGGCCGTGCGACTTGAAAGCATTACAATTTTGTAATGCCGATAAATAAAATGCAACAGCAATCATTCAATGTTTGGGGCATCAATTTTAAAAATGTATGTTCCTCACATACCTAAATATATATCACCTGTTCACTAATAAACACAAATAGACAATTTTTTTTATAAATTAAAACAAATCGTACACAATTTTGCACGCAATGCGTTGTGATACATAAATGCAAAATGGATTGCCAAAACGACGCGGACTTACAACACTCTCCCATAATATGAACTATATAATTATTTTAATACAAATTAAATAAATAAAAATGTCAAATTTATACGTTACTAACCGTTTTTTTCAATAATTCACAGACATCGATGATTACAAATAATACGTAGACGTAAATAATAGTAGGCGTAAAAATTTGCAGAAGATACCGAGGGACATCTAAATCTTCTAGAGGTATGAAATATAGTATACATCCGATTTTCATGCCTACCGAATATACATAGAAAATTTTATGAAAATCGGTCCAGCCGTTTCGGAAGAGTTTGGCTACAAACACCGTGACACGAGATTTTTATATATAAGATTTTTGATATTATTAAGATTAAAATTTGAATAAAATACCTTATTGATCATGAAGAAAAGTACGTATTGATGAAAGTTTTCACTCACAAAAATAAATTAGGCAAAACACGTCTGTTATTAAGCCTTAATTCAATTTATAAATAATAATAGTTCAAGAAAAAATTATATCTACGTAATAAATTACAAAATTAACCATTGAAATTCTCTCCAACATAATATTTGATATTCATCGTCGCAAGAATTGCTCACCAAATCATACGTATCGCGAATGATTGTTTTTCGTGACGAGAATAACGCACGGTTGTATTTTAACGAGAAAATCATTTTTGATATGTCCCACATTAAATAAAGTGTAAGCAATTTTCCTCAAAACACAAACAAAATGAAAAAAATCGTCTAACTAAATTGTTTCCAATGAATGTTTCCGACAAATAATTTAAATTGATTTTCATGAAAGTTCGTTGATAGAAATCTTATCATAACTAAACATCACTATTTACATATTTTGAACAAGTTATGTAATTACGATGGGAGTCAAGTTTTGATTAGATTTACCACATACGTTTCCTTTACATCGTCCGAAAGATGGTTAGATTTGGAAAACGAGAACTTCTTACAGTTGAATTACCTATACAAACAGAAATGACTCTGTAGAAACCTGACAAGATTTCAGAAATTTCGTTAATGAATCTTCAGCTAATTAAACTCGATATTTTCCTTTAATGTGTCAACACTTTACGATCAGGCAACAAGTCGTGAAAACAATATCACTTTAAAATTATAGAAATTCAAGGAATGAGCTTTTCACTAAATTGAGGTAACTGAAAGTTAATTTAAGAAAAAATTATTGGGAGGTATGACTTCATAATTTGTTTTCATATTTTAAGTGAAAAAGTCTCTAAATTTCGAAAGATCATTTACCTAATTTTTAATCGAATTATTTTAATCATATTTACATGAAACCGTTGTTGAATTCTGTCGTCATAATAACAAAACAGTCACAATACTAAGCAATTAATTGATTTTTCGAAATGAAAAATCTATTGATAATAAAGTCGAAAAAAAATGTACTTTAACAGAAAGACAAATTAAAGTTTGTTTTATAGTTTTTTACTATATAACATTAGTTTATTAAATATAATGATTGAATACGAATTACTTAAAGAGATATGGCATATTTATAAACATTTTGAATTAATGATTTGACGTAGTTGTTAAAGATTATATAATTTGAAAATCAAACTCAAATATGTATAAATTTATGTACGAATTAAACGCAAATTATAATTACAAATTTAACAATTACAAATTCGATTGATTGATTTAATGAACACTTAATAGGTATAACTACTATAATATAATATAATCTTTGTAAATTTTCATTATTACAGAAGACGGAAGACTGAATAAGATTGAAGCAATTAATTCAATTAACTCCAAGTTTATAAATTGACAAATTGGAAACTTTTTTGTTAAACAAATTACATAATTAACTTGAGACTAAGTTTTAATACTAAAAGCGATAAAACATGAACAAAACATTTCGTTTGGAATGATGGAAAATGTCTGTCAATTTAAAATAATTACGCTTGAATGTTTTTCATCTGAATGATAATTTAATTTTTTTAAATGATTGCACAGTATAAATTAATTACATCACACTTGAAATATTTGATGCAAAATTTGACGTCATTGTTTTACTTGTTTAATAAAATTTTATACATTTATATGTGGTTAGATATTGCATTTATATATGAGTGATTTCTTTGAGGAAAACTCATGTTTGATTTTTTGAAAATAATTGGGACAAAAACCATTACATGGAATCCCATTTTTTTTTTATTAAAAATAAAAAAAATGGGCTCAACCGGGATTTGAACCCGGGACCTCTCGCACCCAAAGCGAGAATCATACCCCTAGACCATTGAGCCGATAAAATAAAGAATCATACTTTCTCTTCACATTTCGTCTTTTACTCAAAAATGACCTCGATAACATTGTCATACTAGTTGATTATAATGTCTTGATACTGAAAAAGAAAAAGTTTATTTAAACATCGTGTATTTACGCCGATAAAAGTATCCCAAAATCAGTAGTTGTGTAGTAGTAAGCTCTAAAAAGAAAGCTCTAAATAAATGATTTATCGTTGGTTAAAAACATGTCTCATTACCAGAATTGCATTGTTTCTTATTAAGTATTGTAATCAAAATGGAAAAAGACAAAGCTGAAAATTTACTTTTATAAAAAATGAAATGCTTCTCAAAAGGATGACACGTATTCCATTCTTAAATTCATGTGATATTTCAATATTCTTTTATATTATAATTTCAAATAGGTATTATATTATTTTCAATATAGGTACCTACCGACTTATATTTTATATTACCAACTTTTCACAAAACAATCTCGAGTGAGCCTTTCTTCGCTGAAAGAAAATTGAACAACTTGTTTTTTTTTTTTTTTTTTGAAAAAGCCATGCCAGCTTATATTGTCTAATAAAGCAATAAATTTTCAAAAGACTTTTTTAAAAATGGATTTAGTTTATCACTGAAGATATTTTTAATAAAACAATTTCCTCTGCAAGACACTATTTGAGACATACCAGCGTCTTGTTCCACGTAATTCAATCTTTATTAGTGTTCGGACATTCAATAAAAGCACTAAGCGCGCTTTTTTTTCCTCTTCTAAAAAGCTCACTTTTTCTTCAATAACACTCAAATTGGCCAGTCGGAAATTCTTCACTCTATGGAAGCGCTCCAAGAAAACATTCGCTCTTCCTTCTATTTCCGTTATTGCTTAATAAATAAACTTTTTACTCTTTTCTGTTCATCTCAACATAGATGAGTATGAGCAAAAGTAAAGTAGAAAAAAAATTCAAATAGAAAAAAAAATACAGAAAAAACTCACCGTATCCAAATTAAATAACGAGGAAACCTTTTTAATGAATCCATCCTGCTGGCGCTTTTTTTTCCTTGTCGTCATTGTTTTATTATTAAACTAAATGGAAAGCACTAAACGTTTTATATAAATTTAATTAAAATAAATACTACAATTTCTTTTATTTAAGAGTAATTGTTTTTTTTTTTCGAACGAACTAGACTTCAGGAGCTAAAAGAAATAAAAAAAAAACAAAGTGATAATAATTGAGATTAGACGATGCAATTGAAGAAGCGAGTCATTTTAATTGAACAAATTATTTACAGGAATGATACTTTTACGAAATAATGTTCAAATCAGAATCTGTCTCAATAATGCTTCATATTAAAGTTTATTTATTCTTTTCCTTCTGGTGGAATTTCTATAGAGGTGCGTTACACCTGTTCATAGAACCAGAAGAGCTACAAAATTTACACAAAAATAGTATAGTTAATAAAATTTATCAAATCAATAATACAAACTAAAGAAAGATATATTTCAATATTACTTAAAACTATTTTTTCTAAAATTACGTCCTAGAGTTGGAAATCCAGTTTCCCAGCTTTTTCCCCAATATCTTTTTGGAACAGATCAACGATTTCATGTTTTCAGGTAGCATATTAAAATATTTAATCGCAACGTAGTAAGCACTTTTGGCTGGAATAGTTATTTTTAATTTTTGGCAATACTAGCTGCTTAGATCTAGTGTTACTCAGCCTTTCAGCATGAAGTTTTTTACAATCATTATGATAAAAACTAAGAGCTCTAACTATAAAGTAGTCTCGTATTTTCAGTGGCGCAGTCAATTGATTCTTGTTACATATTTTCTTAATTAACTTATTTTGGATGTAGGCTGTAATTTTGGATGTAATTCCATAGTTAATCATGCCTCCAAAAAGACCATGGTAAATTGTTTTTAGAACAGGTGCTTGGAGATACTTATTTAATTTATAAAAAAGGAATGTAAAATATTTGATTTTTTTTGCAAGTTCCATAGCATGAATATTCCATTTCATGTGGCAGTCAAAATATATAGCAAGGTATTTGCAGCTTGTTACTCTTTTTTGTTCTTTATCTCTAATAAACAGTTGAAATTTAACTGGTATACTATCTACATAGCCTCCGAAAGTAATAAAGGTAGATTTATCTGTGTTTAATGATAATTGGTTATTTCTTAGCCAAGTATCCAATTTTTTAACCAATTCGATAAATGAACATTAACTTCTCCCCAGTTCTTACCATAACATAACACAGCCGTGTCATCAGCATAAGAAACTAAGTTGTTTTTCGGTAGTACTTCAAATATATCGTCAATATACAAGATGAAAAATAATGAGAGAAAATGATATATAAGAAACCACTTACAACCATTTAATAAAATATATTGAACAAAAACTTATGCACTTTACATTTTCAAAAGACTATTTAATAATTTATTGGAGTTTGTATTTTTGTTTACAGAAAATTATTAGTTAATCACTTTTTCAAGTTGCTCGCAAATATAAACAAGAATAAAGTTTTCCAAAGTAAATATCGAGAATTCATTGAAGATCAAACCGATTCGTGGCAATTCAAAATGAAATAGTTCATATAAAGTTTTTTACGAATAATTGTATGTAATTTATTTCGAAGAATTGATCAAAAGGTATAAAATTATTAAATTTTTGGTAATAGACGCAATCAGGATGCGAAAACTTTAGAAAATTATTTTCCCTTGCAGTAATGTTTGATTCGTTTTTGATTCACTCGGATACTAATAAAAGTAAATGATTTCTTCATATTCTAAAAGACATTAAACTTTATTCTTTATAAAAAAATATTTAACATTTTTCTTTTTATAAAATGAGAGATAAAGTAACAAAAGCTTAGTTTATAGCAAAAGTTTATAATTGACGGTAGAAATGTCTTAGAGATAAAATTTATTTTCGATTGAATTTTCTTCAACTAATAGCTGAAGTTTTTCGTTTGATATAAGACAAGAGAACTTAATTCAAATTCACAAAGCGTAACGAAGTAATTTTCATGTTGGGACATTGAACGGATGTTCTTGGTAAGGGAACATAGTCGTCTTGTGTCCCACGTGGACAATATTCTAAAACAGGTTGAAAATTTCTAAAGAACATAACTAATTTCAATGTCAATTGCACGCAAAACTCTTGCCAGGTGTTTCAAGTATTTCACTTTTTTTTGTGTCATATAATGTAATAATTATGTAATATATATTAACAATAGACTGATAAAAAAAAATTATTATTTTTTTTCTTAATTATATCGAAAATATTGTTGGGAATGACAAAAAAAATCCTGTGAAAGTTTAAGCTCTTAATATTACTATTAAGAGGTGCCGCATCGCAAATTTCGATTTTCCATTTAAATAACATGGGAACAATATTCTCTTGCACTTTGGAATTTTATAGCTCACATTGGTGACAATATTTCGGAATGACCAAGGTATATTCTTGTAGAAAATTGAACGATCTACAAAAACGGTGTGTTACAAGTTTTTGATATATTTATTCCTTCAAAAGTTATTCGAGGTCAAAGTTGAACTAAAGAGAAATTTTAATATTTTTTCAATTTTTTGACGCAACCATCAATTTTATGAGAAAATTTTATGACATTTTTTGTAGAGCACTTTTTTTCCTATAACTTATTTCTATAAAAGCTTTTAATAATTTTCACAGGTTCTAAGTTATTTGCATCAAATTGAAAATTCCCAGAATTATTACATTTTTAACATAAAAATTATTTTTTTTATTTTAGTTAAATAACTTAGGACCTGTAAAAAATATCAAAAACTTTTATAGAGATAAGTTATAGAAGAAAAAGTGCTCTACAAAAAATGTCCTATAAAATTTTCTCATAAAATTGATGGTTGCGTCAAAAAATTGAAAAAATATTAAAATTTCTCCTTAGTTCAACTTTGACCTCGAATAACTTTTGAAGGAATAAATATATCAAAAACTTGTACGAGACCTTTTTTGTACATCGTTCAATTTTCTACAAGCCTGGTTACCGGCTAAAAGATGCAGTTTTAAGAAAAACAGATTTTAATAAAGAATTAAGGTAATAAAAATCTAAAAATAAAATATTTTTAATTTAGATAATCAAACTCCTAAGCCAATAAATATAACTAATTTTTAATCGGCGCCGAAATATCAAAATTTTGAAAAGTTTGACAGTTAGCTTACTAGATTAAGTTCAACAATCTTTAGTCAAGCTCTCTACAATATAGTTTGAATTGAGAATATCCATTACCATGGGAGGGTCACTCAATGTTAATTTTTTGTTCCTAAAAATGCTCAGTTCACCTTGCCGAATACGGGCGGTGCTAGTGTAGGAGACGTGATGCTAGTGCCGATAACAACGAGACCTTATTTTAAATACTTTGCGCGCAATTTTCAAATTTTTATTTATTTTATTTCTGAAAAATGTTACCCCCATAAAATAATGAAACTTTTAAAATTTAATTTTTTATTTACAATATTAAAATACAGAACAAGAATATAACACTATTTGAAATTATAAAATGTAAATCCATTAAGTCCATTACTGTCCAAAAGATGGTTATTTTTGATGTTTCGGAAAAAAACATTTTCCAAAATATTTCGATAGTTTAAAAATATTGGTATGATTATATTATTTTTCTTATGCTTTTCAAACTGGGAGAGAGACGGATTACCGAAGACCTTTAAAGCTCCTGCCAGGGAGCTGCGAAATATTTTTATAATTATAATTAATGTTGCATAAATAAAGTATTGTAGGACACTAGTCTATAATATTTGGAGATTGGAGCATTGAATGCTTTTTTCAAATATTTTGAGAATCACTGCTTCACTCGATAAAATTAATGAAAAATTGCAAAGTATATATTCCGAATTTAACAATGCATGTTTAAATGTATACTTTTGTTCAAATGGGTCAATTATCGATTGACTATAATCAATTGAGGATTAAGTATATACCTTCAAATCTTTTGGAAAAATCTCGGCTAAAGAAATGCAATAAAATATCAGTCGATTTGAGCAAACTTTTCTTTTATTATCTAGGAAACTTGTGAAGATAGAGGAAAGTTTTTCTTGGAATACAACAAAAAATATTTGGACCACTCCAGGACCAAATATTAAAAACAATATTAAATTATCTTTGTAAAGTCTTTTAGGACCCCACAAGTTTTTTGTGAAAGTTTTTTAATTCGACATAATTGTACGGTTCTTCTTATTTATGTCTTTTGAAAACTATTTGATTTTTTAAAACTGCATAAGACTAGCTTTAGTGTATATTCTATACTATATTTAAAAAAATCAAACTCGTCCTATTTTTACGTCTGAGATAATTACTTTACTTTACTTTACAAATCATCCTCAACTTTTTCAGCCTTAAAATTTGATTTTAATTTTTAATTTACATGAGAGCTACCTGAATATATACTTGAGTGGATCAAAAATATCGACTTTTTTCACTAGTTACACAGAAAAATTGATTAGTGGACACCTACAGAAAATTTTCACCAAAGGTGGCCTCCTAATTTTAATGGGAAGGTCCTCCGCATTAAAGTATTATATATTTTGCAAACCTTTTAAATGATTTTGTACGAAATTAAACGCTCTACAATAAAGGTTTCTAATATTTTTATAGTCAATTTCACCATTTAAGACATATTGTCGATTGAAGTTTGATTATTCAAGGAAAAATTGGTTTTATGTTTATGAATTTTTTAATTCATGAACCAATATGAAATGTGCAAGACATAATTTTGTTGGAAATTTAATGGTCTACATAAAAATTCTCATATGCTTAGTCGATAAGATAATAAAAGACATTAGTCATTAACTTTTAATGATATTCAATCATAACAGTTTTTGATTAGTTTTTCAAAAATTTCATGAGTTATGGGAAAATTTTAGAAAGTTTAATTTTGACCAACAGAAAAGTGTTTTGATTAATATTTTCATTTCAATTTTTTCTGAGTTAATTATTCATCAATTCCCAAAAAAATTATTATATTTTTTTCAAGTTTTGTCACCAGAGTCGACTTACATTAATATATACTTAATTACTTAATTAAAATAACTTACATTACAAATTTGCATACAATACATACAATTAATAACTTGCTTTTTGGTAAGAAATCGAAAAAAATCTTAGTGAAATTTGATTTAAAATGATTTCCAAACTTCATTCAGCACAACTCCTCAGGATATGTATTATTTTACTTCATTTTTAGACCATTTAAAGTTACAGAGAAACGACGTCAAAAAAGGACCGACTTCACAACAGACGCAAACTCTGGAAAAAGTTTGTGTTTTAAGGCAGCACATGTTCACTTATTTCTTCAATACAAATCCCTTAAATTTCTTCTTGACATTTCGAACCAAAATCAATCGCAAATATTTGAAAGAACTTTAAGGACAAAAAAAAACGGGATCACAATTTAATCTTCAACTTATTCCACTTTAAAATGGCAGTTCTCAAAATGTACATACAAAACAAAATGTGTATTTAAAAATCTTAAGATTATTTTACCGTAAGTTATCAAAATTTCAATAATTACAAGTACATAAATTACATTAGTCGTAAAATAGGTTATAAAGTTTGTCCTTCACTTACCAATATCAGTTTCGTTTTAGTTTCATTTTTAAAACTGATTTAGTCTTTCATTATTCAAAACCATAAATTTCAAAAATGCCTTTATGTCTCATTTAATTCTCGAAATTTGCCAAGCTTGAGTGTCAGTCTAGATAGCGGAACTCAATCGTTTCGACGAATCTCATTTTCCGTCTCCATGTCACTGAAATACGACTACAATTAAACTTGCTATTCACAATTTACATTTATTTCAATTCAGTGTATTCAAATGGAAATGAGAACAAAATTTAAATGTCCTTTAAACTTTTAGAGCTCGTTTCCATTAAGTTGCCTTTGTTTATATTGTTTTTGTCGAATGCATCATTTATCTGATCAAATTGAAAAATAAAAAATAATGGGAGAATGTTTTGATGAATCGGAAATTTCAAACACTATTTTTTACTTTTAGAAGTGATGTTTTTTTAAACACGTACAAAAACATTGGTATTATACATGGTTTTTTGAAACTATTGTTGAATTTTGGTCCATTAGCATCAAGATATGTTTATAAATGGGTCAGTCCAATTCAGTTGGTCCAGCACTGGTCGATTGATTATTTTTTTTTTTGCTATCACCCCAACGTGTTGGTAGTTCAAATTCATCATTATTTTAATTTTATTGCTTTTAGTTTTCCGGTAGTGGCCATATTAGTTTTACTAGGCGCAGACATTTTCGCACTTTTAAGGGTTTGCGGAAACTTGATTATCTCAGGCCCTATCTGTCCAATCAAAATGAAACTAAAAGCAGTGTGTTCATGAAAATATAAGCTATAAGGTTGTAATAAGACGTTTTCACCTAAATCTATTCTAAGGGGTGAAATTACAGCCTAAATTTTTAGCTCTCATTTGTAAAAACTCCAATTTTCACGGAAAGATTGTGAAGGAAGGGAAAGAGTCTACACATTAAAACTATTTTTACAAACAATAAGTTACTAGTTGTATTCAAAAACAAAATTTGAAGTCGGAGAAAATTGCAAATCTTGAAAATTTCCAAATTTTGTTATTTTTTATTTTAAAAAGGCTTAAAGTCTCCGACTTCAAATTTTGTTTTTGAATACAACTAGTAACTTATTGTTTGTAAAAATAGTTTTAATGTGTAGACTCTTTCCCTTCCTTCACAATCTTTCCGTGAAAATTGGAGTTTTTACAAATGAGAGCTAAAAATTTAGGCTGTAATTTCACCCCTTAGAATAGATTTAGGTGAAAACGTCTTATTACAACCTTATAGGTTATATTTTCATGAACACACTGCTTTTAGTTTCATTTTGATTGGACAGATAGGGCCTGAGATAATCAAGTTTCCGCAAACCCTTAAAAGTGCGAAAATGTCTGCGCCTAGTAAAACTAATATGGCCACTACCGGAAAACTAAAAGCAATAAAATTAAAATAATGATGAATTTGAACTACCAACACGTTGGGGTGATAGCACAGGGAAAAAATATTTTTTTTAAAATGGTCGAGCAAACATTTCATTTATTTTTGGACCACTTTATTTGGACTGACCCAAATAATGAATAATGAACTATTTTAATATACGATATCGCAAATTTGCATCCTAAATAAATTCAATTAGATTCGTTACAACACTGAACGTATTCCTACTTATTTTGGCCTAAACCAATATTTTCATTCACACTTATTTGAACCAACTGATAACTTTATTAACATATAATTCGACAAAAATTTGCATCATGGATAGTTTTTTTTTTTTTTTCATTAAAATCTCATGTAAAATGATCGATGAATAAATTGTAAAATAATAATTGTAAAATACGTAAAAGATTGCTTTTATGCATATTAATTTTAAAAGTGCATAGCATAAAGTGTATTAACACGGGTGTCATTATATACAGAGCATAAAAAATGAGAGTTCAGCTCGTTGTGCTTAACGTTATCCCATCTTTCAATGGTAGGTACCTACGTGTTCCATTATGATAATGACAACCATCATATACAGTTCCATCATGAAATGCTGTTTTTTTTTTCATTTGAAAATTTATTTAGCACAAGTGTAAGAAGTGGATGACACTTGGATGAAAATTTTCATGCTCTGCATCATAGTAAAATTGTGATTAGGTCTTCACTTCCTACATTATTTTAAAAATCACTCCACTAGAACCTCCAACGAAAACGACTGATAAAATTTCAAGCATGTAAAACGCACATTCGTCATGCATGACCATTATTTCCTAATATAAACTTTAAACTGAACTTAACAAATTTTCAAGGAAAATTTAATATAGTACAGTGAAATTAACAACATAAAAATCTCACACTTCTTAAATATATACTAGGATGTTTTTGAATTTCTTTACTTCCAGGGGCTCAAATGCTTTCAAATTGATAAAAAATAATTCCCTGAAAATTTGAGCTCTTAATATTAACTTTAAAATAGTCCACTTTCCAATTTAAGTTTCTTATGGAAATAACGTGGGAAAAATTTATTTTTTTCTTATGAATTCCATAACTCAGTGACAAATAAATCGAAAGTAACTAATCGCGTCATGTTTATTGTAAATTTAACACTACAAAAAAGAGCACTTATGATTTTTCGCTGTTATTCGAGTTATCCGAGCTCAAAGTTTAATTATTATATAATTTTTAAAATTATTGACTATAACTATTAAGTAAATACTTATTTTTACAAAATATATCAAAATCCTTATGCAAAATTTGTATCTATGATCAAAAAGAAGCAAATACAATATTATTTTTGTGATTTTTCACAACGTAACTTTAATAGTTCATCCTTCATTTTTTGTACTTGTTCATTGTCATCAGATTCAATATTAGCTATGTAACAAACTCTACCATCTTTCCATTGTTCAATTAAAAAATTCATTATATTTTCATTGACCATTAGTGTCGCATTCTTAAGCCAATAGCTCTTAAACCAATAGATTTAGCGAAAAATCATAAAAGCTCTTTTTTGTAGAACGTTTAATTTACAATAAACATTATGCGATTTGTAAAAATATTCAGAGGACTAGGATCTAGTTTTTTCAATATTTTTACCAATCTATCATCATCGAGGATCTGAAATTTTACAATAATTATGCGATTTGTTTATCGATTTACTTTCGATTTATTTGTCGCTGAGTTATGGAATTCTTAAGAAAAAATTAAATTTTTCCAACGTTATTTCCATAAGAAATTTAAGTTGGAAAGCGGACTATCTTAAAGTTAATATTAAGAGCTCAAATTTTCAGGGATTTTTTTGAAATTTGAAATCTTTTGAGCCCTTGGGAGCAAAAAAAATCGAAAACACCCCTATTAAGGACTACCCTAACACATACGCTAATATTTTTGAACTTCTAGTAATATTTTTTCTAGACCTCAAATATTTCAACATTTAAATGACTTTTCTTTTAGTGGAAAACTTATGAACTTCTTTAAATAAAATTTTATGATATTCATAAGAACTGTAATTAGATTGCATGTTAAATGACAAGTTTTTCTCAAGTTGGATGTCACAAATACTTGAAATACAAAGCTATTGCTTCTTATTTAATGTTAAATGTAGTTTACAAATAAAAAAAACCTAATATTATTTCAATTTGCATAAATTTATTTTAATAACGTTATTACGTAAAAGAACGAAAAATAAACAACAAATAAACTAAAAGATAAGTGTGAGTAATAAGTTCATTTATATCATTTAAATCGAAAAATTATAATTTTTGTAAGTAAAACTATGCTTTTAACAAATCATGGCGCATATTTATTTCCGGAAATACCAGGAGGCGATTTTGTTATTTCTTTGAAAAAACTAAAGATTTATTTTAAAATAAATTGCTCATGAGAAACGTCTACGAAATGTTCCTACAAATGGGCGTCGAACGATGGAATTTATCCTGAAATTCACTGCACTATTACTCTAAACATAGTCTTACTAATTGTCGTTTAGTCCCTTTTTAGAGATTAGCTTCAGAAAATTGACGCTTCAAAGTTTTCGTTCATTTTTGTAAGGCTCTAGAAAGAAAAAGTGTATTCTTATGATTAAAACTTAAAGTGCAGATTGTTACAATAGTATTCAACACAAAAATCAAATATCACTAGTGAGTTTGTATTCATTCATTCATAAAATTCTCTTACCTTAAAAAGTAGCAATTATAAGATTTTTTCGAAAATTTTGCAAAAAAAGTTTGATTTTTTTTCATTGTAGGAAAATTAAAAGTATGTATACAGAAAATTTATTTTATACGTAACGCACTGGGTTTTGAACTATTCTGATATCTTTAAAAATAGCTTGGCAATTAAATTTTCCGCAGACCACCTTTTTCATTAAAATTTGCCCAACTGCCAATTTTAAATGGCTATAAGGAAAAAAATAAAGCTTATAATTTTTTTCAAACAGCTTTTTGTGGTTGTTTATCCTATAAGAAACTCGTAATTAAAGAATATTAGCAACATTCCTGGACGATTTTAAATGGATTGACCCAAACATTATAGATCAAACTATCGAAAAGCTTTAATTCGTTTCATTGTTAAGTTAAAATGAAAATATACAGATTTAATTACGAAGTAGATAATATAAAACTTGTAAATAATTCTTTGGAGCAAAATGTGATAATTCTAAGTCAAATTTTATAAGAAAATAAAACACGAAAAATATAAATCATAAAGCGAAAACGAACATATTAACCGTAAATCAAAGCCAATTTAAATTGGCCTAGCTAGACCGATAAAGCATACGGACATGACAGAACGCTTTCCCGTTTTCAAAAAGAAAACGGTCATAGCAAATTTTCCGCTAGAACAAGTAAAGAATATATTGAAGAATTTATCAGCTTTCCCGGCACGATTTTGCATAACTCGGAACGAATGAAAATCACAAAAGCCACTAAATATTTTAAACGAACTGAATCCGAAACGCTTGCAGCAATAAATACTCAAATTTCATAAATGAAATTTCAGCATTTAAAAACGAGAAAAAAGTCACAGACTAAGTTTGATGCATAATTATTATTTTAATTCTGTGAAAATTGGTTTTCTACTGGTTTGCAGTTTGAAATTCTCAGATTTTACGCACAAAGCAAATAGTTTTACTTTTTCTTAGATTTTACGGAACGAAACGTTTGAAATATATTTGAGGTGTGTTTAAATAAATAGTGGCTGGAGTTAATGATAAGAAAATATTAATTTTTTTATTTACATAATCATTGCGTAATAACTTCTTAAATAAGAACGTAGTTAGAGAAACATATTCACATAGAAACATATATTTAAAATAATTTGATTTTTTTCTGGAAAATAGCATATACTGCAATCGTTAAAGTTTTAACTTTCGAATACCCTAAAAATTAATTTTGAAAAATTATTTCATTTCATATCCCATCTTTTATACTAACCCACAATGCATTTTAGAGATTTTAAAAATTTGGACTTGATAATATTGCTAAATAAAAAGAGCAGGTAAATTTATAAAAACTTAGACGAATCTAATATGTAAATTTCATATTTCATGTTAGTCTAAATACAAAAATATTGAAATTTGCTCGTAAAAATTCTAATGCTGCGTTAATATATGATATATTCTTCCAGATTGATTAGCAATATCTTCCCCTAACGGGTGCTATATTTTGCTGTTCACAGGTGCTAATAAGGCAACTTTGGGCATGAGATATGAGCCAGTGTTTTTGCTCGTTTGAATTGTCCAAAAGCATAATTCACAGTCAATTTTATTTAATTTGGCTATCTCTGTAACAATAGGACGAGAATCCCTACCCAATAACCACCGTAGGATGTTGTAGACAGTGATTTTAAAAAATGGACCATGGGGATCAAGCTCTTATGGCAGACTTGGTTCCCAAAAATTAATAGTTGGGGCGTCAAATGCAGATGGGGCGGTAAGCAATATTTCAAGTTTTAAGAGACTTTTAGCTTGGGTAAAGTGTAAAGTTGGTAGAAGTGTTGAAGTTGGTAGTTAAGAAATTACGGGGATGAAAGTTTTTTGGCTAACTTTAGAATAAGGCTGACGCCGCTAACTAGCAATTGCCGAATTTGATTATTTGAAATCGCGGTCTTCTTTTCAATATCCATCATGGATAACGTATTTCACATTTAATGACAGTGTTGTGTGCATTTTGTCAAAAGATCAACATCAAATACACTTTTCTACTGCCCAAATTCATTATGAAGATATGTAATTATTTACTAGTTAATAACCACGTTTTTATAGGGCAAAAATATGATTTAAATTCAAACTTAGAATCTATTTTTTTAAGTAAAACAAATTTGTTTCAGCAAGGATTCGACGATTTTTCTAGGCAGTCACAATTCATAGCGATAGAAAAGGACAATTTCCAGGATTCAACTGTCATCTCTAAACTAACACCATTGACGCCATTAAAAATATACTTTAGCATGTCAGTAATAAACTATAATTAAATTTTACAATGTGAAATAATGTTATATTTTGCATTTCAACTTTAATAAATAAAATTTAATTTTCAATCAAATTTTCGTTAGTATATTTTAAATATTTCAGGAATAAATTAAATTTGAATTTGGTGCATAAAATTCTAAAATTGGTTAAAAGTAGTTATCGTTATTATCGGCTATGCTACACTAGCGCCCTCAGTAAATGACGCCCGGAAGATAGGTATTTGGAGGAACACAAAATTAACATTGAGCAAGCCTCCCCTGAAATGGACAACGCGCTTTACGGTTAATGACAAGCCGCACAAGAAGTAACTCCAAGCGCCATCTACGTGGGTACAAATATGGAAAGAACTAAGTAAAATGTAAAAGCGCCTGTGTTGGAAGAGAGACTTAAATATTTTATTTTTAAAGTATCTTATTTTTAAACTATGATTTTTCGTTTTTTCTTTACATTCTCAGAAAGATATTGGCAAATCAAACCGTACCAATTTTTCAAAAATTTTTAGAAAAACATATATGGATCAATCTTTTTGGAAAGCTGAATATAAAGTTGGTAAAGACTAATGCAATATGGTATTCTAGTTGGTTTCCGCGGATATTATAAATAAGTAGATCTAATTCGCATTTGACTATATTTTCCGATGGAGTATGCTTGTTTTGGCTTGTTTTTTCAACCCAAAAATCATTATTTAGTAAACATTCGATCGACTTCAATGGAATTGAAAGTCTTCCAATTGTTTTGGTCAAAAATTGGTTCAGTTCAATCTGAAAGACACTTTTCGGCTAGAAAGATTTCAATAGGAATTCATTTTCTCGAAAATTTGAGATTTCATTGAATCCTTGATTTCCTGAATGGCTTCCCGATTGATCAGAAAAATCAAAGTCATTCTGGAACTTCAGGTTTATAAAAATTTTCAGATAATTTGCTCCACATTGTTTCCAGTTCTCAAAAGTTTGTTACAGCGATGCTTGGAAGAAGTATCTGGACATTATTATTTAATGTGTCAGTGGACCTCAACTCCATGTTCGCGGGCACTGAATTTTTTTATACTTTTCACATGTAAGTCCTCTGCCTTAGATAAGAGCGTTTGGCATATAGTAAAGAAAATCTAAGAAATTGCTGATATCCAAAGTGCACAAAAATTCAAGCAGCCACGAAATTAAATGAATTCTTTACATGTCGATGTTTTAATTCAAATGATATATACATATCAAACCGGTTTGACAAGAAGATAACATTAAAGTTCAAAATCAAATTATTTTAAAAAGACGCGACGCCACTTTTCTGTTCTGCATTCCTTATTAGCTTTTGGAACATACTTTCTTAAAATTTGCGTTGCCTTAATTTACCGAATAGTTTATACGGAAAACCATCTTTGTTCATTCGCTTTCCCAAGTTCCTCTTAGCACACAACAAATTAAAGTTCCCGCGCATCAGGTGCATTCTACCTGTTACGCTTGTCTTGTTTATAACCTCAAAGAAGAAATATTTTCAACCAAAAAGTGAATCATTGCAATAAAATTGCATAACATTTGAAATGCAAAAATTGAGACAGATATTTGAACACAAATAAATGATAAATAACTATTTTGCACGCAACATAAAATTGTATTAGTACAATATAAAAACTATTTTTTTCATTAAGACTCGCCCCTCTCGTAAATTAGTTAATCAATTAGATACTTTACATTGATTGGAATGAAATTTTGAAATTGACGCCGTTTGTATAAAAACAAGATCCATTCACTCCACTTTAAATCACATACACATATACACAAACAAACACTAGCACATATTATTATACAGACATAAAATACACGCGCTAAAACTGTCACAATAATTTTGATATTTTCAACATTTTCCTTTTTTCACTTATGATCCATAACAATCGTAGTTGTCACAGATGGAAACTATTTTACACTGGTTACCTTTCTCAATAGTTCATACATGATTTTCTATTAAAAAAAAAAAACGCGAGGAATCTACGGAATTTTCGTCGATTTTTCATGCGTTCGATTTGGAGGAGGTGTGAAAATATTATTATCACATTGTTTATGTGTGCAATGCTATTTTATTGAAGACATTATATTTGTTTTACATAGATATAACTTAATACACGTACTGAATATTTTAAATACACAACATGGCACCGACCCGGCAACCACTTGTGGCTTCACTACGTCACCACACACCCATACACATAAACTTTGGGCCTACATATACGTTTTTGTACAACTCACACAAACAATTGAATGCCGGCTGAACGAGCGTAGCCGATTGAAAATCGGAAATCAACGAACATTTCGTAATTTACGTATCGTCATTATCAGAAAATAGTTACGGTAAAACTGAAGTTTGCAGTTTTCTGTAATATGCGCTAGAGCATCTGGAACTAAACAAATCCAAGGTTTCCAGTTCTATTGGAAAAAAACAGCGAAATTTGTTAAATTAAATTTCAATTAGACACTAGTGAAGGTTGAAGTTTGCGACTTGCTAATGCTTAAACATGGAATGTGAGATATTACATTACTACACCAGATAACTGGAGATAAATAGGTAGCAGACACACCTATTCAAATATTACCTAAAATTTCAATATTCCAAAAATTATCAATTTTTTTACAAGATACCAACAAAAAAATCATTTCAATTCTATATTAAGATTATAATATATTATTTTCAGATTCAATTAGAATTAATAAAATATCATTTTTCATGTTTAAACGGATCAATTTTTAATTTTTCAATTCAGTAACGTTTCGTCACGTATAGTGACTTCTTCAAGCGCCTAATTAATCTAACATTAATCAAATAAAAATCTAATAAATCTTGTTTACAAAGATTCCTAAAGACCAGGTGATTGAGATTATGACAAAAAAGTAGATTTTTTTTTAACTTTGTGTTTTATTATAGGAATTGAACCCAAATGGTTCCTAGCCTAAAATATTACAACTCTTACATTAATTTAAAGATAATATCTAGTTGACCAATGTCAACCAGAGAATAGGAACTAAATATACATAAAAATTAAAATCAAAATAAATTAAATCATAAAAAGTACGTTAGTAGAACATATACACTTAGTGCTAAGTAAGTTTTTTTCACACACACGTTCAAAATATATTAAACGCATTCATAAAATATTAAATTGAATTAAAATCATTTTTTTTAGTCTCTTTAACGCGGGTTGTTTAATAGCTTGAACGGCTAGATCGTTCGGGTGTAGTCCCACTCGTTCCACATAATTATTTTTTTAGTTTTTTAATATAATTTATCACAGTTTCGATGTTCAGGTCTCCTAGGATTATTTCATTTTTAACGTATCTTCCCACTCCCAGAAAAGATCTCAGAATCCGCGTCTGGCACCTCTCGATAATCCTTATATTACTGAGTTTTGCAGTCCCCCATAGTAGAGCTCCATAAGCCCATGTTGATCTCAATACTTGCTTGTAGATCAATACTTTGGAAGATAAGTCAAGAGCTGAGCTTTTTCCCACCAACTAGTTAATTTGGCGTTGGAGAATTTTCAACTGAGCAAAAAGTAGAATATTTTTGAAAAATTCCTTAAGGAACCGAAAGAAGTTATTGATATGATTGGCATATGCTTTGGCACTAGCTTTTTCACATTTATGGAGGAAGTTTACCAACAAGTAGATGGGACTAGCATGAGTAATCCTGCTAGCCCATCATTAACTAACATAGTAATGCATTACACACTAACAAGTTTTTTTTCCACTAGTTGAACTATTTGCAAAATAGTTTGCTTTAAGGGTTCGTAGGAATGGCACTTGACTTGGGTCACTACTCAACAGTAGACCCACTGTGTTTTTGATGGTACTCTCGTTATTGGTACCAAATTCGCACTAAATGATGGTATTATTAATCACTTGAAATCAGGAGGTCTCCATGATGATTCCTTTTCAGGCGCCTTTGTTCTCTGGGTGGAGGAAGATCTTCAATGGTGTTTGAAAGAAGTAGGTTACTATGACTTGCCATTGAGCAGTAAAGCTGAGAGTTGAATTTTTAATTTATTATTTTTCAAATCAGCGACGTTTCGTCACGTATCGTAACTTCCTCAAGCGTCTAATAAATAAACATTCCTAAAGACCTGGTGATTGAGATCATGACAAAAAAGTGGAATATTTTTGTCAAATTCCTGAAGATATCGAAAGAAGTTAACATTGATATGATTGGCATATGCTTAGGCACTAGCTTTTTCACATTTATGGAGGAAGTTTACCAACAAGTAGATGGGACTAGCATGAGTAATCCTGTTAGCCCATCATTAACTAACATAGTAATGCATTACACACTAACAAGTATTATTCAATTGCTACCGTCTACAGTTCCGCTACTATGTTTATATGTAGATGATATATTGTCTACAATACCCAAAAATGAGGAAAATAATTTTTAACAATGTTTCAATTATTTCCATGACAACATCCAGTTCACATTGGATTGCGAAGAAGAAGGACGAATATCGTTCTTAGACATGGTAATAATAAGAACTGAAGATAGTAACTTAATAAAAAATTGGTACCAAAAACCAATAAGTTTGGGAAGACTGTTAAATTTTGATCCTCACCATCCAATGTCTTAAAATCAGAATATGGCGTTAGGTTTATTGTTCAGAGCAATATAAAGCTTAGTCATAGTTCGTTTTATAAAGAAACTTTATTAAATTTAAAAGAATTAAGTACCCAAATTTCTTTATTAAGAAATGTACAAATGAGTACTGTGTATACAATATATAGAATATATTACGGTCCAATTTATGTAGTACAATTTAATATAATAATATATAAAAATCATACCATGAACATAAAATTGAACAGAAGTTCAAACAAAATATTCGTGACGTATTGCCCAGATACGTATTTCGATTGCCAAGCAATCTTCCTCAGTGGTCATTAAGTAGTTTGGATAACTCCGTAACTGCTTTGTGATGATTCGTGATGATTAGTGAATCACCACAAAGCAGTTACGGAGTGATCCAAACTACTAAATGACCACTGAGGAAGATTGGTTGGCAATCGAAATACGTATCTGGGCAATACGTCACAAATATTTTTGTTTGAACTTCTGTTCAAATTTATGTTTATGGTATGATTTTTATGTACTATTATATTAAATTTTACTACATAAATTGGACCGTAATATATTCTATATATTGTATACACAGTATAACTGTTCAAAGTCAGCGAAAAAATCTTATTTTGATTACAACTAAGTATAAAAACATACATTAAAATAACAATTTTACAAGAATAGAGGGATCTATAAATTACTATCAAGAAAAAGTTAGTAGTCATCAAATAAGTAAAAATAATAATCAGGAGAATAGATTTCGATTCCCATTTTTAAAAGGTCTTTTAAAATCAATCACGTGGTACTTCTTAGGTACAGATTGGAAACCAGCATTTTATAATATAAAAACGGTCAGCCAAAAGTTTTCTAAATTAAAGGATAAGGATGATCAGAAGAAAATTTCTAACATAGTGTATTGTATTCCTTGTAGCTGTGGGCTAACATATATTGGACAAAACAGTTAGTATTGAGGCAGCAGAATATATCAACGTTTGTATAGTTGTAAAAATGCTGGTAAAATGAGAGAAAAAACAGCTTTATGTGTATATCACATGGAAACTGGACACAGGTTTAATTTTGATAACTAAATTAATTTGATAATAAAAGTACATTGACAGGGAGCGGATAAGATATAAACAAAATATTAGTGAGATAATACATATTTTTTGCAAATACAGTATAATCTGACTAATCCGGCACTTCGATAGATCGGCACGTCCAATAATCCGGCACCCTCCACCCACGCCTCCCTCGCCCCTCTATACCTGTGCATGCATTTATTCCCTATATGAAATGCTTTATTTTATTCATTACCTATGACTTTTCACTATAATCCAGTAATCCGAACATTCCAATAATCCGGCACCCTCCGAATTTCTATAGTGTCGGATTAGTAAGATTACACTGAAATACCTGAAATTTCAGGACTGACTTTTTAGAAAATTGTAGTAACATTTACTCAAATTTGTTGTATTAATGTAAACACTGTAAAAAAGAAAATTAATAATAGGTATACCAAAATATAATGAAATTTAAATTTTTAGTAGTAATGATAGTAACCTGTTACATGCACAGGTGGGCTGTCTAACTTTAACGTAGGCTTATTTATTAAATTTAATTGTAATTATAACAATGACATTTGTGGTTATTATTTATTTATTTCAACATATAAGTTTATTGTATATATTATATATATTGTACTATCTTTCATATGTTTATGTACGCTTATTTAATAGACGCATTAGGAAGTCACGATACATGACGAAACGTTACTGAATTGAAAAATAAAAAAAAAATATAAAATTAAATGATTTTTAAGTTTTTATACCAAAAATATTTACAATTACGTTTGCCTCATAACTTTGCAGGCCACATATAAAATTATATATTCAATTTGTCGTATTTAATTTTGACACACTGTAGATATTTTTAATATCTTTGTTTTCACCACTTTGGTCACAATAAAATAAAAATATCTTTTATATAGCAAACTGGGTTTTATGCAGCCCGGGAGTTGGCCACCCCTAAGTTATACAAACCCTTAGTTATACCCCTTTGAGTTATACAAAACACGGTAAATCCATGACACTGCAACTTATATGATAAAAATTTGTACTTATCGTGTTTTTATTGAAGTATCCATTCCTTATACAGTGAAGTTGTCTAAAAGCTAGCGACGTTTTTGAGAGAATTGAAAGAAAACTGATTTTTATATGCTTTCATTCTATGGGATAATAAGTATCAATTTAAATAATCATTTTTGATGTATTTGTGTATTTTCTAAAAACTAACTAAAAATTTACAAAAAAAAATTTCTCATTAAAAATTCATAGTATATGCCTGTTGAAAGGCGTTAAAATATTAAAATTTCAATAGATATATATGTTTCGTAAGAAAATAAATTTTTTGATTTACAAATTTTAAAGGAAATCCGTGAAAACGTGACACGACGAAATCGCGGGCATCAGATGGTTTATTATACAAAATTAAGGTGGAACAAACATACCAAATGTTAATTCTTTTATTAACTTTAAAACTATAAAATTTATTTTTAACTTTAATTTTAAACTTACTTTGAACTTAATTTATTTTCTTTCAATTGAATATAGTAGATACTTTAATTGTAGCTTAGCGTGCAATCCACATGTCCTAATAACCCAAATGCAGAAGGTTAATTATTAAGTATTGCAATTAGCATTGCATGTTGAAGTTATATTCTTCATCGATATTTTTTTGTTTTAAAATAATTATTTATTTATTTTGGATAAAATTATCATATCAACGACAAAATGGAAGCAATATTTTACATTATTTCAAAAATTGTTTTCATAATTAATGATATAGCTTCCTGGTTATTTCTTTAACTCACTGAATTTAAAACTTCAAAATGTTCTTAGTTAAGTTTAAGACCGTTAATTTTTTGTGCTTTAACGAAATAGAGATACAAGTTTATTTCGAAATAATTCTATTGGTTTTTCTAATTTACTAGATCGCACTACTAAGGCAATAAAGCACTTGCAAATGCTTTAGGAACAGCAATAAAATCTTCTCAATTCAACTAAAACGGACAGCAAATGCGAAAATCGACCGAAACTAAAGCTTACCACGTAGAAACCAATATATTATGTATATTAAATAAGTGCTATTAAATAAGATATTTTATGATCCAGTAACAGAATTTCGCTCACTTCTTTTTCACATTAATTTTATGTTATACTTTAGCGCACATAAAGTTTTAGCTAGTTGAGCTTTCGAATTGAGGAAAGAAAATTTACAATTTTACCTTACACTTGCTTTATCGTTTGAAATTATAAATTTCTTACTCTGTTTTTCTTCTTAATTACAATTAACAAAAGAGAGATCTTATAAACGAGATCTTATAAATTCTATGCTTTTTTAAAACAAAACTATTGAATAATAATTATTTTGACTATAATTTATCAATACAAAGCCAATAGAACGATCATTGTTAAAAACGGGAGCAATTGGACAACATTAACACTAAAAATATAAACACCAATTGTTTACCCTGTATATTGAAATGTACAATTTACGGTTAACAATTGTATGCCACCCGTCGCTAGATGCTAGATGAGCTTTTGGATATATGAATAGTGGCAAAGTGTAACGTAAAGCCTCATTTTCTTTTCTGTTCATGTCAGATTGCAAAATTTTCAATCAAAGAAGAGTATTGGGAATTAAAAAAAAATGCAAAACGACAAGAACACAATTCTTGAATTTTCTCAGAAATTTTCTATCGAGATCAGATTTTCCTTAACATAATGATGGAATATTGTCTATTGATTGTTTAATGGATTGCATCTATCTTATCTGCGAAAAATGTCAAGTCGTTATGTTTTTTTTTATTTTAAAAAAAAATCAAAATGATGCTTAATTCGAGGGTTTTCATGATGCTGGTATTTGTGTTTATTATTGCAATTTCAATGTTTCATACCAGAGTACATCGTAGTACAAGGGCCCAAAGTTGAATTTTTTTACGTTAGTTGGTGATATTAAAATACACGGTTTTTTCTGCGTACGTAACTATTGAAAAACGAGAAATTTATAAAAAAAATGCATTTAACGTCTATTATTTTTTACTTTCAAAAATAATAAATAGTTATCAAATAGATGAAATTGAGGTATTAGTTATCACTTTCAAAGATCCATTTTGAATTTTGGTAAAAATTTTCACATTTGTGAAGCAATCAAAGTTTTCGTGATAGGTAGTGCGTGGAGAATTGGTGCGCAATCTGATCTCATGCAATAATCACTAGTACTTTCGACATCGATTTCCGGTCCAACTATGGCATCTATGGAAAATTGGTAAAGAACCATTTTTGTAGGAAATATCCTAAGTTTTTATTTTGATGCTTTATTCGTATATAGCGCGGTTCATTAAAATCATGTTTGGGACCTAATCTATCAATTATTAAAAAATGGTTTCTACGTACTTTTTGATCAGTACATATGGTTGAACGAATGTACTAAGATCGGACTAGTGGATTTTGATTGATCGATATTTTAACAGACCGACAAAAGACGTTGGATTTTACTATATATTATATACATACAATTAAAGAGGAAGTAATAAATACTTATTTACACTTTCCAAAATAAAAAGTAATAAATAAAATTTACAAAACTGCAGAAGTTGAACGTGAAAAGCTCTACCCATACAAAGTTTGGAAATCGGCCCTAGATTGGGCCATTGCTGGGTCAAGAATGTCGATTAATGGCACAGCAATGGCAATTTTCATTGGCCGATAAACGGCTTATAGTCGAAATGATAACGTCGGCCCACTAATTGCGTGTATTATCGGCCCATTGATGGCAAACAGCAATGGGCCAGACATTATTGCAACTATTGGCCAGCTGTTGTATGCCAATGTTTTAAATCGTTGGTCCTTCAATGGCTGATTGCTGTAATGATAATTATTTTTATAATTAATATTACGCTTATTATTTCCTTTTGAAGTATTATTATTAATATTATTTTTATTGATTATTTCAGGGTTACAATATATTTATAATTTTAGAGTTAGTTGTTATAAAAACAAGGATCGTTCTTTTCGATCATGTTCTCGGTCTTCTTGCTCTAAAAACCACCGTCCAACTTTTCCAGCAAAATTTTTACATTTCTCACAATCACCAATTACTATAACTTTATCACCAACTTTATCTGCAATATAAAAAATAAATAAAAATAACTTAAAAAGTTAAAAACACAATTATATATAAATCGTTAATCACGTTTAAGTGTAAATATTATTTTTTATACCTTCCGTACACTTTTATATAAATCAATATGGATATTATCACTATTTACACCATTTCCATAAGTATTGTCATTGGCACTAAGTTTACTTGAATTATATACAAAAATATTCACATTGCATTGTTTATTATTATTTACATTTCTTCATAATTCTCTAAAAATTTTTAATCGCTGGTATACTTGCGACATGACAGTGAAATTAATAGGTAAACATAACTTATAACATTAGATAAAACCGAAAAAAGTAGAAATTATTGCCCATGCGCAACTACTTAGGGATTTGATTATCGGCCGATTAACGGCCGTTGATCACGCGCCATTCTTATGTAAGATTGAACGGCTACTGATGGTTAACCAGATACGGGCCATTAAAAACTGCCAATGGTTGGCCAATCGTTTGTTGCTTGATATCGGCCGACGTATGGTTCTAACGCCATCAACGGCGACTTTGTATGGGTACGAGAATAATACCATTTATAAAAATGTACAGCTTAACATATTTTGTTCAATTGTACCTATTTTTCAAACTTTTTTTGGCACTAAAAACAAAACGAGAGAAAAGTTGTTATGAATAAACATTTATTTTAGAAAGCATACTAGTTCTTCAGTAATACATTAGAAAAATTATGCATTGAATAATGACGAGTATATTTTTTATGTTAAATGTTTTAAGCACCATTTAGTATTACATTAAGTATGTGAATTTATCTCCCTCAAAAAAGCTACATAATCGAAGTAGTTTTTTTTCTAAAATTCAAAGAATTAAATAAATGCGTTATTTTTTCATAAATCCAACAATTCAATTGAACTAATGGTTCTTCAATAAAGCACACATTTACGACCCTTCAATTTGTTATGTCTACAACTAGGACATTTTTTCCCCATTTTGTAGATTGATACTTTTGGTCCCATCATTCATTATACTAATGGAATTTAAAGTGGGGTTGGAAAAAGTTAAAAAACAAGAACGCAAACAATTTTCTGTTTGAGAGTTAAAAATGAATTATTGCCAGCTTCTTTTTTTTCTCTACGATAAATTTTGCCAAATATTTCCTTTGGATCCGCTCAATAAATTTACGAAAATCTGCTAGAAAACACAATAAATAAAATAAGATAAATAAAAACATGAAAAATATGGTGATGGCAAATTGCAAGTTTTATGCTGCAGAATGATAAGGTAATAAATGGTCCACGCAACATTTCAATGGGTAAACAAACACTTGTACATTTTTCAAATATCATCCGAAGATAGAATGTATTATCTAACATTGGTTTTTTTCGTTTGTGACGTGATAGATATTTGCATAAATATGTTATTGTAGATTGTTGTTTGGCTGGTTATAAGGATATACAAACATGCGTAATAAACGAGAGATAAGTGGGTGTTTTTTCATTTTACTTTAGCCCATGTCCGAAAAAAGATGAATTGATAGAATTCAAAACATCAAAACTGAAATTTCCAGAAATGTTATAACAATAGAATTTTCCATTAATTGGAACATCAAATAATTGTCATTAGCAGGAGTTCAGGAGATGTTACGTTTATAAAACCTCTTGCCATCCTTTTGAATACATTCGTGCACCCAACTTGCAACAGAAACCCAAGTAATAACCGCAATGTTGGCATCAACTCGTAATTGAAAGCTAGTTTAACCCTTTTCGTTTCTCTTTTATCAACAATATTATACTGTCTAACTTTTTTCTTTGTTGTAATTTATCGTCGCTTTTTATCGTCGCCATCAAGGTTTTTAACAACTTCAAGATTAATAAAAACCGTAAAATGAGAAATAATATAAAGGGTCTAGCAGGATCCACATGGTGAGTTGGTCCCCTAATAGGAACCTATGTTGAAACTTATATTAAAATATCGGCTTGATATACCAACACATTTTAATATACTTTTCGCGACCAAATTCCTCTTTGACCTGGAGATATGAGCAAAAATGTCTCCCCGCATGGCTATTTTTCAAAGTTATATATCTCAAAAACTAATTCAGCTAGAGTAGTGCAATCAACGTGAGGCTTTAGATTATTTTACAGAGTATACCATTAATTTTTTTGAAATTTTTAGAAACAATAATTATACAAAAAAAATCCAAAAAACAAATGAAATAATTTTTTTTATGTGTTCTCTGAAAATGACGAAAATGAAAATGAAAATCACGAAAAAAATATATTTTATACTTCTACATGAGTACTATAAATCATAAAAAATGTGTGAAAAAATAGTTGGTGCAACACTTTGAAAAAAAATTAAATGTGATTTACGCCTAATAGTATACCGCGGTTTTATTTTTTTTCGAAGTGTTTCACCAATTTTTTTTTCACAAAACTTCAATAAGAAATAGGTCACATATAGGAGGTAAACTTATATTATTTCTATAATTGTAAGTCTAAGGAAACATAAAAAATATTTTTATTAATTTTTTTGTTTTTCTATACTTATTTTTATGATGATTACTTTCAAAAGTCAAAATACTAACCCCAAAAGAAAAGAAAAATCGATTAGTGTTCAATTTTTACTAAAATAAAAATTATCGTCGCTGTTATAATTTATTATAACTGGAATATTTTGAACCTAAAATAATTTAGTTAGTATCTCGTAGGACCCAGAATTATGGATAATTATTATTGATATGAAAAATAACAATTAAAAGCTGTTGCATGAAAACAATATCCCACTGTCAAGTTTCTATTGGAGAATCACAGGAATAACGGAAAATACTGTTGCAATCTTTACCATTTGAAATATAATCACTGTTTATACGACCGTTTTTACTATTTATACGTATGTCTTGATTTTACTTCTACCCTAAAGATATTAGGTGCTTATTTTACACATTGTTTTAAAATATTATTTGACAGTTCAATTATTCGCCCACTTTTGATAGAATCTGTAAAAAATTTGGTATGAGCCAGTGAATAATATCCTAAGCTAAACGAAGAAAACTAAGTAATTCAGATGCCGTCAATATGTACCCAGAATAAATTGGAGACGCAATGTATTCCAGTTGTAATAAATTATAACAGTGACAAAAATTTTTTTTATTCTTATTTTAATAAAAATTGAATACTAGTTGTTTTTTTTTTCATTTGGGGTCAATTATTTTGATCTTGAAAGTAATCATCTTAAGAGTAAATATAGAAAAACAAAAAAACTAATGAAAATTTTTTTTTATGTTTCCTTAAACTTACAATTATGAAAATAATATATCTTTTGCTCCTATATGTGGCCTATTTTTAATTGAAGTTTTGTGAAAAAAAAGTTGGTGAAACACTTCGAAAAAAAATAAAACCGAGGCATACTATTAGGCGTAACTCACATTTAATTTTTTTTCAAAGTGTTGCACCAACTATTTTTTCACACATTTTGTATGAGTTATAGTACTCATGTAGAAGTATAAAATATATTTTTTTCGTGATTGTCATTTTCAGAAAACACAAAAAAAAAATTATTTCATTTGTTTTTTTAATTTTTTTTGTAAACTTTTTCTTCTAAAAATTTCAAAAAAATATATGATATCCTCTGTAAAATAATCTGCCTCGCGTTGATTTCACTTTTCTAGCTTTATTAGTTTTTGAGATATATAATTTTGAAAAATAGCCATGCGGAGGAACATTTTTGCCCATATCTCAAGGTCAAAGAGAAATTTGGTCGCGAAAAGTATATAAAATGTGTTTGTATATCAAGCCGATATTTTAACATAAGTTTCGACATAGGTTCCTATTTGGGGGCCAACTCGCCATGTGGATCCTGCTAGACCCTTTGCTCGACACAAAAATCGAACCCAGCACCTTCCAGTTTTAGACTATCTCCCTTGGCTATTCCGCTACCAGTAGGGATGTTAAAAATAATCGATTCTGATAAAAAGTAAATTCTGATTTCTTTCTAATAAAATCGATTATTTTTGAAAAGAGAATAATCATTTCTAATAAACCAATTTTTTTCTCTTCAACATAATAATCCTACCAGTAAGTTATTGTGTGTGATTGAAAAGAATTCAATTAAATTTCGTCCAGTAAAATGGTAAATTAGATTTGAAGATTTACCGTATGTTACTTTTTTTTTACTCTGTACAATTTGATATGATCAAGACCAGTAACAAGATTTTCTGTCGGTATGGGGAAAAGTAGAAAATGACATATATTTATCCTTAGTTGATCACGTGTGATCACGTTGATCAGATAAGCTCATTAAAGCTCAAGTTTTCAATTCTGGAAGTTTGATTGTTGCCTAACTAAAGCTATGATATTTTAATCTATTTTCTGTAAATTCAACTTTAACGATTTCAGTAAATTTTTATGATATGCTCTGATGAAATCAAAAAATATTTGATAAAATGTCGCAAACTTGAAAATTGTTTGATTGAGATGCCCAATTTGTACCAATTTGTGAGAAAATTTATTTCACATATTGTTTAACAATCGATAAAGAACTGTAGTTTTAGAAGATTTTTAAAAAAATATCACAACTTTATTTGTTGCAAAAATGAAATATAGGAAAAACTTAAGTTCTGAATGCTTTTGATTTCATCCACCCAATTTAAATAATTTAATGATTAAATGATGTAAAAATCAAAAAAATCATTTAAGGGGATGAATTTACCCAAATTAATTTAGTTGATCTTTACTATATTACGAGGAAATGCAATTTTTTGTTAAAAGAGTCCTCTTATACCTCTTCAATTCTAGTAAAGTCCACAACCCCAAATATCAATGTAGAGAAACCAAATAAATTGAAAAATCAACTCTTTTAAATGAAAAGTCTAAAGCCCGTTCAATTCCAATACTTTAAATACGGTTAATTATTTTTGGGGAAATCAATTTCTTTTCGGAAAAAACAATGTTATTCATTATTCCATAACTTTTTTAGAGTCATTGTAATTGAAGAATTTTCTGTAAATTAACTACAACAACATCTTGTAAAATAAATAGCAGACAAAATAACAATTATAAAAAAAAAAGGATTTTACAATGAGCACTCAACGATTATTATTATTCATATTTATCTTTCTTCTTATATGTAACTCAAGAATTTGTCCTACTTTTTTAGTTCCCTATTTTATTATCACTTTATAATGCAATTTATTATCACCATTTGCTAATAAGGTGTTTATTTTGCTTAAAGAAATTTATTTACTTTGTATTATGTCATATTTATATTTTATGCCTTTTCAATTTCATATGAAAAAATAGTCAAAAATTTGAGTGTAATACATTTACCACAATTCTTGTTTCCGAATGATTCTTTCTTGATTTTGAATAAATTATAATTTTATTAACAAAAAATCATAACAATCTTTTTCGTTACAATATTTAATTAATTTTTTACTACGTATTTATTTTCAAAGTTTAATAAATTAAATCTAAATCATAAAATGAACGCAAGTGTTTTCTCCGTTGAAACTTATAATTTTGTTTTATTCTTTTCTCGATAAGCTGTTATGAGAAATTTCACACCCCACTGAATTTAATCCTCTGAAAAGGATATTGAAAGAATAAATGTTCATAAATTGAAATACTTTCCTTTTATTATAAATTGATAGTAACTTTACTATACTGTGTATAATGCTCACGATAAAAAAACTTCATCTATAAAAAAATAATATCTATTCATGCTCCGTACAAAAGCCTCAGAAAATTCCTGATAATATTCTGTGTGGTGTTGATATGTGAAGAAATGTGCTAAAGGATACCAGAGAAAACTTACCATTTACTCTTCCCATTTTAAGTATAACAGACATGCTATTGTAAAAAATTAGTTCTGCAATTCATACCTATTCTTATGTGCCATAAATTAAATTAATGTTATTGCTGTAGATATTTTTTTTTCTTTTAGTAGTAATAATGGTTTGTATAAAATTAAGTCAAGTCATTTCATAAAGTATTTTGAAGGAACTAAATTAGAGTTTATTCTGTAAGATAAAGGTGTAAAATGAGAATTGCTGAGTATGTAAGTACTTTTAGTGCTAGATAGTCAAATTTAATTATGTTATGGGAGGATTTGTAATGCAGAATAATGCAGGAACGTTTAGAATTATAGCGCAAAACAGGAAGTTTCTGAAGAATAACATCTCATAAAAAATGAAGACAATTTAGAAAAATAATTTTATTGTGATTCTTTTGTGATAAAGAAATTGTTATAGACTAATAGAAAAAAAAGAAATTATATTTTATTATATGTTTGAGTAAAAATTAAAGTCATATTTATTTAACTTTTAAAAAATCTATTATCATTGGTTGCAATATTTCGTTGGCTTTAATAACAAACTTAAAACGTAGGTAATTTCAATTAAAGTTAAAAAAAATCAAACTTTTCAATTGAAAAAAACTTGCACGTATTGTAGATAAACCAGTAAAACTAGAATTGTGACTATTGCAAATTATGATAACTTTTTCGGAGTTTTTTTTTTGGTTTCCAACCCTAAGGGATGGAATAAAGGGTAAAAAGTTGTTTTCAAACTTCCATTTGTTAATTCACAAAATTAAAGCATACTTGTAATTGACAAGTCCTTGCATATATTATGAAAATGGAATGGTTTATTATTCATTTTTAGTATTCCAACGAAAAATAATATGTTTGTCCCAATTCACGTTTTCGGATTGGTATTGAAAACCTATTCACTTACTTTTTAACTCAATACATTTGTTGGAATAGTTTTTGAATGAAAATGTAAAGATTGAAAAAATTGTTCAAAAGAGTCAGAGATCCAACTTCAAACCTCACCAAATTATTGATACAGTGAACCACCGGTAATCCGACAAATAGTTTGCAGGGTAGAGTCGGATTAGCGAATTTATCGGATTATAGAGTACTGCCTAAGACCCTCTATAGTCCGGAATTTTTTTACGAAAGAGTTCCTTGTAATCCAACAAATTACAGATCCAATGATAAGATTCTGCATGTTATATACATATTATGTACTCTGAAGTACAAATCATACTTCATTATGTATATGTCAAATTTAGTAAATTAAACAACACAATAGAGAGCTTACGTTTTATTTTTTCTCTCTGTCTAGCAAGATTGCGAAAAAAATATTCAATACATAATAAATAATAGACCACGTCGGATTGCAGGGGGTGCCAGATTAGCCGAGGGCCGGATTATCGGGAGTCCACTGTAAAATAATATCACAGTTTACCGAAAACTTCCTCCTTCCAATTCTACTCAAAGGAAAGAAGAAATACATTACTTCTAGTTTCTACCATATATTTGCAAAAATAGTTGCCAACTTACAAGAAAAATTAATAATATTGCATTTTTAACAATAAAAAATTCCCCTAAAATTCTCAAACCATCAGAAAACTACTAAATTTCAATGGAAAATAAGGCCGGAATATATAAAAGTAAATGTAGTTCATATGAATAGTTTTATATTAGCCAGACTGGAAGATTAGAACACGATATATGGAACGTACACCAAGAAAATAAAGTTCCTTAATATCAGCAAATTTGACAAAACATTAACACCAGGTTGACTATAATATATTAATATTGAAAAAATAAAATTTTCGTTTTTTTTTTTATTCAATTTAATTTATTGTTTTTCAATTCGGCTACGTTTCGCCACGTATAGTGACTTCCTCAAGAATTTAATACAAAAAGATATTATATATACACATAATCTGTAGCCACACACAGGTGGGATGATTGATTCTAATGTTTATTTCTTTAATTATTTGAACTTTGCAATTAAAATAGAACTGTTGTTTGTGTTAATTTTTATTTATTTTTTCAAGGTTTAGATTTGATATTGTATTGCCTTTTAAATTTTTGTGTTTGTTTTAACATGTTAATGTATAAGATGCATGAGGAAGTCGTAATACGTGACGAAACGTAGCGGAATTGAAACAATAAATTAAATTAATTCTAAAAAAAAACTTGAAAAAATTATTATATGAAATAACACGAAAAAAATCTTAAGTAAAAATCTTAAATCAAAATAAATTTTGAAACAAACTTTGAACCAACTAATGATATTGAGTCCTCATTTTCCTTACTATTTTTCTAACTCAGCCAATCATAATTTAAACTTTACTTCAACGCCGATATATACTACGTGAACCTCAAAGCTTTATTTAGTATGTTTTGGATTTACCGTTTAAGCTGCTTCATTACGCTTTTAACAAAATCATTTTCGCTCATTATTATCGTATGGGTCCTATTTCTCCTCCTCAGTTGACATCTATTGAAGAAATGAGTTGATTTTATTCCGTTTGGCTAAGGCTTCACTGAAGGAAATTCGAACCATCATGTGTTTTGGTGTTAATTCATGTGGCACCCAACATCAAGCATGTTTTTGAATTCAGCTATGTGTAATTGGTTTAAAACTGATTTATGGTTGATATATAGTAGTAGGGCGATGCTATGACTTCTTAAATGTTGGTCAACTTCGATTATTTCTGTGATTTTTTTGCTATTTTTTACGAATATCTTTTGTCTGTACGGGGTGCATCTTTTACATCAAAAATACCTAAACGTAATCAAAAAAACCAAAATTACATCTAAATAGCCGTTACAGTATTGAGACCTAAAATTTCAATCACAATTTTATACACCGGGCTTGTATTTTTGTTTCTATCAAAGAAAATCTATAAAATATATCGAATTTTCTCTTTGTTGGTTTCTATTTTTACGCCTTGTTACTCACAATTGAATCGGTTCAACAAAAAATAGCAAAACATTTTTTTAATGTATAATGCCACCTTGACAACGAACATAAATATGAAAATGTTTGATCGATATTTTACGAAATATCAATCACTACAGACATCTACCGAAAGAAATAATAGATTTTTTTTCTCAATCTTTTTTCTCAATCAAAATATATATAACGTACCAGATGAATATCATATCTGAATAATATTTATCACTTAATTAGTCTTTTTGACACATTAAACTGCAATATTTATAACAGTACATATTATTGAAAATAACACTTTTAACCATGAACTAGAGAATGTAAAAAATTGCCTCATTAAATAAATTTGGACTTAACTTTTTTTTGATCAATAAAAAATGTGTCCTCAGTATATTTTTAACGATATGTTAAAAGATTCATATATTAATTGATAACAAGTGTACGATTAAAAAAAAAAATTATATATTTTATCTTCAAACCATGCCACTTTTGAGTTAAAAAAATACTACAAGCAAGACTCAAATGTGAATTTGAAAAATATCACGGATTATCCTCGTACATAAATTTCCATGCTTTTAATTTTGACAGAAATATTGTCACATTTACATAAATTTTTCGTAGACATTAATATTTTCAAGTGATTTTTCGACATCGCAAAGATTTCATCATATAAATTAATATTTTTTTCATAGCCTGTTTCCGTAAAAGCTTTTTTTCATTTTGAGAATGAAACAATTATTATTTTAACTACACATTCCTTATACCATATCATTAAACTGTTCATGTCATTACATAGTGAAATGTAACATTGATATAAATAAGAGTAGGTTTTTTTCTACAAAACCATAACACTTCTTGATTAAAAGGATCTAGCAGGATCCACATGGCGAGTTGGTCCCAAATAGGAACCTATGTCGAAACTTATGTTAAAATATCGGCTTGATATACAAACACATTTTATATAATTTTCGCGACCAAATTCCTCTTTGACCTTGAGATATGGGCAAAAATGTCCCCCCGCATGGTTATTTTTCAAAGTTATATATCTCAAAATCTAATTAAGATAGAGATGTAAAACCAACGCGAGGCTATAGATTATTTTACAGAGTATATCATATATTTTTTTGAAATTTTTAGAAAAAAAAATTATACAAAAACAATCCAACAAAAAATAGTTGGTGCAACACTTTGAAAAAAAATTAAATGTGATTTACGCCGAATGGTATACCTCGGTTTTATTTTTTTCGAAGTGTTTCACGAATTTTTTTTTCGCAAAACTTCAATAAAAAATAGGTCACATATAGGAGCTAAACATATATTATTTTTATAAATGTAAGTCTAAGGAAACATAAAAAAAATGTTTTTATTAATTTTTTTTTTCTATATTTAATTTTATGATGATTACTTTCAAGAGTCAAAATACTAGTCCCAAAAGAACAGAAAAACCAACTAATGTTCAATTTTTATTAAAATAAAAATAAATAAAAATTATCGTCGCTGTTATAATTTATTACAACTGGAACATTATGAACCAAAAATAATTTAGTTAGTATCTCGTAGGACGCAGAATTCTGGATAATTATTGTTCAAATGAAAAATAACAAATTAAAGCTGTTGCATGAAAACAATATCCCACTGTAAAGTTTCTATTGGAGAATCACAGGAATAACGGAAAATACTGTTGCAATCTTTACCATTCGAAATATAATAATTGTTTTATATTCGACCGTCTTTACTATTTATACGTATGTCTTGATTTTACTTCTACCCTAATGATATTAGGTGCTTATTTTTAACATTGTTCTAAAATATTACTTAATAGTTCAATTATTCGGCCACTTTAGGTTAAACCTGTTAAAATTTTGGTATGAGCCAGTGAATAATATCCTAAGCTAAACGAAGAAAACCAAGTAATTCAGATGCCGTCAATATGTACCCAGAATTAATTGGAGACGCATAGTATTCCAGTTGTAATAAATTATATCAGTAACGAAATTTTTTTTTTATTCTTATTTATTAAAAATTGAAAACTTGTTGTTTTTTTTTCTTTTGGGATCAATTATTTTGATCTTGAAAGTAATCATCTTAAGAGTAAATATAGAAAAACAAAAAACTAATAAAAAATATTTTTTTTATGTTTTCTCAGACTTACAATTATGAAAATAATATATGTTTTGCTCCTATATGGGGCCTGTTTTTATTGAAATATTGTAAAAAAAAAGTTGGTGAAAAACTTCGAAAAAAAAATAAACCGGAGGTATATTAGTAGGCTTAAATGACATTTTATTTTTTTTCAAGGTGGTGCACCAACTATTTTTTCACGCAATTTTTATGAGTTATAGTACTCATGTAGAAGCATAAAATATATTTTTTCATGATTGACATTTTCAGAGAACATATAAAAAAAAATATTTCATTTGTTTTAAGGATTTTTTTTGTATAATTTTTTTTTAAATTTCAAAAAAAATATGATATACTCTGTTAAATAATCTACAGCGTTGGTTTCACATCTCTATCTTAATTAGTTTTTAAGATATATAACTTTGAAAAATAGCCTTGCGGAGGGACATTTTTGCTCATATCTCAAGGTCAAAGAGGAATTTGGTCGCGAAAAGTATATAAAATGTGTTTGTATATCAAGCCGATATTTCTACATAAGTTTCGACATAGGTTCCTATTTGGGGGCCAACTCTTCATGTGGGTCCTGCTAGACTCTTTGTGCTATTTGGTTTCAATTCATATTAAATAATATATGGATATGTAAATTCCCGTTTCCAGTTTAATTTTATGAAGTAGGAGAAATTTTATTTTATTTAAATTGTAATAAAAAAAAACCATACGTTCTGGCTCGGTATGATAAAAATCTGTTTACAGTTAGTAAAAATAGGATGGTCATAAACGGAAAGTACATAGTTTTTTTATCTATTCTCTATCAGCAGTTTAGTACGCAATCATAAATGGGATCATTTTAAGTTTATTTCCTGGGAACTATCAAATCTATTTTATTTGTAATGCTTGAAGTAGCTCAACAGGGTACTATTGATGGTTGCAATGCGACATTTTCTAAATCATAAAGCTGGTTTTGTTATCGAGAATATGCACTGAATTGGATTATATAATAAGAAAGCTTGTTGACTCATACAGCGAAACTTTTATCAATGGTTTCAAATGTTCAATTTTAAAATGTAGATGATGCTAGAAAGAAAAATATGTATATAAAACGAAAATTATAATTTGAAATCACTTTGTTAACAGAAATACATATAATTATGTACATATTTTAAAATTCATAAGTTTTCAACATTTCACATTGTGAGGTTTCTTTAAGTTTGCTATTATTTAATAGCAAAAGTTAAATATTTTCCTCGAAAAACAACTTAACCATGAGTTTAATAGCGTGTAAGAATGTTCCAAGTCAGAAAATCTACGTTTACGTCAATAATTTATCAAAAATTTTCTTTTTCCATTTTCTAAATGGAAAGTTTTTGTATGCATTTCTAAATCGATGCAAAGCTTTCGAGGCGAATTTAATGACTAGGTACAGAGTTTCACCCTCAAGTGAATACATTTATAATAATAAACAACATATTTTAAACTTTTTTTCTGTATCCTATTCAAACAACCATCAAAGTTTTTCCGCAAAAGTGGGAATAATAAAATAATAGTTTTATTTAACATAGCGAGTTTAAAACTTTTTTATCGTTGAGACGCTGTATTTCTGTTTGTTGCATAAATAAGAGAGAAGCTTTTTTTAAATTTATTTATTTATTTTTTTGAAAAGAAACTATAAAAATTGTTGGTGAAAGTTTTGCTTATTAAAAGATTGTTTGAGTTTGGATGTTCGGTACGTTTGAAATTGTTTTGTTAACTTGAATTTAATTAACGGTGCACTTTTAGCCACATACCTGGTCACTATCGTTCTCGGCCCAACTGTTGTTACCCTGCAACAAAGAAAGTTCACAATTTATTTATTTCTTTTTCAAAACAAAAAAAAAACTAAAGTTTCTCATGCAAGAGTGTTTCCAATGAAATACCATTTGAAAAAGGAGTGTATTATTTAGAATATTAATTATTTTTTTTTAATCAATCTTGTGTATCAATTTAGTTTCGTAATGTTTTTGTTCTTTCGTTTTTTACGGTTGAATTTAAAACAATGTTTCTCTAGCTTTGAATATTAGTGACTCCGTTTTGAATTATAGTTTCTATTTCATTATTTTGTCACAACAATAACGCATTGAATGATTTATTAACTTTTAATTAAAGTCAATGTTAATTAATAAAAAGGTTTTTGAAATATAAGAAAGAAAAGGAATCAGATAGCTGACTATATGTATCACTTTTAAAATATCCTTAGAAATATTTTTTGTTAGAGAGAATGCCATAAAAAGTTTTCAAGCTTTAGAAAGATGTTTTTTCTTTGAAAAATTAGTATTACGTTGAAAAAAGGAATAGTTCTTCAAGTTACAAAAGTTGAATCTCGCAAGGAAATCGGTTAGCTTATGATATAAAATTATTTATGGGAACGCTGATTATTTTAAATATGTATGACTGAATTCAATAAGAAAAACGATGATATAGCAATAGCAAATAGAAAAAAAAACTTTGATTTGTATAAACATTTAGAAAATAATAGAAAAGCATATATGATTGATAATATATATAGTTGGAGAGCCAGTGACACAAGTTTCATGAAGTGTTTGATGCACCTTGAAATTTTGTAAGGCTAATATCTATGGGATGAGAAGTAGAAATACCTATGTTTGCCTAACCCAACCAGGGACACCAGGTACTGCGCATAATAGAAAGGTGGAATAAAATATAAGCCAAAAAAAGTGTTTGATTCACAGGCCAACAAACGTTAATCGCAAGTTTAGGTACTTTTAAATTAGAATTCAAGATGGCAGACACTTTGGGGGGGTTACATATAATTAATGCCCCCCAAAGTTGATTTTTTTAATACAAAATGAAGTGTTTGATTCACTCTGAAATTTGAACGGCTTCGTAATTAAATATTTAAGAAATTTATTACAAAAAGCCAGACAGTTTTGTTGGGGTTTATTTACCGGCAAACATAATAATAAATCTTATTTAAAATAGAATATAGTGTATAATTTATAGTACATAAAATAGTATATAATCAATTTTATTGGTTTATTATCATGATGAAAAATATTAAAAAATATTTTGAAAAGGTTCTCTAATCTGTACTTTTAGAATTGTATGTTGAGCAAAACTTTTAGAACCGCGCATTATTAATATCTGCAACGTCCTAGTAAGTAATTATATAATTTACAATCAAATTTTTCAAGCGTTACAAATGTTTCATAGTGCAATCCAGGAACATCTGATTTTCCAACAACTTTGGGAGGAATTAAATATATGTAGACCCTCTTAAAAGTGTCTGCCATCTTAAATTCTAATTTAAAAGTACCTAAAATTTCGATTAACGTTTGTTGGCCTGTGAATCAAACACTTTTTTTGGCTTATATTTTATTCCACCTTTCTATTATGCGCAGTACCTGGTGTCCCTGGTTGGGTTAGGCAAACATAGGTATTTCTACTTCTCATCCCATAGATATTAGTCTTACAAAATTTCAAGGTGCATCAAACACTTCATGAAGCTTGTGTTACTGGCTCTTGGATTAATAGGGTTTGAATCATCTCTACCGTTGGAAATTCCACCAAAAACTAAGTGAAGGCCTATACTGTGTTGACCTGCAAAAAATCGAAAGTCAAGTGGTTTTGATTTCATTAGCAAAAACACAGATCAATTCTGAACTAATCTGGGAACGTAAGGAAACCCATACAGATTTGACCATCTTTGAGTGGATTCCAGGTCAAAACGCTATAAAAGGACTAATTATGCGTTTAGGGTCTAGTACACTATTCACAGGCCCACTGCCTATGCTGGACGTCTCAAAATTAGCAGTAGAAACCTGGAAAACATAACGGTGATCCAATGCACAGATTCGGTTAAGTAGTGAATGAACATGTACACAGGAACCAAAAATAACGCACCCTGGTACTAATGTAAGAGGACTAAGATATAAATCTAAAGATGATATTTAGTATATTGTTGCCCCATAAGTTCTTTCCTATTTTTAATTTGAAATGAATTCTTAGTACTTATTTCCTGAAGTAGTATTATTAATCATTTTGTTAAACAAGAATTTGTTTGCTTTGTTATGTCCAGAAATCTTCATTCCTTCTTTCAAAAATTTTTGTAAAAACATCAAATAGTCATGTAGGTGTGATTAAATTTCGCTATTGGATTCAAAGAACTTAGCCAAATAAGAATTTTTTAAAGACAAAAAGAAGTAATAATTATATGGAACAAGATTTGGGCAGAATGCGGAAATACATTCCAATCAAATTGTGCGAGCTTTTCTCTTACTGCTAATGTAGTATGTGGTCACGTGCTATTATGATGATAATTGGTTCTCCAAGATTAATATTGGTCCAAAACTCTAATATTGTGAAATGGAAGAAGGTAATTCAGCAAAAAGGATCTTATATTCTACAATAAATCATAACGAAACAGTAAATATAGTGAATTCATTTCACACAAGACGTCGAATAGAACATATGGGACAACCTTATACAAAATAAATTTGTCGGAAGAATGGACTTTAGTTTCTCAAACAAAAAATAAAAAAATAATGTTTGACTTTTAAACAAAACCTGGATTCTATTGCACTATCAAGGTGTGCTAAAAATTGAAGAAAAAAATATACAATAACTATCATCAGTTTTACGATAATTGATATTTTTTAAATTTTAATTAGAGTTATATTTATAAACCCTGAAAATGAAACTATGATACGATTTTAATGGTTAATTTACCAAATTTTACAATCTAACTTTACCAAATATAAAACAATTAAAATTGTCTTATATCATTTATTTATATAATTTCATATTATAAACTATGTACAATGTAGACTAAGCTAAAATTTAGCAACACGGGACATAGCCTTAGCAGCTAGTGCGACAATAAATAAATAAAAAAAAAAGTTAAAAATTAGTTTCAATATATAAATATAAAGGGGTAAATAAAATATACAACTACTATTGTATTTTCAGGACGTCGCTATTAAGGAATGTTTATATATTTCTATACATGTGATTTCATGGCAATAATCTATTTTAACAATACTATTTTATGATAAATACTTTCGATAAATATTTTTCGATCGTGTGACCAATACTGTATTGATAAACGATCAATTCATAATATATTATGTAATATACATTTTTTATCAGTAGCTAAATGTGTACACATATTATACAGAATGTACAAACAGTCAAATGCGTAAGCTTACAGTATCTATGTATAAATAACCAATTTAATTTATTTGAAAACCAGTAACTTTCCGTGAAATATTCACAACCTAACACGGACACAACGGACAAATGGCTAAAATTAGCATCTGAATGAAATCGAAATGACAGTTGAAACTAATGACATGAAAGTTCAAATTTAAGACAATAGTTATTAGATTTGTATTCCTCTCTCATGTAAGGGAGACTGGGTACAAAAGTAACGGCCGGTCGAAAGTAACAAATGTTTTCTAGGCTTATCCAATGGACGAATTCCGCTTTGCTGCCATCAGGTGATAGCCTAGAGCACCCCCCTCAATCGCATTAAGTCGACGCATGCGCAATGCGTTGTTAGATTATATAATAAGACGTAATGTGCTTTAACGAACCCAAAGTAAGTTTTTCGACGTTTTTTTATTTACTGTTTACAAAGTCGTAAAAGGATCATAGCAATCCGAATGTTTGCATATCCATTCTTGATTAGATATATTGTACATTGTTTAAATTCATTTTTGTCTGGCACGTTCCGTTTTAAGGTTATGTTACATGTTTTATTAAAAATGAGAATGGGTACAAAAGTAACATAGCGCCCCCTAGTGTACAAAAGTAATATGTTACTTTTGTCCTCGTAATGATTTTATTACTAACATCATATTTTTATGGATATCTACTTCAATAGAATGGTTTTCGATACATTTCCGTGTGGGTAGTTCTTCATGCAGTAGTTTTTATGCATTGTCGCGGCATTCTATTGATTCATATGCTTAAAATATATATATTTTTTGAGTATTTAAAATGCTGAATTGGGTTTATATCATTAATATAAAGTCTTTAAATAAGTAATTTGTTGATTTAACTTGTACTATGTTTTCATTAGCAACCCTTAACAATTTTGTTACTTTCGACCCACAACGTGTTACTTTTGACCCGCCTACGTGGTCGAAAGTAACAACTGACTATTTTTTTTAACTCTGTGTTGTTCATATAAAACACACCATTATTTTTAATAAATCAAGTTATTATTGTGAAGAACATTAACTTAATTTATACGTGGTTATATTCATTTAATGGCAATAATAACACCCAGCCAGAAATCAAGGTAAAAGTACAAATTGTTACTTTTGTACCCGGTCTCCCTTATGTATTTACAACTTTATATTCTTTGTCCTTATCTTTGCCATAACATATATAGTGCGTTTGCTTATTATGTATTTTGATAATAAAAGTAAATTGTGTTTATAATTGTAACATATTATAATTATCACTAACCACTTATAACTTAAGTGCTAGTCCAAGCACTACTAGTAGAGGCTACGGCAGTGGATTGAAAACTTTTTTTAACTATACCAGAGAAGTATAACTTCTCACGGACGTACGTAAGTACAAACAACGGTTTTTTAAATAAAAAGTTTTTTGGCTCTCCTGAAAAACAACAAAAAAGGAGGTAGACGATTTGATAATTTGAACGTTGATTTATTTCATAATATTAGTCTCATTAGTACAAGGACAGATACCAAATCAAACAGCGACAAAGAAAAAAAACATTCACAGATAATACAATTTGTATGAATGTGCTTTTTCTATCACAAATATAGAAAAGCGCAACAAAAAAAAAACTGTGCTTTGTTTTTGAAAGTTGATAGAGAACACGTAATTAGCATTACGTGTAGTTTTAGAGTGGAAAATAACGAGAAAATTGTGAGTTGTATACGTCAAATCGAAAAAAAAACATAGTACTTGAGAAACTAATGACAACTAATTAATTAGACTAATTAAAGAGCAGATGATACAAGTATCAGTTAAACATTACACAGAAACTAAAAAGTTAATTTCTGAAGTATCACTTATATCATTCTATATAAAAGTGTATGTTTTCCACGTAGCTCCAGCTTGTTCATTACCTACGGTTCAATACTTGATTCCAATACCAATTCATGCAATTTAATTAGATTGATGATTTGAGAGTTTCCGATTTCGAATTTCGAAAACAAAACTTTTATTTTGGATTTCATTTAATTATCTGACTAAAATTTGTAGATAAATGATATATCAAGGATAAGGATCATCGGAAGTAAATAAAATTATATTTGTTGATATCATTTACAGAAAAATTGAAATGTTATTTAGTTGTTTATTCCATGAAAATATAACTTCTTCATTTTATTTTATTACGATAGAAAATTTAAAAAGAAATAAGAGTTCATTATTTTTAAGAACTAATTTATTTTCAATTCCCCATTGACCTTAAAGCGGTTTTTTTTATTTAAAAAAAAAAAAACTTTCATAAAACAAAAAAATTAAATTTTCTTTCTTATTATTTTTTAATTAAAAATGAATTTTTAAAAGGGATTAAATTTCTGTAAGAAAATGTTAACAAATTATATTATTCTCTTAGCAAGGTTTGTACGCATAAATAGTAGAAAGATTATTTATCACTGGTTTTTGCTCTTAAGTTTTTTTTTTTTTGATAATTTATTACTTTAATATCAACGCAACAAGTTCTATTACAAAAATAAGTAAAAAAACAACAATTTTTTCAATTCTCAGTAAAAACATTATTTCATTTGATGAATATTTTGTTAAGTGCAAAGTTAGAATGAAGTATTTGAGGGTTTAGAAAAAATTGAAAGTTGTGTGTTGTAAACGGCGTAAAAGCTCCTCAGTTGGCGGTATGCTTTTCTCATTTTCGCAAAGCGTAATAACCAACTTACATCCTTAAATATCGTTAAGTTCTTGACATAAATGAAACGTCACAAGACGCTACTTTAATTAAGGATTTTACGTCACTGTTAGGCTTTGTTGGGGGCCAAAAATGAGCTTTGAAACACAATGACACATGGCTGTACTTGGATTTTCCTCTTCATTTGAGTAATTCAATTTTAAAACTTTCACGCACTTAATAAAAATATCAAATATGACACGGCACAATTAAGTACAATTTTGATGGATAGGTAATGATATTGCTTGTATATTTTTTTTTTGGTGCAAGAAAAAATATTTTTTTACTTAAAATAAATCTTATATTGAATCGCGTTGTACATTGCACATAAAAATCTGGAAAGTTTATAAAATATTTGATAGGTCTGACCACTTTTTCAAACTACAAAGTATCGTTTTAAACCACAATAAAGTTATCAAACTTTAATGGTTCATTATACGTAAACTTCTTACTTATTTATCATACTTGTAGCTAAAGCTCAAGCTCCATATACTATATGTGTATGTGAGATGGTAATTTTGGCTTTTGTTACATTGTCACTTCACATTCTTGCACAAGAATTATTAATTATATACAAGCTTACGCACGTCGGCTAATTAACAACAACTTTGTTTTGTTAAAGCAGAAACTTGAATTGAAAATTATTAAGAAAAAGCTTTATTACGCATGTTTTCAAAGGTGTCTAACGTTCATGGCAAAAAGCTCTTGTTATTTTTTTTGCTAAATTGAAAAACCTTGTTTCTTTAAATTCTAAATGTTCAAAATTTAAACAGAAGTTTTAGAGAAACATGTACAATGTATAAATTCACTGAGGACTTACAACTTTTCATTAAACAAACGTCCATATTGTCATTAAAAATAAACAAATAAACACGTCAACGGAGAAAGTTGCATCAGAATTTGCTGATGTAGGAAAAAAGCTTTTAGTGTATTTAAACATAATAAAATATTTTTTTCATAACTATTTGATTTACCGAGCCAACTTTCCCTTATTTAATTTTTATTTGAAACGAACAATTGCTAAGGAAAAAGCTTTTGAATTTTCAATGTAGGGGAAGCCCGGGTAAGATGTATAGTGTGGGTAAGACGAATACTCGATGATATTAAAAATCTACAATAAAATAAAATCTACGCTACTGGACGAGCTCAGGTGGTAAAACAGCAACTCAGCCATGGCATGACAGTTAATTTAAAAGAATAAATGAGTGCACTTGTCGTAAAAAAAAAAAGTTTTTTGCTGTTTTGTTACGATTTTTGGCAAGTTATGAATAATGATTTTTTGTATTATGTATTAACTTTTAACGAATAGACTCTGTTTATTCGATCGTGTATTTTTTGAAGTTTAATTTGTATTTGTAATTTTTAATTACAGGTTGAAATTTTACAGTAGGATAATAAAACTTTTGAATATTAGTGCTTTGGGCAAGACGGATATGGGCAAAACGGATAGCTTTTCGTTTAGCCCAGTTAACCCAATAATACTATTTTTATCGAAATTAAACACATTTAATTAAGTCCATTAGCGTTTAGGTGTAGAAGTATGCAATTAGTGATATTATTAGTATTATATTATTAAAAAGACTAATCAGAAGAATGAAACAAGTTGTTTATGTTTAGTATATTCAGAAGTATATATTGAATTACCTATAGAAGACTGGATAGAGTGCAACCAATGTAAGAGGGGGGCACACGAGAACTGTACTTCTTATTTAAGGCTAGGCAGTTACTATTGCGATGACTGCGAAGATTAAAACATCATTTGCTTTACTTAACCTTTTTGCCCTGGTGGTATATCCGTTTTACCCGGTGACGTCGGGCAAAACGGATAATATGCAATTTTTTTTGTTGTTAAAAATTTATGTAGAATTTATTTCAGTTTCTATTTTTACTAGCATTTTTTAAAGACGATTAACTAAAGTACAAATTAATAATAAAAAGAATATTGTTCGTCTTGCCAGGGCTTCCCCTATATAATAAACGAAGCATTTTAATTTTTAACACATAACGACTAATATCATAGTGGAATTTTGTCATCCCAGTAAAGTAAAAGTAATTAAGGTATAATGAAATATAAACGTGACTGTTATACAATAATAGCGTTATCCGTTTAGTTCCGGTTATATTCAATAAATTATAAGTCTGATGATGCTTACGGTTAACATTCCTGTTTTCTATCCTTTTGTTTCAGGTGTAGCAACTTAATCATAAAAGATGAATGTGAATCAGTAGGCCGAGTATGAAATATGACCACTAGTGCAGTGTTTTGTTTTGAAAGGGTTGCCAGTTGCCACCGAAGGATGATAAGGGTGGTTTTCTATAACCAAAACACATAAACCTACCTGGCCACATTTTGAATACAGTAGATGCATGAAAAGTGGGAGCGCTTTTCGCCAATGAATCCTTTGTAAAACTGTTTTGCAGTTCTAAAACTTTCAAAGCGAAAGTAAACTTTCCAACCTTAATAGTAAATTCATTGTCTTGTGCATAAATTATTTGAATTAGGGGAGAAATGAAAATCATTTCGTTACAATCAAGTGTATAAGACTGATTAAAATAAAGTTTGAGCTTTAAAAAGCTCATTACGTTTGTCATTTGAGAACATATTGATTTTAAAGTTGTCTGACTATTGAAGAGCTTTTGAATCAGTTTGAGAGTGGATTTATTTTCGGCATCGACTCACTTTAAAGTAAAGTATTATCCATGGTGAGTTAATAACATATTTGGGGTATTTCACGTGAAGCGGACAGCGAAAAAAAAGTGATGTTCTGAAATTTGTTACTATTTGGCATAATTATACTTCTAGTAAGTATGAATGTGGATACAAAATATTTTTTTCGAATGATGATTATTTGCCAAGTTATACGCTTCTAAAGAATTGTCTTTTTTGAAATTCGTATTTTTTGATTTTTTTTTTAACATATTAAATATGGCGGGTTAAATAGAAAATTAACTGTTCTTTATAAATATAAAATTAAAGTGGGAATTTTTATTTTTTTTAATATACTAAACCGGAAATAAACTTTTCAAATCAGAATTTTAGTAACTTCGACCATTTTGACTTTTGATTTTTTTATTTCAAAATATAGCCTAAAGTACCCTTATGATGCATCAGAAGTTTTATAATGGAATCAGCAATAGTTTAGGAGATAGATGCATTAAAGTACATACGTGTTGTACTGAGTGTTGTATCCTAGCTACCTTAGGTCAACTGGTTTTCGCGATATAGCACTAAAACGCTGCAATAATTATATTTACTATCCCACTTAAGCGTATTTAAAGCTCTAACAATGTTGTGGGGTAATTATTATTCAAATTAAAATAGTACTTATTGAAAAAATTTTAGTAGGAAACAGTAGTTTAAAATAAATTTCGTGAAAAGTAATAAAATCGTCTGCTAGCCAAAGGTTAAATGACTAGAGTGAACGTGCTCCATAAACCCCATGTTAAACTTAAACTTTCATTTTCCAAGTGATCGTACCCCTTCCAAAGCATATTTGTACAAAATATTGTAATGTGACATCTAAAAACTGTATTGAGTTCGCGTTATTCGTTCTTTTAATTTCTTTGGAAATAAATAATCACTTTCATTAAAACACTTGTCAAAACAATCATTAAAATAATAATAAACACTTATAATCGAAACCACAATAAAATAACAATCGCTTTGTGGTAACGGAAATTCAAAACTGAACTTCCATATTGAACTGTCATCCTTATATACCCGCAACCCAACGTTCTCGAATGTTCTCCAATGTTCCCCGTGTTCTATCACTTACGAGACGTTTCTAGAATATTCTATATGTGCATTCGCGTTGGCGGAAGAGAGAAAGAAGTCACTAAGCCAATCACGTGCCAGCATGGCACAGAGAGATACAGACTTCGTCCTTTTCTGTTACAATATATTCTCTCCTCTCATCGTTAAAAGAATAAGAACAATTTTATACAAATATGCTGTGGAAGGGGTACGATCACGTGGAAAATTGAGGGGAAATGAAAGTTTTAATTTAACATGGAGTTTATGGAGCACGTTCACTGTAGTAATTTAACTTCTTTGACTAGCAGACGATTTTATTACTTACCACGAAATTTATTTTAAACAACTGTTTCCTACTTATATTTTTTTCAATAAGTACTATTTTATTTTAATAATAATTACCCAATAACATTGTTAGAGCTTTAAATACGCTTAAGTAGGATAGTAAATATAAATATTGCAGCGTTTTAGTGTTATATCGCGTAAACCAGTTGACCTAAGGAAGCTAGGGTTCTATGCTCAGTACGACACGTATGTACTTTAATTCCTGTACCTCCTAAACCATTGTAGATCCCATTATGAAACTTTTGGTCTATCATAAATGTACTTTAGGTTATATTTTGAAATAAAAAAATCAAAAATCAAAATGGTTGAATTTACTAAAACTCTGATTTGAAAAGTTTACTTTCGGTTTTGTATATTGAAAAAAATAAAAATGTCCAGTTTTATTTTTATTTAGAAAGAACAGTTAATTTTCTTTTTAAACCGCCATAATTAATATTTTAAAAAAAAAATCAAAAAATACGAATTTCAAAAACGACAATTCTTTAGAAGCGTATAACTTGGCAAATACTCATCAGTCGAAAAAAATATTTTGTATCCACATTCATACTTACGAGAAGTACAATTATACCAAATATGAAATAATTTCAGAACTTCACTTTTTTTCCGCTGTCCGCTTCACGTGAAATGCCCCATTTACAAAGGATATATAGTTTCATTTTGATAATTATCAATGAAATTTTGCAATAATGAAAGAATCAGTCGATACCTATAGGCCTTAGGAAAAAAAAAACTAGCTACTTGTTTAGTGTCTGTTTTCAATGATAATATTATGATAAAGGTTTTCTGAGTTTTATCTTAACAAATTTTCTATGATTTATTCAACGGAAAATTTAAAAAGTTTCATTTTTATTTTATTTATTCTTATTCTAGTGAAAGGATCAAAATCGAAATTTTATCGTACAAATAAGAACGAAAATGAAATGTGCTTTGTCAAATTGAATGGCCTAAAAAAACGTGATGAATAAATATAAATTCTAACGCATATATTTATTTTTTCAAAAATAAATATCATATAATCATAATACATATATAAAATTCATAAAAAATTTCGAAATTGATCAATAAAATCTCTCAAACGTAATTCTGGATGAAAAATCAAGGTTTCTCTCAACAATGAATTGATTCACTTCGAATTTTCCTGGCGTTTGCCAGGAAACAAAGATCACTTCTGACAACCCATCAGAGATTCAAGTCCTTAAACACGAAAAAAAATCATTTTAAATCGGTTTCAAAGCCCAAACTCCTCTCAACTGGAAATATTTAACAAGACAATATTTACTATGGTGCCAAAACAAGTTATTTACTTTTTAGTTTAATTGGTAGGAATTGAAGCTGTAGGCTACATTACTCCAACTTTACAAATTTACAAAATATCTACATTTCTCGAACCACTGTCACAAGGGTACAATGTTGGCAAAAATTTTAACAACTGTACGCAAAAATCATATAAAAAAACATAAAATCCAAAGCATGAGAATGCCATATGGTTTAGCAGAGGCTCTATTGGCACCCAACATCACTAATTGGCCAATTTCAGTTTCATATTTCCACACCAAATTAGCCCAATTTTTTTCTCCATATAATACCATTTTATTTCTTAAAGCTTTTCTTTCATTGAAAATGTTTCATTTTGTAAGATAAATGTTAAAGAAAAACTTTGTAAAATAGAATTTATTTGCTTAAAAAAGTTTAAAAGAATTTGTTGTTTGTTTAGTAAATAGCCTAAAGTTTTATGGATTAAAACTATTTTAATAGTACAAAAACCGAATGAAAAACATTTTGTGTGAAAAACATTGTAGATAATTTTATTATTTAAGGTAAATAAACCTGCATACACACCGTAAAAATTTCGCCGTAAAATATATCCTTCCAATTCCAAATAACATAATAAATTCCATATTATTCAGAATTATTTTGAAATCGCTTTTGAAATAACCTCGTAAAATTGAAATAAAACGCTATTTTATGTTACCTGTACTATCAAAAAACAAGAACTGAAAAATTCGTCGAAAATTATATTGATCATATCTTTGTTTGAAAGGCGTGATTCCATTAACTATTTGTTAATGGGTTCAAACTTTGCCAACTTTACAAAGTTTTCCAACGGGTTTTTCGTTAAATGGAGAACATAAAAATTAAATCAAACAACACTTGCTATTGCAACGCTACTGATTATAAAAAAAAAATTACGTTCGAGTTTTATTCTTTCGAAATTAGTCAAAAAATTATGATTTTTCTTAGAGCATTTAATTACGAGAAGTGTTTTAAAGTTTATAAGTTTTTCTTTCGGAAACATTTCAACTTTGTAGACGTCGTAAAGTGTAGCGCTCATTCTACGTGGCTTCGATTGCAAAATTTACCGACGACAATAAAATTTGAAAGTCAAGGAAAAATTGATTGCGATTTTCCATGAACATGATGAAGACCGAAAGTTACATCTCATAAAAGTTAAATTTATTCGTTTTTTGGTTTTCCATGGATATTTGAGCAATGCGATGAACACAAATTTAATGCCAAACTTACACGCAAGCGAATATAATAGGTGCGTTTCAGAATAAATTTTCTTAGTTGTATTTTAAATTGACTTTTACATTCGATATTTGCAATAGAAACGATCGTTACAACTCCTAAAATGTTGGTTAAAGTCCTAAAAGATATCATTTGAAATTCAATAACCAAATATACTTCCAGTTATATTTGCAATGTTCCAGAAGTGATAAGAATTTATTACTTAAAGTACATTGCATGGAAAAATATGTCCGACATTTTGAATTTTGAAAACTTAACATTATATTTTACTTTAATGATCATTAAAAATCGTTTGAATAAAATTTTTATTACTGCATTTGAATTAAATCTAGGTTTAGTTTATTTTAATTGACGAAATTCTATTTCCCTAAATCAAATTCATTTATTTCTAATCTCGAGAATGCACGTCAATAAAATTATCAAAATAAAATGAAATTGAAATTAATTTATACTTTGTTGGATAATAATTATATAATTTAGACCGATTTGGTCGTAAATTGTGAGCTTAGTTTATCACAAAAACATAAAGTTCCAGATCATGACTTAATTAATTCCCCACCAAGAAAAACACTAGTTCCATTAATTCAGTATTAAATGCCATTTAAATTAAACTTAATCTTTTTTAAAGTTAATGAAAAAAAGTATTAGCTTGTATGTCAATTAATCAGTGAAGGAAAAAGTTGGATTCCCTGACTAAGAGTTGATTCACGAATCAATGCAACAGTGCCCTACTGAAGTAACATAAAAATTACGAAAAATTTAAAAAAAGAAATTCTTTCTTAAAAATCTTTGTACCCAAATTGCCAATCGAAAAGAAACTAACAGCTGATAAAACAGGGAAATAGCTAGGATTAGTTCAAGGAAATTAGACCGGAGAATTTCCATTCAATCATTGATTACACGTATTTGCTCTCGCCTGCACCAAATTAAATATTTAATAGATTAAAACATCGTTTCCTCCCCTTTATATTAAGATATTTGTCCAATTTGAAGATATATGTACAAAATACGGAGTGCCGATGCAGAAAATAGAAATCTAGATATCCAAAATAGATCTCAAATAGTGACCAAAAAATTCTAGTATGCCAAAAAAAGTAATTACCCCCGCAAATTTATATAAATTTGTATTCTTATCGAAAAGATCGTTTCTTAGGAAGACTAAGAACTGTTTTTTGAAGTGAACTTCTTTAGCATCATAGTGACTTGAAATTTTATGAAACGGAAACGGAAAGCGGCAATAAAACGAGAAACTTATGCGTAAATCTATAAGAAATAGGAAACCGTATTTCTTATGGTTGTGCGCGCCTGCGTATTACACTACTTGAGAGAGGTTTTCATAGCGACCAATAACAACCGTGGTAAATTGCTAGTTATAATTATGACCATAAACATTTCATTATTTGAATAAAATTAATTTCAAATTTGCCGTAAATGAATACGGATTATTGCCATGATTATTAAAAAAAAGTAAAGAAAACAAGGCTATAAAGACGTCAACAGGTTCAACAGAACGTGTTCGTGAATTTTGGGCATGCCGAAAAACATTATTAAATAAGAAAAATATTAGTTCTTTTACGTTTAATAATGATTCGACTGTGCAAAATAGTGAAAATTATGCTAGCGAGTATTTAAATATTTTCTAATCACATATTTCGTCCTTTAGCACGAAATTTTAATAAAATAAAAGGTAATTTAAAATTAATTCTGATATCACATAATATTACGAATTGTTTTTCAAATGCTACTCTAATAAATGTACAGCTAATTCCTTAGATACTTAAAATTTCGTTGAAATAAAGTTGCTCATAAAGAATTTCGTTAAAATTGTTTTAACAATATGTTCGGTCATAATATGTTCTCTTTTTGTGAACAATTGTGATTCCAACGAAATTTAAAACTACAACGCCCAGAACATGAAGATTTTTTATGGATAATATTTAAAAATTCTAATGCAAATGATAATATTTTACTGTGCTGCACGTATTTTCAAGTAATCGAGAAAAATCTAATTCCAACGATGTCCAAATACCAATAGTTTCAAATATTAAACGATACCTGCATCTTTACCACCACTGCATTTATTTCATACTTCCATTATGATAAGCTCTCGTATCATTTATCAAAAATGCAAATTTGGATTCAGAATAAACTTATATAATATATGTGTTAATAAATCGTAAAATAAACCCTACAATTATCCTACTCATAAAATATTACATTCGTCTCAATATTTAGAAGTTAATATTTTTTGAAGGTTTCACTTCTACCGCAGGTGAACTGCACAAATGTGTTTTTTTTTTAATTTTACACTTGCAAACCTTTCTGGAATTTAAGCTGCTCCCAACAGTACAGTGTCTCAAAAAGAAAATCGCCTTTTACAATGGTTACAATTTGGATCAATAATAATTCTATTTTACCCATTACAAATGTCCCATAAGCAAAAATTTTTTTTCTATAATGTCCTTAAGATTGCGATTAAACAACAATACACAAAGCTCAGAAATTTTGAACAATTTTTTGTTGCAACAATCAATTACTATTTTTTTCATACTTAATTTATTTGTTATGTAAGATATTATCTAAAATTGGATAAATTCAAGTAGGTAATCAAACACTGTAGGTACAAGTGAATTAAAACTTGCACGAAGACGCTTAATTAAATTATTATTGTCTTCTGAACAGTCAAGTGTTCAATGCATGAGCTAAATGATCGTTCGAGTCTTACATAATAATTAATTACAATCACTATTCAGAAATCTCTGCTCGTATTTTGTCGCCAGACTCATTCTCTTAAGTGTACAATGTCATTAAAACACATTCATTGGACTCATTCTACTAATTTTCTCTTTAGTTAGTTGCCATGAGTTTTATTCGACTTGATACACATTTATTTATTTTCAGTCCAATTTCAAAATGAGCTTTAAGCTCGTCTTTTATTTACTTATTAGTGTTATTATATTTTTTTAAATTTACTTTATTTTGAGTCGCATCAACTTCTTGGGTTGTTAGCAACTTACTTTAGAGGTATGTTTACATGTAAGCCTTATTAAACAATACTTAAGAAGTCTTACACAATATTTACACTAAAAGGTTCGGACTTATGACAGTACATTAACGTCAAAATAAGATTTTTTTGCTGACTTTGAACAGCTATACTGTGTATACAATATATAGAATAAATTGCGGTCCAATTTATGTAGTATATATTAATATATAAAAATCATACCATAAACATAAAATTGAACAGAAGTTCAAACAATATTCGTGACGTATTGCCTAGATACGTATTTCGATTGCCAAGTAATCTTCCTCAGTGGTCATTTAGTAGTTTGGATCACTCCGTAACTGCTTTGTGGTGATTCACTAATCATCACGAATCATCACAAAGCAGTTACGGAGTGATCCAAACTACTTAATGACCACTGAGGAAGATTGCTTGGCAATCGAAATACGTATCTGGGCAATACGTCACGAATATTTTGTTTGAACTTCTGTTCAATTTTATGTTTATGGTATGATTTTTATATACTATTGTATTAAATTATACTACATAATGGATAATAATATATATAAGTCTTTGAGATTCAACTAAAAATTATTTTATTACAACGCGTTTATATTACTAATTAATTAATTTATTAATTAATTAATTATTTTATTTCTAAAAATTATTACTATTATTACCTGATGATGACAGTCAAAAACTGTCGAAACGCGTTGTAATAAAATAATTTTTAATTGAATCTATAAGACTTATATATATTATTATCCATTAATTTATTGTGATTCGGAAGTAATTAAAATACTTATCAATGTTATACTACATAAATTGGACCCCAATATATTCTATATATTGTATACACTCTATACTGTTTATTTTCAAAGGAAATAAGGAATGAATTTGAACTACAAAGTTCAATGTTTGTTCAAGGATGAAGTTCAATATTTGTGATCGCGTTAATTATTATTTGATGAGGTATGAATGGGCAGATAATTCAAATAATGAGACGTTTTGAAGGCATAATTAAGGATGACCTGTTATTATTTGATTGTTGATTTTTATTTTTCACTCATTATTTGATGGAAAATAGATGATAAAATTCAGATCTTAGCTTTTATTAAATAAGAAGACAATTGAGATTGTTTAAGATCAGTTTTTTTTATTTAATGTTTTTTAATATTCAAATTAGCTACGTTTCGTTACGTATCGTAACTTCATCATGCTTCTATATAAAAATGAAATAATTATAAAATAAAAGCCTGATGAAATTACGATACGTAACGAAACGTAGCTAATTTGAATATTAAAAAACATTAAATAAAGAAACCGATCTTAAACAACCTGAATTATCTTCTTATTTGATAGAAATTTATTTATTCTCGGTTTCGGGTACCGAGAACATGCAAACTCCGTTATTTGATAATCTTGAGACAAATATTATGTTTTGAGGGCCGATTAGTGTTCCAACTTGTTAAATGTAGTAATTTATTTTTAAATAATTAATAATGTTCTTGAGAACTTGGACTCAAATAATAATACGTTAAATTTTCAAATCATCTCAACGTTTCGTTGGTTGTCTATTGACCCTAAATATCTGACTTCTAAATGAAATCATTATTCTATTCAAAAACATTGACAATAAATAACTTTTTTTGGACAACATGCATTGTTATTATGTTTTAGTTCTGCTGAAGAAGTTGGAAATAAATACCAACGAAACGTTGAGATGATTTGAAAATTTAACGTCTTAGTATTTGAGTCTAAGTTCCCAAGAACATTATTAATTATTTACCACACCATGGATGAGAGCAACCAGGATTAATTTTTAAATTTTCGACACTTTTAAATATGATGACTTACTTTTTACCAAAAACTTGAACCAAAGTTTGGTTATGTTTTGGTAGATACAAAAATTTCTTAAAAATTTATTAAAATTGTATGTATTAATAAAAATAACTTTAATTAAGGGCGGTAATTACAATATTAGTCAGATTAAAAAGTACAATAGGTTTGATTGACTGCAATAATATACAGATTTAGAACACAAAAAAAAACTATCCAAAAGTTAATTGAATGACAACGATTTATCTTCGTGATGCAATTGAGTGATTCTGGTGTTCTATTAGGAATTGATTCTTGGCAGAATTGTCGAATCAGTCGCATCAATCACTCGGAAAGATGATTTATCTAATTGATGACATTACTAGTTTATTTTTTTTATTTAGAAAAAAAAAACTAACGATATAATCAGCTGAAGAAATTGAATTAATATAATAAAAATCATCCCAACTTGAATTTTTAATAAACGACATATACTGAGTAAAAATTATAATTTATAAAATATTTTCGTTAAAATTAATCACATAGAGAATGAAGTTGAAATAAAAAGTTTGAAATTTTTCTTACAGCAAAGAATTTCTATTATAAATAGAATACGAAAGAATTTTCTATAGAAGAAAAAAAATCTTTAATGTTTCCGTGCAATATTGATTTTTCTTGTTAATTTTATAAGAGTTTGAAATATTATATCGGTTGATGAACGAATTCGAGAATTCTTTAAAGTTTTAAGCTAGTATGAATGCTGCAAAAAACAACTTTAAAGTTAAATTCCAAATCGCTTCCTTGCAAAATGGATTTAATAACTTCAAAATTGAATTTAAATAAAATAAAAAATATATAAGATTTTTGTAAAAAAAATTCTTCATATTAATTCTAACATCGTTGCCGGTGTATATCGATACTCTGTTTACTCGGGGTTACTCGGGGTGTTTTTGATTTGTCAGGCCTGGCGAAAAACCTTTTTTCAAGTGGTTAAACTCAAATATATTTAAAAAAATATGATGCTCTTATATATGCGTTAGGTTGTTGAGTTTCTTTTTATAAAAATCCACTTTTCTACAGTTTTGAGTTTAGATATAAGTAAGGACTAATAACACTGGTCACCAAAAATCCACTTTTGTATATCATAAAAAAAAAACTGTACAGATAACTAATTTTATTTAAAATTTAGTTTCAATAGTTCAAATGCCAATGGTTTGGGTGTAAAAAAGTTTTATGTGATTTTTAAAGCAAATACTATTATTACGAACCAAATCTAGTAAAGTAATAGTATTGTAGTATGCAGTATACATTTAGACTGATCATTTTGGACTGATGTGGAATCATTCACCATGCTCACCAGCTTGAACACTCAAATTTAAAGGAAAGAAGTCCAAGAAAGACGAAGATAACTTTATTTTTAAGGATGTTACAACCTAAAGTCTTGTCAATAATTGAAAATTTCTTGGCAATACTTTTACAGTCTACCAATCGGTGATTTCCGAGAAAATTTGAGGCCACATTAATGAAAAAATTCCCAATTTTTTTCATATTACTAAGTTTTTTTTTCAAAATTTCATCTTTTAGTAATTTCTTGTTTAATTTTTACTTCTTTAATTTTAGAATTTTATGTCTTATTTTGATTTTTTGTATAAAGTGTTAAGATTTTTGCCACAATTATGTGCTTTGTAAAATTTTGTAAAGTCGAACTAGGAACCCTGCGGGTTCAATTTCATCCAAATAAAAAAAGAAAGTTATGAAAGGAAAAAAAATATATCCAAGCAGTAATTCCAAGTAATTACAAGCTTTAAATTTATGATCATTATACTTAATTTTATCCAGGAGGACGGTCTCATAATAGCAGCCTTATCGATCGATTTGAAGAAAAACTAATTACCGATTTGTTAAAAAATAGCATAAACTTACTTTTGAATTATCTAAAAATTCTTTACTTAGGACATTAATTGCGTCAGAGAGCATTATGGCAAAATATTCTTTAATCAAATATTTATAAATATTAAATATCTAAATGTTCATTATCCTCAGGTTTTTCGGACATATCGCGCGCCACGAGACCATGGAAAAGCTAATGGTACAAGGACGACCTGAAGGGAAAAGAAAACGAGGGCAGAACCTGAACCTCCCCGCGTGACAACTATTTTTTAATCGCCATACATCGGCAGTGATGTTGGATTAAGAAAAAGAAATATTCATTACCTTACGGAAAACAAACCTTCTAGGTCTTTATCTCATTTCCAAGTAAGCTACTTTCGTTCTTGGTTGCAATAAACTTTATCTTTATATTCGAGAATCAAAAAGTTCTCCAGTGGTTTGCCCGAATCACAAACCAAATCATTGAGATCCCTTGAAGATAGTAAAAGTGGTAAAGTAGTTCGTTATATGCGAGTTACTTTGAAGTTAGGGTTTGATGTTGCAAAACTTGCCAGGAACACTGTTAAACTTTGGTTGGAGAGGTCAGTTATTTTTTAAAAGTTCAAAAAAATAAAATTTTGAACTATTTTGTTACTAGTCGTAAAACTACTATTTTTTTTCAAACAATTGTAAATTAAACGTCTTGCATATACAAAAATATTCAATACTTTAGCAGAAATCTTTACATTTTATATTCTGGTCTCTCATACTTTTTCCCTGCTAGCTTTAAAAATATTTAAACGGCAAAATTACGTGATTAGCTTGAGTGCCTGTTTTGATAAATAGGGCTGTTTTTGAGCAACAAATTAACTTTTGTTAATCGAAAATCAATGACGCAAATATAATGTAAAAATATTTTAATTGAATTAATTTTAAATAAGAGTCGACATTCAATGATAAATTAACGTAGTTGGTTAAATTTCTGTGTATAGCTATTTGAAAATCATACACTTGACACAAACGATGAGTTGTGTTCTGATATTTTTAATATTTAAAATTAACACGGTCTGTTTCTCAACCCACCAAATCCATACATTATTAATATAATTAACCGCACGAGTGGCGGAACTCGAAATAACAATAAATTTTCTCGTATTAACGACAAAACCAACCGCACAGGACACACATGGCTTGTCTATTTTTTTTTTTTTGATAGCCGTTGTTTCGATATGTGTGGCATGAGAGGAAAAAACGTGTAAATCATATGAATCGTAATGGATCAGATTTTATTTGGGGTGTTAACCACGGTTTTTTATTACACGCTTCAAAACATATCACCGTTGTTTTCTACTGATAACTTATTTATTTTTATCTCCATTCCATTTATGTTTTTTTCGTTAAATGGGTTAAACTGATTTTTCAGTAAATATAATTACTAATACTGCTTTATCTTTCAAAACCAAAAATCAAAAAGCATTGTATTTTTGGGATTCGAAAAAAATAACTATATATTTCCAGATAGCATATTTTCCAGAAAGACCCTATATATCGCTAAAATGGCTTAGTGCTTTTCAATAAAGCTTAAAATTTTGATTTTTTTTATGCCATGAATCTATGAGATTTTGTGTTTAAAACGGTTTGAAAAAACAAACTTATTTGATTGCATAGTTTCCAAAAAAATGTCATTTTAAAAATGATCAATTTTAAATTTCAGTGCTTGGAAAAGAGTCGAAATTAAGTTTTTTTCAAACTGCGTTTCTTGAAAAAATATTAGAGCAATAAATTTTTTTCTTCAAATCTCTTGAACCCCAAAATTGCACGAAATAATTGCGTACAAAATAAATCGAGTCTTCAATATTAATAGAAAAGCCCCAAGCATTTACTTTAGCATTTACATGATATAAAGTTTGTCGGAAAAATAAACGAGCAAAAAAAATATTTTTTTTAGTCATTTTGTTTAAATTTCTAAAAAAGATTTCAATCAAGGACCCTACGACAAATAATCGGTGCTCCATGGTATGTAAACAATAAAAAAATACATGAAGATGCAGAAATGCCACCTGTAAAGGAGGAAATTCAAAGGTCTAGTAAAAAATATCTGGCAAAACTAGACAATCATTCCAACCATCTCGCAATAAACTTATTGGACAACAGTGAGATGACAAGAAGGTTACAAAAATGGAATGTAATAGATTTGCCTGATAGATTTTGTAACTAAAGAAATATTCCTATTAACTATCTGTTGCCAAATTATTATTTCTTATTATATAGCTTTACTTTTATATATTACTTATATATTAATGTTTCACATTATTATTAGCATTGATTATAGACTATTATTATTATTCTTATTGCTACTGTTAATTGTTTTTATGATTGTTGTTATTGCTATAAGAATTACTATTACTGTTATTGTTGCTATTGATTGTTAAAAATCTTTGTACTTATACAGCACTAAACTACTGGGACTAGTGCTTACATGTAATTGTCTATAGATTGAATACACTTATTGCAACCCTATGCAGATTGTGCAATTTATTTGAAAAAAAAAAAAAATCTAAAGTGTGATGCTTACTAGATGGACAACAAAAAGTATTTGTTTTTTTAACTGATGATACTTATAAACTTTTAACCCATTGAATTTGTTGTTAGAATAGTTATTTTTTTAGGGGAAAATGCTGAAATATTTTCTAATAGAGTATAATTAAATGATATTTTATCAAATTTAGTTCAATAGTTTTTGTTGTCTTTGTAGTAGTAGCTTAATTCCTCGGCCAAGAAACTTTTTTGATGGCAAAAAATCGAACCATAAGAGTTTTGTAGAATCCAAAATCAATAACAGTACGAAGGAGCCAGGTTTGAAAAATATGGTAAAAGTGGCATTACATCTCGTTAAAGCTGCAAAAGCTTTGGACAAGTTACCAAACTTATACAAGGCTTTTTAGATGACAAAACCTTTACGTCAAGAATTGAGGATGAAATATATGGATGAAATTTTTGGTTTCCCACTTAATCTATATTTTGCCTACACGTTTAAATTTAAATCTTCATTAGCTGTTAAAATAAAATCAATTCATTTCAATTCAATTATATATCTGTAGACGCAGATTTAAGTTAATAATCATTCAATTATCGAAGCGAACGTATCAATAAAATAAAAGATATTACTTTTATAGGCATATACTTGTATTTTTGCATATACATAATTTATAATATTTTTCATGTTTTTAAGAAACAAACCAAATTTCAAATTTCATTTCATGATTTCATTAAATTCTTTTGTGTATGGTAATAATATTAAATTCATTTAAAAAATAATGAATTTTACAAATTGCCTGCGTTACAATTGATATGCACTTGATTATGTTTTATTCAAATATTTTTTTTATAAAATATTTGAGGATATGGTGAACTTCGTACCAACTAAAGTTAAATTGCGAAAAGTAATTGATATCGGTTATATTGTTACATTTTCAATTATTACATTACTAACAATTACAATAATACCAATACATTTTAACACTTAAATTAATATGCATTGTATTTTACTTATTTAGATTTACACCAAACTCATATGCATACAAAAAATCCCTAAATTGTTACCTATTTGTGAGTATAAAGACATGCATAGATATTTGTAAACATATTTTTGTTTTTGACTTTTTGTATTCCTCGAAATTGTATTATTCTTTTGGCCAATTCTATCCTATGATCGCTATTAGTCAGTTGGGACTTGAAGCATACTGGGAATGTTTCTGTTTTCTTTAGTACTTCTTTACACATTATATTTATTTTATGCGCCAAACGATGTCATTTGAAAACAACTGTTACATAGTTGAATATTTTGGCCAAGGAGTTGAATTGTAGAATAATTTCCTATCCCATAAACTAATGAGCGTAATGGTTCTGGTGGTTGGACTAATTGGGGAAATTTTACTTTCCCCCCTGCACAACATAACACAGTATTCACTGCTGTATTTTAACGTCTTACAATATTGACAAATGAGTCATTTCCCCAATTCTTATAGATTACAATAAATATAAAATAATTAATAATGTTCTTGGGAACTTGGATTCAAATAATAAGAAGTTATTTTTCAAATTAACTCAACGTTTCATTGGTATTTATTTCCAACTTCTTCAGGAAAATTTTTGATGTTAACATCCTCGTAAATACTGGCTTTTTAACAAGATTTTTAACGTGGTTATCTTGTTAAAAAGCCAGTGTTTACAACGAGGATGTTAACATCAAAAATTCTCCTGAAGATGTTGGAAATAAATACTAACGAAACGTTGAGATAATTTGAAAAATAACTTCTTATTATTTGAATCCAAGTTCCCAGGAACATTATTAATTATTTACCACACCATGGATGAGAGCAACGATGAATAAATATTAAGTTAAATACGTAATTAATGTCAATTTTAATTTAATGTCAGCGGCTACTCTGCCTATTTTTGACAGGTCAGTTTATAAGGAGGAATTTTTTTTCATTGTTTTTACTATTTTCCTTACAACTTCTTCCTGTTTGCTCATCTTTTAAACATTTCTTTGTCTTCTACAAATATTTCAACACCAAAATGAGCCAAAAGTCCAGCCGTCGTCAAGTTTTTGGGAGCCCCACACGTCTCAATTCATTTTTATATAACAGAGAAGAATAGATAAGTGAAAGCAACTCGTTAATTAAGATTATATTTATGCGAAATTATTTGAGGCAGTTAAAATAAATTGTTCACATGAATGTGATCGTTTAATGGCCAATTTTATGGTTGAAACAAGCTGTTGCCAGTTAATAAACGTGATTGCAACGAATAGACGGGGATGTTCTTCGCCATTACGGTTTAGAAAATTACTTGTGAGATAATAATATTTTTAGTGGCTACACAGATAAGGCACCAGAAACTGTAAATGTGGCAATTAATTGGAAGGGTGGTGTGGTAAAATCGATTGTAATTGAAAACACTTGAACTCGTATATCACTTATTCGAGCATAAAGATAATAGAAAATTTATGGATTTTAATTATATAACAAAATACTTTTTTTCGAAACTTTAAATGACGAGAGTTCAACATGTTTGTAGTTTGTTGTTTTGATTTTCGGTGGGTAAATTGATCGAAATTTTGAAACATATAAGCTTTATAATTAAAACTTCAACGCTTGTTCACGTCGTTACGTAAATAGAACACAATTTTAGAACACAATTGATTTTAATTTTGATAAGTTTGAAAAAGTAAAAACCAATTTGATATCTGAATTGTTCTCATTTAAGTTTAGATGAAGCTGAATTTCTTAAGTTCTGAAGCGGTTTCAATAAAAACTTCTATTATTTACTTTGGTCCAAATTTGTCTTGGGTTTTCTTCTTTTACAAAATTTTCTTACAAATATTTGTATAATTAATCAAAGAAAACTACTGAAATTCTTTATTGGAGATATCAAATGGAAATATATCTCAATCGGTTCATGAACTTTTCATTTTTCAACTGCAAATTAAAAATGAATAAAATAGGGTGATTAAATTTCCCGAGAATAGAAGAGACCGGGTACAAAAGTAACAATTTGTACTTTTACCTTGATTTCTGGCTGGGTGTCATTATTGCCATCAAATGAATATAACCAAATATAAATTTAATTAATGTTCTTCACAATAGTAACTTGATTTATTAAATTATGGTGTGTTTTATATGAATAACACAGACTTAAAAAAAAATTGTCATTTGTTACTTTTGACCACGTAGGCGGGTCGAAAGTAACAATACTGCTAAGGGTTGCTAATGAAAACAAAAGTACAAGTTAAATCAACAAATTACTTATTTAAAGACTTTATATTAATGATATAAACAAATTCAGCATTTTGAATACTCAAAAAATATATATATTTTAAGCATATGAATCAATAGAATGCCGCGACAATGCATAAAAACTACTGCATGAAGAACTACCCACACGGAAATGTATCGAAAACCATTCTATTGAAGTAGATATCCATAAAAATATGATGTTAGTAATAAAATCATTACGAGGACAAAAGTAACATATTACTTTTGTACACTAGGGGGCGCTATGTTACTTTTGTACCCATTCTCATTTTTAATAAAACATGTAACATAACCTTAAAACGGAACGTGCCAGACAAAAATGAATTTAAACAATGTACAATATATCTAATCAAGAATGGATATGCAAACATTCGGATTGCTATGATCCTTTTACGACTTTGTAAACAGTAAATAAAAAAACGTCGAAAAACTTACTTTTGGCTCGTTAAAACACATTACGTCCTATTATATAACCTAACAACGCATTGCGGACGCGTCGACTTAATGCGATTGAGGGGGGGGGAGATCTAGGCTATCACTAGAAAGCATTTGTTACTTTCGACCCGCTGTTACTTTTGAACCCAGTCTCACCTACTATTTTTTTCAGGAACGATAAAAAAATATTTTTTCTATATTACAGGCAGTTCAAGGGAAGACACAATACTTCCTTGGAGGTGCGTTTTCAATCGAAATGTTATGCACGAAGTACAACTACTACCATCTTTCTAGAAACTGCAAGAACTTATGAATAGTTTTAATAAAAAAAAATCTAATAACTACATTATTACACCCAATACTGTAAATAAATTTAAGTATGCACAGTATCGCAATTTTAAGGGTACAAATGATCCCAAAAAATTATTTCCCAAGGAAAATTACAAAAAATTTTGTAGGACATTGAACCGTTTTAAAAAGACGTAGGAAAACAATTTTAATTAAAACTTTTAATGAAAAACCGTTTATTAGTAAAAAAACTAAACACTTTTAATAATTTAAAAACTCGTTTTCGGTATTGTGCAATTAAATTCGGTGATATATATTTAGTAATTAAACTAAACTTACTACAACTACACGCATTGATGTCTTTTGTTGGCACCATAAATTGTTATCAAAACCAATATGGAAAAGAGACCAAATTTTATGCCAAAGTTAAAGAAATTAATATTTTAAAACAAAAATTTACACACACCAACACTCTTGTTAAAGTTTGAGATGTTTTAATATGATTTGTCTTAAATATTTCGTTTAGCAACAAATATTAAATGGAAATAATTCGAGCAGGAAATATCATTGTCTAACAATTTTAAATTCTGCACATAAAATCGTCAATGGTACGTAAGTTAGATAGGAAGATATTAAAAAGAATCGAAAAGACATTGAGCTTTGTTCGATTTTTTGTTGTACAAATGATAAAAAATTACATTGTGTTTGTCTAGAAAAAAAAGTTATAAACTTTATTTGAATTCTTTTATTCTTCTTATACAAAATAAATTAATAATGAAACTTCTCGTAATATGTACTGTGAATATTGAAGCACAACTATCTATTTAATTTTTACATCCAAATGCAAATGAGGGAAAGAAGGAAAATTAGTTTTATGATTTTATTTAAGTATCATTTTCTTTCTGGCACTATAAGGCATTTTGTGGCACTATAAGTAGTTTTGAAATAAAGCGCAAATGTCTCTTAAAGACTTATAATCCTGAGGATTATATTAGTTCTTTAAGTTTTATTAAATTTATTATAATACTAGTTGTTGCCCGTTGCATTCGCAACTAAACGTTTTATCTCAATAAAATGTTTAATATGAGATAATGTAGAGTTATGCAACAATCGAAATTATAAATTTTAATAATCAAAGTGTTGTTAATATAATAAAAAAATTATCTAAAATTATATTAAGAAATAACATATAAGTGTTTTTTTTTTATATCATTTTAATAACAACATTTTAAATAACGTCATTTCACTAAATTAGTATGAAATTTTAATACTTATGTAGTACTTATACCAAATAGGCAATTTTAAATTTTGTTTCGTTTTTCAACAATCAAACTTTTTAAAATCTATTTTTTTATGAACCAATGTTTGTGTTCTGGAGTAATTATATATTCGGCTGAAAAGCATTAAGGTAGCAATTTTTTGCCATATATTTCACTGTCAATTCAAATATAAAATATTCGAAATTAACTTTTTTTCGGTATTTAGAACAATTTGAAAACCAATTATTGTTATTGAAAATAAATAAAATATTCGAATTTACTTCCACGCTTTCCACCTATTTCCCACAATTTTGTATGCACAACGTCCAAATGTGCGAAATCGAATTGCTTTTTAGTCATGTTAACTAACAAAAAGAAAGTCCTTACTTTTTTTTGTTTTACATTGTATTTTCAAATATAAGTGCACATTTTTGTCGATGAAATTTGGAAAGTGTTTTCCTTATACGATGCAGATATATAGGAAGAAAAGGTTTTTGAAAATTTCTCCCCTAAAAAAGTGAAAAACGGTAACAAAAATTGTAAGGGATTACGTTTAATAAACAATCGATATTTCAAATATAATAATCAAAGTCCGTTAAAAGCGAAATGTAATTACTGCTTAATATAAAACAAAGTTGATTTATGATTAGAAATAAAAACTTAGAGTCTGCTTAAAAATTTAAACTATGATAAGTAGATATATATGAAAAGGTTAAGTTATGTTTATAATTGAGCTTTATGTTTTTTGGCTTTCACATATTGTAAACCTGAAAATCCGAAATACGTATTCACAAATAAATACATTAGTGAGTAAGTACCCCTACCAACGTTTTGAAAGCGTAAGTGGGGATAACAGCGCATGCGCATAGCCCATTCTGCACGGACGCACGGCAAGATAGTCAATTTATATATATGAAAATTATGACAGATAAAATATTTACCTAATAAAGGAAAAGAAGATTTAGTTCTTCCTACATATTCCTTATATACTATCCCATTTTCTGGGAAAACGTTACGTGATGGATAAAAAGGATTTAATATTTGAAATGAGCGCAAAAAATGCATTGAAATAACTAATAACAGTTGAAACAATTTTAAAAAGTATTTTTTGCAGGCTTGTGTTTTATGAAGTCAAAAACAAAGGTTATTACGTTTTCAAACGTTGACAGCTTGAAAAAATTAATGAAATATTGAAAACTAAGCAGAAGAAAAAGACGTAAGGAAATCGGTGTCATAATCAGACAATAAGAAGTCTTCGTTTGTGTATAAATCAATGAATTTGCGTAACAGACAAAATAAATTATAAAATCGAAATAAATTGAATTTGATTCACAAGAAAATCTTAAAAATACGAAAGTTATCAGTGGCTCAGTAATCAAAGGAAAATAATTGCTTTTCTGATAAACAGAGGTTAAATGATAAAGCAGAAAATCCCCGCAGAAAGTGAATCAAGTAGAACTTGATCATGTGTTTTAATTAACATGTCCAAACCAAACGAATTAATCATGAACAAAACGTTAACATGACATGGAATTGGTAAAGTTTGGGACTTCTTTTGCGAGGTTGTTTCTTACCAACGACAGTAAAATAATTCGTTCATAGCATAAATGTTATGCTTTATAACATTTTCAGTATGTTATCTACGTTATATTATCCTTTGCACAATAATAGAGATATGTATTACAAATAAAACAAACTTAAATATTCTAGTAGAACTATAGTTGTTCGGATGTATTATTCCTAGATGATACGGAAGAGACATATTCGAGAAATGCTTTATTGTACTGCAAACTAACTTCTTGATAATGTACTGAATTAATGAATTTATTATCCCGGAGGAATGGTACAATTTTATGTTTACTAAAATGTTTACTAAGGACTAGAAATAACAAAACTTGCAAAATAAATGAATAAACAAACCATTTAAAAACGACAATGAATAATAAAATAAAAAACCCTTCTAAAGCTCGTTATACTATTAAGGAAATGTAGTCACCATTTTTAATTTACGCAGACCAAAATTAAAATTCTAATCAATTAAACGATCTTAAAAACGTATAGGTGAAAGAAAATGTTGCTTTTATTTTTCTTACGTTGAAGTTTTCTTGTGTGAAGTTATCAAAGCTTTATAAAACTTTTTAGTACAGAAAACATCGAGAAGAAAAGAAATTGAAAAGTGAAGAATGAAATAATCATTTTCAACCTTAAAAACTTATCATCTCTTTGGATGATGAGATACAATAATTCACTTATCAATATTATATACTAATTTCAATTAAAAATTGATGTGTGAAAATTCAGAAAAGTAGGTAGTCTTAAAGAAAATAAACTATAAAAATATTAACTAATCTTAACGGACATTCGGAAAAATAATTTCTGCTAGCAGTTCAAAACGTTTTCCTCAATGTTTTGATTATAGGAAATGATTTGATATATTTTGTGATTGCTATCGAATAACATGAAATAAGCTCGGAATATTGAAACAAGCTTGGAAAAATTATAAACGAGGTTTTTTTCGATCAACGTAATCGTGACAAATTTTCATGAAACAGCTTTTCTATAAAGTATGATTTTCTTAAATAACTTTTTTTTATTAGCAATCAAAGATAAAATTTATCTTTAAGAAAATTTTTCAGTTTTGTAGAAGGTAAAAAACAAGCTGTAGTACTTTATCCGGTTCATGAAATGTAATTAAATATCCGTCGGCCAAAATTAAGTATTTTGTTTTACTTCCTGAAAAAGTTTTCTAAGGCTCAAAAAATGTTCTACTTTGATAATTGAAAGTTCAGTCCAATTCAGTCGGTTTAGCAGTGGTCGCTTAATTATTTTTTTTAATTCTGATTTTTTTTTGCTATCATCCCAACATGTTGGTTGTTTAAATCCATCATTATTTTAATTTTATTGTTTTTAGTTTTACGGTGGTGGCCATATTAGTTTTACTAGGCGCAGACATTTTTGCACTTTTAAGGGTTTACGGAAACTTGATTATCTCAGGCCCTATTTGTCCTATCAAAATGAAACTAAAATAATAAAAAACTATATTTTAAAAATATAAGCTATAAGGTTGTAACAAGACGTTTTAACCTAAATGTAATTCTAAGGGGTGAAATTTCAGCCTACATTTTTAGCTCTCATTTGTAAAAACTCCAATTTTCACGGAAAGATTGTGAAGGAAGGGAAAGAGTCTTCACGTTAAAACTGTTTTTACAAACATTTTGATACTAGTTGTATTCAAATACAAAATTGAAGTCTGAGACTTTAAGCCTTTTTAAAATAAAAAATAATAGCATTTGGAAATTTTCAAAATTTGCAATTTTCTGAGCTCAATATCTTTGGTGGGGGACCAGATAAAAATCTGAAAAATTTCTTTATAGTTTCGTGATCTTTATCTTGTGTGTAGGCTTGTCAAAAAGATTAGTTGACTATGGGTACGTACATATATTATTAGGTTTCAGGAAGAAGTATATGTTTTAAATTTAAGATATAAATAACAGTTGGCCCAGAGTATAAGTTGTTTTGTGTAAAATGCCCTTTTTGCTAAGTATATGTTTCATATTAAATGGTTAAATACATTATAGTCACTACAGAAGTATGCATTATTTTGAAATTTTGTGCTTGCAATACCTCTGCTCCTAGTCAAATCTCAAACTCCAAATTTTAGGTGCATAATACTATCATACAGTACTATAATGAAGTGATATTTCAGATTTTTATCTGGTCCCCCACCAGAGATATTGAGCTCAGAACATTGCAAATTTTGAAAATTTCCTAATGTTATTATTTTTTATTTTAAAAAGGCTTAAAGTCTCAGACTTCAATTTTGTATTTGAATACAACTAGTATCAAAATGTTTGTAAAAACAGTTTTAACGTGAAGACTCTTTCCCTTCCTTCACAATCTTTCCGTGAAAATTGGAGTTTTTACAAATGAGAGCTAAAAATGTAGGCTGAAATTTCACCCCTTAGAATTACATTTAGGTTAAAACGTCTTGTTACAACCTTATAGCTTATATTTTTAAAATATAGTTTTTTATTATTTTAGTTTCATTTTGATAGGACAAATAGGGCCTGAGATAATCAAGTTTCCGTAAACCCTTAAAAGTGCAAAAATGTCTGCGCCTAGTAAAACTAATATGGCCACCACCGTAAAACTAAAAACAATAAAATTAAAATAATGATGGATTTGAACTACCAACATACTGGGGTGATAGCACACAAAAAAATATTTTTTTTTAAAATGGTCGAACAATAATTTCATTTATTTTTGGACCACTTTATTTGCACTGACCCTGAAAACAAAGAACTTTAACTGATTGTTTTTCGATGATTCATTTTACGTGAATGTTCGGGATGACTAAATTTTGAAGATGAAGAGTTTAGTTTCTAACACCATTTTCCCTGGATTTTTCTACTTTAAAATCTTGTGTAGTAAAGCCCAAAGAAAGAAGTTATTAATATTGGTTATTGAAAAAGTATACTATAGGCATACGATTGAATAATACAATTGATGTCACGGATATTAATAACGCCTTGGGTATATGATAAAGCTATGAACTATTTCAAAGATCCTCCACTGCATTTGTCTGCTGGACTCGAAAAGCTCAATAACGATTGATTGCATTTTTATACGGCTATTACCAATGAACGGAGAGATTTATAAGAAAGGTAAAAACGTATTTTTTTTTGAAATTTTAAAATGCCGGCGAAAATAATTTTAAAATTTAATTGACGTGGATCGCATAAACCCTAAGAGGCATTCTTATTTAATTTAATGAAATTATCATTTTTGTGTTTTATCTGGACTCCAACTGTTTCTATTTTAAGCAATTCAGAACAGTACTGAAGTTTTAGTATTTTATTTTCGATAAAAAATAGTATATAGTAAGAAAAAAGTATTGCTTGTCGTTGATAATTCAGCAGTGTATAATAGGTAAAGAATTGGACCTAATAGAGAAGAATCTGATTTAATTTGGCAATAGCAAGAGATTTTATAGTTTATTCGATTTCTAAAATGGCGATTTTGCAGGTAAGGTGGTAAAAGTTTGTAGTTAGTGAGCACATACCTTTTCATTGGTGTAACGTTTAAATAAAATATGTTCGTTTTTACATACATGTAATCCGGTAGGAGGTATCAATGTTGAATGCAAAGAGATATTATAGTTTATTTTTCTATTTTTCTTTTCATCAAATATTAAATACGATGCCCCAAAAGAAAAACAAGACTTTATGCTACCAATGCGACGCCAGAACTGTTTTTCAATATAAAAAAAAGTCAAAATTTTTATGAAAAATATAATATATTCTTTGAGAAAAGAAATATGTGCATACTATCTACCGCATATTCCAGGAAAAAATTCTCTACATCTCAGATGTACTTACATTTGCCATTTTATTGTATTTTCCATTTTGTAAAAATGCTGAACCTCCCATATATGTTAGTTGCAGACCGTACAGACGATGTGCTTTATATATAGCACATTTTCTTTTGAAAAGAAATATTTGTTCATTTCTCTCAAATTGCTATCTTTTGTGTAATTTGAACTAAAATTTTTTAAAGCCAAAAATGCAAAGTAATTGTTACATTTTCATTGTAAATTCATATAAGGTTTTATCATGACAAAAGAAATTGATGTAACTATATGATAAAACTGCTTTAACCGTCGCTTACTTGCATGTAAAACTGTGCATATATAGCGATCTTTCTATATTGAAGACGAAATCAATCATCAAAATTGAAAACATACAAAATACCTGGAGGGAATATATTCACAGTTTTTTTTTTGGGGCAAAATATTATTTGCATTGATTGAATATAAATGGGAAAAGTAAAAACCTGGTTAAACTTTTGGCTGTTTTAAATAAAAAAAACATTGCCCTCAATTTGTCAATAAACAAACATAATTATTTCTGTGGACAAACAATTATTCGAATTGTAAATGAAGATATCTTGCAGCACATATAGCGATTGATAAAATAAATATATTTGATATCATTACACTACCTAATTGTCACCAATTTTCATGAAATTTCACCCTAAATTGTTTGATAGGATTTGATATTTTTATTTTCAAACTCTCACATTCAATAAAGTAAATGCATTTATGTACAGAGATATTTATATTTTTTCCAAGAAAATCGCACCGTAAGTATATCATTTGATTCTCAAAGACGTCATTGTAGTTACATTTAGTTCATGCTTTGAAGTTAAAAACGAATATCGTTTTCGAGATAAAAGATTTTTTATAAAAATTTAATCAAATATCTTACGCTTTTGAACTCATATGTGTACGATAAGTCAATATTTTAAATTATCCAAGTCAAAAGCACAAGAAAATGGAAAAAAAGAAGATTTCTTCTGTAAATTCTTGGGAATATAAGATTTTCTTTTCCATGATATGGAGTTTACTAAGGTGAATATCAATTAAATTTTTGTTTCGAAAAATGAGTCTCATTGAAAATGTTTTTACACAAATTTTTTTTTAGTAAATGAAATATTGAAACTTATCATAAATTCAATTGAATTGAATATATTTTCCATATATGGAAATTAAAAAAAATATTTATTGTGTCATCAATATATAGAAGTGAAATTTTTTTAAGTATTTCGAAAAAATAAATTTATCATATCATTGGTTAACTTTGTATTAAACGTTCTCATAAAAATGAGTGCAGTCATCAAAGATTGTCGACAGAAGTGAAAACTTAAAATCATTTTTGGATACTCTGATTAATTACTGTTTTAAAAATTGTTTTAAGTTTATCTAACTATTATCATTAACATCAGCTTGTTTTTATAACTATTCGCCCTCCTAGTACCAGTTATGCAAGTTTTTATACGGTTAAAGACTTGAATTAAATAAATTCATACATATTTTTGTGTTAGAGATAGTCGTAATATTTTAAAGTATATAACAATTCATAGTAATATAGGGCTAGTAATTAATATCCTCATATAAATTTCAATACACTTAATTTTCTTAGTTAAAATTTTGGTCTTCAAATTCGACTCAATTACCAGAATTTTATATTTTTTATAATTGTGTTTTAGAACTAAATATTTTTTGTGCTTTACCTTTGTGTATTATTGTGGAATGGTATGTCCTACAGTTAATACACCTTAAACAAATAAATGGGATTTTTAAATAAAACTATGTCACAACAATTAAAGCCACTTATTTTTCAAATCATTGACAAAATCCTCTTTTTTCTAACATCTTATTAATAAAAATATATTTACTAATCGTTAATTATATTTTGTTAAAATAAATAATATTTGTTGAACAGCATTGCTTTTAATTATTTAGTAAGAACTGACCGAAGTTGTAGTGTAGTCTAGGCCGACGGGTAGCGATCGTCGGGAAGTGAAAAATAAATTTATTTTATTTAAAGTTGTTAAGGGTAGTAATTTTTTTTTTCAGAATATCAGATTTGAATGTTCTGTACATTTTACTATTGAAAAAAATCATTTGATGAAAAATAACAAATTTAAAAAATCCTCAAAATTTCATTCATCAATCTCAAACGGTTTGGCTAAAATAAATTTTTTAATTAAAAGTATTCAAAATGGAAGAAAATTTTATTTTTCTTTTTATTTAATTTTTCTTTTTATTTTATTTTATTGTAAAGTTTCAGATCCTCGATGAATATAAATTGGTAAAAATATTCAGTAAATATTCAATAAAACTATTAATTTTTAATAGATGATAAAATTCAGATCTCAGCTTTTATTTTTTTTAATAAGAAGACAATTCAGGTTGTTTAAGAACGGTTTTTTTATTTAATACTTTTACTATTCAATTAGCTTCGTTTTGTTACGTATCGTAATAAATTTATTTATTGAATTTAAATTGAAAATATTTTATTTTTGTGAATCAAGAAGCCTGATGAAGTTGCAATACGTAACGAAACGTAGCTACTTGAATAGTAAAAATATTAAACAAAAAAGCCGATCTTAAACAACCTGAATTGTCTTCTTATTTAAAAAAAATAATTTTTAACATATTATAATTTCACAAGAGGATAACTATTAACATATTATTACTGCTGTTTTAATGCCAAAATTGCCAAAATGCTGAAATTATTATAGATGAATTTAACAACTGATGTTTTGTAATTGTATAATATTTCATATATATTGAAATAAAAAAATATGCTGCAACTTTCTCGTTTGTTATTTTCATATGAAATGTTTCAGTAGTAAAAACAATGAAGTAAGAATAAAATATGATTTTTTTAATTTTTGAAACAATCAAACTTTGTAAAGTTAATATCCCTAAAATAATTGCTATTTTTTTAGGATTGAATACTAAGAAATGATTGACATACATTTCAATGAATTTATCCCTTTATAATAATTTTCCAAGATATATTTTTGTAAAACGATCTTTTTCTTTCTCAATTTTTCAACGGTATAATGAGTTAATGTAAAAACTTCTTTAACAAATACTTCCTTATTTATTTTAAAATCCAATTAAATTTAATAAAAAAATAAACATAGAACTATTTCAAACGAAATTTGAAAGAAACATTAAAATTTAAGAGGAAACTATTTTTATTTTTCTCTTGTACTCTATTAAAAGCTTTCTTTGTTCAGACCTAAAAGATTTGAAAATCACTTCTCTATATGAGAATTAAATGTGTTTCACGTAAATTCTATTAACGAATAAATTTTTGATGACAATTTAATGGAGTTTGCAAGGAAAAAGAACATTTGATTCTGGCTACTATTTGTCGTCTATTATTTCCGAAAAGATAAGTGTATCATTTTACCTGATAAAAATTAAATTGAATTTGAGATTTCAGGACAATACAAAGTGGGCAGGTTTTAAGATATAAAATAATAGAATATGTAAATGCAATAAAAGTATATATTTACCCGAATAGGCCATCGAACCATGAGGTAGACTTTGGCACGGCCAAAGAAGCGAAATTTTTTTGGACGCTTGACTTTTGCATGGGGGCAGTTCGGTGAATCACAGCACTCACCCGCCTGTTGATCGGACATGCTGGTGTACTCCATGACGATGATTTTTCCAAATCAGTTTCTCAAAAGTGGACTTCAAATGTAAACATTGCGAATTTTACGCAAAAAAAAATTTCGCAAATTAAAGTGTTTGAATTTTTTGGCTTGTTTACAACAATTGAAAAACGTAGACGTCAGATTGGGGGAAAGCAGTCTTCCCGGAGGATGTGCAGTGCTTGGACGAAAGCACCGTAATGACTAGATCCGATGAGAATGCGAGCGTCCCGACGCGTCGTCAAATGTTTTACTCCGGCGACCGCGCATTCCAGACGCATGCATTTTCAGTGCATTATCATCATAAATAATGTGAGCCAATGGCAAAGCACCAATTTATGTGACCAATAATAATTGCAAAATTCAATAATTCTAGCGATTTTTTTCTTAATGCGACCATTACTTATAAGTTTTTTTCATATAAAACCGGGATACTTTTTTCCCAGATTAATCCGCTTTTAATAATTCTTCTTCTTTTGAATTAAATTTATATTGAAACTATATCAATTAGTTTTATTTCAATTTAAAAGTACAAATCGTCCCATTAAGTGCAGCTATTAAAAATTAAAACATTTCGATTAGAATTTATTATAAGAAAAAACGTTTATAGGTTCCAAATTAAAATTTGAATCAATTTAATATATTTTTCTTCTCCTAGAAACTCGAGAAAAATCTTTTATAAGAATAATAATATCAGGGTCACGGGAAATTGGAATATAGTTCATTAATTTAAACAATCATTGATTTGAAATGTTTCGTATTTATTATTAAGACTTTATCAAGCTCTGAGAGTATTACAATATTAACAACATTATAACAATATTATTTTAAACTGACCTCAACTATGTTTAAACAATCATTAATTAAAAAAATGTAAAATTAAAATTAAAACTGTAAAACGATTTTTAGCTTTCAAGTAATATGTGTTTTTAAAACAAGTCTAACAGCCAATTGAAAACATCAGTTGACATCAGTCCACAGTTGTTAAGCTACGCACTTCAAAATATATAATGTAATATGAATTTAAAAAATATAAATAAAATATACAAATACGAAAGATAATCATTTCAGACCTAGGATGTCATTATATATTTAACTTAGGTTCTGTGTGTGAGATCTTAGATTTACTATCTTATATAATTTTTTGAAAACCATTTCACTCAACGAACGCTTAAAGTAATTAGATTCACTATCTAAAATTGAAACTCCATCAAACATAAAATTATGCTTGGTATCGAAATGATGATTAGCAAGCGTTGTCTTATTTTCTTTCAGGATGTTGGTGTTTTTACAGTCTAACTGATGTTGTTTGATCCTGTCTTTTAACTTTTGTTTGGTCGGTCCAGTATAGGACATCCCACAGGTGCATGGAATTTTGTAAATCACATTTGGCCGATCCAACACTGGAATCCTATCTTTCAGCCTTGTATAAACTGACTTAACAGTTTTCAAATTATAAAAAACTAATTTGCCATATCGTTTTCTTATGAGACTGTCAATTTTGATCGCTATCACCTAATCACCTAATAAGTCAAAAAATTGGGATGATTAAAGGTTTGATAAAAAGAGCTTACAGTTTAAGTCATCAAGATTTTCAAGAGAAAAATAAGAACATTATTATTGATCTTCTAGTTAATAATAATTATCCGAGAAAACTGATTGACAGAGTTTTCAATAATTATTGCCCGATGAACAATAACACAAGTAATCGAGATCTGCTCATTAAGTATTGTAGGTTTCCTTTTATTAAGGAGATAGCGTTCAAAATTGACAGTCTCATAAGAAAACGATATGGCAAATTAGTTTTTAATAATTTGAAAACTGTTAAGTCAGTTTATACAAGGCTGAAAGATAGGATTCCAGTGTTGGATCGGCCAAATGTGATTTACAAAATTCCATGCACCTGTGGGGTGTCCTATATTGGACAGACCAAACAAAAGTTAAAAGACTGGATCAAACAACATCAGTATGACTGTAAAAACACCAACGTCCTGAAAGAAAATAAGGAAAAGGTTGCTAATCATCATTTCGATACCAAGCATAATTTTATGTTTGATGGAGTTTCAATTTTAGATAGTGAATCTAATTACTTTAAGCGTTCGTTGAGTGAAATGGTTTTTATAAAATTAAATAAGACAATAAATCTAAGATCTCACACACAGAACTTAAGTTAAATATATAATGACATCCTAGGTCTGAAATGATTATCTTTCGTATTTGTATATTTTATTTATATTTTTTAAATTCATATTACATTATATATTTTGAAGTGCGTAGCTTAACAACTGTGGACTGATGTTTTCAGTGCGCTGTTAGAGTTGTAATAAAAACACATGCTTGAAAGCTAAAAATCTTTTTACAGTTTTAAATTTAATTTTACAGTTTTTAAATAACGATTGTTTAAACATAGTTGAGGTCTGTTTATAATAATACTAGTAGTTACCCGTTGCATTCGCAACTAAAGGTTTTAACTTTATAAAATGTTTAATATGAGATAATGTAGAGTTAATCAACAATCGAAATATTAAATTTAATTATCAAAGTGTTATTAATATAAAAAAAAGTTTATCTAAAATTATATTAAGAAATAAAATATAAGTGTTTTTTTTTATATCATTTTAATAACAACATTTTAAATAACGTCATTTCACTAAGTTGGTATGAAAGTTTAATACTAAGGTAGTACTTATACCAAACAGGCGATTTGAAATTTTGGTTCATTTTTCAACAATCAATCTTTTTAAGATCTAATTTATTTTATGAACCAAGGTCACATTTTTTTGCCATATATTTCACTGTCAATTCAAATATAAAATATTCGAAACTAACTTTTTTTTGGAATTTAGAACAATTTGAAAACCAATTATTGTTATTGAAAGAAATAAAATATTCGAATTTACTTCCACGCTTTCCACCTATTTCCAACAATTTTGTATGTACCACGTCCAAATGTGCGAAATCGAATAGCTTTTTAGTCATTTTAACTAACATAAAGGTCATTATTTTTTTTCGTTTTACATTGTATATTCAAATATAAGTGCACGTTTGTGTTGATGAAATTTGGAATGCGTTTTCCTTATATGATGCCGTTATATAATAAGAAAGGATTTTTGAAAAATTTCTCCCCTCAAAGAGTGAAAAACGGTAGCCCAGTTTGTAAGGGATAACGTTTAATAAACAATTGAAATTTCAAATTTAATAATCAATCAAAGTCCGTTAAAAGCGAAACGTTATTTCTGCTTAATATAAAACAAAGTTGATTTATTATTAGAAACAAAAACTTAGAGTCTGCTTAAAAATTTAAACTCTGTATCTGAAAATGGTAAAGTTAAGTTTATAAGTAAGCATTAAGTTTTTTGGCTTTCACATATTGTAAACCTGAAAATCCGAAATACGTCTTCACAAATACATATATTAGTGAGTGAGTACTCTTTCCAACGTTTTGAATGCGTAAGTGGGGATAACAGAGCGCATGCGTATAGCCTATTCTGCACGGATGCACGGCAAGATAGTCAATTTATAATTAAGATTGTTATAATATTGTTAATATTGTAATACTTTTAGAGCTTGAAAAAGCCTCAATAATAAAGACGAAACGTTGCAAATCAATGATTGTTTAAATTAATTTAACTATATGCCAATTACCCGTGACCCTGATATTATTATTGTTATTTACACTGGAATTGAACCTTACATAAAATGAATCTTTTATAAGGTTAAAGAATTTTTTTTTAAAGTTAAATATTTTCTGAACCTTAAACCGGAAGTAATCTTGTTAAAATTAATGAAAACGTTATTACATTTCTTGATTCCGAGAAAAATAGCAAAACATGATATTAAAAGAAAGAGCTTCAGCATGTTTTTTTTCACAAACCATGCTTTATTTTATTTCCTAAAAAAAAAATGTTTCCGAAAAATTTCGTTATTTTTGATAATTTTTTTTAACAACAAAAACCAATTTTCTGGGACCATTAGACCATTATTTCCAATTTATACGATTCAAAGGAATTAAAGAAATTTTTCATTGTTATTTAAAATAATTACTCATTACTGCCAAAATCATGGTAGCATGATCATTTTAGAAATTATCATTCCCTCATCTGTGCTCTCACCCCATTCGCTTAATGTCCGGAGACTGATGGGAAAACGACGTCGCGGTAAAAAAAATAATTACAAAAAAACTAACAAACAGAAGCAAATTTCTTTCTTTCAATACATTGGTACATCAGTAGAATCATATTTCATCAACAAATAGAACTTGCTTCAAAGAGATTCCTCGAATGCACGATTTCATAAAGCATAGCGATGGTAGTTTTAAATAGAAATAATATCTTCCCTATATGTAAAAATAGTTTCGTAATGAAAAAAAATTGGTTGCATAAAAGTGCAAAAAATGCAGAAAGCTATGAGGTCAAAGGTTTATGGTTCGTCTATAGGTTTCAAGTTTATATCATATGTGCTCGAGCAGGGTATATTTACGGAGCTTATTCCATCAGGGGATGGAAATTTAATCTTGGAAAATGGTTAATTAAAAAAAAAGAAACAGTTAAAATTTTTGTAAGACGAGAAAAGGGTGGGTTTTAATTTAAATACTTTAATTGCTTAAGAAAGGCTTGAACTGTGAAAATTGCAAGAAAAAAAATTTTTTTCTTTAAGCCTAGCAGTATTGGAATTTTTCAATTACAGTTTTAAATCTTATTTTATACGAGAGAAAAAAAATATGTTCAACTTTCATGAAATTACAATACCATCCCAACTAAGTAATTTATTTTTATTTTTGTGTAAATAATAAATGAACAACGAGTATATTTATTAGAATGAGTTCTATATATTTGGTTCTCTTAATAACTTATTAGTTTTAATAATTGGTATAGTTAATTAAGTATTGTTGCAAAATTTAGTTGAATAAATCTAATTTCATGTGATGATTGATGAACGCATTGAAATCGTTCAATTACAAATGATTTGAGAGAAAATTTATTAAATTCGGTTAATTGAACTGTAAATAACAAATAATCAATGTAAAATTCACAATATTTAGTAAATTTATTGTGATGTTAATGAATAAATACACTCAAATCAAAAAAGTATTTGAAAATGGTATTAGCCAATAATAAATTAGTAACACAAAGCATAATAGAAATAGATTTGTATTGGAACTAATTGATTTTGATTGGTGACTGTATCACATAATCTAAACTTTTCTGAATAAATTGTATAACATTTTTCATTCAATGAAACGAAATTAATTTTGCTTTACCGATAAAATGAAAATTATATGTTACTCAGAAAATGTATTCGCTCAATTATATGATTGAATAAATGCTCCAAAAATATTTTTATTCCTTTTTCACATTTGTCAAGTTTTATTCAAATTCGTGAAATATACTTTCCGTTCTTTGAAATTCACTCGCAAATACTTTCCCGCATTGAAATCATTGGCTAACAAATGTATAAGGTGAAAAGGTTTCTGATCTCTTCATATTGTATATGAAAGCTCTATATATATGGGCGTTTGAATGAAATAATAGAAAATTTTAAATTCTTCACTTGTCGCATCCACACCGTTTGCACAATGTATCCCCTACGCCCATTTGAAATTCATACAAATCAACTTTTATTTATAGTTAGTTTTTCATATGAACCAATTCGATGCATTTAATGTTCAAGACATACAAACGTTTTTTTATCAAGATACCAAAAAGATTTACGTATTTTACGTGAATTGAATTTTAGTAAAAAAAAAAATTCATCTCGTATATTGATTTAAAGACCTGCTTGCCAACCTATTCGTAATGCACTTTTATGAAAAGTATATAACTCATATGAAATAAATGAAAAGGAAGATAAAACTATCGATAAATTTTTGTATGAAGAAGCTCAATTCAACGAGCCACCAAAAAGGTCAAGAGTCTCTGGATAACTGGACAAATTCAAAAAGAAATTACTATCGAAACAAATATTAAAAACTCTATACGACGACTTGACTATTTATTTCAAAGCTCTAGGTAAACTCAAAGACGATATGAAGAAAATCGCTAGATAAGTTTATTGTCAATATTGACATCAATATTTGCAATGATCTTCCCACGAGGAAAAAGCTGAAGTTAGAAAATTAATTGGCCCTTTACAACTTGATAATAACAGCAGTTTGGATCTATAAAGTGGAACCTTGGGGCAAATATTCAACTCAAGAAAAATTGCATTGTTAAACGTTTAATATGGAAAATGATTTGAAGATCCCACGAAAGAACAGACTAGAATGTTGAGTTTTATTATGCGGAATATGTGAAATTTGCCATCTAGCAAAAAATGAAAATAAAATAAGCAAATTGTCGAAAAATAAATGAGTTGCGGAATGAAACAAAAGTTATCAAAGCTATTAATTATCAATCTTTTTTTGTGGTTTATTAGTGATAATTATTTAAAAATAATCTTATATATAAAAATCTCGTGTCACGGTGTTTGTAGCCAAATTCCTCCGAAACGGCTAAACCGATTTTCATAAAATTTTCTGTGTATATTCAGTAGGCATGAGAATCGGATGTAAAGTATATTTCATACCTCTAGAAGATTAAGATGCCCCTCAACATCTTCTGCAAATTTTTACGTCTACTTGCCTATATATTATTTGTAATTATCCTTGCCTGTGATTTATTTTGAAAAACGCCCAGTAATGTATGAATTTGACATTTTTATTTATTTAATTTGTGTTAAAATAATTATTTAATTCATATTTTGGAAGAGTGTTGTAAGTCCGCGTCATTTCGGCATTTCATTTTGCATGTATTATGTATCACAACGCAGTGCGTGCAAAATTGTGTACGATTTATTTTAATTTATAAAAAAAATAGATTATTTGTGTTTGTTAGAGAACAGGCGATATATATTTGGCTATGTGAAGAACATGAATTTTTAAAATTAATGCCCCAAACATTGAATGCCACTATTGTAATTTATTTATCAGCATTACAAAATATGCAAGCTACACTGAAAATTGTAATGCTTTCAAGTCGCACGGCCTGCCGTTCGGAATCATAAAGATGTGTGAACCTCAACGTCTTCACCATTATATTTTTATTTTATTATTGTTGCTTCGATAACATTGTTCATTAATTTTTTCCCCGCAAGCTGGGTGCTATTACAAAGACGTGGTTAGTCTATATGTTCCATAACACAATAATGATTACTGATCTGACTTTTAATTACAGATTATGAGGTGGTAATCCGAAGACTTCCAGCGAATTTAAAAATTCTATTTCTAATCTATTCTATTCTCAACATCATTTTGATTAGTAATTGAATCAACCAAGTTGCATGATATCAATTCGCCAGTTATCTTATTTTGAATCTGAATATTCATTTTGTTGCACCTAATCAACGTTTTTTAGAGCCAATTTAACATGTTTGCTTAAACAAATATATTTTTTGTAATTTTGAGCAAAGTTTGGGAACACCATCTCGAAGAGTTCGGTCTTTAACTAAGTAGAGTGGCAAAAATCAGTAGGGAATGTAATGAATTCAGATGATGTGCCAACAGAAATAATGCTATTACCAATATCGAGAAATTGTTTGGAAAACATTTTTCCACATTAGGCGTTTTGCATTTCGAAATGCAGAAGTGGACGACTTCAGACATTAAGGATCGACTTCTGTCTAAAAAATAAATGCTTGTCTTAAATAATCAAATTTATGGAACCATAGAAGAAACTTCACCTGGAAGAAAACATAAGAATTGCATTGCTGAACGATTCTCTGTAGAAGATAATGGTTACGTTAATGGCTATGTTATTGGTTTGAATTTTTTTCTAATTAGACTGATTAAAACGTTATTCAGCTGTTTTATAAAAAAGCTAGGAATTAGGTAAAATTTTTGAATGGGACAAAATTCGAAGGAAATTAAGTCAATACGCTTGATTCGTCGACAAGAACACTGCCATTACCGATATTCAAAAATTGTTTGGAAAATTCTTCAGTAGATGGATCAATCCGCAACCCAACTCATGTAGCCAGCTGAAATTTTTTCACATTGTCACAGATTTTATGATTTAAAGTAGGTGTTTATTTTATGAACAGAATCTGAACTTGGAATGATTGGCAATGTTTGGGAGAAATCGCCAATCAGTAAAATCATTGCGCTTTCAAATCATACTGAGTCATTACGTCGAACTTCCAATGCTTTCAATGGTTATATGCGTTTCTTAAATAAAAATTACTGACAATATTAAATTGACATATAAGTGTGGGTGACGTGAACTGCCAATTGCGTAAAATATCAAACCTAATTTATTTAAAAACTCATTGTATTCATTTTTTTTCCGTGAATTGTTAAGATGTGTTAATAGTTATTCTACCATTCGAAGCGAAGACGAATTTAACAAATCATATATCATCAAAATCGGTCCAATCATTTTTTTAGCTCTAATTGGTTTAACTACCCCTGCTTTGTTTTATATATTGAGGATATCTGATTTGACAAACTTCGTATGTCAATGTAATGGCAAAATGCTTCAATGGAGAGAATCAATCCGAGGGCAACGCATGAACCCAAATACATAGCTTCAATAAAGTAAATCGTCGGCCTAAAGTCTTAATCTGCTATGTCAACTTTTAAAAATTTTGGTTTTTTGGTTCCAAAAGTAAAAATAATAAAAAGGAATAAAAAGTTCTATCGAATGACAAACTGATAAATCTCTTTAAATATAGAAATTTTTCACTATACAACATGAATCGGAAACCTGTTTTATGTAGGAACCTATGTAGCTTATATTCACTTTCTTTCCTTTTCCTGAAAACACTGTTAAAAGGAACTTAGCAGCTTAACAATTTAGGCTGACGAAATGTATTGACTGACTTGCAAATGAAATAATTGATTTTTTCATATAATTTTAGTTTTCTTTTTATATACTTATTATTCCAATGAAGTATTGAACTTAATTTTATTCATTTTATTATTAAAAATTAAAACTAAGTGTAGCTAAAATATTCATTCATAAAACACTACGTTCATTGCCTGTTAAGCAGTACGAAGTTTGCTGGGTCTATGTATAAAAATATATATCTGAACTAATTTAGCGTTAATTAAAAGTTCAATCAAAATTTATTCGTTAAATTACTTATAAGAATGGGAATAATTTTTTATCAAGAGTCATCATCGTGTTTTTTTCAATTTAATGATCTTATTAAAATACTACAAGAAAAATAGCCCTTAATAAATTTTGATGTGACAAGCATAAAACGCATTAGTATCGATATGTAAATCAATTATTTAAAATCTTTCGCTAATATTTTTATCAGTGAGCGAGATTGCACAGCCATCAGCTTGATGCTAGTTAAATGTGTTTCTAATATTAAAGGAATTACGGCCATAAATTGGAAAACTGTCAATAATAAATTTCAGTGGCAGGGAAAACTACAAACTGATTCTGATAGTTCGATCCATCAACGAGATTTATCAGCACATAAACTCATTCTCTACACTCTTCGCCTCTCGTTCACACTAAATACAAACTCATGCAGTCAATACCATGCGGAAAAGCTTCATGATTGGGTTTTAGACGTTCCAGATACCTTATCAAACTATACGCAGGACTTTGATGAGATGTGTACTACCGGTAACGTCAATCTGTCTTCGATTTGTCTTAAAAACTTGAGCTTAAACACACAGAGAAAGGATGGAAGCGAACGCCAATTATAATTTTCTTCATCGGCAATTTTCATTCACATTGCATTACATGCATTCGATTCAGTTATGAGAACGGAATTATTTAATTTTATCAAATTGTCGACGCTGTTCAAACTTATATAAATAATTTGAATGGAATTTTTCCTTCAACAAATAGTTTGTTTTAAACTATATATATTTTTTACCATTAAGAGATTAAAAGGTTACCTGTTGAAGTTCTCTTATACCTTACCTGAAACAAAAGAAATAATTACATTAGTAAAAATCATTAGATGTAATTACACATAAAATAACAAAAATGAAAACCATAGAACGGGGAATTGAACGTTTATTTACAAAACGATCATTTAATTCTAATACCATTAAGCTTTACCGTCAATATGTATTTCCTATTGCGGTCTAGCCGTTTTCCTTCATAATAAAAATAAAGTAACTTTAACTCATATAATATATATAAACAGAAACTTATTTCATCTAGATTGAATTTTAATAAATAATGTGAGCAAAACCAAGTAAAATAAATTAAATATTTAACTCTGAATAGATTGTTCTATTGAACAGAATATTTAAACAACTTCCATTACGGCGATACATTTTGTGCTTTGGTTTTAAGTCTTATTTTTATGATTTCAACAGAAAAAAAAAACGGCAAATAAAAACAAGAGTTTAATTGGGCGGACGGAAGAAATGTTAAATAAACGAATCTTATTTAAAGGATCTTGAACCGACCATAAAACAACTAAATTTCATTTTTTTTTATCATTTTGTTGAGGTTGAAACTAAGAAAATTTGAAAATTTAATAAAATTCAAAAATAAGATAAATGAAACAATTTGAATTACCTATTTGAACTAAAAACTCATTCTATTTTGTTACTATGTTATTCTCTCTTTTGACTTCAGTTGATTCTTTTGCAAACATTAATTTGCATTATTTTATGCTATGGATCATATTGTTTGATACAAACATTTATAGAGAATAGTTATTCTTGAAGTTATACCTCTTTAGTTGCGTTATAAAAAAATAATCTGACTAAATTTCTTATTAAAGGTAACGTTGTTTTTCGTAGTAGGGGAGACAGGGTACAAAAGTAACGGCGAGTCGAAAGTAACAAATGCTTTCTAGGCTTATCCAATGGGCGAACATCGTTGTGCTGCCATCATGTGAAAGCCTAGAGCATCCCCCTCAATCGCATTAAGTCGACGCGTGCGCAGTGCGTTGTTAGGTTATATAATAGGACGTAATGTGTTTTAACGAGCCAAAAGTAAGTTTTTCGAAGTTTTCTTATTTATTGTTTACATAGTCGTAAAAGGATCATAGCAATCCGAATGTTTGCATATCCATTCTTGATTAGATATATTGTACATTGTTTAAATTCATCTTTGTCTAGCACGTTCCATTTTAAGGTCATATTACACGTTTTATTAAAAATGAGAATGGCTACAAAAGTAACATAGCCCCCTAGGGTACAAAAGTAATATGTTACTTTTGTCCTCGTAATGATTTTATTACTAACATCATATTTTTATGGATATTTACTTCAATAGAATGGTTTTCGATACATTTCCGTGTCGGTAGTTCTTCATGCAGTAGTTTTTATGCATTGTCGCGGCATTCTATTGATTCATAACCTTAAAATATATATTTGTTGAGTATTTAAAATCCTGAATTTGATGTATATCATTAATATAAAGTCTTTAAATAAGTAATTTGTTGATTTAACTTGTACTATGTTTTCATCAGCAACCCTTAGCAGTCTTGTTACTTTCGAGCCACAACCTGTTACTTTCCGCCTACGTGGTCGAAAGTAACAACTGACAATTTTTTTTAACTCTGTGTTATTCATATAAAACACACCATAATTTAATAAATCAAGCTACTATTGTGAAGAACATAAACTAAATTTATATGTGGTTATATTCATTTAATGGCGATAATAACACCCAGCCAGAAATCAAGGTAAAAGTTCAAATTGTTACTTTTGTACCCGGTCTCCCCTACTAAAAACGCGGTCAAGTCGATCGAGTAAACAGCTAGCACATGATATTTTATTTTTTTGGTAAGGAAAACTAATTGACTATATCGACGACGAAGTAACAGTCACCATCATTAACATCAGTTAATAATTTGTTAATCATTTGTTGATTTCATAAAAAGGAACATGAACCACCAATTTCATCTATTATTTAAAAACTAGTAACTTTATGGGATATATTCAGTCCAACACTAATGAAACTGACAAATGGCAAACATTGATAATTTAATGAAGACGAAATGACAGTTGAATCCAATGACATCAATCAGTTAGTTTGAATTGGGACAGTAATTAATTATTATATATACATTACACTTATATGTATGTGTTTACATTTTTTGTTCTCAGTCTTTGTCACTACACTATACAACCAGTAAAAAAAATCAAAAACTTATAAAGATAAGTTATAGAAAAAAAAAGTGCTCTACAAAAATGTCCTATATAATTTTCTCATATGGTTGGTTGCGTCAAAAAATTGAAAAAATATTAAAATTTCTCTTTAGTTCAAATTTGACCTCGAATCACTTTTGAAGGAATAAATATATCAAAAACTTGTTGTAAGAGACCTTTTTTGTAGATCGTTCAATTTTCTACAAGAATATACCTTGGTCATTCCGAAATATTATCACCAACGAGAGCTATAAATTCCAAAGTGCAAGAGAATATTGTTCCCATGTTATTTAAATGGAAAATCGAAATTTGCGATGTGGTACCTCTTAATATTAATAATAAGAGCTTAAACTTTCACAGGATTTTTTTTTGTCATTCCCAACAATATTTTCAATATAATTAAGAAAAAAAATCATCATTTTTTTTTGAATCAGTCTACTATACATACATTTACTTATTAGATAAACATTAAAAGTAAAACTTGTTTTTTAATTGTTATCATAATTTCGCTTGTTTAAACGGCTTTTAACTGATGTACCATTTCAGGCACTATCGGAAGATGCTTTGACAATGGATTAATAACTGTTTTTAATAACGACTAATAAGTATAACTTCTCTCGTGTTTGCATAAGTATACACAAAAAGTTGTTTTATAAATTTAATTGGTTATCCCATAATTTTTTTTTCATTTTAAAAAATAAAATAAATTCACAATATTTAGGGTTTCGATATAATTTATTTTGGTAAACAAGAATCTTTTTTCTCAATTATCTTTTTCCATATCTCAGGAAGCCTCATAATGCTTTCTTTCTAAAAATTTTGAATTTGGGTCCAATATTATTCCAAGAAATACGATATTTATTTTATTCGATATTTCACAAGAGAAAAGCCCTCAGTTGGTTTATGATATTTTTCCGCATTCTGCATACAGCCCAAATCATGCTCCATATAATTATTTCTTTTTTATATCATTAAAGAAATTCTTACTTCGGTAAGTTCTTTAAATCCATTGGCAAAACAAAATCGCACCTTCAAGGATATATGTGGCCCAAAACACAAAATATTTGGAAAGAAAGCATAATGAGGCTTTCTGGGAAATCAGAGAAGGGAATAAAGCAAAAGGATTCTTATATAACAAAAAAAAATAATAATATTTAAACAATGAAATCATGAATTCAATTCATATTAGAAATAGAAAAGAACTTATTGGACAATCTAAATACATTTCGTGAGAACATAATGTTTCATTTTATTCCTTGTAACAAATTAATAGAGTAATTAAATTTGTTTTCATAAAATTTTAAAACTTTTAGTGCCATAAATTAATAATTATTGAGTAAAATCAGTGGAAAGTTGAAAATTGTTAAAACTCAACTGTTTACAGCAAGTTAAAATGTGATTGGTTTATGAATGAAGAACTTGTGTATAGCTTCATGATTAATACAGAAACAAAACACAGCAAATGAGCTTTAAAGTTTTCAGTAAAGTTTCTGGTTTTATTCGAACATGAACGTAGCGGTTTATCTAGTTCTATTTTTCCTTTCAGTGTTTTTTTTTTTTTTTGTATAAATTGAGTGCTTGTTTTTTTTTTAAAACTAATTTTCTTTTAACATTTTCAACCCATTTTATTTGCTTTAATATTATTGATTTTCATTTTTAATATAAACGAATTTGGTACCAAGCAGTACTTGACTATTTGTAATTTAGTATTAATTTGGAAATTATTAAAACTACTTTGTCATGCACGACAATATAATAGAAATTTTTATCACGTAAATAATGTTTTATTAAGTCATACAAAAAAAATATCAAGAAATAGCTCAAGTTCTACTAAACGTAATTAGTATGAACTGGGCAATCGTCTCTATACAATATCCAAAACTAATGTCCAACATATAGATTGGATTTCGGTTCACGTTTGAAACTCACACTCTCTAATTGATGTTTTTCTTATATAAACTTGTTATGTTTTATTATTTCTTCGAGTCATGTGATGCATCTTTTCGTAAAACTGACATATCTATGAAATCCCTCCAATATCTCGAAAGAGCTTTGCAAAAGAAAAAAAAATCGTTCAACTTAACTTATATTGCAAAACTTTCCCTTTTGCTGATATTGTCCTCAAAAAAACACTATTTTATGATATAGGAATAACATAGCGACAACTTTTTTACCTCAGCTTATCAAGTTTATATAAAAACTTCTAAATATTTTAAACAAGAAAATATGTTAAATCAAATAAAAAATACTTTAGTAATATCAGTAACTTTTTTCGATTTGCTATATGTCTTACTTAAAAAAATATATATATAAAATGATATTTTCTTTTTTGTCATAAGGCTTATATTTTTGATGAAATGTTCCGTAAGAACTCTTATATATAAAACTCTTATGCTAAAACCTTTTTCTGTTGTGATTTTATTTTGTAGGGCAAACATATAACAGTTTTTCTATTCCCTGTATTTTATATTTTTGTGACAATAATTGTTTCATAATAAGATTTCCTATATGATAATATTATCAAATGTATAGACCAATCGAAAAAAATACTCTTCGATTTTACTTTTGCAAACGCTATAGAAGTGCTGTGTATACAATATATAGAATATATTGCGGTCTAATTTATGTAGTATAATTTAATATAATAATATAAAGGAATCTTACCATAAACATAAATTTGAACAGAAGTTCCAACAAAAATATTCGTGACGTATTGCCGAGATACGTATTGATATGACCACTGAAGAAGATTGCTTGGTAATCGAAATACGTATCTGGGCAATACGTCACGAATATTTTTGTTTGAACTTCTGTTCAAATTTATGTTTATGCTATGATTTTTATAAATTATTATATTAAATTATACTACATAAAATTGGACCGCAATATATCCTATATATATTGCATACACAGTATAACTAAGTCAGCGAAAAAATCTAATTTTGGCTATAGAAGTGGCTTTAAAATAATTTTTATGTTATAATTATCATGAGATGGATTCGTAAAAATCAAATCATCCCCATAAAATTCTTGAATTATTTGATAATCTTAGACAAAAATATAGTTTTTATTGGGGAATAATCCTTCTTTGAAAGAGGCATCCGATGGTGATTTCACGCTTTTCCATTCATTCAAGGATAAAATGACGATGGATGCCAACGGGTTTGGTTCCGTTATAAAAAATGAGATTCTTCGTCAACAAACGGGCAATTTTGTAGCTGTTGGAAAAAGAACTGATGCATTTGTTCTTAAAATAGTTTAAAAGGAATTAGTCTAGGATCCCATCGCAGAAAAGCGTAGTGATCGAGTTTATGTTAAAAACCTAATTTTTACGCATATTTATCATCAGGAGAATAAATATCTACTTGGTGCCTATCAAAATGTGGCCACTAGTATTTTTAATTTATTTTTCGCAAAAATTTAATTGATTTGTTTTTAAAATAAAATATCGTTCACTTCACGGCAATATATATAAAGACTTTGAAAAGTCAGGGTTGCCGTTGCGTACTTGACCACACCTCTTCGCAGCCAGGTGTAAACAGGTATAATTTTGGTCCATTTTTACGTTCATAACGTGCATTTATGATTTATATATCAAATTAAAGCTAATTTTTTTCTCATTATTATGATATACGGTTGCCTAATTAAATCTGGCCGCAAATAAGGGTTGCTGGCTGCTAAAGATGGTAAATATTATAAAAAACAGTGAAAGAGAGCTAGCCAGATTTAACCAGTCAGACAAGGACAGTTAAACGAGTTAAACGAAAAATTTTAGTTAGTTAACTTAAATTTTTGAAGCTTTTAGTGTGACCAGATTTATTTTATTGCCCTTTGTAAGCTTTTTATAGAAAAAGTAGGTAGATTTACCCATAGAAAATTATTTTACAATTTGTTATTAGGTTATAAAGGTAGAGAAGTCATTTACTGCAAATAGTTATAATGAAGATTAATGGCAGTTATTTTTTTCTGAGTTAAGCCTTAATATACTTTCAAAATACGTCCCAATCTTAGTCAAATTGGATCATTCACTGTTGAGGAACAAAAATATTTTCTGATTTATCGTTTTTTTCGATATATTTACAAATAAATACTGAAGCTTGGATCATACAAAAATAATTTTAGCACCAACATACCCTTGAAAATGGTTCAAATACCTTTCGGTGGAACAATTTTTCATTGTTATCGTCCTTTGATTATTTCTACACTTTTCTCTTAAGTCAACATTTTTGAACAATCGACAAATTATTGGCTATATTTTTGTCTAATTTTCAGATATAATTTGATTGACTATGAAAAAAAAATGTTCTCTAAAATCTCAAAATAAACATCTTGTTACAACTTTATAGCTTATATTTTCACGAATACACTGCTTTTAGTTTCATTTTCATAGGACAAATAGGGCCTGAGATAATCAAGTTTCCGTAAACCCTTAAAAGTGCAAAAATGTCTGCGCCTAGTAAAACTAAAATGGCCACCTCCGGAAAACTTAAAACAATAAAATAAAAAATAAAAAATAATTTTTATAAACAATAAAAATAAATTAAAATAATAATGAATTTGAACTACCAACATGTTGGGGTGATAGCACACAATTTTTTTTTTTTTAAATGGTCGAGCAACCATTTCATTTATTTTTGGAGCACTTTATTTGGACTGACCCAATTGCTTCTTTTGCAGTTAGCTAACGTCATATATTCAGTGCTTGAATTAACTACTGTTCACTATTTCCAGGTGTCTCAAAATACGACAGAATTTTCCATAAAGAAAAGAAATCCAACGTTGTCCAATGTACAATTATCCAAGTCCAGATGGTAAATCAGTAAACATGGTAAGCCCACTTTTTTTATACCATTCAAAAATCTCAGTTCTCGTTTCACTGCCACCTAGTGTTGTTTTCCGTAACTTGTATTGTACTGGCTTAGTACTCTTGTAGCATATGAAATTTCGGGTATAATGGATACTTTCTGGTCATCAAAGTTCCAATCAGGCGTTTTTTGGTACGGCAATTCTTCAACTTCTCTGACGTTCGGACACATTTCTTTCGGCCATTTTTTTTTCGCTATGATTCATCGGAGTCGATACAGGCTTACAATCTTCCATTTTGAAGCAACGAAGAACTTCTATTGCATATTTCTATTGAAACATACTTATTTCCCCCTTTTTTGTCATAAAATAATACCAAATCAAGACAAACGTTCAATGTTTTGTTTTTGATTTTTTTTGATATCGCAATCAACTTGTCAGCAAAAATAACTACCATAAGGATTTGTTTACTCTCTCGGTTGGTAAAAATGCAAGAGTTGACATTAAAATGACATTCAATTTGTGCATCATCAACGAAGATAAAGGTTGGTTTTTTTCGATCGTTTCGTATTTGTTAGTGATTGCTTCTAACAATTCTAGAGTTACCAATTCTAAATTTCAGAAAGTCTGGAGATTTTATGCCTTAATCCGAAGAGATGCATTTAATAAAAAGAAGAAGGTATATTTACAAGAAAAAGTGCTCAAAATAAAAACAAAAAATCCTTTTTTTTGTATAAAATCGAGTTTGGAGAAAGCTTAATTTTTCAGGAGTCTCCGGACTAAAACTGGAGAGTTGGAAACCCTTCACAATTCGTTTCTTTGGGACTAAAATATATTATTTAGCAAAGCATCAGAAATACATAGCTTCTGTACATTGCAATCTTCATTCTATACATTTGTTATAATAATTCCTTTAACAATAAGTAAAAATTTATATCGATATACAAAAATTTCAATATGACCATGAAATTATTGAATAGTTATTAGAAATTAAATAGTCTCAAAATTCAAATTTTTAAAAACATTTTACATGTAACTTTAAATGTTTAGTCTTGATGTATTTGAAACTCGTATATCAATGTCGTACTTAAAGCATAAAATATCTACCTTCGATTCAAACGTTTGTCAGTTTAAGTCTTCGAAACATAAAATAAAACATTTCCTAGAGTTTTAGAAAGCCTCAATTTTTGCCGTCACTCGAAACTTTCAGCCAAATACTCAACTTGCATCGCAAAGCTTTTCTGTTTCTTCAAGAAAAATACTTAGACATTGAGATCAATAAGAACAAGACAAATTGAAAAAATGCAGTAAAAATAGGGCATACATTTGACGACATGATAGAAGACGAGTTTCCATCGTCTTTATGTGCATTTTACATTATCCTTTAGTGGCAGATATCAAGCTAGACGAAAATAAAACATACAAAAGTCTTTAGCAGAGACAAAGAAAAATGATAACCGAGGTAGAACAAATTCATCGTACGATGATTTATTATTCTCAGAAATGCATTTTGACAGGCCTTTAGCGATTTTTCGCTAACAGTAAAAAGTTTGCAATCCTTGCGTCTGTCTAAGCTTTCTAGCAAGATAAATAATTAATATTTTCAATAAAATTATTCTATTCTGTACAAAAATGATGTGAAATATTTAAATTTGAATTGCATTGGTTACAATTTTGTTTAAAAGTACTATTCAAAACCGATTGAATATAATTTTGCATAAAGCTTTAATGGAAAATTCATACAAGAACAATTGCAATAGTTTTTTTCTTTTCACAGCGATTATAATCGTTGCAAAACGTGCTTTAAAATAAATTATACAAACCGCGTTTAAAATAACATACGCACAAACACGTTACCAGTTAGCAGAAAATAATGAAGTTTTTAACATTTCCGTTTTTTTTTCTTATAAATTATGCATTCTGAAACATAAAGCTTGAATAAAATTGCAGTGTCATACATTAAAGAATTATACATTAAGAATGTATTTGATGAATTTCATGTGCTTTTATAAGCGTTAATACAAATGCAATTTTTCTAAAGTATTTTATCTTCTAATCTACTACTCCTATTTTCGATCCCTAAAGCTCTACTCCTGGATGAAGGCTTACTCTTTGTTGATTTATTCCTCTAGGTTTTGGGCTGCTTGAACCGAGTTTTTGACAACCGTCATTACCATGTTGTTTATTAATCTCAGTGGTAGCCTTTATAAATCATGCCTTTATAAAATTTCTTTATAAATTTCCCGTTTTTTAAAAGTTAAGTCCGCAGGTAAAAATTGCGTATGAAATATCCTCAACCATCATGAAAAACTCAACTTTAAGGTTCATACTATGATATACTTTGAGTAAAAAGTAGAAATTACTATGATGAAACTATCGTGAAAGCCCTCGAATTTAGCCTCTTTTTTCAATATATTAAATTCATTCTTTTTTCGATTCTTCAATGTTTAAAACGAAAAGTTATTAAACATCTAGAGATTTCAATCAAGGGCCCTACGACAAATAATCGGTGCTCCATGGTATGTAAACAATAAAAAAATATATGAAAATACAGAAATGCCATCTGTAAAGGAGGAAATTCAAAGGTTTAGTAAGAAATATCTGACAAAACTAAACGATCATTCCAACCATTTCGCAATAAACTTATTGGACAACAGTGAGATATGATAAGAAGGTTACAAAAATGGAATGTAATAGATTTTTCTGATAGATTTTGTAACTAAACAAATATTCCTATTAACTATCTGTTGCCAAATTATTATTTCTTATTATATAGCTTTATTTTTATATATTACTTATGTATTAATGTTTCACATTGTTTTTAGCATTGATATTGTTATTATAGACTATTATTATTATTCTTATTGCTACTGTTGATTGTTGTTATGATTGTTGTTATTGCTATAAGAATTACTATTATTGTTATTATTGCTATTGATTGTTAAAAATCTTTGTACTTAAACAGCACTGATCTACTGCGACTAGTGCTTACATGTGATTGTCTATGGATTGAATGCACTTATTGCAACCCTATGCAGATTGTGCTATTTATATGAAAATAAAAAAAAATATTTTGGATGTTAGCTAGTGGTCGGAGCAGTTGTAGGCCTCACCCTATGCAATAATTCCACAGTTAATTATGCCTTCAAAAAGACCCTGATAAGTCGTTTTTAAAACAGGAGCTTGGACATAGTTTCTTATTGTATTGAAAAGAAATGTAGAGAATTTTATTTCGTTGTAAATTCCATTGCATGCGTATTCGATTTCATACGGAAGATAAAATATATACCAAGATATTTGCTGTTATTTGTTATTTTCAACTCCTTATTCCTAATAAACAGTTCAAATTTAACTGGTATACTATCTACATAGCTTCTGAACGAAATAAAAGTAGATGTATGTGTGTTCAACGATAGTTCATAATTTCTTTGCCAAGTACCCATTTTTTCAATTAGCTCGATAGAAAATTGACTTCTCCCGAATTCTTACCACAACATAACACAGCCGAGTCCTCAGCATATGAAACCAAGTTATTATTTAGTAGTACAATGAACATATCTATTATTATAAAGAGGAAAGATTTGATTGTTTGTTTGCTTTGAATAGGCTCCAAAACTACTTGACCGATTTGAAAAATTCTTTCACTGTTGGGAAGCTACACTATCTTCGGTGAACATAAACTATATAAAATTTTCAAAAAAAATAGGAATCCATACTAAAACTCCAATAATGTGTGAAAAAATTACTAAAAACTTTCTTACATCGCGTGCGCTGGTGATTTAACTAAAGAACGGAACAACCGAATTTAATGAAACTTTATATTAAGATACAACACAATTACCCACACACGTTAGGCTACTTATCATTCCCTAAAAATAATAAGGGAATGTTCCCCCTACGTAAAAACTGAGGGATGAAAAAAAATATTTACTTTAGATAGGCGAGTTATATGACATTGGAAAGATATTTAAAAGTTAAAAAATGATTGGTATTAATAATTTTAGTTGAACTAATGAAAAGCATAGTAATTTAATTTAAAGTACAAAAAATTACCTTTTTGATATATAAATGTTTTTATAGATAATAATCTGACAGTAAACTTTTTTTACAACAACAAAATTGTTTTAATTAGATCCTTAGGGTTGCTCAGTAAGGAAATATTAACGAAAAAAATGTAATAGTAATAATAATAATAATAATAATAATAATAGGAATAAAGCTTAAAGTAAATACGTTTTTAAAACCATGCATATATAAAATGGTGTATTTATATACTCCTCCGACTGATGAAATTTTAATATTCGGTGTATTCCTTATAGGAAGTAGGCATGTGATAAGATTTTTTTATTTTGAAAATTCCTACCCTAACAGACAAGGACGGATTCAGGATTTTTTTCTTGGAGGGGGGCACAATATATTTTATTAACAAGTGCGTGAAAGGGATCACGAAAAAAATTCGCAATTCCAGCCAGAAATCATCATAATGATAAATAATAAATAATCATATCATCATAATGATAAAAGAAATTTCAAATCCTCTTCCAGAGCAAAAGGCATACGCCAAATCGTGTATGGTGAACTCTTGACTATCCAATATGGTTTAATTATATAGTTGAAATTCAGATATTTTAATAATAAGTTTATAGATACATAATGGTTATACATGATTATGGAAGAACTAGGTTTCGTGCAATTGTACAAATTTCAATTTCGCGGTTGTGTTGTACAGTGCAATTGTATAATAGTTTTTGGAAAAAGGTTCATTCGGGAATCGAAACAGTGAGATGGGGTTATTTTGACGCGAGTATTTTGATAACTTTCGACTTTTTTTAGTCGTAATTAAGACCGAATTTATTGAACTTGGTGATATTTTTATTTATGTATAGATGCTGATTGATTTATGGATTGTTTTGTTCACGGTAAGTATACCTACCGTAGGTATACGCAATTGAACAAACTCTTTTTAGATATTTATAAATATTTTTTGAAAATTAATTGATTATTACATAGAACTATTTTATTCTTTGCAACAGTTTATTAAATGTGTCTTTTTCAAGAGTTTTTATGTATGAGTATAGTTTTCGTAAAAGAAATAAGAAAAATAAAATACGTTACGCAGACGAAGTCGCGGGGATCAGCTATAATGTAATAAAATAATTGAAATTTTAAGTCAAATTTTCAACAGAAAAGTTTAAATGTTTGATTAAAAAAAAACTTAAGAACAAAATAAAAAGAGATAAAGAAAAGCTTTCGAAAAGATTTCAACTTCGAAAATTGATGAATAAAAATTTTCAATTGCATAGCAAAGAGGAATAATTTACTTTTTATTAAACAAAATTGTTTAATTTTGACAAATATTTTTGTAGCATTGAAGAATTTTTCATTTAAAAGCTTTTGAAAAATGATCAATTTCTCTCAACCTCAAAATGTTTTACATACAACTGCTAGTCATCAATATAAAGAATAATGAAAAGTGTTCCCAGGATGGTTCCTTGCAGAATTTCAACTTTTACAAACTTATAATCACTCATAAAATTTTATTTTTCTCTGTAAGTTAAGTAGTTTTTAATTAACTGATGCAGAAGATCTTTGCTCCACAGTTTCTCTAACAGTATCTTACGGTTAACAGTGTCGAAAGCTTTGACAAGATCTAAAAATGCAAATACTGTAGCTATATTTTTATCTATATTGTTGTATATTACTGCTTGAAGTGTAAGCTACGATATTATTCGAACCCATATTCTTCATAAAACCATATTGATTTTCAGATATTACAATATTTCTATTACAAAAATCATACAGTCTAGAATCAATGATTTTTTCGAACACTTTGGCTAGATTAGAGACAAGCAAAATCGGTTTATAGTTAGTGGTTAAATATTTATTTTCTTACTGAAATGTAAGTATGATATCAGTCTTTTTGAAGGAATTCGGCCAATAAGCGTTGCTAATACATTTATTGACAATATATTACAGTGGGAAACAAATATTGTTAAAAATTGTCTTAGGAATTTTACTACTTGTCATCAACGCCCCTTGCTTTATCTTTCATGTCAAGTACGAGTTTTTTAATTTCCGTTGCACTAAAAAAATGTATTGCAGTTGTAAAAAATCTAATAACTGTTGTGACTCTTCTGGATTAAAAAATATAGCTCACGAACAAATAAATCGCTTGAGCTTTGATTTTTTTTCTAAAATGCCAATAATTTTCAGAAATATCAACGATAACGTAACCCGATTTTTGAAAATGTATTTCAATCAGTTTCACGTTAACTAGCCGACAGTCCATATATAAGAAAGGTCGGAAGATGCAAAGGTAATCTGCTTATATTGTCAGGATTTATACTCCAAATCTAATGAAAGCTGGTGTTTCTGCAGTATTTGTCAAAAATGGGCACATTTGGCATGTGCTGGGCTAAACACGATGATGACAATGTCTTCACCTGTGAACTAAGCCAATAACAAATATCCTATTGCGCCCCAGGCGCATTTCCTATTGTGTCCCAGAGGGTGGGGCAGAATGAGAAATTTCCATTTGTTTTTTTGAAACCTAACTTTTTAATATTAATTATTAATTTAAATTAGTAAAACCTTTTTTATTTCTAAAGAATGAATTAAATAAATATATAAATTACAAGACAATGAGATTGTTTCTTTAAAACTCTCGTAAATTGTAATAAAAGCTTAGGTACCTTGTTCTGCCCCAGATTCCCCTAACAGTTATATGGTTCTATGAAAATTATAAAAAAATCTAACGAATATTACAACCAATTCCTGCCTGATGGACAAGAACTGAAATTATTTTTGAATTCATAAAAACTTCTTGAATCTATTTGTTTCATTCCTACGGAAGAAAAAGTTTTTTTTTACGGCCAGGGTTATTTTTCTAACAACTTTTTTCCGTATATATGTCAACGCATATAGCTTATCTCTATTATAGTATCCGAATTTCGCCGGGTTAAACTTTTCATATTGATTCTTTCAAAATATAAATCTATCTCTTTATATATTTTTTTTTATTATTTAACTTATAGTTTCTCTTCTTACATATTGACTGAAAATAAATAAAAAATATATTTTTCTGATGTTCTTAAAAAAAAGAAACTATAAAACTTTATTTTTTTCTGCTTAGTATAAAAACAAGCCATAAATTAAATTAAATAGCTTTGTTGGTTTTTAAATGTACTTGTATACATATATTTTATTAAATACAATGCGTTAGCAACAAAATGAAAGGTGAAATATTTGCCCAAATCCCGATAGCTTTTGGTTTATATTCCACCGATTTTCAGTTAAGTCACGTTCATACGTTGTTGCTGTTGAACGTGTAAGGGGTTAAAAGCGGTTTATTCCCGAATCCAACAGCGACTGGCAACCCTCAAATGAATGTTCCTGAACATTGGCTTATTCAAATGCATTTCAATGGCTCATGAGTTCCTACTACCCAATTTTATATCATATCAAACACCGGCTTTCATCTTTCACCTCTGTCATTTCAATGATAACATCTTGTTATTAACCTTGATTAGGTAGTTAAGCAAAAATATCAAAGAAAAAAAAAGAAATAATTAAATTTTGACTAAGACATTACTTTTTTTTTATCAGAAACTCAGAAAAATGTTTAAATTCTATTTTGATTTTGAAGACGTTTTATATAGAAAAATATAGCACAATTAATGGATAATAATATATGTCTTATGAGACTCAATTTCTTCTTTATTACGACGCGTTTCAACAGCTTTTGACGGTCATCATCAGGTAATAATTATTTTGTCAATTGTAAACAAATTTCATATAGGTTATTTGTTTTATATAGTTTGCCGTTAAGGATGTTATTTGGAACTAGTTTGTGTGCTTTGTATATTTCATATTCTTCTAGGATGTTCATATGTGATCCTTTCTTGCAAATATGTAGTGGTTTAGAATTTGTTTCGAAATTTAAGCATTGATGATTTTCATCATAAAGGTGTTTTGTAAAATTTGAAGTTATTATTGAAGTAGGTTTCTTGGGTGTATGTTCCTTATATCTTGTTCTGAAAGCTCTACCAGTTTGGCCAATGTATAATTTTTCACAGGAACCACATTTAATTTAATATATTCCGGTTTTATTTTTTGTTGTAATTTAGTTGTTCTCCAATGGTTTGAGAATTTTCATCATGTTGTTGTTTGTTGAAAATGTGATATTGAAGTTATTTTTCTTTAGGAAGTTGGCGATTGTAAAATTGAATACATTATAGAAATCTGAGTTTATATATTTTTGTTTTCTTTTTGTAGAGTTGGAAGAATGGATTTTTTTAGTAAATTTCGATCTTGTTTTGTCTAAGATTAAACTGTCGTATATTTTAGTAAATATCGAAATTAACTAAAAAATCCATTCTCCCAACTCTACAAAAAAAAAAAAAAAAAAAAACAAAAAATATATAAAATCAGAGTTCTATAATGTATTCAATTTAACAATCGCCAACTTTCTAAAGAAAAATAACTTCAATATCGCATTTTCAACAAACAACAACATGATGAAAATTCTCAAATCATTGGAGAACAATTAAATTACAACAAAAAATAAAACCGGAATATATTAAATTAAATGTGGTTCCTGTGAAAAATTATACATTGGCCAAACTGGTAGAGCTTTCAGAACAAGATATAAGGAACATACACCCAAGAAACCTACTTCAATAATAACTTCAAATTTTACAAAACACCTTTATGATGAAAATCATCAATGCTTAAATTTCGAAACAAATTTTAAGCCACTACATATAAGGGTATCCTTTATTTCCCAAATTTATTTTTTTACAGCGATTACCTCCTGAATTTTTAGTTTAAAATATAAAAAAAAATCCAATACAATTAAGCTCTTAATTTCTTGATTAAACCGTGCCGGAATCATGTAACTTTTACCATTTAAATAACAGGGGGTTATTTGACTTTTTACTTTTATTTTTTTTTTCAGAAACAAATATATGAAAAGATTTAGATTCAAAGTATACTGACGTAAAATTTAACGTTCTACAAAAAAGGTTTCTTATAAATTTTCGATTAAATTACTCCATTAAAAATTATTCAACATTTCACTTGTGCGTAATATAAATTTTGCAATATTTTCAACTTTTTGCTCATTTTTACTTATTTTAACTAAAAAATCATTGAAAGAGAAGATAAAAATTATTATCATTAGAGCGCAAGTGATTATTTGTGTTAATTTTATGGCTTTAACAGACAATTAAACAAACAAAAAATCATTTTTTCACAAGTAAAACCGGTGACTGCCGGTGACATAAGATCCGAAGTCGCTATAGTCGTGAAATTCAATTTATCTAGGATAAATTTTCGTACTATATTTTGTACCTACGAAGTGAATTTTTACCATTTCACCTGACACCATCTATGAGAAATTTCTTAGAACTTGTAGTCGACATCATTTTTATTGAGCCTATAGTCGATTGATTTGTCGTTAAAAAGTTAAATGTTGAATAACTTTTAATGGAGTGATTTAATCGAAAGTTCATAAGAGACCTTTTTTGTAGAGTGTTAAATTTTACGTCAGAATAATTTGACCTTTATTCTTTTCATACATTTCTTTCTGAGAAAAAAAATTAAGAGTAAAAAGTCAAATAATCCCATGTTATTTAAATGGTAAAAGTAGCATGATTCCGGCACGGTTTAATCAAGAAATTAAGAGCTTAATTGTATTGGATATTTTTTTGTATATCTTAAGCTAAAAATTCAGGGAGCGATCGCTGTAAAAAAATTAATTTGGGAAATAACGGACACCCTACTACATATATGCAAGAAAGGATCTCTTATGAACACCATAGAAGAATATAAAATATACAAAGCACACAAACTAGATCCAAATAACATCCGTAACGACAAACTATATAAAACAAATAACCTATATGAAATTTGTTTACATTTGACAAAATAATTATTATTATTTAAGTTTATTTATAGTCGCTTCAACTACTCAGGTTATTAGCGACTATTGCGCATAGTGTAAGCTATGCCCCCTATAATATATAGTTACATAGTTACCCTACATATACTTACATTTAGCGTTGTACCTACATTTATTTTTACTTACTTAAGTAGTTCTTATGCTAATTATACAGTACGCTTATGTTAGTGCTAGTTATATAAATAAGATGGAAACAACATAGTAACAAAAAATATAACAACGATAATAGTAATAATGAAAACAATAATACTAATAGTAATAATTAAAACAATAATATCTAATAATAATCATTAAACAGTATTAAAATGAACTTGATAATGTTTTAGTCACTGTTGTTCGTAAATTTTCAGGGTCGCACTGTGTTTTAGACACTTTGCTATGGTGTATTCTTTGATTTTAGTTTATTATCGGTTGTTAATTTTGTTTCCTGAAGACAGATAATGTCTAGTTGTATGACAGCGATTAGTTGGTCTAATTCAGGTCGATTGGAGCGAACACTATTGATGTTCCACGATATCACTCTCAATGTCATCCTCTGAATCTGGTGAGTTGTTATTGCTAGTTGCGTTTTCTTCGCTTTCTTCTATTCGGTTTTTTTCGGTTTTATTTTTCAGATGTTTTGAGATTCTAGTACGTATCCTTGTGAATCTCGTTTTTATGGACCTTTCTTTTAGTGCAGGATACAGTTTATCCAACATTTGTTTAATTTTTTTATTTCTTGACTTAAAATAACGTTTATTGGATCCTTTGATTGATGTACTTCTGAGATTAGGTTACATAGTTGGTGGTAATCTAAAATATAGTCACTAGGGTTAGTGTTGATGATTTCCTCGGTTGGTTTCAAGAGTTCGTTTGTATTTTTCTTTTGGAATTTTTTCCTTATTTTCTGGCGCATTTTTTTGTTTTTTTGTATTGGTTTCTCCATTAATTAACTTTTCGGCTTGTGTTTGTTTTTTTTGTGGGCCCTATTTCGTTTTCTTGGGAACTGTTGCTTGCCGCTCTTGGTCTTTTTTAGAATCCTCATCGCCATTCGATTTTACTTCTGGGAGTATTTCTGTTCGGTCTGATTGTGTGATATGGCTTGTTGTATCTTGTTTTGTTTCTGAGTTGCTGGTTGTTGTTTGCTTTTGATCGGGACCTTTATTGTTTTCCTCCAGTGGTGTTTTTTTGGTCTTTTCAGCGTTTTCCTTGGTTTGATCTGTATTATTTTCAACTGGGAGTGGGCATTCTTCCGACTTATGCTCTTTTGATTTGCATCTATTGCAGATTTGAATTGTCTCCCTCAGGAAAACTCTATATTGTTCGTTCTCGAAAGAAATAAATATTGAATCTGGGTGGTTGTCTTTATTATAATCTTTTACGAAGATGTGTCGTCTAAAACTGAATATGTGACTGTAGGCTGGATCTTGTATCCTGACTTTTATGAACTGCATTGATGATAGTGGGTGCAGTCCAATATTTGTGATTGCATTAATTATTACGTGGTGAGGTATGGATGGACATACATTTGAAATTATGAGGCGTTTTGAAGTCATAATTAAGCGACGGCCTGTTATTATTTGGTTGTTTATTTTTATTTTTCCCTCATTTTTTAATTGAAATTTATTTACTTCGGTTTCGGATGTTAAATACAAGCAAACTCGGTTAGGTATTTGATAATCTTGAGGCAAATATTATGTTTTTTGGGTCGATTAGTGTTCCGATTTGTTGAATGTACTCATTTATTTTTGAATTTTCGACACTATCAAATATGATGGCTTGCTTTTTGCTGGGAAAATTTGGGGTTGATCTATTGTTGGAGGATGTTAATGCATTTGCATAAGATGTTTGATTTAGATTGGTGGTGGTTGTTGATGTCATTTTATTGGGTTGATTGTTAGTTTTTTTTTAAATTATGTGAATAATATTTTCTCCTACTTGACTTGTCGGTGCCGTTGGCCTCGTACAGGTGATGCTGTGCATCAGATTGAATCCTTGTGCGTTTGTGTTGGTGAGCTGATGCTTGTTCACTTAACAATAACAAATTTTGTTCGACCACTTTCAACGACGTTTAGTTTGAGAATGGACAAAATAATTATTACCTGATGATGACAGTCAAAAGCTGTTGAAACGCGTTGTAATAAAGAAGAAATTGAGTCTCATAAGACATATATTATTATTATCCATCAATTTATTGTGACTGGGAAATAAATAAAATACTTATCAATGTTAAATACAGCACAATTATGTTTCAAACATTTTAAAAGTACCAAAAGTTAGCATTAAATTAAAAAAAAATATTTGCGTGATTGAAATTTATAGGATTCTCGTCTTGCTATAGCTAAATTAAGAAACTCTTGAATTTCTTGATTAAAATTAGAAAATTTTGCCGGTTGAATGTGGAAATGAGGTTGTGGGTAATGAGTTGCAAGAATTTATTTAATGCGGGAGCTTTGTGGCAGTAATTAACGTAGAACATTGTTTCTATCTGCGAAAGTCTTAGAAACGTAAGTGATACAACTGCATTAGTACGATTTTCGTTAGAAACACGACAGCTCGCGTGAAAAACGACACCAGTGGCTCTATTAAACACATTTTCATTTTCTCCTTTTGTTCGTTTTTCGTGTTCCACGCCGTCCATCTGCATTGCATCATAGATTTTCGTCTCACCACAAACCTTTCCCAATTACATTTCTCTTCAGTTCCGTTCTAGAGGAAGTTGGACGATAAGGGACATTTATCTTCTGCTCGAATTTCCACCTATTATTCGACATGCTGCCACAATAATAATGCTGCTAAACTCAATTGACATAACAGCAATAAAATAAATAAGACATTTAAAAATTCATAAAACTCTGTATTTCATTATAAATATTCATGTTTGACTAATGGAAATATTTAATACTGACTGAAAATCGTTGCAAATAAAATTAAATCTTGTTTTCTAGCAAACGTTTTTTTCTGATAAGGAGCTACAGAAAAATTTTCATCGAGTTTTCAAGAAAATTATATTATGAGGAAATAAATCAAATTCCAATTCCAGTAAATGCATTTCATAGTGACTGAAAAAAAAGGAAATGGAAGCTTCATAAATATGAAAATATTTATAAGTACATCTTATCTAATTTGCTGGTAAACGTAGACCAAGCAAGGATTTCTGAAGATTCAATTATAAATGCGGTTATTTCCGAAACAGGATGTACAAAAGTACATGGTTGAAAAAAAATAATTGCTCGTAGATTTATTCACTTGGTGGATACAAAAATAAATTTTTTTGATTACAAATTGACATTAAAAAAATCATATTCAGAAACATAATTTTCCATAAACGTTTGCCATCTTGTTTGAATTGATAAATTTTTCATTGAATTAAGTTTCTCTTTCGTTGAAACCGGAAAATACAAGCAAGTAATTGTAAAAGCAGTAAAGTTTTCTTGAACGAAAATTTATTGGAATCTACCATTCAATAATTCATCATAGAATATTAAATCTGGCAAATTTTTTACATAAATTCACTCAAATACTTTGAATACATCAACATCCAACAAATATCATATTTGTGGGCGAATAATTATAATATTATTCTAGAAATACAAAAGATCTGATGGAAAACGATACAGCTCTTCACGTAGACGATCTCCTATATCTCGAAAAATAGTCTGTACAGCTGTATAAAAGTATTACTTAATGGTCATAATTTATTTATTGCACTGAAAGTGCAATATTTGATGCTTAATGTGCCAACCCCCAACTGTTTAAAAATGTTTTAGTTCCCCAATGAATTCATATAGGGTCTAGCAAAATCCACATGGCGAGTTGGCCCCCAAATAGGAACCTATGTCAAAACTTATGTTAAAATATCGGCTTGATATGCAAACACATTTTATATACTTTTCGCGACCAAATTCCTCTTTGACTGTGAGATATGGGCAAAAATGTCCCCTCGCATGGCTATTTTTCAAAGTTATATATCTCAAAAACTAATTAAGCTAGAGAAATGAAACCAACGCGAGACTTTAGATGATTTTACAGAAATTTTACATTTTTTTGAAATTTTTAGAAAAAAAAAATTATACAAAAAAAATCCAAAAAACAAATGAAATAATTTTTTTTTATGTATTCTCTAAAAATGACAATCACGAAAAAAATATATTTTATGCTTCTACATGAGCACTATAACTCATAAAAATTGTGTGAAAAAAAGGTTGGTGAAACGCTTCGAAAAAAATAAAACCGAGGTATACTATTAGGCGTAAATTACATTTTATTTTTTTTGTCAAGGTGTTGCATCAACTATTTTTTCACACAATTTTTATGAGTTATAGTGCTCATGTAGAAGCATAAAATATATTTTTTTCATGATTGTCATTTTCAGGGAACACATAAAAAAATATTTCATTTATTGTTTGGATTTTTTTGTATATTTTTTTTTCTAAAAATTTCAAAAAAATGTAAAAACTCTGTAAAATCATCTACAACCTCGCGTTGGTTTCACTTTTTTAGCTTAATTAGTTGTTGAGATATATAACTTTGCAAAATTGCCATGCGGGGGGACATTTTTGCCCATATCTCAAGTTCAAAGAGGAATTTGGTCGCGAAAAGTATATAAAATGTGTTTGTATATCAAGCCGATATTTTAACATAAGTTTTGACATAGGTTCCTATTTGGGGGCCAACTCGGCATGTGGATCTTGCTAGACCCTTTGTCAACAATTATCATGCAATAAAAATCAAATTCTTATAAATAATTTGTTCCAAAATTAAAAAAAAAATTGTCACTAAAGCCACTAAGCTTACAAAATAAATGAATGTGTTTTAGCTTCTCATAGAAGCGAAGAGATTTCTGGTAATACGCAGATTTTCAATTTAAATCGCAATGTAATATAAACGCCAAGAATAAGTCTTCGACACCATCGCCTTTATAATTTAATATTGACATCCTTGATTTATCAACTGCTTAGGTCTTTATTGGAAAACAGCCAATAATTTTTCATTTCCTCGTAAAAGAAATCTAAATAACATGCAAACCAAATAGAGAAAAATGTCACCACTTTTATTCACAATTCAATACAATTTATCGCTCATATTATTTCCACCAAATTTAATCTTGTTATCTGTTTCATTTTCAAAAAAAAAAAAAAAACGATTACGTGTTTTGATAAATAAATCTACAGTTAAGTGGCCAGCTTTTAGAGTACTTTAAGTTTCGACCCTTATAAATTATGTTTTTAACTCGTACTGTTTTTCATTGGAACACAAAATGTTAAAACGAGAAGAGTATCGATAAAATAAATAGCAGTACAATAGCGTCGAAAATAAAACCCTTGACTGATTTAGCTTCACTTACAAAAGCGTAATCGAAACGATAAGAACTTGTTTAACGTTTGAAGGTGTTTTTTTTACAATTTCATTAATTTAACAGCCATGAAAGAGACTTTCAAAAAAGTGTTTTCTTTAAGAATTATTATCGTTTATACAATGCCATTTTTAGCTTTTAATTGCTAAATTTAATTTTTGACAAATATTAATAGACCAATTCTTTTATATTAAGGAGTGTTCAATTTTATTTTAACTCAATACTTATAAAATTCTCACCATAATAAAAATGATATTTGATGATGACAGATGTGTTGGTTTGTTAATAATAGAATTTTTGGAAATTTTAAAGAAAATATTGTGTTCTATGAAAAGATTAAAGGAAATCAATAGAGTTTAATCAACGATTGGGACTATAAGTCTTCCAGATCGTAATGCCTCTCTGAACATCGAAATTAAAAACGAAATTGACGAAATCAAAATAACGTTTTGCAGCACTATTAAGGCTGTGCATATCTTTTAAATTTAAGCTGCAGGAATTAAAAATTTTACTCCACAACTTAGTAAATCTATGATTTTAATAATAGATGGACACGTAATATACATATTTTTCTTTTCAAAAAACAAAAATTTAATGCTTTACGATGAATACAAAGCAAAATAAAAGCTCAAAAAATAATCTCACGTTAAGGTAAAAAAATATCATCTTCTTATATATAAATTGGTTATCTTGCCGTGCGTCCGTGTAGAATGGGTTGCGCGCTTGCGCTCTGTTATCCCCACTTAGGCATTCAAAACGTTGGTAAGGGTACTCACTCTCTAATGTATTTATTTGTGAATACGTATTTCGGATTTTCAGGTTTACAATATGTGAAAGCCAAAAAACATAACGCTCATTTATAAATATAACTTAACCTTTTCAGATATATCTACCTATCAGAGTTTAAATTTTTAAGCAGACACTAAGTTTTTGTTTCTAATAATAAATCAACTTTGTTTTATACTAAGCAGTACTAACGTTTCGCTTTTAACGGACTTTGATTGATTATTAAATTTGAAATTTCGATTGTTTATATATGTTTATATATTAAACGTTATCCCTCACAAACTTTACTACTGTTTTTCACTCTTTTAGGGGAGGAATTTTCAAAAATAACCTCTACCCAAAAGAAAGAAAATGTGATTGATTCTAAGGGTATAAAAATGTTTTTCGTGGCAGAAAATGTATTGAAATGTATGAAAAATGATTATGTAAATTATGTAAACTATAATTATTTTTTTATAAAAGACCCATAAGCGTTATCGTTATCGGACTCTCATTTGCTTTTTAGTATTAAAACTTATTTCCTGCCAAAATTAAAATTTGTCTAATCTTGAAATAGGTTTTTTCCTTACTAAAATAATGGCTTTTGTCGATTAAAATAATTAAGAAAAAATTAACATATGGTCTATTAACATTTATTGGCTTTTATATTATCTATTTCAAACCCGTATGTAAGATATTAATGATCAGAATGGCTCGTACATTTGGTAAATATTAAAAAATATTTTGTAATTTGAAGTTTATATGGTTAAAACAATGGCTGAACAAACACCTACGGGAATACAAATTCGGTGTTGTACATTCTTTGATATATATGAAATAGTGATGCAAAGTTTTCTACCAAAAAAATATTCAATATTTTTAAGAATTTTAGAGCCAAATGAGTCTTCTTAAGTTGAAATTCGATAATTTTATGTTCTCCAATTCGTAAGAATAAAGAATGATAAAAAGTCAAAGAGATATTAAAAAAGAAAAACCATACTATACTACACGATAATGCCAGATTCTTATGCAGAAGAAAACTCTGGAAAAAATTAATAACTAATAACTAAGGGTGAGTAATATTGCCTTACTCAGCCTATACCGATTAGCCAAAAAAAATAATTAAAGTGTGAATTTTTCGATTTTTTTTTTGCCAATCGACGGGAAATCGTCCGTAGAGGTTTGTGAAAGAAACCATTTCGTTTGTGACAAAATAGTTTAGCAGTTCTTAACTAACCAAGAAAAATTAAATATTATAATTAGTCATTGATGTAGTAAAATGTTAAAGAAATAAGGTTTTAAGCAACTTACAATAACAAAAATGCGGGAGAATTTAGGAAACGGTTGGTTAAAACTAAGACTAAAAAAAATTAAGGAAAACTGAACAGAACTTCCCCCCTTCGAAAAATAATTGAAAAAAAAGGCAAATATGAAATTAATTTTTTTCCTCCATTATATTTTCCCAAAATTTTCCAAAAAAACAAAAATTGAAAAATAATTTAACACGCTTTTCTACCAAATTTTTTCATCGTTTATGAAAATCAAGTTTTCTCAAAAAAACTTTTTGAAAATATATACATGAAGCAGAACATTAAGTGCTTATTGAAATCCGAATATTAATTTCCACACTTTCTGAATACAAAATACAAAAATGAACAATCTTTCCACATATAAATTTCCATCGTTTGTGAAAATCAAGTTTTTGCAAAAAAAAATTTTGTTAATATAATTTTAAAGTAAAACATTAAGTCTTTTTTGAAATTCGGAAAATATTTTCCACACTTTCTGATTCAGTCAACTTTTCCAAACTTGTGAAAATCAAGTTTTCTCACAAAAATTTTTTGAAAATATATATATGAAGTAGAACATTAAGTGTTTATTGAAATTCAGAAAACTTTTTCCACACTTTCTGATTCAGCCAACTTTTCTAAACAAGCTAAAGATTAAACATCAATCAACAGGCTTTGCACACATAAATTTTCATTGTTTGTGAAAATCCGACAAATTTTTTTTTAAGTTATATGTGTAGTAGCAAGTCAAGTGTTTATTTGAATTTGAAAAATATTTTCCACATTTTCTAATTCAGCCAACTTTTCCAAACTAGCCATATATTTAACATCGATCAACAGGCTTTGCACACATAAATTTTCTTCGTTTGTGAAAATCATTTTTTCCGACAAAAAATTTGTTAATAATTATATGTGTAGTTACTACACATATAAATATTAAATTTTTTTGAAAAGTTGGCTGAATCAGAAAGCGTAGAAAATATTTTCCGAATTTCAAAATACACTTAATGTTCTGCTTTTAAATTGTATTAACACATTTTTTTTTTTGCGAAAACTTGATATTCACAAACGATAAAATTTATATGTGGAAAGATTGTTCACTAGTGTATTGCCTTTCTTTAGTTTGGAAAAGTAAAAAATTGTACACTAGATATCAAAAGGTTGATGGTATTGAGGGAGATTTTATTATGAATTTTCAACTAATATTTATTTTCAAATATTGTGTTTTAATTTTATGTAAGAAACAACGTTTCCTCCGGTCAGCCTATTATTTTACTCTAACGCAGTTTTTTACACCATTTTAAAATAGCTAAAGAAAACAATAGCACATTTATATCGAATAAATGGAAAAGCAAACCAAGCATATAAGTTTATAACGAAATAAAATAGCTGTAAGTATACGCGAGGTGAAAAAGAAAAGTAAAACAATTTCATCTCTGGGGACTTTCAATGTTTCTCTACCAGAAATAAATCTTTGCTTTTCTTTGCATAAATTATGAAAATGTGCACAATGGAATTATCATAAGAAACACATAAATTTTCAGGCATAAGAAAATATTGCAGGTAACGTAAGAAAACGAACATCGAAAAGAAGAGTTTTACGTTTCAGTATACCGCGCTTTATTATAATTTTTTAACTAATTTTGGTTTTGAATAATTTAAAATAATTTACGTCACACTTGCTTGTATATTTGTAAAATGAAGAATAAGAAACACTGATTTTGGCTGATTGAAGTTTTGTGGTTGGAAATTGAAAAGTAAACGTGGATGCATAATCCGTTGCATTTACATTTTAAAGGGTTATTTAATAAGATTAGAAAAATGGGAGTTTATAAATTAAGTTTTCTGCCTTAAAAAAAATTTGAAGTTGTTAACATAAAAGCTTCTCATTGTCGTACGGTACATAACTTTTATTGCACCTACGTAAAGCGTCAAAAAATTGATACTATCATTTTCATTGTTTGGATAGTTTCAACAAAAAAGGTTCATGTATGTTATGTTCGCTGAAATGTTGCACTTTGCACTGACACCGTAAATACGGAAGAGAACGTTTGGCGTCGTTGACGTCGTGCGCCATCACACCACTTTCTTTGCGACGTTTTTTGTTTTTCCTCGCCAAGCAAAAAGTTTTTGATACGGCAAAATTCCATTTACGTCCATTAGCACCAACGCAAACGGAAAACTGCTACCCTCCATTCCCAAAATGATAAATTGTAGCTTATTCTACAAAATATGCTTTCATTTAACTTTATTATTATTTTTAAAAGAAATTAACCACTCCTACTTTATCTTCCCCGAAAGTAATCAAGAAAATGGGAAAATTTTAATAAATTTCAAAACAAATTTTCTTAAACTGTAGAGGTATTTTACTTATTTTTTTTCCGCGTAGACGACGACGCAAAAGAACATTAGATTTCCATTGAAATAATTTTTTATGTTGGGAAATTTTTATAAGAACCAGAATTTAAATTTGTAACAAATTGGTTTTTCCGTATAAAATATCGTATATCTATGATAAATCCATTTTCTTCAAGCTCATTTTTTTCTATTTGAAAAAAGCATATGGTAAAACATACCATGTGTGCAGAAAAAAAATGACAAATTGCGGTTTTATCATATATATTCTTACAGACATATAACAGGATAAGCGAGGGCGTCGCCAACGTAAAGAGTGCGTTTAAAAGCGTTCGGATTATTCTAACATCGAATACTGGAAAATTGCCTAATATATTACAAAATGGTTCTGAAATGATATATGATGAGCATGTAACTGCTAAACAACATAAACACCAATTGGGTCGCCCTTCATGATAATCCAAAGGTAAAAGACAACAAATTTGTAAAAAAATATATTTTCGTTTGATTTTTATTAATTTCATCTCATATATATTCTACATTAGACTGATTCAAAAAAAATGATGATTTTATTTTCTTAATTATATCGAAAATATTGTTGGGAATGACAAAAAAAAAATCCTGTGAAAGTTTAAGCTCTTAATATTAATACTAAGAGGTGCCGCATCGCTAATTTCGATTTTCATGTAAATAACAAGGGAACAATATTCTCTTGCAGTTTGGAATTTTATAGCTCACGTTGGTGACAATATTTTGGAATGACCAAGGTATATTCTTGTAGAAAATTGAACGATCTACAAAAAAGTTTTGCAACAAATTATTGATTTATTTATTCCTTCAAAAGTTATTCGAGGTCAAAGTTGAACTAAAGAGTAATTTTAATATTTTTTTCAATTTTTTGACGCAACCATCAATTTTATGAGAAAATTTTACAGGACATTTTGTGTAGAGCACTTTTTTTCCTATAACTTATCTACATAAAAGTTTTTGATATTTTTCACAGGTCCTAAGTTATTTAATTAAAATAAAAAAAATAATTTTTATGTTAAAAATATAATAATTCAGGGAATTTTCAGTTTAATGCAAATAACTTAGGACCTGTAAAAAATATCAAAAACTTTTATAGAGTTAAGTTATAGAAGAATAGTGCTCTACAAAAAATGTATTATAAAATTTTCTCGTAAAATTGATGGTTGCGTCAAAAAATTGAAAAAAATATTCAAATTTCTCGTTAGTTTAACTTTGATCTCGAATAACTTTTGAAGGAATTAATATATCAAAAATTTGGTTACAGACCTTTTTTGTAGATCGTTTAATTTTCTACAAGAATATATCTTTATCATTCAGAAATATTGTCACCAACGTGAGCTATAAAACTCCAAAGTGCAAGAGAATATTGTTCCCATGTTATTTAAATGGAAAATCGAAATTTGCGATGCGGCACCTCTTAATATTAATATTAAAAGCTTAAACTTTCAAAGTTTTCTTTGGTTATTTCCAACAATATTTTCGATATAATTAAGAAAAAAAAATCATCATTTTTTTTTGAATCAGTCTATTCTACATGAAAAACTTTCTTTTCCTTTAAGTAGTTTTTACCCTTTGACTTTTTTTATTAAGTTACATTTCTTGTAGCTATTGATTTAAGGGATAGAAATCTATTTTCATCTTAATTCTAAACATTAAATTGTTGTTGCTTTGTTATAGGATATTTGAAATAAAATTCCCTATCATTATATCAAATTCAACATTCAGCTCTGGCAATTTTTTTTGCGTTGACATCATTATTTTTAAATAAAATAATTTTATTCTTTTGTAAAAATATTTTGTTTTAACAGTTCTTTTAACAAAAATTAAAAACAATTAGTTGGTAATACGAGCATAAGTATTTTTTTTTCAATAGTTTTTCTTTTACATCGTTCATAACAACAAAACTAAGATTTCTAATTTATAAAAAATAAATATATGGATCTAAGGATAAAGGATTTTTTTCCTTTGTGACTGTCAAGAATAAAGAATCAAATATTGACAGTGTGTACCAAAGCCATCAATATCTCACTATGCCCATTAAAATAAGGGCTGTTTTCTTTTGGAATATTAAATAAGTAAGTTTGGTAGATTTTAGGTTCAGGTCGAAACGTATAACGCTGAGGTTTGAATGTGATTAACTACGTTATTAGTAAACAATAATAGACACAGAAGGTTGAGAATTGTAACATTGAGATTTAAATTCTACTAAGAAAACTCAAACTAGGAAAACTAAAAAAAAAAAAACCGAAAAAACAATCCAATGGCAAGTATGGGAACAATTCTGACCACGTATTAATTTAGAATTTGCTGAATATTACAAAAGTAACAAACCGACACAAATATTCAAAAACCTATTAGAGGAACTGAAAAACAAATTTACCAAGGAGGGTTAATCAAAAATTTATTCCAAAATATGGTGTTCAAAAGTATTAGGCAACATGTCACCAATTCATACTACTAAATCATACTTCATCTTTACATTTGAAGTAAAAACCATCATGATAACCTAAGCACTCATAAAAAAACGTTCTAATCCAAAGGTTCCTAATCTTGTTTGATTTGCGGTTCCTTTAATATATTTCGGATTTTTTTCTCGGCTCCCTTCATACATAAATTGTTTTCGTAATTATTGACTTTCTTGAAAAATTGCAAAACTTTCTCTTATAAAAGCAATTATCAATGTATCCATTTAACAATGAAAAATTAAAAACAGATACTGTTTTCTTCGTGATAACATAATATCAAATATCATATTTCAACTGGTTCGGCAATATTTATATTAAGTATGGACAAACATAAGGATTGGCCGTGAAAAATACCATCGTGAAAAAGACAGTACGATAAAAGCGTGAACTATTGAAAATGTTCTGAAAAATTGGGTTGATAGAATGAGATACTGCTAAGCCAACCGTGGCAATCATTTGAACAAATTGTTTTTCATACATACATAAAATGTTTGTGCTTTTTAATGAAAAATAAATTTATTAAAACCTTCATTAGTTTTTGATTTGTAATAAAATTAAATTCAAATTTTTAATCAACTATCATTGGGATATTAATAAGTGAAATTTCAGAGTCAAATTTCTCTGTCCAGCTACTCAAAGCAGAAGTTTCTGAATCGGAAAACTTATTTCACAATTTTCCTTAAATCAAATAACTACGTTGAAAATAACACGTAGAAATACGAATTGATTAAAATGAAATTTAAAACGAAATTCCAACATTAAAATTAAAATAAAAATCAATTATTTATACTTAATGAATTATATAATTATAAGCAAATTAAATTTCCAAGTTTCCATTTTTAAAATTTAAAATTTCATTCCTTTTACAACTCAATTTAAGGAAACAGTTAAAACATGCATTTTCATATTTTAATAATTCATTTAATTTTACTTTTCCAAATTGGAAATGGTAAGTTGGAGAAACGTAAATAAAAAAGGGATTTTATTTTCAATAAATATTAATGAATTGTTTTCTTTTCGTTAAACGAAAAATTCAATCTTTTCAGACACTTGGGCTCTTAACGCTTGCCCGAATGGAGATCATTACTTCGATGGTTGTAATTGGTGTATTTGTTCTTACATTTTCAAAGCTCTACCAATTGAATCGGTCAAGTGTACCAGAAGAACTTGTGCTTATTCAATGCCTTGATTTAATTTTATTGTAAAAAAAAAATACAGAAGAAACAGATAAACAGACTTTTGAGATCAATAAATTTGTTAAAATAGATTAAAAAGTAAAGGAAATATTATTGAAATTTAATAGATAAGGTTTCAAAAATGTGAATTGTTTTTGTGGTTATTTTGACAAATATTTAAAATTGTATCTTAAATCAAGTATTTCAATCATGTGTCGAGTTTTTCACATGATTTATATAAAGGCCCTCGCCAGGTAAGAAGGTCTTAAATGCCCCCATTGCAATCGGGCTAAATTTTTTTCTGAAAATTCCTTACAGTATGGACAATATCTCAGCCAAATTTCAACTCTAAAATGTGACGCGTTTTTGTGTAAAAAATAAAAAAAAAAATTCAAATTTAATATTCTCTGAAACTGTTTGATAATACCGAAAAAAGTGCTTATGAGTTTCAAGATATCACTAAGTAGTATCCGAGAAAAATTCGTTCATGAATCAGATCGATCGATCATTGTTAAAAATACGATTTATTTTTTCAAAAATTTTTTCCTATGTCCAAAACGTTTGGTACACCTTAGTTTTTTTTTATATAATCCTCTATCATCATTCTACAATAAATATTTTTTTCAGATTTTTAAAAATATTAGACAATAGTTTAAAAAAGAAGTATTCTTTAAACATTTTTTTGTGTGCTAAAATCTTTTAGTAGCATCACTTAATTTTTTGTACATTATCCCCTTGTCTTAGTTTAATAAATATAATTTTTTCGTATTTTTAAAAATGTTAGATCATGGTTCGAATAATTAAACTTTTTTTTTAATCCAGTTTTTCATTTCTTACGTACTTAGTTTTTTTTCTAAAGTAATTGCTAAATGAAATTTAAATATTTTAATGTTACTTAGAAAATGTATAAAATAAATGTTGATGACTAAGGCGATGAATAATTACTTACGAAAAAAAACTTAGCGCGTAAGAGCTGAAAAACTGAATTAAAAAAAAAAGTTTAATTTTTCTAACCATTATCAAACATTTTTAAAAATACGAAAAAATTATATTTAGTAAACTGAGACAAGGGATGATGTACAAAAAATAACGTGATGGTACTAAAAGATTTTAGCACATAAAAAAATGTTTAAAGAATACTTCTTTTTTTTTAACTATTGTCTAATATTTTAAAAAATCTGAAAAAATTATATATTGTAGAATGATGATAGAGAATTAAGTAGAAAAAAAACTAAGGTGTATCAAACGATTTTGGCATAAAATTTTTTTTTCAAAAAAATAAATCGTATTTTTAACAATGATCGATCGATCTGATTCATGAACGAATTTTTTTCGGAGTACTACTTAGTGATATCTTGAAACTCATAAGCACTTTTTTCGGTATTATCAAACAGTTTTAGAGAATATTGATTTAAAAAAAAATATTTTTTACACAACAACGCGTCATATTTTAGAGTTGAAACTTGGTTGAGATATTGTCCATACTGTAAGGTATTTACAGAAAAAAAAAAACCCGAATGCAATGGGGGCATTTTAGACCATCTTATCTGGCGAGGGCCTTTCATTCTGAAATACTTGAAGTTTTTTATTTGAAAAAGGAAGTTTGAAAGAAGGAGGAAAATATTTATGTCCGCAAACCTTTGAATATGAATTTACAAGGGATAATTCATTCTCACGCATAAAAATTTCGGAGAAAGAATGTTTCTTCACTTTTTTTCCATCAAACTTTGTGACGAAAAGTATTAGAAACTTTTCTTACCTTGTTAACATTGCTGGCAGCTGATGCTGAATTACATTCGGATAGTGAGTACGTGTCAACGATTGAATCAAAACGAACTAATTTTTTCGGTGGTGGTTTTTTACGAGGACATAACGAGCACATTTTTCGGGATGAAGCCAACGATAAAGTTTCACTGGTTGGGGGCATTGCAAGTTGTAAGTTTTTTCACTAGTTTAATGTTTATTATGTTACTCTACTCTTAAAAATTTCTACTAAACTTGATATTTTCCAGAATGAAAAATGTCGCTTAAGTTGTTCCTGTGTTTCAAAAACAACATATACAATACATATTTAATTTTTGCATAGGTACTATGCAAAAGTATTGAAAAATTCAGGAAAATAAAAATTACAATTTAAAAAAAAATGGGAAAATCTATTCAAATGAGGCAAAATGGCTTAAGGGTAGCAAAAAAAAATGAAACATGAATAAAAGTTCGTTAAATAATTGAGAATATACGAAAAGACACTTTAAAGAAGTAAAAAAAATGTATTCTGAGCTAATTGTTAAAAATATTATCTTATTTCAGAATAACAGAAAGATACCAAAAGTTTATCCAAATTTTTTTTCTTTTAAACTTATAATTAATTTCTTGCTTGTCAAATTTAAAAGAGAAAAGCACCATAAAGTTTAAAATTCATAAATTAAAAAGTCAAAAAAAGAAAAAAAAAATATTTTTAACGTGCAAGCAATTAAGAATGGTTGACAGAATTTTCATTTTAAATACATTTTCGTCTCGTTCATTTTACCAATAATAAAATATTTTATTTTTTAACTCTAGAAAAAATTCTCATAAAATGGCAAAACTCCCTTAAAAATTTCTCATCAGTATAACTTCTTTTATCCATAAAATGAAAACTCAACACAAAAAGTTTCCTTACTGAAATAAACTTTTCATGCAATTAAAACTTTAAAAAAAAACGGTTCACAGGAAAAAAATTGTTCAGGGAAATGAAAATCTCCTTATTATGATACAATTTTTTATTAGAAAACAGATTATTTCATTTCGTTTAGTAATCCTGTTGGTAAACTTCATAGTTAAATTGGTGGTCTAATGTTTTCAGGAAAACGTTTTCCAAACTCGCTCTATCGGAAAAACTTTATAACTGGCATATCACTGGTTGGGGAAATGCCGGAGAAAACTGTATTTGGTTTCAGTTTACGGCGACAGATGGCTAGATTTTCCACCGAGAGTGGTGCAACCTATCGGAGATTTCCTGAACTTGTGTCGTCTTATTGTCTTTTCTATAAGGTCTAAATATCAGTGTCAAGAATAATTTTGTAACTGTTATAATTACATATGTACATTAAATAATCAAGTAATAACACTGTATGAAAATTATAACGGCTTAAATGTTTTTTTGGAGTAATGAAACCAAAATTAATAAGGTTACAATTTAAGACAGAACCTCAATAATAAATCATATTAATATTTTGTTTAAAAACATAATTTAAAAATTATTCATATGAACCATGTAAACTTAATTTCTACATAAGCAAAAAAAAAATATTTTTAAATTAAATTCGAAACAGTGATTTCATTGTTTCCAAAACAGTTTATTTTTTTTCATTCAATGATGTTTAATGGCGCAACATTGTATTTTCTTTTCAAAATATATTCAATATATCATTAAACTTAGCTGATATGATGGGAAATATTATACCTACAATGTTTGTATTGGTTTGTTATGTAAGCTTAAAATAAAGCATTTCTTGGAAACACGAATGATGGTATTACATGATTTCTGGGAAACGAAATATTTGCTCTGATAAGTGTACATTTAATACAATATTGAGTGATACTCTGTGACATTGAATACAAATTTAATATTTCCAATTACGTTTACTCCTAAAATAAAATAAATATTGTTTTCGAATTCAATTTTAATTTTCATACAAAAAATAATGCAGTTTATTTTCTGGTCTCGAATTTGATTTGTAAAAAAAACCACTATCATTCACGTGGTTGATTTTAAATAAATTAGAGTTTATAAAATTGTAGCACTTGTGACCATAAAAAGAATATGATAATTCATCAAAAGCTAATGCCACTAAAAAGTTGTGAATATTCGTCACTTATTTTGTGACCTTAACATTAATAACAATTTTATTTATTACTTCCCAGTCACAATTAATAAATAATTTAAAAATTATGTATGTCCTATAACTCAAATTCGTTCTTGATTATGACGCGTTTCAGCAGTCTTGGACTGTCATTATCAGGTAATGATTATTATATAATATTATTATTAAACTTTTATATACTTGGTACAATAATCATTACCTTATGATAACAGCCAATTACTGCTGAAACACATCGTAATCGAGAAACAAATAAAGAATTTGAGACATACGACATACGACATACATAATTACTTATTAATTTATTTTGACATCTAAACGTAAAAATCTAAAAGCTTTGTTATTAAACTATATTTTGATGGAATTACTTGGCCTTTAAAAATCCTATTCAAATGAATTCTTAGTTTTAAAAACGCTGGAGTATAGTGGAAGACAGATTCTGGCTATTTCATATGTTTGATGATGGATATGATTATGGAAAGTTTTTGGTGATAAATTTAAATAATCTCAATTAGAAAGCTTCAATATAAGCGCAAAGAAATACAAAAATACAAGGAAATCATTATGTTTATCTAAATTTATTTATTGTATAAAATAAAAAAATAATTTATAATGGAAAATAAAATTCATTTCCTTTTGAAAGGAATTATTATATAGTTTAGCTGCACCTTTACCGGATTCACCTAGGTTTTAATAAAAGCTTCAATCATAAGTCTTGACAAATGAAAGTGGTTTTATTTTTTTGGCGCAGAATTCAGCTAAATATCATACATTGATATTGCAACAGAAAGAGACAAAGTCTGTCTCTCTCTTTGTGCCATGCCGGCACGCGATTGGCTGAGTGACTTCTATCTCTCTTCCACCAATGCGAATGTACATATAGATTGTTCTGGAAACATCTAGCAGGTGGTGGAATGTTGGCGAACATTGGAGTACATTCTAGAATGTTGGGTTATGGGTATATAAGTTGCTCAGTTCAAGCCCAGGGACAGTTCTGTATAGAAATTCAGTTGTGAATTTCCGTTACAACAAAGCGGTTATTATTGTGATTTCGATTGTTGTCATTTGAGTGATTGTTTTGACAAGTGTAATTGTGTAATAAAAAGTGTATACAAGTGTAATAAAAAAAGTGATTGTTAAGTGTGAAAGTGATTATTTATTTCTAAAAGAAATTAAAAGAACGAATAAACGCCATCTCAATACAGTTTTGAGACGTCACGTTACAATATTTACGCCAATTTTAAATATCTTACAATACTTTTGCAAACCCTAAAGACAAATGATAAAAAAATCAATAAAATAAAAATAAAATACCCCAAATGAATAATCGTATAGGGTAGATATCGTTTTAGACTTGTTGAAAAAAATATCACAAAAGAATAATAAGAAATGAAAATTATTTTTAAGCGAGTTTACCTTTATTTTTTCGCAGTTAACATTTAAAAAAAAATATTTATTTTAATTTGGAAAAACATTTGCAATTGAAAACTTATTAATGAAAAGTTTCACGAACTCTTTGGCAAAGGTTAAAGAAACAACAGCTTCAAGGTGATTGGAAGAAATATGCTTAGCTGTTAATAATTTCTCAAGGCAATGATAGGTTGAAAATTAAAAAAAAATGGATTGAAGTTAAATGGAATGGGAAGAATGCTGGCGAGCTTATAAAGGGAAGACCATAAAAAAATAAACTTTCATTGTTGTTTTAAGGAATTAATGGAAGCAATATCGATATTAATTTTTTTTGTATTTGTTTTTGTTATTTTTTTATGAAAATAAAAGATGATAATGGTTTCATTGCATTTATTATAAGATTTTAAAAGTTAACTTTAGTCTATTTTTGCTATTTACTATATGAAATAACTTTTTTTTAAAGATTTTGTTAAGAAATTGATTTCAGTGTCGGCTTAAAAAAATCGATTCTTCAAAAATGTTATTATTTTCATCTTTCTTTCGTGTAATGAATTTGATTTGCAAATTAAAAAAAACAGTGTGTGTACTTATGTACGCACGTGAGAAGTTACACTTCTTTGGTATAGTTGAAAATAGGTTTTTAATCCACTGCCGTAGCCTCTTCCGGTAGTGCCTGAACTGGCACACCAGTTATAAGGTTTGAGATTACTAAAATATGATACAATTTTAAACACAATTCACTTTTAATATCAAAATACATAATAAGAAAACGTATGTGTTGCGGCAAAGACAAAGAATATACAGTTTAAATCCACTTTAGTAGAATACAAATATAATAATTATTGCCTCAAATTTGAACAACCATGTCATTAGTTTCAACTGTCATTTCACTTTCATTCAATTGCTAGTTTTAGTCATTTGTCAGTTGTGCCAGTGTTGGGTTGTGAATATTTGACGGAATGTAACTGGGTTTCAAATAAAATAATAAATTGGCTATTTAAACATTAATACTATATGCTTACACGTTTGGTTACTTATACAAAATGTATATTACATATTATATGTATTAACCGTTTAACCGAATTAACAGATTGAGTCACATGCTCGAAAAATACTTATCGAAAACATTTACCATACAGAAGTAAATTGTTGGCATTAAATATAATGTATAGATATATATAAACAATCCCTAATAACGATGTCCTAAAAATTAAATCTATGCAATAGTGATTGTATATTTTATTTACCCATTCATATCTATATATTGAAACTAATTTTTAATTCAAATATAGAAAAATATATTGTAATGTAATGTATCAATCCAGTTTAATTCCATTGTTTTAAATATTACCTCGAATAACTTCAGAAAAATATCTTTCTTTTAAATGCATATTAATTCTCATAATAATAATAATAATAACAATAACAATAGGCAAACGTTAGTAATATGTATGCATATATTTCGGAAAAGGTATACAAATATTGTAAACACATACGTATGAGTGAAATACCATCATTGTTTAAAATTTGAACTGAATGATTGTTGTAATGGTTGCAACAGTCATTTTGATTTCATTTAATCAATTTCCAATTCTTAGCATTTGTCAATCGTGTAAGTATTGGGTGGCGGTGCCAAAGAAAAATTACACGGTACGTCGCAACTGACAATAGTCTGTCGTAAAGAGAAATATGATTTTATTATATACTTATTAGTTTATCAAGTAATAATTTTGTCATTTATATTACTAAATAATACATACGGATAGTTAACCTCAATTGTATTGGAGCACTTAAAAGGTTGATGAACACAGTTTTTTCACAAATATTTTCTAATATTAATTAGTATTGATTTAAATATTAAATTTAAATCACTTCTGATTATAATTCAGAGGCACATATAAAATTCGCACTTGTATAATGAAAACAAAATGAAAACAGGTGTTTTAAATGTAGAAACTCAAAGCATATGGATAAATATTATAAATATAAATACACAGTGAACAGAGGCGGCATGCGTGCCAACATGCGCCACTAACAGAGGTTCCATTTCTGTTTTGTTGGTAGCATTTTTTCCTCAACTTCATGAGCGATTTAGTGGGCAACTTCATTCTGTTAATTTTGTGTCACGGTGCGCGCGCATCGTAAAATTTCACTCTCATCAATTTTTCATAACGCGCCTAAAGAAGTATAACTTCAAAAATTATTTTTCCGGATTGTTTGCTCGATTTTATATTCTCTTCTCTGTAGAGCATGCATAATTATGATGTAACATTACACTATCAGGGTCAAGCTTTTCCCAGCGTCAGTCCAAATAAAGTGGTCCAAAAATAAATGAAATGGTTGCTCAACCATTTTTAAAAAAAAATATTTTTTTGTGTGCTATCACCCCAACATGTTGATAGTTCAAATTCATCATTATTTTAATTTTATTGTTTTTAGTTTTCCAGTGGTGGCCATATTAGTTTTACTAGGCGCAGACATTTTCGCACTTTTAAGGGTTTACGGAAACTTGATTATCTCAGGCCCTATTTGTCCTATTAAAATGAAACTAAAAGCAGTGGGTTCATGAAAATATAAACTATAAGGTTGTAACAAGACGTTTTAACCTAAGGGGTGAAATTTCAGCCTAAACTTTTAGCTCTCATTTCTAAAAACTCCCATTTTCGTTCTGTTACTAGGTGAAAAGGCGAGATCAAGTTTAATTGTGATAATACGTGGCCGTTAACAATTGAAATTTCCAATTTAATAATCCAAGCATCGTAAAGCAAGAAATATAAACATTAACAGCGTTTTCGAAGTCACAATTTTGAAAGGATAGTACAAAGTTGAGGATGTTTTGATTTCACGCATCCCAATGATTCTGAACGGCTTGTCGTTCGACTTTAATAAAAAAAAAATCTCGTTTTGGAAACAAATATTATTTTCGTTTTAATATCCGGCCATTTATACATCAAAGCTCTACGAAAGTTAATTTTTTAAACGGATATTTCTTGAAAAGAATTGTACCAATTGAAAATTAAAAATAGATATTAAACTAAGTTTTGGTACAGTTTTTTCTTTGAAAGTTAATCTTTTCAATTGAATTGTTTCAAAAATTGATAAATCTATACTTAATTTAAAAGTCAGTTCCTTGAAAGAAGTATGTCGTGCTTCAAAATTTAAATAATTTTATATGTTGTTATCAACCAAATTTATAAAGACGCTTTTATCTGAACTTTCATAGAAAAATTATACTTTATGGATTATTTAAGTTTTTGTTGCAGATTTATAAATCAAACGCATAAAAAACTAAAGTAAAATATAACAATGATAACGAAAAAAAAATTACTTTAATTCGATATGTCAATTTTTTTCTACTTTGAAACATCGCAAAGTTGAGAAATTAAAACAGAATCGTTGTGCTTCGACCACTGATTTGATACCCTTAGTCTTTTTTCTATTCTATTATTTTCTACATAAATATTGTTGCTATTGTTTGTAACAACATAACTTCCACCTTTTCGTTTATGTAAAATTCTCATATCTTCATTGTCACCAAAGTTTTGAACTTTTTCGCTCAAAAATCGCACACAAATTCCATTGGACGTTGAAAATAGCACTGGTGTTTTTAAACTTATTGGCACTAGGGTATCTTCAATTTTATTTGTATAAATTTTTCGATTTCTCAACTGCTTAAAAACTTTCACTTTATATGAGGATACGATGAAAAGCACAACACAACACAACAGTATAATTGAAAGCACTAATATAATAATTTCTTTGAACTTTAAGTGCATTATAATTCATTTTATTTCTCATATTTTATTGTGTACCAATCGAGTATAAGGTTCTTCCGATTTTGAAAACTATTTGTCCTTTAAAAAACTATTTGTATTGGATGCCATTACTGTTGAATACAGATGTACCGGTCTGCGGTTAATAACAGCTCCTGCATTATCACCACAACGAGGATATTAAATTTCATAAATCAATATGGTAGAATTTTCATCAATATTGACCGATTTCTCAAATTCAGAAAATGAAATAAGAAATGATAACAGAACCTTTAAGCTTATGAAAATTGATTAAAGATTATAATTAGTAGTGTAAGTCAGTGCAAAAAATTAGAACTCCAAATTAAGCAATATTTTAACACTGTCATCCTTTTTTAAGTAAAAAAATGTTAAATTATTATACTTTGGAGTACATCGACTTTTAACTCTAAATATTCTAAAAGTTATTTGTATTAAGTATATTAGCCCTAACCATAGTAATTTAGTAACACGTTTTTCTGAACAATTTGCTGACATATACAGAGCTTAGATGGCCTTTAAAAATAAAGAGTGATTATACTTTTATTGCAAATTACAATCAAAAATAAATATTTAAAAATATCAAAGAAAAACTCAAGTTGTTCAACATTCCATTAACAAACAATTAATGGAACTTTTGTTTGGAAAATGATTGGTGTTATTACTGCACGTACTTCATAATGTGATTGATGTCTTGGAAAGCATTTAATCCGCTTTCAGTAATGTTCATCAGAAATTTTAATTTTAAAAGGTGTTTTATTTTTCTTTGAAAAAAAGACAAAAACCCTACAACCTTTTTGCTTTATGAATTCATTTTTATTGTTTTATTTTTAATAAAAAATAACAAGGCTTGTTAAATTTTAGTACTTGGAATGAGGTCAGAATATTTTTTCATGGAGACAACATAAAGAAAAACGGTTAGTTTGTGAATAAAAAAAAAAGAGGAGAACAGTTGCCAGTAATCGTAAAGCCAGTTTTAAAATGGTAGTGCATTTGTTGATATGTATTTTTTCTGTTAACTTCGAAAGCTTATACTTTTTAAGTGACATCCTGTCAATTTTACGTAAAAGTAATTTCCTCAGTAGATGTTCGCATCAAAAACATGTAGTTTGAAAAAAAAAATGTTTCCTGATGAAATTCATATGTCGGAAGTAGAATGAACTAAGTCTTTTTAAGAGAATTATAAACTTTTGCATGCAATAACGTTTACATCAAAAATTCTGTTCAAATTCAAGAAAATATTTATTGTTACACAAAAACCTTTAAATACGACAAAAATGAATGAATATGAAATAAAAAAAATCATATTGAGATGTGGAGTTGTTTTAAAATAATAGGTAATAATAAGAAAGATCTGGATTTACCCATCTCAAAAGTAATTGCTGAATTAAATATGTAGAAGCAATACAATTTGAGCTTTTATGATTTGAAATTTTTTTTATTAATTTTAGTGTAGGGACTTTGTTATTAACAAATAAAAATTTTTGCAAAACAAGTTATACTTCTTAAGTGGCGTTATGAAAAAAAACATGAGACTGGACTTAATTTTTATTTCTAATATTTTTTGTTATAAATCAAATTAGAATAAAAATTAATTTCAATGTGTTTGTTTTGTTATATATTTTATTGTTATGTGTTCGCATTCTGTCTTTGCCACCCTAACTACATTAAAAGTAAAAAAACGGTGTTTAAAATTGTATCATATTTTAGTTATCACAAACTACTTAACATATAAGGGGCCGTTCATAAAATACGTTCGCATACAAGGGGGGAGGGGTCTTGCTGAGTGTGACAAGATGTGTCAAGGGGGGGGGGGGTCTTCGGTAACGTGACGTTTGCTGTCCGTCAAAAAATTTTAAACTAATATTTCTTTCGACTATTTTTCTTTTCCAATTTTTATCAATATAAATATAAATATAAGTCAATATAAATATTTTCAATTCTCAAAATTTGTGCACTTTTAATTGTAATTTATCATATTGTAACAGAAAGGGACAAAGTCTGTCTCTCTCATTATGCCATGCCGGCACGCGATTGGCTGAGTGACTTCTATCTCTCTTCCACCAATGCGAATGTACATATATATTGTTCTGGAAACATCTAGTAGGTGGTGGAACGTTGGCGAACATTGCAGTACATTCTAGAATGTACTTGTTGGTTATGGGTATATAAGTCGCTCAGCTCAAGCCCAGGGAGAATTCTGTATCAGAGTTCTGTATAGAAATTTAGTTGTGAATTTCCGTTACGACAAAGCGTTTATTAGTGTGATTTGAATTAAAAGTGATTATTGTCATTTAAGTGATTATTTTGATAAGTGTAATTGTGTAATGAAAAGTGTATACAAGTGTAATAAAAAAAGTGATTGTTAAGTGTGAAAGTGATTATTTATTTCCAAAAGAAATTAAAAGATCGAATAAACGCCATCTCAATACAGTTTTGAGACGTTACGTTACAATATTCAGGGGGGGGGTCTTATTTTTGTGATGAAATATTTCTAGGGGGGTCACAGAAAGTGTGACACAACGTGACAATGGGGGGAGGGGTCAGAAAAAGTTTATTTCAGCGTGCCGTATTTTATGAACGGCCCCTAACGAAAGTACCATTTCAAGCACTACCGGAATATGCTATGGCAGTGGATTAAAAGCGATTTTTAAATTACGACAAACAAGTATAACTTTTCACGCGCATACATTAGTAAACATAACGTTTTTTTATTATTCCTTCATATTAGGTTCACCTGAAAGCAAAATTTGTTCTAATCAATGCTGATTAACATATGCAAAATCTCAAATTTTAAGAATCATTCACAAAAAGACCTATCAGAAAATGATAACCATGATATTACTTAAAAGATGAATCTAACAATCTCATTTTTTGATGTTAATTTTATGATTTTTTTTAAGTTAAAAATAGAACAAAAATAATAACATTTTCATGAAGAATAGCTGTTGATTTATTGCAGATATGTTTCTGGGAGCCATAAAATATAAGGCGTTATAAATTTTAACCAATCAATTATCAACAACTTGTTGATTCAGTTCACCACTATGTACTTGAAAAATTGAAAAAAATCAATATGCTTCATATCATAATAAGCTTATATGTTAAATGATTCCTCTTCAATCCAAATAGCTAACGTAACTTTAGATAAAGTCCTCTACCGATTGACTTTCTGCGTTTGAATTTACTTTCTATAAGTAATTGCAGAAGTTTCAAATTTTTTCCTCCTCGTTTTGTGCAATTAGGAGCCTTCATATTTATTTTTCTTTGGACCTATGAAACTCATAGTATACGGCAATAATTATAGATTTCAAAGACATGGCTTTTCTGTTCTGTGGATATATTGAGAATTCAAATCTCACATCCGTACGGAAGAACCAAGAAAATTTTACAAATGATAATTAGTTCCCGGAACGTAAGATTGGATTAGACTTTACGCGGAATCGTACGAAGCTTATTGGACTGTAAATATTCCATGTAAAGTTACTGATGTTTAATTAATATATATACAGTCTTCACTCGCTTGATGTTTATTTATTTTTTATAATTTTACTTTTGAACTAATAAAATAAAAACATTTTAATTTTACTTCCCACACTAAATTAATTTAAAAGTGGAACCAAACTCTAATTTTAGTTTTTTTTTTTTTTGTAATCTACGACCAAAAAATCAATGGTATTTTTTTCGCTCTTGCGGTTTTAAGCTATGCGGTTAATTGGTTCGAAAAGTTTTTCTTTCGTTATCAGAATAGTAATTATTTTGCCTTTTCTCACGAAAGTTTGTAAAAGCAAAGTTGATTATAACATTATAGTTATTTTGTTGACCTTACTCTCCAATTTAAACAATGATGGAGTGATAGGTTAGACTTTTTTGGCAAGGCTTTATTTCAATGAAATTTATTCCAAACACATGGATTAAGTTTGTGCCAATAAACTTATAAAGCTATTTTTATAACGCTAAGGTGATTCGTTTTAACGATTCTTTAGTTAATTTCTTTTGATTTTGGTAAGGTCCGAAAATTGTAGACGTAATTTATTTGATAAATTTTAAATAAGCTTTGCTTAAATATACCTGTTTTATTAACAGACTAATTTTTTCTTCTTTCTTCTTTTTTGATGTTGAAAGTATGTCAATAACATTACAAAATGGTTTATAAAGAACACTTTTTTCCGCGGTATTCTTCTTATACACATAAATATATTATTCTATGTTAATAGAACACAACAGTTTCCGTGATATTAGACGACATTTTTTGTGTGGCTAATTTATTATGGCTAAGAAAGCTTCGTAGTCCCAATATTTATACATTAAAATACCTTTTGAAAATAATTCACAAACAATTTAATGAACAAAAGTCATACAAGCATATTTTTTATTGATGTAAAGATAAAAAACAAAGATCGGAATATTCAGTTTCATGGTATTTATAAGACCAAAAAAAAAACATTTCTAAGCAATGACCTTAAAAAAAACTCATTTTCAAGAAAAGTTTTATACTAACTAAAACTTAACTTAATGTAGAGGAAGATAACCACCGAAAAAAACACATATTGGAGTTATAAAATAACTTGTATTTCAGAACTTTACAAAATTTAATTTGTAGGTATTAAAGTAACAAAAGTTTTAGCTTTATAAATGGAAATAATCCCTTTTAATTAATTAACTAATCTATTTTTTTTAAATCGTTTGTTCTAACTGACTGGTTTATGGAGCAACATACAGCCCAAGCCACTAATCGTAGAGACGTAAAATTTAGTGGGTGAAGTCCAGGATATAGTCGTTTGATAAGACTTTTTGAAAATTCCACCCCTAAAATGGTGAAAAGGGATGACAATTGTGTTTATAATTGCATCGTATCTTACTTTTCACAAACCATTTACAACTGGTGTCCCAGTTCAGGCATTACCGGAAAAAGTTACGGCAGTGGATTGAAAGTATCTTTGCAATTATCCCAAAGAAGTATTACTGCGCACGTGCGTATATGGGTACAAACACCGTTTTTTTATAATATGTCACGTGATTAACTATTAAAACTTTCGATACAATTTTGAAACACCAAGCATTATAACCACTGATTTTTTTTTTTATTTTTATACAAAAAAACCAGGAAAATTCAAATATTAAATTACAATCACCAAACGTTTTAAAGTCTATTTTTTACGAACCAATGATTATAGACCTAAATTATGCCTGCAATTATAGACTCTGGTGCAGCAGGGGCTAACATTATGACAAATATCCGTTGAAAAAAAAAAATCTCCCAAACTTACTTTTTCCTGACATTTTGAACAGTTTGAATATTAATTTATGTTCTCTGTACACTAATGGTTTAATGCACTAATTGAATTGTGATCATGCTTATTTTTATACGTGTACGTGGAATCAGAGCTAATTACAAATAAATACTCTAAAGCAGCAGTTCCTAACCTTTTTCAGCCGCGGACCCCCAAAGAAATCAAGCATAATGCCAAGGACCCCTGAGTGAAAAAAGGTGCAATTTTCGGACATTATTATATTTTAGTTATAATAATTAAATTGTGAACAATAAGGACGAAACTTCTTGTGAAATATTATTTATTTTATCGCTGACGTTTCGTCAGTCATTCTTGACTTCTTCAGGGCTCTATAATGAAAATACATAACATTTAAAACATTTTTAAATGTTATGTACTTTCATTATAGAGCCCTGACAAAGAGCCCTGAAAAAGTCAAGAATGACTGACGAAATGTTGGCGATAAAATAAATAATATTTTACAAGAAGTTTCGTCCTTATTGTCCACAATTTAATTATTATATTTAAAAAGACAAGAACTTAAACAACATGGATTATATTTTAGTATTCCTTCATAATATTAAAAAACAAACTTTTTCAAATGGGACCGCGGACCCCCAGGGGTCCGCGGACCACAGGTTAGGAAACAATGCTCTAACAGATAAATCAGTGAAAGAAAGAGTTACAAATAAGCATCAAATTTTTCGGCTCCCACAAATTGATAATCTATAAATTTGAAATAAACGTATTCTCAGTTCAGTACATTAGTGATACAAACATCTCCTAATATCCGGAAAAAAATACTTGCCAGTAATTTAATGAACCTAAATTAGTGACCCCTACCGACAGAAAGTTATTGATATTAGAATGATTTTATGACATTACATTTTGAAGCTTTCATTCATTAATAATAATCATTCAAAATATGACATTAAACTTTTATAACACAAACTTTATATGTTAAATTAAAGTAATGTTTGAGTTATTTATTACTATCGCTTAAAGTTTTCATAACAATAATTATGATTGCTTTGCTTTCATGTGTAAGTATTGATTTTTTAATAATATACATATAAAAAAGGGAAACAACGTGAGCTTTTTGATTCCTTTGAAAGTTATAGGAATTCGTTCTTAGTTAAAAAAAAAGTAAATAAAATTTCTTAATTTTTAATGTACTATAGCTTAGATAAATTAAATTTATTAAACATGTTGGTTCTACGTTGACTAAATGAATTCATATTAAATTTCAGTCATGAAAATAATTCTTTTTTAAGTTTTCATTCTGTTATCATTCCTTTTCGTACGTATTTGTTTAATTTTTAAAGACTACTTGTGATATTTTAAAATATTTTTGAATACACAATAAATGTTTTATAAAAACATTTCACAATGAAATTCTTTACATATTTATAATATATCGTTTTGCTTTGAGCTTTGAAAATCGATTCAAGTAACATTAATTTTACAAAACAAATCAATAAATATTTATACAAAAGGAAGAAATTACGTTCGTATTTTCACTGCATTTGACTTATTCAATAAATCTGTATCACAAGTTTTAAACGAAATAATTTTTAATTATATCTCCGACACTTGTGAACAATCACAAATAGAGTAAAATATTTAAACACAATTGAATTGTATTTTTGTACTATGCATGTGGACATGAAGCACTAGCCTACAAAAGCCGGGGGTAGTGCTACGATCGTCATTGTTACAGCAACCACGCTTACCGTGCCACTAAAACTGAATGTTTTAAACTATATACATATACTCGACAAAATGGGTGAGTCAATAAAAGAAGGATAAGCATTTCGTAGAAAACTGAGGCCGAAGTGAGCTCGAAATTAAACCTATATCACGTGGTCGTGAAGGAGAAATCAACCACCAACATGCCACACCATCGACAATTCAAAAGGAAAACATTCCGAATCACAACGGTATTATATAAGTTACATTTTACATATTGAAATTGAAATGAGCTGGGAAATTTAATGTCTTCAACTCGTACTTTTCGTGTCTTTAATGCATATGTACTTCCTTTATGTTTACATAAGTATTCATAATCATATTTCATTAACTAGCTGATGCCCGCAACTTCATCTGCGTGACGTCTATGATGGTATTATTTTCTTTTCAAAGGGTCTAGTAGGATCCACATGGCGAGTTGGCCACCAAATAGGAACCTATGTCGAAACTTATGTTAAAATATCGGCTTGGTATGCAAACACATTTGGGCTTTGACCTTGAGATATGGGCAAAAATGTCCCCCCGCACGGCTATTTTTCAAAGTTATATATCCCAAAAACTAATTCAGTTAGAGAAGTGAAACCAACGTGAGGCTGTAGATTATTTTACAGAGTATATCATATATTTTTTTTGAAATTTTTAAGAAAAAAAATTATACAAAAAAATCCAAAAAACAAATGAAATTATTATTTTTATGTGTCCTCTGAAAATGACAATCACGAAAAAAATTTATTGTATGTTTCTATATGACCACTATAACTTATGAAAATTGCGTGAAAAAATAGTTGGTTCAACATCTTGAAAAAAAATGAAATGTGATTTACGCCTAATAGTATACCTCGGTTCTATTTTTTTTTCGAAGTGTTGCACTAACTTTTTTTTTCACAAAACTTCAATAAAAACTAGGCCACAAATTATAACAGTGACGATAATTTTTTTTATTCTCATTTTAATAAAAATTGAACACTTGTTGTTTTGTTTTCTTTTGGGATCAATTATTTTGATCTGAAAGTAATCATCTTAAGAGTAAATATAAAAAAACAAAAAAAAAAAACTAATAAATTTTTTTTTATGTTTCCTAAGACTTACAATTATGAAAAAAATATATGTTTTGCTCCTATAAATGGCCTATTTTTTTTTGGAAGCTTCGTGAAAAAAAAGTTGGTGAAACGCTTCGAAAAAAAAAATTTTTTTTCGTGATTGTCATTTTCAAAGAACACATAAAAAAATTATTTCATTTTTTTTTGGATTTTTATGATATACTCTGTAAAATAGTCTAAAGCCTCGCGTTGGTTTCAGTACTCTAGCTTAATTAGTTTTTGAGATATATATATATATAACTTTGAAAAATAACCATGCGAGGGGACATTTATGCCCATATCTCAAAGTCAAAGAGGAATTTGGTCGCGAAAAGTATATGAAATGTGTTTGTATATCAAGCCGTTATTTTCGACATAGTTTCGACATAGGTTCCTATTTGGGGGCCAACTCGCCATGTGGATCCTGCTTGACCCTTTGCATACAGTTAATTTAAACGCCTTTAATAAAACACACTTTATCAAATGTTGATTTTTTTTTCAAAAGGCATTGTTAATTTTTTACAGTAATCTTTTCAAAGTATAGGACGTCAAATTTTTATATTTATATGGTACTAAAGTATATATTAATTACAATTTTTGCAATATACATTGTGACTTATGTAGGTTATAATGTTTTGTTTTTTTATTTAAAGAAAAAGGTTTGAGTCATAGATGGACCAATAACAAACCAATTGAACAATGGAATTATAACATTGTTAAAAAACATTTTAGTGTAGAAATATGAAGTTGTTTTACCGCGTCACTACTGTCTTTTCTCAGACATCCGTTTACCTAACAGATGGAAGAAGGCAATAAATCTAGGATTCGTTTCTGTCTTCTAGCTTATGAAAATTTTCAATTTATGTTTTAAGGCTTTGTGTGCTGTTTTTTTATTATTTCTTGTTCTCGATAGATAAATCTATGTATCCTGAAGTAAATTCAAGCAGAAACTCGATTTTTGATTTTTTAGCGTTTATTTCCTTCTTCCAACTACCGATTCATTTCGCTTTTAAATTTTAAATTTGCGATTCGGTTAGCTCAGGACTTTTTTAAAAATTAATTCTAATTAAACTGTACAAATAAAACTTAATTCAAATTTTGTTTAAGAGTAAATTAAAAGTTTTCTAATTATCACTTTTACTGAGTGTGTTTTCGTTAATTGATATTAAATATTAGTTACTTAGACAAAAAATTTAATGAAAATATCTTCAGGAAAAAAAAACAAAACCATTGAAAGATACATCACCAGCTAAGTTCGTTAATATCTTTAGTTTTTTATTGCAGTTTTAATATATTTAAGCGGAAGACCACTAAAGCTATATAACAGAAAAATAGCCAAATTCCTTCTCTACAAGAAGGACATACATATTACTTCATCAAAGATCAGTGTTCTGGATTTTCAAATTCTTTGGAAAGGTCTTCATTCAAACCTGTGTACAATTCGATCCTAATTCTTATAACTATCTCCAAATTCCAGAGAACCAAGTAGAATTTGTAACTCCGTCCTAATTGAAACAACAAATCAAGGCTCTAAAATCTAAAAAATATCCTGGCTCTGATCAAATCACTAATTCAATGCTACAAAACTGCCCAAACAAAATAATATCCCTTCTTACATTTATCTTTAATCTCTGCTTAAACACAGGACACTTTCCTTCCACCTGGAAAAAAGTTCACATAGTTGTTGTCCACGAAAATTCAAAACCCAAAAATAAAATCACAAGCTACCGGCCTATCAGCCTGCTTAGCACATTGTAGACGCTATTTGAAAGAATCATCAAGCAATGACTTTACACTTGAATAGAATTCAACTAAATGCTACCCAATACACAATTTGGATTTAGGCCTCACCATTCCACTTCGCAACAAATTTTAAAACCCGTGGAAATATTCGAAAGGATATTTTAAGAAATAAAAAAATAACTCAGTAGGTTTGTTCTTGGATGCGACGCAAGCGTTCGATCGAGTTTGGCATCAAGGACTACTCACAAAGCTTCAGAACTTCCATATCCCTGAATATCTATACAACATAATTTCTTCGTTTTTGAGCAGCCCCTGCTTCCGAATAAAAATGGAAGATCAGTTATCAGAGGAAAAACCTATCCACTCGGGGGTATCTCAGGAATCAGTATTGGGTTCAATCCTTTTCAATCTCAACGTTGCGGACTTTCCATCGCTAGACCACTGTATAACCTCAATGTACGCGGACGACATTGCCATCATCAACCTGGACAAAGATCTTCAAAGGGCCGTTCAGAGAACCCAGCAGTCTATCAACCACCTATCTTCCTGGTTCAGTAGATGGAAAATTCTTATAAATCCATCTTAAAGCGTCGCCAAAATTTTCTCTCTAACACGTTTCTCCAACCAACTGGAGCCTATCGTGCTGGATTACATGGAAATTCCGTGGAGTGAGAAAAAAACACCTGTTAAATATCTGGGCATACTTTTGGACTCGAAATTGACCTGGCAAAGCCATATTTCAAGTAAAATCAGAGAAGCCAACAATCGACTCATCCAACTATACCCACTTATCAACAGAAGGTCTCGTCTAAGAATGGAATTTCCAATGATGATATATAAATCAGTCATTAGACCACTTCTCACATATTTTTGCGCAGTCTGACTTCCATCCTCAAAGAAAAATCACAATGACCTACAGGTGTTCCAAAAAAGAGTTTTGAGAATCATCACTAAATCTCCATGGTATGTGAAAAACAACCAAATTTATCACGAAATAAATGTCTCATACATAAAAAAAATCTAATCCAACTCACATGGAATTTCTTCGACTGCCTAGAAAATTGTCCTAGTGTAGTAGAACTAGGCTTAGGGGAAACCATAAATCAAAGAAGACTGAAGTGGAAATTTCCTCAAGAGCTCCAAGAAATATCAGTTGCTTGACCACAAGGCCAAGAACAATTAACAAAAAAAAAGACAGAGGAATAAAGTTCGACTCCTCCAGCAACTTAAACGCCACTAAAGCTCAACTGCCTGCCATCACCACCATGATATAGCGACACATCGCTGAACTGGTGCAAATTACAGATTAGTTCACAAAAAAAAATATATTTAAACATTGAGTTTGTGTAAGCGTTATACATTTTACCAACTTCCAGATATGCAAACGACATAATATATCTTATTCCATCAATTGTAGAAGAGTTTCAAATGCTTTTGGATTAAATGAACTTCGCATGTTATAACTACGGTATCAAAATGAATAAAAAGAAGACCAAGTTCATAGAGATATCCAAGCGAGACCGTACTCGGGTGCGTCTAAACCTTTATCGAGAGTTAGGAAAAAGAGGAGAACTCTCTAAATATTTCCAATATGTTGTCCATGACAAGTGGGGAATGGATCAAGAAATATACAAGCGAGAGGAATCTTCACAAAGATGAGAAAAATCTTTGATGATCGAGCTTTATCCTTTGAATTGCAAATAAAAATAAACAAGTGCTATGTGTTTCCTATTGTCATATATGCAATGGAAGGAAGAACATAAAATGAAAATAAATCATCCAATCATAAAGATTGCTTCAGAAGGCTTCACGTGATAAATAAAAACGTACCAACTAGACGAAACACCAAATTTTTGAAATGAAAACTTTTTTAGCATCGTTGTGACTTGAAATTTTATGAAACCGAAACGAAAAGCGGCATCAAAAAGAGAAACATATTCATAAATCTATAAGATTTAACATGAGAGAGAATGAGGTAGGAAACATTAGTATTTCTTATGGTTGTGCACGCCTGCGTATTACGCTACTTGAGAATGGTTTTCACAGCGACCAATAACAACCGTGTTAAATTGCTTATTTTATTTGTGAGCATAAACATTTCATTATTTTAATAAAATTAATTTTCAAGTTTGCCATAAATGAATACGGATTATTGCCATGATTATGAAAAAAAAGTAAAGAAAACAAGGCTAAAAAGACGTCAAAAGGTTCAACAGAACGTGTTCGTGAATTTCGGACACGCCGAAAAGCATTATTAAATAAGAAAAATAAAAATTCTTCTACGTTTAATAATGATTCGACTGTGCAAAATAGTGAAAATAATGTTAGTAAGTACTTAAATATTTTCTAATCGCATATTTCGTCCTTAATCACGAAATTTCAATAAAATAAAACCTAATTAAAAATTAATTTTGATATCACATAATATTACGAACTTTTTCAGGTGCTACTCAACTGAATGTACAGCCGATTCTTTAGGTACTCACAATTTCGTCGAAATAAAGTTGCTCATGAAGAATTTCGTTAAAATTGTTTTAACAATATGTTCGGTCATAATATGTGCTCCTTTTGTAAACGATTGTGATTCCAACGAAATTTAAAACCACAATGCCCTGAAGATCTTTTATGGATAATAATAAAAAAATCTAATTCAAATGATAATATTTTACTGTGCTGCACATATTTTCAAGCAATCGAGAAAAATGTAAATCCAACTATATCCAATTACAATAGTTTCAAATATTAAACGATATCTGCATCTTTACCACCACTGGATTTATTTCATACCACCATTATCATAAGCTCTCGTATCATTTATCGAAAATGCAAATTTGGATTCAGAATAAATGTATGTACTATATATGTTAATAAATCGTAAAATAAACCCTACAATTATCCTACTTATAAAATCTTACATTCGTCTCAATATCTTGAAGTTAATATTTTTTTAAGGTTTCACTTCTACCGCGTGTGAACTGCACACATGTGTTCTTTTTTATAATTTTTTAAAAAAGATAAAGTAACTGTACTTTGGCTACTTCATACGTAGCAACGTTCATACGTTGATTATTATTATTCTTCATACGTTCTTTAATAAGGGTCGAATTGAAGAAAGGTGAGCTTTAAGAAGAAGGAGAATATCCTAATGGGACAACCTTTGTTAATGGTTGGGTAAAAACACGAGAAAGCTCTTCCGTGAGGCGATATCTAATATTAAACTAACCACGACGATCACCAATCTTCAGCGTTTAAAAAGCACCAAAAGAACAAAAAATATTACTCTTAATTATAAATCTCAGCAACCACGATTACTCCCTCTTTACCAAGTCACTACCAAGTCACCAAATACGTTAATCTTCAAAAATTCAAAACAAAAATTTTCGTTGAACTTAAAACATTAAAGTTTTGTATTATTCATTTGCATTAAGCCCTTGTCTTTTTAAATATATTAATTAAATTGTGGGCAATAAGGGCGTAGCTTCTTGTGGAACATTATTTATCTTATTGCCAACGTTTCGTCGGTTATTTCTGACTTCTTCAGGGCTCTATAATGAAAATACATACCATTTAAAAAATAGCGACACATTATTGTCAAAATTATAAATAAATAAATTGCAATTCACAAGTTTTAGTCGATAAGAATCTTAGTTAATTAATGTGAAATCTAACCAAAAAATAATTAAATTTCAATAATTTCGATAATATCGACTAAAACTTATGAATTGTAATTTATTTATTTATAATTTTGACAATAATGTGCCGCTATTTTTTAAATGTTATGTATTTTCTTTATAGAGCCCTGAAGAAGTCAGAAATAACTGACGAAACGTTGGCGATAAAATAAATAATATTCCACAAGAAGCTTCGTCCTTATTGCCCACAATTTAATTATTATGTTTTGCACTGTGTCCTTGGTACAAATCAGTTAATAATAATTAATTTAAAAAGTTGCCAACAAAATTAAATTCGATTTTTAAAGGATATCATGAAAAATTAAAAAGAGACTCATTAAATATGCTGAACCATGTACATTTTTATATAGATTCTTGAATGATTGTGTCATTAAAAAATAAAATAAAAAAATTAAACGCCTCTAATTACTTACCATATTTGAATAAAAAAGAAAATATTTTAAAGGTTTTTTAAGAGATAAACTTTTGAGCCAGCGATCTTAAAACGCTTAAAAAATTAATCAATGCAGTGGCTTTGAATAAATAGTCTCAATCGACTTTTTAGCAAAATACGTTAAGTAAAAACTCTGAAATTCTATAACAACTCGATTGCTTTGTAGTCTTACCGGAAAAAAATAGTCAAGGCGTAATCAATGCTGTTTTATTACAGCATAAAACGGCTTTTTTCACACAAAAAAATCACATGATTTTTTTTCTTGTATTGGTGAGACGTGGAAACACGTCTACGACCAATGAATCGAGCTTACTTGAGGATTTCGACAATTACTGTTTGATAAAAACAAGTGTAATATTTCGTCGTTACGAAAAGGTTTTAAAGGTTTATTTATAACATCTAGACGTGTCTCGACATTGCAAGATTCTTTGAAAACGAATTGCGGAACATCCAAGTAGGAAGTTTATGTCTGTCTGTTGTATCTTTTTAAAAATTTTGCAACGCAAAACTTTCTGCTTGCATTTTGCATTGAATAAATAAATTTCTTTTCTATCAAACATGAATCAGAATGAGCAGTAAGTTTTAATCAGCGGAAATACAATAAAAAAGGGATAAAATTTGTTTATTTTTACCTGCGGTTTCTCTAAATCTCCGCTCTTTATTATAATAATGAGATTTGCTTCGTGATAATCAATGATAACACATTTATATATCGTTGGCTTTGAGTGTAAAATTGCTTTTTACACTTTATGCCTGCAGTTGTTTTTCTGATATCATTAGAAAGAAGAAAAAAACCTTACATGTACGACGATAAACAACTAAGTTGACATAAAAATACAAAATATGTTTTTTAACAAAACGTAGACCTGCTATCTTTTTTCAATTAAAATCTTAAAAGGAATAGCTGCTCTCTTCTTGTGAGTGCTATATGTGATCCTTCCATATATTTAATTATTTAAATAAGTAACAGAGTCTTAATTGTAACAAAAATAAAATTAAAACAATCAAAATTTAGAATGAACAAAAATTGAAATTATTTATTTTGGTGAATAGAGCTTAAATGGATTCGACAATGCCAATTTTGATTCTGTCTATTACAGCAATAGTTGCACATTTCTTATAAATAAGCTATTATATCAGTAAACATGTCTATACAAAAACTTCTCCTTTAATATTCGATGATAAAGAAGTACAAACTTGAAGCTTGGTTCTATACGATACAGATACAGATGGTGATATATTTGAAGAATTACCAACAAATTTTACAAATCGAAAAAAGCGAGTGATAGTATAGAAATTTAAGTGGTTTGCATTAAAAAGAAATAAAGCAGCAAGAGACAACGTATTATGGACGGAAAAAAGAAGATGATGCCTGGAATTAAGAAAATCTTCAGCAGCCCTGTGTTATAAAAATCCAGGTGCAAACTTAGGATTATAAAATATTTGAAATGTACTTTTGTTAATGCAGACATACAACGAAAGATTTTTCAAGATTAATGGAAACTGATATATGGACAAAAAAAATTTTTTGTCCAAAATTTGGCTACCTGTTTACCAATTAAAAGAAATACTACACCGCAAAGTGAATCAAGAAGGGCTCAAATTCTTTATTGCTAGTTAAAACTTAATGATTCACTGACAACAATATGAACGAGTATGCTTTTACATACTATAGGAATCGGTCGATAGATCATTCTCAATTGGAACGTCTTGAAATTCGCAAAAAAGCAACCGAATCAAATCATTCAAAGCCTTTTGAAAAAGAGCGTAAAGAGCTTTATTGGATTCTTCGATTACGTATCGATGATAGAATTTGTTTTATTTATGTTTTATATGATTGTAATTGTGTTCTTTCAGGCTCATATTTCTTTCAAAATCATTAAAAATGGCAACATTATATTCCCTATTCTTTTTTTAATTTTATTCGCTAATAAATTGGCCCATAACAAATAGGGTCTAGCGGGATCCACATAGCGAGTTGGCCCACAAATAGGAACCTATATCGAAACCTATGTTAAAATATCGGCTTCATAAACAAACACATTTTATATACTTCTCGCAACCAAATCCCTCTTTGACCTTGAGATAAGGGCAAAAATGTCCGCCCACATGACTATTTTTCAAAGTAATATATCTCAAAAACTAATTAAGCTAGAGAAGTGAAACTAACGCGAGGCTGTAGATTATTTTACAGAGTATATCATATATCCTTTTGAAATTTTTAAGAAAAAAGATTATACAAAAAAAATCCAAAAAACAAATGAAATATTTTTTTTATGTGTCCTCTGAAAATGACAATCACGAAAAAAATATATTTTATGCTTCTACATGAGCACTATTAATCATAAAAATTGCGTGCAAAAATAGTTGGTGCAACACCTTGAAAAAAAATGAAATGTGATTTACGCTTACTAAAGTACCTCGGTTTTATTTTTTTTCGAAGTGTTCCAACAATTTTTTTTTTACAAAACTGCAATAAAAATAAGTCATATAAAAGAGCAAAACATATATTTTTTTCATAATTGTAAATCTAAGGAAATATAAAAAAAAAATTTTGTATTATTTTTTTTTGTTTTTATATATTTACTCAGACGATAATTACTTTCAAGAGTTGAAATAATTATCCCAAAAGAAAAGTAAAAAAAATATCGTCACTGTTATAATTTATTACAACTGGAATATTATAAACCTAAAAAAATTTAGTAAGTATCTCGTAAGACGCAGAATTCTGGATGATTATCGTTCATATGAAAAATAACAAATAAAAGCTGTTGTATTAGAACAATATCTCACTGTAAAGTTTCTATTGGAGAATCACATGAATAACGGAAAATACTGTTGCAATCTTTACCATGCGAAATATAATCATTGTTAATATGACCGTCTTTGCTATTTATACATATGTCTTGATTTTACTTCTATCCTAATGATATTAGGTGTTTATTTTACACATTATTTTAAAATATTGTTTGAAAGATCATTTATTCGCCCACTTTAAGTAGAATCTGTAAAAATTTTTGTGTGAGCCAGTGAATAATAACCTTAGCTAAACAAAGAAAACCAAGTAATTCAGATGCCGTCAATATGTACCCAGAATCAATTGGAGACGCATAATATTCCAGTTGTAATAAATTATAACAGTGATGATAATTTTTTTTTATTCTTATTTTAATAAAAATTGAACACTAGTTGTTTTTTTTTCTTTTCGGATCAATTATTTGGATCTTGAAAGTAATCATTTTGAGAGTAAATATAGAAAAACAAAAGAAACTAATAATTTTTTTTTATGTTTCCTTAGACTTACAATTATGAAAATAATATATGTTTTGCTGCTATATGTGGCCTATTTTTTAATGAAGTTTTGTGAAAAAAAAGTTGGTGAAACACTTCGAAAATAAATAAAACCGAGGAATATTAGTAGGCGTAAATCACATTTCATTTTTTTTCAAGGTGTTGCACCAACTATTTTTTCACGAAATTTTTATGAGTCATAAGTCAGTGCTCATATAGAAGCATAAAATATATTTTTTTCGTGATTGTCATTTTCAGAAAACACATAAAAAAATATTTCATTTATTTTTTAGATTTTTTTTGTATAATTTTTTTTTCTAAATATTTCAAAAAAATGTAAAATCTCTGTAAAATCATCTAAAGCCTCGCGTTGGTTTCACTTCTCTAGCTTAATTAGTTTTTGAGATATATAACTTTGAAAAATAGCCATGCGGGAGGACATTTTTGTCCATATGTGAAGGTCAAAGAGGAATTTGGTCGCGAAAAGTATATAAAATGTTTTTGTATATCAAGACCCTTTTGTTGGTTATTCATTCAAAAGCTAATTAATAGAAGGTAACTAAATATTTCCGAGCGGAAGTTAGTCTAGTAAGACCTGGACCATTCAATCTTCAAACGGTAACTAATTTCTTTGTTTAGAATCTTCAATTTTTTGCAGTGTTATTGTCTCCTGTACTATTTAGTCTGATGAAGATAGCAGGTTAACACTCTAACCCGACCCAATATAAAGGAACACAAAACATTTATGATTTAAAAGAATATATTTAATTAAATAGAAAATTATAATCCATTTTTAAGTTTAATTTCGCACTGAATTTATTTTACTTAAACTTGTAGCATCTTAATTAACAATTAAGATTTAACTTTTTAATATTATAGAAAAAAAAATCCTTTTACCCAAATTCTGTTTCCTCGAAATTTTGTTTTGACATAGAAAATGTAAACCAATTCAATTTGCACTGTTTATGAAACATTTTTATAAAAGCACATTTTATAAATTGTTCTTCGAGCAAAATATTGCAATATACAAGGTCAAAAACAATTTAAACATGCATTTCATATAAATAGAAAATCATAATGAAAAATTGTGAATACATCTTTACATAGTAAAGTAGACGTAAACACAGTTTGTAAGAAATGAGTTTCTAATTTCGAATTTTGCAATTGGAAAACATTGTCTTCAGTATAACATAAACTTCAGTTACCTATTGTTCATTTTTTTCTTGGACTAAAAAAAAATTGGAATATATATAGAAGGATATAAACGTTCAATATTTTATATGTAGTGCGCGACTTTTACATTCATCTAGCAAGTTCGTTAATATCTTGAACTTTGTCAAACTGCCTAATTTAAATAGGAAAAAAAAACAAACTTCTCGATTGGATTTATATTTAGAAGATTCTATTTTTATTTTACGCGTACAATTACAAGCAGTTGAGTAAGCATTAGCTTACTACAATATTTCAAAATGCTCGAATAATACACGGCATTTCTTACAAATTCTTCAACGAATAAATGGATTCTTTGACCTATTTTTAAATATTGACCCTTAAAAATTATTTCAATGTGATTTTTTTTAACTCTATCTCATATTAAAGATTTCGGAAAATTTTCAAACTATCGAAAATTGATAAACATTTTCATCAATTATAAATTTGTTTCTTTTTTCTTGAGGGGAAACAATCATCGAGTAGCAATTCAAGTTACTTTTAATTTTCCACGATTGTTTATATTCAGTGAAACAAGCAACAAGAACTTGATAAAAGGCTTTGAGAAAAATAATAAGCTGAAATACTCAGAAATCGTTTTATATAGCATAAAGTTCAATACATATTTCCTGGAAAAATAAAATTTTAAACTTTTTTCTATTTATTATTAAAATTTTCTGCTCAAACATTTCTTCTTTAAAATCAAGCTTATTCAATTTACCTACGTATTTCCTCTTTGAAGTTTTAATTTTTTAACAATGTTTTTTCCTAGCGAACATTACCAAGGAAATATTGACATTATTCACAATACGGCAAACATATTTTAATAAACTTAATTAAATAAAATATTCCCATTGTTCATTGTATGTGCGTTAGACTATATATTTCCAATATTAAAAAAAAATTATTTCGAACAATAATATTAACGTCAGTAGTGCCGAGAAGTCATTGCAATGTGAAGTGTACTTGAAGGGAAAAATGACGGCATTGCCCTTTGCAAATACCAAGGTTCCGTGCGGAAATAAATTGCATTGGAAATAAATTCATTCGGATGTGGTTGATTCATTTAGATGAAATCAACAGGGCGTGCTATGTATTTTGTAACATTCATAGATAGTACGAGATCCGGTATAAGAAATATATACCCTCATCTGTTATTTATTAGTGATAAGAAATAAATGATAAATAATATCCACATTAACACATTGCACAAAAGTTGCCTAGTTAAATCCTGATCGGATAGTGTTCAATCGTAAAATTCGTAATAATTATTTTTTGATCTACTTCCCACATTGGTTATTTAAAAAATCGTACACTTGTTAAGATAAAATATACAAAAGAATTTAAAACGAATAAGTTGCCTTTTTTTCCCTGCTAAACTATGGAGCTGTCAGGTATAAACAGGTAAGTTAACGTTGGTTATTTATATACCCCCATCAGTAATTTAATCATGTGATATGTCAAATGAAATCTTATTTTATTCCCAATCTAGCTGCATTAGGTTATCTCATTAAAAACGTGGTCCTGTCCATGGTTGTCTAAATTGAAGTACTCATTTTTTAAGGGAAGTGGTAATAGTAATGATAATTTAAATCTAAAGTTTAGGTAACCAAGGATTGAACCAACTTTTTAATGAGGCAACCTAATGCTGCTAGATTGGGAATACAATAAGCTTTCATTTGATATATTACATGATTAAATAACTGATGGGGGGTGTATAAACAACGAACGTTAACTTACCTCAAAATAAGATTTTTTCGCTGACTTTGAACAGTTATACTGTGTATACAATATATAGAAAATATTGCGGTCCAATTTATGTAGTATATTAAGTATATTTATGTAGTATGTAGTAATTTAAAATAATAATATATAAAAATCATACCATAAACATAAATTTGAACAGAAGTTCAAACAAAAATATTCGTGACGTATTGCCCAGATAAGTATTTAGATTGCCAAGCAACCTTTCACAGTGGTCATCAAGTAGTTTGGATCACTCCGTAACTGCTTTGTGAACCATCACAAAGTGATGACCACTGAGGAAGATTGCTTGGCAATCGAAATACGTATCTGGGCAATACATCACGAATATTTTGGTTTGAACTTCTGTTCAAATTTATGTTTATGGTATGATTTTTATATATTATTATATTAAATTATACTACACAAATTGGACCGCAATATATTCTATATATTTAATACACAGTTAACTTACCTGTTTATACCTGGAAGCTCCATAGTTTAGCAGGGAAAAAAACAGGCAAGTTATTCGTTTTAAATTCTTTTAGATTATATCCCAGAGTATCTATATAACATAATTTCTTCGTTTTTGAGCAACCACTGCTTCCAAATCAAAATGGACGATCAGTTATCAGAGGAAAAACCTATCCACTCGAGGGTACCACATGGTTCATTATTGGGTCCAATCCTTTTCAATCTCTACGTTGCGAACTTTCCGTCACTAGACCACTGCATAACCTCAATGTACGCGGTTGACATCGTCATCTTCAACCTGGACAAAGATCTTCAAAGGGTCGTTCAGAAAACCCAGCAGTCTATCAACCACCTATCTTCCTGGTTCAGTAGATGGAAAATTCTTATAAATCCATCTTAAAGCGTCACCAAAATTTTCTCTCTAACACGTTTCTCCAACCAACTGGGGCCTATCGTGCTGGGTTACATGGAAATTCCGTGGAGTGAGAAAAAAAACACCTGTTAAATATCTGGGCATACTTTTGGACTCGAAATTGACCTAGCAAAGCCATATTTCAAGTAAAATCAGAGAAACCAACAATCGACTCATCCAACTATACCCACTTATCAATAGAAGGTCTCGTCTAAGAATGGAATTTCCAATGATGATATATAAATCAGTCATTAGACCACTTCTCACATATTTTTGCGCAGTTTGACTTCCATCCTCAAAGAAAAATCACAATGACCTACAGGTGTTCCAAAAAAGAGTTTTGAGAATCATCACTAAAGCTCCATGGTATGTGAGAAATAACCAAATTCATCACGAAATGAAGGTCCCATACATAAAAAACTTTCTAATCCAACTCATAAGGAATTTCTTTAACGGCCTAGAAAATTGTCCTAGTGCAGTAGAACTAGGACAGTAGATAGTAGAACAAAGAAGGCTGAAGCGGAAACTTCCTCAAGAGCTCCAAGAAATATCAGTTGCTTGACCACAAGATCAAGAACAATCAACAAATAAAAAAATAAAAAAGACAGAGGAATAAAGTTCGATTCCTCCAGCTTCTTAAACACCGCTAAAGATCAATTGCCTGCCATCACCCTCATGATATAGCGATACATCGCTGAACTGGTGCAAATTACATAAAAGTCCACAAAAAAAAAAATCTTTTGTATACTATTTAAATTTAAAACCTTTTCAGATATATCTACTTATCAGAGTTTAAATTTTTAAGCAGACCCTAAGTTTTTGTTTCTAATAATAAATCAACTTTGTTTTATACTAAGCAGTAATAACGTTTCGCTTTTAACGGACTTTGATTGATTATTAAATTTGAAATTTCGATTGTTTATTAAACTTTTATCTCTTACAAACTTTGATATCGTTTTTCACTCTTTTAGGGGAGAAATTTTCAAAAACCCTTTCTTATTATATATCTGCATCGTATAAGGAAATCACTTTCCAAATTTCATCGACACAAATGTGCACTTATATTTGAAAATACAATGTAAAACGAAAAAAAAATAATGATCTTCTTTATGTTTGTTAACATGACCAAAAAGCTATTCGATTTCGCACATTTGGACGTTGCACATATAAAATTTTTGGAAATAGGTGGAATTAAGCGTGGAAGTAAATTCGAATATTTTATTTATATTCAATAACAATAATTGGTTTTCAAATTGTCCTAAATACTAAAAAAAAGTTAGTATCGAAGATTATATATTAGAATTGATAGTGAAATATATGGCAAAAAATTGCTACCTTAATGCTTTTCAGCCGAATATATAATTTCTCCAGATCACAATCATTGGTTCATACAATAAAATAGATTTTAAAAAGTTTGATTGTTGAAAAACGAACCAAAATTTTAAATCGCCTATTTGGTATAAGTACTACATAAGTATTAAACTTTCATTCTAGTTTAGTGAAATGACGTTATTTAAAATGCTGTTTTTAAAATGATATAAAAAAAAACACTTATATTTTATTTCTTAATATAATTTTAGATAAACTTTTTTTTATATTAACAACACCTTGATTATTAAATTTAAAATTTCGATTGTTGATTAACTCTACATTATTTCATATTAATTATTTTATTGAGATAAAACCTTTAGTTGCGAAGAAACGGGCAACTACTAGTAATTAATATTCCAACAGAACGTTTGCTATTAGTTAATTTAATAAATGTACTAGCTAACCCGACACACATTGTTCTAACCAAATATTTTAGAGACAAAGTGTTTATTGTATATTGTTTACTGTATGTTATTTGATACAAAACATTGTTGTTTTTGTATTCTAGCGCATATGAATTTTCAAGATTGACGCCACAAACATGTAATGATTACTCTACCGATTTACTTATCATCATTACAAATGCAAACCGTACTAGAAATTGTAATCGCTTAAAGCATGGCATTCGGAATTGAATGCAAATCGATAAAGATTAAGATGTTGATTTCGATTCCATCGATTCTTTTCAACTGCATTTCGCGTTGATCGTTAATTTGGCTTGCTCGTATATATCTTTTAATATTTTTTAATTTGCACCATTGCAAGTTCTGCAACCTATGTTGGCACATAGAATTGGTGGTTAAAGGATCGAAAAATGAGTGTAAACAATTTAACCTCTAAGTTTTAATGTATAGCTATTAAAACCACGAATTTTTCAATTAAAATTTATCAAAAACTACGTCAAAAGTTGGAAAGCTTCAGAGAACTAATTTACCATTAAAATTTGGCACGTCGCTATATTAGTATCTAACATTAAAAAACAGTGTTTATTTATTTTTTATAGCATAGTCCATTCAATTTGCATGTTTATCCAATTTTGAATTAGTTGAGAAGTGTATGTATTTAAATCAATTTTTGGCTGAGAAATACGTGGCTTACATGGTTATACAAAAGCACAGAGCTTGTTACACAAAGCAGTTTCCAATTTTCAGTGCAATTTTCTTTATTTTTCTTTCTATAAAAAATTTATGCAAATTATAAGAAAGTTTTAAGAAAACAAAAATGAATGAAAATGGTCAAGTCGTTCTCAAGTTATAACATGACAAAAGAAAATAAAGATTCATTTTTATATACATAGATTATGCTTCTCCTCACGGTTTTTCTCGGAGAATTTTTCTCCAAATAATGATGCATGAGTAATTATATATAATACCAGAAACGATAAAAGTATTTATTTTGATATAAGGATCAATTAGTTGCTACCAAATGAGGATAAGAAATAAAATATCATTTTTATTGTAACAGAAAAGGACGAAGTCTGACTCTCCTTGTGCCATGCTGGCACGCGATTGGCTTAGTGATTTCTTTCTCTCTTCAACAAAGAAGAGAAGAATCTAGAAAAGTCCAGCAAATGGGAGAACATACTAGAACGTTGGGTAGCGGGTACATAAGGGGCTCAGTTTGAGCAAAGAAGTCAGTTCAGTTTTGAATTTTCGTTACAACAAAGCGATTGTTATTTTATTGTGGTTTTGACGGTTTTGACTATAAGCGATTATTGTCATTTGATTGTCGTTTTAACAAGGGTTAATAAAGTGATTGTTGAGTTTGAAACGACTATTTATTTCCAAAGAAAATAAAAGAAATTATAACGTGAACTCAATACAGTTTTGAGACGTCACGTTACAATATTATATTTTATTGTATTATGCGATAATAGCTTAAATTAGTAAAAATTCCCATTGTACATTATAAACGTGTAACTCTGAAGGTTTTGGCTGCGTACGTCAGAATAACTCGCAGATATCAGATTTTTTTCCTACTTCCTTATCGTTACATTATGGACAATTCCCACAATTAATTTATAAATTACAACGTACATGTTATTCTGATGTATAAGCTATATTATTGTCAAGTTTTACTAAGCTTCATTCAGCAGTTTTTGCACGAAAGAGTAGTCCATTGGAAAATGATATCGTAAACATCCCTTAGTGGTTATGCATCGAAAGAAGAAGAAGAATTAGATGTTCATTAATTTCAAATGATTTTTTTTAAGTTCAAGTTCCACAGTTTTAAGTTCTTCAACTCGTGCCAACCAAGAATGGTGAATTTCTTAAGAATAAGATGTTTAGAGAAGAAGTGGTACCAAATCCATGTTTAACAATCAAAGATCTATCAAATATTCCTAATTAATTTTGGTCAACTATCCAAGCACTCAAAAGTTCCCAAGAATTGTTAAAAGGAAAAACTATTCTGCGACATTATATTGTTTGACTCCTAAGCACAAAAAAAAATCCTGGAAAAATTAATATGTTAAAGGTAGAAAATATTGTCTTACCCACCATAAGCATCCAAAGTTGATTCATAAGATTTCTGATTATTTCAATCGCTACATTATTTTCTAAGTGGTGAAAAATTGATGACTTAAATAATGTTCAAAATGTCTTAGATATTTTTCTTAGTAATCAATTTGTTAAATTGGTTAATAGACTAAGCTTTGAAGGTTGGGACTATTTAAGTTGCTGATTGACGACAAATTGATGCCTTGGAAATGTAGATTTGGGGAGTAATTAGTAGTAGAACAACAACTAGGAGATCATATGTTTTGTATTAAGTAAATAAAAAAAATCGCGTTTTTTGGACATCTTATGCTCCATAACACATTAAGAAACTAATGGTACAAGAATGACTTGAAGGTAAAAAGAAACGCGGGTCACCGACGTATTGAATTGAAGTGGTGGAAAAGCTCAAGCAAAAGAGTGTAATCACTGAAGAAGGACCATTCAGTAGGTGCTAAGTAATATAAAACATCTCGAGTATCATCCAAATTAATCATCATCCATTGACAAGGACTAAAATTATTAAATCATTGGTTTTAAATTAAAGTTTGATACAAATGTTGCGCTTTGACCTAATTTGATTCCAGTACTACATGATAATGTGAAAAAATGTTTCTCTTTTTCTACCTAGTTAGAATTCCAAACATAGTTTGATGCAAAAAATTACCGACGTGGCAACCAAAAACCCAAAAAATGTACAATAAAATATCATTGAAATATCATTTTATATTATTTAATTAACAGAAATTTTCAATTGATAATTAATTTTCAATAGTGTTGGTTGACACTATTTTTCTTTATAAATATTAATCATTAAAAATTGTAACATTTGTAAATTTAATTAACAAACCCAGTGTGATGGAAACAATTGATATTTTTGTGCAATTCAAACAATCTGAATGCAAAAGCCACGAAATGAAATCAATCACCAAATTCATCACATAAAACAGTAAAAACCAATTGGAAAGTCCTCAACTGAATCGATAATGTATTTTAAATTTTTTCATGTCAAGTCGTTCTCACTCAGCGATTTCTATGTTTCGATCATTATTAAATATATTATTTATCTCACATTCGTGCATGCACTTTTGATTGGCTTTCATAGACTTCGTCAAATCGTTGTCATTTTTAAAATTGGATTTATTAATTCAATTTGAAATATATACACAATCATTAATTGATTGCGGTAATAGAACAACTTTCAGCTCTAGTAGTATTAGGCATAATTGAAGTAGAGAACAAGTGTGCACTTGCGATGAGAAATTGAATTACAATTTTACCAAATTAGGTTAGTGGACCACATCTGATGAAAAATTATTTTTTACCATTTAAAATTGTATTTTAAATTTTTATCTCTTTTTTCAATTTCCAAATAAATTGAATTCTGTACTTAAATTTTTGTTTTTGAAGCAGTTTTCTGCACTTTTTGCCCAACCCCTTATAAAAAGCCGCGGTGTCGTTATAAGAGCACTGAAATATTCAATTCAGCAATTCGATAGTTTTCTTGAATAAAAAGTAGATTTCACTCAAAAATTAACGTTGAACAAGAAATGAAGGTCGTCATATCCAATTTTATTCCAAGACTAGCTGATCCCCGCGACTTCGTCTGCGTAACGTAGGTGTAGATAGTATTTTCTTTTTAGATTTGCTATTTGTAGTGGTATATGAAATTTTTTATTTTTCTTATTTCTTTTCCAAAAAACATAATTAAAAGACACACTTAATAAACTGTTGCTTAGAATAAAATATTTATATGTAATGATCAATTAATTTTCAAAAAAATATTTATAAATATCTAAAACGAGTATGTTCAAATGCGTATATGCGTATACCTACCGTGAACCAAATAATCCATAAATCAATCAGTATCTATACATAAAAAATATCGTCAAGTTCAATATAGTTGGTCTTAATTATGCCTTAAAACAGTAAAAAGTTATCAAAACACTCGCGTCAAAATAACAGAAATAAAGGGTCTAAATTTAGGATATTAGCAGAAATCCCATTTCATTGTTTCGACTCCTGAATGAACCATTTTCTCAAAACTATTACACTATTGCAATGTACAAAACTACCACGAAATTAAAATTTGTTCAATTGAACGAAACCCAGTTCCTCCATAATCAAGTATAGCCATTGTATATCTATGCACTTATTATTTAAATATTTGAATATCAACTATATAATTAAACCATGTTCTTTTAGTTCGCCGAATTTCTTAATATTCGCTCACTTATGTATTTATTTGTGAACACGTAATTCCGATTTTCAGGTCTACAATATGTGAAAACCGTAAAACTAAATGCTCACTTATACAACCTTAAATTAACCATTTTCAGATATATCTAGCAGAGTTTAAATTTTTAAGCAGATACTAAATTTTTGTTTGTAATAATAAACATTGTTTTATTTTAAGCGATAAAACGTTTTGTGTATAACGAACATACTTTCAAAATGAAATTTGAAATTTCGATTGTTTATTTAACGTTATTCCGTACAAACTTTGCCACCTTTTTTCACTCTTTTAGAGGAGGAATTATCAAATAACTCTTGTTATTATATATCAGCATCGTATAAGGAAAACACTTTCCAAATTTCATCGACACAAATATGCATTTATATTGGAAAATAAAATGTAAAACGAAAAAAATATGTCCTTCTTTATTTTGATTATCATGACTAAAAAGCAATTCGATTTCGCACATTTGGACGTTATACATACAAAACTGTTGGCAATAGATAGAAAGCTTGTAATTAAGTTCCAATATTTTATTTATTTGCAATAGCAATAATTAATTTTCAAATTGTTCTAAATACCGAAGAAAAGTTAGTTTGGAAGATTGTGTATTTTAATTGGTAATGAAATATATGGTAAAAAATTGCTCCCTTAAAGCTTTTCAGCAGAATATATAATTGCTCCAGTTCACAATCATTGGTTAATAAAAGTTGGATTTTAAAAAGTTTGATTGTTGAAAAACAAACAAAAATTTAAATCCGCCTCTTTGGTATTTGGTATAAGTCCCTACTACATAAACTTTCATAATAAATATGTGAAATGACGTTATTTAAAAGCTGTTATTACAATGGTATAACAAAAACAGATACTTATTATTAATTAGTTATTTATTTACTTTTTTCACATATTAAATTCAAAACTTCGATTGTTGATTAACTCTATATTTTTTGATACAAACTTAGTCACCCCGTTTACTCTTTTACGGTAGGAATTTTCAAAAAAAAATTCTTTTCAGATATCTACTTCTTATAAGTAATATATCGAATATTAAAATATTATCAGTTAGAATATAAATAAATATAAATACAGGATTTTATGTATGCACGGTTTTAAAAACGTATTTACTTAAAATGTTATTACTATTTTTTACTACTACTATTACTTTTTTTCGTTAATATTTCCTTAAAGAGCAATTCTAAGATTCAATTTATAACAATTTTGTAAAAAAAATAAAGTTTACTGTAACATTCGAACCCACGTCTTTTTAATTAGGAGCATCAGAATGTTAAATACGTAAGCCATAACGCTATTAACATCAACTATGTGTTTTCTATTATTATAAAGAGGAAAGATTTGATTGTTTGTTTGCTTTGAATAGACTCCGAAACTATTTGACCGATTTAAAAAATTCTTTCACTGTTGGAAAGCTACACTATTTTCGGTGAACATAGGCTATATTAAGTTTTCAAAAAACTTAGAGATCCATACTAAAACTCCAATAATGTAACCCAAGGTCTGAAAAAATTACCAAAAAACCTTCTTTTATCGCGTGCGCTACGAAAACTATTGGTTATAGAACAAAATAATGTAGTACGATTTTGCAGAACATATCATTATCTACAAAAAATAAAGCAACGGCATATGTCTAACTATTATAGTTATATCACAATAAGTGTTTTTTCATTTTAAAAAATATATATAAATGCCACCGTTATAAAAGCTCTTTTATTTATACTTTGGAATTAATCCTTATCAAAAAAAATGACTTAATATTTAAGTTTCCTTCAATACCATTATATAACTTTTTGAGTTATTTAGTTTGAACTTTCCATTCGAAAGATATCACAAGTTTAAAAATGTAAGTTATTTGAAAAATGTCGCATAGTCACCGCGACCGTAAACCTAAAAATCTGAAATAATTATATTAGTGAGCGAGTACCCCTTGAAATTCGGCGAACTAAAAGAAAATATCGACATTTTTACGGTAAGCCATAATGATAAAAGAAATTTAAAATGCTCTTCTAGAACAAACGGCATACGCCAAATCGTTTATGGTGAACTCTAGACTATACAATATGGTTTAATTATATAGTTGAAATTCAGATATTTCAATAATAAGTGTATACATACATAATAGTTATACTTGATTATGGAAGAACTGGGTTTCGTGCAATTGTACAAATTTCAATTTCGCGGTTGTGTTGTACATTGTAATAGTGTAATAGTTTTTGAAAAAAGGTTATCGGGAATCGAAACAGTGAGATGGGATTCCTACTAATATTCAAAAATCTAAACCCTTAACTTCTGTTATTTTGATAACTTTCGACTTTTTTACTTATAATTATAAGACCAATGTATAGATGCTGATTGATTTACAGATTATTTAGTCTACGGTAGGTATACCTACCGTAGCTATACGCAATAGACCATACCCTTTTTAGATATTTATAAATATTTTTTGAAAATTAATTGATTATTATATAGAACAATTTTATTCTTTGCAACAATTTATTAAATGGGTCTTTTAAAAGTTGACAAAATAGTGTTTTCAGGTATGATTATGTTTTTCGTAAAAGAAATAAGAAAAATAAAAATTTTCATATACCACCACAAATGCCAAATTTGAAAAGAAAACATAATCTACACCTACGTTACGCAGACGAAGTTGCGGGGATCAGCTAGTATATATATATAAACGTTTATATTTCAAAGAGGCAATTTTTCAAAATTTAAAATTAATTTACTGTGCTTTTTATCAGTTCAACTAAAAATATTAATACAGATAATTGTTTTACTTTTAGTTACCTTTCCAATGATATATAACTCGCCCGTCTAAAGTAAAAATTTTTTGTTTCATCCCTAGGGAATACCTTTCTTTATTATTTTTAAGGAATAATAAGTAGCCTAACATATGGGGGAAATTGTGTTGTATCTTAGTACCAAATTTCATTAAATTCAGTTGTTCCGTTCTTTACTTAAATCAAGTCACACAGACAGATAAAAATTTTAAAATTGGTAAATTTGGAATAAGTGTCTTTTGAAACAAATTTTTACCCTAAAATTGGGTTCAAAATTGAAATGTACAGACAGACGTAAGAATTTTATATATTTGCATAGATTTGAGAATTTATGTTGTAAACAACAAGCCCATCCATCTCATTAATAATTTTAAGATTGTTAATCATCAATCGATGTTGAATAAATAGTTTGTAAATTTAAAAGTAGTGATTAATTTATTTTTTCACTAATCTAACCACATTAAAGTGCATATCAATTGCATGCCGAACCCATATTGAATGCATTTGGACACGTAATCGGCCGTTGCAAACAAGACCATGGTGGTTATCCATTCTTTATATGAATATTACCGAAACATTGTGGAGTAATTTTTAAATTTTGAGCCCTGAAGAAGTCAGGAATGACTGACGAAACGTTGGTGATAAAATAAATAATATTCCACAAGAAGCTTCGTCCTTATTGCCCACAATTTAATTATTATATTTAAAAAGACAAGGATTTAAACAACATGGATTACCGAAACAGTTCAAAGAAGATATTGCATTTAATATCAAGGATAATATTATTAGTTTTTAATTTTTCGTTGTTAAATGATTAGTGAATTTATAAAAGTGAAGTTTTCCAAATTCTTAAGAAAGTATGACGAGAGTCGCGAAAAAAATCCAATGTATTAAAGCAACCGCACACCAAAAAAGATTGGGAATCTCTGCACTATCCTTTTCTATTTTTGAATCTAATACAGGTACGAATTATATATATTTTTCAAATTTTTTAAAAGAACCTCTGTAATTAACTGACTTCAATTTTTGTAATCGATCAAAAACTATGTGGTCTCTAATAATATTAAAATTCAATATCACAAAAAATGAAAAACAAGCTGATTTAAAATGGTGTAAACAAGTTAAAGACCTAGAGTGATGTTATATGATTAATGAGATTGATAAAAATCTATTTAATGAAAGTAAAACCAAACGTTGGATAAAAAATAGTTAGTCATAAAAATAATTTTCCGAAATTTCTAGACTGTTTCTTAAATATTGTACAAAGCTTTATTAAAATTTTATCTTCCGTTTTGTAAGTATGAAAAACTTTATCAAAGAATTTGTTAAAAAATACTTTTAAGCTTAAAATCGGTGAACTTTTGATTAGTTTTCTTCTTATGTAAAGACTAAATCTGCGTCAAATATAAATCATCAACCAACATCACTTCATTAGGAATGAAAATGCCAACATTTATTAATTCGAAAATTTGTTTTGTGCATCCGTTTAAATTTCTGGATTACCTATCTATCATTTGAATGATTAGGTAGTATAGCTTATATTTTTATCAAAATAGTATAACTATATGACAAATATTAAATTTAATGGTCATTTGATTTTGGGGTCTTAAATTATAATTAGAGGAATGCTATTGAAGACCGAAATCACAGTAATATACTTCTTTTGAAATAGGATTGAGCATTTGCATATTGTTATGAGCATGAATTTATTCAACGTTAATGTTCACATTGTGTCATTGTAAGCATTGAAACCCTTGCATATAATTTCAATTGGTTCAGAATATTAAGCACCACCATCAATGACATGAGATAGACTATTGAAGTGAAGGATACATTGAGTTTAAATCCAACGATTTAATAAGCACTACAAATAAAATTTCTCTTTTAACTGTTCCAAAGCATTAGTTCAGTATTCAACAATTTTGTCAAGAATTACAATATTACATAGTGAATTAAATTATGCATAGAAGTATCATTAATTAGTTTTCACTAAATAGCTTTGAATATTTGTTATCATCAATGGACTTTCCATAGAAAACTTTCAAATATATTGTAAAATAAACATCATCATGCTGAACGCTCTTTGACCTTTGATATATGCATGAATTCATATTGGGTAAATATCAAATTCGTGTTAGTAAATGCTTTTCAGTTCTATAAATTTTACTACTACGCAATATTATTTGATTGGAAATTATATCATTTCCAAGATGAAAATTATATTCGGATAAATGCATAAGAAATTTTTGGTCACTATTTTGCCGTAATTGATTTTTCTTTGAGCTTAATCGAACAAAGCTATATTATTTATTAATATACATTGCATACTTCAAATAGAGAAAAAATCATCAAACATAACTAGCAGAATTTTAAATCAATGCTTTGTATCATAATATAACGCCGTTTCCTCCATGTTTTAATTTTTTTGATGATGAAAACTTGGAGTATAGTTACGAAATGTTTTATGAAAAAAAAGGACACTAAAATAAAAACTTTATAATTTTAATTTCAACCCTAAAACATGTGAAGAAAAGAAGTGGTATAGAAGAGCCACTATCATTTACTTACACGCTGAATTTCGAACAAATCATGTCGCTAAAATTAGCCTTTTTCCTGGGCACATTAGAAAAAGATCCGCTTGGGGCAGTACCCGGGAGGGGGTACATATGTTTTGAATTCTCTATTGACAACAATATTAAACGTACGTTTTATTACTAGAAGAATAAATAAATATTGTGGTAAAAAAAAGTTAAAAAATAAAAATTATCATGCCTTCTTAACAAATCTAGATGTTAACTGATTTTTATCATGGTTATCATTTAAATATTTACTTTTTTTTCGGAATAAAACTAATTATTGATTTCTTCAGGTGTTTTCGTTTGGTAGGATAGCTAACAGTTAAAATATTGTCTGGATTATTGCCTAATTTTTGGCCTTTATTCCATTCTTTTAACTTTGATGTGCATGTGAGTGCATCATAACCGTAACGTATACTATAATCCTCAAGTTTGAAAAGTAAAGCAATAATATGAGGACAGTTCTTTGAAGAAGATGCTGGACACTGACACTGAGCATCTATAATTTTGCTACTATTCTTATCCAAAGCTATACTTATTTTATACTTTACAGTGACTCGGAAAAAAGATTGCATATCTGCTCTTAAGTAATATACCAAATGATTAGCATTATCTTCCAGATTTAACACAAAATCACTCAGACAATATTGTCTTCCTCTTTGAAGTGCTTTCGAGTTTCCACAATTTGGAAGCTGTTCATCATCGTCTGATAAAGTTGCATTCAAATCTAAAGTATCAATAAGACCGATAGTGATATAATTATACATAATACCATAGCAAAAAGAACGGGGGATAGCTTGGGATGGAAAATTTGCCCAATTTGTAGTAGAAAAAGTGCAGGATTTTGAATTTGGTAGAGTTGTATTAAGTAATTTCATGCGTTGTTGTTTATCCGCTAAACATTTACCACCATAAATTCCAATGAAATTTTTTTTACCATTCCCATTTGCAATGCATTCTTCAATTTTATTTAAATAGATAAAGAAAAAAAACAACGACAAAATTAATTTAAAATTATAAAAATTTATGCAACACAATGGCAAATACGATACATTTACAAACCAACTAACCTTTCAACTAGGACATTTTTATTACCAGACATGGGTAAGCTACGACATGCAAGCCATCGTTTTAAGTCCCGGACAAGATGATCTTACACTTTTGCAAATTTTAATTTTGCCCCAGGTACATCATCTTCCGTTAATTCCATAATAATTTTAGATGTTTAACGTTGTTGTCAATAGAAAATTCAAAACACATGTACCCCCCACCGACGCTGCCTCTAGCGGATCTTTTTTTAATCTTCCCAGGAAAAAGGTTAATTGCAATACTATCAATTGTAACTAATAAAACTTAGATTAAACTTTTGACTTAATTTTAATTGCCTTCCTATATAAACTAGCAAACCTATTTAGCAAACTTAAATTTGTTGAAAGCATTAAATTGTTTTGCCAAAGTTTCAATTTTGTATTTATTTTTACCGTTATAATTCTTTGAGCAAAAATGTTTAGAAAATATATTTCCAAAACTTTTATGATTTAAAGGCTCATAGCATGAACTGTACATTTTTTTCGTAACTTAATGAAAATAAATCTTTTATTGCTTCAGGAAACCATTTCATTGAAAACAGAGAATACAATCGGGCTTAAATATACGCAGCAGCTACAATACAGAGATTGTTTGTGAAAAGCCAGTCTATAAATAGTTTATACACAACGGTTCAAACTACCATCAACTAATCAACTTTGAATTGAAATATGGATCGCATAACTTTTGATTTTTGTAAAAAATAGGCAATATATATTGACAGGCTAGAATAGTTTTTTTGCACTAAAAATCACATACTTAACAGAACAAATTCCCGATCACTATAATTTTTTTCACGCCAATGTTCAAACGAGAAAAATAGTTAAACCTATGATAAAAAAAGTTTCAGGAATTGGCGAACGATTAAGCCATTGCACACTTTATTGGTGTTTAAGTTAGTGTTTAAATATCCTGGGTTTTCGAGTTCAACAGACATAGAAAAAAAAACTAACAGCTTTGTTTTGTACATACAAAAAAAGAGAAGGAAAATGGGGAAACATTCAGTGAGTTTAAAAAGTATAATTATGGCAAATAAACTATATCGATTGTTTACGAAAAGTATCAGATACGAAAAAATTTACAGTTACGATCGTTGAAATAGTTGCTAAAATAAATAAATAAGTGTAATATTAACGTGCGTGTATTTAAATAAACGGTGTTATTGTTTTATGCACGAAAACAAATCCTAACGAACCCGTTAATATAAATAACCGTAAAAACGTAACAATATCAATGCGCGTGGAAACCAACGTATTGATGTGCTTTTCAATGTTGATTTGTTTTATACGTAAAAGTATTGTTTTCATTCGGTCAACATGCCAAAAATAGGAATATTTTTATAAGGGAACGTAAAACAACTAATTAACAGTTCCAAACTTTCCTCAAATGGACAATTATAGGCAATTTTTTTCTATCACTTCTGGAAGTAAATTAAAGTGTTAATTATCGCGCAAATCTATAAGGGAATGGATTATTTAATGGAATAATAAACCAATTAGACTTTTATCTTACTATGTAAAGAAACTAGCGAGCGTATACTTAGTTTAAAGAGATTAACAAAAAGATGCAAATCTGGTCTTCTGATTCTGAATTGATGGATTTACAAGAAAATATGCCCATCTCCACTACGAGACCACAATCTGATAAACTTCAATAAGAAAAAGTTACAAAACTTTAAAATTAGTGGCACCATTAGGCAAGCAGCAGTTCAGTATAAGAAATTGTGTGTTTATTACTGAAGCAATAAATGAGGAAATTATATTATTCAAAGTTTTCGTAGGGAAAAACAAAATGAGCTTGCAGAAGCTCTATACACCAATTTCAAAAAAGAGGTACCGGATATTGTAACTATTCATATGGATGGTAACCTGTTTTCTACTTTTAATGTCAGAAAACCTAAAGAAGAACGTTTAATGATAATAATTCATGGCGTTTCATAAGATAATGGGGGTAATTCACGTGAAGCGGATAGCGAAAAAAAATGTTCTGAAATTTCTTCATATTTGGCATAATTATACTTCTAATAAATATGAATGTCTAAACAAAATATTTTTTTCGAATGATGATTATTTGTCAAGTTATAAGCTATTCTAAAGAATTGTCGTTATTGAAATTCGTATTTTTGATATTTTTTTTCGAATTAAAGATTTTTTTTTAAATATTAAATATGGCGATTTAAATAGAACATATGCTGTTTTTATAATATACAAAACCGGAAGTAAACTTTTCAATCTAGAATTTTAGTAACTTCGACCATTTTGTTTTTTTTTATTTTCTTATTTCAAAATATAGCTTAAGTACATTTATAGTACAGCAGAAGTTTCACAATGGAATGTGCAATAGTTTAGGAGATAGAGGAATTAAAGTACATACGGGTCGTATCCTACCTTCCTTAAGTCAACTGGCCTACGCGATATAACATTAAAACGCTGCAATAATTATATTTTTTTATTTTTATATTTTACATATATTATTATTTTATTTTTATTTATATATTTAAATATATTAACTATATTTACTATTCTACTTAAGCGTAGTTAATGTTCCAACAATGTTGTTGGGTAATTATTATTCAAATTAAAATAGTACTTATTGAAAGAAATATAAACAGGAAGCAATAGTTAAAAATAAATTTCGTGATAAGTAATAAAATCGTTTGCTAGCTAAAGAGGTTGAATGACTAGAGTGAACGTGCTCCATAAACCCCATGTAAAACTTTAACTTTCATTTCCCCTCAGTTTTCCGAGTGATCGTACTCCTTCCACAGCATATTTGCACAAAATATACTAACCGTCACAATTCTCACCCTTCTTCTATGTCGACGAAAAGAGGAGAAAATATATTTTATAAAAATATGTTGTGGAAGGGATACGATCACTCGGAAAATTGAGGGGAAATGAAAGTTTAAGTTTAACATTTACAACAACGATTTTATTACTTATAACGAAACTTATTTTAAATTATTTATTTATTAATTAAACTTATTAAATTCCAATTTTCGATTGTTGATTGTTCAATTGCAACAATAATTTATTTTGCTAAAATAAAAAGATTTTTTATATCTTGAATAAAAGAAGCCAAAGTTACTCCTTATTACATCAGCTACCTGCCAATAAAAGTCCCGTCAAAATCGGTTCAGCCATTTCAGAGATTAACCGGAACAAACAGACAGACAGAAAAAAAATTTAAAAAATGTTATTTTGGTGTATGTACCGTATATACTCATGCATACTATATGCATGTAGTAAAAAGTGGTTATTTAAATATTACAAACAGACACTCCAATTTTATTTATATGTACAGATTACTGTTTTCTACTAATTTTTTTTTCAATAAGAACTATTTTAATTTGAATAATAATTACCCCACAACATTGTTAGAGCTTTAAATGAGATTAAATAGGATAGTAAATATAAATATTGCAGCGCTTTAGTGTTACATCGCGTAAACCAGTTGACCTAAGGAAGGTAGGATACGACACGTATGTACTTTAATTCCTCTATCTCCTAAACAATTGCCGATTCCATTATGAAACTTCTGATGTATCATAAGTGTACTTCAGGCTATATTTTGAAATAAAAAAATCAAAAATCAAAATGGTCGAAGTTACTAAAATTCTGATTTGAAAAGTTTACTTCCGGTTTTGTATATTAACAAATGAAAATGTCCAGTTTTATTTTTTATTTAGAAAGAACAGTTATTTTTCTTTTTAAATCGGCATATTTAATATTTAAAAAAAAATTGCTTAACTTGAAAATTTATTTTCAAAAATACGAATTTTAATATCGACTATTCTTTAGAAGTTTATAACTTGAGAAATAATCATCATTCGAAAAACATATTTTGTGTACACATTCATACTTAGTAGAAGTATAATTCTGCCGAACACGAACAAATTTCAAAACTTTTTTTTCGCTATACGCTTCACGTAATAAAATTAAGTTTTTTTTTTATGACCTAGATACTTTATCATAAGGCTGTGCTTTTTATTAATTTTAGAAAAAAACATTGATGATTTTATCGATAAATTGGTTATGTTCATACTTTACATAATATTATTTATTTTTAGTAGGAAAATGGACTTAAAGGATGTAAATACATATACTAATTAATTAAGTTTTTATTTCAAAAAAAAAAAATATATATGTGTGTGATATAAAAAAAATTTTGCTGTGTTTGAGATGTATATTGAGTACTTTATATTAAGAAATTTTATGAAGGTCAAATAAAGGACCAAACCGTCACTGAATTAATAATTAGTACAGTGGACTCCCGATTATACGGCCCCCCCTGTAATCCGACATAGTCTATTATTTATTATGTATTGAATATTTTTTTTACAATCTTCGCTACACAGAGAGAAAAAAATAGTACTTTTAAGAAAATTTGCTTCATACTAGAGGTAAAGCTATTCTTTTGTTTACCTATAATGTAATAACAAATGCTTATAATAAAACAACAAATATTGACGTTTTTTTTCTCAAGAAAATAATATCAATACCAATAAAATGAATAATTTTTGATTATTTGTATGTACATTTGTTTGTACACAATTATTTCCTAATGTAAATAAAATGTAATTAAAACGTAAGCTCTCTATTGTGTTGTTTGATTTTCTAAATTTGACATCTCGTATACATTATGAAGTATGTTTTGTACTTCAGAGTACATAATATGTATATAACATGTAGAATCTTATCATTGGATCTGTAATTTGTCGGATTACAAGGTACTCTTTCGTAAAAATTTCCGGACTATAGGGGGTCTTAGGCAGTACTCTATAATCCAATAAATTCTCTAATCCGACTCTGCTCTGCAAACTGTTTGTTGGATTACCGGGGGTCCACTGTATATGGATTTACATCCTTTAAGTCCACTTTCCTACTAAAATATAAATAGTTGATGATTTTATTTCAATCATGTTTTGACTGTTAAAAGCAAACGTTGAAAAGAAAAGCTATTGAATAATGTCTTTTTAATTATAATTATATAACGAATAAAAGATACATGGAAAGCAGTGTTTTATTTTACAAAATTAAAATTTTGATCAAATATACCTGTGTGGTTTTAATATAAACATTTATGTTAAAAGTTTAATAAATATTTAATAATTTAGTTATTTGGGTCAAATAGTAAAAAAATAGAGGGTATACGCATCTTAGTTCGAAAAATGTTTTTTTTGTCTTTATAACTTGGGACGCCCAAATGCACATGCCTTTATTTCTTAAAACATCTACAATGTAAACATATCGTGGAAATGAAGATCCAATTAAAGTTGGTTGATGTACCTAATGAAGCTACATTAATATATTTAGGTCAAAAGCGTAAACGCGGATGTCCAGCTAAATCATATAAATAAATAGTTTTAAATTAAAAAAGATCGAGTGAAAAAAACATGGTTAACAAAATTAAGCTTGCATTTTAACATGCATATAAAAGGATAACACTGGAGAAGAATGTGTTTCACGAACGAAAGTCAGGTTCACTTAGCATAAAAGTAATTAATGACGTAAACGACACATTTGCAAAGTAGATTTTTGATTTGAAAGTGAGCTAAAAGGATTTGAAATGGAATCACAAACCTTTTTACGCTGATGAGATGACACATTCGTCGCCGAGCTGATATGATCTGAACTAGTCCGAGATGTTGCAGAAATGATCGCTGGTGATTCAGATCGATGTGCTGCGTTTCGAACTTTAGGGGATGAACTGATGTCATCGGCTGTTCCAACCCCTGTGTGTCGAGATGCTTTCTGCAATGTTATTACATAAAAATAAATAAAAATTCATCTGTGTCGGTTTTTAATTCAATTTTCGTGGAATAAGTTGGAATTTAAATGGAATTACTTATTCAACATGATATATTCTATGTAAAATCAGCTAGCGAAGAAACACAACGGAAACTTATGTCAAAAACATCAACAAAACATTGTCAACAGTAATTTTGTTATGACTGTGACGTAAATTGTATGGTCATTTCATTAAATTCTGTGAAATAAATCGTTAATATTGTCAAGAATTTTGAATGAAAAATATGTTGACGAAAGTTTTCATGCCCCACAAATTTACAATCAAATCACATTTGCATAATTTTTATCAGCGTATAATATTTTTTTTTGAAGCTTTCCTTATGTAACTATCCAATCAGCCTAATAAATAAACGATAATATTTCTAAAGCTCATATGATAAGACTATTATTCATTAGGAATCAAATTTATTTTTTAAGTATCCACAAATATTTAAAGCTCCTGCTTTATAGTTGTGTATCTAATATCTATTTTATTGTTCTACAAACTCTCAACTTATACCTGAAGTGAAGATGAAAAATTAACAAACTTTAAACGGGTGTAAGCATGGCGATAACCGATAGTATGTCACCACATTTAATGTACTGTTTAGGCTTACGTCTGTCCAAAGGATGTCCATAAAAGAAGGTGGTGTGTTTTACCACTAGTATTAAGTAGGGGAGACCGGGTAAAAAAGTAACAACTTGTACTTTTACCTTTATTTCTGGCTGGGTGTTATTATTGCCATTAAATGAATATACCCAAATGGATATAAATTTAGTTTATGTTCTTCACAATAGAAACTTGATTTATTAATATATAGAATATATTGCGGCCCAATTTATGTAGTATAATTTAATATAATAATACATAAAAATCATACCATAAACATAAATCTGAACAGAAGTTCAAACAAAAATATTTCGTGACGTATTTGCTTTGTGATGATTCACAAAATAATCACGGATTGACCTCAATTTATAAGTCGTGCCTTTCTCTTTTTGCGATGTAGTTATGGAGGGGGGGGAGTATTCTCAAATTTCCTTACTTTCACCGAATCCTTCGTAAGCAACCCGAAAAGTGCCGAATTTTGAATTGGTCCATTTTCCCAGTTTATTACCTTTCCCTTTCATTTAACAATTTCTATGCTTTCGAGTGCATCCAATCGGTTTGTGCAGTGAACACTTTTTAGAAGTCTACTTTCTGCAAATGCATGCCCTGTTTTCAGTGCATGTTCTGCCACACATGATTTTTCCACTTTTGCATATTTTATGTTTGTCAAATGTTCCTTACTACTACTAGATGACCACTGAAGAAGATTACTTGCCAATCGAAATACGTCACGAATATTTTTTTTTGCACTTCTGTTCAGATTTATGTTTATGGTATGATTTTTATGTATTACTAAACTAAATTATACTACATAAATTAGACCGCAATATGTCCTATATATTGTATACACAGTTTAACTGTTCAAAGTCGACGAAAAAATCTTATTTTGATTGATTTATTAAAGTATGGTGGGTTTTATATGAATACCATAGAGTTAAAATAAAATGTCAGTTGTTACTTTCGACCCGCCTACGTGGTCGAAAGTAACACGTTGTGGGTGGAAAGTAACAAGACTGCTAATGGTTGCTAATGAAAATATAGTACAAGTTAAATCAACAAATTACTTATTGAAAGACTTTATATTAATGATACATACCAAATTCAGCATTTGAAAAACTCAAAAAATATATATTTTAAGGAAATGAATTAATAGAATGCCGCAACAACGCATAAGAACTACTGCATGAAGAATAACCGACACGGAAATGTATTGAAAACCATTCTATTGAAGTAGATGTCTATAAAAATATGATGTTAATAATAAAATCATTACGAAGACAAAAGTAACATATAACTTTTGTACCCTAGGAGGCTATGTTACTTTTGTACCCATTCTCATATTTAATAAAACATGTAACATAACCTTAAAACGGAACGTGCTAGACAAAAATGAATTTAAACAATGTACAATTTATCTAATCAAGAATGGATATGCAAACATTCGAATTACTATGATTCTTTTACGATTATGTAAACAATAAATAAGAAAACGTCGAAAAACTTACTTTTGGCTCATTAAAACACATTACGACCTATTATATAACCTAAAAACGCACTGCGCACGCGTCGACTTAATGCAATTGAGGAGGGTGCTCTCTGCTATCACCTGATGGCAGCAAAGCGGAATTCGCTCATTGGATAAGCCTAGAAAGCATTTGTTACTTTCGACCCGCCGTTGTTTTATACCCAGTCTCCCCTATTAAAAAAATGAACGGCTACTTGTAGCAATTTTTATCATTTTGGCAGTAATCGTCAATAAATATTTATATTTGGGATGGGTATTTGTGGGAAATTTCATAGAAGAGGTTTAGATATATGATTGATGAAGCTATTTGTTTTATCGTTGTCATTATTCGTTGTCAGTTTGATCGAAGGTAGAAAGGTAAAATTTTTCCCAGGGTAGAAGACCAAGGTGGTGCTATTCTACTAAGATGTCTTTTAGTCTTGTTTTTGTTATGAAGAGTCTCAAGAATCCAGGTAAGTAGGTGAGGTTTTTACAATCTTTAAACATATTTCAAAAGAAAAAAAAATCTTAACAATCAAAAAGTTTATATGCGTGGTTAGTAAATGCAAATATAATATTTTAAATGAATTCAAAAACAATAAATATTAGAGAAATACCAATAATATTTGGGCTCTTTCTTGAATTAGTTCGATTGGATGGATACATTTTTCCCATACACAATTTAATTGAAACCAACACTGTTGGCACTAAAATTCCTGATTATTAGAATTTCTCAGTATTTCATTTGATTTAATGAAAAAAATGGTCTCTTAATTAGTTAAGCACTACTTAAATTGTTACTTGGATCACATTTTGGCTTTTATTCAAATAAAGTTAATAAATTAAGTTCCAAAAAAAAAAAGTATAAATAAGTCAACCGATGGCTTAATATTCGATGACAGCACATAAGCTTCAATGTTAAGGATTATTAGCCAATATGATTGCAAGATTTAAATATATTCGTATATTTTTATTGTTAAAATTTTGAAAATTTATCAAAGCTACTTCCATTGTAAATATCATATACAGTGTACATATTCCGGTCTATAACAAAAATTAATTTTAAGAGTGTAAGTAGTTTTTATGGTACTTTTTTACTATGTAGTATTTTCTTATAAAGGCTAAAAAAATCAGATCTTTTAAAAGTAAATAAAACATAAAAAAATAGAACACAACCAGAGCATAAGTATTGTTAAAGAAATACTTCTTATAAAAAAAAATCAATGATTGAATTTGCATTTTTACCAAAATTTGCCGCTTACAATACCATCAACGTATATGATATTCATTTTGGCATCTTCATTTCTTTCTTTTCCCAATTCATACATTGTTGAATTACCAGAACTCGTTGGAGCAAATCGTTCTTAAAAATTCCTTTGATTTTTATAAGCTGTTTTAATTTGATTTCACGTTCTAAATAATGTTTTATTTGCATCCACAAATTTCACCGTGGTTGAAATTGAAGGATATTATATTTATTGAACTGCATTCTGCAAACGTTTACATTTTATGTAGCCTTACATCATAAAATTTAAATTATTTTCACGAGGTCACAGAAAAAAAATACACTTTGGTAGAGACTTTCAAGGCACCCATTTACCACAATGATGGTAATGTTTTTCTAATCCAGCTGTCTATTTCTGGAACAATTACGTTTTACTAAGAATTAAAACTGGATGCACTAATGCATATTATATATAAGTGGTTGCAATCTGAGGTCTTAAATTTGCAGTGGTTATTTAATTATCTTCTGTCGTTCTATTGAACAGCTGGACCGGTGTGGACTAATTGTGTAATTCGAGTAGATAGACCAATATTTTTACCTCGTCCACGAAGACGTGGCATGTTTCTATATATGTAATTTATAGTTTATTTTGTGATAAAGTATACAGAAACACTTAACGTCAAAACATCAACATGGAATTTATTAAAATAATACGATTTCTTTTCTTTACTTCAATCAACTGTAGTATCGTAATACTGATTAGGATTAGGTGGGTAGTTTGATAAAATTAATTTTCAGATTAATGTTCATTTTTAATTGAAATGTAAACAGATAATGAAGCTCCAAAAGCACATGTGCAATCATTGATTGTGTTAAATAGAACTCAGGGACTTGTTGAAATTAATTAATTTGAATGCATTTTCATTTTTATTGATTAAACGCTGTGAGATTTTAATTTTTAATTGACAAATAAAAAAAAACGTAATAAGATAAAACTTCAGCAACAAGATTAAATCAAAGGGTCTAGCAGGATCCACATAGCGATTTGGCCCCCAAATAGGAACCTATGTCAAAACTTATGTTAAAATATCGGCGTGATATACAAACACATTTTATATACTTTTCGCGACCAAATTTCTCTTTGACCTTGACATATGGGCAAAAATGTCCCCCCGCATAGCTATTTTAAAAAGTTATATATCTCAAAAACTAATTAAGCTAGAGAAGTGAAACCAACGCAAGGCTTTAGATTATTTTACAGGGTATATCATAACTATTTTTGAAATTTTTTGTTTTTTTTTTTTGTATATTTTTTTTTCTAAAAATTTCGAAAAAATATATTATATACTCTGTAAAATAATCTAAAGCTTCGCGTTGGTTTCATTTCTCTAGCTTAATTAGTTTTTGAGATATATTGCTTTGAAAAATAGCCATGCGGGGGGACATTTTTGCCCGTATCTCAAGGTGAAAGAGGAATTTGGTCGCGAAAAGTATATGAAATGTGTTTGTATATCAAGCCGATATTTTAACATAAGTTTCGACATAGGGTCCTATTTGGGGGCCAAATCGCCATGTGGATCCTGCTAGACCCTTTTTAAAAGCTTTTGAGAAAGCTTATAAAATATTACAATAATTAGTTTATTCCGATATGATATATGAAATAAAAAAGATGCTGTAATATTTAAAAAAAATGGTTTTAAATATTAGAGGTATACACCCTCTTATTTTAAATAGGGTTGTCATGTTTCAGAAATTTAATTTGATCAATTTATTTTCCATTTATTAACCAATGAAGCTTGCAATGTTTAAAAGCAAAAGGACTAAATTGATTTGTTGATGTACTTTTGATGTAGCGAAATTAATTCAATATTTCAACCAATTAGTGCGACGTAGTATAATTCAATTTTTACGAGTGATATGTTCGTTTTAAATGATATATATTACCCTCAATAGTTCAGCTTAAATGAGAGTTAAAAATAAAAATAAACAAACACTGTTCAATGGTTCAATATCTTAGTAAAACTTAAGTTTAAGTTGCGAAAGGGAAATGTATAGTTCAACAAAGCATTTTTGAAACTTTTGGTACAAAACAAAGAACTTGTACGTATTCTCTTTCGTCGCTCGTGAAATTTGGCACTTTTATGAAATTTTGATAAATTTTAAATGCCAAACTTTGGCTTTCGTTTTCGTATTAATAAATAATATGCTTGTCTCTTACAATTTTTATTTTTCCAGCGTCACTCATTCCATATAACTAACTTAAATATAAAATTTGGTATTAATCATTCTATTTCCTAATAAATCAAGAATGTATTTTGAATATTGAAGGTTTTTTTTCTGTTTCATAAAACAAAGAAAATTTGAGCAACGTCTTAACTCAAAAAATAGTAAGAGAGAAAAAGTTTAGCTACTAAACTCGCATACTTAACATTTCTTAAATATAAAGTTTTTGAAATAAGATAGAAATATCTTTGAAAGAATGTAGAATCCAAGTATTACTTAGAGTAAAACTCATATTTGGAATTCTGAAGGAGAAATTAATAATAGAATCATTATTTTAATACTGGAGATTAATAAAGTGTAGATAAAGTCGTGCAAAACCTTAGCCGTTACAGTGACTTTAATAAGAAGTTATGCAGATGTGCTTTTGGAAAAAAATAGGGTTTGAGAATAAAAGTGCTAAGGTTCACTTTGAACAACCCCATCAAGCTCGAATCAGATTTAGGCAATCGAGCTTTGGCGTTTGTCAAGTTCACTCATCTATGGTCAATTATGAAGTAACAATTAACTCTACTACTTAAACGTATACCACAATTTTTAAAAAATGGATAACACTTATGGACACTCCAAAATTACATCTGAAACGTTAGAATTCAAAGTTTCGTTTTGCAATACTTACGATTTAGATATTGAAACCTGATAAGCAATTAGGTTTACCATTAATATATATCGTAAACAAATTACGTATTGGTTTGGAAATATGAACAAATCATCGACATTTAATAAAGTAATATTTAATATATTAAAATATAAACTAATATAATCATTAGTTTAATAACATTGTTTTAAAATTTCCAAATAAAAATGAAAAACTACAAATCTGATGAGTGTTGTTATATTACCACCGTATTTCTTAAAAATGTTTTTTTTTGACTCAATAAAACTTCCCAATTGAAATGTCTAAATTCTACATAAATAAATTTTAATGTCTTGGGTTAGCCAACCAAATTAAACGCTAAATAATAGATATATAATATTACCACAGAAGAATCTTCGTATTTTATTAAACTCTAATTGAAAACATCCAAAATTTAAACACATGTTGAGAAAATTATTTAATCGATTTCTTCAGAATATGTGTAATAGACTGATTCAAAAAAAATTAGGAATTTTTTTTTCTTAATTATATCGAAAATATTGTTGGGAATGACCAAACAAAAAATTCTGTACAAGTTTAAGCTATTAATATTAATATTAAGAGGTGCCGCATCGCAAATTTCGATTTTCCATTTAAAGAACATGGGAACAATATTCTCTTGCACTTTGGAATTTTATAGCTCACGTTGGTGACAAAATTTCGGAATGACCAAGGTATATTCTTGTAGAAAATTGAACGATCTACAAAAAAGGTATCTAACAACAAGTTTATGATATATTTATTCCTTCAAAAGTTTAGTCGTTCAATTTTCTACAAGAATATACCTTGGTCATTCCGAAATATTGTCACAAACGTGAGCTTTAAAATTCCAAAGTGCAAGAGAATATTGTTCCCATGTTATTTAAATGGAAAATCGAAATTTGCGATGCGGCACCTCTTAATATTAATATTAAGAGCTTAAAATTTCACAGGATTTTTTTTTGTCATTCCCAACAATATTTTCGATATAACTAGAAAAAAAAATTCATAATTTTTTTTAATCTGTCTTAATTGTGCAATATGATTTTTTTTTGAAGGAAATGTAATGATTTTTGTTCTTGTATTTCAAAATAAAATCAAAAACCTACATTAATGGAGTTTCTAGACTCTAAGGCATCACAAAAGCGAGAACCTCGAATTTTGCAACAGTGATTACATTTTAAGAATTCAATATGGTTTTTTTAGCTGTTTTACGTATGCAAAAATGTTGACCTAATGAAAATTTGTGCTTTTATTTTTATCAAATCCTTATAGATTATTATTTTGGGAAATTGTTTTGGTAATTATTTTTAATGATAGTTTTTAGATGAGATATATCCATATACCTCTAACAAAATTTACTGAAACTTTAAATACTACATTAAAAGTTATACCCTTGTCCACACTTCTGTATAAATGCTTATATGTGCACCAAGTGGGTTTTAAGTTGATCTCAATTATTTTTTTAACATTAATTTACGAAGTATTTTCGAAAAGTAGTTCTTGATTTATATATAAAACAAAATCCCTTTTTACAATTACAGAGTAAAATGTGCAATAGAATATCCGAAGCTGGTAATTGGTTCATTATGACTTGGAAGAACGTGCTCTTGGAATACTTGCACCCGCAATTTTCACAACCTATCACATTTCCTAGTTATATTTGAATTCAAAGTGAACTAGTTGATTTTTCGAAGTAAATATTTATTGTTTAACTTTGCCAGTTTATAATTGATATACTTTTTAAGTTCTTAATCGTTTTTTCAAATTTAAATACATTGAAACAGCAACAAACTTAGGGTAGGAATTTCAAAATAAAATTCTTATCACATGATTACTTCTTATAAAAACTTAATCGATTATTCGAATTTCATTAGTCAGAGGTGATATATAAATACACCATTTTATATATGCACGGTTTAAAAAACGTACTGTAAGCTTCATTACTATTTCTTTTTTTGTTGATATATTCTTATTGAGCAACCCTCAGGGTCTATTTACAACAAAAAGGTAACTGCAAGATTTGAACTCACGGCTCTTTGCACAAATGTTTGATCACTTGCAATATCAGAAAAAAATTAAATTAAAAAAAAAACTTTTTTTATGTTATTAAATATATCCTGTTCTCTTCTTCACGTTTCACTACCTGTATCGAATCTCAACAATCTTGATTAACTTCAGGTTACTAAAATATTTCACTATCTCACTATTAACGTCAGTGAAATTAAACCTATAAGTACATTAAAAAGATATTTAATTTCAATTTATATATTCTTATATTATTTTTATATATTTTTGGGATAGAATAATTAAAAAATCAAAAACACAAAAAAGTTGATTGACAGAGCAGAATAAAGTTTAGGAAACAAAATCTTACTTCAAAAAAAAAATGCATTCATTGTTGCAAATGTCCGAGGTAAAGTACTCAAACACTCCACTGTATACAAATTGAATTTAACTTTTTTAATTCAAGTTCAAATGCTTTAGTATAATAAATTTATTTTATCCAATTACAACTAGCAACAACTAAACTCAAATATTGAAGAAAAAGCTTTTTTTTTCATAAAATTTACTACAAATGGGAAAGCATATCAAACCATTGTATTACGACCGGAAAATCAAACTCGAATAATTTCTGCAAGGATATCCGGTAGAAATAATTGGATTTAATTTGATAACAAACGGATAAAGTTTGAAATTAAATCAACGGTTTTCAAAAGAGCTACGTAGTAATTTTTTTTGTATCCAAAATATTTTTTCTTTCGATTGGATTACGTGCAAACAACAGATGCAACTGGTTTTTTTTAATAGAAAAATTACAGTAAGTTAACAAAGACATATGAAACAAGCAAATAAAAAATAATTGCCAGCAAAGAAATTGGAACAGTTTTGCAAGGTACCTAAAAATTGTCCTTTTTTATATTGAAATCTCAAGAAATCATCAATTTTATAAGTGTTCGAATTTAGAGAAGGTATCAATTTAATGATGACTTTGAAATTTCATTTTACCCATTGTTGCCTGTTTGATTTGGAAATTTTTTAAAGGAGCTAGTGTTTCACAAATTTATTATTATTTTTTTACTTTTTGTCGAGAAAAATGTTATAAAATTGCTTTTAACTTGTTAAAAGTTTTTGTCAAAATCCTAGTTGTATTCATAATACTGATAAATTTAATCATTAAATTGAAGTTTTCGTTTCTTTTGAGGAAAAGAAAAACACAAATAATTGAAACTTGTGTCAATGACAAAAATGTGAAAAATTATCCGATTGGATTATAGGATTATGATCTTGACGATCAGGAAAATAAATGAAGAAAATATGAAAAAAATATTTGTTGATTAAATTTTAAACATTTTTTTAGAGGTGAAATAACAAATTAATTTAAACTATTTTCAAAGTTTACCATAAGAACCGTGTAACAATTAAAATTGAGAAATAGTACGTTCTAATTACTGATATCAATTGTTAATTTCAAAAGTGTTTTTTTCATGCGTTTAAATTGAATTTTTCTATCGTACAACAATCACTTGCAAACGATTTCAAGTTGTTCTGTGAGGATTTCAATGAAATAATTTAATAATTGTAATTTCAGTTAATTAGAGCAAATAGTTTCATAGAAATGAAGCTTAATTTAATCATTGCAATCGTTTGTAGTTTGTAATTCTGAAAAAGCGTTTTAGTATTTCCGAGATTTCCTGCATTGAAGTTACGACATTCAACAAGTTTCTCACAAAAAGTATTTTTCGTTGTTTGATAGTTTTAAATGTGTAGCTTTTGCATTTATAGATTGAAAACTGTATATGATAAACTTTAGATTTTGAAAAACAATAATAAACAATAAAGTTTAATTTTACGTGAAAAATATTGATTTTATAGAATTACTTTGGCTTTTGATGGCTTCAAAGTATTTTTAAATTGTTTATAAACAAGGAATTTATTTTCATGAACACGAGTGACTGTAAATTTTGGATTGTTACAAACCTCTTGAGAAGTGCTTCTTGTCCAACAACAAAAACAATACGACAGGTTCAAACAATCGTCACCTTCATTTTCGTAACGTTTTTTAGTTCGTCGACGTTTGCGTACTCTTGGCCTTATGTACATATAATTTGAAAATCTTCGATGGGAATGCCTCACAATTGATACCCAATCAATCATACTGATGAATTTTTTTCACCACTTTTTTTTTTAAAAAACACGCACTTAACTTAACTAATAAACTGATTTTGGCTTCATAGATTTATATTAAATAGATTGACAGAGAACACGTTTAAGAAGGCACGTGAAGTTGAAGTAGAAGTAAAACTTTAAAAGTTCTTAAAAAAAATAACTTAGCGATTTAGGTCGTGAAGTTGATTCTTTTTTACGAAAAATCGAGAGATTTTGGTGCAAAAACGACATTGTAAAATGAACGGTATTTTTGCGAAATTGCCAATGTGGAGTTTTGAAAAATTTCAGCACTTTAGTTGGAGACACAGTTGTGTGATGTGTCTTGTATCGGGAAATGTACAAGTACCACCTTCCTGACACAGTGAGTTTTATTATATTCCATCACAGAATGTGAGGAAAATATCGAGGGAAGTCTACAACGCTCGTGTCGTTCTCCGCACTCTTTGATTCTCGGGGTTCTCGCGGCGACGCTCAAGGGACAAACTGGGAGAGAACTGGCGACGGAGAGACAACAACGACGCTTTGAAAAACGACGCTCAATTGGCGGCATCAGTTTGCACAAGGCATGCATCAGCCGAATCAAACGCAATGTCATAACAAACTGTGTACCATTTTTCTAATAAAATAGTTCTATTTTTGAACAAACAAATTGAAAAATATGAGAAATATGATCAAAAAAATTGTCCAGTTTTTAAGGTAGGTATCTCATTTCCGAAACAGACAATCTATACTAATATATAAAATTCTTACGTCTGTCTGTACATTTCGATTTTGAACCCAACTTTAGGGTAAATATTTGTTTCAAGAGGCCCTTATTCCGAATTTAACATTTTTAAAATTTTTGTCTGTCTGTATGACCCAATTTAACTAAATAACGGAACTACCAAATTTAATGAAATGTGGTATTAAGATACATCACAATTTCCCACGCATGTAAGTCTACTTTTCATTCCTTAAAAATAATAAAAGAAGACATTCCTTAGGGATGAAACAAAAAAATTTTACTTTAGACCGATGAGTTATATATCATTGGAAAGGGAATTAAAAGTTAGAAAATAATCTGTAAAAATATTTTTAGTTGAACTGATAAAAAGCACAGTAAATTCAATTTAAAGTCTAATAAATTACCTCTTTGAAATATAAACCTTTATATATATATATATATATATAAAATACATAGTTGATGTTAATATCAGAATGGCTTACGTATCAGACATTCTGATTGCTCCTAATTAAAAATTGTTGTATTTTTTTACAAAATTGTTGTAAATAGATCCTTAGGGTTGCTCAGTAAGGAAATATAAACGAAAAAAAGTAAACGTAGTAGTAAGAATAATAATAATAATAATAGTAATAAAGCTGAAAATAAATACGTTTTTAAAATCCTGTATTTATACATCCCCTCTGACTGATGAAATTTTAATAATTGATGTATTCCTTATAAGAAGTAGACTTTTGATAAGATTTTTTTTTTTGAAAATTCCTACCCGAAAACGGTAAAAGAGAATGACTCAGTTTGTATGAGAAAATGTAGAGTTAATCAACAATCGAAATTTTAAATTTAATAAGTCATATTAATAAATAAAAAGGTAATTAAAAATAAGTTTCTGTTGTTGTTATATCATTTTAATAACAGCATTTTAACTAACGTCATTTTACTTAATTATAATGAAAGTTTATGCAGTAGGTACTTATAACAAATACCAAAAAGGTGGTTTTAAATTTTTGTTTGGTTTTCAACAATCAAACTTTTTAAAATCTAATTTTATGAAACCAATGATTGTGACCGGCAGCAATTATATATTCTGCTGAAAAGCATTAAGGGAGTAATTTTTTATTATATATTTCATTATCAATTAAAATATACAATCCTACAAACTAACTTTTCTTCGGTATTTAAAACAATTTGTAAACCAATTATTGTTATTGGAAATAAATAAAATATTCGGATTTACTTCCACACTTTCTATTTCCCACAAATTTGTACGTACAACCTCCAAATGTGCGAAATCAAATTGCTTTTTAGTCATGATAATTTTGACAAATTATAATTTTGATAAATTTGACAATTTTGTATGTACAACGTCAAAATGTGCGATGTCGAATTACTTTTTAGTCATGATAATCAAAATAAAAGTCATAATTTTTTCCATTTTCCATTGTATTTTCAAATATAAATGCATAATTGTGTCGATGAAATTTGGAAAGAGTTTTTCTTATACGATCCAGATATTTAATAAGAAAAGTTTATTTGAGAATTCCTCCTCTAAAAGAGTGGAAAATGGTGGCAAAGTTTGTACAGTATAACGTCTAATAAACAATCGAAATTTCAAATTTCATAACCAAAGTACCGTTAATGATGAAATGTTATTACCCTTTATTATAAAACTGTAACTATGTAAAATTAGTGAGCGAATATCGAGTAGCGAGAAATTCGGCGAACTAAAAGAACATGGTTTAATTATATAGTTGAAATTCAGATATTTTAATAATAAGTGCAAAGATACACAATGGTTATACTTGATTATGGAGGAACTGAGTTTCGTGCAATTGAACAAATTTCAATTTGGCGGTAGTTTTGTACATTGCAGTAATGTAATAGTTTTGATAAAAAGGTTTATTCGGGAATCGAGACAATGACATGGAATTCCTTTTATTATTCAAAAACTAGATCCTTATCTTCTGTTATTTTCACGCGAGTATTTTGAAAACTTTCGACTGTTTTTAATTTATAGATTATTTGGTTCACGATAGATATACCTACCGCAGGTATACGTAATTGAACATACTTTTTTTAGATATTTATAAATATTTTTTGAAAATTAATTGATGTATACATATAACTTTTTTATTCTAAGCAACAGTATATTAAATATGTCTTTTTAAAGTTGACAAAATAGTGTTTTTAAGTATGATTATGTTTTTCGTAATGAAATAAGAAAATTGAAAATTTTCATATAATACTACAAATGGCAAATCATAAAGGAAAATATAATCTACACCTGCGTTACGCAGACGAAGTCGCGGGGATCAGCTAGTACGCAAATAATTCAAATGAATTTTTAACATTTGTTAGTCCTACTTGATTACCTCCTTTTCAATCGAAGCCGTTTTAAAATTTTTGTTTGCGTCACGAATTGAGATAATTGAACTGGAGTTAAAACGAATTGAAATCTTAAGAAAATTATCAAAAAAAAAAAAAATGTATAGTTGTATAAATTTAGAACTTCAATATAATTAATCTCAATTCGCGTCATATTTCATAAAATATAATGAACCAATACTTACTAGCGATTTCGCAAGCGTAACATGATAATATCTCATCAGATTTACTAATTAATTTTATTATCTGTCGAAAACTTTTTACTTTTATTTTAACCTCTTGCATTTCAATAAAAAAGCCTTGACCTCAAAATTTCTTTTTTAACAAAAAAAAGTGCACTTAAACCAATGGACAAAAAAATGTTTTAAATTTAGGGTTTTCAATTGATTGCACCTTGCAGGCATAGACAAACAAAGAAACATTCTGTTAAGTATATTTACGTAAAGAAGAGAAAAAATGACCTTATTGTAAATCACTTAATTACGAATTGAGAAAAAGATGATGTTTTTGCTATTGTTAAACGGTTTGTAAACTCTCAGAAGTTGGAATAAAAAAATGAATTTTCTCACGATGCCAGTTTCTTCCTCTTTTGTCATCAATAAGTTTTTAAGTGAAAGCTTTAGCATCGTTGAAATTATGACTTAGAAAATTTTACTATGTTTCTAATGTATGTGCACGCTTGCGTACTCACTGCTTGAGAAAAGTCGCTCTAACAACCTTAGTGAATTGAAAATTGTTTACATAAACATTGCTTTATTATTCTATTAAAAACATTCTTAAAAGTATGCTGAAAATAAATACACAATATTATTGTTATTATAGGTAACTTGTAAGGATTAGCAAAGAGAAGATTATTTTGATTCAGTCTGTCAACGTCTGTGACACATCAACAAAAATGTCCGTACAAAGTTACTTGTTTTTAATTTCATTAGCCACTTTATGGACTTATTTTATTGTGCATTGGTTACCTAAGATATTAGGACAAGATAAGCTGACTTATTAAATTATGGAGACTTGAAAGAAGGTTGAAAGCTTTGTAAGAGATTTTAGTTTCTGTTTTTGATTCTTCGCTTGATTTTTAGGTAAAACTAATTTATTCTTCTTTTCAAGTTCAGAAAAAATATACCATTCTTAATACAGCATTAAAAATATATAGAATTTCGAGAAGGAAAGATTTGAAAGCTTAACTGGATATGTTGGGTCCTACAGCCGTTTTTGGTATTAATTTGTTTTCTTTTTGGGAAATTTCAGGTAGGTTGAATATAATCTATTTCTCTTTTTAAAATGGTTTTGGGGATTTTGGATAAGAATGTGGTTTTACAACATAGAGTTGTCTGTAATCAAACTTTACCAAACTTTTAGGGTGGTTAGCGAATTTATTGCATTTTTAAATCCTTTAACTATTTTTGCGATTTTGATGGTGAAAAATTTCGGAGATGATAATTAACACACTTCCGGTATTCCAATCAAGGTGAAGTTTTGCATATAGACTTATGCCACCTTACATACTTAGGAATAAACTAGGATAAGGCACGTCGGATTTTGAGAACTAATAAGAATTGTTTGAATTATTTTCGAAATTCCTCTAAGTATTGTTTACTTAAAGGAAATGAACATTAGTTTTGACATTTAATGTCAACGATTGTATTCAAATATTTAAATCGTAAGATATTAGTTTGAATTATAGGGTTAAAACTGTGGTGCATTTTTATTAATAAAAAAAAAATCCTAAAATATTTGTGAAATAAAAGATGCAAGTAAAATTTATTTCAAAAATATAAATCTGTTTAAGGTTTCCATCCTGTAATAATTTGGTAATAGTTAAGTGGTTTTTTGGCACTTTTGTGTTAGATTTGTTCTTTACGCTATGCACAAATTAACATGAGTCCAAACTTGTATAAGCTTGAATATGCGAAAGTCTAAACATTCCAAAAATGACATAACATTAATGTGATATAAATTATTAAGAGAAAAGTTTTATTAAATATAAAACTGTTCAAGAAAATGATACATATTATGCAGCTAATATTCACAATAAAGTTGATAATAACATCGATACATTATGTTGCAAATTGAAATACTAATATTTTAAATATATTGCAACTTAATAATTGCCAAGTTTTTCAAATTGACGTAAAACATTACAATAAACCTGATGTATTCTAAATGCTACCCTTGCTTCAGATGTATTATGATATTTTTGAACTGACCAAAAAAAACTTTATTTGGATTTGTAATTGTGTTATGGGAATTTTTGAAATAATTGTTATTTTTACATTAATTATATTTTTGTGTAAATATTCATTATTTATATTGTAATACTTTTTGGTTTGTATAAATTAATTCTAAAACTGAATTAAATATTCATTTGTATCTTTAGGGTATTTATTCAAATTCTGTCATTACTTCAAAAATTTGACTTTATTTTTTGCACAAATCTTGTCAAGCTTTAATCTTTATGCCTAATGGGCTAATTTCCCCAACATCAATATCAGGCAACGTTTCATTTTCTACTTTGTTTTTAGATTTACTTGTGAATAAATTGAGCCATAATGAAAATTTAGCAACAAAAATGAAAAGTTTGATCGTTTTGCTGCAAATATTTAGAGAACAAAATATAAAAACAATAATCTTTATTAATTTGATACAGGGAAAAGATCAAAGAACACATGTTATTGCATCACATTTAATAATATCTACTTTGGATAATATTGGCGATATTAGCGACTTCGTTCTGAATATTTTCTGCATAGTAAATTATCATTTTCTTGGATTGTTTTGTTTTCACTGGAAATTTTCACTTAATATTTTGTATTACATTGCTGTTTTGACGTTTTTAAAAAATTTGGAATGTTTAGATCTCAATTTTCCAATTTATATGAATTCAAACCAATTTTAATTCGTAAGGCAGCGTAAAAGACAAATCTAAAACGATATCGACAAAAAACAAACTAAGAAATTTTTACAAAATGTAAAAGACAAAATGTAGCATTAGATGGCAATTATTCATTCCAAACTGTTATTGGCTTACACAATACGAACAATAATTTCGTATGCAATTTTATTTAATTGAACATTCTCTCATTTGCAACCATAAGTGCAGTATTACGTGGGGGTGTCTTAATCGATGCTAATCTGAAACTGGGAGAGGAAATATTAAAAAAGCGGAGTAAAACTCAGTTTGAAAAAAAAAATGGACAGCAAAAAGAAAAGTTTAGAAAACCGAACTTTGTCATTTTTCGATTCAAAATTTAATATAAACTTATCATCATCACTTGAATGCTCAGTTCAGGGCAGCAAATACGTGCAATACTGGCAACAATGCATCAGCAATTACATGCATGTACTAGTTTGTGATTAGACAAGCTAAATCTTGGTAGAAATAATCTCTAAATGTTTTTGTATAAATGTAAAAATAAAAGCAATTTTTTAACGTTTTCATTGAATAACTGGCATCAATTTTTGTAATTATATTCACCAGACTGATTTCAAATTTCTTGTTAAATAATAATTTCACAGCAATATTAATTTAAGATAGCGACTGTAAATATGTGGATATAAGACATTAAAAAAAAATGAGGAATTTTTATTTCTTAATTATATCGAAAATATTGTTGTGAATGACAAAAAAAATCCTGTGAAAGTGCAAGCTCTTAATTTTAAGAGGTGCCGCATCGCAAATTTCAATTTTCCATTCAAATAACATGGAAACAATATTCTCTTGCACTTTGTAATTTTATAACTCACGTTGGTGACAATATTTCGGAATGACTAAGGTTTATTCTTGTAGAAAATTAGATTTTAAAAAAAACGTGGTCTTATAAGTTTTTGATATATTTATTCGTTCAAAAGTTATTCGAGGTCAAAATTGAACGAAAGAGAAATTTTAATATTTTTTCAATTTTTTGACGCAACCATCAATTTTAAGAGAAAATTTTATAGGACATTTTTTGTAGAGCACTTATTTTTCTAAAACTTAGCTCTATAAAAGTTTTTGATATTTTTCACAGGTCCTAAGTTATTTGCATTAAACTGAAAATATTCGTAATTTTATTGTTTTAAATTAATAATATTTCCTGAATTATTATATGTTTAACATAAAAATTATTTTTTTTATTTTAATTAAATAACTTAGGACCTATGAAAAATATCAAAAACTTTTATAGATATAAGTTATAGAAAAATATAGAAAAAAAAAGTTCTCTACAAAAAATGTTGATAAAATTTTCTCATAAAATTGATGGATGCGTCAAAAAATTGAAAAAATAATAAAATTTCTCTTTAGTTCAACTTTAACCTTGAATAACTTTTGAAGGAATAAATATATCAAAAACTTGTACGACCACCTTTTTTGTAGATCGTTCAGTTTTCTACAAGAATATACCTTAGTCATTCCGAAATATTGTCACCAACGTGAGCTATAAAATTCCAAAGTGCAAGAGAATATTGTTTCCATGTTATTTAAATGGAAAATCGAAATTTGCGACGCGGCACCTCTTAATATTAATATTAAGAGCTTAAACTTTCTTAGGATTTTCTTTGTCATTCCCAACAATATTTTTGATATAATTAAGAAAAAAAACAATCTATTTTTTTTTGAATCAGTCCAATATTCACATATTAACAGTCGCTATCTTAAATTAACATTGCTGTGAAATTATTGTTTTACCAAGAAACGTTGATATGAGAACCAAATGTTGAAATTTATTTATTTTCATAATTGTAATAGCTAGAGGGATAAGCGATGCAAATATTTTTTTTCTATATTCAAATATGACTTCTTTTTAACTTCTTTGCAACCATTTTAAAAATGCGCAGTTATTTTGAATAGGATGGTTTTTAAGGTTGTTTAGAAGGGTAGTGGGCAATTATGAGAAAAATGATGATTTCTTTATGCTTATAAATAGGCGTAGTAGATATTTCTTTAGAGCTTTTATGCACTCGGATTGAATTTCGAGACGATTTGCAACCATAACATTGAAAAATTTGCTTAGAAACCTCCAAATTTTAATGACTTTGGTATTATTTGGTATTGATTAATGCAGAATGTTTCAAAGAATACATCGCTATTTTTTCAAAAAAAGTTCATTTCTATGAAAAAAGTTATCATGAATTGATTGCGATCACGCTTGACTTTCTCCATTTACCCTGTGTTAAACGGTTCAATATTTTGCAACTTTATGATTTTTTAACTCCGTTAATAAGCTCCAAATCAAATTGAAATTTTGCATGGATGTGACTTAAATAATTGAATATCTGCACTATTAATTTCAATTTTTTTTCATTACTTGTGATTTTCTTCTAGGCGACCTTGAACTATAAATTACTTAGCTGTGAGCTTTAAATGTCAAACTCGATTAAGAAAGGTGAGATATAAGAAAAATAAAAGAAGATAAACATTTTTTCTTTGAATGCTAAAGAAGCTTTTCTCAATGTTTGAGCATAATTAGACGAAAGTCACTTTTAATTGTATCGAAAACCCATTGAATGAATGATGAAAGAATTAGGAAGTGCTGTTTATAGGGATTTTCGTAACGTTTCAAAGCCGTTGATATAATCAAATATGAAAATATTGGAAAAAAAGCGGAGAAATACTTACATCGAGTCAATAATTAACTTTTTCCTTGTTTCATATGCATGAATAAAAAAAAATTGTTGACGAACAGCTTATCGTTGTCTAATGACGAATAAAGGAATTTTGCAGTGCTAATAATTATCGATTTAAACGTCAAGTAAATATTCAAATAAAGTTAAATTATTTTGAGGTCACTTGAGTACATATTAAAAAAACTTATTTTGTTCAATACTTTTTGATATGAAAAATAATCATCTTAAAAATAGACTCTATCGTTAGAATTTCCTTTTTGCTTTGTTACCTAACTAAAATAATTTCATTTTTAAATAAAAGATGTAATAAGATTTTTCTAAGAAAACGGTTTTTTTCAATAAGAATCGGCAACAAGTTTTGAATATTTTTAGAGATATTTTTTTTCCCTTTTTTACTCATTCAAATTAAAGTTTTACACGTTCTTCAATCTGTCATAAAATGCCGTTAATATAATTTAAATCACTTGAATTTGTATTTAATGATCAAACAAATTACAATTTGTCTGAACATGACTTAATTGGTATATTCCAATAATTTGATCTTTGTCGTATAAATATCAAATTTGATAAACCTAGTAAGTACATTTCTTTTCTAATTCGTCAAATTTAAAGCAAAGTAACGCTCAAAACAATTTTAAAATTCTAGTAAGTTGCATATATTTTACTGCTTTGAAATTTTTGATCAAATCAAACATTACATACGTGTAGAAAATGATTTTTATGATTGGCGAAAGAAAAAACGTACAGCTCGAAAAACGAATGATCCTTTAAAAACTTTTTTTCTTAATCCTATTGTGGAAGTTAAGTTTTTATCAGGTTCACGTAAATTGATGTATAAAAATGATTTCAGCAATGATTACACTGAAATTGATTTTCTTTTGAAAAAATTTAAAACTACCGAACTTCCTCAAATAGATCATGAATTCCGGGGAATATCCTTAGATAAAAAAAACAGTATTTTAAAGAAGTTATGTCCATTGATGCCAGACAACAGAAAAGTTTTTTGGGAATCCCTGAAATTGAATAATAAGTCTTAAGACTTAATTTTATAAAATGTTTTTATTAAATAAAATTAGAAACTGTCCTAAATACTTCTTTTCCATTCACAAACTTTGTTCTACTAATTTGCTGTTTTAATCTCAAATAAATAACCAAGTAAATGCACTTACTGTATTTTTGAATTGGTTAAATATATTTTTTTTTATGATCCGACAACTTTTAACCTAGTAAGTGCAAAAAATATCACAATCTTAGTAAAAATGAGAAATATTTTTTTAACATGTTGTCATCCTAATCTATAACAATAACCAACGGTTAATTCGTCATTAAAAAATACCATTATACCATTTAGTACGGCTTAAAGGAAACAGGTTTTATTGATTTTCTGGAAAATTTAATTTTTGTCCCTTACTGTGTTTTGAAATTGTGCAGCCGTTCTAGATTAATAAAAAAATTATCGAAAACCTTAAAACGACAATTTTCTCAAGTTAATTTTTAAAAAAGGGGCTGAATAGAAATTAATAAAATTTGCACAAAGTGTTCCTTATAAAAATATAAATATCTCACAAAAAAACTATATTTTAGACATAACATTTTTTTTGAGTAATTGAGCAATGAATTTCTTGAAATTGTTATAATTCACATTAGAAGAATGATGTATGAACTATAATATTCAATAATATCAAATATTTCAGCTATAAAATATCAATGAGTAGTTTTAAGAACAGGTAACAGTTCTAATTTTTAAATTTTTTATTAGAATTTAATGACCATCAAAGTTTAAGCTTTTGAAAGTAATAAAACATCAAATTTGGATATAACTTTTCGAAACATATCTATGATAGTATCATGCTCCTTTCACTGGTAAAAAATATTCAAATATTTCATTAAGTTTAATTCCCATTTGCTGAATTTCAGCGGGAGGAACAAAAATAATCTTAGCTCAAAACAAGATTTTTTCGCTGACTTTGAACAGTTAAACTGTGTATACAATATATAGAATACTATATATTGCGGTCCAATTTATGTAGTATAATTTAATATAATAATGAATTCAAATCTAACCATAAACATAAAATTGAACAGAAGTTCAAACAAAAATATTCATGACGTATTGCCCAGATACGTATTTCGATTGCCAAGCAATCTTCTTCAGTGGTCATGAAGTAGTTTGGATCACTCCCTAACTGCTTTGTGATGATTCACGATTCACGTGAATCATCACTTGATGACCACTGAGAAAGATTGCTTAGCAATCGAAATACGTATCTGGGCAATACGTCACGAATATTTATGTTTGAACTTCTGTTCAAATTTATGTTTATGGTATGATTTTTATATTTTATTGTATTAAATTTTACTAAATAAATTGGATCGAAATATATTGTATACACAGTAATCTTAGCTCCTTTTCTTGAATGTATTTGAACTTATCATGTGAAACAAGGATCTATTCTGCGTAAGTTCTTTAAAGGAAAGCTCGTATTACTTCTCGTTTCTAGTAACATAAATATATTGATAAGTTAAAAATAGAATTCTCACCCATTGTTATCACTGTTTTTTGTTATTTTAAAGCAGAAATATTAGATGAGTTATTGAAAGTTATGATTTAAAATTTTAAGCCTTCATTTGCAAATTTTGTACTACACGAACGTCCGGGTAGAAATTTATTTCAGGATTTAAATTTATTTTACTTAATTTGTTTCTTTTGATTTCTCTAGCATTATTGTTAATTGAATGCAATCCCACGGATTGACAGGAAATCAAATTTTTAGATCGCATGGGTTAAAACTACGCAAAGATCGTAATGTAGAAGCTCTTTATAAAATTTACACTGATATTAAAAGTGTTTATTAATAAAATAATTGCAAAGATATCCGCATCTTCATTTATAATAACATTTTTACTACACTCAAAAAATCCAACTCTGTTAAATAGTGAATCCACTTCAAAGCAAATAAAGAATTACCAATAAAAGAAACAATTCTTATTTGTATGTTGGTATGTCGCCTGCCATGTAAAGATCCAGTATCAATTTGTCCAATTTCAATCCGTTGAATACGCCTTGATCAATCAACTTTCCTGACAAATTTATTTCCGTAATAGATGGAGCGCTTTGTAAAAACTACCGGAAATTGTGAAAATAAGTTTCGTGACAGTTGTAGGTTCTTAAACGCTGGCGTATTTACAAACATGTTTGGGCCAAGGGATTTTTAATCTCCAGCAAGCTGCAATCTTATCAAACATGTCAAATTCGCAAAAGTATTTAGCCCAAACATTGTGAATTCAAAATATGCGATAAAAATATATTTTTGAGTTTCGAAATAGGTGAAAACTTATTAATCGATTGTAGTTTAATCAAATGTTGTATTAATCAAATCATTTTTTTTTTTGCAGAAATATCCCAATCCACTAATTGTCTACATTGGAAAACAGGCTTGCAGATAAATGAGTTACTGATTCCTTCACTTGTAGTTCTCTTAATTGCAAATAGTGCAATTATTTCGGTTACATTTGGTGAAAATTGAGAATTTAAATTTGTGAAAACGGGGTGACCTAACGTGAGCAGCGTTATAGCCACTTTGTATATAAGAATATTTTTGATTTATGTATTTCATAAAATCAACTAATATATAAATGTAAATAAATAAATTCTGTTAAAAATCAATAAAAGGAACTTTACATTTTCTGTTTTTTTTTTCAAATTTTAAATAGGAAAATGACAAATACTTTTTCAAGGATGTCAAAACTATTTATTGACTAACAATTAAAATTAATAATTTAGATAAACTGTGACAAGTGCATTTTATTAAGTTTTTCTTTTTTAAAAGTTGAGAAAGTTAGAAAATTAGAAAAAATTGTTAATTATAGTTCAACTTTAACTTTAAAAGGATGATACATTTTTTAATTGATAAATATTACGTTGTACCTTTTAATGATAGCTCACTTAATAATGAAAGCCTTGCAACGTACTGAGCTTCTTCTGAGTATCTACTAATGAGCAACTTTCGCAGAACATGAGAAGTTTCACAAGTCCATAGATGTACAATCTAAATGTTTCATTATAATACCAATTAACCTATATATTTTTTCCATTTTTTCCCGATTTAAAATTTATAAATCCTTATTGCGATTGAGTTTTCAATCGTTGTTCTTGAAAACATAATTGAAACACATTGATATTTGAATGAATATTTTATTAATGCACTGATGAAATACAAATTACTCACGTCACACACGTCACAAAATATAAAATACCAGGAATAAAGTATAAAAATATGATGAAATCTAAAATTAACAAAATAAATAAGAAAAAAGTAAATTCATCGCAAATGATTTTTATGTAATCGGTAATAGTGTATATGATTCCCTGTAGTTGTGGAAATAATATTAATATAGATTGTACGATAAATATTAGGTAGGGAAAAATAAGTACATTCATTTTTTCGGTTAATGTCTGTAGGTTAATATCGATCAAACCATTTCAATTTTATACTCGTCAAGGAGGCATTTTGTGTTAACTAAAATTTTTTTACTCTTTTTTGTTTGCTCCTTTAAATAGTTATTTACAAGGCGTTTAAAATGAAAGTCAACAAAGGCAAAATGTGATAAAGGGTCTAGCAAGATCCACATGGCGAGTTCGCCCCCAAATAGGAACCTATGTCGAAACTTATGTTAAAATATCGGCTTGAGATACAAACACATTTTATATACTTTTCGCGACCAAATTTCTCTTTGACCTTGAGATATGAGCAAAAATGTCCCCCCGCATGGCTATTTTTCAAAGTTATATATCTCAAAAACTAATCAAGCTAGAGAAGTGAAAACAACGTGAGGCTTTAGACTATTTTACAGAGTATATCATATAATTTTTTTTATGTGTTCTCTGAAAATGATAATCACGAAAAAAAATGTATTCTATACTTCTACATGAGTATTATAACTCATAAAAATGCGTGAAAAAATAGTTGGTGCAACACCTTGAAAACAAATGAAATGTGATTTACGCCTAATAGTATACCTCGGTTTTATTTTTTTTCGAAGTGTTGCACCAACTTTTTTTTTCACAAAATTTCTCTAAAAAATAGGCCACATATAGAAGCAAAACATATATTATTTTCATAATTGTAAGTCTAAGGAAAAATAAAATAAATTTTATTAGTTTATTTGTTTTTTTATATTTACTCTTAAGATAATTAATTTCAAGAGTCAAAATAATTGATCCCAAAAGAAAAAAAAACAACTAGTGTTTAATTTTTATTAAAATAAGAATAAAAAAAAAATTATCGTCACTGCTATAATTTATTACAACTGGAATATTATGAACCTTAAATAATTTAGTTAGTATTTCATAGGACGCAGAATTCTGGATAATTATTGTTCATATGAAATATAACAAATAAAAGCTGTTGCATGAGAACAATATCCCACTGCAAAGTTTTGATTGGAGAATCACATGAATAACGGAAAATACTGTTGCAATCTTTACCATGCGAAATATAATCATTGTTAATATGACCGTCTTTGCTATTTATACAAATGTCTTGATTTTACTTCTACCCCAATGATGTTAGATGCTTATTTTACACATTGTTTTAAAATATTATTTGATTGTTCATTTATTCGCCCACTTTAGGTAGAACCTGTAAAAATTTTGGTATGAGCCAGTGAATAATATCCTAAGCTAAACGAAGAAAACCAAGTAATTCAGATGCCGTCAATAGCTACCCAGAATTAATTGGAGACGCATAGTATTCCAGTTGTAATAAATTATAACAGTGACAATTTTTTTTTATTCTTATTTTAATAAAAATTGAATACTAGTTGTTTTTTTTTCATTTGGGGTCAATTATTTTGATCTTGAAAGTAATCATTTTTAGAGTAAATATAGAAAAACAAAAAAACTAATAAACAAATTTTTTATGTTTCCTTAGACTTAAAATTATAAAAAAAAAATATGTTTTGCTCCTATATGTGACCTATATTTTATTGAAGTTTTTTTAAAAAAATTGTGCAATACTTCGAAAAAAAATAAAACCGAGGTATACTATAAGGCGTAAAATATGTCATTTTTTTTCTAGGTGTTGCACCAACTATTTTTTCACGCAATTTTTATGAGTTATAGTGCTCATGTAGATGCATAAAATATATTTTTTTCGTGATTGTAATTTTCAGAGAACACATTAAAAAAAATTATTTAATTTATTTTTTGGGTTATTATTGTAAAATTTTTTTTCTAAAAATTTCAAAAATAATTATGATATACTCTGTAAAATAATCTAAAGACTCGCGTTGTTTTCACTTCGCTAGATTAATTAGTTTTTTAGATATATAACTTTGAAAAATAGCCATGCCGGGGGACATTTTTGCTCATATCTCAAGGTCAAAGAGGAATTTGGTCGCGAAAAGTATATAAAATGTGTTTGTATATCAAGCCGATATTTTTACATAAGTTTCGACATAGGTTCCTATTTGGGGGTCAACTCGCCATATGAATCCTGGTAAACCCTTGTATGGCATTTCTTTGACATAGACAAAAATACTTGCCAGATGGCTGAAATATTGAATAGTGTTTATGTTCTCTAAAAATACTGTAATAACTAACTACCTTTGATTTTGGTTTCGCAGGTTTTTTTTTATCTTAAAAGTACACTCCACAAAGATGCATGATTTTTGGGTGCCACTTCAATTAACACCAAAAACATAATGGAGCAGAATTCCATCAGCAAAACCTTAGTTAAATGGAAAAAAATCAACCCATTTCTTCAACGGTGACTAAGGAGGAAAAATAGGTTACATATGACAACAATGAGCGAAAATGATTCGGGCAAAAGCGCAGTGAAGCAACTCACACGGTAGCCAAACTATGACTAACAGCCAAGAAGGTTCTTCTGTACATTTGGTGGGACTGGAAGAAATATTTTTTTATGAACTGCTTCCATATCAACCAAACACTTAATTCGGATTTCTTCTATCAACAACTGGATCGTTTGAAGCTACCGATTGATCAGAAACCGGCAGATTTGGCCAACAACGCATTGCCATACACGTCTTAAGTGATTCGCCTGAAACTTCGAAAGCTTTGTTGAGATGTTTTGATGCACCTATCATATAGTTCGGACTTGGTACCTAGCAATTATCATCTTTTCTTGCATTGCGAAACTTTCTTACTAAAAATAAAAATATAAATTACTAGAGTTATTCGTTAATAGAGACTAAAACTTCTTTGAGAGAGGCAATTTAAAGCTATATTTAGAATGGCAACAAATTATAGAACAAAACGGTGCATATTTGACCCAAATCGGACAATCCTATACCCATATGTTATCTCAAAAATGTATAAAGTGCATAAGCAATGCATTTTGAAACAGGGTATAAATCTGCATTTGATGACGTGGCTGTGCTGCTCAACTAACATGAGATCTTGTATTGAGAAAACGACAAACCTTTCAGAATTAATTTTGTTATAGGAACCTTATTTTAATATGAAAATATTATATCAACAAAAAAGACACAATATAAAGTAATTTATATTCGCTCAAAGATGCATATATTAACTTGAAAACGTCGCAAAAAAAAGTAATTAATACTAAATTATTCAAGATCACCAATAATTTTTTGCACCTTTTTCATCTAGGTTATTCTTTATTTAGTCATTTATTCGTTTATTCTTTTTGTGTTCTTTTGTATTATATCAAAATTCGCAGATTAGTCAGAAAATTCAATTGAAAATCGCATGTCTTAAAGGTAAGTTACAAAAGGTACAGAAAAGGACGCTACGGATTTTTAAGGGGCTTGATTTTAATGATTCACAAACATGCATTATTCGAAAATTCTTTCTTTAATTCAAAACCAATGGGAACTAAAACTGATCATATTTCATTATTATAACTAATAGTGATTGTGCCTGATTAGTAATAAGTAAATAACTTCAATAATTCCGAATAACGAATTTTTATTATAAGCAGAAAGGATTACTGATAAGCGTAAAAATCATAAATATTATCTATATTAATATGTCACAAAAAATAAAAAAATGAATGTATTTATTTACAGCTATTTATTATAGCTTTTTGATCAGTAAATTATAATACAATTTTTTAAATATTAATTCCATATATAATGCAACGGAAAGCATTTCAAATTTTCCGTAAGCTGATAGACTTATTTTAAATTACTTGAGGAAAAAGCACTACGTCTTCAATGTTAAAGATCTCTTAAAGGTCTTAATCGGTATTATTTTCCTCTTCATCAACTTTCTACATTAAGATTAAAATTGACATTTTTCCACGGTGGAAATATTTTTTTTTTTTTTTTGGTATGGAAAAAAATTCAATATGTTGCAAATTTATTTCTACAGAAAATAGTCATTAGTTTGTCGTTTTATATTAAAAATGAACAGAAAGGTATTCAATTAGTCAATCTACCTTAAAGGAAGTATGGAAACTCATCGTAAAAAATAAGGAAAAAAAAATTATCCATTCGTGATAATCTTCAGCGGGTCCTATATTACCTTTCGAAGCCATAAATAATGTCCCTTGGGCAATCTCAACCTGAAAAGATTTTTTGTCAAAAAATTTAAATTAATTTTGATTTTGCATAACATACATAATTAAAGGGCATGTGTTGACGTTATTTAATCAAATACATCGAAAGAATAAAACGTAATAGTTAACATTTTGAATCAATATCAATTCTTGAAGCCAGTGGAAGTTATTTTAACATTTGCATTTTAAACTTTTCATTGTTTTAGTTGTTATTTTAAATTTTGGGGCTCAGCGACTAAGGCTATATGCACCTTATATACAAAAATATTTACATAGGCAATTATTTTCTATTAAATAACATTAAAACTTAGTAATCTTAAAATTGGGATAAATTTACTTCCTATATGCGGCATTGATACATGTACAGTTGTTTTTTTTTATAAATATGAGATTTAAAATAAAATGAGAAAACAGTGGATTAAAAATTAATTTTCAGATAATCATAGTTTATATATTGATCTTCCTTCTCTTCAGAGACTGTAAAATATCCTGGGCGGTGGAAGATGATGGTTCGTGGTCTTCCCTTATCAGCGTCCCATTCCTGCATAGAGCCCTATTGCAACATGCGGAGCAAGTTTTTGATTGTTCGTCTTTTCAAGTCCAATCATGGGTTTCCTTTGAATGAAACTTTATCTTTGAATTTTCTAAGATGCGTTTGCATCATATTCCACTTTTTTTGCCAAGCCAATTTAATTACTTCTTTAATTGCTTTATCGTTAGTGTTAAGTCCTTCGACGTTTGTAGGGAATTGATATTTTATGTAAAGTGCCTTTTCCAGGATGATGACTTGTATGGGAAGAGATTTAGGTTTATTAATTTTAGTCAGAAACAACTTTCATTGAGGATAGTGCTTACACATTTGATGATTGGGATGGTGGGATTTAGGTATTTAAAGCCAGTTAATCCAATATGGTAATAGATCTCAAGATTTTTCAAAGGTACACAATACATTGCATACAAAAATAATTGGCCCCGCAAACATTAATTCATATAAAACGGCTGGGTCGTTTGGTAATAGCTATGGTGGGAAAATAGACATTGAATCGATGATAAAATATTGCTCAATAAATTTCATGTAATATTTAGTTTGAGCAGCCATGTGCAGCCAATAGACTAGCCTTAGACTAACCAATAACGATTTAGTAGGAATGGGAGTAAAAAAGATAGTGAAAAAGTTAAAATTGAATAAAATTTACCGAAAAACCCAGTGAAATGTTTGTACTTCAGAAAATATTCAAAAATTAAGGAAATTTACGTTAATTTACCGGCAAAATTTTCGAATTAGATGTTTGTCAAACTGTGATATTTTCTTATGGAGATAATGAAAATATAAATTATTAGTTAACAAGCTCCATAATACTGTCGCTATATTTTTATCACTATTGTTGTATATTACTGTTTGAAGTGTAAGCTACGATATTATTCGAACCCATATTCTTCATAAAACCATATTGATTTTCAGATATTAAAATAATTCTATTACAAAAATTATACAGTCTAGAATCAATGATTTTTTCGAACACTTTGGCTAGATTAGAGACAAGCAAAATCGGTTTATAGTTAGTGGTTAAATATTTATTTTCTTACTAAAATGTAAGTATGATATCAGCTTTTTTTAATGGAATTCGGCCAACAAACTTCGCTAATACATCTATTGAAAATATATTCCAGTGGGAAACAAATATCGTTAACAATTGTCTTAGAAATTTTACTACTTGCCATCAACGCCACTTGCTTCATCTTTCATGTCAAGTATGAATTTTTTAATTTCCGTTGCACTAGAAAAATGTATTGCAGTTGTGTCTAACGGATTTATCGATGTCAATTTTATTAGTTCTTATTTTGCTTGTTAATTCCACTACAAAATCGATAAAATATTCGACGAAGTTGGATGCATGGATTTGATATCCTTAATTATTTTATCATCAAAAATTAAGTAATTAATATCGTTAGCAAATTTTGTGGTTTTATCAGAATTTAAGTTTTGCCATATTTTTTTACTCTTGTTAAAATACTTCTTAACCTTACTACTTTTATAATTGCATTTTTGCTAAATTAATTAGTTTACTAAGAATTTTTCAATATGCATTATTATCATATTTTATCGAAATGATTTTTTAATTTCATTACCACAAAAAATATAAGAATTCTTTGGTTTTACATGAAACTATTCATTCTTTTGAATCTCGATCATTACGTGGTTTATTTACCTGCCTGGATTGTTCAACGTTAAATTTAAAGTCATTTATGATTCTATAATTACGATAAATAGTTAACAATTTTATAGTTGCAGTATAAACAGAGAAAAATTCATCTGAATCTTGTATTTTCTTGCTCAAATTATGAAGATGACTATAATTTAATGCGATGTACGAAGTAGTTTTTTAACTAATATCAGTTTTAATTCCATCAAAAATACGATAATGGTCGATAAAAATGTTAGTATAGGTGAGTGACTATATCTTATTTAAGTAAGATTTAATATATAAATTATCAATACAAGAACCACCAAATGCATTAGGTCTAGTTACACCGTTAAAATACGGTAAGTATGTAGCCATGATCGAGGACATTAGAAACATGTTGAATACAGAAAACTGGACAATGATTCTGATAATATTAGTTTCAAGTTCCTCAGAACAAATTTGACATTGTCCAATTTCTTATAACTTAAGTAAATAACAGACATCATGTTTAAGTATTCTTAAAATACGTCAATTTGAAGATGACGCCACATTCTGGAAATTGCTCTTTTTCGATTGCCAAGGAAAATCGGCTCATGTTTTCTTAGGTCGATCAATATAAGGCAACGTTGTATTTTCTACTTTGTTTTTAATTAAATTCTTAAATAAATGGTTCCATAATGAAAATTTAGCCACAAAAGAGAAAATCACATCATAAAAAAATTGCATTAATAAGAAAAACGCGAAAAGAATAGAAAACAAAATAGAAAGTGTAACATTGCCAGATATTGAAGTCGCTAAAAGGACCATGAGCCACCAATTTAAACAACTATTTGAAAACTAGTAACTTTCTGGGAAATATTCGCAGTCCATCATTGATAAAACCAACAAATAGCAAAAACTGGCAATTGAATGAACGAAATTACAGTTGAAACCAATGACAACAATCAGTTAGTTAAAAATTGGTACAATAATTTTTATATCAGTACTAGCTGACCCGGCAAATTTCGCCAAACTGCCTAACAGACAATGAGCATAGTGTTTAATATATACTTTACATCTGATTCTCGTGCCTACCGAATATACATAGAAAATTTTATGAAAATCGGTCCAGCCGTTGTGAAGGAGTTTGGCTACAAACACCGTGACACGAGATTTTTATATATAAGAAGATTATATTCACATGTGTGTGATTACATTCTATGTTCTTTGTGTTTGCCGCTATACATACATTTGCCTATTATATTGACAATAAAAGTAAAAATTGTGTTGAAAATTGTATTATATTTTAGATATCACAAACTACTAATAATGAATGTCCCATTTCAGGAACTACCGGAATACACTATGGCAGTAGATTAAAAGCATTTTTTTAATTACAACAAATAATTATAACATATACATTATTTTCAGATCTCAATTAGTATTAATAAAATATCATTTTGAAGTTTAAAGAATCAATTTTAATTTATTATCTTTCAATTCAGCAACGTTTCGTCACGTATCGTAACTTCCTCAAGCGTTTAATAAATAAACATACATAAACATATAAAAGATAATACAATAGACTGATTCAAAAGAAATTATGATTTTTTTTCCTTAATTATATCGAAAATATTGTTGGGAATGACAAAAAAAAATCCTGTGAAAGTTTAAGCTCGTAATATTAAGAGGTGCCGCATCGCAAATTTCGATTTTCTATTTAAATAACATGGGAACAATATTCTCTTGCACTTTGGAATTTTATACCTCACGTTGGTGACAATATTTCGGAATGATCAAGGTATATTCTTGTAGAAAATTGAACGATCTACAAAAAAGGTGGTCGTACAAGTTTTTGATATATTTATTCCTTCAAAAGTTATTCGAGGCCAAAGTTGAACTAAAGAGTAATTTTAATATTTTTTTCAATTTCTAAACGCAACCATCAATTTTATGAGAAAATTTTATAGGACATTTTTTGTGGAACACTTTTTTTTCTATAACTTATCTCTATAAAAGTTTTTGATATTTTTTACAGGTTCTAAGAATTAAAAAAAATATTTTATGTTAAAAATATAATAAAACAGGGAATATTATTAATTTAAAACAATAAAATTACATTGATAAGTATTTTATTTATTTCCGAGTCACAATAAATTATACAATATACAATATGGATGACAGTCAAAAACTGTTGAAACGCGTCGTAATAAAGAAGAAATTGAGTCCCATGAGACATATATTATTATCCATTAATAAAATTACGAATATTTTCAGTTTAATGCAAATAACTTAAAACCTGTGAAAAATATCAAAAACTTTTAAAGAGATAAGTTATAGAAAAAAAGTGCTCTACAAAAAATGTCTAAAAAACCTGTGTATGGTAACAGGTTACTATTGTTACTATTGAAAATTTAAATTACACTATATTTTGGTGTATTAAAATTTACTTTTCAAACTTATATTTTTTTATATGTGACGAAAAGTTGCAGAATTGAAAAAAAAAATTAATCCATCAAATCTGAAATTGTTATTTTATTAATAAGTATAACTTTTCACGTGCGTACATTTGTACATTACCGTTTTTTAATTAGATTATCAACTACTAATTTTTTAGAAATGTTTTTTGATTGATACGTGGTTGACGTTGGTTTGTTCGAATTTTTTATGTATTTTAAATATTTTTAAAAGGAAATATTCAAAAGCCTTTGTGAATTCAAGGTCATAATAATAACATTACTCGTTTGTTTTAGATTTAATGTTATACGACATTTATTATTAAAAATAAGCCCACGCTCCATTTACTGGATGCATACGGAGAATAAAATATACTCATATTCTTTATAACCATATGAGAAGCAGGTTGCCAGACATTAACTATAAGGAATGATCATGGTTTTTAAAATTCCGTGAAGAGCTTATAGAGCTCTTTGTGATCCAAAGTACTGAATTCAAGTGGGAATTTGCATCAAGTCTTCAAGTGTGTGTGAATGTATGTGTTGGCTTCGTGACCTTTTCATCAAGAAAAATACTGTGTCATCGAGTTACAAACTTAGCTCAACTTCCGACTTGTACAAGAACATAATCCATTGTTATTGCGAAAATCTAATAAATGCTTTTTTTGTTTTATCACATACTTGAATGAGTTTCAAGACAAACTTGGTTTGATGTTTAGTATTGTAAAGTCGAATAGTTTTCAATTTGTTCTCGGCTAAGTGGCGAACGTTTCATATAAAATTTGTAGATTGTTTCTTTCCGATCTGTTTCGATCCAAAAGCTCAAGCTCTCCAATTCGATATTTAACGGGACACTAAATGCATTGAGATTAACGTAGCAGAGAATGTTATAACCAATTTTTTCTTTACCGATATTAAACGACAAAAAATCAATAATAGTTGTTTTATTTCGAACAAAAATCTTCTCAAGTAATTTGAGTAAATGTTTCATGCATACGATGAAAGCTCTTTTTATAGGGGCGACCGGATATGTATAAAAGTAACAATTTGTACTTTCACCTTGATTTCTGCCTGGGTGCTATTATTGCCATTAAATGAATATAACCACATATAAATTACTAGTAGTTGCCCGCTGCATTCGCAACTAAAGGTTTTATCTCAATAAAATGTTTAATATGAGATAATGTAGAGTTAATCAACAATCGAAATTTATAATATAATAATCAAAGTGTTGTTAATTCAAAAAAAAAGTTTATCTAAAATTATATTAAGAAATAAAATATATAAGTGTTTTTTTATATCATTTTAGTAACAACATTTTAAATAACGTCATTTCACTAAATTAGTATGAAAGTTTAATACTTATGTAGTACTTTTACCAGATAGGCGATTTTAAGTTTTGGTTCGTTTTTCAACAATCAAACTTTTTAAAATCTATTTTTTTATGAACCAATAGTTGTGATCTGGAGTAATTATATTTTCGGCTGAAAAGCATTAAGGTAGCAATTTTTTGCCCTACATTTCACTATTAATTCAAATATAAAATATTCGATACAAACTTTTTTTCGATATTTAGAACAATTTGAAAACCAATTATCGTTATTGATATTAAATAAAATATTTGAATTTACTTCCACGCTTTCCACCTATTTCCAACAATTTTGTATGTACATCGACCAAATGTGCGAAATTGAATAGCTTTTTAGTCATGATAATCAAAATAAAGAAGATAATTTTTTTTCGTTTTACATTGTATTTTCAAATATAAGTGCACATTTGTGTCGATGATGTTTGGAAAGTGTTTTCCTTATACGATGCAGATATATAATAAGAAAGGATTTTTGAAAATTTCTCCCCTAAAAGAGTGAAAAACGGTAGCAAAGTTTGTAAGGGATAACGTTTAATAAACAATTGAAATTTCAAATTTAATAATCAATAAAAGTCCGTTAAAAGTGAAACGTTATTACTGCTTAATATAAAACAAACTTGGTTTATTATTAGAAACAAAAAATTAGGGTTTGCTTAAAATTTAAACTCTGATAAGTAGATATATCTGAAAAGGTTAAGTTAAGTTTATAAGTGAGCATTATGTCTTTTGTCTTGCACATATTGTAAACCTGAAAATCCGAAATACGTATTCACAAATAAATACATTAGGGAGAATATCCCTACAAACGTTTAGAATGCGTAAGTGGGGATAACAGAGCGCATGCGTATAGCGTATTCTGCACGCACGGACGCACGATAGTCAATTTATATATAAGAAAGTTTATGTTCTTCCCAATAGTAACTTGATTTATTAAATTATGGTGTGGTTTACATGAATAACATAGAGTTAAAAAAAATTGTCAGTTGTTACTTTCGACCACGTAGGCGGGTAGAAAGTAACACGTTGTGGATCGAAAGTAACAAGACTGCTAAGGATTGCTAATGAAAACATAGTACAAGTTAAATCAACAAATTACTTATTTAAAGACTTTATATTAATGATATAAACCAAATTCAGCATTTATATACTCAAAAAATATATATTTCAAGAAAATGAATCAATAGAATGCCGCGACAACGCATAAGAACTACTGCATGAAGAACTACCGACACGAAAATGAATCGAAAACCATTCTATTGAAGTAGATATCCTTAAATATATGATATTAGCAATACAATCATTACGATGACGAAAGTAACATATTACTTTTGTACCTTAGGGGATTATGTTATTTTTGTACCCATTCTCATTTTTAATAAAACATGTAATATTACCTTAAAACGGAACGTGCTAGACAAAAACGAATTTAAACATTGTACAATTTATCTAATCAAGAATGGATATGCAAACATTCGGATTGCTATGATCCTTTTACGACTATGTAAACAATAAATAAAAAACGTCGAAAAAGTAACTTTTGGCTCGTTAAAACACATTACGTCCTATTATATCAAGATTTATAAATTACGCAGGTTGCCCCATTAGAAAAAAAATGACGTCATACGAAGAATTTTGAAATTTGAATCAGTCTGAAGATATGTACGAATTTCTTCTGGATACGTCACGTGACGCATGGGGCCACCTGGGTATTTTATAAACCTCGCTATTATATAGTCTAACAACGCACTGCGTACGCGTCGACTTAATGCGATTGAGGAGGGTGCTCTAGGCTATCATCTGATGGCAGCAAAACGATGTTCTCCCATTGGATAAACCTATAAATGCATTTGTTACTTTCGACCCGCCGTTACTTTTGTACCCGGTCTCCCCTACACAAAAAGTGAGAAAAACTGATAATTTTTATGAATACTTCCATCAAACAATAACTTTCCTGTCATAATTTTCATAATTTTTTGCATGGACGTTGCCGAAAGCAAGTTTTATTTTTTAATTAATTAAACACAAAAGGATAAAATGTTACTATCATTAGCAATCCAACTGTCCTAACGGTATAGTTTGGGCTAATTAAAATAATAATAGCCGTCCGATCCACGAGTAAAACGAAACGCAAAGTTGTTATTATTATGATCATTATTAGTTTATTTAAACAATTGCACTTTTCCATTGAATAAAATTTTTGCAAACTAGGTCGGGATTTTTATTCTCTAGTTTCAAACACTGAAAAGTCTAATAATTATTTTCAGCCAAACAAAATTAATTGTCATCTGAAACTGTAGCAAGCAAAACCCTTTGAATGCTTTTCCGACGCGTTTTCCATTGGATAGTTACCGTTTTTTTTCTTTCTATAGGAGGATTATTTGTAAGAGAGTTTTAAAAGGCTTATGTATAAATCATTTTTGTATTTCACTTCTATTTTGTACTAGTAAAGTGGCTTTCATCTTAATCCGTTCAATACTCGAAGATAGAAATTCCATAATTGCTCAAAATAAAGAGTTTAATTCGTTTTAATTTTGTCATTTTTTCAACTTAATCGTTTAAACCTTATAAATAATATTTTTCTCTTCGACATGTCATCAAAAAAATGAAATATCAATGTTAATAAATTTTATTTTCAGTGTTTAGAAGTGGTAATCTATACTTATATATAAAATTCTTACGTCTGACTGTACATTACGATTTTGAACCCAATTTTAGGGTAAATGTTTGTTTCAAGAGGCCCTTATTCCAAATTTAACATTTTTAAAACTTTTGTCTGTCTGTGTGTCCCGATTTAAGTAAAGAATGAAACCACCGAATTTAATGAAATTTGGTATTAAGATACAATACAATTACCCACATATGTAAGGCTACTTATCATTCCTTAGAAATAATAAAGAAAGGTGTTCCCTACGTAACAACTAAAGGATATAAAAAATTTACTTTAGACAGACGAGTTATATATCATTGGAGAGGTTATTAAAAGCTAAAAAATATTCTGTAAAAATATTTTTAGTCGAATTGATAAAAAGCACAGTAAATTCAATTTAAAAATTGTCTCTCTCAAATATAAAAATTTATATATATAAATCACATAGTTGATGTTGATAGCGTAATGGCTTACGTATCTGACATACTGATTACTCCTAATTAAAGAGACGTGGGTTTAAATCTTACAGTAAACTTTTTTTATGAAAATGTTGTAAATAGATCCTTAGCTCAGTAAGGAAATATTAATGAAAAAAAGTAAACGTAGTAGTAAGAATAATAATAATAATAATAATAATAATAGTAATAAGGCTGAAAATAAATAATTTTAATAATCGATGTATTTCTTATACGAAGTAGACATCTGATAATTTTTTTTTCGAAAATTCCTACTCTTAAAGAGTAAAAGGGGTGACTTAGTTGGTATAAAAAAATGTAGAGTTAATCAACAATCGAAATTTTGAATTTAATAAGTATAATTAATGAATAAATAGGTAATTAATTAATAAGTGTCTGTTTTTGTTAATCATTTTAAAAACAGCATTTTAAATAACGTCATTTCACTTAATTAGTATGAAAGTTAATGAAGTAGGTACTTATACCAAATTTTGGGGTTTTTAATTTTTGTTTTTTTTCAACTATCAAACTTTTTAAAATCTAATTTTTATAAGCCAATGATTGTGACCTGGAGCAATTATTTAACATTAAGGGAGCAATTTTTTGTCATTTATTTCATTATTAATAAAAATATAAAAACTTCCAAAGTAACTTGTCTTCGGGATTTAGAACAATTTGAAAACCAATTATTGTTATTGAAAATGAATAAAATATTCGAATTTACCTCCACGCTTTCAACCTATTTCCAACAATTTTGTAGATACAACGTTCAAAGGAGCGAAATCGAATTGCTTTTAAGGCATGATAATCAAAATAAATACGGACATATTTTTTTTTGTTTTAAAATGTATTTTCAAATATAAATGCATGTTTCTGTCGATGAATTTTGGGAAGTGTTTTTTTATACGATGCAGATATATAATACGAAAGGATTGTTTGATAATTCCTCCTCTAAAAGAGTGAAAAATGGTGGCAAAGTTTGTACGGTATAACGTCTAATAAACAATCGAAATTTTAAACTTCATTATCAAAGTATTTTCTTTATCGACGAAACGTTGTATCGTTTAAAATAAAATAATGGTGGTTTATTAGTAGAAACAAAATCTTAGGATCTGCTTAAAAATTTAAACTCTGATTAAAAAATCTAAAAATGGTTAAGTTTATAATTGAGCATTAAGTTTTTGGCTTTCACATAATATATACCTGAAAATTTGAAATACGTATTCACAAATAAATACATTAGTGAGCCAATATTGAGTAGCTAGTAATTCGGCGAATTAAAAGAAAATGGTTTAATTATATATTTGAAATTCAGATATTTTAAAAATAAGTGTATAGATACATAATGATTATACTTGAATATGGAGGAACTAGTTTTCGTGTAATTGTCTAAATTTACATTTCACTGTTGTGTTTTACATTGCAGGAAGGAAATAGTTTTGGGAAAAAAGTTCATTGGGGAATCGAAATATTGAGATGAGATTCCTACTAATTCCTGGTTGCTCTCATCCATGGTGTGGTAAATAATTAATAATGTTCTTTGGAACTTGGATTTAAATAATAAGACGTTATTTTTCAAATTATCTCAACGTTTCGTTGGTATTTATTTCCAACTTTTTCAGGAGAATTTTTGATGTATAATTGCCACTAGCGTACTCACTCGGTTATCTTTTTCAAAATCTTGTTAAAAAGCCAGTATTTACAACGAGGATGTTAACATCAAAAATTCTTCAGATAAAGTTGGAAATAAATACCAACGAAACGTTGAGATAATTTGAAAATAACGTCTTATTATTTAAATCCAAGTTCCAAAGAACATTATTAATTATTCCTGCTTATATTCAAAATTTAGATCCTTGACTTCTGTTGTTTTGTCATCATTTTGTCAAGTCATTATTGAAACCGGCTTTATTGAACTTAAGATATTTCTTATTTATGTATAGATACTAATTGATTTATAGATTATTTCGTTCATGGTATATCTACCGTAAGTATACCAACCGTAAGTATACCTACCGTAGATATACGCGATAGACCATAATCTTTTCAGATATTTTAAATATTTTTTGAAAATTAGGTGAAAATCATATATTCTTCATAGATGTGCTATTTGTAGTGGTATATGAAAATTTTACGAAAAACATAATCACACCTAAAAACACTATTTTGCCGACTTTAAAAAGACACATTTAATAAACTGTTGCTTAGAATAAAATATTTGTATCTAATGATTAATTAATTTTCAAAGAAAATTTATAAATATCTAAAAAGAGTATGGTCTATTGCGTATACCTACTATATATATTAGACTGATTCAAAAAAAAAATATGAAGTTTTTTTTTTTTTAATTATATTGAAAATATTGTTGAAAATGACCAAAAAAAATCCTGCGAAAGTTTAAGCTCTTAATATTAATATTAAGAGGTGCCGTATCGCAAATTTCGAGATTTTCCTTTTAAATAACATGGGAAAAATATTCTCTTGCACTTTGGAATTTTATAGCTCACGTTGGTGACAATAATGCGGAATGATCAAGGTATATTCTTGTAGAAAATTGAACTATCTACAAAAAAGGTGGTCGTACAAGTTTTTGATATATTTATTCCTTCAAAAGTTATTCGAGGCCAAAGTTAAACTAAAGAGTAATTTTAATATTTTTTTCAATTTCTAAACGCAACCATCAATTTTATGAGAAAATTTTATAGGACATTTTTTGTAGAACACTTTTTTTTCTATAACTTATCTCTATAAAAGTTTTTGATATTTTTTACAGGTTCTAAGAATTAAAAAAAATATTTTATGTTAAAAATATAATAAAACAGGGAATATTATTAATTTAAAACAATAAAATTACATTGATAAGTATTTTATTTATTTCCGAGTCACAATAAATTATACAATATACAATAAGGATGACAGTCAAAAACTGTTGAAACGCGTCGTAATAAAGAAGAAATTGAGTCCCATGAGACATATATTATTATCCATTAATAAAATTACGAATATTTTCAGTTTAATGCAAATAACTTAAAACCTGTGAAAAATATCAAAAACTTTTAAAGAGATAAGTTATAGAAAAAAAGTGCTCTACAAAAAATGTCCTGTAAAATTTTCTCATAAAATTGATACTTGCGTCAAAAAATTGAAAAAATATTAAATTTCTCTTTAGTTCAACTTTGACCTTGAATAACTTTTGAAGGAATAAATATATCAAAAACTTGTACGAGACTTTTTTTGTAGATCGTTCAATTTTCTACAAGAATATACCTTGGTTATTTCGAAATATTGTCACCAACGTGAGCTAGAAAATATATATAAAAATTTATATATATATATATATATATATATATATATATATATATATATATATTTATAATCTGGAAAATACATATACTTTTTGGAAGTCGAATGAAAACCTTACTTAAATTATTTTACCGTCTCTGTTTTTTTGAAATTAAACTTTTATAGCGACGTAATGAATAAATAATCAGACTGAATTTCGAATAAAATATGATGTCGTTGCTACAGTACGGAACTGTTCCTAACTGTTTAGCGAGAAACTTCAAGCGGTGAAAGCTGGTCTATTTTTAGGAACGATTTGCAAAGGATAAAAGCGCCCTTAAACCACTAAAACACTCTATTGAGCCAGTCGGGTCGATTTTAGCACTAGCATATGTTTTTCGTTTTTTTCTGCAAGGAACCGCCCAATACTGACACAACTGAAAAATGGTAAAAATTGACAATCGAACAATTTTTTACATTGATGTGAATCTCAAAACCTTTGAACTTTATTGACCAATATGGTGCAGTCTATCGATTATTCTCATAAACATTTTTGCCTTTGACCTTCACAACTGCAGATCGCCCATTGTCCGTAATCGATTACCGACGATACAATGTGTGCCCGTCATTGTCTGTGATTGTGTCAGCAATCAGGTTACTAGGATATCTCTTGGAACACATATGCACAATTATTACAGGACCAGTCATTGTTGAAAATCGTTTAATTGATCCTTTATTGAAACTATCCCCAATTCAATAATGGTCATAAGTAATAGATATTTTTACAAACATTGCTTACTACCAATTTGGTTGTTTGAGCTTTTATTGGTTTGATCTCTTACCACCAAACAGCGTAGCACAATGGGTTGGCTTCCAATACTTACATAAATCTTGCTCAAATAAATAAGCTCATTAAAACTGTTTTTTAAAGTAAAATTTAATTCGATAGTTTTCTTTTCTGTTTTCCATGCGATATCTTATTGATAATAATAGGGAACTATGTATACCTTAATCAACATACTATTGTTGTGCTTACATCTAGCAATTATCAATCAGTACTTATTGTTATTTTCCTTCAGCATCTAGTTATTCTAGAAATCAATTTGGAATTTATCTAAGCTTAATTTCAAATAATTTTCACAGTTAAAATTATTTACTTACTTGTTTCAACATAAAAATCATTAAATTACAAGAAGCATATTTCAGTAAAATTATTTTTTAAATATTCACATCTCTCTTATCCACAAAAAATTTAGTTGTTTCGTCAAGGAAATCAATGAATGCTGAATAAGAAGAAAATGAAGTAACAAATAAACCTGAAGGACCTTTTTGCAAGGTTCATAGAATTATTTTTCAATTACCAATGAAATTATATCATTTGAAAATAAATTATGAATCTGTTCATGATGGCAACAATATCGATTACTGTGTTTTTCAAATGAATTGCATCATCAATTACCTAAACAGAAAATCGTTGAAAATATTAGAACAAAAAGTCAAGTTTTTATTTTGTTTAAGAAAAAAAAAGCACACAGGCTTTTTATAGGGAACGTAATTTCTATTTTCATTTAAGTAAAGCTTATCGCTCACTAGAGACATGAACCAAGTTTCGTATGACATAAAATTCTTTCAATCTTACTTCTCAAGTAAATCATCGGTATTTTTTACATTTTTTACGAAAATGTTTTTCTGTGTTATCGTAGCATATTTTATATTTGATATTTATAAATTCAAGTAAATATCGTTTTAACGGTTAAAATGTTTTGTAGAATACACAAAATTTTATTATAAGTCTTTTGAATAATATTCATTTTTTTTATTATTAAGAAATATTTAGTTTGTTTAATAATTCCATTAAATTATGAAGTTTGAAACGTATTCATTGCCAGGGGGGTCTAACTCTTATGGCAAACTCGGTTCCCTTAAATTTTAATTTTGGTCCCAAATAGAGATGGCGTTGTCAGCAATATTCCGAGTTTTAAGTGATACTGAACTTGGATAAGGAATAGATTGGTGGAAGTGAGCAAGTTGGTACTAATGAAAACACGCATGCAAACGTTTACCGTCTGAAATCGCGGGCTATATTTCTTTTGGCTTTCTTTCATGGATAACGTATTTCGCATTCGTAACCAGTATTGTTTATGTTATACGAAAAGATCATCATCGGTAAATAAACTTTTCTACTTCCCAAGATCATTACAATGGTATGTATTTATTAATATACTATCCTTAGGCGATAGTGGCGATAATTCAAAAGTGCATATAAAACTTGGATGATAAATAACATCACATGAATTGGACATATGAAGGGGAATGTTCAGCATGATAATGCGTATGTCTACTTTAATATTTTTCAAATTTATTTTCTAGGAAAATGTGACTCTAAAGTTCAAAGCAACATTTACAAAATTAGTTAAGTATGACGACATTTTGATTGAGAGCTCATTACTTTTTTAAGTGAAATAAATTTGGTTCAGCAACGATTCGACGATTTTTCTAAGCAGGCACAATTCATGGCGATCGAAAAGGACAATTTGCAGGAATCAACTGTCATCTCCAACATAACGTATTTTTAAATATAGCATAAAATGTTTGTTATTTTCTATCATTAAAGAAAATTGGACACTGTTAAATTTGTTATGAGGAACTTGAAACTATTATTATGACATAATATTAATACCAGAATATTGTCCAGTTTTCTGTATTAAACATATTTCTTTGTAATTTAAATTTGCAATACTAATTTATGCTATGTTTTGTATTTCAATTTTTTAAATAAAATGTTAATTTTAATCAAGTTTACGTTATTACAAAAAAAAAATCAGAAATAAAAATTAAACTTGAAATTGGCGCTTACATTATGGGATATTATCGGTTATTCTCGACTTTGCTTCACTAGCGCCATCAGTACTTGTAACCTGTAAGTAAGCCTTCTCAGAGAAAAAAAAAATAACATTTAGTTAGCGTCGTTAGCGTCCCCTGCACGGGCTGTTAACTCTCTAAGAATAGCCCAACTTGTTAGGATAATTGTGGAATAGCTGTATTGAGTGTTTACTGCAGGTAGAAAGAGATAGAAATTCCGAAATTCTATCTCTTTCTACCTGCAGCAATCACTCTATACAGCTATTCCACAATTATCCTACCCAGTTTGGCTATCCTTGTCTCGTTTTTGAGAGTTAACATCCCGTGGTCCCCTGTTCATTGCCTCGCGATGTAGCAAAGTTTAGAACCAGTTTGGAGGACAATTTCGGAACTATAAAGTTGCGTGATTATTCATACTGTGGCGCTATCATCTAATAAATCAATCCTATATTTCTGATATGTAGAAATTGTAGAAACCAGCAGATACTCTAATATTTATGTGGTTTGATTGATTTCGTAATTTAAAACGAAAAATTAATCAATTTATAGTTGATTGCGTTTAAATGACCTTAAAAATGCTATAATTTCTTGTGTTATATCTGGCATAAATGATTGACTTTGCGAAGGCTACTAAAAGCTAATTTTAAACAAACTTTTAACAAATTATCCAATATTTATCTTCAAATATATATGTAACGTGTGATAATGTTTAATTTTATGACCAGGCTAAATGCAACATTAGTCGGTAGTACAAATTGTAATTGATAAATAATTGAATCCAAGTTCAGAACCGTTTGAAACATTAACTTGAGTTATAGAATGTTACATAGCTGGCGCTCGTAGTTCGTTTGAGTTTCATTTGCCAACTAAAGCTTTTCAATAGTTTTCCGGAAAAACAATAAAAAATTAAAATAATGATAACAGTTTCGTCTTTGTGAAATTTCAAAGTTAATAAAATGCATACAAAAGAGGTCATGCTTATTGCAAAATTATAGCAAACATAGGCAGATTCTGGAGAAAAATTGTTCAATTTCAATTGAACAAAAAGCTCCGTGATTATTTTGAAACAAAACTAAATAAGATTAGTAAAAAATTAAATGTAATTTTCCATGAAAAAATGGCATTTTTCACTTTTTTTGTCTATTTAATCTAAACACATAAATTCAGCATCAAAGGCCTGAATCAAATGATTTTGATAAAAATATTATGTAACATCCATGTTATAATTTTCACGAAAATTTTCCAAATGCTAGCGTAAATGTTTGCCATTTTATTCAAAACTTTTATATTAAACTTAAAAGGCTTATAATCTTACACAAATGTTAAAATTAAAAACAAGCTTTCTTCTCGAAAATTGCTTACATAGTATAAAGTAAAAACTTTTTCTGATTTTGTCCTACAATAATCTGAAAACGAAATTTTCACAAACGCAAACTTACTTTAACTTATAATAATTTGTTTACATTTTTTTTTTAATTTTTTCAAAAAGAAAATTTATTTTTAAAAACCTTACCATAGGGATTTCATCTCGTCCATTAATAGATTGTGTATAATCGTGTTGAAGAGATATTAATGCTTGGGTGAGAGCATTAGTTTGGCCATCCACTCCCTGGAAAAAAGGACAAAAACGATAAAATCAAAATGCAAACACTCCTATACTTAAAAAAGAAGGTAAGCTTTGAAGTTATAAAATGAAAAATAAATGAGTAAATAGTACCAAAAGCTTTATGACAAAATGTGAATGTGAAGGATTTCCCTCGAAATAAATATAAATATTTAATGATTGATTCGGCAAATAAGTTCAAAAATAAATGCACAAAATTAACTTTAAATAAATTCGATCTCAGTAAATGCTGTAAAATAAATAAAAACACAAAAACGAGTATTTTAATTTGATGTTTGGTAAGCCAATTATTGTAGTATATTTTTAGACTGATTTATTCCCATAAAATATGGAGTACCTCCAGGATGTTTTTAGGACCATTCTTATATCTCTTGTTAACATTAGACCGTCTAGTTACAGAAGATACAATAATCACTACTTCTGTATTGCATTTTTTGTGATAGACAAAAAACCAAACGAAATCGCCAAAACTTCAGTTCTATATACACCATTAAGAAAAATTGCTCCAAGACTGAAAAATAAACGTCAATCTTCAAAAAATCAACCTAAATTACTTTTACCACAAAAAAAAACATTTGGAATTCAAACAAGTATCATCCGAGTTTCTGAAAAGGATACCGTAAATATTTAAGTATCTCATTGGACAAAAACTTACATGGGAAACCCAGAAAAAATACAAATAGATCCCAAAAATAAAAAAAAAATACGATGATTTCAAAAAAGAGGATCTAGTCTTTCAATAGAAATCAAATTAAAGTTATACCAAAAAACAATAAATCCAATTTGGGCATATTGGCTAGAACTTTGGGAATGCGTCAAAGTATCAAATACCACTAACATCATTCTAAAATCTCAATCGAAAACCTTACGATCCATATCTATGGCATCTTGGTATATCAGCGACCAAACATGGCATGATGACCTTAATATACCTTTTCTAAAAGACGTAATCAAGAAGCAAAGCATTAAACAAATATGGAAAGATGAGATGAGCACGAAAATAAACTAATTGAGGAAGATTAAGAAGAACATCGCCTGAGGATCTACAGGAATGTTTATATCTATGTTTTTGTATTGTTATAATTATATCAATAATTAGGTAAATTTTACTCAATGCTTTGAAGATAGTAAAGCGACGGATAAATATTTAATAAAAAAAATACTACATACAATTAGTGTGCGTAAATAAATTGTATGCATACTAGACTGATTCAAAAAAAAAAATGAAAAATTTTTTTTTCTTAATTATATCGAAAATATTGTTGGGAATGACAAAAAGGAAATCCTGTGAAAGTTTAAGCTCTTAATATTAAGAGGTGTCGCATCGCAAATTTCGATTTTCCATTTAAATAACATGGGATCAATGTTCTCTTGCACTTACACTACATACAATTTCGGAATAACCAAGGTATATTCTTGTAGAAAATTGAACGATCTACAAAAAAGGTCTCGTATAAATTTTTGATATATTTATTCCTTCAAAAGTTATTCGAGGTCAAAGTTGATCTAAGGAGAAATTTTAATATTTTTTCAATTTTTTGACGCAACCATCAATTTTATAAAAAAAATTTATAGGACATTTTTTGTAGAGCACTTTTTTTCTGTAATTTATCTCCACAAAAGTTTTTGATACTTTTCACAGGTCCTAAGATATTTGCATTAAACTGAAAATATTCGTAATTTTATTAATGGATAATAATATATGTCTTATGAGACTCAATTTCTTCTTTATTACGACGCGCTTCAACAGTTTTTGACTGTCATCCTTATTGTATATTGTATAATTTATTGTGACTCGGAAATAATTAAAATACTTATCAATGTAGTTTTATTGTTTTAAATTATAATTATTATTATAATATTCCCTGAATTATTATATTTTTAACATAATTTTTATTTTAATTAAATGTCTTAGGACCTGTGAAAAATATCAAAAACTATTATAGAGATAAGTTATAGAAACAAAAGTGCTCTACAAAAAATGTCCTATAAATTTTTTTCATAAAATTGATGGTTGCGTCAAAAAATTGAAAAAATATTAAAATTTCTCTTTAGTTCAACTTTGACCTCGAATAACTTTTGAAAGAATAAATATAGCAAAAGCTTGTAAGACCACCTTTTTTGTAGATCGTTTAATTTTCTACAAGAATATACCTTGGTCATTCCGAAACATTGTCACCAACGTGAGCTATAAAATTCCAAAGTGCCAGAGAATATTGTTCCCATGTTATTTTAATGAAAAATCGAAATTTGCGATGCGGCACCTCTTAATCTTAATATTAAGAGTTTAAACTTTCACAGGATTTTTTTTTGTCATTCCCAACAATATTTTCGACATAATTAAGAAAAAAAAAATCATCATTTTTTTTGAATCAGGCAAATGCATATAAAATAAAGAATTATTGTTTTGTTTCTTTCTACCTGCGTACAAGTATACAATCATTGTAATCGGTCATTAATATTTCTTAAGCAAGTGGTCTATACTGAATATTAACAGTTAATTCATAGATGAATGTTTTTCCAATCATGAAATAATTCTTATCCTTCATCAATCAAAACATTCCATAACTTTAGAATGAAAAATATGAATTTTTCAGAAAATATTCAACCACTAGCCTGAAGATGTCAAAAGAGTTTATTAGATTTAGTTGGAGAATATTCTTAGGGCAATTTTTCCATGAAAAATCCTTCGTTTATTGAATGTTAACAGAAAAAATCTTTACATGCAGAAACTCTGTCAGTAGGTCGTCGTCCATTACCAACAACCAACAGTTCACGAAAATATATAGAGAGAGGAAAATCTTGCAGCATTGCTATGCAAATCACAGATATAGAACGCGCCCGGGAGGCGCAATACAATGGCACCCTGCCAAAATCTCATTCGTCTTTATTTCGCTTTTCTTTTTTCACATTTTCATGGATTTTATTCTGCTACACCAATTGCGCACATAGAAACGAAGTGAATATGAAAGAATAGGAGAGAATAACATTTTTCATAAACACCCACCCACCCTGGCAGTATTTGGGGTTCCCAAAAGTTATTTGGGTGTAATGCGAGGCATCTGAACATCTGAAAACCTAAGTTCATAAACTGAAGTCATTTTATGAACAAAAATTACGTTCTCGTTTTAAATCAATTAAATTAATGAATTAGATTTGTAACTTTAAATCTGTTAAAGAACTCCATATATTTTTTCTATGAGAAAAGGTATTATTAACTTTAAATTTTGATGGATAATATTGAATTGGAACTAGGCACTTCAAATTCAACTATTTTTGAGTTCTACAAATGCAATGAGTACATTAAATGCATCGAGAACGAGTACTTCAAAGGCAACAAATAGAACGAATGCAATGAACCTAACCCAACCTTTACTAAATACTCCACTGACTAATTACTCAAATTCCTTCTAATTGACTGCAAAACCAATGAAGCCGCTTTTTAATCTAAAGTATAACGTTTCTCTTCAAATAAGTAATCACATTACGAGAAAAAAAAAACAAATAGAAAACCAAAAGAAAAAAAAGAAAAAGAATATATAGAAAAGAGAATTGGTTAATTACAGTTAAATTTCTTAATATTGCAAGTTAATGAATATTATGCCAACAAACCTATGAATTATTTTATGGCGGTTAAATAATGAATTTTAGCTCAAACCGTTGCACCAAATTATCAAAGTAGAAGTGTTATATTGATTTTACGTTGAGTGTTTAAATAGAACTATATCTGTGTTTAATCTAAAACTATATCTACTCTATCTCTAAAAAATCTCAATTATCAATAGTTTTTTAGATATGCAGGCTTTTAATAAAATTCTTTTGTAATTATTTGAATTGAAATCTTATGTAGTTTAAAACTTTATTAGCAGCTATTTTCATTTAGAGAGCTTTTTATTTGCTCTGCATGAAGTCACAGAAGTGAAAGTTAAATCAACCTAGCGTTTTTAGTGGTTAACTTAAGCATTGGAGGAAGCTATTAATAATGAAATCGTCACTGTAATAAAAATTACAATTAGAATACTTTGAGTCTCAAATAATTCTGGATTAATGTTAAGGATACCATTTCTTGATTTTCCTTGTTTAACTGATCAATTTAATTTATTATTCACTGGCTGATATCAATTTTCACAGGTTTTATCTTCCTAGGTCAAAACTATAAAAAAAATTTTTCAATACAATTTGTAAAATGAGCACCTAATATCACTAGGGTAGAAGTAAAATCAAGACATATATATAAATAGAAAAGTCTATCCTGTTTACATTAACTGTATTTCCAATGGTAATGATTAGATCATTATTTTCCGTTATTCCTGTGATTGGAAACCGTGCAGTAGGATGTTGTTCTCATGCAGCATCTATTATTTATAATCTTTCATATGGATAATAATTATCCAGAATTTTTACATCTTGCTTGGTACTAAATAAATTATTGGACAGAAATTTTTTGATTTGTAATTAAATACAACAGTAACGATGGTAATTATATTTTTTCTTTATTATTATTAAATATTGAAATCTAAATGATTTTCCTTTGCTTTTAGTACAATTATTATTAAGTATAGAACCAGGGTATACTATAAGGGATGAATTGGCTTTTATTTTTTTTCCAAGTGTTACACCAACTTTTTCTTGACACAATTTTTATACGGACAAACAAAGATTAAAAACCGTCTCTTTGTTATTTGGTATAAGTACCTACTACACAAACTTTCATACTAATTTAGTGAATTTAGTGAAAAATTTAGTGAAATGACGTTATTTAAAATGTTGTTATCAAAATGATATAACAAAAACAGACAATTATTATTAATTCATTATTAATTAATTAATAATAACACTTATTAAATTCAAAATTTCGATTGTTGATTAACTTAACATTTTCTCTTATAAACTTAGTCACACTCATTCACTTTGTTAGGGTGAAATTGCCAAGAAAAAAATCTTATCACGTGCCTACATTTTATAAGGAATACACTTAATATTAAACTTTCCAATGGTATATAACTCGCCTGTCTAAAGTAAAATATTTTTTTTCATTTCTCAGTTTTTACGTAGGGGATACATTCCCTTATTATTTTTAAGGAATGATAAGAAACCTAACGTGTGTGAGTAATTGTGTTGTATCGTAATATAAAGTTTCATTAAATTCGGTTGTTCCGTTCTTAAGTTAAATCACCAGCGCACGCTATGTAAGAAAGTTTTTTGGTAATTTTTTCACACATCATTGGAGTTTAAGTATGGATACCTAACTTTTTTGAAAATTTTATATAGCCCATGTTCATTGGAAATAGTGTAGCTTCCCTACAGAGAAAGAATTTTTCAAATCGGTCAAGTAGTTTCGGAGCCTATTCAAAGCAAACAAACAATCAAATCTTTCCTCTTTATAATAATAGATAATGCTCCTTTGGGAGCATAAACAAATTTTTTTCATGATTGCATCTCTTAGAAAACACACCAAAAAAATTTATTTCGTTTGTTTTGACAATATAATAATTTTTTCATAAAATTTTAAAAAAGTTATGGTATACTCTAAAAGTAATGACAAATTGCGCATATGTTTCATTTCTCGAGCTGAATTAGTTTTTGAGAAATTTTCCTTTAAATATAGCCAAAATATATAGTAATATTAGGTGCATTTCTTTCAAGTCAACCCCTTACACCCGATAATAATATGTTATGGTAATGACTAGCTCAAATATTAATGACTAAATGAAAAATAAATAGGATTTAAAAATAATGATTGACTAATTCTGGTTAACTTTGTATTTTACAAAAACATGACCTTATATGGAAGTTTCGGTTTCGCCCGAAACTGAGACTGATATCAAAATTCAATTTCGGTTTCGGTCGTTAAAATTAATTTTGGCTAGATACTATTAATTGTTGTTTACTATTCAATTAGCTACGTTTCGTTACGTATCGTAACTTCATCAGGCTTCTTAATTCATAAAAATAATATTTTTTATTTAAATTCAATAAATAAAATTTTATTTAATATATATTTTATTTATTGAATTTAAATTGAAAATATTATTTTTGTGAATCAAGAAGCCTGATGAAGCCTTTTCTCTATAATTCAATAATAACTAGAAGCTAACCCATTAATCAATTAATTATGCAATTGTGTAAACAAATTTAAGCAATCACTTGTTCAAACATTCAATTTCATGCACAATATGTACAAATTGTTTTTTTGTCACTGTTAATATTGATTTTCAATTTAATTTTGGCTTACAAGAAATTTTGTTAACCAAAAACATATCTGAAACTTTAAAAACAGTATTCAAAATGAATCTTCTTCTATTATTTTTTTTTTTAATTTTATTATATGATTATACGTGGTTGACGAAACGAAAAATAGTTGAAAATGATTTACATTCTATAACATTTGATAATTTGAGATTTTTTTTTAAAGAATGTATATGTATATATTGATTGTATGCGGTGAATTGTTGGTAAGTTTATATGAAATGCAGCAGGCCTTTGAATTTTAGGTCAAGCTGAATTGTCTACGAGTAGTTAACAAGAGTTTGATTGTGGATTTGTCGATTCGTATTCGAATAAAAGCAGGTGGCCGTGATGATGACGTGGTGCTGGGCCCCACATTGCCCCATTTCCCCATCGCCCCATCGTTACTTTGGGCGTAGTCGTTTTGTAGACGGACGCCCGCTAAGTTCACGGAACGACCTCGCATCAAACAAACAAAAGTGAAAGTCCATAATATCGACAATGTGAATTCAACAGCACTTACGATTTCGATTATATTAGTTGCTAGGAGTTTATTTTCGAAATGTTTCAGAGTTAACATACAAATGAAAGTCAACACATAGCGTTTTATACCTAAAAGCTCTTCTGACCAGATAAAGCTCTATGTTATCTATACAACTCAATGAAAATAATAAAAAACTTCTTAATCAACAACTGCTGAAATTAGCGAAGAACAAGCATTTTTTCAATTATTGATTAAGTCCGTTTAAGTAGTGATTTTTGCAAATGAGCGCCTACAATTAGAATAAGGTCATCGTAAACTCGTTTCATGTAACATAAGTAATCGTCTCCCACATTATTGAACTAGAAATGCAGTTTTTCAATGTTTCAGAAAATATAATGTGGTATATGTACCTATTAGATTTCCATTAACTTGAATTTCTTAAAATTTTTATTGAACGTTCAAACTCATAAATTTTTCATTTTTATGAATTGAAACTTAAAGTTTTTTTCATTACTTGAACAATCCTTGTATTAGACAAGTAAAAAAACATTTTTTTCGTTTTTTATTAGCTTTGATCCGTTTTTTCCCAATTAAGTCCATCACTGTATCTATCAGGTATACAAAAACGTATGTTTAAATTTTTATTCTTTATAAACTTTTCTTAAATAGTGCAACGACACAAATGTAAATTTTTGTTAATTTTGTGTTTAAATCGCGCTTAAATTGAGCTATCAGCCATAAAGCTTTATTAAAAACTAGCTGATCCCCGCGACTTCGTCTGTGTAACGTAGGTGTAGATTATATTTTATTTTTAGATTTGCTATTTGTAATAATATATGAAAATTAATATTTTTCTTATTTCTTTTACCAAAAACATAATCATACTTAAAAACACTATTTTGTCAACTTTAAGAAGATGCATTTAATAAACTGTTGCTTAGAATAAAATATATGTATAGAATTAATTTTCAAAAAATATTTATAATTATCTAAAAAGAGTATGTTTATTGCGTATACCTACGGTAGGTATATCTACTGTGAACCAAATAATCCATAAATCAATCAATATCTATACATAAATAAAAAATATTGTCAAGTTCAATAAAGTTAATCTTAATTATGACTTAAAACAGTAAAAGTTATCAAGACACTCGCGTCAAAATAACAGAAGTAAAGAGTCTAGACTTAGAATATTAGTAGAAATCAGTAGAAATCCCATTTCATTGTCTCGACTCCCGACTGAACCTTTTTCTCAAAACTATTACACTTCTGCAATGTACAAAACTACCGTGAAATTAAAATTTGTTCAATTGCACGAAACCCAGTTCCTTCATTATCAAGTATAACCATTGTGTATCTATGCAGTTATTGTTAAAATATTTGAATTTCAACTATATAACTAAACCATTTTCTTTTAGTTCGCCGAATTTCTCGCTACTCGATATTAACTCACAAATGTATTTATTTGTGAATACGTATTTCGAATTTTCAGGTTTACAATATGTGAAAGCCAAAAAACCTGCTCACTTATAAACTTAACTTAACCAATTTCAGATATATCTATCAGACTCAAATTTTTTAAGCAGACCCAAAGTTTTTGTTTCTAATATTAAACCAACCTTGTATAGTAATAAAGGATAATTTCGTTTCATTTATAACGATACTGTGACTATGAAATTTAAAATTTCGATTGCTTATAGGACGTTATCCCGTACAAACTTTGCCACCATTTTTCACTCGTTTAGAAGAGGAATTATCAAAAGTTCTCTCTTATTATATATCTGCATCGTATAAGAAAAACTCTTTCCAAATTTCATCGTCACAATTATGCATTTATATTGGAAAATACAATGCATAACGAAAAAAAATGTGACCTTTATTTTAATTATCATGGCTACAAAGTAATTCAATTTCGGACATTTCGACGTTGTACAAACAAAATTGTTAAAAATAGATAGAAAGCGTGGAAGTAAATTCGAATGTTTTATTTATTTGCGATAGCAATAATTGGTTTTCAAATTGTGCTAAATACCGTAGAAAAGTTAGTATGGCAGATTTTCTATATTTATTGATGATAATGAAATATTTGACCAAAAATTGCTCCCTTTATGTTTTTCGGTAGAATATATAATTGCTCCAGGTCACAATCATTGGTTTATAAAAATTAGATTTTAAAGTTTGATTGTTGAAAAATAAACAAAAATTAAAAACCACCTCTTTGGTATTTGGTGTAAGTATCTACTACATAAACTTTCATACTAATTAAGTGAAATGACGTTATTTAAAATGCTGTTATTAAACTTTTATATTTCAAAGAGGCAGTTTTTTCGATTTTAAATTGAACTTACTGTGCTTTTTATTAATTCAACTAAAAATATTTTTACAGATTATTTTCTTACTTTTAAATACCTTTCCAATGATATATAACTCGTCTGTCTAAAAAAAATTGTTTGTTTCATCCCTAGGGAATACCTTTCCTTATTGTTTTTAAGGAATGATTAGTAGCCTAGCATGTGTGGGAAATTATGTTGTACCTTAATACCAAATTTCATTAAATTCGGTTTTTCCGTTCTTTAGTTAAAACGGGACGGTCAGACAAAAATTTTAAATTTGGAATAAGGGCCTCTTAAAACAAATATTTACTGTAAAATTGGGTTCAAAATCGAAATGTACAGACAAACGTTAGAATTTTATATATTAGTAGAGATAACGTTGAAAAGAAAATAACTTTTGACTTTTAGATGGTACAAATGAGTAAATCCGAAAGAATATTTTTTAAGTAAGTACCTTAAGAAACATTTTGAAAATCTTTGGCCATTTTGTACTTTTACGGATTAGATTTAAAAAAATACGTGCATTGCATTGACATAATAATTTCTTTTCATCGGTAGCAAAAGATATCGAATGATGATTGGTATTGTTGGAATTAAATCTAATGAATTAACAAATAATTTAATTGACTTGATTTTCAAATAATTGATTATAGTTTATCTCAAATTAATAGCTTGATGAATTTTCTTAACAAATCACCCTTTTGGAAATAATATCAGCTCTCAATAATACAGCAAACCGTCGTAACAAATTAAAAAGGAAACAAAGCAACTAAAATACTGTAGTTATTATTCCGTATCATACTAAAGAAAAAAACGAAATATACACAAAAATTTCATTAAAAGATTTTTGGCAAAAAAATTACAACCACAAAGCTTTCGTTGGATTCTAGCGATTTTGTTTGCTTAGGATAATTCAATGGTTTTATATTGATTAGATGAAAATGTTTTGTTTCTCAACTACTGCCTGTCGCTAAAGTGGACCTAAAACAATATGCAAATTAAGTAAAATAACTTTGAAACAATTTAAGTTCCGCCAACGGAAATTCTAGAAGGCTTAAGATATAAATTTGAAACTCCAAAATCCTCTACAATTCTAATTTTAGAAATAAAATATTAGGGCGTGTTTGTTCAAGATTTGCAGCTTTTCTTATTCTAGAGTTGATTATGTGAAATTCATTGGAAATTCAGTGTTTCCTAAACCTTAATTATGTGTAATATATTTTACTTTTGCTGAATTTTGTTTTCGTTGTAAAAGGAGATATATTATAATGTATTTTCTATAAATTTAAAATTTATCAAATGAATAAAATGTTTATTTAAAATAAAACTTTTTTATTTGGAGAATAATTTTTGGGGGAAAAGTTTTTAAAATTTGAATTAAATAATTCAATATAAATAACTGATTATGCAGCTAACAACTGAATTTAAATCAAGATATAAAGACCAACGCCAAAAAACTAATACCAATTTTACTATAAAGTAATGCACTCAGTAGCTTATATATGTGTGAGACAATAATTTCTCCACAATAGTAACCGTAATTTAAAAAAAAATGATGTAATATTCGACATAATCGAGCAATACATGGGTGTAGCGGCCTACACTTGTATGTAAAAAAAAAACAATCCGCTAGAATAGATTCGTATTCCTATCGCTGTCCAATCTAATCTACCTAAGGTCTCGATTAATATGCTTCTGGTTCATTTTGAACCGGTTTTTTGAACTGTAATAGAGAAAAAAAAATTAACTATATTTCGTACAGATGTGGGTGCAATTTCTCGAACACAAGATCTCATAGTGGATAGATAAAATGCATTTTTGTTTCTTCATCGCTGTATTTGATCTGGTTTCATTTCATTCTCCATTTTATAAGTAAAATTAAGAATTATGTGACATCCATATTCAAAGATACGATAATAAATTGCTTCAGTCTAGGAAACTATTATTTTTTACTTGCAATCTTTCCTGAACAATAACAGAGTGCATCACGTGTACTTATTGTAATGAGTTTGATCAATTATTATAGAAATATCGAAATGTTAACTCCAGAAAATAGTCTTTGTATTTCCTCATTGTTGTCGAAAAGATGGATAGCTAATTGGTGGATTGTTGCTCTTGAAATCCAAATTGCTTATCTGGTATAATTTTTTCTGCAAAAAAAAATTAAGTCTGTTTAAAGCATTTTTTTTTTCAAATTGCTTGAATAGTGTTGGCGATAGACTAATAGATCTGTATGACTTTTGGTCGCATCCTGGTTTGGACGTTTTATATACAATTTTTTGAAGTAATAACATTTAATATTTATGCTTAATTTTTGAAAGATAATATTTCTAAATTTAAAATGGTAGATACTTGTATTAATCTATGCAGTTATTTGATTTTGCAGACCTTAAAATGGAGCAATAAACTTTATATCTTAAGATATCAACAAAAGGTAATGTCAGTAATATTAATTTTGTAAAAGCAACAACGATAATGTTTAATTTTAGCATTTGTGATAAATTATTTTATTCACTGTTATATTTTATTAAACTGATGCGGGTATATAACTAAGCAACGTTTATCATTCTAAAATGCATTAGTTAATTGAAGCGAGAGGCTTTTGTCAGAAAAAAGTAAAATAAATCGTAATCCAAATACCTTTTACTGAAATTAATGTTTTTAATGATCATTTGAAATGGCAATACTTGACGAAACTAATTTGAACACATTTCTTACATAATTTAATTGAAAAAATCGGTTTACATGCTAAACATATTTCATTAGACAAACATGAAATGAATTCTAGACAATTAAAAATATCCACATTTAATTTGATTAATGAAAATTCAAAGGCTGAAATTTTTATTTTTTTTATCCCTACAAATCAAGCAATGTTTGTATGCAATTCAGCTGCACAATTTCAAAACATAGAAAGGGACAAAAATTAAATTTTCCAGGAAATCAATAAAACCTATTTCCTTTTAGCCGCACTGTAATGGTATAATGGTATTTCTAATGACGAATTAACCGTCGGTTATTGTAATAGATTAGGATGACAACATGTTAAAAAAATATTTATCATTTTTACTAAGATTGTGATATTTATTGCACTTACTTAGTTCAAAGTTGTCGGATCATAAAAAAAATATATTTAACCAATTCAAAAATACAGTAAGTGCATCTACTAGGTTATTTATTTGAGATTAGTGCAACAAATCAGTAGAACAAAGTTTGTGAATGGAAAAGAAGTATTTAGGACAGTTTCTAATTTTATTTATTAAAAACATTTTATAAAATTAAGTCTTTAGACTTATTATTCAATTTCAGGGATTCCCAAAAAACTTTTCTGTTGTCTGGCATCAATAGACATAACTTCTTTAAAATACTGTTTTTTTTATCTAAGGATATTCCCCGGAATTCATGATCTATTTGAGGAAGTTCGGTAGTTTTAAATTTTTTCAAAAGAAAATCAATTTCAGTGTAATCATTCCTGAAATCATTTTTATACATCAATTTACGTGAACCTGATACAAACTTAACTTCCACAATAGGATTAAGAAAAAAAGTTTTTAAAGGATCATTTGTTTTTCGAGCTGTACGTTTTTTCTTTTGCCAATCATAAAAATCATTTTCTACACGTATGTAATGTTTGATTTGATCAAAAATTTCAAAGCAGTAAAATATATGCAACTTACTAGAATTTTAAAATTGTTTTGAGCGTTACTTTGCTTTAAATTTGACGAATTATAAAAGAAATGTACTAACAAGGTTTATCAAATTTGATATATACATGAAAAAAAAAAATCAAAAGCAAAATATATGCGACTTACTAGGTTTTTAAAATTATTTTGAGAGTTATTTTGTTTTAAATTTGTGAAATTATAAAAAGTGCACTTACTAGGATTATCAATTTTGATATTTATACGACAAAGATCAAATTATTGGAATATATCAATCAAATCATGTTCAGATGACTCTATTGGAATGAAAAATGCTAAAGAATCAATTTTAAATTTTTTTTTCCCTTACTGTGTTTTGAAATTGGGCAGCTGAATTATTAATTTCAGTTTTGGCCTCAAAAAATTTTTGTTTCCAATAGTAATGCATAAAAGCTTGCTGTTCAATTGAACTAAAATTAAAGATATAAATGAAATATAATTCAAGATAAGAGCGCTTAAAGAAGTTAAGTAAATAATTGAAAATAACCATATCGTTAAATAAGCGTGAAAAATAGGATGATTCACTTAATTTTATTATTAAAACCCAACATAAAATGTTAAATAAAAAAATACTGTTCAGAAATTTATTACATCTCCAATTGAACCGAAATGAAGCTTTTCATGACCTCAAAGCAAATTTAAGCTAAAATAAAATGAAAGTGAGCCCAACACGTGCCAATAGTAAAATACCAACATATACGATTTTCTTTTAACGCAACGATATACCACTAAAACTTAACGATATTTCGCACAGTTTCGCACAAATGCTACGAAAAATAACTGTGGAGTTTATGGAATGAGTCTGCTAACTATTAGACTTCAGTAATTTCGGGTTACGAAAACGGATAAGTTTGAGAAATTGAACTTTGAATATTTGTGTTATGCTAAAATTTCTGTTATCTTACACACTTCACCATCGGCGGCAGAAATTAGTGTCGTTAATGTATTAAATTGCAACTTGAAATTCCGCAACGATAACGGCCATGCGCCACACCGCACATATACATCATTTCGCATTGTTTGAGAAATTGCTCTCGAGTGTGGCATTTCAAAGCTTTTTTTTTACGTCTTGAAGGCTAAATTATCTCTTATCCTTATATGATGTCAAGGTAATATTCATTCACAAATAAAAAAGAGTTGTTGAAAAGATTTTTCGACTAATAAGAGTACACAAAAAAATTTCATTGTTATTCGATTTCGTAAAGAATAAATCTTATAGTCGTAGATGTTTTGCAAATTTATAAATGTGATAATACACATGAAAATTAATACGTCTAGTTTGTATTAATTAGGATCATAAACAATGAAGAGTAACATAACATTATACTAATTATTTCACTGTGTAAACATAAAAAAATAATCTAATAAAAAACAAGACATAAATAGCCTTTTTCCTGGGAAGATTAAAAAAAGACCCGTTAGGGGCAGCACCGGTCGGGGGTACATGTGTTTTGAATTCTCTATTGATAACAAAGTTAAACATCTAAAATTATTATGGAATTAACGGAAGATGATGTACCTGGGGCGAAATTGAAATTTGCAAAAGTGCAAGATCATCTTGTCCGGGACTTAAAACGATGGCTTGCATGTCGTGGCTTACCCATGTCTGGTAATAAAAATGTCCTAGTTGAAAGGTTAGTTGGTTTGTAAATGTTATCGTATATGCCATTGTGTTGCATAAATTTTTATAATTTTAAATAAATTTTGTTGTTGCTTTTTTTCTTCATCTATTTAAATAGAATTGAAGAATGCATTGCAAATGGTATTGGTAAAAAAAATCATTGGAATTGATGGTGGTAAATGTTTAGCGGATAAACAACAACGCATGAAATTACTTAATCCAACTCTACCAAATTAAACATCCTCCACTTTTCCTACTACAAACTAGGCAAATTTTACATCTCAAGCTATCCCCCGATCTTTTTGCTATGCTATTATGTATAATTATATCACTAATGGTCCTATTGATACTTTAGATTTGAATGCAACTTTATCAGACGATAATGAACAGCTTCCAAATTGTGGAAACTCGAAAGCACTTCAAAGAGAGAGACAATATTGTTTGAGTGATTTTATGTTAAATCTGGAAGATAATGCTAATGGTTTGGTATATTACTTAAGAGCAGATGTACAATCTTCTTTCCGAGTCACTGTGAAGTATAAAATAAGTATAGCTTTGGATATGAATAGTAGCAAATTTATAGATGCTCAGTGTCAGTGTCCAGCATCTTTTTCGAAGAACTGTTCTCATATTATTGTTTTACTTTACAAACTTGAGGATTATACTGTACGTTACGGTTATGATGCACTCATATGCACATCAAAGTTAAAAGAGTGGAATAAAGGCAAAAAGTTAGGCAATAACCCAGACAATATTTTAACTGGTAGCTATCCTACCAAACGAAAACACCTGAAGAAATCAATAATTAGTTTTATTCCGAAAAAAAAGTAAATATTTAAATGATAACCATGATAACAATCAGTTAACGTCTAGATTTGTTAAGTAAGCATGATAATTTGTATTTTTTATTTGTATATTTATTGTATATATATTGTATTTGTATATTTTTTGCACAACAATATTTGTTTATTCTTCTAGTAATAAAACGTACTTTTAACATTGTTATCAATAGAGAATTCAAAACATATGAACCCCCCCCCATAGTGCTGCCCCTAGTGGATCTTTTTCTAATCTTCCCAGGAAAAAGGCTAATAATATTATTTATCACTATTTATTATCATTGTTAATCGCTATTATTTTAAGAACTTGTAAAAAAGTGGTATAATAGAGTCAGTTTTGAACATAGAACCAAAAGATGCAGAAGAAAATAAATATATTAAGAAATTAATAGTACAAATGTGTCGTTAATTTAATTATGTTACAGTAAATGTAATATAACAATTTGTAAAGGCAACGTTATTTTAAAATCATTTTATCATTTGAAAATTAAATTAAATACTGGTTGTTTACCAGTATACACTTAATATTTTTTAACTTTAAATCATGTTTAAAATAAATCATATTTTGCATGTCGGCTGCCCAATTTCAAAACACAGTAAGAGACAAATTTTTCAAAATCGATTTTTTAGCATTTTTTGTTCCAATAGAGTCGTCTGAACATGATTTGATTGATATATTCCAATAATTTGATCTTTGTCGTATAAATATCAAAATTGATAATCCTAGTAAGTGCATTTTTTTTTAATTTGACAAATTTAAAACAAAGTAACTCTCAAAATAATTTTAAAAACTTAGTAAGTCGCATATATTTTGCTTTTGATTTTTTTCTTGTATGTAACAAATTTGATAAACCTAGTAAGTACATTTCTTTTATAATTCGTCAAATTTAAAGCAAAGTAACGCTGAAAACAATTTTAAAATTCTAGTAAGTTGCATATATTTAAAGAAGTTATGTCCATTGATGCAAAACAACAGAAAAGTTTTTTGGGAATCCCTGAAAGTGAATAATAAGTTGAAAGACTTAATTTTATAAGATTTTTTTAATAAATAAAATTAGAAAGTGTCCTAAATACTTTTTGTTCATTCACAGATTTGATTCTACTGATTTGCTGTACTAATCTCAAATAAATAACGAAGTAAATGCACCAACTGTATTTTTCAATTGGTTAAATATAATTTTTTTTTATGATCCGACAACTTTGAACTAAGTAAGTGCAATAAATATCACAATCTTAGTAAAAATGATAAATATTTTTTTAACATGTTGTCATCCTAATCTATTACAACAACCGACGTCATTTTCGTCATTAAAAAATACCACTTAGTGCGACTAAAAGGAAATAGGTTTTATTGATTCCCTGAAAAATGTAATTTTTGTCCCTTACTGTGTTTTGAAATTGTGCAGCCGATGTAGGTATTGAAATAATCAGCATAAGTTTCAAATAAGTAAGTATTTCAGGTATAAAAATATTTTGATAATTAGTTAATGAAATATTTTATTGAAAATTTTTACAGTAAATATTAAAAAACATATTTTATAACCGAAATTCCTAAAAAAGTTTTTAAATTATGTCTTGAAGAATTTCATAGAGTTATCTACAGACTCGCTTTTTTCACTCATTTAAGTGAGAGCTTTTGAATCTCGTCACTCCGTTTTGTTAAAGAAATAAATTTGCAAAAACTCTTCGGCATATTAAAGTACCGAGATATAACAGCCAGAATACTTACTGCAAGAAGAGAATATAAACGATAAATGCAAGGAAATTTTTGTTCACAATTAGGTTGGTGTTAAATTTGGATATGCTTTAGGTCAAGTTAACGTGACCCTTGTTATTAATATGGAATGTTTTTCTTCGATAATGCTTAAGTCCAACCACTTTAAGAGATCTCAAATAGTTCAATTATCAAGAATTTTATGACATTTCAAGAAGCATGAGAGACATGAAGATTGTAGGAGAATGGCTCACAAGATGGGAGAGCTTTTCCGAAATGAATAGTGATATGTGGACCTTGAAACCCTTCAAATTTGTGGAATATGTACATAAATGATAGAGCGGATGATATTTTATACTACAACAATATAGATTTTCAAAAACATCTCACCTTCATAAGTTCATTTAAATGTAATTAAATTGTTCAATCAATCGTAGACATAAAGCATATATTCTTAATTAAAGTAGAAAAATGTTAAATTTTCCAACTTTTGGTCCATTTTGAAATTTTTCACCAAAAAACTTACGTTTGATTGTATTTTTTTGAAGTTGGTCGTTTATTTTTTTATACACTCTTTCAACAACTAAAATTATAATATTGATTTATTGAATTTACTTCATCAATTACTAGTACATCTAGGGGAAATTTTGCTAAAACTTTTCTCTCTAAAGAGTCTAATAGCAACAATTAAAGCACAATACTTTTGGTTACGAGAAAAACATGACTTTACTTACGAGTTTCTATTTTAAGCTTTAGTTATTCAAGTGTATTGAATGACCAAAACATTACTAAAGGACTCAAAATAAATCTTAGTGATAAAAAACACGAATGTCATTTAAAAAAACGATTCAAAACTTTCAACATTCACTAAACGATTTTTCATTCGATAATAATATCGATCCAATTTTCGAAGATTTATAAATGACATAGATCTTCTACATTTTACTGCTATTATTATAGTTTCTGAATAAAATAGTTAGGTACGTATTACCTTTTTTCAATTGAATATAAAATATTCAGATAATTTCATGGTTTTTCTAAAACAATTTGATTCTGAGACTTAATCTTTGGACAAGCCAAGATCTACATGTAGAAAAATAATCAAAAAGGACTTTTTTTTATTTTAAGATAAAATAGGGTGTTTAACGAAAGTAAATCTTGTGTGTTATTATTCATTCCAGAATCTGTAATTTTTGCATTCCGAATTACAGAAAATTTTTATTTCTTATAAAAACCCAAGTATTGTTGATAAAAAGAAAAAAAATCAATAACTGGTTTTTGAAAACTGCTAAAAGAAATTTTGAAACGTTTTTAATGTTCAACTAATTGCTTTTTGAATAATTGAAAAAGCTTTTATTTAATCAAAATGTTAATTAATTTAATTGATAAGTTGTCGTTTGTTTATTATATGTTCAAAAACTTCAAAACTCTTATTTACGTAATGACAATTCTAACAAGTGTCAATCAATGCTAATAAATAAATTATCTGAAAAAGGTGCACTCCACACGCAATGTTACATGATAAAAATATTCGGAAAGTTAGCAAAATTTATCCCTTTCGTAAAACCAAAAGGTTCAGCTTTATTTAGAGAAAATTTTTCAAATTGTATTTTTAGAAGAAAAGTTTAATTCCGAAAAAAAAATGCGGAAATGAACAACACATTTGAGATACGCATTAACATTATTCGATTCTCCACCACATAAGTTAGTCGATTGAAATTCATGTCATATAATATTGTAGGTTTCCCTCCGATCCCGATTAGTAATACATGATATGCATTTTTATATTTTTTTGTTATTTAATTTATTGTTTAAGCAGTCATATTCGATTAGAAAACCTTCGAAGAAATTTTGAGGGAACCATTCAAGAATTTTAGAACAGACGAAAAGTGAAAGTCTTCATTGTAATTAACATGAATTATATTATTATTTTTTACTAAAAAAAAAAAATGCACCTGTAGACTACAAAAAAATATATGCCCCATTCTTTCATAATTATCATTGAAATGCAGCAATTTTTATTTCTAGTTCGTTAAAAATCAGTTTAAAATTGAAGCATTTTATTAAGTTAAGCACTTTTTCTGTAACAGACGTGCAAAAAAAAAGCTCGAATTAACTGAGTTTTAACGACATTTGAAGTATTTTTAATTAAACTAACATTTAACTGTCAGTAAGTGCATTTTGTGTATATATATATATATATATATATATATATATATATATATATATATATATCCATATATCCCCCAATCCCAATGTTGACAGTAATTACTTGACATTCCAGGATGTTGCATTTCTCAACTTTCAAGACAATAGACGCGTTATTCACTGACAACCATCCGAAAGCACCATTGTTCTCAGTGTTTATTGAAACACCGCGTTTTTTTTCAGTCAAAATATGCTCAGAAAAGAAAATAATACTCGAAAGATTAACTTATACTTATTTCAAGTATAACAAAAAGACAATTCGTTTGATGATGTCTTAAAGATACAAAATAAATTCAATTAGTTATTAAAGCCATGTAATAATTCTAATAAATAAAGAATTGTGAAGCTTTTTATAATTTGGAAATGAGCAAAATGGTGAGCCAAATGATATTAAGTCATTACATTTTTTGATAAATAACATATCGATTCTGAGTAAAAGTTGTTATGTGGTTTTTAATTAAGAAAATTACAAACCAAAAAAATCAATTATATTGATATGTGAAGATCTATTTGATCGAGAAACGAATGAACCAAAGAAATAGGACCAAAATATTGACTTAAGAAAATTGAAAGCACAGTCGTGCAGAATAATTAAATCAAACCATGAAGCCGTTGTGGAAAATTGTGCTGATTTATACGTTAATCCCCATTTATATTTCCTTGAAATTTCTTGACACATGTTTCATTCAAGAATGTGATCTTAGATCACCCCAAACAACCCCAATTCCAAACAATGAAACTACGAAGGTTTCCAAAGCTCTGGGATTCAAGCTTTGATTTTTAATACTTTTTAATTTTCGTTAATATTGCACATAAGTTTTCCAACGTAATCCCCATTTAATTGAATATATTAATCCCAACGATTAAGTAATTTTAAGCCGTCCTTAAAGAAACTTTATCGGTATCTCATCAACCCACCTACTTATGGCCCATTTTACGTCAGTTAAATTTTAAAATCGAACACCTCATAAAAGTTTTTTTTAATTGGGGAAAAGATAGTAATCACTGGGTCTACAATCTGGGGAGTAAGTGGATGCAGAAGCAATTGCCATCGAAAAATCGTCCAAAATATTTTTCGTTTTTCTTGCGATGGGTGGTCTTGTATTATCCTGTTTCAGTAACTGCTTATGCAGTTTTCCAGGCTGGTTTTAGCAAGTGCTTATGGCAGTGGTCCAAATATTAAATCGAATAGTATTCTACACAGATTGTAATACCTTTTGCTAGGTAATCCATAAAAATAATATCTTTACAACCCCAGAATAAAGTAAGGGTTATCTTTCTAACAGACGGAACTGCATGCGCTTTAAAAAGAGGCCTTTCTTCAGGTCTTCAGACCTTTTGGCCTTAAGATTGAAATAAGGAATCCAAGTTTTATCAGTGGTTATAACCGGATAATTTATCACCGGAATGGACGAACTGCTCTTGAAGTTGGCAAGTATCAGACCTTTTGAATTTCTGTTTTGGTCCCAATAGCATTGGTACCCACCTTTTTCACGCCAAAATAAACATACAAAATGTCATGAAATTTAAAGAATAATTTTTCGCTAGTTCTTTTCAAACATTTTGAAAACTGTTATTTTACCTCTCCTGTAAAATGCAGATTAGCACAGCCAGTTATTGTGTGTAAAAATGGTACATGATTTTGACACTTTGCAAAAGTAGATAAACTTTTTGATGAATATATATTCGATTGATGTTGAGCTTTTCCTGGTTTTAAGAAGATTTATTATAGCAGGTAAAAGACCCTAGCCACACACACAATTGAACAGGGAACAGGGGATGTTGTCTCATGGTTACAATGATCGATAAAAAATATTTTAAGATATATTACAACTATAGAGATGCATATACGTGGCGTACTCATGCATATTATGACGATTCCAACTTTTACAACTTTTTGAATCGTTATATCTCAAAAAGGGTGGCTCGTAAGAAAAAAAGTATTGGTACATTTTTTGTAGGTAATTTTATGATCTACATTTTTTGTCTAAAGTATTTTATGATAAAACTTATCGTTTTGCTAAAAATCGTGAAAAACTCATTTTTTGACCTTTGACCTTGAATAAAAAAATTTCCATACAGGGGAAAGAAGATAGGGAACTTTCAAATTTTATTTTTAATCATATTTTAAACAATCTTACTGATTTTCAGCTTGGTAGAAATTTATGTAGTCTCGAATTTCTAAATTGACCGGACTATTTTAGCAGGCCTTCGATGACTGTAATGTTTTTTTCATTTATCGACGTGCTTGGGCGTCCACTGCGTGAATCGTTTTATAGTGATGTTTCACCGGTTTCTAATCGATCCATCGATAAACGACATTTTTGGATACTGCAAAATCATCAAATACTTCTTGCAGACATTAAATAATTTCTGATGTTTTTCTACCTTCTTTCAACAAAAATAAAATTATTGCTCTTTGAAATTTTGTTGTGTTTCCTGCGGTTACAAAATCCTGTCTGTATTAGTCGAACATCTAAATCAGACTAAACAATTTTGCACTCAATAATCGCACAAAAATGTTGGGACTTGTTTGACACCATTAATGTTACCTAAATTTTCGGCTTAATTTAATTGCAACACAGCTTTTAGAACTTTGGAAACATCTCTCGTTAATCACCTCCGAGAAAAAGCTGCTTATAAAACTAGCGTTTCCCCTTGCACATTGTTTGCCTTTGATAATAACTTTCATTTATCTTTCCGAATCTGAGCTAAAAGTAGGTAGATTGAAAAGAGTTTTCCTGGAGCTTACAAAAATAAAACAAACCACCTTTACGAAGTTAGCAAACTTTTTGTTTTTTAAATAAGTAGGTTTTATGATATACTTTTAAAAGAATAAGTTTACAATCAATAATTTAATTTTTCAAAAAAAAATATAGCATATTCCTTGTTTAATTCCCATTTTTTGATTCCTTACTTGCAATATTATCAATGTAGGTATTGATTCCATTTAACAAAGCTCATAAATATTCTTAAAAAAATCGATCATTTCATTAAAGTTTGAATCCATCAACTTTTAGACCTGCAGAAATAAAAAATATATATTTAAAAATCCAGTTCTTAGGATTTTTTCAAATAGAGAAGACTCATTTCGATTTAAAATTGATATGTTTTTGGTTCAAATATTTTTAACTCGAAATTTTTAAGATCTTCGCGATTATATACATTGGAAAAGTAAAATTTAAATACTTGATTTTTCGATTAATAAAAAAGTTAAAAAAAAGCTAGAGAAGATTGATCATGCTTGAACTTCCAGTTCGTTAGTTTTGTTTTATTTCTATAGGTAATAATTCGGTTGTAATAGTTATGTTTCTAAAAAGGTTTATTTGACTCTCGTAAGATTTATTCACCTAGTGTAGGAGGGATTTATTAAACAACGGCTTCAACAGCGAAAAAACATTTCAATCAGTCATTCAACTATAAATGTTATGCTAATACTTGGCTTATTGATTGTTATTTTGGATCCTGCTTATAATTAATTACATCGAAAAAATGGAAGTGATACAATTTTTTTTATGTTAAAGAATAAAATAAGATTGGAGCGAACTGATCAAATCTTAATATCCCGAACACCTACAGCAGATAATTTATATTCCACATCTTATTTTCGAATGTAAATTAGATAAAGGTTAACTTATTATACATTTTATTATAAAGTAAATAACTTATTAAAATTTATTAAGCCACCTGAAATGTTTAAAACTTTAAATAAATATTTTCAAATAAAAGCTCTTTGATTATTATTTAATACATCAAGGTAATTAAGTTTTCCCCCAAAGACTCTAATGATTTTATATCTACCTTCGAAGCTTTTGCAATGTGATAATGAATTAATAAATATAAATAATTTTATAACACGCTTAAAAACAACAATTCGTAAACGCTCCTGTTTTTGTTCAAGTCAAAAATAGATTGTGTGTGTTTTTTTTACGGAAAAATTTTACGGGAAAATAAAATTAAATACTTGAAGATTAGAACAGAAGATAATCCCAAACGTAAGTTATTGGAGCGGAAAATTTTCTTTTCAAACGACTTTATCAACTTAATAACACTGTATTCTGACTTTATATTGTAGAGAGTAAAAAACCTTCGAATTTTAATGAATTACGGAAAGAAGTGAAAAGAAAAAAAAAGGTTTTCCGTGATGAAAAGTAAGGGAATAAAGGAATGAGATATATGTGTACTGTAAAAAAATTTCTGCTGACTTTTTAATACAATCTTTAGAAAATTTGACAATATTATAAAAATTTCTTTAAAATAACGTCAAAATTCAACTGATTAGAAATATAAATAGGTAACATTGTCAATAGATTTTTTTTCAAACATATATTTATTTTTACTTACAAAATTTTGGTCAAAGTATAGAATAGAAAAGTACTAAAAATTGGTTGGTAAGAATGCATGGGGTAAATTTGTGTTAAAAAAGAGTACTGGTCATACTGGTATACCTTCTTTTACTATTTATTTTTAGTAGGAAAATGGACTTAAAGGATGTAAATCCATATACTAATTATTAATTCAGCGACGTGTCAGTCCTTTATTTGATTTAAATCAGGTTTCTAAAAAAATTATATTAATACAAGCACAAGTTTAAAGAACCTTTCAGGACACTCTTAATTGTTAAATTGTTCAAAATAAGATTTTTTCGCTGACTTTGAACAGTTGTACTGTGTATACAATATATAGAATATATTGCGGTCCAACTTATGTAGTATAATTTAATATAATAATATATAAAAAGCATACCATGAACATAAATTTGAACAGAAGTTCAAACAAAAATATTCGTGACGTATTGCCCAGATACGTAATTCGATTGCTTTGTGATGAATCATCACAAAGTAGTTACGGAGTGATCTAAATTACTTGATGATCACTGAATTGCTTGGCAATCGAAATACGTATCTGGGCAATACGTCACGAATATTTTTGTTTGAACTTCTGTTCAAATTTATGTTCATGGTATGCTTTTTATATATTATTATATTAAATTATACTACATAAGTTGGACCGCAATATATTCTATATATTGTATACATAGTTTAATTCTTCATTTACCTTAATATGAAGTACACAATATACATTTCTTTAACAATTAAGAATGTCCTAAAAGGTTCCATAAACATGTGTTTGTATTAATATGATTTTTTTAGAACCCTGATGAAGGTCAAACAAAGGACTGAAATGTCGCAGAATGAATAATTAGTAGGGGAGACTAGGTACAAAAGTAACGGCGGGTCGAAAGTAACAAATGCTTTCTTGGTTTATCCAATGGGCGAACATCGTTTTGCTGCTATCAGGTGATAGCCTAGAACACCCCCCTCATTCGCATTAAGTCGACGCGTGCGCAGTGTGTTGTTAGGTTATATAATAGAACGTAATGTGTTTTAACTAGCCAAAAGTAAGTTTTTCGACGTTTTCCAATTTATTGTATACATAGTCGTAAAAGAATCATAGCAATTCGAATGTTTACATATCCATTCTTGATTGGATAAATTGTACATTGATTAAATTTATTTTTGTCTAGCATGTTCCGTTTTAAGATTATATTACACGTTTTATTAAAAATGAGAATGGGTGCAAAAGTAACATAGCCCCTCAGGGTACAAAATTAATATGTTACTTTTGTCCTCTCAATGATTTTATTACTAACATCATATTTTTATGGATATCTACTTCAATAGAATGGTTTTCGATACATTTCCGTGTCGGTAGTTCTTAATGCGGTAGTTCTTTTGCATTATCGCGGCATTCTATTGATTCATTTTCTTAAAATATATATTTTTTGAGGATTTAAAATGCTGAATTTGGTTTATATCATTAATATAAAGTCTTTAAATAAGTAATTTGTTGATTTAACTAGTATTATTGTTTTCATTAGCAATGTTGTTACTTTCAACCCGCCTACGTGGTCGAAAGTAACAACTGACAATTTTTATTTAACTCTATATTATTCATATAAAACAAACTATAATTTAATAAATCAAGTCACTATTGTGAAGAACATAAACTAAATTTATATGTGGTTGTATTCATTTAAAGGCAATAATAACATCCAGTCAGAAATCAAGGTAAAACCACAAATTGTTACTTTTGTACCCGGTCTTCCCTATATACATTTACATTCTTTAAGTCCACTTTCCTACTAGAAAATAAATAGTATTATGTAAAGTATGGACATAACCATTTTATCGATAATTTTCTTTTACCCTCGAAAGTTTGTGAGCCACGATTTGAATAATTGTACTAAGATTTATTAAATTTTATTATTTATTACATCAAATATAACTTAAAATATTTATAAACACATATTTAAATTTTAAAAAAAACTATGAAATCTAAAAATTAATAAAAAAGTTTTATTAAATTTTTCATTAAACTTGCTAGCATTACAAAAATGGCTTGACAATTTTTCACTGGTCGATTTCGATTCATCAATAATAAGAAAAACATTTTTATCAGACGAGAACTTTTATGGAAATGTTTACAAAAGTTTTGAGGTTATTCGCAAAAAAAAAATTATGAGTAAAATGGCCCGCGTTCTTCAAATGATCACATCTTTCACATGTTCCACCTGTAGGTCGTCGTGGATTCTTACATTATTTATGGTACCATGGTGCACCGATTATTGTTCGGAGAACTTTGGATTGAAATCTTTGTATTATTTCCACGTTTGAGTTGGATGCTGTACAGGACCAATTTGTTTTCTATGGTCAACTATGACTTGTGACCAATCAGCCAATAGAACTTTCCGTATTTCTTGTTCAGCAGTTTTCTTTTTTCTTTTGTGTTTTGCCCAAGTTAACCGTCTATCCAGGTACATTTCCAAATACTTGACATGATCCGTTTGGGATATCTCTGTATTATTGAGCATTATTGACGGGCAGTACTGTTAACGTAACATGGACTGACTTCTTTTCGTTAATAGCTATTTCCCACTCGTCAGCCCACCTGCAATACTCTGTTGGAGTTTGTTAGAAGCCTCAACAGGATCATTTCCTACTGCCATCAATGCAGTGTCGTCCTCATAAGTAGCCGTGATTACTCCTTCGATAGTCGGAAGATCAGCCGTGTATATTAGATACAGTAGGGGTCCAAGAATAATTTCTTGTGGCACTCCAGCTCTAATCCATTTCAAACCACTCACTTGACTTGGAAAATCCTTTATTTTAGGTAGGATTCAATAACCTTATAGTAATGGATAATAATATATGTCTTATGAGACTCAATTTCTTCTTTATTACGACGCGTTTCAACAGTTTTTGACTGTCATCATCAGGTAATAATTATTTTGTTAATTGTAAACAAATGTCATAGGTTATTTATTTTATATAGTTTGTCGTTAAGGATGTCATTTGGATCTAGTTAAAAAATGTAAGTATAAATCGTAACCGTCAACGCCACATTCACTGCTTTACCTTTCTTAATAGCATTAAGAATTATTTCACCAAATCCTTTCGCATGCGGGTATGTACAATTAGCTTCCGAAGTTGTCTGTTGGAAAGAACAAGGAGCCGGCAAAGTGTAAATGTCAAATTCATGGTAACTCGATTGGCCTTCAACTCCACAACATTTGAAACTTAATTGCAATGCATCCCAATATCGAAAGTCATTTTGGTTGACCAGAAGAGCTTTCTTCAAAAAGCCACGCAAATGATTCATTCTCATACGGTTTTGTATCTGATGAAAGATTTCGCCAATTTCGGACGGTATATAATTGAATCCAGTAGCAATTAATATGTCAAGAAAGATCACGTGTACTAAAACCGAACGAGAGGATGTTAACTCACCATAGATGCCAAGGACGCCAAAATCATAGTGCCACCACACACAAACAATATTTATGAATTTCTTCTACTTTAAGAATTATATGGACATCTCTAAATGAACTATGATAGTCTTTCAATACAACCAAATAACTGCTCCCCAAAAGAAGGATTACTGTGCTTGTAATAATCAATCCACACTTAGCGACAAGTTTGACTATCAATTTCTTATTAATCGTAAATTTTTGTGATAATTTCTATATATAACATCCTTAACGACAAACCATATAAAACAAAAAACCTATATAAAATTTGTTTACAATTGACATATATTATTAACTCGGAAATAAATAAAATACTTATCAATGTTAACCTTGTCTCTAGATATTCCCATTCTCTGTTTTTCGAGCAATCCTCTATGCCACACCTTATCAAAAGCCTGATAAATATCCAGGAAAGCCGCAGAGCAGTATTTTTTGTTTTCTAGTGCATTCTAAATAGTATTTACTATTCTATGGACTTGTGCAATTGTTGAGTGAAATTGCCTGAAACCAAACTGATGATCTGGTTTGTAACTTCCTGATTGAGTTCCGACACTATTCTTGTAGGCCTTTCTCAAATACTTTCCCCATTATTGGCAGTAAACTTATCGGGCGATACGAAACAGTTCGTTCTTGGGTTTTCCTGGCTTTGGGATAAGTATGATTTGTGCAAACTTCCATTGAATGGGAAAGTATTTGAGCCTTAGAATAGCGTTGTATATAGTTGTCAAATATACTATGCCATTTTTGTCAGTTCCTTTAAGATACGTCCGGTTACCAGATCATATCCTGGAGTTTCAAATATATGAAAAAGGATTTTTTTTTTGAAATTTATTTTTATCCGACTATAAATTACGTTGGGAATGCTCAAGGTATGCATCGGGCCCTCATTGGGTCCCAGTGGAACATTTCCAATTGGGAAATCCCTATTGGGGCCCAACGAGAATCGCAATGAGGCATGCCTAATAGGAACAAATGTGAGCCCATAGTAGGAAAACCTAACTGTGACATTAACATTTTTGAAATCGCTTTATTTTGAAGTATAATATTAATTGTCAATAAATAGTTGGCTCAATTTTCCAGTACTAGTATAACTAATTGATTAGTAGCATTGTCTTTGATTGTGGAAGTGAACGTTAAAACAATTAAGTAACAGTTACCTGCCATTTTACCTCTGGGATTCCCTCAATTTTATATATTTTACTAGCTGACCCAGCAAACTTCTACTGCCTAATATGCAATGAACGTAGTGTTTTTTGAATGAATTTTTTCGCTACACTTAGTTTAAATTTTTAATAATAAAATGAACAAAACTAAGTTCAATACTTCATTAGAATAATAAATATATAAAAAGAAAATAAAAATTATATAAAAAAAATCAATTACTTCAAATGCAAGTCGGCCAACACATTTCGTCGGCCTAAAGTGTTAAGTTCTTTTTAACAGTCTTTTCAGGAAAAGGAAAGAAAGTGATTTTTTAAAAATGGACTTAGCAGATTGAGACTTTAGACCAACGATTTGCTTTACTGAAGCTCTGTATTTGGATTCATGGGTTATCCTCGGATTGATTCTCTGCATTGAAGCATCTTGCCATTACATTGACATACGAAGTTTGTCAAATCATATATCTTCAATATATAAAACAAAGTAGGGATAGTTAAACCAATTAGAACTTAAAAAAATGACTGGACCGATTTTGATGATATATGATTTGTTAGATTTGTTTTCGCTCCGAATAGCAGAATAACTATTAACATATCTTAACAATTCACGGAAAAAATAAATAAAATGAGTTCTTAAATAAATTAAGCTTGGCATTTTACGCAATTGGCAGTTCACGTCACCCATACATATATGTCAATTTAATATTGTCAGTCATTTTTATTTAAAAAACGCATATAACCATTGAAACCATTGGAAGTTCGACGCAATGACTCAGTATGTTTTGAAAGCGCAATGATTTTACTGATTGGCAATTTCTCCCAAACATTGAGAATGTTTATATTGCCGTGAAGTGGACAATATTTTATTTTAAAAACAAATCAATTAAATTTTTGCGAAAAATCAATTAAAAATAATTTAATTAAAAATACTAGCGGCCACATTTTGATAGGCAACCTAGTAGATATTTATTCTCCTGATGATAAATATGCGTAAAAAATAGGTTTTTAACATAAATTCGATCACTACACTTTTTTGCAGTGGGATCCTAGACTATTAGGTACAGATTCATATTCAAAATAAGATAACTGGCGAATTGATGCCATGTAACTTGGTTGATTCCATTACTAATCAAGCTGATGTTGAGAATAGAATATAAATAGAATTTTTAAATTCGCTGGAAGTCTTCGGATTACCACCTCATAATCTGAAATTAAAAATCGGATCAGTAATCATTAATCTGTTGCAGAACATATAGACTAACCACGTCTTTGTAATAGCACCTAGCTTGCGGTGAGAAAATTAAGGAACAATGTTTTCGAAGTACCAATACGTTGGGGTTCACACATCCATATGATTCTAAGCGACAGGCCGTGCGACTTGAAAGCATTACAATTTTGTAATGCCGATAAAAATGCAACAGCAGTCATTCAATGTTTGGGGCATCAATTAAAAAAAAATATTTTCTTCACATAGTCAAATATATATAACCTGTTCACTAATAAACTCAAATAAACTATTTTTTTTTTATAAATTAAAATAAATTGTACACAATTTTGCACGTACTGCGTTGTGATACATAATAAATACAAAATGAATTACCAAAATGACGCGGACTTACAACACTTTCCCATAATATGAATTATATTTTAATACAAATTAAATAAATAAAAATGTCAAATTTATACGTTTCTAAGCATTTTTCTCAATAATTCACAGACATCGATGATTACAAATAATACATAGACGTAAATAAAAGCAGGCGTAAAAATTTGCAGAAGATGCCGAGGGACACCTTAATCTTCTAGAGGTATGAAATATACTGTACATCCGATTCTCATGCCTACCAAATATACGTAGAAAATTTTATGAAAATCGGTCCAGCCGTTTCGGAGGAGTTTGACTACAAACACCGTGACACGAGATTTTTATATATAAGAAGATTAAATTTGAAAATGATTTGTTTTTTATGTGACCATTATTTTTGGAGTTAAGTTTTTCTTTCTTGAACATGAAAGATAATTTTCAATTGCGGTTTTTATCATTTTAATCATTCCAACTTCATTTTAAAAATTTTCGGTTTTTCAATTTAAAAAATTGATTTTTGATAAAAAATAACCTATTTTTCTTACAAATAATTTTATTATTTGGTCGTCATTTTTGTAAGGTCTGCGAATTTATGTCACTGAACATGAAATTTTAATTAAAATTAGAACTTCGCTAATTTAAACTTTTCTACTTTAAAGTTCCGTATTTAATTATTTCCCTCTTAATAAAAGTTTTCAAAATACTCTTCCTTCAATTTTATTGAGCTATATTAGACAAATCATTTGATTTACTCATTGAAACATTTGTTTAAGACGAGTTAAGAGTGGAGTTAATGAAAGAATAATTTAAAAATTGGATACTGTTTTTAATTAAGTGACAGTGATAAGAGAAAGCTCCAAAAAATTTTCCTGAAGAATAAAGAAACTTTATATTTTTTTAATATTTTAGCTTTAAAAGGAACTGTGGTTAAAATTTAAAACCAACTGAAGGGATTAATGCCAAATATCTGTGTGCTTTAAACTTTGAATTGTATTTCCAGGAATTATTAATGAAGATGAACGCAGTGCAATCAGTACAATTTCAATTTTCATGCATCTCTCTTTACAATCCGTTCATAATGTTGAATCAGAATTTAAATTCAACAGTGGCTAATTCAACATTCATGAAAATTTAATTTGAATGTGCCGAAACCTGGATTAGTTTCATCAAATTAACAAATTATTTGTTACCATTAACATAAACTTTCGTTAGAAATTTAGTAGTTATTATTTTATCGGTTTATTCCAATAATGCTAAATTCGTTTTATTGGCAAATAATTACGACGCAATGTTGATGTCAAATGTGTCACGACTTCGTCAATGTCTTCTTCAGCTACTTGCTTATCGGTTGCATAAGAAGAAAGCTGAAACCGATTGAATACCAATGAGGAGTTGCATCGAATTGTTTTACACTCTCGCTGCGTACTAAATAATCCTGGCGTTTATTGTGGTAGGGCCGTTAGCTGTTGTGAAATGATGTAGTATAAAAAGCAGGATGAAAATAAAATTCGACAATATCAGTTTTATCAAACGATAATCAAACATTTCAAACAATGGCCTACAAGGTAAGTCAGTGGTTTTTTTGTGCAGTGTATTGTGTTGCATTTTTAGTGCAGTGATTGAGTGAAATTATTTTTCTATTCCAGTTTGTTGTATTCGCTGCTTTAGTAGCTGTAGTCCGAAGTGCTGCTGTGCCAATTGCACCTGTTGTAGCCGCAGCACCAGTTGCCGCTCGCATAGAAGAATACGATCCCCATCCCCAATACAGTTTCGCCTACAACATTCAGGACACCTTAACCGGAGATTCCAAAAGCCAGCACGAAATACGCGAAGGTGACGTTGTTAAGGGAAGTTACAGTTTAATCGAAGCCGACGGTACTCGACGAGTTGTCAACTACGTGGCTGATCCAATCAATGGATTCAACGCCGTCGTCTCCAGAGAGCCAGCGCTCGTCAAAGCTGCTGTTCCGGTAGCTCCCGCCATTGCACCGGCTCGTATTCTGGCTCCTGCCGCCCCAGTCGTGGCCGCCCCAGCCCGATTTGCCGCTCCAATTGCCACACCAGCCAGAATTGTCGCACCCGCACCAGCTCCTCTTCTTCCTCGTTATGCCGCCGCTCCCGCAAGATTAGCAGCTCCAATCGCACCACTACCAGGATTTGCCGCTCCATTTGCCTTCCCCGCAGCTGCACCTTTCGCTGCTGCTTATATTCGTTAATTATAATTACTACTCAAATTTAAAGTCTTCTCTGTACATATTTTAGGCCATATTAAATAAAATTTAGTTCAAATTCATTCATATTATTTATATTTTTAACTAAAATGATTCTTCTACGATAACTGCATCAAACAGTACTTTTCTGCTAAAACGAAAGTACGCTCTTTTCTAGCTTAAAGTTTTATAACCATTGACTTGATAATATTTTTCTTTTTTTCTCTTCCTTAATTTACTGTCAATCTTATTATTAATAGTTCAACTCTATTTTGTCGCTACATTATTTCTGTTTCCTTTTGAAACTAACCAAAAAAAAAATTTGGAAAATGGTTGACTCTAAAGGCCATTCCTGCAACTTCCCACTAAGTTCAGGGGCATTTAACGTGAAGCGGACAACGAAAAAAAAGTGATGTTCTGAAATTTGTTTCATATTTGGCGTAATTGTACTTCTAGTAAGTATAAATGTGGATACAAAATATTTTTTTCGAATGATGATTATTTGCCAAGTAATACGCTTCTAAAGAATTGTCGTTTTTGAAATTTGTATTTTTGGAAAAAAAAAATTTCGAATTAAAATTTTTTTTTTTGAAATATTAAATATGGCGGTTTAAATAGGAAAATTAACTATTATTTCTAAATAAAAAATAAAGCTGAACATTTTTATTTTTTTTAATATACAAAACCGGAAGTAAACTTTTCAAATCAGAATTGTTCTAATTATTTTAACGAAGAGAGGAGAGAATATATTTTGTTCAAATATGCTGTGGAAGGGGTACGATCACTTGAAAAATTGAGGGGAAACGAAGTTTAACATGGGGCTTATGGAGCACGTTCACTCTAGTCTTTTAACCTCTTTGACTAGCAGACGATTTTATTACTTATCACGAAATTTATTTTAAACTATTGTTTCCTATTAATATTTTGTTTCAATAAGTATTATTTTAATTTGAATAATAATTTCAAAAATGAAAATTCTTTAGAAGCGTATAACTTGGCAAATACTCAATATTCGAAAAAAATATTTTGTATCCACATTCATACTTACTAGAAGTACAATTATGCCAAATATGAACAAATTTCAGAACATCACTTTTTTTTTACTGTCCGCTTCACGTGAAATGCCCCTTCAGTTATTACGCGCTAGTAATTTTGCCGCTTTTGCGATGTTTTTGAGTTCATCAAGCTTGATTTTCGGGAAACGAGGTGAAACCAATAACTTCTCGATTTTCGAAAATTTCAATGTTCTTAGCGGGAAGTTTAAAATTAGGATTAAAAAAAAATAATAAAAGTCTCTTCAATAACTTCTTATTTTCTTTTTTGTTTTATAACCGGTTTAGATTCCGCGTGGTTGAATTTTTCCCGTCGTCTAATTCTATCAACTGTCATATATAAACATGCCGCCGTATCCCAATACCTAATATAATTTACAAAACTATTTTCAATTGAAACGTTAAGCAAGTATATTTTATTAAAGTTAAAAAAAACTTTCATCAAACATTTACAACATGAAGTTTTTGAAGAATCAAATCTCATTAAATATTACACTACAGTTCTTTTTAGTTAGAATTTAGGGTGAAGTTAGTTTTTGCCTTTATTCCATTCTTTTAACTTTGATGTGCATGTGAGTGCATCATAACCGTAACGTACAGTATAATCCTCAAGTTTGTAAAGTAAAGCAACCATATGGGAACAGTTCTTTGAAGAAGGTGCTGGACACTGACACTGAGCATCTATAATTTTACTACTATTCTTATTCAAAGCTATACTTATTTTATACTTCACAGTGACTCGGCAAGAAGATTGTACATCTGCTTTTAAGTAATATACCAAATCATTACAATTATCTTCCAGATTTAACACAAAATCACTCAGACAATATTGTCTTCCTCTTTGAAGTGCTTTTGAATTTCCACAATTTGGAAGCTGTTCATCATCGTCTGATAAAGTCGCATTCAAATCTATAGTATCAATAGAACCGGTAGTGATATAATTATACATAATACCATAGCAAAAAGAACGGGGAATAGCTTGGGATGGAAAATTTGCCCAGTTTGTAGTAGAAAAAGTGCAGGATGTTTAATTTGGTAGAGTTGGATTAAGTAATTTCATGCGTTGTTGTTTATCCGCTAAACATTTACCACCATCAATCCCAATGATTTTTTTTACCAATACCATTTGCAATGCATTCTTCAATTCTATTTAAATAGATGAAGAAAAAAAGCAACAACAAAATTTATTTAAAATTATAAAAATTTATGCAACACAATGGCATATACGATAACATTTACAATCCAACTAACCTTTCAACTAGGACATTTTTATTACCAGACACGGGTAAGCCACGACATGCAAGCCATCGTTTTAAGTCCCGGACAAGATGATCTTGCACTTTTGCAAATTTCAATTTCGCCCCAGGTACATCATCTTCCGTTAATTCCATAATAATTTTAGATGTTTAACTTTGTTATCAATAGAGAATTCAAAACACATGTACCCCCCACGGCGCTGCCCCTAGCGGATCTTTTTTTAATCTTCCCAGGAAAAAGGCTAATTGATCAAAAGATCAAAAGATCGATGAAGTAACGAAAAGGAAGTGAACAATGTAAAGATGAGCGTGAAATGGCAAATCAAAATCCATCAGAAACTTTCACTTAGCACCAAAGGTATACCCTTTGTTTTATATTTGTTTTTGCGGTAGGCATGTGTAAGGTGAAAAGAAAATTAAAATTTCACTTTCAAAGTGGAATGACAACAATGTCAACGATACTTTGTAATTTATACGTTCGGCTTGAATGAAAAGATGTGTGATGATGAGTACAAGAGGATCTCCCAGACCTTGTCGACTATGACCATGACGTCGTACTCTCTCATCTTTTATAACACAGATCTAGACGATGATGATGACGCTTTGCTCAAAACGAGCTCATCTTCTTGCGTTTTGTTTTCTTCTTTATGGGACAATGAACTTGAAAATTAAATAACCGGAACGTCGTCACTCGTACACTTACCTTGAATTATTTGTGTTATTGTTCGCTTTTTATTCATTTTTTTTCAATTACTTTCTAAAATTCGATTAAAGAAAATTACATTTTTCAACCCATAATCGACATTTCCCAATTCTCTCGCTCTCTATTGTTGCTAGACTGTAGATATTGAGGAGAGGACTTTTTTCTTATTATGCTTACTTACTTAAAAAGTACATTTTTTGCTTATTCTTCTTACCTCTAGCCAGATCCTTCACTTCTAAATATTCCATTTATAGTTTTATCAAGCACAGGAATCCAAGATTCGAAATCCTCTTTTTACAATTTATTTTTCATTTTTCCAACTTGTAAATTCCAAAACGAACCGGAATTCCTTTAAAATATGAATCATATCCTATCAAAGTTTCATGCTATTTTCGGTATCGCTATAACTAAACCCCCTGTAGTTTTTATAATATATATTACCTCTAAAATGATTAAGTTCCTCTAAAGTTTTTTTGTAATGATTTAGCCACTAGATCAACAAACTATTGTTATGCATACAGTTGTTGTTAGCTTTCTTAGATTGACTTAGTATTATTATTGTCGTTTATGATTTGAATATTTTTTTTTATTTTGATCACTTTTTAATCCCTCACAACAATTGACTTTAACCTTTCATATAAAACTTCAATATCCTGGCTAAATTGTCAATGACTTTTGTGGGCGTTTGTGGAGAGTTTTTTATGGTCGTAGTTTGTAGGCGGTTTTTATGGTTAGCAACGTTGTATTCCTTTAGTTTGTCGAAGAATCGTGCAATCCCGAATCGAATTTATCTGGATTTTTCTGTGAATTTAGCTTTTGCTTACATACCACGAAGTTTTAGCAATGATCCTTAATATTCAATTTTGTATTATCTCGAGTGATTATATTTCTGTGCGCTGTTTTGCCAGATGGGTGCTTCATATATTAGTATTGGGCGTATAGTGGACTTGTATAGTAAGATGACGCAATTGATCTTCAGACGTGACTTCCTATTTATGATGGGATATAGTTGATGTAGTGTTGCATTGCATTTTCCAATTTTACTGGTAAAATATGTTTTATAGTTTAATCTTTTATCTAATTCCAGTCCCAGGTATGTTACGCTGTCGTCATTCCAGGGAATTACTTGTTGGTCTATATATAAATTGTGATTTTGTGTGCCTCTATTAAGTATGAATAATTTCATCTGAAATTTGCTGGGATTAAGTTTGATTGTCCATTTATTGAAATATTAATTTAAGTCATTAATCACTTGTTGAATGTCTTCTATCGCTGTTTCTAAGGCTTTGTTTTGGGTGGGAAGTAATGTATCGACTGCATATATTTCTATTTGTGTATTTGTGTTTTCTTGGGTTGGTATGTCACTAACTAAAGAGTTGAGCCTAAAAAAGATTCTAATATCAACTGCATAATAATTAGTTATAAAATCAATGACAACAGTTGCATGATTGTTTTTATAGTTAAATTCTGACTATAATATTGATGAGTTGGAATTAATCACTTTTATTTTTCACTGCAATTTTATATCAATTAAAGAAAATATGGATTTGTTGGACTTTACATATGCAGTAGACTGATTCAAAAAAAAAAAAGATTTTTTTTTTCTTAATTATATCGCAAATATTGTTGGGAATGACAAAAAAAATCCTGTGAAAGTTTAAGCTCTTAATATTAATATTAAGAGGTGCCGCATCGCAAATTTCGATTTTCTATTTAAATAACATGGGAACAATATTCTCTTGCACTTTGGAATTTTATAGCACACGTTGGTGACAATATTTCGGAATAACCAAGGTATATTCTTGTAGAAAATTGAATGATCTACAAAAAGGTGGTCTTACAAGTTTTCGATATATTTATTCCTTCAAAAGTTATTCAAGGTCAAAGTTGAACTAAAGAGAAATTTTAATATTTTTTCAATTTTTTGGCGCAACCATTAATTTTATGAGAAAATTTTATAAGACATTTTTTGTAGAGCACTTTTTTTCTATAACTTACCGTGATAAAAGGTTTTGATATTTATCACAGGTCTTTTTGAACTTTAAAAGGTTTTTCTGAACAAAAAAGTATAAAATAAAAATGTTGTTCATATGATTTTTAATAAACCGATTCAAATCATTTCATTTTATACATCGCTTCGTTAAATGGGAAAAAAATGGTTGCCTTTTTCTGTTAAAAATTTTATTATAGGCGATATTTAAAAACTACAACTTTCATAACGATAACGAAATGCGAAACAAGATCCAGTTTTTGACATTTCATGTAGATCCGAGGCCAATTTTAGCCTATAAAAATTCGAGTTTTTTTAATTAAACTATTTGTTGTTTTATTACAAAGACCTGATACTTTTTTATAAATTGATGAATATTTTTAATTTCGTTTAAAATATAAAACAATAATCCGGATCGATTTGATTTAGGAATATCTTTTGTTCTTTAACCTCTATGGGTGTTGTGATATTTTATTGGGAGTATTCTTTTAAGAAGTAATTTTTCATATACTTTGCTTATAGTTGGAAGCAGACTTATTGGTTGGTATGAACCAACCTCTTGGGGTGGTTTTCCAGGTGCATCTTTTTTTAAATTTATTTTGTTGAATTTTTCATATAAGATTAAGTGAGCTTCAACAGTACAGCTTCAGGACTTGCGATGCTTCTGGATCCCTATTTTACCTATTATAGATCCAGTTGGGGAGAAACCTTACAACTAAAATATTAGCTGTTTTCCGATTATATCGGTTCCAAAATTTGTTTTCTCTAGGAATTTCTAATTCCTCACGCGCTACATTCCAACAGGATCGCCCACATGTACTCCAATCAGAAATTAGATTAATGGTTAGATATTTAATTCGTTATCTTGTAAGATTAAGTATTTCGGAGATAGTTTTCCCATTATCCCGAAAGATGTTTTGTAAAAATACAGAAAATAAATTGCTTTACGTAGTTCAATTTTTTTAAACAAAATTTTTAAACTATTGAACGAAAAAGAAAATATAATGTGTCATATGTTAGACATTTGTCTAATTAATTCAATGCAAATAATACGCAGTGTTCATAAGATATTTTTGAAAGAGTTTTATTTTTAAGTTTAAAACTAAACGTTCTGAAACTTTTAAAGGTCAATCACTATACGTTTGGTCTGAAAAAGTCTCCAGTTCAATTCTTAGTGATTCAAAAAACTTAAATTTTACAATTTTTTATGAAGTTTAAACAATGATTTTAGGCTTAAGCTGATAATAACAAAAGTATTAAGTAAAAATCGTTAAGAATTATGGAAATATAAGGATATAATCTTAATTTTTTATGAAAAAATATATGATGAGATATAGAATTATTCTTTAATAGATGATAAAATTCAGATCTCAGCTTTTATTATTTTAAATAAGAAGACAATTCCCGTTGTTTAAGATCGGTTTTTTTATTTAATATTTTTATTTTTCAACTAGCTACATTTCTTTACGTATCGTAACTTCATCAGGCTTCTTGATTCATGAAAAGAAAATATTTTCAAAATTTTAGTATTGATTTATTAAATTTTCATTAAAAAGAAAATATTTTACTTTTTTGTGGATCAAGAAGCCTGAAGAAGTTACGATACGTAACGAAACGTAGCTAATTGAATAGTAAAAATATTGAATAAAAAAACACCGATCTTAAACAACCTTAATTTTCTTCTAATTTAAAAAAAATATTTTTTAAGTAAATTGAGTAAAAAAGTATCAAAAGTTTGTTGCTTTTCATTCTGTAGTATAAAAAATAAGAGATCTTCACAACTCATAACGAGAAACTTTTGAAACTTCGTAATACAACTTAGGCCATGATTTTTTTTTTATTATTTTTGTTCACTTAAATATGCAACTATTTTTACTATTTGCCAAGTAAAGCACTATATTTTTTGTTGAAAAATTCAAAATATGGCGAATACTCATTTCAATTCTTATGCAATTAGTCGCGTAATTTGCATTTGAACTTTAAAAAATGAACTCGAAAAAGTTGCAAGGAAACAAAGCCTCACACCCACCGGGTCGTTGTTCATAAATAATCATTTTTTTCCTCATTCAAAACTCGTTTTCATTTTCGAGAAACAACAAAATAAACATAAAAAAAGTTGTTCATTTCCTTCATTTGACTAACACTACTTATTATTTTTGATGCCAATTAAAACTATAACCGCTCTATAAACGGAATTAGTCGCAATAGCGTAGCAAAAAAACCGCGACAAAAATATAAAAGGCGTGTGTGGCAACTGGCGTGGTCCTTATCTTATCCTAAAATGTCAAATCCGCCTAGTTGTTATTACAACGCCAATAATTGGACATGAATTCCTATTCTTGTGACTAAGAAAAATTAATATATTGTTTTTTTTTTCTTTGAATTTTAATGATTTGCTATAGTTCACGAAAAGATAAGTTAAGGGGTTGAAGTTGTTTTTATTTTTCGAAGTAATGTAATTGCATTTTTAGTGGCAAGGCTGAGGTGGTGTATTGTTATGAAGCATGGCAGTCACAGTTGTAGCGTCGGATAAAATTACACCTCTTCTTGTCTTTTGTATTGTAATTGATTTTCTTTTGCTGGTGAGAACCAATCAAATACCCTGCCCACCAAAAGTTTGAAACCGTCTTACAAAATAAAAACAGAAGTTTTTCTTTTTGGACTTAAGTATTGGGTATTTTTCTTTTTTATGTTATATTAAACAATCATACCCTTTCATCAGGAAAATATTTTGAATCATCTTCTCATATAGATAACTTCCTTTGATTTCCTAAAGTTTTCACAGAGTAGATTCAAAAGATTGACACTGAATAGTTCAACAAAATCTTTTCAATGATGCGCTTGTAAGGCGCAATTTCTGAATTGAATTAATTATTTGATTACCATCATGTTTTAATAAGAGAGTTCTATATTTGATAATTTTTTTAAACCACCCCCAATCTCTAATGCATTTGAAAATTGAAGTATGATTAGGGTATAACCATTATTAATAGTGAAAGGGTCTAGCAGGATGCACATGGCGAGTTGGCCACCAAATAGGAACCTATATCGAAACTTATGTTAAAATATTGGCTTGATATACAAACATATAACATATAACACATTTTATATACTTTTCGCGACCAAATTCCTCTTTGATCTTGAGATATGGGCCAAAATGTTTCCCCGCATGGCTATTTTTCAAAGTTATATATCTCAAAAACTAATTAAGCTGGAGAAGTGAAACCAACGCAAAACTTTAGATTATTTTACAGAGTATATCATATATTTTTTTGAAATTTAAAAAAAAAAAAATATACTCTAAACCCAAAAAACAAATGAAATAATTTTTTTTATGTGTTCTCTGAAAATGACAATCACAAAAAAATTCATTTTATGGTTCTACATGAGCACTATAACTCATAAAAATTGCGCGAAAAAATAGTTGGTGCAACATCTTGAAAAAAAATGAAATGTGATTTACGCCTACTAATATACCTCGGTTTTATTTTTTTTCGAAGTGTTGCGCCATTTTTTTTTCACAAAACTTCATTAAAAAATAGGTCACATATAGGAGCGAAACATATATTATTTTCATAATTGTAAGTCTAAGGAAACATAAAAAAAAAATTTTTATTAGTTTTTTTTGTTTTTCTATAATTACTCTTAAAATGATTACTTTCAAGATCAAAATAATTGATCCCAAAAGAAAAAAAAACAACTAGTGTTCAATTTTTATTAAAATAAGAATAAAAAAAATTATCGTCACTGCTATAAATTATTACCAACTCGCCATGTGGATCCTGCTAGACCCTTTAAGGCCATTTTTTCCCATTCGGAATATAAAAAGCATATATCACAGTTTTTTGTAGCAAAAGAATTACCAAATTTTTGAAAAGAATGTTTCAAATTTATTGAACTTACAACATGAAAACATGAACTTGAAGTGAAACAAAACTTTTAAGAAATCAATAATTTTCTCATTTATATTATCAATTGGCCTCAAACTTTTGAACGGCAGTGTATATCTTTGGTGATTGACACCGACACTGGGAACTACCGGGAAGACCTTGAGGCCTAGGCGTGCCTCTTGAGGAGGCTTCTCAAAGTGGACGCAAATTCGTTAGATTCAACCATCAGCCACCTATATAAAATGCGACATCAGCTTTAGGGATTCAGTATCAATTCAGTGATTTGACCAGATCTTACAACCATGGCTTACAAGGTAAGTGGTGGTGATTTAATTTAAGAAGACTAGGAAGTAAAGTGTTTTAATTAAATTCTATTCACATTGTTGTACCATTTGGATATATATACATTGTCGTGATTTGAATTGATTGAATGTTTTATTTTTTAGTTTGTCGTATTTTTTGCCTGTTTGGCTGTTGCTCGGGCTGGATTAGTAGCTAGTCCATACTACGCTACTCCAGTTGTAGCGAAAACCGTAGTGGATAGTGAATACGACCACAATCCTCAATACAGCTACGCTTATGATGTCCAAGATCCTTTCACGGGAGATTCGAAAAGCCAAGTTGAAAGTCGATCGGGAGATGTTGTCCATGGACAATATTCCTTGAACGATCCTGATGGAACTCGTCGCACCGTTGACTACACTGCTGACCCAATCAATGGATTCAATGCTGTCGTTAGCAAAACTCCACTTGCTAAGGCCATTGTAGCCCCAGTCGCCACCCCAGTTGCAACCCCAGTTACATACACCGCTACAGTTCCACATACCTATACAGCTCCAGTTGCCTATTCTGCTCCAGTCGCTTACTCAAGCTACCCATACAGTGCATATCCTTACAACGCACTCCCTGTAGCTTACAAAGGATACAACGGATACAACTACGTATATTAGAGAACAGAATTAAAAAATAACGACTTTTAAATCTGTTTCAATTTGAATTCTCAGTGCCTTTATTTTAAATTAATTTTTCTCTTCTGACTGACTTTTTTCATCGAACAACAAACATGTAGAAGACAATTTAAAGATATATCAACAAATTTTGTAGGTATCATATTTTTACAGATTTTTATAAAATAAAATAAATTTTAATCGCAAAAATTTTCTTTAATTTATTTCCTGGTCATCTAAATGTTAATGTGTTCCTAAATTAATACATTCACCATTTTTTTTAAATATTTTAACTAAGTATTTGTTGAAAATCCTGAATTCAATACAGGAAACTTTTTGATTTGTAGTAAATGACAGTAGGGGCATTTCACGTGAAGCTGAAAGCGAAAAAAAAGTGATGTTCTGAAATTTGTTCATATTTGGCATAATTGTACTTCTAGTAAGTATGAATGTGGATACAAAATATTTTTTTCGAATGATGATTATATTCTAAGTTATACGCTTCTAAAGAATTGTCGTTTTTGAAATTCGTATTTTTTGAAAATAAAATTTCGAATTAAAAAATGTTTTTTTGAAATATTAATTATGGCGGTTTAAAAAGAAAACTAACTGTTCTTTCTAAATATAAAATAAAACTGGACATTTTTTTTTTTTAATACACAAAACCGGAAGTAAACATTTCAAATCAGAATTTTAGTAACTTTGACCATTTTGATTTTTTATTTTTTTATTTCAAAATATAGCTTAAAGCAGGGGCTCTCAAAGTGTGCGCCGTAGAAAGTAAAGAGGGGCGCCGCGAGTCGATCCTCTATCATTATCTGAAATAATCCGAAACCACAAATATTCGCGGGTACCTATAAAGCAACAATTACAACGACTACTATTATTATAGGTACATATTACTTTCGACTATAATATATATATATATATATATATATATATATATAATAAATATATACATAATATATATAATATAATAAATATAATATATATATATATATATATATATATATATATATATATATATATATATATATATATATCTAGTCTCCATATCCAAATAGCTTACTAAAGTAGGATGCCGTGACAAAATACTAACCTTGTAAATGCGCCGCGGGCTCAAAAAGATTGAGAACCCCTGGCCTAAAGTACATTTATAATGCACCAGAAGTTTCATAATGGGATCTGCAATAGTTTAGGAGATACAGGAATTAAAGTACACAGCGTATTTAATGCTCTAACAATGTTGTTGGGTAATTATTGTGATAAGTAATAAAATCGTTTGCTACCTAATGAGGTTGAATGACTAGAGTGAACGTGTTCCATAAGGCCCATGTAAAAACTAAAACTTTCATTTCCCCTCAATTTTCCCAGAGATCGTACCCCTTCCACAGCATTCTTGTACAAAATATATTCTCTCCTCTCTTCATTAAAAGAATTAGAACAATTTTGTACAAATATGTTGTGGAAGGGGTACGATCACTTGGAAAATTGAAGGAAAATGAAAGTTTAAGTTAAACGTGGGGTTTATGGAGCACGTTAACTCTAATCATTCAACCTCTTTAGCTAGCAGACGATTTTATTACTTATCACGAAATGTATTTTAAACTATTGTTTCCTACTAATTTTTTTTTCAATAAGTACTACTTTAATTTGAATAATAATTACCCCACAACATTGTTAGAGCTTTAAATACGATTAAGTAGGATAGTAAATATAATTATTGCAGGGTTTTAGTGTTATATCGCGTAAACCAGTTGACCTAAGGAAGTTAGGGTACTATGCTCAGTACGACACGTATGTACTTTAATTCCTGTATCTCCTAAACCATTGTAGATCCCATTATGAAACTTCTGGTGTATCATAAGTGTACTTTAGGCTATATTTTGAAACAAAAAAATCAAAAATCAAAATGGTACTAAAATTCAGATCTGAAAAGTTTACTTCCGGTTTTGTATATTAAAAAAAAAATAAAAATGTCTAGTTTTATTTTTTATTTAGAAAGAACAGTTTATTTTCTATTTAAACGGCCATATTTAATATTTCAAAAAAAACAATTTTTAATTCGAAAATTTTTTTCAAAAAAACGAATTTCAAAAACCACTATTCTTTAGAAGCGTATAACTTGGCAAATAATCATCATTGAAAAAAATATTTTGTTGCCACATTTATACTTACTAGAAGTACAATTACGCCAAATATGAACAAATTTCAGAACATCACTTTTTTTTCGTTGTCCGCTTCACGTGAAATTCCCCAGTAACTATAATTATTTTTGGATTATCGTTAGAATAATTTTGGAATAAAAAAAAGTTTTCAGGCTTACAAATTCTAAGACATACGCCCAGAAACACTAAGAGAAGGAATAACAAAGAGAAGTGTTGCAAAATGAGATAAGCGTTTAACTATGAGAAACATTTATTTGCAGTTCATATTTTCTTAGTGGTGAAACTACAAGAATTTTGTAATTGTGCTAAAAGAAAAAAATTATAACTTTAATTTCGATAGTTCGATATTAAAAGTTGGCACTTTAATTATCTGATGCTTTTAGCAACTGTGAAAATATTATAAGGAAGTTTGTCGTTGTTAACGCTAAATGTTTTGTCATATCAATGTTATTTTAATAATTTGTGCCTAAAAAAATACTTTTAATAAAATATGCATGTAGGTTGTCTCTGCCCATTTAAAAACTACTGAAAATCATTAACAACCCACCAATGAAAATTACAAAAAAAAAAAACTCCTCGTTATTTCACGTGAATATTCATCACAACACATCAATAAGTAATCTTCTTTATTGTAACATTACAATTAGTCATATAAAACGCATGTCTCGCACCGAGCGCGTCATATGCAAATTTTGGCGTTTGCATTAATCGAACACTTAAAATTCATATCATTTGAATGAATTGAAAAGGAATTTATTTGCTGGAATTTAAGACGATCCCTTTATAGATCTACTGCATTGTTCATGTAGGATGAAAGGAATTTGTATCCTTTTGAACGAAAAAAGTGCGGATAATTGTTTCAAATAATTCAATACCACAGATATTTAGCGTTGAATTCCATTCTTAATAGTGCAATTTGAATATCGAATGAAGCATTTACTTTTATTAGTTTTGGCAAAGTGAATTTCTTTTTCTATTCTCATGCTATTTAAACAATAATTTAATTAAAGGGTCTGTTTTCCTTAGTTATCTTAATTATTTATTTCATTGTTTATGGAATTTAATTAACATTTATGTTATACCATTTATTTTGGAGATGTTTTAAGGTTTTCAAAACTATGATAGTATAATTTTTGTTGGGGTGCTTAAAAATAAGAAATTATTTTCTAAAATATTATAAATTTACAATATATTCAAAGAAAAACTTTTATCGACTTTTATCGCTTAATTCAAGTAGCTTAAGTGTGCATTAAATTATTCAAATTTGACCAACTAAACAAGCTCTTCCAATATTTTTAATCATCAATTATTGCACTCACTATTAAAATCATAACTTACAATGTAATTCTTAAATTTTTATTTTAATTAACTTTCTTAAGGCTGTCAAGATGTTTTATGTTTTACGGTAAAATTAATTTTTAAACTCATTTCATTTGATAACAATAAAAATGAAATAATCGGACAAATTCTTCACTAATATACAATTCAAAGGTAAATACAGTAATATTCAAATTGAAATTTTATAACTTGAGAGCATTATTTCATTAAAACCTTCAATTATAACGAAATTTAACGTCCTATAAAATATAATTTCAGATAAGAAACAATTTATTTCTCACGTTTATTAAGATAATAAACATTCTGAATCCTAAATACTTCTTGGGAAAATATTGAATTTTGAGTTCGTCAAACTGTTAAAATAAAAGACATAGTTTAATTGGGATAGTATTTATCATTTTACCACAATTAAAAGTTTGGTATTCAAAAATGTATTTTTGTAAGACATAAACCAATAGAAAAATATCATAGTACAGTCGCTTAAGCATGTGCAATCACCAAACAATACGTAGAAGGGTCAGTCCAAATAAAGTGGTCCAAAAATAAATGAAATGGTTGCTCGACCATTTTAAAAAAAATATTTTTTTGTGGGCTATTACCTCAACATGTTGGTAGTTCAAATTCATCATTATTTTAATTTGATTGTTTTTAGTTGTCCAGTGGTGGCCATATTAGTTTTACTAGGCGCAGACATTTTTGCACTTTTAAGGGTTGGCGGAAACTTGATTATCTCAAGCCCTATTTGTCTTATCAAAATGAAACAAAAAGAAGTGTGTTCATTTAAATATTAACTATAAAGTTGTAATAAGACGTTTTCACCTAAATGTAAATCTAAGGGGTGAAATTTCAGCCTAAATTTTTTAAATTTTTAAAACTTTTTAAAGTAATTGCTTTCTTAATTAAAAAAAAATCTCCGCAAAATGTCTTCTAAACCAACGACAAAAAAACTTTGATGAAGTTACCAATCTTATGATTGATTATAAATAGAAAGTTGAAATTATAAATTGTTTGATATAAAAAAAATATCTTAATACTCTCTTAAAATACTTTGTCCTCGACCCTTTTATTAATAAAATAAAAAGTAAATCATATTCTCATTGAATATTTTCCTTCTCTTTTTTTTTGTGAAATGCTCTTGAAAATTAATTTTAATTTATATAATATTTACCGCTCAATTTTTCATTCCGAATGAAACTGATTTATTTAGAATTATGAACTAAAAACGAACAAAAAGACAAAGTAACACCTTGACATTGACTTTCAAAAATCAAATAAGAACATTTTTCAAAGTAGCTCAGCTTCTTTTTGGTTTGAAAATAATATTTTACGTTATTTCAATACAACCGATCTCGACTGGACCAAGTCCAATTGTTTAACTGAATGAATTCTGTTCCTGTAATATTTCACTACGGTTTCTATGTTAAAGAGAACATTTCCAAACTTTCATTGACTTTGACATGCTTGTCTTCTTCCATAAACAACTGACAAATAAAAATAAAGGTTCACACTTATGAATAATCCTTTACTTAATAATTATGTTAACTTTGAAGTTAATTAATAATTGCTAAATGTTTTTCGATTATAAGCGATATATAAGCTTGTCTTTGTTTTATTTCATCATTGTAAATTATGAAAGTTCAACGATTGAAGTTTGATGAAAATGAATTCAAAATTATTTTTGAGCTTTTGGTTTCTGCAATTAAGTTAAACAGTATGATTCTGCACTAAAGTAAAGCATAAGAAGATAAATTTTAGAAAACGTCTAATTTTGTTAAGGTCAAAAGTCTTAGAACTAGTTTCATCATTTTTTTTTCGATTGAAAATTCTTCCAAAAAAAAAATCCTTTTTGCAAAAGAAATAAATTTCGAAATGTGTCATCTTCTTGTGCATTTGCACAATCGTTAAAATTTTGTAAATAAAAAAGGCGTTTTTGCATATTGCAAAAAATATATACCTATATATTTTAATAACAGTATATTTGATTGTATTCAAATATTTACATGTTGGAATGATTAACGATTTCAACCTCTGCAAATCGACCTACAATAGAAAATAAATAATAAAAATCCAATGGTCCAATCTTGGTGGGTCTTAGCGTAGTTGAATCATTCGACTGATATTTATAGATAAATCAAATGATAAACATTAAAGCCCGAGTCGCAATATTGGCAAATGTGTTTATTTTAAGCTGCTCGACTTTACAGTAATTTATAGTATGTGTGTAATATTTCAACTTCCTACTACTTTCAAGATTTTCGTCCGTCTTGAATACATCCGGTCTAGGCAATGTTTAAAAAGTCGACTAGACAATTTATTACTTGTCACAACTAGAGCGACAGTTAACTTTTTGCAAACAAACGCTGGGAATGGTTGATTAGGGAAAGCTTATAAAGCTTTCCGGTGAGCATTTCAACTTTTCCCAAATAAAAAATTTCAAAAAAAAAACTAATGAATTATTACATTGAAAAAAAACCAATTATGTTGAAGAATTTATTATTTCTTTTTCAATTTTTTCGCTGATGAAAAAACTAAAAGCACTTTTTTATGCTTTAAACGATAAAATTGATACTTTCCCGGTTCATAGAAATAAGCGCATATGGTAGTCCTTTATATTTACGTACAAACAAATTATATGTATGCAATTGCAGAATTCTCCAAATAAACAAACACAGATAACTTAAACTTTAACAATAGCCAATAGTTGCGGTCTGTTACGTACAAAAAGTTGACGTCATTTGGTGTTGAGAATAATCTCTCGACCACGATTCTATTAAACCGATGCTCTTTTGACCCTTCTTCACCGTATTGTAAATCGTGGCATGTTATGGAATTTCTATGATATACAGGTATTAAGTAATTGCTCGAGGTATTTATGTGTACGTTATTTTACGTTTATTTGAAAAAGCAATAACTTTTCCTGAAATATTCACAGCCCAACAATGTCATAACTGACTAAAGTTAAATGAAATCGAGATGACAGTTGAAACTATTGACGTGATAGTTAAAATTTGAGACAATAATTATTGTATTTTTGGTAATTTTGTCATATGACGGCTTTTCTCAAACAAAATTGTAGGCACATAAAATTAGTATTAAAATGTTCAGAACACTTAAAAATGCAATATTCCGGTGGTGGAACTCTAATTTTCTTTACAATTATCACAAAAAAGCCTAAAAAAGAATACCATTATAGTAGACTTTAATAAACGTCAAAGTAACTGCTAAACGTACTTGCTTACAAGTACGCATGTGCAATAAAACACCATACAATAACGTATACAAAAGCTAATTGTACCACAAAATTATGTAACCTGTTAGTCATTACCTCGTATCAGATATTTTACTGAAATTTGGTTAACTTTTACTTTCCCGGGCGCTTTGTCAAATTAAACTCATATTTGTTCTCTTTGTCATTTTTGCATCTTCTTGTTTTTATTGCACATGCGTACTTGTAAGCAAGTGCGTTTAGCAGTTACTTTGGTGTCTATTAAAGTCTACTATAATGGTATTCGTTTTTAGGCTTTTTTGTAATAATTGTGATGAAAATTAGAGTTCCACAGCCGGAATATTGCATTTTTAAGTGTTCTGAACATGTTAATACTAATTTTATGTGCCTACGATTTTTTTTTGAGAAAAGCCATCATATGATAAAATTACCGTATTTTTATTTCACTCACATAGATGTGTTTATATAATTAATTTCTTTGTCCTTGTCTTTGCCGTAACACGTACGTTAGCTTATTATGTATTTTGATATTAAAAGCAAATTGTGTTTAAAATTTTATAATTTTTTAGTTATCATAAACCACTTTTAACTGGTGTTCTAGTTCAGATACTACCGAAAGAAGTTAAGTAATTGATTAAAAACATATTTTTAACTATACCAAAGAAGTATAACTTCTCACACGCGTACATAATAAATGAAATTATTTTTTGTCAAGATACATTTTAAAGAAAATGTCTGCTAACTGTAGAAAATGTAATGCCCAATTTCCAGAAAATTTAAAAATATTTTATACATTTAGTAATTATCATCGAGTAATATGAAATAAGCTCATCGTTTTGATAATTTTTTCGATATAAATTTCAAAAAATTCTGCACTGCTTATCCCTGAATTTTTCCACTAATGAAATCATTTTTTAAATGGTCCTATATTCCCGAATTGTTACAATCGTAAGCGTATCAATCATCCATGTTCATTTTCGGAAATTAAAATTGGTTTTCCCATCTTAACGTTAATGAATTTCACTATTTTTTGCCAGTTGAAATTATCATGTTAAATATTCTTTAGTTCAAGCTATTATTTTTAAAACTTAAGTATACTAAACTTAAGTAAACTCGAGTACCCATTCATAGTACGTTTTTGTTTAACATTGATAAATATTTTATTTAATATTTTCGAGTCACAATTAATAAATTAATGAATAATAATTTATATCCTATGGCTCAATTTCTTTATTGAATAGTAGGTACGTGTTTCAAAAGTCTTTGGCTGTCATCATCAGATAATGATTATTTTTCATCAATTGTAAAAATATTTCATATAAGGTGTTTGTTTTAAATAATTTGTCGACAAGGATGTTGTTTAGATCTAATTTGTGGGCTTTGTATATTTCATATTCTTCTAGAGTGTTCATATGTGATCCTTTCTTGCATATATAAAGTAGTTTAAAGTTTGTTTCGAAATTCATGCAAATTTCATCTATGCATATTTAATCAAAAATCATCAATGCATAAGTTCTGAAATATCAATAAGATTTTTTCGCTGACTTTGAACAGTTATACTGTGTATACAATATATAGCAATATATAGAATATATAGCGATCCAATTTATGCAGTACAATTTAATATATAATATATAAAAATCATATCATAAACATAAATTTAAACAGAAGTTCAAACAAAAATATTCGTGACGTATTGCCCAGATACGTGTTTCGATTGCCAAGCAATATTTCTCAGTGGTCATCAAGTCATGATTCACATGAGTTGTGAATCATCACAAAGCAGCAATCGAAATACGTATCTGGGCAATACGTCACAAATATTTTTGTTTGAAAATCTGTTCAAAATTATGGTTATGGTATGATTTTTAAATATTATTATATTAAATTATACTACATAAATTAGACCGCAACATATTCTATATATTGTATACACGGTTCTGAAATATGTTTTAAACCACTACATATTTGCAAGAAAATATCACATATGAACACCCAAGAGGAATACGAAATATACAAAGCCCACAAACTAGATTCAAACAACACCCTTAACGTTGAATTATTTTAAACAAACACCATATGTGAAATTTACTTATAATTACCAAAATAATAATTATCTAAAGATGACACCCAAAGGTTGTTGAAACGCGTCGTAATCAAGAAAGAAATTGAGTCATAGGACAAACATTATTATTCATTATCTTACATTTTTATGTAGATGACAACACACAATCCGTACAAATAGGTTGACGCAATTTTCCGGGAAAGAAAAAATATTTAAAATAGTTTAAAATGATTTTCTCGAAGGATTTAATAATTTAACATTTTCCACAAAAAAATTCCAAATATCCCTTTTTTTCTACCTTTAAAAGACAATTTGAAAAAGGATTCAATTCAATAGGATTAACATTAATATGTTCTTTCTTGATAAAAGTCTATTAAAATCAGATTATTCTGCGAAAATTTCTGCTTGGTCATTAATAAAAAGATTTTACACCTCGAATTGAGAAATTTCTTTTTTTTTGCCAGTTAAAAATTGTTTAATTGTCGATACTTATTAAATTATGACGAAAATATTCAAAAAAATGATTAGAACATGTAATAAATATTAAACAAATTAATCATAAGTTTATGGCCATGAAATTAAAAATAGTTTCATGATATTTTTTCTGTGCAATGCAAAACATTCCGCATAAACCATTAGATTTAATAAAAAAATTACAAACATAGTTTAAATAACTTCGTCTGTTTTCAAGCGGTAAACAAATATTTGCTGAAAAATATTTTCTTATTTACTCAATAAAATAATTTATTCACAATTTAATCGAGTACAAATTGTGATTTTATAGTTACATTTTTATTCACTAATGGGACGACCAAATTAAACTCTATTATTAGCTAGTCGTGATCTAAATATTTTGAAACCCCAAGTGTCTTGTATGAGTAACACCGGTAACGAATGCCTTATATGGTGCGTCGTAACACTTAAAAATTCACCAAGAAACTACAACGATCGCTTATACAAATGAAATTGTTATTAGAAAATCACTCAATTAGCAAAGTAATTTTCACCAACTCGACATCCTTAGCATCAAAATTTGTGCGATCTTTGGTAATGTAAAACGCATCGAAACCCGAAACCCTTGACAGAGACGAAGAACAAGAGCATTGCAAAGCCCAAATAAGCCGTTTTCGAGCAATTGGAAAGGTCAACTGCTACGACCAGCGTCTAAAAGGGGGTAATAAATGCGACGGTGGTGGCTGTTTTTACCCCCAACAACGACGAATTGCATATTCCTCAAAATAGAAAGAAGTGCTCGTGTTATTTTCTTCGAAACAAAGCGAGACGACAATGTTCCGCCTCCTGTTTTTAATTGACGAGGTGCGGAGGTTTATGACTGAGAAAATATACGAAAATTATTGCGAAACATTTTCTGTATATAAAGCATATTCGATCACATTTCAAATATCACTCGAAAGTTATAAGTGTATCCTACAACAATGGCATTCAAGGTAATTTTTTCCCAAATCCAAATTTTTAAGTGCGTTTCTAATTGTGTTATTTGTGATTTTAGTTTGTCGTTTTCGCTGCTTTATTGGCTGTAGCCAGTGCTGGATACTTGGGAGCGCCTGCCGCATACGGTTATGCTGCACCAGCTTATGCTGCCCAAGCCTATGCTGCCCCAGCCTATGCCGCCCCAGCCTATGCTGCCCCAGCTTACGCTAAAGTGGCTGCTCCAGTAGCTTATGCCGCTCCAGCATATGCTAAAGTAGCTGCGCCAGTCGCTTATGCTGCTCCAGTCGCCAAGGCTGTAGTACAAGATTCATACGACCCTCATCCCCAATACAGTTTTGCCTATGATGTTCAAGACGCATTGACGGGAGATTCAAAAAGCCAACATGAATCCCGCGATGGAGATGTTGTTCAAGGACAATACAGTTTGACCGAACCTGATGGTACTCGACGTACTGTGGATTACGTTGCTGATCCCGTCAATGGATTTAACGCTGTCGTACACCGTGAACCATTGGCTGTTAAAGCTGTAGCTGCTCCCGTCGCCTATGCCGCCCCCGCTTACGCTAAAGTTGCTGCTCCAGTGGCTTATGCTGCACCCGCCTACGCCAAAGTCGCTGCTCCCGTTGCCTACCCAACATACGCCAAGGCTGTAGCTCCTGTTGGTTACTCCGGATATTACCATTAAATGTTAATCTTCAACATAGACTTGTAAATATTTTGATATTATTTAAAATAAATTATTTTCAATCAATCTCTGTTCTGTTTTCAATTAACTCCAACTTCACGAATATCACGCGTGATACACCCAGTAAATGTAGGCCACAATATTAAATCAATGTAAATTATGCAATTACTTGTTTTCAATCGAAATTAAAAGCTTTGATTTTTTTTTTTGAAAATTCAATTGAAAAGTGTTACTTTTTCTTTCAATCACATATCAATTGTAAATCATTCTATATCAATTGAATAATAAACCTTCTTCTCTTCGTACCAAAACGATTATTTAATAGTAATAAAGGCGAAGAACTCGTGGCACACATTCCGTGGATAAAAATGAAAGGTGTTGTCTGCAACGACCATCAAAATATAAACTCCGAGAGATTTACTAAAGACTAAAACACCTGTGAATTATTGATATGTATCGGTAGGAAAATTTATCATGAGTGAAATAATTTGCAGAATTGAATTGGATTTTACTAATTAAGATTGTAACTACTTTATTTATAATTCTTCGTTGAATTTTAACCGAAATGAGAAACAGAAATTGAAATAATCGTTTATACCTACATCATTATTAAAAATTGATCATAATTTTCCCATATTTTCTTAAGACAAAATATAACTAAAAATACTTTAAATACTCAAAAAACTTCTCGTAATATGAAAGTAATTTGGAAAAAGAAATATAACTATATATTAGACTGATTCAAAAAAAATGATGATTTTTTTTTCTTAATTATATCAAAAATATTGTTGGGGGGACAAAAAAAAATCCTGTGAAAGTTTAAGCTCTTAATATTAATATTAAGAGGTGCCGCATCGCAAATTTAGATTTTCCATTAAAATAACATGGGAACAATATTCTCTTGTACTTTGGAATTTTATAGCTCACGTTGGTGACAATATTTCGGAATGACCAAAGTATATTTTTGAAGAAAATTAAACGATCTACAAAAAAGGTGGTCTTACAAGTTTTTGATATATTTCTTCTTTCAAAAGTTATTCGAGGTGAAAGTTGAACTAAAGAGAAATTTTAAAATTTTTTCAATTTTTTGACGCAACCATCAATTTTATGAGAAAATTTTAAAGGACACATTTTGTAGAGCACTTTTTTTCCCTATAACTTGTAACATAAAAGTTGTTGATATTTTTCACAGGTCCTAAGTTATTTGCATTAAATTGAAAATACTCGTAATTTTATTGTTTTAAATTAATATTCCCTGAATTGTTACATTTTTAACATAATTTTTTTTTTATTACTTAGAATCTGTAAAAAATATCAAAAACTTTTATAGAAATAAGTTATGGAAAAAAAATTGATCTACAAAAAGTGTCCTATAAAATTTTCTCATAAAATTGATGGTTGCGTCAAAAAATTGAAATAATATTAAAATTTCTCTTTAGTTCAACTTTGACCTCCACTAACTTTTGAAGGAATAAATATATCAAAAACTTGTAAGACCACCTTTCTTGTAGATCGTTCAATTTTCTGCAAGAATATACCTTGGTCATTCCGAAATATTGTCACCAACGTGAGTTATAAAATTCCAAAATGCAAGAGAATATTGTTTCCATGTTATTTAAATGGAAAATCGAAATTTGCGATGCGGCACCTCTTAATATTAATATTAAGAGCTTAAACTTTCACAGGATTTTTTTTGTCATTTTCAACAATATTTTCGATATAATTAATAAATAAAGAATTCATCATTTGTTTTGAATCAGTCTACTATATATATTGCTATTTTTTTGCAAAACTTTTGTAGATATCTATATAGTTTGTTAATATGAACTTTAATTGAAGAAAGATTGATAAGGGTTGATATTTTGATAACGTTTACACTTAAAATTTAGCCAAAAAACACCTTATTGGCTTTATAAAATTTTTAGTGTACATTTTCTTAAAGTTAAATTAGTATTAAATCAAATCGAAATTTCTGCTAAAAAAAATCATTTCAAAACAGAGCATTGTACTATTATTTTGCTGAAAAATTCAATATCATCGTTAATAAATTTAATTCCTAAGAAAATGCAATTAAATTTTCAATGCCTTCCAAACTCGATGAAATAATAATAAAAGACATAACTGCGGTAAGTTAGAAATTATTTACGTTAAATTGGTAAAATTAGTTATATTCTCCTTGTTCGTTTACGAGAAACTAATTTACCGGAAATTTTCTATTTCCTAAGCCAATAACATGTATTATTTCCGCCAACTACTGAACATAATGGAGTGGCTATTTAGAGGGATGTTTTTATTTATTAGTATCATTTATAGTTGGGAAAGAACAACAGTTTATTTATTGGTTCTTATGTCACCAACCTTAATTATAATGCGACGAAAATAGAAGAAAACTGTTATTGTTTCATCTTTACAAACTTTAGAAAAACAAAATCTCATAATAATTTTTCATTGGAAAGTTGTATAGTTTTTAAGAGTAGTACTTGAAATAATTTAAACTAACGACTTAATTATACTTAAATTATTACAATATTTATTATTGTTAATAGTTATAAAATTATAAGAGTTTTAAAGCTTACAGGAAAATTCAATTTTAGTATTAGAATTTCGAAAAATAAATATATTATAATTCCATTTATTTAGTACTGTAATTCTTTTATCTCTTTTAACATATTTTCATTGCAAATTCACCAAATATAATTTAAAAATCAATAGCTTGATGTAGGATATTTGAAATACAAACTTTGAAAGTTTATTCTTCTTATTTTAAGAAAGACTTTGACATTTTAATTAAATTAAAAAAAAATTGTAGGTCATTCATGTTTAAGTTTGGAATTTTCTTAATGATGTACATTATTTCTGTCCTGAGGCAATACAATTGCGGTTGACAACTTCTTTTACCATTTTTGTGCTTGAATTATTTGAAATTCAAATAGTTAATGAATACCAATTACTAGATCACTGAAATTATATTTGAGTCGTATAGAATTGATCAAATTTATTTTTGAATATTGTAGATATTTGTAATTAAGGTGCAATAAGTAAAATGATACAATGTAAAAGTATTGAAGCAATCAATAGCGACTATTCTAGGAGTTCAATATTTAAACAAAAGTTTCTTTGATGCAATAAAAGCGTTGCGAGAGCGTTTGAGAATCTCTCACGATGTTCTGTTCTCGTATAAATTTATTTTCATATTCTAGAATCCAATGGGCTGATATCATCGAAATTCTGATCAAATAGGTCCCTATATCGTTGCAATGTTTTAATATCGCTAAAATGGCGGACAATGCCCGCGGTCATTTTAGTGAGAGGAATATTGCGAAGATCGATTGCGAAACTCTTCGTGTATATAAGACGAGCGAAATTTGAATTTTGCTATTAGTTTTCTAACGACTATCGAATCAACAAAATGGCATACAAGGTACTGAAACGTGATTGAGTTGTGAGTGTGAATTTAGTGTTTTTCTTTTCTTTTTTTAGTTCGTTCTTTTCGCTGCTCTCGTATCTGTGGCTCGCGGGGGTGTAATTGGTGCGCCTGTGGCCTATGCTGCCCCAGCCGTTCATGCTGCTCCTTTGGCCTATGCCGCCCCCGCATACGCCAAAGTTGCTGCTCCAGTTGTGGCTAAAACTGTCGTTGACGATTACGATCCTCATCCACAATATAACTTTGCCTATGATATCCAAGATCATTTAACCGGAGACTCTAAGAGCCAACATGAAGTTCGCGATGGTGATGTAGTACAGGGCAGCTATTCCGTTGTTGATCCCGATGGTGTTAAACGTACCGTCGAATACACCGCTGACCCACATAACGGATTTAACGCCGTTGTCCACCGTGAACCTTTGGCTGTCAAAGCTGTCGCTGCCGCCCCCGTCGTCGCTAAAGTTGCCGCACCAGTCGCATACGCCGCCCCAGCTTACGCCAAAGTTGCCGCTCCTGTAGCCTATGCCGCCCCCGCTCATGCCGCTTACTATCATTAAGTAATTTAAACCCCCTTGTTGTACATATTTAAGTATTTATCAAATAAACTTTAAAAAAATCTATCATTCCATTTTTTTATCGAAAAACTTTTTCGACCTCTAACACGAGCTTTTTTGGGTTTCAAAAAAATATTTAAGAAAAAATAATTTGAAGTGTTAATTATCAGACTATGTATAAGACTGCTTCAAAAAAAATGATGACTTTTTTTTCTTAATTATATCGAAAATATTGTTGGAAATTGTTGGGGGGACAAAAAAAAATCCTGTGAAAGTTTAAGCTCTTAATATTAATATTAAGAGGTGCCGCATCGCTAATTTCGATTTTCCATTAAAATAACATGGGAACAATATTCTCTTGCATTTTGGAATTTTATAGCTCACGTTGGTGACAATATTTCGGAATGATTAAGGTATATTCTTGTAGAAAATTGAACGATCTACAAAAAAGGTGGTTTTACAAGTTTTTGATATATTTATTCCTTCAAAAGTAATTCGAGGTCAAAGTTGAACTAAAGAGAAATTTGAATATTTTTTCAATTTTTTGACGCAACCATCAATTTTATGAGAAAATTTTAAAGGCCATTTTTTATAGAGCACTTTTTTTCCTATAACTTATCTTTATAAAATTTTTTTATATTTTTTACAGGTCCTTAGTTATTTGCATTAAACTGAAAAAAATCGTAATTTTATTGTTTTAAATTAATAATATTCCCTGAATTATTATATTTTTAACATATATTTTTTTATTATTTTAATTAAATTACTTAGGACCTTTGAAAAATAACAAAAACTTCAATAAAAATAAGTTATAGAAAAAAAGTGCTCTACAAAAAATGTCCAAAAAAATTTTCTCATAAAATTGATGGTTGGTCAAAAAATTGAAAAATTATTAAAATTTCTCTTTAGTTCAACTTTGACCTCGAGTAACTTTTGAAAGAATAAATATATCAAAAATTTGTAACAAACCTTTTTTGTAGATCGTTCAATTTTCTACAAGAATATACGTTGATCACTCTGAAATATTGTCACCAACGTGAGCCAACGTGAGCTATAAAATTCCAAAGTGTAAGAGAATATTGTTCCCATGTTATTTAAATGGAAAATCGAAATTTGCGTTGCGGCACCTCTTAATATTTATATTAAGAGCTTAAACTTTCACAGGATTTTTTTTTGTCTTTTCCAAAATTTTTTTTGATATTATTAAAAAAAAAATCATTTTTTTGAATTAGTCTACTATGTACAATAGATTCACATTTTTCCAATAACACACTACGGAGATGACAAAAAGCATTAAACATGTTTTGGTTCTTCAACCTATATTATTCTTCAACATTTGGAAAGAGTTTATTACCAATTGAATTTAAAAAATTCCAACAGAGTAAATAAAATATTTTTCCCTAGTTGTAAATTCACAATATATTAACTGTTATATAATCACGATAAAGGGTATAGGCTACTTTTTATGGTAAAAGTGCCCCCGTGGCTTCTTCGATTCAAAGTCAGGGGATCGTGTTGATACTAAATAAAACAAATTAGCCTAATTTTCAGCTTTTGATCGCAAGCAGTTTTCGAGTATTTCGAAACAAAAACATTTTTCTATTTTATTTTATTTTTAGTAGTACAATTTTAAATTAATAACCTACGATTTTTTTTCTCATTCTTAGGAGTAAAAGGCATGAAAAAATATGTTTTCTATTATTTTCAGATGGAATGTCGATTTTTAAGGACCGAAACAAAATTAAAATTAATTTTTTGAGTGCGTTTTTGAAAAGTGTCCACCGCCAAATTTTCTCAAAAAACATCTATACTACTTCTCTATACTACGTAATTTTTTCAAACTTTTTGATTGGTGGAACATTATGAAAAAAAAAATAAAAACTGATTTTTTCCTATATTTCATGCTAAAGCACACTTATTTATTTTTTTCAAGTATCGATATAAATCTTGCTATATTAATTATTATCGAAACAAAACTAGTTGGTATCGAATCGAATCAAACTAAATGAATGTTACTTTACAATTTTTGAACGCACCTTTCTTAATGAACAAGTTAGACGAACAGAAATCTCTCTCTTTTGTTCTTGTAGAACATCGAGTGATTTAATCGAAAATTCATAAGAAACCGTTTTTGTAGACCGTTAAATTTTACGTCAGAATAATTTGATCTTAAATCATTTCATCCATTTATTTTTCAGAAAAAAAATTAAAAGTAAAATTCAAATAATCCCATGTTATTTAAATGGTAAAAGTAACATGATTCCGGCACGGTTTAATCAAGAAATTAAGAGCTTAATTGTATTGGATAATTTTTTTGTATCCTAAACTAAAAATTTAGGGGGCGATCGCAGTAAAAAAATCAACTTGGGAAATAACGGACACCCTAATGTGCCATATTGATTTAGAACACTGGAATCCTATCTTTCAGCCTTGTATAAACTGACTTAACAGTTTTCAAATTATAAAAAGCTAATTTGCCATATCGTTTTCTTACGAGACTGTCAATTTTGAACGCTATCTCCTTAATAAAAGGAAACCTTCATAATTTCATAAATGTGATTCGGGAAGTAAAAAGACAATAGTGTCATTGGAGTTTTTTAAAAGTTTGAACCTAAAAACAAAATTGCAGCAGGACAATACGCGATTCAGTGATTATACAGGCAACATCTTCAAACCCTTAGGTTTCATAAATGTTAAAGTTAAATTCAAAAACCGCAGTATCAATGGCGTGATGTATATCACAAACAAATCAAAAAACTCAGTAGTGGGACGACAATGGCTGATTCCGTTGGGTATTATAAAAGTCAACGAAATAAATTCAATTATATCGGCCCCCCCAAACATCGAAAAAATAAAATCAGAATTTGTGGATGTATTTAATACGAAAAACGGGAAAACACCAGCGGAATTAGTTTTCGGAAGAACCATTCGAAACAAACTAGACCTGCTCCAACCAGTAAACATCCCAAAATCAAGTAAAGACACTACCCCGGGATTGCGTCAATTTAAACCAGGAGACAGGACTCTAAGCAGAAACTACCAGGGTTCGCAAATTTGGAAGTACGGAACCATCAAAGAAAAGCTGGGGAAGCTTCATTACTTAGTGAAGCTCGATGAAGGACAAACCATCAAGCGGCACATTAATCAACTCTGGTCTGGCCAAATAGATAAAAAAGCTCAAAAGGCAGAAGTACAAGCACAGGACGTGCAACAGAGACCACCACTACGCCGATCGTTACGGATATTGGCCACACGTGTTTAATTTTTATAAGTTCTGTTAATCAATTAACTTTAATAACTTAATTGTAAATAAAAAAAAAAATCTCAACCCCCCGGAGAATATAGTATAGGTCAGTATAGGTATATGAGAAAAAGTAGAGTTCGACATCTAGCAATCAATGTAGAAACATTTATTATATATTGTAAATTATGTACATAGTTACCGACTCACTTAATAAATAAATATCTACCTCGTGACATACACAACAATGAAAAATTACATGGATTATAAAATAAGTTTTTTTACAACATACTTAAAATATAAGAATAAGTATAAGTATACGATTAACTTGGTTTTAAACGTAATACAACGGGCACACTTGAACATGGAAGAATGGCTAATTCCGTAACGACAGCACTGACTAAACTAGCCGGCGTGACATCATACATAAAATAAGTCATCAAGTTTGCGTTCATGGTTGCAGAATAGAAGTTATTACACATTTCGTTAAATACGAACGAATCAATTTGTGATCGTTCTGAAAATTTGTATGTTTCGCAGCAAACAAGCACGGGAACTTGTGCGACGGATGCACACAATGCTATTTGAGCCGTACCAACCCTCGACATAACATAACCATTGGAGAGAAGAGCATGCGCACCGATTAGAACCTTTGTGCATTGCGATTTCAACATCGCCAAGTTCAACGAATTTATTAACACATACGTGCATTTGATTTGTGCATGGATTAATCGTTTTAACAATTCACGTCCTTCCAGCGTAATCGAGTCAACAAGAACAACACGAAAACGTTTTCCATTACTCGCAGCGTCAATCAATATCCGAGCGATCAACGACGAAAACCCAAATGTTAGAATCACATCATTGTCTTTGATTAAAGATAATGCATTTAAGCTAATTGCCTTTCCGGCTATTTCGATATTTTCATAAATGAACCGATCAATTGCATCGACAAAAGCTGACAGCTCTCGAGTGTTATTCTCCGTGACAGCTGGATCAGATATAATGTCTAACAGATATCCTTTGAGAAATTTCACCGCATTTAATATTGAGACAGATAACGTACGACACTGATGTAAGAATTTGACATAAACATTCAAAGTTTCATCAAAACTACGATAGAAATCGATGCCAATTTGACGCTGATAATCACCGATTACTTGTTTAATCGCATTGAGAAATGCAAGACATCGTGCATTTGAACCAATTATTATGTGGCTGGCAAATTGCTGACCCACTTTAATAATAGCCGGATGGAGATTTCGTGGTACAATTTCCTCAGTTATTACTTTAGTATGCGACAAATGTACGAATAAGTGTAACTGATTGGTAATGGTGACACATTGAATAGCTTTTTGATTACTTGATGGTATTTTATCCGATTTCCTACTCATTTGCGCCACATTGAGCTCAGAAGTTTTCATTATTTTTCGTTCGTATTGATTTTCTTGTCTAACACATCGTTTGTAGCAAATATCTGATTTGGATTTAATCATTGTCGATTCTACACCAATCAGTTGCAGATCTTTGTTTTTATTTTTACTTTTTTTTAGTAATTTTCGAGCTTTGCGCTCCGCAAGGATTTCCGCTCGCGATTTTTCCGGATCAGCCATTTTGCAATCTAAAATCACTTCAAAAGATAAAACTTAAGTTGAAATTCAATTCAAAAGTTAAAATGTAAATTACAATAAATGCATTTTACCAATTTTATAGAGTTTTTTCCGTACGATGAGCGGGGGAATGTTCACTGTGCTAATGCCATCAACAAACTGGCGAGTTGCATCATTCGGTAAAGTTGAAATGAAAACTAAATGTCAAATTGTATTATTTCAGAGCAAAAACTTTTCAAGTGTTTTAAATTGGATTAACTTGATGACATTTGAAAGTGTTGACAATTTAAGGCAAAATTTCAACTTCTGTGTTTTATTATTGAAATCAATAACAATAAAATGCGAGTACAATAATCAATATTTAAAAATTTATTGTTTAAATTTAAAAGTTGTGTAAAATCTCGGATATTTAAATTCTTATATATAAAAATCTCGTGTCACGTTGTTTGTAGACAAACTCCTCCGAAACGGCTGGACCGATTTTCATGAAATTTTCTATGTATATTCGGTAGGAATAAGAATCGGATCCAAAATATATTTCACACCTTAGAAGATTAAGGAGTCACTCGACATCTTCTGCAAATTTTTACGCCTACTTACCCATATACTATTTGTAAACATCGATTCCTGTGGTTTATTTTGAAAAACGCTTAGCAACGTTTGAATTTGACATTTTTATTTATTTAATTTGTGTTAAAATAATTATTTAATTCATATTTTGGAAGAGTGTTGTAAGTCCGCGTCATTTTGGCATTTCATTTTGCATTTATTATGTATCACAACACAGTGCGTGCAAAATTGTGCACGATTTATTTTAATTTATAAAGAAAATAGTTTATTTGTGTTTGTTAGTGAACAGGCGATATATGTTTGGCTATGTGAAGAACATGAATTTTTAAAATTGATGCCCCAAACATTGAATGCCACTATTGTAATTTATTTATCGGCATTACAAAATATGCAAGCTACACTGAAAATGGTAATGCTTTCAAGTCGCACGGCCTGTCGTTCGGAATCATTGAGATGTGTGAACCTCAACGATTTTACCATTATATTTTTATTTCAATATTGTTTCTTCGATAACATTGTTCATTAATTTTTTCACCGCAAGCTGTATGCTAATAAAAAGACGTGGTTAGTCTATAATAAATAAAAGTTTTTTATTGGTCTAATCTACAGTAACAATATATATACAATAAAAGAAATAAAATAATATAATAGTAAAAGTTCCAGACGCATGTCTTTGCCTTTCAATAACTTAGAAAACATAAAAAATAGAGAAAAAAAATAAAATAAAAATTATATAAAAAATAAATAAATATGATTTTTAACTATATAAATATTTAATGATATCTAATTAGTCTATATGTTCCATAACATATTAATGATTACTGATTCTACTTTTAATTACAAATTTTGTGGTATCAACCGAGTTGCATGACATTAATTCGCCAGATATCTTATTTTGAATCTGAATACGTATTTCGTTGTACCTAATTAACGTATTTTAGAGCAAATATAACATATTCGCTTAACAAAATATAATTTTTGTAAAGTGACTTTAATTTAGTAAAGTGACAAAAATTGGTATGGAAAGTAATGAATCTAGAGGATATGTCACCATAAATTTTGCTATTACCAATATCGAGAAATTGTTTAGAAAACACTTTTCCAGATTAGTTGTTCTGCATTTCGAATTGCAGAAGTGGACGACTTCAGACATTAAGGATCGATTTGTGTCTAAAAAATAAATGCTTGCCTTAAATTATCAAATTTATGGAACCATATGAAGAAACTTCACCTGGAAGAAAATATAATAATTGCATTACTGGACGATCCATCAGCAGAAGAGTTATCCTAGAAATGAATGAATATCGGTAATAGTCGTGTTATTAGTTTGAATTTTTATTCCAATTAAACTGATTAAAACGTTATTCTGCTGTTTTATAAAAAGCTAGGAGCTAGGTAAAATTTTTGAATGAGACAAAATTCGAAGGAAATAAAGTCAATACGCTTGAATCGTCGACAAGAACACTGCCATTACCGATATTCAAAAATTGTTTGGAAAATTCTTCAGTAGATGAATCATTCCGCAACGCAACTCATGTTACCAGCTCAATTTTTTTCACATTGTGTCATAGATTTTATGATTTTAAGCAGGAGTTTATTTTATTGACAAAATCTGAACTTGGAATAATTGGCGATGTTTGGGAGAAATCGCCAATGAGTAAAATCATTGCGCCTTCAAAACATAGTGAGACATTGCGTCGAACTTCCAATGGTTTCAATGGTTATATATATGAGTGTGGGTGACGTGAACTGCCAATTCCGTAAAATTCCAAGCCTCATTTATTAAAAAACTCATTTTATTCATTTTTTCCATGAATTGTTAAGATATGTTAATAGTTACTCTGCTATTCGGAGTGGAGACGAATCTAACAAATCATATATCATCATAATCGGTTCAGTCATTTTTTAAGTTTTTAAAATTAAAATTAAGAGGTGCCGCATCGCAAATTTCGATTTTCCATTTAAATAACATGGGAACAATATTCTCTTGCATTTTGGAATTTTATAGCTCACGTTGGTGACAATATTTCGGAATGACCAAGGTATATTCTTGTAGAAAATTGAACGATCTATAAAAAAGGTGGTCTTACAAGTTTTTGAGTTATTTATTCCTTCAAAAGTCATTCGACGTCAAAATTGAACTAAAGAGAAATTTTAATATTTTTTCAATTTTTTGACGCAACCATCAATTTTATGAGAAAATTTTATAGAACATTTTTTGTAGAGCACTTTTTTTCTATAACTTATTTCTATTGAAGTTTTTGGTATTTTTCACAGGTCCTAAGTTATTTAATTAAAATAAAAAAAAATATGTTAAAAATATAATTCAGGGAAAATTATTAATTTAAAACAATAAAATTACGAATATTTTCAGTTTAATGCAAATAACTTAGGACCTGTGAAAAATATCAAAAATTTTATGGATATAGGTCATCGAAAAAAAGTGCTCTACAAAAAATGTCCTAGGAAATTGAAAAAATATTAAAATTTCTCTTTAGTTCAACTTTGACCTCGAATAACTTTTGAAAGAATAAATATATCAAAAATTGTAAGACCACTTTTTTGTAGATCGTTCAATTTCTACAAGAATATATCTTGGTCATTCCGAAATTTTGTCACCAACGTGAGCTATAAAATTCCAAAGTGCAAGAGAATATTGTTCCCATGTTATTTAAACGGAAAATCGAAATTTGCGATGCGGCACCTCTTAATATTAATATTAAGAGCTTAAACTTTCACAGGATTTTTTGTTGTCATTCCCAACAATATTTTCGATATAATTAAAAAAAAAAATCATAATTTTTATTTGAACCAGTCTACTGTATATAATATATATGGTAACATATACTATATGTAATTGTATTATCATACTGCGTGTAATACTTCCAAAGTTTCAAGCATTATGAAAATCAGTCATATTTGTGGGTTACAAGCTGTAGAAAAGAACCACCTGAGTTCTTAATGCTAAAGTTCTTAATAAAGTGCTTAATGTTGAGCACTATCCAATGTCCAATGGATAAATGCTGAATGCTTAATGCTCTACAATTAAAAGATGACTGCCTTTGGTTACAACGCAAAGTATAAATATGGTTTTCATAGTAACTGTCAATGTTCGTCTCTGGTTACTTAAGTCTTGGTTATTAGTAATAAATGAAAAATGTAAATTATCTGTACAAAAACGGCCCTAGTAAGTGCCGCATCACAATCGAACAAAGATTCCATATTGCGGAAGAACCATCACTGTTGAAATTTAAAAGTGGACATTCGATTAAATTCTTATAATCTACATTACTACATACATAAGAAAATGACATTATTTTTTTCAAATATAAAATGTTTAGTAGTGCAAAGTGGTGCTCATAAACTGTACTTGATTAATTTCAATAGAATTTCAATAGACTAGAATTGAAAGTTAAGGTTTCGTTAATAATTTTTAATTTCACTACTCATAAAAATATAAATTACAGAGGTAAAGTTCATTAATATATATTTACTAACGCATTTTTACTGCAACATGAAAAAAGAACTGAAACCACAAAATATCAAGATTAGGGTACACGTCTCAAAGATTCTGTCAATGCAATATATCCTATAATTTTGTGCGGAAGGTTTATCGTCCGATTTTGTATTGAATCTTTAAGTAAATAATTTAAGTGAATAATTTTATTTACTTTGGCTTCTTCTTTACTTTCAGGTTCTGAATGGTTTTGATTAGAATGGATAGAATTTTAGTTTTGAGTGTCCCCGAAATTGTAGTCCCTTTATTGCCAGTGATTTAAGAATTGAAAAATGAGATGTGATAAATTTAAAAACCATTTACAATAAAAAACATTTAAGCTTTTTACTGAAGATGTTTTTAAATTTAAAGCAAAATTAACTCAAATCAATTTTTGAATTTGAAAATTGTCCGTACATTTTTACGTTTTCCCCTAAAATTGTGCCATTCAAGACCCAGACCTCACGGGTCAAGACGCCAATTCATCACTGGTGATATCATGAAAAGCAGAATATAAATTAATTAAGGAACAAATCTCAAAGTCTAATTAATTCGTTCTTAGTATTCAAAGCAGTCGAAACACAAAAGCAGTTTATTACAATTTTAGCCTAAACATTGATTATCGCTGTCGCTTTAATTATATGCAAATGTTTTGCCTTTCTGAAAACAATACACCCTAAATTGTATCTTCGTAGTGGTACTGTTGAGAAAGGCCAGAGAAAGGGAAACGGTATGAAGAATTCTAATTTGACTATAAATAAATTGAAGCTGGCGCAAAAGAAAATATTTGCATTGTTGTCTATTGTCATCAGATTCAAGGTTAAAAATTGCAAATTTTTAGAATTAGCCTACCCAGAAGGAGAAAAAATACAGAAGAAATAAACTTTTTTTTAAAAAAATTAATGAGAATACAAATTTCCTGGAATTATCATATCAAATATATAAATAAGCAAAAATAACGGTTAAAACTTGAAAATTCAGCGAATAAATACCAAAAAGTTTTTTAAATTTTGAAGCAATTTTCAAAGTATACCTATTCAAATTAGGCAGCAAAAAGATGTTTTCTTATTAAATGAAAGTCCTTAAATCCTTGTAAAAATGAGATCTTTTTAAAATTTCCACATTTATGGGGAAAAATTTATGACACTTTGTATCAAAAACGTTTTGTGATCTAAAAAGAGCTGTGAATCTTTTTGAGATAGATCTATTGAGTAATGGTGGAAATTTCATAAATATGAATTAGACTAAAAAAAATGTTTTTTTTCTTAATTATATCGACAATATTGTTGGGAATGACAAAAAAAAAATTCTGTGAAAATTTAAGGTCTTAATATTAATATTAAACGGTGCCGCATCGCAAACTTCGATTTTCCATTTAAATAACATGGGAACAATATTCTCTTGCACTTTGGAATTTTATAGCCCACGTTGGTGACAATATTTCGGAATGACCAAAGTAAATTCTTGTAGAAAATTGAACGATCTATAAAAAAGGTGGTCTTACAAGTTTTTGAGTTATTTATTCCTTCAAAAGTTATTCGACGTCAAAATTGAACTAAAGAGAAATTTTAATGTTTTTTCAATTTTTTGACGCAACCATCAATTTTATGAAAAAATTTTTTAAGACATTTTTTGTAGAGCAACTTTTTTCCTATAACTATTCTATATAGAAATTTTTATATAGAAAATAAGAAAATGACCATTCTAAAACTAGCAGATACTGGATTTGGTTCACGAACCGGATGAATTTTTGATTTTCTCGATATATGTTTCTTTTTACTTTTAATTTCCCAAAAGTTTTGCAAATTATCTTTAAAGCGACGATTAGTAAGATTTATAATAACAACGATAAAATGCTTGCATCTCCCCATTTAAAAATGATTAAAAGGAAAAAGGCTCTATGCATGAGGACATAGAGAGACAAAGAAATGAAGTAGGTGCTTGTTCAATGTTGTAACTAGAAAAATTTAACTAAAACATTTTATTTTAGTCGAAAAATATTTTTTTTTATGTATTCAGCATTACAAATATTAACAGAACTTTGTTATAAGTATAACAATAATAGGAAAGGTTCCATTAAGAAAACTAGAAAATAAAAATTCCACACATAAGCTAAACAAAGTATCCCTTAATTAAAAAAAGAGATAATTGTAAATCATTAACCTTTATAAATTGTATGTGCCGTAAGTCGTTATGAGTATTGTGACATCTATTTCAACTGAACTAAATTGATCTAGACAATAAAAACAAAATTAAACTAGATTAACAAGTTTATCGCTAGTTTATTTCTTCTCAACTATATGGCGCTAGTATTATCAAAATTAAATAAATATCAATGATATTCTCAATTGAAATACGACTGAGACAATGTTGAAATACGTTTATGTTGCAATGTATCTGAATTTTTAAAGTGCAAATAATTATTCTTATCTCAAGCTTCTCTTCAAATACCACATGAATGAATTTTGTAAATAACTCAACCTAACTGACGCTAATATCTATAGAAAGTAATTTATTAGATGCATAATTTATTATTATGAATGGAGTATGCTCAATCTTACGTTTTATGTTACAAACGCAAATAATAACATCCAGTTTGATCATATAAGGAATGTGAAAATGAAATATATTGGCTTGCGTTAATAAACCGATGTAAAATGACATCGTTAACTGCTCATTATTTCAAAATAAAAATAAAAAATGATGATAAATTTTCAATCGTGGTGTACAACCAATGTAAATGAGTGAATGTAATCTGATATAAATTCGATGAACATCAAAATCCTTTCATGATAAGCATACGATCAAAGGCTTGGCTCCTTTGCCAAAAAGTCTCATTAATCAAGATGCATGTGCCATCCTAAGATTAATGGGTTGGTGTCGGAAAAAGAAAAATAGCCACACAATCGAATTTGAAAAAAAATATTTTCTTCACAAAATCTATAAATCATATCAAATAGACAAATAAGTGAAGGTTAACCATATGATTCGATGATAAAATCTCAATAAATTTTTAACCGATTGCAACACCGATTCAACATTATAATATTTGGACTGTATAATTATCGATTTTGGTTTCAAGGTGTATTATACATACACACGTAAGAACTACGGTTTTCTATTACTTAATAAATATTATCCACGATTGTAAATCTCACGTCTTTTTCTAAATTCAAATAATGGTCATTATTATTCAGATTCAATTCGACGTTATTTACGTTCATAAATAATTGTGTTAAATTTTGAATTTTCGTTCCCAACTCGATCATGCATGAAAAATTTATATCTGAGAGTGGTTGGAACTAATTTTATTGAAAAAAATTTCGACTACTAGAAAAAATGGAAGGAAAGAAAAAGAAAATGATTGATGCGGTTTGATAACCTTTGTCATTCGGACCGTGCTTTATTATTTTGGGATTTTCATTCATCATTTTGTGCAAAGTATTTGATTTAATAATCGTTATTCTTATTCACTACACCCTCAAATGTATTATGCAATAAACAGAACAACTTTTAATTGCACCATTAAAAATTTTTAATGAATGTTATGATAATGATTGTCTCAAAATATCCGTGGATTTCTTAACTGGATCATTTTTTATTAAGTTGAGTTTTCAAGGATGGGGTTAGTTGGGCTTCAACACTGCAGCCTCGGGGTTTATTGTGGTTCCTGGGTTCCTACTTGACCCAGTTAAGATCAAACAGTTTAGCAAACCTTAGTAATCGTCGCACCAGATGCTTTCCGATAGTTTTAGTTCCATTGTTATCCCCAGTTCTCCATTTCTCAATTAATTCAGAGCAAATTCCTGCATTCCCATACAACGTGGGAAGTGGTTGTATCCTCTGCCTAACAGACTTTGCATTTGGGTCATCCAAATTTAATCTCATTGTTTGATGGTGCTTTTTCATTCCACAGTGGCCAGTTATTAGACCCATTACCCCTTTGACCTGTTTTCTTGTAAGAAAAAGTAATTCAGTAGTTAGTTTTTGTGGTTTTCCCATCATGCTTTTACTGTAAATTTGTCTAGTAGTGTTTTTCCATGTATTGTCGTGGTGTTTGTAAACCCATTCTTTGATTCTTGGGATCCTTTCCAGGCAAGGGCGTTAGCCTTTTCATTATCTTTGATACTTTTGTGACCTGTCATCCATCCCAAGTTCACCTTGTTTTTGGTAACTAGGCTTGTGGGAGTTTCTTAACACTCCCAGGCCAGTTTAGAGTTAGTCTGTGGTTATTCTAGTGCGTTTAATACGGCCTTGCTATTGGTGGATATGCGGCTTGTGTAATTAATTGAATCATGAGAAATGCTTTCAATTTTCAACAGTTTTTAGCAACTACTTTGTGAAAATAAAAACACAGATAATACTCGATTTTAAAGGTGTTAACTATATATAATTTTGAAGATAATTAATATCCATCACAAAACCGGTTTATTGACAAAAAAGACTCGGGATATTAAATAATATTAAAAGTATATTCCTGGTTGCTCTCATCCATGGTGTGGTAAATAATTAATCATGTTCTTGGGAACTTGTATTTAAATATTAAGACGTTATTTTTCAAATTATCTCCACGTTTCGTTGGTATTTATTTCGTTGGTTTTTATTTATTTAGGATGTTAACATCAAAAATTCTCCTGAAGAAGTTGGAAATAAATACCAACGAAACGTTGAGATAATTTGAAAAATAACGTCTTATTACTTAAATCCAAGTTCCCAAGATCATTATTAATTATTAAAAATAGAAGTTCTTAGGTAATAATTTTTCTGCTTTGGGTACCATTTTATTTCTAAGGTCAATCATTATGCTAAATCCTAAATAGTTCTGAAAAATTGCACTAAAGTTCAGTTGAATCTATCTCGGAGATTTTAAGGCCAAAAAATTCCTTTCCTTCCTTTACTTCACTTTCCAACTTTTACCCCTGCATAATGTTGCTATGGAGCTTTATGTATCTTTCTCCTCTAATTTTTTGTCCCTTTTATTAAAGCTCTTATGTTTTATTTGTTTGTCGAGTTTTGAAGTTTTAGCATTTAAAATTTTATTTATGAAATTCATTTAATAACAATAAGAAAATAAGAAACAGGTAGCATTGTCACATTCGCAACTTTATAGTGTAGCTAAGAAATTTACTGCAAAAAAATGTCCTCTTGCTTACAAAAGTATTTCTCGCCACTATGATTCTTTAGGTTGTTTGGACATAAAGACATTTTTCTGATAGTAGCATGTTTTTTACTCAAAAATTGTTTGCTTTTTTTTGGAGCAAAAACTGATCTTGGGGAGTTTTTGACTTCTTAATTTGAAATAAATCTTCGGCTTATACTACGATAAATATTATCCTGGATTGAACCATATTTTTCCTCTTCTATAGTGAAAAAGTAAAATATGATGAACATTCTGATTTTTGCTGACCATATTTAAAAGGACACGAACCAAAAGCTACTACGTAGAATCAATTAAACTTTATTAACACACAAGCCTTGCTATATTTGCTCTCAAAATATATAATGACTAGTAGTTGCCCGTTGCATTCGCAACTAAAGGTTTTGTCTCAATAAAATGTTTCATATAAGATAAAGTAGAGTTAATCAACAATCGAAATTTTAAATTTAATAATCAAAGTGTTGTTAATATAAAAAAAAAGATTAACTAAAATTATATTAAGAAATAAAATATAAGTGTTTTTTTTAATATCATTTTAATAACAAAATTTTAAATAACGTCATTTCACTAAATTAGTATGAAAGTTTAATACTTATGTAGTACTTATACCAAATAGGCGATTTTAAATTTTGGTAGGTTTTTCAACAATCGAACTTTTTAAAATCTATTTTATTTTATGAACCAATGGTTGTGATCTGGAGTACCTAATTATATATTCGACTGAAAAGCATTAAGGTATAAATTTTTTGCCATATATTTCACTGTCAATTCAAATATAAAATCTTCCATACTTTTTTTCGGTATTTAAAACAATTTGAAAACCAATTATTGTTATTGAAAATAAATAAAATATTCGAATTTACTTCCACGCTTTCCACCTATTTCCCACAATTTTGTATGTGCAACGTCCAAATGTGCGAAATCGAATAGCTTTTTAGTTATGTTAAGTAACATAAAGAAGGTAATCATTTTTTTTCGTTTCACATTGTATTTTCAAATATAAGGGCACATTTGTGTCGATGAAATTTGGAAAGTGTTTTCCTTATACGATGCAGATATATAATAAGAAAAGATCTTAGAAAATTCCTCCCCTAAAAGAGTGAAACACGATAGCAAAGTTTGTGAGGGATAACGTTTAATAAACAATCATAATTTCAAATTTAATAATCAATCAAAGTCCGTTAAAAGCGAAAAGTTATTACTGCTTAATATAAAACAAAGTTGATTTATTATTAGAAACAAAAACTTAGGGTCTGCTTAAAAATTTAAACTCTGATAAGAAGATATATTTGAAAAGGTTAAGTTAAGTTTATAAGTGAGCATTAAGTTTTTTAGCTTTCACATATTGTAAACCTGAAAATCCGAAATACATATTTACAAATAAATGCATTAGTGAGTGAGTACTCCTTCCAACGTTTTGAATGCGTAACTGGGGATAACAGAGCGCAAGCACATAGCCCGTTCTGCACGGACGCACGGCAAGATAGCCAATTTATATATAAGATATATAATACAATTAAATTCTCTGTTGGGAAAAATGAAAATATTTTCCGAATAACCCAATAGATCGAATGTCTGCTGTCTCTTCTCCGTTAGGGATCAATGTTACCCCTTAGTATTTAAGTTTGTTAGCGATACTGATTAAAATGTAAGTATTTTATAAGGAATTAATTTTTACGGCATTCATCAAAAAATTTTTGCTCATATCACATTACCGTCGCAGTGACGATAAGATCGTTGGTCGTTGGTTAATCTTAAATTCTTGGACACAAACTTATTTCCGATTGTTTTTTATAAAACTTCTTTTGAATACCTTATATATTTTTGTTCGAATACTTCTTAGATGTTATCGATATGACAATAGGGCTTATACGATTGACTATAGGTCTCCCAGACCGTAATGCATCTTTGATATCAGTATCACTGAAACATAGTCAACAATAACCCAAGTTACGTTAATTACTTAATTAAGACCGTAGATATCATTTACATTTTCAAATACCTTATTTTCATGGAAGAAAATGTTAATCTATCGTTTTTTTTGTGCTATCTAATTTTTGATAGGTTTTACCTCACAACTGATGAAATCCATCAATATAACGATAAATATATTGTTAATTAGCCATACTTATTATTTTTTCAGCAAAGGTAAATGAATATCTCTTTAAACTATAACGAAATAAAATCTTAATGTACAAGAATAATAATTTAGAAAATTAATGAATTATTTTTTTTGCAAAGCTTATGTAATCACTGCTGATGAAAATTCTCAGTGTTACAATTTTGTCCGTGAAAAAGGCTCTTAAATTATTACAGCAGAAAATAATCGTTCATAATCATCAAGTAGGGATTTAAGTCTAACAAGAACAAAACTTTATGATTCAGTCAAATTCCAATTTCTAAATTTATTCACTTTAACAAATTATCAATGTATTCTGTTATGTTAAAATATCAGTAAAATACACGGGAACACGAAAACGCTAAGAATAAAAAAGGATTTGTTGAGGTTCAGCAAAAAATATACGAAAAGACTGGAGAAACGTCCGGCAATTTTGCACTGAATAACAGTGAAATCACAAGAAGATTGGTAGATTTGATTTCCGAAATCCCCAGTATGGATTAGTCTAATGGGACTTATAATTTTATGCGACACTTCAAACTAGATGCACTTATTGCATTACTGCATAAATCGCTCGATAAAAGACGGCAAAACACAGGCAATTATAGGCAATTATTTCAACTTAAACTAAACTAAACATTTTGATTCATAAAAAATGAATATTGCATTTTTTCTATTAAACTGCTCAATTAAATCTTTTTGGAAACAACGAAAGCCTCTAGCCAATACACAAATCTGTGCCACAATTGTTAAATTTCCTCACACGAATTTTTTGAACAGAGAAAGTTTGCTTGGTATTATTCTATTGTAAAAAAATAGTGAAAAAAAAACTATAAAATTAAAACGGACTTCTAATTTAAGATATCTAATCTATGTTTTTCAAATTGGCAAAAGAGGCGTTTGAAATTTCGATTTGCAATTAGTTACTAATTGAAATATGTAACAATTTAATATATGTTCGTTATGCAATTTGGTAACGTGGTTATTTAAGAAATATTAAACAATCGGTTGATCGTTATTTTTACCAGGTGTTGGCTCTTATAATACGTGTTTTATGTTTCGTTGCACGTCTGTTCAAATATAATGGACGTTTATCGTTAATTAATCTAAAATGTAGGTAACCTTGCAAGGTTTTCTGAAACAGCGTTACAATTACCGGAGGGACTTGTAATTGTTCGATATATTAAAACCAATTTTTACCAATCAGCTGTTTCCGTTTATTTTTCACCTGAAAATTTTTAATGACGCAAAATACGGCTGCCCAATTTCAAAACACAGTAAGGGACAATTTTTTTAAAATCAATTTTTTAGCATTTTTCGTTCCAATAGAGTCGTGTGAACATGATTCGATTGATATATTCCAATAACTTAATAGTAAGTGCTTTTTTTTTAATTTGACAAATTTAAAACAAAGTAACTCGCAAAATAATTATAAAAACCTAGTAAGTCGCAAATATTTTGCTTTTGATTTTTTTTCCATGTATTTATAAAATTTGATAAACTTAGTAAGTACATTTCTTTTCTAATTCGTCAAATTTAAAGCAAAGTAATGCTCAAAACAATTTTAAAATTCTAGTGAGCTGCATATTAGGGTGTCCGTTATTTCCCAAATTGATTTTTTTACAGCGATCACCCCCTGAATTTTTAGCTTAAGATATTCAAAAAAATTTTCAATACAATTAAACTATTAATTTATTGATTAAACCGTGCCGGAATCATGTTACTTTTACCATTTTAATAACATGGGATTATTTGACTTTTGACTTTTATTTTTTTTTCTCAGAAACAAATGAATGCAAAGATTTAAAATTAAATTATTCTGACGTAAAATTTAACGTTCTACAAAAAAGGTGTCTTATGAATTTTCGATTAAGACACTCCATTAAAAGTTATTCAACATTTAACTTTTTAACGATAAATCAATCGACTATAGGGGTTCAATAAAAATGATGTTGACAAGTTCTAAGAAATTTTTCATAGATGGCAGGTGAAAAAGTAATAATTTGAATTTTAATTGAACTTTTGTCGAAAGTCTCATTAATCAGTATGAAATTCACTTCGTAGGTACAAAATATTGATTTAAGTACGAAAATTTATACTGGATATTAAAAATAAGATTTTTGAAATCTTATTTTGAAAATTGAACAGAAATTCAAAGAAAAATATTCGTGACGTAATGTCCAGATACGTATTTTGATTGCCAAGCAATCTTCCTCAGTGGTCATCAAGTAGTTTGGATCACTCCGTAACTGCTTTATGATGATTTTTGTGAAAAGAGAGATCCAAACTAATTGATGACCAGTGAGGAAGATTTCTTGGCAATCGAAATACGTATCTGGGCAATACGCCACGAATATTTTTGTTTTAACTTTTGTTCAATTTTATGTTTATGGTATAATTTTTATATATTTTTATATTAAATTATACTACATAAATTGGACCGCAATATATTCTATATATTCTATACACAGTTATCCTGGAATTTCACGACTATAGCGAATGCGGATCATATGTCACCCGTTTAAATTGTTAAAAAATGATTTTTTTGTTTAATGATCAGTTCAAGCCATAAAATTAACACCAATAACCATTGGCGCTCGAATGATAATAATTTTTATCTTCTCTTTCAATGATTTTATATTTAAAGATAGTGAAAATGAGCAAAAAGTTGAAAATATTAGGCACAAGTTAAATGTTGAAAAACTTTTAATGGAGTCATTTAACCGAAAATTTGTTAGAGACCTTTTTTGTAGAGCGTTAAATTATACGTCAGAATATTTTGATCTTAAATCTTTTAATCCATTTGTTTCTGAGAAAAAAATTAAAAGTAAAAAGTCAAATAATTCCATGTTATTTCTATGATGTATTTCTATGATTGGCAAAAGAAAAAACGTATAGCTCGAAAAACGAATGATCCTTTAAAAACTGTTTTTCTTAATCCTATTGTGGAAGTTAAGTTTTTATCAGGTTCACGTAAATTGATGTATAAAAATGATTTCAGCAATGATTACACTGAAATTTATTTTCTTTTGAAAAAATTTAAAACTACCGAACTTCCTCAAATAGATCATGAATTCCGGGTAATATCCTTAGATAAAAAAACAGTATTTTAAAGAAGTTATGTCCATTGATGCCAGACAACAGAAAAGTTTTTTGGGATTCCTTGAAATTGAATAATAAGTCTAAAGACTTAATTTTATAAAATGTTTTTAATAAATAAAATTAGAAACTGTCCTAAATACTTCTTTTCCATTCACAAACTTTGTTCTACTAATTTGCTGCACTAATCTCAAATAAATAACCAAGTAAATGCACTTACTGTATTTTTCAATTGGTTAAATATAAATTTTTTTATGATCCGACAACTTTTAACCTAGTAAGTGCAATAAATATCACAATCTTAGTAAAAATGATATATATTTTTTTAACATGTTGTCATCCTAAACTATTACAATAACCAACAGTTAATTCGTCATTAAAAATATCATTTTGTGCGGCTACAAAAAAATAGGTTTTATTGATTCCCTGGAAAATGTAATTTTTGTCCTTTACTGTGTTTTGAAATTGTGCAGCCCAATATTGTATGCAGTTTTTAAACTTATGCACCTTAAATATATAATATTATCAGAAAAGGAAGTGAATTTTACTCTTTAGTACTTAAAAAATTGTATTTACTTGTGTAAAACAAATATATATATCCAAAAACTTATTTTTATGTTTTTCAATATAAATTTCAAATCAATATCTTACTCTTTCAACAATGATCTTGAAAAATTCTTCACGTAATCCTTAAAGTCCTGACAATTGATTGCACTTACATTAAATGTCAGGAAAAAAGGTAAATAGAGAAATGACTCACCTGAAACAAAGAGAAAATGATCTTGAAATCGACAATGCATGAAATTAGAATTGAAATGAATGACATTCTTTCAAGCGAAATAAAAAAGCTCCTTGTTATGGAAGTTATTGCAACTTCTCTACTAGAACTCGTCGTTACGTGTTCCGTTACAGCGTCATTTAATTGCAATTTGCATGAGAAATATGTTATCGTTAACTTGAGTAATACTGTTTAGACAATTGATACTACTATCTTGTTAAGCTTATTATTATGGGCCTTGTGTTGCATCAAAAGATGCAAATAATTAAATTTACGAATTTATTTGGTTGCATCTATTCATTTTTGCATAATGGGTGTATCATGAATTTTAATTGTTGCTTAAATGCATTTCCAAAAAATAAAAAAAAGAGAGAGTTTATTTTCACATGAAGAGCATTTAAAACCGTTCTTCGACGATTTGATTTTTGTTGTTAATTAACATAATTAATGAAAATCAGTTCAAGGACTTTTTGTTAGATGTTAAATTTTCATTTAACTGATGCTACTTTTCTTATGATAGCGTCATTAGTTACGAAATTGATGACTTCATAAGCTATCGATTTCCAATTAATTTAAACATTACATATTTTTAATTGGAGAATTCATCGCATATTACTTAATTTTTTTCTTGTGCAATATTAATAATGTTTGTTCGAGAGATTCTTCTTGTACTTGCTTTGTAATAAGGGTTGGAAAAAATTATATATACATTTTGATTACCATGTATTTGTTGTGGCAGCACAAGTAAATTCTATTAGCTGTTTCCATGTTTACGGTAACAATTTCTCATTAAGCTACAACATAAATGTATTGGTATCCACTACCAGTCTCAATAAAATTTAATGAAATTTTCTGCATTTTTATTGAATTAAAAGTCATTCAGTTTTTAAATAAAAGCATTTTATCAGGAATTCAGTATGAAATAAAATATTAATAAAATATTGGATTTTGCAGAATTGTGCCATTATGTTCATTATTAAAAAAATTTTCACGATTTTTTTTAATTAAAATATTCGATCATCAATAGTCCTATGTTCAAACAACGTTGAAAATTCACCTAAGTAATACAAATGTTCATTAGTAAACACATTGATTACCCACTATCTTTTTTCCGTCAAGCTCAATTTACTATTATTCTTTCGTGCAGATTCTAATTGACGAATTTATTTTATCGTTGAGAAGTTTTTTTCTTCATTTAAGAGAAAGAATAAGCGAAAACCTTTTAATTAGTAATACTTTAATCAAATTGGATGGTTGTATAATTTTAAATGGTTAAAACTAGTGGAATTTAAGTAGAGCTTTTCTCTTTGTAGACAAGAAAGGTTTTTGAATAAAAAGAATTATTAATATAAGCCAAATGATTCAAATAGGTGGTTTAATGTTAAAAAATCAATACGAAGAGATTTTTAAAAATAATTCCAACAAAATAATCTAAAAGTATATAGAAACTGATTTATTTAAAAATAATTTTTTTGATTGGCTCCTAATACTAAAGGTTCTCGCCAGATAAGATGGTCTAAAATGCCCCCATTGCAATCGGGCTAAATTTTTTTCTGAAAATACCTTACAGTATGGACAACATCTCAGCCAAGTTTCAACTCTAAAATATGCCGCGTTTTTGTGTTAAAAATATTTCTTTTTTCAAAATCAATATTCTATGAAACTGTTTGATAATACCGAAAAAAGTGCTTATGAGTTTCAAGATATCACTAAGTAGTAATCTGAGAAAAATTCGTTCATGAATCAGATCGATCGATCATTGTTTAAAAGTACGATTTATTTTTTCAAAAAAATTTTTTTTATGCCAAAATCGTTTGGTACACCTTAATTTTTTTTCTATATAATCCTCTATCATCGTTCTACAGTATATGATTTTTTTGGATTTTTCAAAATATTAGATAATAATTAAAAAAAATAATTATTCTTTAATTTTTTTTTTGTGAGCTTTAAACTTTTTTTTAAAATCATTTATACCATCACGTAATTTTTTGTATATCATCTTCTAGTCTCAGTTTACTAAATATATTTTTTTCGTATTTTTAAAAATGTTAGATATAGGTTACAAAAATTAACCGTATTTTATAATTCAGACTTTCAGCACTTACGTACTTAGTTTTTTTTTCCAAAGTCATTATTCATCCCCTTTGTCATCAACATTTATTTTATACATTTTCTAAGTAACATTAAAATATTTTTATTTCATTTAACAATTACTTTAGAGAAAAAAACTAAGTACGTAAGGGCTGAAAAACTGAATTTAAAAAAAAAAAAAATTCTATTCATTTACTAACATTTTTAAAAATACGCATAAATTATATTTAGTAAACTGAGACAAGGGGATGATGTACAAAAAATTACGTGATGGTACTAAAAGATTTTAACACACAAAAAAATGTTTAAAAAATGCTTCTTTTTTTTAAATATTATCTAATATTTTTAAAAATATAAAAAAATTATATATTGTAAAATGATGATAGAGGATTATACAGAAAAAAAAGTAAGGTGTACCAAACGATTTTGGCATAAATAAAAAATTTTTGAAAAAATAAATCGTATTTTTAACAATGATCGATCGATCTGATTCATGAACGAATTTTTCTCGGAGTACTACTTAGTGGTATCTTGAAACTCAAGCACTTTTTTCGGTATTTTCAAACAGTTTCAGAGAATATTGAATTTGAAAAAAAATATTTTTATTTTTATAACAAAAACGCGTCATACTTTAGAGTTGAAACTTGGCTGAGATGTTGTCCATACTGTTGGGTATTTTCAGAAATAAAATTAGCACGATTGGAATGGGAGCATTTTAGACCATCTTATCTGGCGAGGGCCTTTATGTATGAAAAATTTTAAACGAGTTTATTAAATTAACAAAAAAATCTTTGTTATAAGTATTATATAGAAGTAAAAAAGGAATTATGGATAATCTAAATCAAAAATTACACTAATAGAAACCAATAGTAATGTATGAAAATTTTAAAAAATGTTGGAAACATCAATGCGTGGTAAATATGGAAACAAATTCAAAATGGATCATAATTTAGAAGATAAAAAAATTCAAATGTGTAGCTTTTCCTTAAAATGAATTAAATTGAATATTGTATTGGAGAAAAAAATTAAAAACAGAACCATCAGAAATCAAGTTTTTTTAAGTTTGCAAATTGGTGCGAGAAGTTCAAATTCTGACCTTAAAACTTATTGCATTACAACTTCAAGATTGAAGAACTGAAATTTGAGATCAAGAAATTTTTTATACCGAATCCATTCCATTTCGTTTGATATTTAGAGAATTGAATGACAATGAAATTAACGGTGAGTGATGGTAATGCCGCCGATTCGCAGTCAACGATTAATCAAATTGGCCAAGTTTTTTTCCTCCATTGAGCCATAGTAGGGGTCGATTAAACAACTGCAAATATTGGGCTTTGACATTTTACCAATGAAGGGCGTGCCCGGTGGTAATGTTCTTAAAAAAGAGATAATAAAGCGGCTGAAGGTTGTTGCTGAAGACGAAGAGCCAATACATATTGTACACGTAAATGTTAGTAAAATAATGTAACTTACGAGAGTAGTGATGGGGAAGGACACTCTTCGGGTATAAAATCCGGAGCGTTTACTTGGACGGTATCATTTGATCATTTGAGTGATTAACCGAACATTTCTCTTAAAATGGCTTTCAAGGTATAAAGCTCTTTTGTGGTGATCAAATTATTTTTGCTTATAATTTTTTTCATTTTTTTTACAGTTTGTTGTCTTTGTTGCCTGTTTGGCCGTTGCCCGTGCTGGATTTATTCCAGCTGCACCTTCAGTAGCTTATGCTGCTCCAGCTGCTCCCTTGGCCTATGCCCATGGTCCAGCTTTCGCTAAAGTAGCCGCTCCTGCTGCGTATGCCGCTCCAGCTGTTGCCCACTACGCTCATGCCGCTCCAGTTGTCGCTAAAGTTGCCGCCCCAGTTGTCGCCAAGACCGTTGTTGCTGAAGAATACGACCCCAACCCTCAATACAGCTACGCTTATGATGTCCAAGACGCTTTGACCGGAGACTCCAAGAGCCAACACGAATCTCGCAACGGAGATGTTGTCCAAGGACAATACAGTTTGATCGATGCTGATGGAACCCGACGCACCGTTGACTACACTGCTGACCCCGTTAATGGATTTAACGCTGTTGTCAGCAAAGAACCCGCCGCCGTTGCCGTCAAAGCCGTAGCTGCTGCTCCAGTTGTCGCCAAAGTTGCTGCCCCAGTCGCTTATGCCGCCCCAGCTGTTGCCCACTACGCCCATGCTGCTCCAGTTGTCGCTAAAGTCGCTACTCCAGTCGCCTATGCCGCCCCAGCTGTAGCTCACTACGCTCATGCCGCCCCAGTCGCCTACGCCGCTGCTCCAGCCTACGCTAAAGTTCATGCTCCAGCTGCCGCCTATTACCACTAATTTGATGAGAAATTCTACTATTTATTACCCGGCTGTTTTTAATTTATATGAATAAACAAATTTAAAATTTTTAATTTTTTTTCTTTACTTCAATTGCTTTAAACATACCTGATATTTAAAAAGTTTTAAAGAGTTTTTAGCTTTTCTTTTTGGTCTTAGCTAAAAGCAATCCTGAATACATTTTTAAAATCGAATAACAATTCGTTGTGAATTTTGAGGTTCAACAGTCGAATTTCAGCGACAATCGATCGTATTTCCCAAAGGTTCTGCATGGTGTACCTTTAAACTTTTTACATGGATAAAATCAATGATCTACATTTCACCAAAGAAAACGCCAACTTTTTCATAACTTTGCCATGAAGAAGTAGTCTTAATTTTTTTAACAATTTAAATTCTTGATTTTCATTGCCACTCTTTCTCAGCCTTTTTTCAAGTATTTTTTTTTTTTATTTGAATGGTGTAGGTACTTTTTGGAATATTTTTTTCGATATTCTTTTGCTTCTGCCAGTATAAATACGCGCAATCTTTTCACGTATTATCAATTTCGAAAACAGTTTCGCAAAATTATCCCAAAAATATCCCATTTGTCACTACGTTAATTACAAAAGAAAAGCATGGTAACATATATCAATAAACATTCAATGATTGTATAGGCGAAGAACTGGTTTCTATAATTTAGGATTACTCATTTTCACCACCGACTTCGTGGTCTAAAAAATTAAACTAAAAAATTATATTTAGTAAGCTGAGATGAGGGGATGATGTACAAAAAATTACGTGAAGGTACTAAAATATTTTAGCACACAAAAAAAAGTTTAAAGAATACTTCTTTTTTTTTAACAATTATCTAATATTTTTAAAATCTAAAAAAAATATAAATTGTAGAATGATGATAGAAGATTATATAGAAAAAAAACTAAGGTGTACCAAACGATTTTGGCTACAAAAAGTTTTTGGAAAAATAAATCGTATTTTTAACAATGATAGATCGATCTGATTCATGAACGAATTTTTCTCGGAGTACTATTTAGTGATATCTCAAAACTCATAAGCACTTTTTTCGGTATTATTAAACAGTTTCAGAGAATATTGATTTTGAAATAAAAAATATTTTTATTTTTTACACAAAAACGCGTCATACTTTAAAGTTGAAACTTGGCCTAGACGTTGTCCATATTAAGGTATTGTCAGAAAAAAAAATTAGCCCGATTGCAATGGGGGCATTTTAGACCATCTTATCTGGCGAGGGCCTTTGAGCTAATGGTAAATTTAGAAGAACAGCTTTGCCAGTACCTTCTGGAGCACCGAAAAAAAACAACCTTCGTCATTTTTAATTTTCAAGAAATGTTTTTTCAAAGACATATCATGGTTCGGATTTTAAAAGTGAAACTTTTCACGTAATAAAAAAGCATTTTCGCAATCTAGTGCTTGCACTAGCTTCCTCAATTCTTTGTGGTCTGCACATTTCAAAAATCAGATAAATATTTTCCATAAACAGTTATCCCTTAGTGTTCAACCTTAGTTGAACAACATTGTTAATTAAATGATTGCATATAAAATTTCGATTTCCTGTAATGTGTGTAAAATATCGTACATCATATTACTTTTTTTTCATCTTTTCCATAATATTTGAAGGTCTGAAAGCTCATATTTCAATATTAAACAAAATTACTATAAAGCATATTGAAAGTAATTTACATGGATTTTTTTTTAAATTCTTGTCAAATTAAAATTTAGAGTGATTTGCATTCCTAGTAGAATGCTCTTTGAAAAACTCACAAATTTAATATTGTTTAAAGATCAGATTACATTAGTTTTTAAATAAAGATCTAAATTGTCTTATGGCTTTGTTGAAATGGATAGAATACACATAACAGCTAAGAACAGATTTATTCGTAAGTTATTTTTCTATATTTCTAAAATGATTTTGACATTATATTTGATTAAATTTTTAACAAGTTTTGTTTGTTAAACTATTATATTACATAAAGTCCTAATTTTAATGAAGTCATATAAAATTAATAAATTTTTTTAGAAATATATTCTGGTTCAAATCTCAGAGAAATCAAAAGCAAGGGCAGCAAGTGGTATTTGAGTCTTTTAGAATGTCATTAAAATTTGAGATCCAAATGAAATTTGAAGAAGTTACGAAGAAGCAGTAGCAAGTTGGAGATATATGTATAAACATTATAAATCATACGTTACAATTTCAAGAAAATAGAAGAACCCACGTCGTGCTGTTTTTCTCAGACTTTTACATTCTGTGAGTTGTGGAATGCATGCGATTTTTTTTTTGATGGTTTCGAAATAACAATTATAGCATTAAATTTTGATTAATTTGTTTTTATTTAGGTAAAATTAACATTTAAATTATGTACCACATATTTGATTAGGGTAAATAATGTTATTTTTATTTAATTTCAATCAATAACTAAAAACGAAAGTTTATTTCTTTTTACAATTTTTTTTTTCAATTTTTTAGATTTAATACTATTGAAACTATTGAACTATGAAATATTGTTATCTCAACAAAATTATTCATCCTTTGGAAAACTTAAAATATGAAAGCTTTAAATTTATAGGTGATTTCAAATTCAAAAGCTTTACAGTTAAATATTTAAATATTTCAGTTAAATAAATAGTACAAAACTGTATTTAAAAATAAGAAATAGTATTGAGTTGATCGTATGAAAATACTCAATACAAAAAATAAGTCCTTATTTCTAGTTTACAAATTTAAATATCATATGATACCAATGTTAAAATATGTTTTATTCTTTCGTTAAATAAATACATGTTTAAGTGCTTGAATTTTTAAAGGAAATGACTATGAATGAGTTTTAATTTAGACACTCTTTTGAACTATTTATTTCCAAAAAATGAAGAATTTTCAAACCTAAGATCAAATAAAATTTAAATAGCACTAATATTTTTCTTCTTTGATATAAAAAATTGATTCATTGGCTTGGTACCGGAAAAACATTTATGAATATTAATTGTTCTCATTTTCTGGATACTTAATATTCGATATTTTTATAAAAAATTTTCGTACAAGGTTTCGCCACTTTCGCCACTTTCGCAGCTTTCTCAAATAAATCCTCTGATGTCGTCCAAGAAATCTTTAATCAATACATTAACATTGCTGGTATTCTTATCCATGGTTATTATACATTAGACTAAAAATATTGTTGAAAATGACAAAAAAGAAATCCTGTGAAAGTTTAAGCTATTAATATTAAGAGGTACCGCATCGGAAATTTCGATTTTCCATTTTAATAACATGGGAACAATATTCTCTTGCATTTTGGAATTTTATAGCTCACGTTGGTGACAATATTTCGGAATGATCAAGGTATATTCTTGTAGAAAATTGAACGCTCTACAAAAAAGGTATCTACACAAGTTTTTGATATATTTTTTCCTTCAAAAGTTATTCGAGGTCAAAGTTGAACTAAAGAGAAATTTCAATATTTTTTCAATTTTTTGACGCAACAATCAATTTTATGAGAAAATTTTATAGGACATTTTTTGTAGAGCACTTTTCTTTCTATAACTTATCTCTATAAAAGTATTTGATATTTTTCGCAGATCCTTCGTTATTTGCATTAAACTGAAAATTCCTGAATTATAATATTTTAACATAGTTTTTTTTTTATTTTAATTACATAACTTAGGACCTGTGAAAAATATCAAAAACTATTATAGAGATAAGTTATAGAAAAAAAAAGTGCTCTACAAAAAATGTTCTTTAATATTTTTTTTATATAAAATTGATGGTTGCGTCAAAAAAATGAAAAATTAATAAAATTTCTCTTTAATTCAACTTGGACCTCGAATAACTTTTGAATGAATAAATATATCAAAAACTTGTAAGACCACCTTTTTTGTAGATCGTTCAATTTTCTACAAGCGTTTATCTTGGTCATTCCGATTTATCGTTACCAACGTAAGCTATAAAACGTTCAAAAATTGTACGAAAAATTTAATAAAAGCATCGAATATTAAGTATCCAGAAAATGAGAATCAATAATGTATAATAACCATGGATTAGAATACCAGCGACATTTATAAAACGTTTTAAGTCATTAGATTTCAAATTTTCACTAATTTTTATTAAAAAATATCCTGTTAAAACAGCTGTAGATGTATTTTACAACCTTAGATAACTTTGCAACAAAAATTTCAAATCGACATATCCTAACGGTTGAGGTTATCAATTTTAATCACAAAATCAATAAACCAGTTATCAATCAATCATCTCATATTTTTAAATTCTTAGAAGATAATTGAAAAAAAATATTTCTTAAAAATATTTTCTTTGTGAATTGAAATACTCACCATTTCAGTAACCAAAATTTACAGCTATTATTTAATATTTAACTTAAAATATATCCAAAATAAAGTTCACATTTAACTCTGTTTGGTCTATTTACAGTAACAAATTATTTTATTTTTAAGCTTGCTACAGGATAAAACTTAAGCAGCTTATAGAATTTGTGGGAACTCAGAAAATGTTCCCATCAAAGACTAAAGAGAGGATATTATGAATTACAAGCTGCATCATAGATAACGCGTCCATCTTTTCTCGAAAATTATTATCGATAATAAACCAAGTAAATGTTTCAAATTTTTACCTTCAAAATTCCCATAAGTAGAAGTAATTAATTTTAAAAAAAGTATTGAATTTTGTAGGATATCAACCGCTAATTGATCAATCAATTTTTGCTTTTATTTAATTAATTTTTACTTTATTTTTTTCAAGTTAAGACACAAATAATTTTTTGTCTTTTCAATTTATCTTCTTGCTCTTTTAATTGTGGTTTTATATTTCCTGTGAGTGCATTGTGGATTTGAATTTAAACGCATAAAACATATGTAAATGTGATTAAGACGATATTGTATAACGATCAGAAAGATATTTTGTATGTCTAGGTCAAACCTCCATGGTCCACTTTCGGATGTTGGGCTGGGTTGGGTCGACATTTGGTGCAACGGGGACCCGGTTTTCAATGGTTTGAACAACATGATATTATAAATAATTGCACCCATGAAAGCCACTACCGCCAAGAATTACTTCAACTTTCGTCGACAACTGCAATTCTTTCCCAAAGATTGCAAGTTTCCAGCTTTTAGCAAATGTAATACTATCATATCTAAATTAGTTTGAGTCCAACACAGAAACATGATATTCTTCACATGGCGGTTAGTTAAAGACATTATTTGGTTATCGAATAAGAAATTCACACGCATGTTAAATAATTTTTTAATGCTTATCGAGCGATTTTAATTTTTAAACGAAAGTAAAAGTATTGTTTGTCTCGACATAATTTCGTTTTCTGACCGTCACAAATTTCTTCACAACTCCGACTACTAATTTCTATTCACATACTATTAGATATACATTGGTATTATCTACAATTCGCTCAAGTGGGTGTTTTTCATAGTTACTGTATCTCTAAAGTTTATTTTAATTACAATCATGTAATAACAGTCATTACAATAATTTCAAGAAAAAATAACTTTGCGTTATTATCGAATTGGAGTTAATTCGGTTTCTATACCAAGGACCCATAACGAGAGTGTCTCATTTCCACCTACATCTAAATTTTGATTGACCTAGACAAAATTGGGCAATTTTCAGAATTTATGACTACAGTTGACAAAATATCATTCTAAATAACGCTAATTTATTCAATCGAAAAAATAAAAAAATTGAGTTGATAAAAAAGACTAAACGATTTTATTATTGATTTAAGTATATATTTCAAAACTCACGGACACATTGAAATGGTTATAATTAGGTAACAATTAAGTGCTAATTATTGACCTTTGTAAAGGTCAATTTTGAACATTTAACGAAAATAAAAAAGTATTCTACACATTTGTTAATGAAAAATAGAACAAAAACCAATTAAAATAATTTAACAACGATTGAACGATTGCTTTTTTAAAGTTTACTAAAAATATCTTATTCAAAAAAATAAATCAGGGATTACTGATTTTATAACAACGAAATCTTCTATGCACATAAATAAAATTGGAGAGTCTGTTATATTGAAATAACCGCTTTTAATTACATGCATATATGAATCTATATACGGTACATACACCAAAATAACATTTTTTACAATTTTTGTCTGTCTGTTTGTTCCGGCTAATCTCTGAAATGGCTGAACAAATTTTGACGGGACTTTTATTGGCAAGTAGCTGATGTAATAAGGAGTCACTTTCGCTACTTTTATTTTAGAAAAATTCTTTTATTTTAGAAAAATTCTTTTCTTTTAGAAAAATAAAGTAATTAATAATAAGTTTCTGTTTTTATTTTACCAACTTAATAAGAGCATTTTAATTAACGTCATTTCACTTAATTATAATGAAAATTTATGCAGTAGGTACTTATACTAAATACCGAAGAGGCGGTTTTTAATTTTTGTTTGTTTTTCAACAATCAAACTTTTTAAAATCTAATTTTTATGAACTAATGATTGTGACCTGGAGCAATTTTATATCATATATTTTAATATCAATTAGAATATAAAATTTTCCAACCTAACTTTTCTTCGATATTTTTTTTCGTTTTACATTGCATTTTCCAATATAAATGCACATTTGTGTCGATGAAATTTCGAAAGTGTTTTTGTTATACGATGCAGATATATATTAAGAAAGGGATTTTGATAATTCCTTCTCTAAAAGAGTGAAAAATGGTAGCAAAGTTTGTACGGCATAACTTCTAATAAACAATTGAAATTTCAAATTTCATAGTCACAGTATCGTCATAAACGGAGCGTAATTACCCTTTATTATAAAACAAAGTTGGTTTAAAATAAGAAACAAAAACTTTGGGTCTGTTTAAGAATTTATACTCTGATAGATATATCTGAAAATGTGTAAGTTAAGTTTATAAGTGAGCATTAAATTTTTTAGCTTTCACATATTGTAAACCTGAAAATCCGAAATACGTATTCACAAGTAAATACATTAGTGAGGGAATATCGAGTTGCGAGAAATTTGGCGAACTAAAAGAAAATGGTTTAATTTTATAGTTTGAATTCAAATATTTTAATAATAAGTGCATAGATGCACAATGGTTATACTTGATTATGGAGGAACTGGGTTTTTCTTGTAATTGAACAAATGTTAATTTCGCGGTAGTTTTGTACAATGTAGTAGTGTTTTGAGAAATAAGTTCATTCAAGAGCCGAGACAATAAAATGGGATTTCTACTAATATTCTTAATCTAGACCCATTTCTTCTGTTATTTTGACTCAAATATTTTGATACCTTTTCACTGTTTTAAATCATAATTAAAACCGACTTTATTGAACTTGACGATATATTTTTTATGTTTAAATACTGATTGATTTATGGATTATTTGGTAGTCGGTTAGTATATCTACCGTAAGTATACGCAATTGAACATACTTTTTTAGAAATTTATAATTATTTTTTGAAAATGAATTGATCATTACAAACAAATATTTTATTCTAAGCAACAGTTTATTAAATGCGTATTTTTAAAGTCAACAAAATAGTGTTTTAAGTATGATTATGTTTTTCGTTAAAGAAATAAAAAAAAAAAAATTCATATACCACTACAAATAGCAAATTTTAAAAAGAAAATATAATCTACACCTACGTTATGCAGACGAAGTCGCGAGGATCAGCTAGTGAGAAATGAAAATAAAAGTTTTGCAAAGTTTAACTTACAAAAATTGGAAATAAAAAATATTAAAATTAAATCAAGGATTTTATTGATTGAGGAAGAAGAATTTTAAAGACCTTTTAGCTTTTTAGAAGACATGGATTAGAGCTTAAATGATGGCAATCCTCAAATAAAATTAGGAGAAAGATTTTTCGTTATTCGGAAGCAACTTAAACAAATTTATTTCATAATTTACTTAAATCAACGTTAAAAAGCTGGTGTGGAATCGATGAATTTTGTAAAGTCTTTAGCAAAGCATCTAATAAAAACATTTCAAAACTCTTATACAAAATTTGTTTAAATGTTTTACACACAATAGTCTTTTTTCGATTCCAATGAAAATTTTAAAATTGCATCATACTTTTAGTGTATGTCGTATACACCTCTTATGTGTAATCCCTGATTCAAATCAGCAAAAAAAAAATGTTCGTAAATTCAATGAATCATTTCATAAATTAAAATTCATACATCAAACAAGTAAATCTATTCAAATGAAAAAAAAATTAACACTCATTCTCATATTTCATCAATGAAATCGAATAATCATTCATTGAATGTGACAAAATAAATGAAATTTGTTTGTCGAATAGTTGTTCGGTTGGTTAATAAGATCGATTTACAATATGTAATCGGGTCACACACAATGATTTTAAATGGCAACAATTACTTACGTAGATATACCACTACTCGTAAAGTAGAGTGATCTTTTGAAATATCAGAAATGTCGTAAAAGGTTTTTCGTTCCATTATCATCAAACCAATTCAAAATTCTTATCAAATGTTACATATGAATTTGTTTTCTTTTTTCAAAAGGGAGGAAACCAAAAAATGAAATCAGATCTTGAATTTAATTAACGTAAATATTTTCGGGTCAACTCTATTTATAAATTTGTTTCAGTTTAACATTTAAAGGAACGTAAAAATACTAAACGTTTATGATTGGAATTACATTTTTCTTGAAACTTTATTTCACAAGTCTTAAGATTTTTTTCTCTTTTTAAAGCCAATATTTTTGATTAATCACTAGAATAATAATTTCCATTAATTACCAGTTTGTTTATAGGAAGTGTTGTTTTTACATGAATTAACTACCACATTTGTTTGCATATATATACAATGTGACATTTGAAAAGATTTGACAAACGTTTAAATAGAGTTCCTTCATATGATTTAGTACCGGCATAAATATGGCAAGAATATAATTAATAAAGAAACAAGTGTTTCTCATTGAATTCCGTTATTTCGCTTTGAATAAAACCAAAGCTTCTTTTATAAGAAAATTGGTTCCAAGTGGCAGAATTCAAAATTTAGTTACATAAAAAATATGGAAATAATGAATATAACTGTAAAATAACAAACACTAAAACAAGTCAATTATGTAACTCACCGATTGTTTTCGACAATAGATTCCCAATAATAAATTTAACATTTTAAAAAAAAGTTGCAAATATTCAAGTCTTGTTACAATGTAGTCCTCTTTTTAAAAGAGGAAAGTTTAGCCAATTTTTTTTAAATAAATTAATAATTATTTTATAAAAATATTGAAAAGACAACTGATCGGAATTTGTTTGAGTAACGGCTCCTCAATCATATATAAAATGTAGGGTTAATTAGTCGAGTACGGCTTTAATCGGTTTTACTACAAAGTGATTTGAATGCGCGATAAAGAAGGTAGACCTGTATTAAATCGATGTCATTATTTGTTCTTCTATTGATTTGCTCAATTAATTTTAACGAATCTACGTTAAAAAAATAATTTGATACATAGTTACTTCATAAATAAAATTATTTAAAAATGAATAGTCTGAAATTATGTGCAATGTATTTGCTGCGTTCCTGCATGTAGTCGGAGTGTCGAAGATTGCATTTATCTTGAAATTCATTTCTCCATTACTCTAAATAGAGTTAAATATCAGTTATATTTGTTTTTCGAGATATTTTTATTTGAATAAAGAACATTCTGTAAATTTTTTTAATAATTTTCATTCAGTATCTTTTTAAATATTGATTCGAGAAAATTGACGTTTTAAGGTGTTCGGCCATTGTTCAGTTAGGCTCAAGTGTATTCTCATAGCAAAAATGTATGATGCAGATTGTTATAGAAGTATTCAACCCAAAAATAAAATATCATTAATAAGTTTCTATTTCTTCATAAAATTTTATGTTCTTAAAAAGTTACAATTTTAAGATTTTCTCGGAAGTTCTGTAAAAAGAGTTTAAATGGTTTTTTTTCATGGCAGGAAAATTAAAAGTAAGTATACATAAATTAATATTTTATGCTAGAAACATTGGTTTTTGAATTATTCAGATATCCATAAAAATAGCATGGCAATTAAATTTTCCGCAGACCAATTCACTAAATTTGTTCTCTCGTAATTTAAAAAAAGGCTGTCAGAAAAAAAAACTACAGCTTATTATTAATCAAAATAAGATTTTTTCGCTGACTTTCGCTAAAAAGTTATACTGTGTATACAATATATAGGAATATATTGCAGTCCAATTTATGTAGTATAATTTAATATAATAATATATAAAAATCATACAATAAACATAAATTTGAACAGAAGTTCAAACAAAAATATTCGTGACGTATTGCCCATATACGTATTTCGATTGCCAAATGAATCACCACAAAGCAGTTACGGAGTAATCCAAACTACTTGATGACTACTGAGGAAGATTGCTTGGCAATCGAAATACGTATCTGGGCAATACGCCACGAATATTTTTGTTTGAACTTCTGTTCAAATTTATGGTTATGGTATGATTTTTATATATTATTATATTAAATTATATAAACAATTATTATAAATTGGACCGCAATATATTTCTATATATTGTATACACAGTATATCTTATTGACTTTTTGCAAATAGGTTTTGGTGACGGTTTACTATTCTGTAATATTCTAGGTATTATATTCTAGATTCTCATATATACTATCATGGGTTATTCATGACAAACTCTTAAGAGTAAAACTCATTAATAGTATTAAAGGAAATCATAACATTATTTCGGGTTTCATTTTTTGAAATGGTTTTAGAAGTCGATCTTAACCAATATACTGGAATTTTCCAAGTGTTGTTTATTAAATTGTCAATTTTCATAACAAACTTTAGAAAGTTCGTAAGAGCTGAAAAACTGAATTAAAAAAAACGTTTAATTTTTCTAAACATTATCTAACATTTTTAAAATTACGAAAAAAATATATTTAGTAAGCTGAGACAAGGGGATGATGTACGAAAAATTACGTGATGATACTAAAAAATTTTAGCACACAAAAAAAAGTTTAAAGAATATTTCTTTCTTTAACTATTGTCTAATATTTTTAAAAATCTGAAAAAATTATAAATTGAAGAATTATGATAAGGGATTAAGTAGAAAAAAAAACTAAGGTGTACCAAACGATTTTGGCATAAAATTTTTTTTTGAAAAAATAAATCTTATTTTTAACAATGATCGATCGATCTGAGTCATGAGCGAATTTTTCTTGGAATACAACTTAGTGATATCTTGAAACTCATAAGCACTTTTTTCGGTATTACCAAACAGTTTCAGAGAATATTGATTTTGAAAAAAAAAAATATTTAATTTTTTACACAAAAACGCGTCATATTTTAGAGTTGAAACTTGGCTGAGATGTTGTCCATACTGTAAGGTATTTTCAGAAAAAAAATTAGCCGGATTACAAGTGGGGGCATTTTAAACCATCTTATCTGGCGAGGGCCTTTAATAATATTTTCTTAATATTAGTTATAGTAAAAATACATTTACTGTGCTATATGGTTTTAGTTTAAGTAGTTGTTAAAAAGCGTAACTATATGGCAGTGATTTTCTCATTATTTTTGTAAAAAAAAATTTTCGTCCTTTTTTCGTTACTCAAGAATTATATTTTTACATATTTCATACAAAAAGTAATACTGTTCATTCGATTTTTATCTATACATAAGACTCATGAAACGATGCTCGAGGGAGTTATTTAAAATATTACATTCGAGATAAAACAAGATACATTTTTTATCAAAGTTTTTGATCACATACGTTTTCATAATAATATCTGAGACTTGTTGGTGTATGAGGATAAGGGTTGAAAATGCGTTTGCAAACCATGATGTTTTATATTGATAGGTTTGTTATCGGAATTCATTATTTTGTTTCAATGGTTTGATTTTTGATCTAACATCATTTAGTAAATTAACGCCAGCAGCAATGTTGTTGTTCAGCCTTGATGAAACATGCAGAAAATTTATAATTCCTTGATTACTCCTACTAAATGAATTGAGAGTTACCATTAGCCTTACAGTTATTTCATGATTTCAATACTGAAATAATTTAATATTTTTTCACACCAAAAATTGAGATAATTGTTTTTATCAATTTGTTCATATTTTTTTTCTCTCAAATCATTTAACAGCAATTAATGTTTTAAGTAAAATGAATTAAACACCCACACAATGCATATTTCTTTATATAGAAACGTGCTCTAAACACATTAATATCATACAGAAAATAATAGCGATTTCATAGTTTAAAAAAAGCCTCATTTTTTAAACAGATGAAAGAAAATGCTTAATTTTCCATCTTAGTTTATTTTCAATATATCTCATCACTTTTCTTCGTTTTGTATTAAAATGAATTCAAGATAAATGAAAAATATACGGGGGCAAAAAAAGACCACACCCAATAAAAAAACAACGCCAAATCCAAGTTTATTATAAGAAAACCTTGAAAAGACGTTTTTGAATTAATATGTGAAGTTTTGTGTCCTGTTAATATAAATTAGCGTTACAATTTTGCTGACGTATCGTGCAAAAGATTTCCGTTTTAGCTCAAAGCAAAAATCACATAATTACCGACAGGATTTTTCAATAATTAAATGGTAATACTTGAAAGAAAAAGTAAATCACATTTGATAATTAATTTAATTTTTTTTTTCTCAGTATCCTTAGCAAGTAGATTTTTCGTTGACATAAAGAAAACGGTAATTTAATATCAATTAGCCTACCACTTTGATAATTTCAGTAAATTTTGTTGAATGTTAAAGGAATTTCGGTGTTTTTTCTTACTCAAAATCGTTGTAGATTTGAAATGGGAAGGGGAATTGCTCGTACCTGCTCTAGTACTCTGATTCCGGGAGATCAAGAAAGTTATCATAAAAAAAAACCTATCGCTGAATTCAAGCGGGGGAAGGTCATCATTAACGTGCGACGTTTAGTATAAAAGCACATTATTCTTTGGATAAATCGTCAATTGATTTGCGAAATTCAGTTACAATGGCATTCAAGGTAGTTGGTTGTGTTTTAATTGTTGCTTGAATTGTTTTTTTTATGTGAAATTAACGTTCATTTTGATTTTAGTTTGTTGTTTTCCTCGCCTGTTTGGCTGTTGCCCGTGGTGGATTTGTGGCCGGTCCTGCACCAGTGGCCTATGCTGCTCATGCTGCGCCAGTAGCTTATGCTGCCCATGCCACCCCCGTTGCCTATGCTGCCCCAGCAGTAGCTCACTACGCTCATGCCGCCCCAGCAGTAGCTCACTACGCTCATGCCGCCCCAGTTGTCGCCAAAGTAGCAGCTCCAGTTTTGGCCAAAACCGTTGTCGCTGAAGAATACGACCCCAACCCACAATACAGCTACGCTTATGATGTCCAAGACGCTTTGACCGGAGACTCCAAGAGCCAACACGAATCCCGCAGCGGAGATGTTGTTCAAGGACAATACAGTTTGACCGAACCCGATGGTTCCCGTCGTACCGTCGACTACGTCGCTGATCCCATCAACGGATTCAACGCTGTTGTCAGCAAATCTGCCCCAGCCGTTGCCGTTAAAGCTGTAGCCCCAGTTGCTTATGCCGCCCCAGCTCACTATGCTCATGCTGCCCCAGTTGTCGCTAAAGTTGCTACTCCAGTAGCCTATGCTGCCCCAGCTGTCGCCCACTACGCTCATGCTGCCCCAGCTGTTGCTCACTACGCTCACGCTGCCCCAGCTGTTGCTCACTACGCTCATGCTGCCCCCGTAGCCTACGCTTCTCCAGCTGTTGCCCACTATTCCCACGCTCCAGTTGCCTATGCCGCCCCATCGGTCGCACACTACGCTCATGCCAGCCCTGTCATTGCCAAAGTAGCTGCTCCCGCCTATTATTAAGTAACTGAAAACCCTTAGAATGATCCCTTAGTGTAATTTATTTTTGTAAATAACATTCTAAATGTGATTAAACGGATCAAATTTTTACAAAACAAATATTTTTATTCCAATACCTTCAAATTCTGTTTCAGAATAAAAATCCAAAAAACATTTATTTACTTATAATTAAAACATAAATTTCCTCATTATTAACAATTAAATTTGCCCTTTAATGCACTTTAAAATCAGTTCAACCATTTATATTTTTTTTTAGTTTAAAAACTAGTTAGTAAAGGAAATGAAAATATATTATCTCGTATTTCAAGGCAATTCAGTTTTACCGTGAGATTAACCATTCGAATTGTCTAAGATCACAAATGTGCCTCTTTTTTTATTGGTCATAAAAGTGTCTTTGACTTACTAATTAGCATATTATAAATTTAATCTTTGCATTTTCATTGTCCGAGTAAATGGTTGAAATTCAAAATTGATTAATGTTTGTTCAGCGGTAAATATAAGTTAATTAAAATTATTTTTGATTGTTGTAACCCGTAAATTCACAAAAACTTGCGTGAAACTTATATTGATGAAATTAAACATTATTAATTGTTAAAAAGTAAAAAACAATTCTTAATTGTTTGGTTAACAAAGTTAACCAAAATTATTTTAGAGTGAATTTATCGATTATATCCCCAATGTTTTCAAAATCATCTAATTAGTTATAAATTACTGGAATTTTTATCTAAAGTATCAATCACTTCAAAAAATTTACAAACTTTGACAGAAGAACAAAATATGAATAAAAAATAAGGGAATTTCAGTATTGGAGGATTTTCCATGAGAGGATTTTTCAGTCTTATGACTTACAAAAAAAAAAAAGGAAAATTAAATTTACCAGATAACTTTTGCGACCAAAAACGAAATATTTCATTGATAAATATTTTATTTATTTCCGAGTACAATTAATAAATTAATGAATGATAATATATATCCTATGACTTAATTTCTTCTTTATTACGTCGCGTTTCAACAGTTTTTGGCTGTCATCTATAGGTAATAATTATTTTGTAAATTATAAACAAATTTCATATAAGGTGTTTGTTTAAAATAGTTTGCCGATATAGAGGTTGTTTGGATCTAGTTTGTGAGCTTTGTATATTTCATATTCTTCTAGAGCGTTCATATGCGATCCTTATTTGCAAATATGTAGTAGCTTAAAATTTGTTTCGAAATTTAAGCATTGATGATTTTCGTCATAAAGGTGTTTTGTAAAATTTCAAGTTGTTGTTGAAGTAGGTTTCTTGGGTGTATGTTCCTTATATCTTTTTCCAAAAGCTCTACCAGTTTGGCCAATGCAGAATTTTTCACAGGATCCACATTTAATTTTATATATTCCGGTTTTATTTTTCGTTGTAATTTGGATGTTCTACAATGGCTTAAGAATTTTCATCGTGTTATTGTTTGTTGAAAAATTTAGGAAGTTGGCGATTGAAAACTAAGTATATTATTGAAGTTTGATTTTATATATTTTTTTTTTTTTTTTTTTTTTTTTTTTTTTTTTTAGTAGAGATGGGGGAAAAGATTTTTTAGTAAATTTCTATATTATCTTGTCTATGATTGAGCGTTTGTATCCGTTAGTAATGGCTTTAAGTTTAATAATCTTAATTTTTTCTTCACAAGCTTTGGTGCTAAGAGGGAACTTGATCGCTCTATACACTAGCCTGTTGTAAGCTGCCATTTTTTGGTTTCTTGGATGAAATGATGTTTTATGGATGGTTTTGTTCATTGTTTTGTTTTCTGTATATATTGTATAACAACTTTCCATTTTCATTGGTGATTGTTGTGTCTAAAATGTTAATTGTTCCATTTAGTTGGTGTTCTGAAGTGAATTTTATTTTCTAGTTAATTTGTTTAGATTGGATACCATATTGTCAATCTGTCGGGTAGTTCCATTAAATAATATAAATCTTTCGTCTGCATATCTTCCTTAATATATTATTTTAATTTGTAGGTATTGTTCATAATATATGTATTTTCAAAGTGATTTATGTTAATGTCGGCTAGTAGCCCTGATAAAGGGGAACCCATGGCCAAGCTTTTCTTTTGGTGATAAAATTTTTGGTTGAAAGGAGGATAGTTTTGTTGTGATATGGTGGTTAACAAGTTCATTATATTGTTGATCACCATATAATTATATATTTTTTTTAACAGGGACATTTGTGTATAAGTTGACAATGTCAAGTAATACAATTTTGATGTTCTGTGGTAGTTTTAAGTTTTTAATGTTATTCATAAGTTCATAATTGTTTTTTAATGAATGAATTACTTTTAGTATGATGCCTGATTTGATGGCTTGCATAATTTTTTTTGGGTAACCAATATCCAGGAGCAATATTTCAATTTACGGAAGATCTATCTAAACAGCAAATTATTTTCATTATTTTTGATTGCAACTTATTGCTTAGAAAAGAATAAATTTGTATAGTAAATTGTGTAATTGATCAATGAAAATTTTGTTGAACAATGAAAGCCATGTTATTACAGAATAATAATTAATGTATTAGAACGATGTTTTTTACTTTTGCATACCGCTGGGATTTTTAATTGCAATTTTGTCAGTCAATAAAGAAATTTTCTTTTGACGTATGAAAAAAAATTGTCACGAACTGTTTGGATCTCAATCCGGTTCTATGAGCATTTCATCTAAATCACGGATGATTGCAAGTGCGTTTCTCAATCGTGAATGATGTTTTAGGAAATTGTTTTTTCAAGAAAAATGAAAAAAGGTAATAAAAAAGCGGCGTTATTGTGATGTATTTTCCAGATATAGCGTTGTTACGTATTAATTTAAAAACAGAGAGCATTACTACATTGTCTTAAGGTGAGTATGTATCGCATCTGACATAATGAGAAAGTAAAATTGACCCTATTTCGCTAGAAAAAAGAGTTTTGTATGCATACGAATGGCGATAAATGTTGCACGCCGATTAAATGTTGGACGATCCTTATGTAAATTGTTTCACAAATCCAAATGAAAATGTTTTTTAACGTCATGTGTTTATGGTATCGTTTAATGTATCAATTTGTAATTAGACGTTTAATTTTTCGTCAATAATTTATTTATGCATAAAAGCTGGAAAATTTTAAACTTACGAAAGATTGCACTTAGAGTTCACTTTTGCCTTTTTAATACTATTTATTTCTTGTAAGGAAAGGGTAGAGAGCATAAAAAGAAAATTAAACCGCAGACTTGTCAACGATTCCTAGAATTCAATGGAATAGCTTGAAAAATCATAACAAATTACATATCACCAATAATCAGATCAAATAAAGATTATTTGAGCAGTTGACATACACAATTATTTTAAGAATATCAGCTGATAATCTTGATTTCGTCTGCGCGATGTGTTGGTAATATTTTATCTTTAGATTTGCTGTTTGTCGTGGTATGTACAAATTTTATTTTTTATGTTTGTATAAAAAAACATATTCATATCTAAAACACGATTTGAACGCGTTTAAAAAGACACATCTTCTAAAGTGTCATCTATACATCTATACATATAAATAAAATTGGAGTGTCTGTTTGTAATATTGAAATAACCGCTTTTAATTACATGCATATATGAATCTATATACGGTACATACACCAAAATAACATTTTTTACAATTTTTGTCTGTCTGTTTATTCCGGCTAATCTTTGAAATGGCTGAACCGATTTTGACGGGACTTTTATTGGCAGGTAGCTGATGTAATACGGAGTAACTTAGGCTACTTTTTTTAAGATATAAAATATCTTTTATTTTAGCAAAATAAAGTATTGTTGCAATGAAACAATTAACACTCGAAGTCTTGAATTTAATAAGTATAATTAGAAATAAATATTTAATTAATAAAAAGTTTCTGTTTTTGTTATATCATTTTAATAACAACATTTTAAATAACGTCATTTCACTTAATTAGAATGAAAGATTATGTCGTAAGTACTTATACCAAATACCAAAGAGTCGGTAATAATTTTTGTTTGTTTTTCAATATTCAAAGATTTAAAAATCTAATTTTTATGAACCAATGATTGTGACCTGGAGCAATTATATATTCTGTTGAAAAGCATTAAGGGAGCAATTTTTATCATATATTTCATTAACAATTAAAATATACAATCTTCTATACTAACTTTTCTTCGGTGTTTAGAATAATTTGAAAAAATTAGAAAAATTATTGTTATTGAAAATAAATAAAATATTCGAATTTACTTCCAAGCTTTCCACCTATTTCCAACAATTTTGTATGTACAACGTCCAAATGTGTGAAATCGAATTGCTTTTTAGTCACGATAATCAAAATAAAAAAGGTTATAAATTTTTCGTTTTACATTATATTTTCCAATATAAATGCATTTTTGTGTCGATGAAATTTGAGAAGTGTTTTTCTTATACGAAGCAAATATATAATAAGAAAAGGTTTTTTGATAATTCCTCATCTAAACGAGAAAAATAGTGGCAAAGTTTGAACGGCTTAACGTCAAATAAACAATTTCAAATTTAATTATCAAAGTACCGTTAAAGACAAAATGTAATTACCCTTTATTATAAAACAAAGTTGGTTTAAAATAAGAAACAAAAACTTTGGATCTGCTTAAAAATTTAAACTCTAATAGATATATCTGAAAATGGTTGAATTAAGTTTATTATTAAGCATTAAGTTTTTTGGCTTTCACATATTGTAAACCTGAAAATCCGAAATATGTATTCACAAATAAATACATAAGTGAAGGAATATCGAGTAGCAAGAAATTCGGCCAACTAAAAGAAAATGTAAATATAGAAAAAAAAGTAAATGTAGGAAATAGTTGAAATTCCGATATTTTAATAAAAAGTACATAGATACACAACGGTTATACTTGATTGTGGAGGAACTGGGTTTCGTAGAATTGAAAAATTTTAATTTCGCCGTGGTTTTGTACATTGAAGTAGTGTAATAGTTTTGAAAAAAAGTTCATTCCGGAGTTGAGACAAGGAAATGGGATTTCTACTAATATTCTAAATCTAGACCCTTTACTTCTGTTATTTTGGCGTGAGTGTTTTGATAACTTTTTAGTGTTTTAAGTCATAATTAAGACCGAATTTATTGAATTTGACGATATTTTTAATTTATAGATACTGATTAATTTATGGATTGTTTGGTTTACGATAGGTATACCTACCGTAGGTATACGCAATTTAACATACTTTTTTAGAAATTTATAAATATTTTTTGAAAATTAATTGATCATTACATACAAATATTTTATTCTAAGCAACAGTTTATTAAATGCGTATTTTTAAAGTCGACAAAACAGTGTTTTTAAGTATGATTATGTTTTTCGTAAAAGAAATAAGAAAAATAAAAATTTTCATATACCACTACAAATAGCAAATCTAAAAAGAAAATAGCATATACACCTTCGTTATGCAGACGAAGTCACGGGGATCTGCTAGTTTATAAATAATTATATAAGGGTCACTAGTAGTGTTCGGTAAATACATTTTTTAAAACATTCAATGACATTTCCCACTATTACATAAACTGATATTTTTCAACCCTATTGGGAACAGTGTATACTTACCGTGAATCAAATCACTCGCAAATTAATAAGTTTTGCAATATTAATAAAAATCATCCATTTCAATAAAATCATTTAAAAAATGTTTATATTTCAAATGGTTATATTATTTTGCAAATTTCAAAAGTATAAAGCCCAAATTTTTGAATATTTTCCAGGAATTTCAATCAATGTTTTCAATCCTAAATGAACCTTTCTCCAAAACGCTATACAAGCGCTTTTTATTTTTAAATAAAAAAAAAAAAATTATGTATATTTAACGTTAGTTTTGTTTCGTTTATAACGACTTTTTGATTCATGAGTTTAAAATTCCTATTGATGATCAGGTCAAACATAATTTCGTAAAAACTTTGTTATCCATTTTCATACAATTACAATGTAAATTCCAATTTTTTTAACCATTTTAAGGAAAATTATATCGTATGAAGTATACATATGGAGTATATCGTATGAAATATTTTTTTAAGCGATGGCATAAAGTGTAATCATAGCCGATTGGGAAGTAAATCAAATAAAAAATGTTCCCAAATCACAAATAGATTATTCATAGTTAAACATTCTCATCACCAAATGTATCATCAGAAGCAAATTTCCATCTCTGATTTTTGCGATTAAATCGTACCCATTTGCAAATAATACTTAATTATTTTTTTTTTTTGATATTTATATTGAATGCCAATCACTGCGTATTATATCTTTATAACTGCGTACCAGCTTCTAGTGAATTTTAAGTCTCTTGACGAGCAAATTATATTGGCAATATGAGCTTTATGACAAAAAATATAAATTTCCCGGAAAAAGCTTTTCGAATATGTAATACTTGAGGATAAATTGGCATAAAATTCACAATTTTTGCCGTTTTGATTCAAATAAAAGGAAAAAACAATGGCACATAAAATTCAACAAATCTTATTGGTAAAGCTTAAAATGGCTCATTACGGTAGCAAAGTATGTTATAAAAATATATAGACTAAAGCTTTTTTTTTGGTTCTACTAGTGTCAATAGAAATAAATAAAATTTGCTAAAAACTAATCACACGAAACTAAGGCTTCAAAAAGTAGTATACCATTGTTTCATAATGGTATTAATTATTTATTATAGAGTGAAAAGTTTTAAATTATCAATTAAAATTATAACAATTGTAATGTTTTTTATATTAAAAGAGTAACAATAGTTTTTACACGTTACTAAATCAATGAAAATAATTTTTGCTTTTTTTTAATGTGCGTTTAACATGAACTTGGTGTTTATAATTAACGTTACCACTTCATTAAGATAATAAAATCTCTAATTAACCAGATTCACTGTATGTTAAATTTGTTAATTGCTTCGTTGTTTATAATTTAAACGTATTTCATATTCTAGTGTGAATCAAAATAATTATTTAGCTTAATTCATTATTAACTAAATTAATTCAAAGTTTGAACGTTTCCATAAGAACAATTAAAGGAATTGGAACATGTTCTCTTTGATACAATTTTCAACATTTAAAAATCAAAGCTGAAGAGGTTGAAATAAGGTATTTAATTTATGAGATCGAAAACTATCTTTTAATGCTAGAGTTCAACGATAAGATCTATTTTTAAACCATGAAAAAATAATAATATTCGTTGAAATATTCGTTAAAGCTAATAAATATATATATTTGATTTTCATTATCTCCAAAAGCGATAAATTGAGATTGATTCGTCGCGATTACAAAACTGGATTTTAAATTAGTTTTTAAAAAAAAGTGATTTTTGAAAAAAGTTCATTTTTTTTTTATAAACTTGCCAATAGATTTGTGACAAGAAAAACGTTATTTTTTCAAATGTTAAAGTAGTTGTCATAAAATTATTTTAACCAAAAATGCTATTTGTGAGAGAAAATATCAGAAATATTTTTATAACTTTTTAAATCAGTGGTGAACTAAAAGTTCACAAGTTTTCCCATACGACAACTTAAAACTGAAATACTTTTATAAATTTCTTCATTTTATTTATGAGATTTGTTTTCTTTTTTCAACACAAGCAAAAGTTACCTTTTTTGACATAAAATAGTTTATACAGAAATGGAAAAGATTGTAATTAGAAACCAATTAATTACAACTAATGACCATTTAATATTCAATTAATTATTTCAATCTTTAGGGACTTATAAGTTGTTATTTTAAAACAAGAATAATATATTTCGCCTTTCCACAAATTAAATTGATTTATAAGCCATTTTTGTAGATTGCATTTTAAAAACCTGCTTTAAAACAGTATCCTCAAATTAACTTAATTGATCAGCATTTTTCTTGTGGTCATAAAAACGGCAATTGTTATTAAAAAATTCTCTGTTTTGATTCAATTGTCTTCAATTTTAAGAAAATTCAGGAATGAGGTTTACGCTTATCCTTAAATTAATCAACAAAGAACCTTCGTGAATGTGTAAAACCGATTTTGTGCAAAAATTTATAAAAATCTCAAGTATATGAGGTCCAAATTAACAGGTATTCCACGAAATCGTTTAGACTTCAAATATTTAATCAGAGATCAATTATCCTGTAAGTTCCTTATGAAAAAAACATATTGAATTGTAGCATATATCTTGTTCAATGTTTTTTAAAACCGAAAGACTGCAATTTTAGTTTTATCATATTTATTGCAACGTTGCTAAATAAACTAAGGGCAAAACTTAAAAACATTCAGTTGGTTTTTCAGAAAGAAGAATAATATTCCACCAGGACAATGAACCGTTCGACTGGTCGCTATGATACAGTGCAAATCTATAAATTGTTCAATCATCATCCTAATTTACCAAATCTATTCCGACATGCTATCAATTAAGATTGGTATTAGTCATTACATTCTGTATGGATATGAGAGCATCACCGAAAAAGGAACTGCACCATAAACATAAAGACGCTATTAAAAAAAAATCAAACAATAGTTTTTATTAAATCGGAAATTTTCATCAAAAAAAAAATGTAATATCTGTTTAAGTTATAGATTAAGAAAATAATTAAAACCGTAAGGTATTATTAAATCAATACAATGTCTAACAGAAGCATTTAATTTAAAAATAAAATTCAAATTAGGCCATTTGAATTTTTGAGATATTAAATGCGTTATTATTTCATTCTTTTGTTGAGTATTAAGTAATTTGGGCGTGGCTGATCATTTATTGGATTCACTGAATCTCGTAAAACCAAGGTGCACGAAGCCCTCAAGGTACTCAAAAACTCATGAAACAATATTGTATAGTTCAAATTCAACTAAACGAAGAACGAGAATAAATATAATACAAGGAACTATACAATGTCAAGTCTATAGATGAGAAAATATGAAAGTGATTCGATCCTTTGCAAGCTTACGTTTACACAGCGAAACCAGTTTATTAATTGATATTTAATTTTAATTAGACTAGCGTAGGATTACCAAATCCTTTGTTGAAACCTAATTGGAAACGTCTATTTTTGGTGAAGGTTAGTTTATATTAAAAACTACTTAGCTTTTCATCGGTGTGGTATTGATGTATGGTTTTGGAAAACTAGAACAATAAACACCCCAAGAGAAGAGCCGAAAGTCATTTATTGAGCAAAGTTGGTGTTTGGTTCCTATCAAAACTTGCACAAATATTTTTCAGGTGTCGATTCACCATTGTTATCGTCCTATGGCTTTTCTATACTTTTAGCTTTTGTCAACATTTTTGAACTATCAGAAAATTTTTAACGATACTTTTCTTATGATATCAATTATAATTTTCTAGGTAACGAGATTAAAGATTTCCTTAAAAACTTATTGTAAAGTTATACACAACTAGCTGATCCCTGCGACTTCGTCTGCGTAACGTATTTTATTTTTCTTATTCTTTTACGAAAAATATAATCATACTACATCATACATCAAATAAAAAATATCGCCAAGTTCAATAAATTCGGTCTTAATTATGACTAAAAAAAGTCGAAAGTTATCAAAATACTCGCATCAAAATAACCCCATCTCCCTTTTTCGATTCCCGAATGAACCTTTTTCCAAAAAATATTGTACTATTGCACTGTACAACACAACCGCGAAACTGAAATGAAACTGAAACTGAAATTTGTACAATTGCATGAAACCCAGTTGTTCCATAATCATGCATAACCATTATGTATCTTTAAACTTATTATTGAATTATCTGAATTTCAACTATATAATTAAACCCTATTGCATAGTCCAGAGTTCACCATACACGATTTGGCGTATGCCAAAGTTTTTGCTCTGGAAGAGGATTTTAAATTTCTTTTATCATTATGACGATATAATTATTTATTATTTATCATTATGATGTTTTCTGGCTGGAATTACAAACTTTTTTCGTGATTCCTTTCACGTACTTGCAAATAAAAGATATTGTACCCCCCAAGACAAAAATTCTGAATCCACCCTTGTCCGTTAGGGTAGGAATTTTCAAAAAAAACTTTTATCACATGCCTACTTCCTATAAGGAATATACCGAATATTCAAATTTCATCAGTCCGAGGAGTATATAAATACACCATTTTATATATGCACGGTTTTAAAAACGTTTTTATTTTAAGCTTTATTACTATTATTATTATTATTAGTATTACTATTACATTTGTTTCGTTAATATTTCCTTACTGGGCAACCCTAAGGATCTATTTACAACAATTTTGTAAAAAAAAGTTAACTGTCAGATTATAATCTATAAAAACATTTATATTTCAAAAAGGCAATTTTTTGTACTTTAAATTACTGTGCTTTTTATTAGTTCAACTAAAAATATTAATACCGATCATTTTTTAACTTTTAAATACCTTTCCAATGATATATAACTCGCCTATCTAAAGTAATTTTTTTTTCATCCGTCAGTTTTTACGTAGAGGGTACATTCCCTTATTATTTTTAAGGAATGATAAATAGCCTTACGTGTGTGGGTAATTGTGTTGTATCTTAATATAAAGTTTCATTAAATTCGGTTGTTCCGTTATTTAGTTAAATCACCAGTGCACGCTATGTAAGAAAGTGTTTTGGTAATTTTTTCACACATTATTGAAGTTTTAGTATGGATGCCTAACTGTTTTGAAAATTTAATATAGCCTATGTTCACCGGAAATAATGTAGCTTTCCAACAGTGAAAGAATTTTTCAAATCGATCAAGTAGTTTCAAAGCTTATTCAATGCAAATAAACAATCAAATTTTTCCTCTTAATAGATAAACCATGTTTCCCTTATTTTTCAGCCAAGTTAATATTTTGATTTTTTTTGACAATTATCCACTGAAACTTGTTTCAAATTACAAATACAGTTTGGTCGCTTAAAGTATTATTTTTTTAAACTTGTATTGAAAGACTCAGAAATGAAATGCTTAGATAATAAACATTTAAGTTTTTCATACAAAAAATGAGTTATTTCACGGATATTACGGAGGTATATCAAAATGCAATGTGTCAAATAAAAATTTAGTTAATTGTTCTTTATTCAATGCTAATGCACCTGTGAAAATTTTTGGTGAAACATTCAATTTTCTCTTAAACAATATACTTTTTTTAGCATCGATCAATTCAGTCACTTAATTGTATGCTATACAACGTAATTATTTATGAATTTTAATTTTATATTTACTTTTGTCTCTGATTAAAGCTCCAAAATATCCTAATGGGTAAAAAAATATTTTATTCCGGGACGGAAAATGTGAAAAAATTGTGTTGCATAGTAAAAGGACATACCCAGAATTATCGACGAAAAATTGAAAAAATAATGACGTTCAATGTCTTGATTATGTAACTTTGGTAAATACTAAAACTTTCATACTAGCTCATTTGATTCCCAAAGTAATGGTCGTTTTCATATGTACATTTGATATGTAGATGATTGTTAACATGCCTTAATATTACTCATGTTTGACTCATGTGGACCCATCGGAGAAGTGACTAAATCCAAGCCCGACTAGTCTTGAAATATATCGAAGCTCAAAGTCTTACGGAAACATAATTCCGGTTTCCGTTGACGATTTTCCCGATAACAGTACGGTTTTGCAACAAGTGGTTCAATCCGAAAAAAAAATCATGTATATAAATTGGCTATCCTGCCGTGCGTCCGTGCAGAATGGGCTATGCGCATGCGCTCTGTTATCCCCACTTACGCATTCAAAACGTTGGTAAGCGTACTCACTCACTAATGTATTTGTGAAAACGTATTTCGGATTTTCAGGTTTCAGTATGTTAAAGCCAGAAAAAGATAATGCTCATTTATAAACTTAACTTAACCTTTTCTGATATATGTACTTATCAGAGTTTAAATTTTTAAGCAGACCCTAAGTTTTTGTTTCTAATAATAAACCAACTTTTTTTTATATTAAGCAGTAATAACGTTTCGCTTTTAAAGGACTTTGATTTCGATTGTTTATTAAACGTTATCCCTTACAAACTTTGCTACCGTTTTTCACTCTTTTAGGGGAGAAATTTTCAAAAACCCTTTCTTATTATACATCTGCATCGTATAAGGAAAATACTTTCCAAATTTCATCGACACAAATGTGCACTTATAAGACCTTCTTTATGATAATTTACATGACTAAAAAGCTATTCGATTTCGTACATTTGGACGTTGTACATACAAAATTGTTGGAAATAGGTGGCAGTAACTTCGAATATTTTATTCATTTTCAATAACAATAATTGGTTTTCAAATTGTTCTAAATACCGAAAAAGTAAGTATCGAAGATTTTATATTTAAATTGATAGTGAAATATATGGCAAAAAATTTTGACCTTAATGCTTTTCAGCCGAATATATAATTACTGCAGATCACAACCATTGGTTCATAAAAAATAGATTTTAAAAAGTTTGATTGTTGATAAACTTTTTTAAATATTAACAAGACTTTGATTATTAAATTTAAAATTTCGAATGTTGATAAACTCTACATTATCTCATTAAACATTTTATTGAGATAGAACCTTTAATTGCGAATGCAACGGGCAACTACTAGTATACTAGTATTTGTTAACTTCACAAAATGAAAATTGAAAAGTGTGAAGAAACTGAACAACAAACACAACAACAAACAATAATAGTTAATTTGTTCAACAAATTATTGGTGTTCACAAAGTGCTTGATACTAGTGCTATAGAACGGAGAAAATAATTAGAAAAAGATCTCATCAAAATAAAAAAAGAAAATTTAGAAATACAAATTACTAATCCAGGAATGTATCTCCACCTATTCATTCTATTTTTGCAGCTTCTCCAGATGCCATTACAGATAATGATATCGTTGAGGTAAAACATCCTTCCAATTAAAAAACTTTGATCACATTTTTACCAAAATATAAAAGAAATTCTAAGTGAATTGTGGAAATGCAGCTACAAATATTGTTGACCCGTAAAAGTTAAAGGATATTTTAAGTCGTTTATCCTGATTTTGAGAATAATCAAAAAAAATCCGATAAAAATTATAAAGTACGACAAAGCTCTTACACAAGCTTTAATTAAAGAAGCATCGTTATTTTGGCCAAAAATTTATATCCTCTTAATATCTTCAACTATTTTTTGGGGTCTTGTTTTTGTATTATTCGTACATGATGGTACAAAACAAGCACGATAACTCTTAAGTTTTGACATTTCTGACAATTTTTTTCATTATATAAAAGATAACAACTAGTTTTACTTAAGAAAAACGTAAATCATTGTATCAACAATGATCAACTATAAATCATATTGATTTGAAATTAACAAAGTGACGTCACACATTTGCTCAAGAATTGTTGGAATGTTATCGATATTAAGCTCAAATAATTCTTTTTAACTTGTGAATAATAAGGAAACAGAAACTGAAAGCAGAATTCTTTAAGACTAATATATAATCTTTCGATTTATGACATTTTGTTTCAAAGTCCAAATCATTAGGTTGCTAATATATTGATGGTAAACGTAATTCTGAGGTTCCCTTCCTGTTTGAAAAATTGAGCAAACTTTTTATGAATGTTTTCTGATTCAGTATGCAAAATAATGCATGAATTTGAGAAAATTATAAAAAAAAACAGTGTGTGTACTTGTGTACGCGCGTGAGAAGTTATACTTCTTTGGTATAGTTAAAAATAGGTTTTTAATCCACTGCCGTAGCCTCTTCCGGTAGTTCCTGAACTGGCACACCAGTTATAAGGTTTGAGATTACTAAAATATGATACAATTTTAAACACAATTTACTTTTAATATCAAAATACATAATAAGAAAACGTATGTGTTGCGACAAAGACAAAGAATATACAGTTTAAATACATCCACTTTAGTGGAATACAAATATAATAATTATTGCCTGAAATTTGAACAACCATGTCATTAGTTTCAACTGTCATTTCACTTTCATTCAATTGCTAGTTTTAGTCATTTGTCAGTTGTGCCAGTGTTGGGTTGTGAATATTTGACGGAATGTAACTGGGTTTCAAATAAAAGATTAAATTGGCTATTTATACATTAATACTATATGCTTACACGTTTGGTTACTTATACAAAATGTATATTACATATTATATGTATTAACCGTTTAACCGAATTAACAGATTGGGTCACATGCTCGAAAAATACTTATCGAAAACATTTACCATATAGAAGTAGATTGTTGGCATTAAATATCATGTATAGATATATATAAACAATCCCTAATAACGATGTCCTAAAAATTAAATTTATGCAATGGTGATTGTATATTTTATTTACCCATTCATATCTATGTATTAAAACTAATTTTTAATTCAAATATAAAAAAATATATTGTAATGTAATGTATCAATCCAGTTTAATTACATTGTTTTAAATATTACCCCGAATAACTTCAGAAAAATATCTTTCTTTTAAATTCATATTAATTCTCATAATAATAATAATAATAATAATAGGCAAACGTTAGTAATATGTATGCATATATTTCGGAAAAGGAATACAAGTATTGTAAACACATACGTGTGAGTGAAATACCATCATTGTTTAAAATTTGAACTGAATGATTGTTGTAATGGTTGCAACAGTCATTTTGATTTCATTTAATCAATTTCCAATTCTTAGCATTTGTCAGTCGTGTAAGTATATTAGGTGGCGGTGACAAAGAAAAATTATTTGGTACGTCGCAACTGACGATAGTCTGTCGTAAAGAGAAACATGATTTTATTATATACTTATTAGTTTATTAAGTAATAATTTTGTCATTTTTATTACTAAATAATACATAAGGATAGTTAATCTCAATTGTATTGGAGCACTTAGGAAGGTTGATGAGCACAGTTTTTTCACAAATATTTTCTAATATTAATTAGTATTGATTTAAATATTCAATTTAAATCACTTCTGATTATAATTCAGAGGTACATATAAAATTCGCACTTGTATAATGAAAACAAAATGAAAACACGTGTTTTAAATGTAGAAACTCAAAGCATATGGATAAATATTATAAATATAAATACACAGTGAACAGAGGCGGCATGCGTGCCAATATGCGCCACTAACAGAGGTTCCATTTCTGTTTTGTTGGTAGCATTTTTTCCTCAACTTCATAAGCGATTTAGTGGACAACTTCACTCTGTTAATTTTGTGTCACGGTGCGCGCGCATCCGATTTAGTGGGCAACTTCACTCTGTTAATTTTGTGTCACGGGTGCGCGCGCATCGTAAAATTTCACTCTCATCAATTTTTCATAACGCGCCTGAAGAAGTATAACTTCAAAAATGTTTTCATCGTGGGCCTCTGTAATGAATTATACGCATACAGGCTATACATATGTACTGTTTTTCTCCTGTGTGCAAGTATATGCCGACGGTATATACGACGGTAAATAATAATTAAAGAGAAATAATATGAAGAACCTTTTTTATTTTAAATACAATATTGATCAAACAATTTTTTATTACGTATAAGAAATTCAATAAACCCACTTATATCTCATTAGTTACTTATGTGTTCTCAGAATCATTAAAAACATAAATCTCAGGGAAAAAAAATCGAGAAAAAACCTTTTCGGAGATAAATTTCGGTGAAAAACGAATTCAGGGAATTGATCGAGAATGAGATTCAAAACCGTTTCTTTAGAAACAAATTCATATCTTTGGGAATTAAATTTATTTACAAATTATTAAGTCCTTCGTGTTAACTATTTCAGTACAACCATCGTAGTCACACTTTTTGATATTTTCGCATACTATCGAATAAGACGCCATTTATTAACGGTTTTTTATAAACACATAACCTATAGTATATAGAAGCAATCAATCGTGTCATACTATATAAATAGCCTCATCTTTATTCATGGAGCAAATTTGTAAAAAAAATCATAATTTAGAGTCCATCCTTTCAAGTGTATTGTTCGAAATTGATACATTTTTTATTGATTTGTAGATAATTTAATCTAATTGGTTTTCATGTGTATTTCATTGCAAAAGTAACCGTAGAATAGTGACAAATGCCAATTTCAATAAAAAATTATCATAATCACCAAATGAAAATGACAAACTTACCCTCCCTATAGGTAAATCAATAAAACTAGAAACATAACTTTTGCTGCCTAAATAGTTATAAAAAATTTTCAAGGAAGATTTAACATAGTTTTATAAGTCTCAAAATATATCTTAAAACTATTTTTTTTTCATTAACTTTTAGTACTCCAACGATGAATAATTTGATATTGTTATGATCTTATTAGTTTTTCGCCTAGTTATACAAACCAAATAAAAATAAAATTTAATTATTAGGTAAATTAAATAAATCAAAAGTCCATGAGTGATTAAACAGAGTTCGTAAGCTTTTTTGAGCGTTGAACTGGCATTTTCGTACAATAGGATTTAATTTGAATAAGAGAAATTAAAATAATTTCGAAAAATTAATAAAATAGTTAACATATTATATTGTTACATTGACGATTTTGAGAGTGGATTGGTTAATAATTCAATTTATTTGCATTGAATATTTGGCTGCACAATTTTAAAACACAGAAAGGTAGAAAAATTACATTTTCCAAGGAATCAATAAAACCTATTTTCTTTTAGCCGCACTAAATGGTATAATGGTATTTTTTAATGACGAATTAACCGTTGGTTATTGTAATAGATAAGGATGACAACATGTTAAAAAATATAAATATCATTTTTACTAGGATTGTGATATTTATTGCACTTACTAGTTTAAAAGTTGTCGGATCATAAAAAAAAATTATATTTAACCAATTCAAAAATACAGTAAGAGCATTTACTTGGTTATTTATTTGAGATTAGTGCAGCAAATCAGTAGAACAAAGTTTGTGAATGAAAAAAAAAGTATTTAGGACAGTTTCTTATTTTATTTATTATTTATTTTATTATTCACTTTCAGGGATTCCCAAAAAACTTGTCTGTTGTTTGGCATCAATAGACATAACTTCTTTAAAATACTGTTTCTTTTTATCTAAGGATATTCCACGGAATTCATGATCCATTTGAGGAAGTTAGGTAGTTTTAAATTTTTTCAAAAGAAAATCAATTTCAGTGTAATCATTGCTGAAATCATTTTTATACATCAATTTACGTGAACCTGATACAAACTTAACTTCCACAATAGGATTAAGAAAAAAACTTTTTAAAAGATCATTCGTTTTACGAGCTGTATTTTTTTTCTTTTGTCAATCATAAAAATCAGTTTCTAATATTTGATTTTATCAAAAATTTCAAAGCAGTAAAATATATGCAGCTTACTAGAATTTTAAAATTGTTTTGAGCGTTACTTTACTTTAAAGTTGACGAATTAGAAAAGAAATGTACTTACTAGGTTTATCAAATTTGATATATACATGAAAAAAAATCAAAAGCAAAATATACGCGACTTACTAGGTTTTTAAAATTATTTTGAGAGTTACTTTGTTTTAAATTTGTCAAATTAAAAAAAATGCAATTACTAGGTTTATTAATTTTGATATTTATACGACAAAGATCACATTATTGGAATACATCAATCGAATCATGTTCAGACGACTCTATTGGAACGAAAAATGCTAAAAAAATCGATTTTGAAAAATTTGTCCCTTACTGTGTTTTGAAATTGGGCAGCCGTATTGAGCAACGTGTTTCAAAAAAAATACAAATGTGTGCTTTATGCCAGATTAATATATAATATATTTGGAAGCAATTAACAATGTCGAAATAAGAAAATAACATTAACTTAAATAAATTTCCTTTGACATTTATAGGTAGTGATCTATTTCTTAATTCTATGCAATAAGTCGGTCCTTCACAACATTGAGTAGGTTTTTTAATATGATTCAATGAAAATGTTTATATCATTTTGTAATATTTAAAGTTGTTTTATTAATGCGATTGTGTATTTTGGGTGTGAATAGTTTGAAACGATTTGGGTGAATTTTTTATTTGTTTAGTCGCCAGTTTTGGCAGCCGTTGTATACGTTGTTGACGGTGGCATTATCGGATCACCTCACGTTGCATATTCGAGCGTGTCTCACGTTCCAGTGTCGTATGGAATGCCGGTTATCGCCAAGATTCACGCTTCAACTGTAGTTGCAAAAATGGCTGTCGTTTCAGTTGGCGATGATTACGACCCAATACAACTATTCGTATCAAATCGAGGATACCCTCACGGGTGAATCCAAGAGTCATAGTGAAACTTGCACTGACGATAGGGGGCACCACGGCAATTCCTTTGTTGATTCAAATGGAGTGAAACGTATTGTTGAATACAGAGCTAAACCTATCAATGGATTCAATATCGTTGTAAATTTGAAACTGTTCGTTGTAAAAGCTCCAGCTTCTATTGTGCATTCTGTTCCAGTTTTTGGTTAAAGTTCATCATATCCCTACGGCATATTCTAACATTATTACTGTCTAATATTATTGAAATCGTAGAATTAGAAACAAACAAGAACGCAAATAAATTTGTAACTTACGTCTATACTTTATTTTTGGCTTATTTCCTGCAGAATTCGTTTAATTTTAAATGAAAAATAACTACCAATAAATTGGTTGTGTCCATATTTTACATAATTTTATTTATTTTTAATAGGATAGTGGACAAGAAAGAATGTAGATCCATGTACTAATTATTAATTTTGCGACATGTTTCGGTCTTTTATTAGACCTTCATCAGGCTTCTTAATATGAAGTACACAATATACATCACAATAACATCGAAATTTTTTTCTTCTTTACCGCACACATACATTACAAATTGTTTTATTTAAACTATTTTTTTTTTATATATTAAATTCTCTTTCATTAAAATTATTGCACTTATAAACTTATTGCACTTATAAACTCAGTTTATAAGTGCAATACACAAGCCATGATTAGTATCGTTGAATTTTAAAAATGTTTAATCACCACGATTTTAACTAATTTTATAAATAATTTTAATGAAAATAGAATTTAATATATAAAAAATTTGAATTTAAATAAAACAATTTATAATGTATGTGTGCGATAAAGAAGAATTTTTTTTCGATGTTATTGTGATGTATATTGTGCACTTCATATTAAAAAGCCTGATGAAGGTCTAATAAAAGACCGAAACATGTCGCAAAATTAATAATTAGTACATGGATCTACATCCCTTCTTGTCCACTATCCTACTAAAAATACATAAAAATAACTTGTTTTTAAACAAAGTTCGGAATATCAAATTATTGAAAGCAATTTAAACGTATACTCATAATAATATCATGTACATTGCACATAAAGATTCACCGAATCAGAGAAATTTAAAATATTTAAGAACTAACAATATTTTTGTAATTGTTTTACAGTTCCAATTATTTTCCTAAAAACCACACTAAAAACTGGTATTTCAACAATTTTAAAGAAAATATTTTCTTTCTTGAAATTTCATAAAATATTTGAAATTAATTCTAAATAATATGATCATGATTTACTGTGTATACAATATATAAAATATATTGCGGTTCAATTTATGTAATATAATTTAATATAATAATTTATAAAAATCATACCATAAACTTGAATTTGAACTGAAGTTCAAGCAAAAATATTTGTGACGTATTGCCCAGATACGTATTTCGATTGCCAAGCAATCTTCCTCAGTGGTCATTAAGTAGTTTGAATCATTCCGTAACTGTTTTGTGATGATTCACAAAATAATCACGGACTGACCTCAATTTATAAGTCGTGCCTTTTTCTTTTTGCGATGTGATTATGGAGAGGGGGAGGGTGTTTCTAAATTTCTTTACTTTCACCGAATCCTTCGTAAGTAGCCCGAAAAGTGTCAAATTTTGAATTGGCCCATTTTCCCAGTTTATTACATTTCCCTTTCTTTTAACAATTTCTATGCTTTGGAGTGCATCCAATCGGTTTGTGCAGTGAAGTAAACTGGTTTAGAAGTCTAGCTTCTGCAAATGTATGCCCTGTTTTCAGTGTATGTTCTGCCCCACATGATTTTTCCACTCTTGCATATTTTATGTTTGCCAGATGTTCCCTATACCTAATCCCTATTTGTCTTCTAGCCTGACCGACGTAGCTTTTATCGCAGCCCGTGCAAGGGATTTCATAAATTCCTGATTTTTGTATGTCCGGAATTTTATCTTTAGAACCGTTGAAAAATCCACCCAACTTGTTGGTTGTATATCCAGCCCATATTCCAAACTGTTTCCATATCCTTTAGATTTTATGGGAAATCTCTGGATAATATGTTAAAACGGACGAACGGTCAGCTGGTCCTTCCACCGTTCGTAAAGTGGTTTCTGATAATTTTTTCCTTCAAAGAGCCCTTTTGAGGATTCTGTCTACAATTTTGGTAGAGTATCCATTAAAGGTCGCCACACCTTTAATGTATTTTAATTCTTTCGTAAATCGATTCTTTATCAGAGGTACATTTACGAGTCAGTTTACCAAGCAATGAAAAACAGCCAGTTTATGGCTATTATGACATACGGATTCAGCCATAACATATCTATCTACATGTGTTGGTTTTCTGTAGATGTTAAAAACCAGGTTGCCTTGGTTTCTGGTTATTTTCAGGTCTAAGAATGGTAAACTACCATCTTTTTCTCTATCTACCGTAAATGTTATGCCAGGCTGAATTGAGTTTAGATAATCCAAGAACTTCTCCGGATCTATTGTCCCTTCATCATAAATAACAAAAACCTCACGTCAAGCTCTGAAAGTATTCTATCCAAAATTGCTTCATACCCCCTGTATTTCTCACGAATTATTTCAAGTTGCAGAAAAGATCAGAAACGAGTTCGGGTTAGTCAATAAATTGATTTCTTTTACAAAAAATAAGTGTTTTTAAAGCACTATCGCGAGTAAAAGCGTTTTGAAGATCAACTACCAAACGTAACACTACCCCCATAACATAGGGGTGAATTTAGTAGAAAGCTGTATTGTTTTGCGCTGAAATTTTCAAAGCCATAAAAATATTTGAAAAATTTGCATGATCAGATGCCATTGCAATCAATTCAAGCAACATACTCGATACAATTGAGAAACTAGAAACATTCCTTTGTGCAAATCCTTGAAAATATTAGAAAAAAATGACTGTATAGAACAAGGTCCTTCCCAGTTTACTATCGCAAAAGATTCGTGACAAACATACAGCTTTACGTACAGCTTTGTTGAAAAACTCCGGCCTTGAAATAAAATTGATGCATTTATTAAAGGAACCGATGAAACTCTGCCGGAAGAGATCTCTGAAAATTCCGCCGAAATTTCAATTTTTGTCCGGGAACGTCAGTTTACGTCGAACAATTATTTTAAGTTCTTCACTTTTTTCGTCAATATGGTCCTATTGTTAATTTAAACTATTTAAAATCCCACTCAAATTTACACAGAAAATTTCAGTAAAATAGGGTCCAGTGGTTAAGGAGAAGTTCTGTGATATGCAAAAGTCTAGAAAAATTATATATATTAAGATAGATATAATGAGAAAATAAACGTAAATTCTTACAACAAACGATTTTTGGATTGTGCACATGTCACCCTTTTTAAGTGCATATTTGTATGCATATTTTGGCATTTTGAAAATCCAATGCATACTCATGATAAATTTTAGTAAACCATATTGATAATGAGATACATTTCTATAGAATAATAAAGCAGTTTTTGCATTTAACTACCTTATTTGTTTGTGGTGGTGTTAAAATAGTTAAAGCATAGGGCTTTTATAAATTTTTTTTCTAACTTTACGAAGTAATCCTAAAAAATGCATAATTCCATGTTTATTTTGAGCAAACGCACTTTATTTAAAAGATGCAATTATTATAAATACGTACTGGACCATTCAATGGATATTAAATCCTGCGAACGATTTGTTTAAGTATTGGATTATAGAACATAAAATCAATATTTGTCGTAAATTTATCGTTTACATTTCTATTATTTGTTTGGTACTTTGTTTTATTGCATTAATGCAACAATTGCAAAATGAAAATTTGCTCTTAAAATTATTTTAAGCTTAGCAATAAACTTATTATTTTTTTTATTACAACCATTAAACGAAACAATCAACATAAAGTGGTCTCTTTTATTTTTATTTTATTATTTAACGATACTGCAATAATATTAGGATTAATTTAAGTTTTACAAATTTCAACAAGTAACTACATTGTATCGTTGGTCACTTGTATTATATGACATAGAAGTTAAAGTGATTGCATAAGTTATTCTCTCAAAACAATATTGTTGCATGACACTTAAAACTTATAAGTTATGAACCATAATTAAGTATGGATTTAATAAATAGACGAAGCAGTTGAAAAGGGAGATCGTTGAAGTCAGTTTTAGTAAGAATTTTACTCCAAAAAGAAATTTAAAATCTAAAAGTTTGTTTTTAGGTGCCAGATGTATAAACATTAAGCTGATTCAAAAAAAATGATGATTTTTCTCTCGCACTTTGGAGCTTTATAGCTCACGTTGGTGACAAATATATTCTTGTAGAAAATTAAACTATCTACAAAAAAGGTTTTTTACACGTTTCTGATATATTTATTCCTTCAAAAGTTATTCGAGGTCAAAGTTGAACTAAAGAGAAATTTTAATATTTTTTCAATTTTTTGACGCAACCATCAATTTTATGAGAAAATTTTATAGGACATTTTTTGTAGAACTTTTTTTGTCTATAACATATCTCTATAAAAGTTTTTGATATTTTTTCACAGGTCCTATGTTATTTGCATTAAACTGAACATATTCGTAATTATAAAATATAATATATTTTCAGTTCATTGCAAATAACTTAGAACCTGTAAAAAATATCAAAAACTTGTATGGAGATAAGTTATAGAAAAAAAAGTGCTCTACAAAAAATTTCCTATAAAATTTGCTCATAAAATTGATGGTTGCGTCAAAAAATTGAAAAAATATTAAAATATCTCTTTAGTTAAACTTTGACCTCGAATAACTTTTGAAGGAATAAATATATCAAAAACTTGTAAATAAGAGACCTTTTTTGTAGATCGTTCAATTTTCTACAAGAATATACCGTGATCATTCCAAAATATTGTCAACAACCTGAGCTATAAAATTCCAAAGTGCAAGAGAATATTGTTTCCATGTTATTTAAATAGAAAATCGAAATTTGCGATGCGGCACCTCTTAATATTAATATTAAGAGCTTAAACTTTCACAGGATTTTTTTTTATCATTCCCAACAATATTTTCGATATAATTGAGAAAAAAAATCATTTTTTTTGAATCAGTCTAATAAACATATTTTTGTTTTCAATTTCTTATACAAAAAAAAGCCTTCATTAATTTCCTTTTTTGTAGGGTTTTGATTCCTCATCCCAAGTGCCTTACTTGTTGAGATTGACAGTTAATATGATGTATGCATTTAGTTGAGTGCTGAATAAATATTATATACTAAGTTTTATATGCTTTGGAGACACGATTTCTTTTCTTTTTTTTTTGTAACAATTGTATTTTGCTCTTTAATATGAATTGTAGTTGTTTATTTTCTTTGTGTCGCATGATTGACCGATGTTCGCTGTCTTTCTTATTATGAGAGTGGTAATAAAGAGTGTTCCTTCTGGACAAAATTTCTTCGTTCGCTGTTCTGGAAATCCAGCTTATTATTAATATTCGGTGATACATCCACATCTGGAATACATTTCCTTTTCTCAAGTCCTCCTATTAAAAGTTCGTGCCTCGCATCCGTATATTAAAAAGAACCGAATGCAGCATTTCAATGTCCTATTGATCGTTTGGGATGACTTAAAATTTCATGTTAAGAAAACCAGATTTAGCTATTTCAATTCTTCTAATTTCTTTTATGTGGTCTAGCTCAATGGTGGGGAACCTTCGACCTACGTGAGGGTTCAATCCTCAAAGCTTTTAAAAACAAGCAGCTTTTATGGCTATCTCATATAAAGAAAATCAATCTGTACCATTTTTCACACTATTTACTTATTGTTACAATAATTATTTTCTAAAATTTGTTGAAAAACTCAAAGATTTTTGTTCAAAATTTGAAGAACTCCTCTCTCCACTAAAAGTACTTAAGCAGCTTTATTTTCTTATATTTAAAAAGAAACTTTGTCGTCTGGGTGATTTGTGGAGTAGAGAGGGAATCCTGGCATTTTAAAATATGTTTTGGCTGTAAAGTGAGTTTCACTGATTAGCATTATGTCAATGTTGTGTTCCTTCAGGAATATTTTTAGTTCGCCTTTATGTTGTGGTAGACCGTTGGCATTCCATAATGCTAATCTTAGAAATTTTGCCATTATTTGGACCCAACAATCATTGTTAGCATGTTTAGGATCATTGAATTTTGTTGGATCAGTTGATTAAACATATTTTTAAAATCTTCAAGAAATTTATTGAGGATTTCGTTAATACTCGAATTAGGGTCGGGATTCTCGGTTGTTTTTTTTATTTTTGACGGCGTTGGCATAGGAGGGATAATTTCTTGGTGGTTGAGGAGGTATTAGGTGATTGGGGAGGGATATTATGGGGGAAGATTTAGTGTTTGTATTGATTTGACGTGTGGGTTGATTTTTGGCGAGGTTAGTAGTTTTAGTGTATTTCCATTGACGATGGTATTGGTCGCATCCTCTGTAGTTAGCAGGATGTGGTCCGCCGCATAAAGCGCAAGTAGCTGGGGTATCACGACTTTTTTTTTGCAGTCGTATGGCATTGAACTTTGGGGCTCTGCCAGCAAGTCTAGTATACAAATTATAGAACGTACACAATAAAAAATGCTTAGACAACTGGCCGATGCCCCATGGTATATAACCAATGAAACCCTGCGAACGGACCTGCTAATTCCAGCGGTAGCCAGCAAAGTTGAGACCCGTGCCACCAATTATTTTGAAAAATTGTACCACCATCCAAATTAATTGATGACGTCAGCCCTGGAGCCTCAACCTGCAAGGCGATTGAAGAGAAAAGTGCCGCGTGACCTATCTAATGCTTAAGAAACACTCTAGTGGGAGTGTTCTCTACCATAATCTTCATGCTCTCCATGCTTTCCATGCTCTGCTATCAGATTGGATGAAAGGACCATGGTCCTGATGGCCAATATGTGTATTAATTAAAAAAAAAATTAAACTAAAAATTAAAAAATTAAAAAAAAAAGAAACTTATAAATAGCAAAAATTTATCAAGTTTCTATTTCGCTGCGCGAATGAAATGTAATCCATAATCTGGCCCCTATAACAAACAAAGTTTCCCAACCCTGGTCTATCTAACCATATAGGTTTCTATCTCAGTAAATGTGTATTTTCAAACTTGTATCCATTTATTAAGATATTTGCAACGTAAGTTTCATGTAGACTTCTATTGAATATCTTCGTTTTTAGTTTTGCGGTGCTAACTTCTAAACCTATTATGCCACTTTCTTGTGTTTGGGTATCCAATAAAATCTGCAGCTGTTCTTCAATTGTAAAGTTAATTCAATTTCTACTTAGACTATTTTATGGGTATTATTGTAAAAAACTTTTAAAAATTAGCGTAAAATAATCGAAATGATTAGAGATATGGATTGTAAATATGTCATACGTATATTAAACCTGTTTGGTTTTAATTTAGTTAAATTAAAGTTTTGACACCATTTTTCTTAATGGAATAAGTTAAATATAATTTATAAGAGGATTTACAAGAAAAATTAAATTATTAACAAACATTTCTGGGATAAATTTACATATATAAGACTGATTCAAAAAAAATGATGATTTTTTTTTTTTAATTATATTGAAAATATTGTTGGAAATGACAAAAAAAAATCCTGTGAAATTTTAAGCTCTTGATATTAATATTAAGAGGTGCCGCTTCGCAAATTTCGATTTTCCATTTAAATAACATGGGAACAATATTCTCTTGCACTTTGGAATTTTATACCTCACGTTGATGACAATATTTCGGAATGACCAACATATATTCTTGTAGAAAATTAAACGATCTACAAAAAAGTCTCGTAAAAGTTTTTGATATATTTATTCCTTCAAAAGTTATTTGAGGTCAAAGTTGAACTAAAGAGAAATTTTAATATTTTTCAATTTTTTGACACAATCATTAATTTTATGAGAAAATTTCATAGGACATTTTTGTAGAGCACTTTTTTTCCTATAACTTATTGTTTAAAAAGTTTTTGATATTTTTCTCAAGTTCTAAGTCATTTGCTTTAACTGAAAATACTCGTAATTTTATTATTTTTAATTAATAATATTCCTTGAATTATTATATTTTTAAAATAAAAATATTTTTTTATTACTTAGAACCTGTGAAAAATATCAAAAACTTTTATAGAGATATGTTATAGACAAAAAAAGTTCTACAAAAAATGTCCTATAAAATTTTTTCATAAAATTGATGGTTGCGTCAAAAAATTGAAAAAATATTAAAATTTCTCTTTAGTTCAACTTTGATCTCGAATAACTTTTGAAAGAATAAATATATCAGAAACTTGTAAGACCACCTTTTTTGTAGATCGTTTAATTTTCTACAAGAATATGCCTCGGTCATTCCGAAATATTGTCATCAATGCAAGCTATAAAATTCCAAAGTGCAAGAGAATATTGTTCCCATGTTATTTAAATGGAAAATCGAAATTTGCGATGCGGCACCTCTTAATATTAATATTAAGAGCTTAAAATTTCACAGGTTTTTTTTTTAATTTCCAACAATATTTTTGATATAATTAAGAAAAAAAATCATCATTTTTTTGAATCAGTCTAATGTTTAATAACCATAGATAAAAATACCAGCAATGTTAATGTATTGATTAAAGATTTCTTGGACGGCATCAGAGGATTTACCTGAAGAAGCTGCGACAGTGGCGAAACGTTGTACGAAAAATTTTATAAAAAAATCGAATATTAAGTATCCAGAAAATGAGAACCCTTAATGTTGTATAAATGTTTCCCAGGTACCAAGCCAATGGATCGATTTTTTATATCAAAAGAAGAAAAACATTAGTGCTACTTAAAAATAAAACAATCATTTATCATAAGTTTTGTTATATAATTAAAAACAAATATATTAAAACTTTAGAAATTGATTTTTAGAAATCACTTAAAAAATTTCATTTGGAGTGATTTGAATATTTAAACAAAGTTCCTAATGATGCCCACAAAAAAGTTTACCAATTTTAAGTAACTGTCTCTTTTTGTAAATACATTTTGAATACTATTCTATTAGGAAATCTAATTACATGTTCGTTATTTTTACTAATCGGTTTAATGACAAATTTAGCATATTTCAAATGAAGTAAATCAATTTTTTGTTCACATTCCAAATACATCTGCTAAAACATTTAAATGGAAACACCAACTTTAATTTGTTATGTAAATCACCATTTTGTTCTGCCAAATTGGCAGCAATTTTAAGCCTTTGTTGACTTTGCTCTGACAAAATAAGTTTTTTTATATAATCGTACACAAAACCATTTATGTTACACGGACAAAAGGCTTCAAGTTTTGATAAATTTGTTCTAATTTAGCATAAAATGAAAATTGTTCCTGCTTTATATTTTAATCTCTTTTGGAAACTATCAGCATTTCAAAACGGATTTATGTTGATATACATATACATGTGTTTCAGTTGCTCTTTTTTAAACTGGAAATATGAAACTAATTTGTTTAATTTGTTGTTGCATTCGGTAAAACATATCATGAAATAGTATGGTGAAATGCTTTAAACATTTTCCTTTGATTTACGCTTGACGAGTGACGTTATTGACGATTTCGTTCAATTGAAGTTAGAGCTTTGTGTTTTTGTGTTTAGGATTTCAATTTTACAATGATTCAAATGTTTTTATACTATTTGCTATTATCAGATATATATTTGAATGTAATTAATATTTACCTATAAAGTTGAATCGATAGTAGCAAAGAATAATTTAATCAATCTCTGTATACTTTCGGAATTTTAAAAAATAAATATATTATTAATAAAATCTACTGATTTCACTGTTTAAGTATTTTCTTTTTGAGACAAATCAAAAGAAATCACAAACTATTTTCCAATGATTAGAACCAAGAAAAAAATATTTTCAAGATCCACAAATCGGAACAGATTTTCAAAGTTTTCAAATTATATGGCAAAATTGTTTTTAATGCACAAGGGTTTGTTCTGTGGATAAATTCATCAAAAGATAGGCACTCAATTAATATTTATACAATTAAGATTGCCTAACAACTCATTTTTTTTTAAATTTTCAAATGCTCAACAATAGTTGAACGTCAGAGTTTTCTAATCTGTAAACTATTATTTCATAAGCCAGGGCTCGGCAACCAGCGGCGCGTGACTGTTTTATTAATAAAAGACTTATATACCAATATACCAATATACCAATTTACATATAAAAATAGTTACCGGCGTAAAATATAAAAGATGATAGAATGAAATAAATATTTTTTTTACTTAACCAATTATATAAATCTAATTAGCAAGCTATTAGACATCCGATTATCTGGCATCAAAAAAAAAAGGAAGTTAACGTAAAAAGCAGATTGTTTAGTGATTCATAAACAAAGTACTTTTTTATTTATAATAATGAACAGTCATTATGCTCAATATGCCAAAAATTATTGCTATTATTGTAAAGTTTCAGATTCTCGATGATGATAAAAGGTAAAAATATTCAGAGGACTAGAATCAAATAATAATCAAATAATAATTGATAATGGTTAGAAAAATTAAACGTATTTTTTAATTCAGTTTTTCAGCTCTTACGTACTTAGTTTTTAGTTTTAGTTTTTCTAAAGTAATTATTCATCACCTTAGTCATCAATATTTATTTTATACATTTTCTAAGTAAGATTAAAATATTTAAATTTCATTTAGCAATTACTTTAGAAAAAAAACTAAGCACGTAAGAGTTGAAAAACTTAACTAAATATGTTTAATTTTTCCAACCATTTTCTAACTTTTTAAAAAATACGAAAAAATTATATTTAGTGAACTGAGACAAGGGGATGATGTACAAAAAATTACGTGATGGTACTAAAAGATTTTAGCACACAAAAAAATGTTTAAAGAATACTTCTTTTTTTTAACTATTGTCTAATATTTTTAAAAACCTGAAAAAATTGTAAATTATAAAACGATGATAGAGGATTATATAGAAAAAAAAACTAATGTGTACCAAAGGATTTTGGCATAAAAAAATATTTTTGAAAAAATAAATCGTATTTTTATCAATGATCGATCGATCTGATTCATGAACGAATTTTTCTCGGAATACTACTTATTGATATCTTGAAACTCAAAAGCACTTTTTTCGGTATTATCAAACAATTTCAGAGATATATTATATTGATATATAAATATTGATTTAAAAAAAAATATTTTTATTTTTTACAAAAAATCGCATCATATTTTAGAGTTTAAATTTGGCTGAGATGTTGTCCATACTGTATGGTATTTTCAGAAAAGAAATTAGCCCGATTGCAATGGGGGCATTTAAGACCATCTTATCTGGCAAGGGCCTTTGTCCTGAATCCAAATTTGCATTTTTGATAAATGATACAAGAGCTTATGATAATGGAAGTATGAAATAAATCCAGTGATGGTAAAGATGCAGGTATCGTTTAATATTTGAAACTATTGTATTTGGACATCGTTGGAATTACATTTTTCTCGATTTTTCTCATTTTTATCCATAAAATATCTTCATATACTTAGTGTTATGGTTTTAAATTTCGTTGGAATCATAATCGTTCACAAAAGGAGCACATATTATGACCAAACATATTGTTAAAAAAAATTTAACTAAATTCTTCATTAGCAACTTTATTTCGACGAAATTCTGAGTACCTAAGGAATCGATTGTGAATTCATTTGAATAGCACCTGAAAAACTGTTCGCAATATTATGTGATATCAGAATTAATTTTAAATTAGCTTTTATTTTATTGAAATTTCATGATTAAGGACGAAATAAGCGATTAGAAAACATTTAAGTACAAACTAGAATCATTTTCCCTATTTTGCACAGTCGAATCATTATTAAACGTATGAGAACTATTATATTTCTTATTTAATAATGCTTTTCGGCGTGCCCGAAATTCAGGAATACATTCTGTTGAACCTTTTGACGTCTTTATAGCCTTGTTATTTTTTTTTTTTTTTTGATAATCATGACAATAATCCGTATTCATTTACGGCAAACTTGAAAATTAGTTTTATTAAAATAATGAAATATTTATGCTCACAATTACAATAAGCAATTTAACTCGGTTGTTAGTGGTCGCTATGAAATACATTCTCAAGTAGCGTAATACGCAGGCACGTACAACCATAAGAAATACTAATGTTTCCTACCTCATTCTTTTTCATGTTAAATCGTATAGATTTATGTATATGCTTCTCTTTTTATTGCCACTTTCCGTTTCCGTTTCATAAAACTTCAAATCACAGCGATGCTAAAGAAGTTTTCACTTCAAAAATATAATTTTATTTGGCAGAACGTGTATCCATCACACTTAAAATTTGGGTGATAATTTATGCCAGCAACTTCGGGAAAAGGCACAATTATTTATATGGTTCTCATTGGCTACCGATGAAAATAATGACTATTCAGATATAGTGCATCTACCAATATTTGTTCGTGGAATTGGTAAAAACTATAATGTAAATGAATAACTTTTATAGTTATGTAGTTTGAAAGGAACGATTACAGGAGAAAATTCATTTCTCTAGTTAGAATAAGCGTTGGTACCAATGCAATGTTGGTACCAAAGAAAAATCGATGAATGTAACAACTATTGAAGGCAGAAGCGAAAGTGGACAACACAGGGGCCTGGCGAGTAAAATTAACACTGAAATGACAGAAACTAGAATGCGATATCCTATTATTTTTTCATTGAATTTTCCAATAGGAAGCTTTATGTTGCAAAGTTTTAGCATGGAAAGAAATAATGAACGTCATGATATCCACTGTAAACTACATAAGAAATAATAGACATATACATCGCCAATTTCAACAGTTTTTATCATATATGGATGCAGATAACCGAAATGTCCTGTATTTTTCTGAATTGAGGTGAATAAGTTAAGTTCAGGCGCATTACTGAAAAGATTTTAATGAATGAAAATTATAATTCTGTTCCAGAACTTATCAATGAAAAAAAATTGGACGCTTTTCTGAATTTGAAAAAGGCTGAGGGAAAAGCTGGTGTAAATTTTATTTGGAAAAGCGATAAAATGAAATTCGTTACCACTAATTTGAATACTCAAATTGTCAGAATTCTTCTAGCCGTTAGTTATAAGTCATAAAATTATAGTAAAAATACATGAATTTTGTTTATACATTTTTCATGAATTTCAACCGCAAAAATTTGCTGACACAATTGAACAAGATAATCATAATTTAGTATCGAAAAAATATGAAAATCTTTTCCAGAAATCCAATGCCAAACATTTCTTTTTTTTCGGTGAAAAAAATAAATCTATATGATAAACGAGGCGAGATATAACACGAAGATTTGGTCCATGTTATACGAGAACTACATGGGTGTGTATGGGTGTGTGATATTATAACCCATTTGCCTCCACAACGTTGAATTTTCTACTTTTCTCGAAGTCTACTTATCGAGTTTTCTGATGACGCAGCAGTGCGAAGAAAATCTCGTGTAATGAATGTCCTAGTTTTGTTAGTTTAACCAGCTATTTACAGTCAGTGAAAATGCTATTATGGAAATTGTCCAAAAAAGCGTATGTGCAAGAAAGAAGTCCACTTAACATATATACCTTTTTTTCGCCATTTTTTTATGTGTCTACAGAATAATTTTACTTTATATCGTCTTTTACTGGCGTGTTAAAACGACCACATGAAAAATATTGTGTCAACATTTCAAAAAAAAAGTATTTATGGTATAAATTACGTATCCAGATATAATATTGAAATACTTTTTCTGCTTTAGTCTAACAAACTTAATTTAAATTTAACCAAGTTGACAATTATTTCACATTTGACATCAATACCTACCATTTTTTCGTTGTTGCAGAAACAAAGAAGTATTTCAATAAAAATGCTAGTTTGTCGCAATCAAATCAATTGAATTGAGGTTAAAAGTTAATGTTTATCCGGAAAACACATTTTCAGTACTTATTATTGAAATTCTAGATTTTTTACAAAACCTCTGATGAATCTTATCATAATTAGACCAAATATTCTTAACTTTAATCTACTCAATTTTCTCTATTTTAATATATAATACGTAAAAATAAGTATTGAGAGTTTTCTTTTGTACTTTTAAGACATTATTTAAAAAACTGATTAAAATTACTGTCCATCAACAGTTATTACTTTTTGCCACTTTTATGACAAATAAAGATTCTTTCAAAAAATAAGCCATCGTACGGAGATCCGAAAATCGATTCAATTAGTCGTTTTCCTGGGAAGATTAGAAAGAGATCCGCTAGGGGCAGCACCGTGGAGGGGTACATATGTTTTGAATTCTCTATTGACAACAATGTTAAACGTACGTTTTATTCCTAGAAGAATAAATAAATATTGTGGTAAAAAAAAGTTATAAAATGAAAATTATCATGCCTACTTAACAAATCTAGACGTTAACTGATTTTTGTCATGGTTATCATTTAAATAGGTATTTACTTTTTTTCGGAATAAAACTAATTATTGATTTCTTCAGGTGTTTTCGTTTGGTAGGATAGCTAACAGTTAAAATATTGTCTGGATTATTGCCTAATTTTTTGCCTTTATTCCATTCTTTTAACTTTGATGTGCATGTGAGTGCATCATAACCGTAACGTACAGTATAATCCTCAAGTTTGTAAAGTAAAACAATAATATGAGAACAGTTCTTTGAAAAAGATGCTGGACACTGACACTGAGCATCTATAAATTTGCTACTATTCTTATCCAAAGCTATACTTATTTTATACTTCACAGTGACTCGGAAAGAAGATTGTACATCTGCTCTTAAGTAATATACCAAACCATTAGCATATCTTCCAGATTTAATACAAAATCACTCAGACAATATTGTCTTCCTCTTTGAAGTGCTTTCGAGTTTCCACAATTTGGAAGCTGTTCATCATCGTCTGATAAAGTTGCATTCTAATCTAAAGTATCAATAGGACCGGTAATGATAAAATTATACATAATAGCATAGGGAAAAGAACGGGGGATGGCTTGGGATGGAAAATTTGCCCAGTTTGTAGTAGGAAAAGTGCAGGATGTTGAATTTGGTTGAGTTGGATTAAGTAATTTCATGCGTTGTTGTTTATCCGTTAAACATTTACCACCATCAACTCCAATGAAATTTTTTTTACCATTACCATGTGCAATGCATTCTTCAATTCTATGTAAATAGATGAAGAAAAATAACAACAACAAAATTTATTTAAAATTATAAAAATTTATGCAACACAATGTCATATACGATAACATTTACAATCCAACTAACCTTTCAACTAGGATATTTTTATTACCAGACACGGGTAAGCCACGACATGCAAGCCACCGTTTTAAGTCCCGGACAAGATGATCTTGCACTTTTGCAAATTTCAATTTCGCCCCAGGTACATCATCTTCCGTTAATTCCATAATAATTTTAAATGTTGAACGTTGTTGTCAATAGAGAATTCAAAACACATGTACCCCCTACCGGTGCTGCCCCTAGCGGATCTTTTTTTAGTCTTCCCAAGAAAAAGGCTAATTATATGTGAAACTTATTAAAACATAAATAGATGCTTAATCAGGTCCTTGCTGACAAATTAAAAAAGTGCTAATTAAACTCTGATCAATATCTGATGAACAATATCTGATGAATGTAGCATCCTATTTAAGTATCTCCAAAGTTTCTAAATCAACTTTCGTCACAAGTAGTTCAGAATTATTGGGCTCAAAGATGTCCTTGTCAAGTCTTTTAGAAAATTAGGGACGTTTGAGCTTCGAATCTCGACTCAATTGTAATAATTGATGCCAGTTATGTTTTCGATAATAGATTCCATAGACTGGAGTAAGTCTAATCGATTATTCCGATCTGGTCGGATTAAATGCACAGCAATAGCTCCTTGTCCACGATTTTCGTATCTTTGAACTGTCGAATAGGATCCACTTTTAGTCTATTATTATGATTTTATACTAACGGGGAAATTAAAATTTCAAAAAGCTCCTCCAAAGTAAAGGAAAAATACATATTAAAGTGCATGTAAAAATGTGACAAAAACTTTCTACCGTATACTATCAGACTGTTTAGCCATGATTTAAAGTCGTCTTTCTTGACTCACCCGAATATGAACTGGAAAAATTTAATTGACTGTTGAGTTGAAAATATACCACATTAAGTGGTACTGAATAAGTATCTTCCTTATTACTTTCCAATAAAATACGGTTAAATTTGCTATTTGCTTTATTAATTGTGATTTTTATTAAAACTTTGATTTTTATTTTTGAACTTTTTAATTTTGATTCTGAAAAAGTGTATTAATTGATCGAAAAAGTTCTAATTAGTTTTAACTTAGAGATATGTACTGGCTAATGGCATCTAATGCACCATTATCAACAGAAAACAAACTTCTTCTGTACAAGGTCATCCTCAAGCCCATATGGACATATGGGATACAGTTGTGGGGTACTGCACCCAACTCCAACATTGAAATCCTACAAAGATTTCAATCAAGGACCCTACGACAGATAATCGGTGCTCCATGGCATGTAAACAATAAACAATTACATGAAGATACAGAAATGTCATCTGTAAAGGAGGAAATTCAAAGGTTTAGTAAAAAATATCTGATAAAACTAGACGATCATTCCAACCATCTCGCAATAAACTTATTGGACAACAGTGAGATGATAAGAAGGTTACAAAAATGCAATGTAATAGATTTGCCTGATAGATTTTGTAACTAAACTAATATTCCTATTAACTTCTTATTGCCAAATTATTATTTCTTATTATATAGCTTTATTTTTCTATATTACTTATATATTAATGTTTCACATTATTTTTAGCATTGATATTGTTATTAAAGACTATTATTATTATTCTTATTGCTACTGTTAATTGTCTTTATAATTGTTGTTATTGCTATAAGAGGTATTATTATTGTTATTGTTGCTATTGATTGTTAAAAATCTTTGTACTTATACAGCACTAATCTACTGGGACTAGTGCTTACATGTGATTGTCTATGGATTGAATGCATTTATTGCAACCCTATGCAGATTGTGCAATTTATTTGAAAATAAAAAAAAACTTAAGGATATTTACAATCAAAATTTAGCACCTGAAAAAGTTGCTTTTATAATGGAATTAGAATTTCTTTAGTAAAAAATTTATAAATGAAATTATGAAAATGACAGTTTTTCATTTTTGCTTTAGTTCGGAATATGTCTTTCAAAGTTTAACAGAAAGGTCCAGAATATAAGAACAAACTTAAGACATGCATTTCAAGATTTTTGTCACCATCATCTAAATATCATTAAATCATTTTAGCAGGCCAACCAATATTTGTCATTGATATCATTAGTGTCAGTATGGTTTATGAAAGTAATTATTTATTAATTAGCTTGAAACCTTAGCAACAACTTGCAACTACAAATTATAGAAAGGCCACACTTTACAACTATTCTACAAAGTTTTATGTACCTTTACTAAATATTTTAATCAAGCAAAGGTAAATGAACAGTTCGAATTGCGAATTTTTTCACTTTTTTCGTGTTATCAGTTCAACTATTTTATTAGGATGAAAAAAAATTTCAAGGACGACAATAAAGTTTTATGATTATTTTATACAACCATTGATAAAATAAACGTCTAAGCTCTCCTTAGGAAAGAATTTCGGGCAATATTTGATTATCTTTATTACATAGTCGTCATAATACTGAACAATATTTATGGCCCGAAAATATTTATTACTTTTATACTATGTACTTTTTTTTTGGTGAAAAATATAGCGACTGTTATAACTATATTAAATTGTTTTAATTATTTTTGGTAAATTTTAAGACTTCTTTTGATTAATGTTAAATGAATCTTTCTTGACTTAAAAATCAGTGTTGTACAATCGTTTTTTTCAATCTCAATCCATAACTGGTTCAAAAACTTTTCGGTTTAATACTAATATGAACAAAATCTCAAAAAAAAACAAATAATGAAACATAAATAATGATTGAACATTCCGAAATCTTCTAGTCATTAGTATCAACATATCGCACCTATTGTAGAATAAAGAAGCAACTCAAAAATTGAACTTGTTGAAAGATCGTTAACTAAGTTCTTGTTCTATATTTTTAACTATCTCTTCATTAAACAGACTGGACATTAGTTATACCGTAGTGAAAATATTAGACAATATTTGCAAACAATAGTTAAAATAGGCGGCTTCCTCATTGTAAATCTTTCGCTAACTCAAAACTTGCAATTTCTGAGTTATATCTATATTGTATAACAGGTGCGATAGCAATAATTTCTATTGTAATAGCCTGTAACATCAACAACACTTGTGGATTCATATAAGGGCATATCATGTATCACACAAAAACGAAAATCTTTGGGTACTCAAATTCATATACAAAAAAAATGACTACATTTAAAGAATGTAGCAGAGGATGTATATTTTCCTCAGTGCAGTATAAATTAAATAAACAAAATTAGAACAAAAAAGATATCAAAGACATAGAACTATTTTTTAAATTGGCAATCGCGGTTTTCTAAAAGTCAAAGTCTTTTGACTGAAAATAAAATAAAATCACTGAAGAAAAGAAAAGCTCATTACAAAAGTAGAAAAAAATGAATGTTGGGAAAACTACCAAAAAGTTTGTATTTTGTATTTTTTTTAAATTTCAAGAATACTTACTTGGGCTGTGAAAATCAAAAAAACTCGAGAACATTTAAATAAAAAATACAAAAAATGTACTGGGCTAATGACATCTAATGCACCATTATCAACAGAAAACAAACTTCTTCCATACAAAGTCATCCTCAAGCCCATATGGACATATGGAATACAGTTGTGGGGTACTGCATCAAACTCCAACATTGAAATCCTACAAAGATTTCAATCAAGGACCCTACGACAAATAATCGGTGCTCCATGGTATGTAAACAATAAAAAAAATTATGAAGATACAGAAATGCCAATTGTAAAGGAGGAAATTCAAAGGTTTAGTAAAAAATATCTGATAAAACTAGACGATCATTCCAACCATCTCGCAATAAACTTATTGGACAACAGTGCGATGATAAGAAGGTTACAAAAATGCAATGTAATAGATTTGCCTGATAGATTTTGTAACTAAACTAATATTCCTATTAACTTCTTATTGCCAAATTATTATTTCTTATTATATAGCTTTATTTTTATATATTACTTGTATATTAATGTTTCACATTATTTTTAAGCATTGATATTTTTATTATAGACTATTATTCTTATTCGTATTGCTACTGTTGATTGTTTTTATGATTGTTGTTATTGCTGTAAGAATTACTATTATTGTTATTGTTGCTATTGATTGTTAAAAATCTTTGTACTTATACAGCACTAATCTACTGGGACTAGTGCTTACATGTGATTGTCTATGGATTGAATGCACTTATTGCAACCCTATGCAGATTGTGCAATTTATTTGAAAATAAATAAAAAATTCAAGAATAATTTTATTTCATGAAAATATTGATTTTTCATCAAAAGTATCTTTTAAATTTTCAAATATTTAATCAATCGAAAAAAAATGGGATTACGGTCTCAATATCAATTTCCTAAAAGCATTTGTGCAAATAGAAAACAATCATTGTCAATTATTTCCATAAAAATATTGAAGTATCGTTAATTTTTAATAATTGAGAAGATAAAAATAATAATTAAACATTTGAAGAATTTCTCTTAAAGATAATGAAATATCGCACAAAATGAAAATATTGATATTCGAATACATTACGCAATACTACAGCCTGGTAATCATCATCAGAATTTCGTATTTCATTGTTCGTTTAGAATTTCCCCTTTTCAAATCGTTAATCGCATATTTCAAACATTTTCTCCTAATTACATAATCACAAAGCGTTGTTTTTTATCACATTAATTATCTCATACAAATAACGTGGAAATTAATTAAAAGCATATTATGGCACAAACGAATTACAGTAACTCATAGAAGGATTAAATTAAAATTCTTACGGAAATTATCGTAATGAAATGCATTTTCACATAAACGCTTTGGATTTCAGCATTCCGATTTTCGTCAATTCAGCGATGACAATGGATGGGTAAATACAATGTTTATTTGTTCAAGAAGCTGAGTCATTTGAAAAAGTGGAGAATGAGAAAAACTCTTTTAAAACTTAGCAGTAGATGAAACGATATCGGTATTGGCGTTTGTAATCTCATTCTACAATCTTAATCTGTAGAGTAATCATAAAGCTGACTACAAAAGGAAATTGAGATAGAATGTTGGGATCACTTAACCTTCTTAATTAATTTAAAACTTAACTATCGGATACAAACGAGAAAATTCCATTTGTCTGTTCTTTATTCCCTGCTATTTGATTCTAGTTGAAAATAACTAGATAATGCTCCCCAATCGGGGAATTGTAAACGAGATATCAAATAAATTTTAATTATATAGTAATCTGAATATTTTTCATCTTTGGAAATTGGAACAAAGATATAAAAATTAAAATTGGCGACAATGCAGAAACGTTGGGAATAGAGAAAATTTTCAAACGGTTCATTTAACAAAAACTTAATTGACATTATTTTTACAATGATAATATTACGTTTTTCAACATGACGACAGTTTTGATTGAGACTATGCATGAAGCGAGACAAATCTTATCCTTTATTGATTTTCAAACAAAGGAGATAATTTCGCTCATACCGCTACAAACGTCATTGTTCCATCAAGTTATATTTTACAAATTAAAATATTTGAATTGTTTCGGTTGTAAGTTTGGTTGGTTTTTAAATGAAAAATTGAAGAGTGGGAATATTTCGTTCTACAGTAAAATTCAATATGTTGTCGGAATTTAATCTCTTTATTTTACGGTATAAGCACATTTCCATTAGATGTTATGTTGAATGAATTTAGGAAGCCTGTTTTACATTACATATTAGACTGTATAAATACATCAAGATCAACTTAAGCCGATGGACGTAGATTGATTATGTTTGAAGAAAAATCTAAGATGCTTGATTGTTATGTTTTTGCAAGTAAAGCGTGTAATAAATGGATCCAAGGGAGTTAATATAAATTACAAAAAAATCAAACTAAATTAATAAATAGTTTGATTCATGTAATTCTTAGTCAGACATATTTATTTATCTTTGGTTAGGAAAATTATTTATTTTTACCCAATCTTTCAACCAAAACCGTGATTGAAATGATAGAAACATTTGTTGTCACCAATTTTGGCAAATCTTTTCTGTCATTTATATACGACTACATTATTTGAATTAAATATCTTGATTCTAAAAGAAGGGAGATTTCACAATAGAGTCAGTTCAAATAAAGATGATCCAAAAATAAATGAAATGGTTGCTCGACCATTTAAAAAAAATATATTTTTTTTGTGTGCTATCACCCCATGTTGCTAGTTCAAATTCATTATTATTTTAATTTTATTATTCTTAGTTTTCCGGTGGTGGCCATATTAGTTATACTAGGCGCAGACATTTTCACGCTTTTAAGGATTTGTGGAAACTTGATTATCTTAGGCCCTATTTGTCCTATCAAAATGAAACTAAAAGCAGTCTCTTCATAAAAATATAAGCTATAAAGTTGTAACAAGACGTTTTCACCTAAATGCTTTTCTAAGGGGTGACATTTCAGCCTAAATTTTTAGCTCTCATTTGTAAAAACTCCAATTTTCACGGAAAGATTGTGAAGAAGTCTACACGTTAAAACTTTTTTTTACAAACAATTAAGTACTAGTTGTATTCAAAAACAAAATTTGAAGTCTAAGAATTGAAGCCTTTTTAAAATAAAAAATAGCAAAATTTGGAAATTTTCAAAATTTGCAATTTTTTGAGCTCAATATCTCTGGTGGGGGACCAGATAAAAATCTGAAATATCACCTTATGATAGTATTATGTACCTTAAATTTTAAGTTTGAGATTTTACTAGGAGCAGAGGTATTGCAAACACAAAATGTCAAAATAATGCATATTTCAGTAGGGGAATATAATGTATTTGTTTGTAAAAAAAGTTTTAACGTGTAGACTCCTTCCCTTTCTTCACAATCTTTCCGTGAAAATTGGAGTTTTTACAAATGAGAGCTAAAAATTTAGGCTGAAATGTCACCCGTTAGAAAAGCATTTAGGTGAAAACGTCTTATCATAACTTTATTGCTTATATTTTTATGAACAGAGTGCTTTTAGTTTCATTTTGATAGGACAAATAGAGCCTGAGATAATCAAGTTTCCGCAAACCCTTAAACGTGCGAAAATGTCTGTGCCTAGTATAACTAATATGGCCACCACCGGAAAACTAAAAACAATAAAATTAAAATAATGATGAGCTTGAACTACCAACATGTTGGTGACAGAAAAAAAAAATCAGAATTAAAAAAAATAGTCCAACGACCAGTGCTGGACCGACTGAATTGGACTGGCCCAATAGTATCTATCAAATTTTTTCTACAAATTTATGAAAAAGGTTGATATAACATTAAAATTATGTGTGTTGTAAATTATTTATTATTGTTGCTGCAAAATGGTCGTTATCAAACGAATTTCCATTAAATTATTTAATGAGTTTGAATAATATAATTAGTATGTACAATATATGAATATTGTGTATATAAGAGGCATTTATTTTCACAATACTTTTGCATGATTGACAAAACCTTTTTGATTCATTGACGATACATTCTTGGTACATAAAAGTTGTACTTTTCCCTCAATAACCTTTTCGACCCTCGCCGTTACGCATATCTATATTTATTCAAGGGTATAATACCATTACTTTTCACATTGTTGATATTAGATTGGTATTATATTTCAATTTAAATTTATGGCGTCTCTTGTGTGTTCATTCTCATGCCTTACCCATGTCGTTATACAAGTTTTGTTTTGTTTTCTGCTTCTCTTTTGCATCTTTTAAAAGCTTAAAAAAAACAAACTTCAGTCTGATATCATATAAACACTTCGCTACCTTCCGAGAAGCTTTAAAAATTTAAGATTACCAATTGATATACTTGCATTGGAACGCATCATTTTGTTCTATTAGTCGCACACAAAAATTGCATTTTTATTCTGAATCATCATTTCACGTGCATTATTGACTTTCATAAATCGAAAAATATGATTGCGATGAGTGAATTTTTATTCAATAAGAAAAAATGGAACGTTAGAAACATAATAGCGGAAGTGTTCAATATATCAGAGAGCTTTATGGCTTTTTGTACAATAAACGCGAGTGAATTTGTAATTTGTGGAAAGTACAAAAAGTGTCTGGAAAGACAGAGACGTTTCCGAATGGAAATAGTGTTTGCTGTTTGCCAATGATAAATTTCCATTTGCTGTTGTACAATACGTAAAATCGAGAAATGAACATAAAATTGATATTCCAAAAATATATGCGAGCGAATGTGAGCTTGTTTATTCTGGGAAATAATCGGAATGATTTAAGATTGTATTTTTCGTTGAAACCTTTTTCGTTATTTATGCTTCAAGGTGTTTTCAATTTTCATGTTTACATAAAATATTTCTTTGAATTTCAATTTATTTTCATCCATTTAATTTTTATTTATTTGAAGTATTGAAAAAAACATTATTTACTTGAAATAAACCCTCACATCTAATTAATTTTTTCAACAGATAATTACTTAGTTATAAAGCTTAAAATCTTAGCAATTTTATTTGTGGAAAATGCTTATTTATTTCATCTTTTGGATAGTATCACTGATAAGAAAAAAAAATGATTTTGATGATGAGGTTTGGATAATTACATGTGCATACTGTACGAAGTAGATTTAACAGGCAATCAGAATACAGAATATAAAAAAAAATTAATAAATGAGCCTTATTTTCCACTCGAATGAATGGACAAATACCAGGATGATCAGAAAAAGATTCAAAAGGACGAAGTTGAAATCCATACGGTATGATTCATCATAATTTTTGGAACAAAAATTGCTTCAAAATTATTAAAATTCTACTAAGGTGAGGCAATTTTACTTCGAAAATCAGCATTTCATCTCGAAAAAACGAACAAGTCGAACTGTGATTTTTTGTTTGAAAAAAGTTCCATAAGAAGAGGTTTACGTTTACCCACACGACAGCGAATATTTTACGAAGGACGATCAAAAATAGCATGTTTTCAATGAATCGCTTTTTTACAAAAAATATTGAAATATTTTTTTTTTTTGAAAACACCTACGGACTCAGCTATTTCGCTCACTTTCATTCGGTGATCAACTAGAACATATAATTATGAACCCATTATATCATGAACCCATTCGATGATTTGTTCGGTAACCACATTCGACGGGCGTCCTGGCCGTTCTTCATCGAAAACAGCTTTACGACTATGCTTAAATTCGTTGAACCAATATCTGACGGTTGTTATAGGTGGTAAAGGGTCTCCATAGGCGACAACAGGCTAACTTGGTTTTTATTTCATCGCAAATTTTCCATTCAAAAGTAAAATTGAAGATCTGATCGATATTGCTCTTTTTCCATTCTGTCGAAAAATGCAAAACACGAATGATACAACTGGCTGCCAGAAAAGAATTATGGTATAAAACGATTTGAAATCTAAGATGACGTCTTTTAACTGTTATGAGTACACAATGGTAAAGTCGATTATCTGTATCGACATCACCTATAATCAAACACGATTACATATTGATCAACCCTCGTAAACTCAATAGTCGTTATCACTAGATATCGGATTATATGCACTATTAAAATGCCAAAATATGCATGCATATATGCACTACAAATAGAACGAAATATGCGCAAAGTATGCACAGTAAAAAACCCATTTAATCTAAATAAAAAAAAAACATTTATTATAAGAGTTAACGTTTATTTTCACATTATAATTATCTTTGTATGTATAATTCTTCTGTACGTGTGTACTAGGGTGTCCGATATTTCCCAAATTAATTTTTTTACAGCGATTACCCCCTGAATTTTAAGTTTAAGATACAAAAAAAATTATCCAATACAATTAAGCTCTTAATTTATTGATTAAACCGTGCCGGAATCGAGTTACTTTTACCATTTAAATAACATGGGATTATTTGACTTTTTTCTTTTAATTTTTTTCTCTGAAACAAATGAATGAAAAGATTTAAGATCAAATTGTTCTGACGTAAAATTTAACGCTCTACAAAAAAGGTTCCTTATGAATTTTCGATTAAATCACTCACAACAAAAAGTTATTGAACATTTAACTTCAATTAATTTGTATTTTGTAATTTAATCAACATTTGATTTGTTGACTACAAGTTCTAAGAAATTTCTCATAGATGGCGTCAGGTGAAATGATAAAAATTCGAATTTTAATTGAACTTTTGTCGATAGTCTCATTAATTAGTATGAAATTCATTTTGTAGGTACAAAATATTGATTAAAATACATTATTTTATCCTGGATAAAGTGAATTGCATGCGTATAGCGAATTCGTATCTTATGTCACCTGTTTTAATTGTCAAAAAATGATTTTTTTGCTTAATTTTCAATTAAAGCCATAAAATTTACAGAACTAATTACTGGCGCTCTAATGATAATAATTTTTATCTTCTCTTCCAATAATTTTATAGTTAAAAAAAGTAAAAATGAGCAAAAAGCTGAAAATATTGCAAGATTTATATTAGGCACAAGTTAAATGTTGAATAACTTTTAATTGAGTGATTTAACCGAAAATTCATAAAAGATCTTTTTTGTAGAGCGTTAAATTTAACGTCATAATAATTTGATCTTAAATATTTTCATTCATTTGTTTCTGAGAAAAAAAAAAATAAAAAGTAAAAAGTCAAATAATCCCATGTTATTTAAATGGTAAAAGTAACATGATTCCGGCACAGTTTAATCAAGAAATTAAGAGCTTAATTGTGTTGGATAATTTTTATTATCCTAAACTAAAAATTCAGGGGGCGATCGCTGTAAAAAAATTAATTTGGGAAATAACGGACACCTTATTGTTTATATAAATCGGATAACTTCATGATCTTTTTATTTGAATTCTAATTTGTAATCATCAGTGATTCGAACTCGTTTCAAAAAAAAAAAAAGTTCTAAGATCTGAGGTTCCTAAGCCTCTAAGTGCGTTGAAAAACCAAATAAACTGAATTGTTGCGATTAGCGTCTACCAAAATTATTGTTTTTAAAATGTTTTTAGAAATCAAATGCGTATTTTGATTCTTCATGACTATTTCTTTTTTAAATTTTTGTTTTTCTTTGCCCTAGATGTCCTTGTCAAATACTTTCTTATTAAAATGAGGCCCAAAGGGGAGATATAAAAAGGGTAATAATAGCACTTGTTCTACCTGAGAATTTCGGTAAAATATTAGTTTAAAAATTCGGATAATACAATTCGGCGAATATTTTCATTAAAATTCGTGTAAAAAATACTTTTCTTTTCTTATGTTTTTTTTTCAGTTTTAATCGGGTGAACTTGAAAATATTTTTATTGCTAGCCTAATTTTAAAAAAAATTTTTTTTCATAAATTGTAGTTTTCGAGATAAACAATAAGGAATCATGAAATAATTTAAATTTATTAAATCATAAAATTCATGAGTTTGTGAATAATTTAACAAAGAAATGTTTTTGATATGAAATTATTTTATTACTCTTGAAACGAAAAATAAAACTTGTAACCATGCGCTGCGTATGCGTATGATTTTTTTCTTATTTCATAAAATATCATTCTTTGTTTTTACGAGTCGATTTGAACCACGCGCGGTGTATATTCTTCACAATTGGCAAATATTTTATTTTTACAAAAATATATACGCAACCCACATATTTGCTTCTACCATAGATTTGAGAAAACGTGGTTTTTTATCCTCCGTATAAAAATTCATAGAATTTTATGTCAATGTACTTATGATTTATTTTGTCAAATATAAAGGATTATGGAAATATAACGAACAGAGCTTAGAAGATTTAAGAATTATGCGATATGGTGTAATTTTATCCTTAAACTAGTAGGTTCTATGTTATTAACTTTTCCAGAGCAGTAGTTAATGTTGGCATAAGGCGCTTGAAACGCAGTTGCCAAATGTCGGCATGATATTCGTCCTGGTTTCTGATTTTTATTTAAACGGCAACTTGTGCTTTAAACGCCTTCAAACTCAACCCATAAGCAAACAAATTTTGTGTTTCTTTTCTCAAATAATAGTGGACAATGCATCATCTCGGTTACTCAAACCGACAGCCAACAACAAAACATCTATGTTATCCAAGAAACAAAAATCATTTCCAACTTTGAATCACTTGAGAATGGCATTGGTATAACAATGGTAGACAATATCTTGCGATAAAATAGTCAATTTCAAACATTTGCTTCAACAAATATATCAATAAATATAATAAATGGATTTTTTTATAGTCCATTCGTATAACCTTCAATAATGCTATTCAAATGTATTTCGAAGTACTAAGGCAAGAATAATTAAATTTTTAGCACTGCGTCACCTAAAAATAAAGCTTATCTTTGACCAAAAATATACCTATTCTTTTGATCCATTACGACTTTAATATTATTTTTTTAAATAGCTTCTTCCTATTTTCTTGGACTCTTCTAGTGTATCGGTAATAACATCACGTATGAATACATTTTCTTATGAGGAAAGCTTTACAAATATGGCTACCAGAAAAAAGTCAACTTGCAGTGGATGCTTAATCATATAGGTATTGCATGTCCTTATCCATTATGGACCCGAGATCCTATTGACAGGCCCACTGTTTATGCTTGATATCACAAAATAAGCAGTAACAAATACCATCAATACTGTCAAAGAATGGATTTCTTAAAATTATTGCTAAATGAGAAGGAACACCACCATATAGAGACACAGTTAAATGATAACGGGAAAACTATCTTAAAATCTTAATTCTGAAAAACATAATTTTACAAAAAAAGAAGAGGTAACGGATCTCAAAATTGTCCATTGAGGATAGAAAAAACATCAGCAGACAATTAAGTAATTGAATTATCCGTGGATAATCCAACGTGAATATTCTGCCAGGTAAAGAATAAAAATGCAATTCAAGTTCTGTGGAAATGTTTTGTATTAGAATATTGTCTTAGAATCAGATTAATTAAAAATCACCTAGTAGACCGATGACCAAGTCTCAATTTGATGAAACAGGAACTTAAGAAAAACAATAAGTCGTTAGTCACAAGTATCTTCTACCGTGGAATTCAAAAAAAAAAAAAGTCTTAATACTTTTACATCTGTGATTTCCTATTGATTTAATTATTTCCTTTTTTCTCCACTACCACATTTCAAATCTTTTCCAGTTCTTCTGCTTTTATTTTTTTAAGGCCTCAGGTTTCGGATCCATATAAAGCTACATTCATATCATAGTGATTTAGCATCTACTTCCGGAGTTCAAATTTCAATTATTAATGCCATATTATTGACCTCTGTCAAGTTAGCACCCGACTTTTACAAATTGAAATTTTAAATTAATATTAAGATTTCCTTTTGCTTTTACTTGATTGTACCGAAAAAATTTTCGTTTGTACCTCAACCGAAAAAAAGTAATTAAATTTTTAAAAATTGATAGCCCCCCATTATTAGATTTTTCAAAAAAATTATTGGCCATAGATAGGCCTTGACATGTAGAGGATTGTACCGAAAAAAATTTGTTTCTAACTTTAGCCCAAAAAAAATTATGAGCGATTTTGTGAATGCACTTATTCCATTGTTGAATTTTATAACGACTGTTATTTTTTTTCACCTGCAGCACAAACAAATTTTACTGCAGTGCAATTTGGGTGTTAGTACATAGACACATTTCCTAAAAAAAAATCCTTCTAATTCGAGCCAAACAATAGTTACAACGGATTTTGTATAAGTAATTAGACTCTAATTACTTCATTGTTGAAATTGCAAAAACAGCCATAATTTTAAGTCTATTGAGGTACAAACGAATTTTTTTGCGTATTTTTCTGGGTGCTGGTCTCTAGTTGATGGTACCAGTTGAATTTTCGTTTTTACCTCAACCGGAAAGAAAATAGAGTTTTACGGGAACTACGGATTTTTCTAGAGAGACTTTCCAAATCCAAGAGCGGTACAATCTAGCTACTGTGCCGCTGAGGATTGTACCGAAACAATTATCCTTCTAACTTTATTACAACTGTAGTTATTAATACTTTTGTATGGATAATTAGACTCTCATCAATTCTTTGTTTGAACTCCAAAAAAGTAATCAGAGTTTAATTACTCATACAAAATCCGTTATAACTACTGTTGGAATAGAGTTAGAAAGATAATTTTTTCGGTACAACCCTCAGCGGCACAGTAGCTAGATTGTACCGCTCTTGGATTTGGAAAATATATTCAAGAAAATCCGTAGTACCCGGAAAACTCTATTTTCTTTCCGGTTGAGGTCCAAACGAAAATTCAACTGGTACCATCAACTAGAGACCAGCACCTAGAAGAATACGCAAAAAATTCGTTTGTACCTCAATAGATTCAAAATTATGACTGTTTTTGCAATTTCAACAATGAAGTAATTAGGGTCTAATTACTCATACAAAATTCATTGTAACTATTGTTTGGATCGAATTAAAAGGACTTTTTTTTAGGATATGTGTCTATTTACTAACACCCAAATTTCCCTGCAATAAAATTTGTTTGTACTGCAGGTGAAAAAAAATAACAGTCGTTACAAAATTCAACAATGGAATAAGTGCATTCACAAAATCGCTCATAACTTTTTTTGGGCTAAAGTTAGAAACAAATTTTTTTCGGTACAATTCTCTACGTGTTTAGGCCGTTAACTTTTTTGAAAAATCTAACAATAGGGGGCTATCAATTATTAAAAATTTAATAACTTTTTTTCGGTTGAGGTACAAACGAAATTTTTTTCGGTGCAATCAAGTACAAGCAAAAGGCAATCTGAAAATAAATTTAAAATTTTAATTTGTAAAAGTCGGGTGCTAACTTGACAGACGTTTATTATTGAACTAATGAATTTTCCATCATTGGTACTATACTTTCTAATATTTTTTATTTCAGCTCTTTGGTATTTGGTATAAGTACCTACTACAAAAACTTTCATACTAATTAAGTGAAAAAGCGTTATTTAAAATGCTGTTATTAACGTGGTATAACAAAAACCGAAACTTATTATTAATTAATTATTTATTTATTAATTACACTTATTAAATTCAAAATTTCGATTGTTGATTAACTCTAAATTTTCTCATACAAACTTAGTCACTCCCTTTTACTCTTTTTGGGTAGGAATTTTCAAAAAAAAACTCTTATCAAATGTCTTCTTCTTATAAGGAATACATCGAATATTAAAATTTCATCAGTCAGAGGTATATATAAATAGAGGATTTTATGTATGCACGGTTTTAAAAACGTATTTGCTTTAAGTTTTATTGTTAATATTATTACTAGTACTATTATTTTTTTTCGTTAATATTTCCTTTGGAACATTTCTAAGGGTCTATTAACAACAATTTTGTAAAAAAAAAATGGCCAATCAGAATGTCAGATACGTAAGCCATTACGCTATTAACGTCAACTATGTGTTTTATATATAAAAAAGTTTTTATTTCAAAGACGCAATTTTTTGGACTTTAAAATGAATTTACTGTGCTTTTTATCAGTTCAACTAAATATATTTTTACAGATTATCTTCGAACTTTTAATTACCATTCCAATGACATATAACTTGCTTGTCTAAAGTAAATTTTTTTTTGTTTCATCCTATAAGGAATGCCTTCCCTTATTATTTTTAAGAAATAATAAGTAGCCTAACATGTGTGGGAAATTAAATTTTATCTTAATACCAAATTTCATAAAATTCGGTTGTTCCGTTCTTTAGTTAAATCGGGACACACAGACAGGCAGACAAAAATTTGAAAATATTGAATTTGGAACAAGAAACAAATATTTACCCTAACATTGGGTTCAAAATCGAACTGTACAGACATACGTAATAATTTTATATATTAGAGTAGATAAAGATGATTTGGGGTTTCTTTTAATAATTTGAACATGTTTGAAGTTTAAAATAAGCCCAAAATAAATGCGAATTTTGCTACAAAAAAGAAAGGATTAAAGAAATATTTTAGCAAATGTGGAGTTTGGAATAAAAAATTTCAAATTTATTTTATGAATCAAACGTTTATATTTGTTGACATCAACCAAAACTTGTATGATAAACTTTACATTGTTCCGAAAAAAATAAAAATAAATAAACTGTTGGGTCAGTTAAAATATGTGAATCAAATATAAGTTTTTAACTTTTTTTTAAGCGAAAAATCTTTTTTACATTCTGATAAATGTGTTTAGGAGTTTCAATTGGTAAACAATGTTTTAAATCGAATCATCAACCGATTCCTGCTTCCCGGTGCTCAAATATACATTTAATGAATACATCAATTTAATCCAGCTTTGATTTGAAGTATGTTTACTGAATAATTGAAACTAGCAAGTATATTCATTGCAAGTATTGATAAACTAGTATTCAGAATACCTATGTGGTATTTATTTAGGTACATGTTAAATATTCCGTGTGTTGAATTGTTGCAAGAGTTCGAGCCAAAAGCATCTCCAGTATACTTCTAATTATTATGTACCACATACTATACACATATAATTTGATAACCAAGTGGCTCATAGAAGCTGTTTAACGTCAAATTCTATCATACAATTTTCCATTAGTTATAGATGAAGACCTGCAGAAATTGTTTTGCTCTGATATTTAGTTTCGCACACCAATTGTGTGGGTACTTTACCATTGGAATTATAATACAGTTTGCTGTCATATTCAACTAAATATAATTAATTTCGGTGGCATGATATTATTAAATCATTGTTTTGCATCAAACAAATTTTGATATGATGGAGGATTGGAAGTGTTGCATTTTCAATTGATGGCTTTACTATGATTTTTCAAGTTGTGGATTAGTTAGAGTCGAGTACAATTAATTTGAGTTTTATGGTAAGATAAGACTTGTTTTTTGTTAAATTATTTATTTTATTTATGTCTCTATAAAAAAGTATGTAATGTTCAAAACATTATGGACATTAGAACTAAATACTTTTATAACATAATTGCACCAAGATTACGATAAAATATCAAAATAAAATAACGCAATAAACAAATTTTGAGATAGTACAAATTTATTTCTTTGTTGACATATAATTGCGATAAAAGAATTGTTTTGCGTTTTATTCAATATTTTACTAAATACGAAATTAAAAAAGGAATTGCAGAGGAAAATCAAATCCAAAATGAGCAAATGGTCGTTAAAACAATTAGCCCTTATTGCTGGGCGCAAATGTGGAAAATGCCAATAAATTTAACTAAGTTAATACAATATAATTTTCAACTTTAATTTTGACATTTCTTTGAAAGAAGAAGAAAAATGAATATTCACACTATTGCTGTTCGGAAAAAATATGACGATTGAGCAAAAATTTTTTTATTTCTAGTTCATACCCAAAGATAAAAATTTGGGATTTTTTGACTCTATTTTTGTTTTAAAGTTAAGAACATCCATTTGAGTAAAGTGGTCCATCCATTTGGTATTTTTCGAAGTCGTTCGTGAATAAATAAGAAAAATCATTGCCGATCATACCAGTATTAAGTTTGTCCACCCCTGCATTAATGGGTCGACAAAATACTTAAAAAGAAGCAAGTCTAAACCTTTATTCGCGATATTAAAATCTGAAAAAGATCAATATATTGTTCAAAGAAATGAAGCGTATGCCAAAAGAAAAGAAAATATTTCATCGAACAATTCCCATCAAAATTGCATATCGTACGATGGCTGAAAGATTATAGTTTACTCCAAACTACAACACAAAAAAGATAAAAATAATTACCAGAATAAGATCTGAACAAAATGATGCTCATTTAACCAGCTTCATTGTACAAATAGAAAAATGTGGGCCACCTTAACCATGTGTTAAAGTGCCAAATGATGAAAAAAAAATATTCTGTTTAAGAAAGTGAAGAACTAAAAAAAACTGGGAACATACCCAGTAAATATTAAGTCCCTGGCTATTAGGGGTATTAGAATTATGAGAAAAAAATTAATACAATAAATTTCAGATAAAAACATATAATTGAAAGCTCTAACTTTTATTTAATTTTTCCTTTTCTTTAAAAGTACGTGTTTGAAAAATACACATATAAAAACACACTTAATACAATAAATTTATTTGCCAACTAGCTGAACCCGGCAGACGATGTTTTGCCAGCCTATGGATGTAAATAAATAAACTGAATTTAGCAAAAAAAGCTTATTAATTATAAGAATCCCCTTCCGTATCAACCCGCAGTGTCCATCACTGTACCAATTATAAGTTACTTTCAAGGTATACGTTTATCAATTAAGATAAGAGAAAATTTACTCAAGCTTTAAAAATTACTGCCCCATCATAGCAATGCAGTATTGACAATTAGCGGCTATTGTATTGGCCGTCGAAAAAGTCGTTTTCTTGCGATCCCAGGTATGTTTTCGCCGCAAGAAAATAATAAAAAAACAATCTTTGAAGCGGATTGTATATCGTGAAAAAATTTGAACTAAATCAGTGAAAACTTTTTAAGTTTTTGAAATCTTCATAAATCAAGACTACAATTTTATATATGCAGATAAAAGATAGATAATTCATTGTTTATTTAAATCAGAGGTTGTTAAAGGTAGCCAACTCGCGGACCACAAAAGGCATCTTTAACAATTTTTTCGATCCGCGATATGCATCAGGCTTTCATAAAATGTTTATCTTTTATAATGACCAAATTAGCGAAAACCGAAATATTAAAATGATTCCAGTGTATCTAAATTGAGTATGGAGAATTTGGGATATAATTTCAAAACAGGCTCCCGGAGTTATGATGCATTTCCGAAGTGGCCCGCAGTATCATTTGTATAGGCCACCCCTGATTTCATGTATGCTGATTTTTCAATATCTTAAAAAGACCATAGATTTTTAATTAAAGAATCCAATTTATATCCAACTAATGGGTGTCGATTTATTAATTTTCATTGGCCTTCTTCTGAACGCTACTTTTATTATGAAAAATTAAACGTAGATAGGCAACCTGTTCTTCCGAAGAAAAATTAGTTGAACTTGATTACAAAAGTTTCTATCAAATCAGTAAAGCTGTCTTTAAATTGAAACCCTAAGTGAAATCAGAATAAAATATTGGTACAACTATTTAGATTAGACTTGTCTATAACCTTCATTATACTTTTTTTGGGGGGAAACACTAACATGTATCTGAAAACATAATATTATCGAAATCGATTATCCTGTTCTTCAATCATACGGTAGAATTCAAGTAAACAAATATTAAAGTACAATTTTTCTGACCTTTGCTCGCTTAATGATCATTATTGTGAGCAAAACCGAATAAATTCCAAACAGGTGTGAAATTGAAAAGAATTTTACCTGTTCTCAACTTGCTATAATAAATAATGTAGTAATGAGAAAAATGCAAATTCAAAGGTGTAATTTATGGAATCGGAAAAAAGTGTTAATGTATTTATAATTGACAATAAATAATAAATGTCTCAAACCGGTTCGGATTACTTAAACGATATATTTATACCTGCCATTCTCCCATTTCGGCTTTCAAGTTTTAACTGTGTTATTTCATATCACTAATTGAGCATATACTTGAATTTTTCGTATATACTTATACGATATAGTTGATTCCCGCGACTTCGTCTGCAGATCATAGGGGTAGATTATATTTTCTTTTTAAAATGCTTTAAGGGGGAATTCTACTCTAGAAATTTGAAAAAATCAAAAAATATTTTTTTTCATAATCCGATAGTTTAGATATTCAAAAATATCCTCCTAAAAGGATTTTTCAAAATTCAAATTTTTTCCGAAGTTATAGCGGTTTTGAATGATAGCTGATTAAGAGAATGTAAGTAATACATACTATTCTATCAATTACGCTGCCTGAAACTTAACGTAAAACTTTAAACGCGTTTTTCTCGAAACTGTCTTTTTCAAAACGATACCCACGATTTCTCAGGTTCTACTAAACCGATTTACCTGAAATTTTTAGAGAGTCTTCTTTATAGACTTGTCTATGTTTGAAGCTATCCCTATCCCCAAATTTTGATTTTTACTATTTTTAAAAAATTCGAAACAGTCAAAAAAAGTGGTACAAAAATTGTTTTTTTTTTCAGGCAGTCGCCATTTCGTGAAAATTTTTTTTTCATACTTTTCCGTAGTTCCAGACATTGCGACATTATTCTAGATTAATAATCTTTTTTTTTGGGGGGGGGTCAGATTACTAGGAGGGTTGAAATCGTGGGTATGGTCATGTGCCAATTTTTTGAGACCCCCACTTCATCAGCTGCTAATTTTTGAAATTTTTTACTTTTTTTATTTTTTTATTTTTTTCTGTATTCTTGGAATGTTAATAAATAACTAATAAAAAAATGGATACTATAAAAATTAATTGGCTATTTTTAAGGACACTTCAAAAATTACCTGAAATTCATGCCTCTAGACTAGAATACTCTCTTAAATTGCTATTTGCACTGGTATATAAACATTTTTATTTCTCTTATTTCTTTTACGAAAAACATAATATACCTAAAAACACTATTTTGTCGGTTTTAAAAGACACATTTAATATATCCTACGTTCAACGAAGATAGTGTAGCTTCACAACAGTGTTTTTTTTAAATCGGTTAAGTAGTTTCAAAGCTTATTCAATACAAACAAACAATCAAATCTTTCCTCTTTATAATATTAGAGTAGATTATGCTGCTTTGAAATCAGTACCAATTTGTATAGTAGCTTGAAGGAAAATTATCCAAATAAAGCTTATATTTTAAAACCAAGTAACGTCGTATATTTCCTGTGCAATTTTCAAGTAGATAAGATGAACAACATAATTAAGTAATTAATTATTATTCTCATCTTCAATATCGAACTAAACCATTCCATTGACGATGGATGCAAATTGTGTATTCAAACTTGCATCCAAACAATGTTTTAATTAGAACTATTCTTGGGAATGTAACAATGTTAACGAAATCTATTTTTTGATCAGTGATTAATTAAATTTAATGAATCATTCATATTCAAATTTCTGTGTCCCCATTTTAAACAAAGTTCAATGAAATGAACACCTAAAATGGTGTTACAATTTTCCGTTAAACAAACTGTGAATGAATTTATTGAATTAATATGCTTTCCGATTTATAGAATTGATTTGTGGTACATTTCATTGAATTGAATCAATTCACCGAAACTATCTGAAAAATTTATAAGTCTTATAAAAAAGTAAAATTATTAGATGTTAATATGAAAAAATTGTTAAATGAAAATATTTTTTAACTATAATAAAAGAAAAAAACTTTTCTTAACATAAAATTTTTATTGAAATTAGCATAGAATATAGCTACGTTTTTATATTCCGGATTAGTTATTTCATATTATATGGAAGCAATTTAACTGATAACGCTTGTAGTTGTCATGTAGTCAATGTTAAAGTTTCCTAAATATTACTTAGTATTTGGAGTCCGCAAAAATTTATTTTTTAAAAAAATCAACGGAGCGTACGACGAATTATAGATTGTTTAAACATTGATAAGAATAAAGTAAACTACTTACATCGTTACTGTTGTATGTAGGAGCAATTGGACCTTCGCTAGCTTCCCATTTATTGGCAATTCGAATTGTTTCGGCAGTCTTTTGTTGCACTGATTTCGATTCATCGAGCAGAGTTAACTCGTAAAACTCTTGAATATCTGAAAGCAAAATAAACAGGAAAATTAACTCTTTGATTGAATTAAATGTAGAGTTGATTAGGACAATTATAATAATTAAATATATTTATATAAATTAATAAGTATAACAATTTTCTTATTAGAAAATAAAAAAGAGAAACGTTTTTATGATTCCAGTTTTAACATGGTTTGTTCTGTATAAAAAGATACAATTGATAGTTTAAGAATATTTTTTAATCCACTTATTGACTTAAAAATATTATATTTTCGTTAGGAATTTTCTCGAATGGATTACGTATATGTCCACGAAAATAAGAAAGAATTGTAGAATACAGAAACCAAAAGAGAAAAAGAAAAAGAAAGAAGAAGAAAAATTTAAGCTTTCAGCTTAGCTCGTTCATTTGTTCACAATATCATTTCAGCTTATGGAACTTTCATGCGGTTATCTTGTTATTAAAATAAAAACTTATTCGAATAAAAGCATTTATATAATACTTTGAAATGAGACATTTCGAATCCTTTTTTTTAATCTACTATTTTTTTAATTTTGTTAAATATCTTATTTTGTGCTATTAATGAAATTATTTTTTTTTATTATCCCAGTCCAGATATATCGTAAATAAACCCTTTAAATCTATTCTATTTGATCATTCATTTTTTAAAGACAAACCCACAGAGACTAATTACTTTATTGGTTGACTAGCTGATACCCGCTACTTTATCTGCGTCATGTATTATTTTCAACCCTGAAATTTTCTATTTTTCTATATTCAATTAGCCTTTTTCCTGGGAAGATTAAAAAAAGATCCGCTAGGGGCAGCACCGGTAGGGGGTACATGTGTTTTGAATTCTCTATTGACAACAATGTTAAACGTCTAAAATTATTATGGAATTAACGGAAGATGATGTACCTGGGGCGAAATTGAAATTTGCAAAAGTGCAAGATCATCTTGTCCGGGACTTAAAACGGTGGCTTGCATGTCGTGGCTTACCCGTGTCTGGTAATAAAAATATCCTAGTTGAAAGGTTAGTTGGATTGTAAATGTTATCGTATATGACATTGTGTTGCATAAATTTTTATAATTTTAAATAAATTTTGTTGTTGTTATTTTTCTTCATCTATTTAAATAGAATTGAAGAATGCATTGCACATGGTAATGGTAAAAAAAATTTCATTGGAGTTGATGGTGGTAAATGTTTAACGGATAAACAACAACGCATGAAATTACTTAATCCAACTCTACCAAATTCAACATCCTGCACTTTTCCTACTACAAACTGGGCAAATTTTCCATCCCAAGCCATCCCCCGTTCTTTTCCCTATGCTATTATGTATAATTATATCATTACCGGTCCTATTGATACTTTAGATTAGAATGCAACTTTATCAGACGATGATGAACAGCTTCCAAATTGTGGAAACTCGAAAGCACTTCAAAGAGGAAGACAATATTGTCTGAGTGGTTTTGTGTTAAATCTGGAAGATAATGCTAATGATTTGGTATATTACTTAAGAGCAGATGTACAATCTTCTTTCCGAGTCACTGTGAAGTATAAAATAAGTATAGCTTTGGATAAGAATAGTAGCAAATTTATAGATGCTCAGTGTCAGTGTCCAGCATCTTTTTCAAAGAACTGTCCTCATATTATTTCTTTACTTTACAAACTTTTTTATTTTTTATTTTCAAATAAATTGCACAATCTGCATAGGGTTTGCAATAAGTGCATTCAATCCATAGACAATCACATGTAAGCACTAGTCTCATTAGATAAGTGCTGTATAAAAACAAAATTTTTGACAATCAATAGCAACAATAACAATAATAGTAATTCTTATAGCAATAACAACAATCATAAAAACAATCAACAGTAACAATTACAATGATAATAATAGTCTATAATAACAATATCTATGCTCCTTCTTATCATCTCACTGTTGTCCAATAAGTTTATTGCGAGATGGTTGGAATGATCGTCTAGTTTTGTCAAATATTTATTACTAAACTTTTGAATTTCCTCCTTTACAGACGGCATTTCTGTATCTTCATGTATTTTTTTATTGCCTACATACCAGGGAGCACCGATTATTTGTCGTAGGGTCCTTAATTGAAATCTTTGTAGTATATCAATGTTGGAGTTAGATGCAGTACCCCACAACTGTATTCCATATGGGCTTGAGGATGACCTTGTACAGAAGAAGTTTGTTTTCTATTGATAATGGTGCATTAGACGCCATTAGCCAGTACATTTTTTTGTATGTTTTATTTAACTGTTCTCGAGTTTTTTTAATTTGCACAGCCCATGTAAGTTTTTGATCTAAGTGCATTCCGAGATATTTTACCATGCTCTTTTGCGGTAGTTCTGTGCCTTCCATTGTAACCGGTGGACATATATTTCTGCGCAGTGTAAACGTTATGTGTGTAGATTTTGCGTTGTTTATTTTTATTTTCCACTTTTTTGCCCATTTTTCTACTTTGTCCAGGTTATTTTGGAGCTTTAACGAAGCTTCATTGGGTTCATCTGCTGCGGTTACGATGGCTGTGTCATCAACAAATGTTGACACTAATGCATCTGTTGTATTTGGCATATCGGCTGTGTAAAGGGAACACAACAGAGGTCCCAGTACGCTATCTTGGGGAACCCCGGCTGTTATTTTCCTGGGAGTCGTTACTTCCGATTTGTATTTGGCTTGAAATATACGGTTTTCCAAGTAGGACGAGATTATTTTAAAATACTCAGGAAGTTGCTTTTTGATTTTGTACAACAGTCCGGGATGCCACACCTTATCGAATGCCTGCGCCACATCTAGAAAAGCCGCAGAACAGTATTGTTTTCTTTCCTGGGCATAGCGAATAGTTTCAACGATTCTGTGAATTTGCTCTAGTGTTGAGGGACCATTTCTAAAGCCAAATTGGTGATCTGGTAGGATTTTTTTGTCTTGTATTATTGGGTGTATTATTTTAAGAAGTACTTTTTCATATACTTTGCTTAAGATTGGAAGCAGACTTATTGGTCGGTATGAACCAACCTCTTGGGAGGTTTTTCAGGTTTCAGGATCATAATAACCAACGCTACCTTCCATTGCCCCGGGACCTGAGCTGTTCTATTAACGGCATTGAAAATGTGGGTTAGATAAACAATTCCTTTTCTCGGTAGTTCTTTTAATATCTTCCCTGTTATCGAATCATAACCTGAGGCCTTACCTGATTTTAAGGCTTGCAAAACGGAGTTCACTTTTTTAGGTGACGTATATTTGATTGTTCCAACATTACTCCGTGTGTTTGTGATTTCCTCCATGATCGTTCTTGTATGTTCATCGTTGTATGATGGAATGTCATGGGGGGAGAAAACTTTTTCCAAATGTATCGCGAAACATTCAGCTTTTTCAGCATCGTTTCTTGCCCAGGTGCTGTCAGGCTTTCGCACTGGATAATTCTGTTCAGTTGGCTTTTTTATTCCTTTGGTGGCTTTCCACCGTGAATAATCGGAATTTCGGGTAGGGGTTAGGCCTTGTAAATAGTTTTTGAAGCTTTCCTGTTTGAAACTCCTAATTCTCTCCCTTAATATTCTTGTAGCGATATTGTAGTTTCTTTTGTTTTGTGGATGTCTGTTTTTTTGCCATTCACGTCTCAGTTTTCGTTTTTCGCGGATTAGTGCCATTATTTCCAATGGAAACTGCATGTTTCTTGCCTTTGGAGGTTTTATTGGCGTTGCTTTGTAACAGGCTGTGTGTACTGCTGTGTTGAACTGTTCCAGCGCATCCTCAATATTGTCTTTAGTTTTAAGCGGCACATTCAGGTTTAGGTTGTTATTTATATATATCCTAAAAAGATCCCAATCAGTTCGAGTATTATACAATGTTTCGTGTGTACAACAAGTGTCCAACCTCGTATTGATTGTAATTATTATTGGTGTGTGGTCAACAAAAAAATCGATTAGATCTGGTAGTTTTTTGTTATCCGTTGGCCAATACGTTGGTTCTCCAGTCGTAAATATTTCCAACCGACTTTTCATAGCAGTCTTGTATAGTTCTCGTCCTTTAGGCGTAATTAATCGGGAGCCCCAGAAGGTATGTTTTGAATTATAGTCACCCCCAGCTATGAATCGGTTCCCCAATGTGTTGAAGTAGTCCTTAAAGTGTTGCATTTTTAGGTTGTGTCTTGGTGGGCAATAGACTGCTGAGATTGTCAATCCACCATTCAGATCGTCAACTTTTATCGATGTGGCTTGAATATGTTGTGCTTGTTATTTTTCAATTTCGTGGTGTTTAATTGTATTTTTCAATATTATTGCTGAACCTGCTGGAGCCTTACCATCAGGATGTTGTGTGTCATAATAAGTGTAATTAGGTATTCTTATATAATTTTTATTGGTAAAATGTGTTTCCGAGACTAGCTTGATATCGATGTTGTGATTGTTTAAAAATATTTCCACCTCTTTTATGTGGTTTGCTAAACCGTTTGCATTCCATTCTGCAATTTTGTATGATGCCATTAGTTTATAAGTTTGTTGAGCACAAGTGTTAGCAAGTTGATTAGCGTCGTCATTTGCTCGGCTTGTTTCTTTAATATTTCTTCCAGTTTCTGGAATCCGTTTTGGAAGTTTGGTATCTCTGGGTTAACCTCCTGCTGTTCTTGGCCCACACTTGTATAAATCACAGGGTTTCCTGAGTTTCTCAGCGCTTGAGGATAGCTCATGTTTGGTCCAGTTTTTGGACTTTCTTTGTTTTGATGTGGAACATTGGTGAACACTCCATTTTGTTTCGCGATGGGTTTTGAAGTTGGGTATCGCTTCTTGATCAGTTCCTGGTATACCTTGCAACCTCTGTAGCTAGCTGGGTGGGCGTCTCCGTAATGTAGGCATTTTGCCGGTTCTGAATTTGGCAGCTCACACGCATTTGTTTTGTGCTGTTTCCCACACTTGACACATCGTGGTTCGTGCTCGCAGTAGCTTTGTGTGTGAAAATAAGCTTGGCATTTCTTGCATTGCGGGATGTCGTTTTTTTTTTGAATTGGCGGTTCAATAAGCACTATTTGGTTTTGGAGTGATCTTATTTCATAGATTTCGATGTTGTTTTTGCTCGGTTCCAAATCCAAAAAGAACGTTGATAAGGGATAGCCCGTCAAGCGACTTTTTACATTCCAAATACTTCTCACCCTATGGCCTTGTGCCTCAATTTCCTCTATAACGGAATCTTGGTCCGTACTGTGGTGCAAGTTTTTAATAACCACTAGGTAGGATTTTTGGTTCTTAGGCTGGTAGGTATGAAACTTCGCTTTCTTTGTTTTTAGCAACTAGTAAATTTTTTTGTGGTTTTCAAGAGTTTTGAAGCTTAGTCTCGCAGTGTCATTCTGTATGATTTTTATTTGGTAATCCTTCCTTTGAATTACCTTTTCTATGACCTGCATCAGTTCTTTCAGGTCTGATACTTCAGGGATGAGGATGGGTGGTGGAGGCGGTTCCTTGTTTTTCATCGCAGTCTCTTCTTGTGGTAGCGTTTCTAGTGGTTGGAATCGGTTGCGTGTTTCGGTTGTTTTCACTGTCGCGAGTTGGATTTTTTTGGAGAGAGGGTCTTTTCCTCCAGAACTTAGTCTTTTACGACCTTTTTTCCTTTGCCAGGATACACTGTCATCGTCAGACGACTCAGACTGATTGCCGTAATCGATATTGGAGTTTTCCATATTTTCCATTTTATGTTTATTTTTTTTTACCTTACTAGGAATTATATTAGTAGTTAGAAAATTATAGTTATACTTAATCTTGCTTAATATTAATAATTGTAATCTTATTTTATAACTATAATTAATTATTAAAAGTCAGTTGTAATATTATCTTGGTAATTCTTATTACAAGTTGCACTGTTTTTATTTTTATGCATTTAAGTTTATTTTCGATTGACATATCGATAAATTTTTAAGTTTGTGTAATTTATATTATTGTTCATTCGCTCACATACACACGAATACATTCGTTCAATAGAGCAAGATAAAGATATATTAGGGAGCACAATTTTACCTGTTTTGGTCCGTTCTCCAGTGATTATTTTTGTGCACCCACTTAGACTTAATTACACATATATATGCACACACACTATCACTCGTAATCGCACTTATGCAATTTTTGTGACTGCCGGGAACATAACATTTTACTTTTTTCGATGTTTTTCGCACCTCATTCAAAGAATTCTTTCTACAACTCATTCAAGAAGTACGCTTTTCACTAATAAACACTTTTACCCACAAGATACCTTTTTTTCCAAAAGGAAATGAGTTTTTTTTCACCGAAATATGAAATTTCTATGAAACTTGTTTTGATTCAAAAACTGATATGACTCACTTTACAAACTTGAGGATTATACTGTACGTTATGGTTATGATGCACTCACATGCACATCAAAGTTAAAAGAATGGAATAAAGGCAAAAAATCAGGCAATAATCCAGACAATATTTTAACTGTTAGCTATCCTACCAAACGAAAACACCTGAAGAAATCAATAATTAGTTTTATTCCGAAAAAAAAGTAAATATTTAAATGATAACCATGATAAAAATCAGTTAACGTCTAGATTTGTTAAGTAGGCATGATAATTTTTATTTTTTAACTTTTTTTTACCACAATATTTATTTATTCTTCTAGTAATAAAACGTGCGTTTAACATTGTTGTCAATAGAGAGTTCAAAACATATGTACCCCCCCCTCGGTGCTGCCCCTAGCGGATCTCTTTCTAATCTTCCCAGGAAAAAGGCTAATTCAGAATAAAAAGCACTCTGTATTTACATTTCTGCTGCCCTACATTTTAAGAGATTGCTAGAAAGAAATTGTCTTGCATTCGCTAAAAATATTTTCAAAATAATTCTAATTAGCTCCTTACAAATCCAACAAATAAATTTGTGTAAATTTATATTTATCCTGTGAGTATAAATACCATCCGTTAAGACGAATATAATACGAAATAACAAACGTTATATAATGTTACGCAAAAATAATGTTTTTTTCCCAATTCAGTTTTAAACATGCTACTGATTTTCATCTTATAATAAAATCCATATAATGATCATTAAAATGAAATTCGTTGGTGTGTATTTTCAATTAAAATAGTTTTGGAAGCTAGAAATTACCGTGCATTTAAAATTGCATGGTAAAACTTAAAGTGTAGAAAAATGGCGGGCGAGGTACTATAGACTGCGGTTTTGTGCTCGATAACGTGAAAATAAAATGACGAAAATAGGAAAAGACAAGAAAAATCATCATAAAAACTTTAGTCATAGTTTGGAAAGTTCTATCAGAGCTAGTTTGGCTGGTTATTCTTAGTGAGTCAGAAAATTAGATGCGACGATAGAATTAATATAACGAGAGTCGTTAAAAAGTTTGTGTAAAGTTGAAACGCTGGAAAAATATAGAATACAATGAAAAGAGGAGGAAAAAATGTTGGTAAAAACAAAATATATATACACATACGTGATTTAAAGTAATTTAAAATTCAACTGAATAGGATCATTAATATCATAAGAAGTGTCATAATCCAACGTCTGGTTGGGATATCAACGATGCCATTATCCGGAATTTATTATGATTATTATCTCTCTTGCACGGTATAAATTTTCATTGTTCCATGATGAAAACGTATATAACATTAAATAACAAAAATTTTAATGGAAATCTCGAGAAGTTTCTGATTAACGAACTCGCGAAAATCTGATTCAAGCACCGGAAGGTGTTCACCATTGATTTTCCATAAATCATACCGAAATCGAGAAAAAGCTCTTGCAAAAAATCGCACATTCGTTAATTTTCAAAAGAAAACACTGTCCCTCTTGAATTTTAACATAAAAACACCAAATTCTTTTTACGTTTGCGAAATAACGAATGGCACGTTAGAGACATGAGGAAACGTTTTTCTCTCAACCAAAAAATTTAAACAAGACAAAAATATATCATACGGAAGGATGAAACAATCCTGCTGTAAAACACATTGACTTGAAACATCCTTTTTGAAAAACAGACCTTTATAATACTTTATTCCGAGAAACTAAAAAGAACACACAGATTTTCCATTGTAAATCGACCAAAGAAAAAAGAATATTGAGCTATATATATATACATATATAAATATAAATAATTCAAAAGTTTGCCATAAATTTCTGTCATCGTTAGTTCTTTGAAGGATTAAAATTTTAAACAAGTTTAATTTGCATGAAACTCAACTATAATTAATTTAATTTGTATAAAGAAACAACTTAATTTCCAATTAGAACATACAAACTTATTTAATATAGAACTTATATTAAATTTTCAACAACTAACAAATATTTTCAAGGAAATGGGGCATTTCATGTGAAGCGGACAGTGAAAAAAAGTGATGTTCTGAAATTTGTTCATATTTGGCATAATTGTACTTCTAGTAAGTATGCATGTGGATACAAAATATTTTTTTCGAATGATGATTATTTGCCAAGTTATACGCTTCTAAATAATAGTGGTTTTTGAAATTCGTTTTTTTGAAAAAAAATTTTCGAATTAAAAATTTTTTTTTTGAAATATTAAATATGGCCGTTTAAATAGAAAATAAACTGTTCTTTCTAAATAAAAAATAAAACTGGACATTTTTTTTTTTTAATATACAAAAACGGAAGTAAACTTTTCAAATCAGAATTTTAGTAACTTTTACCATTTTGATTTTTGATTTTTGATTTTCAAAATATAGCCTATAGTACACTTATGATACATCAGAAGTTTTATAATGGGATCTGCAATAGTTTAGGAGATACAGGAATTAAAGTACACACGTGTCGTACCCTAGTTTCCTTAAGTTAACTGTTTTACGCGATATAACACTAAAACACTACAATATTTATATTTACTTGCTACTTAAGCTTATTTAAAGCTCTAACAATGTTGTGGGGTAATTATTATTCAAATTAAAATTGTACTTATTTAAAAAAATATAAATAGGAAGCAATAGTTTAAAATAAATTTCGTGAGAAGTAATAAAATTGCCTGCTAGCCAAAGAGGTTAAATGACTAGAGTGAACGTGCTCCATAAACCCCATGTTAAACTTAAACTTTAATTTCCCCTCAATTTTCCAAGTGATCGTAACCCTTCCACAGCATATTTGTACGAAATATATTCTCTCCTCTCTTCGTTAAAACAATTAGAACAATTTTGTACCAATATGCTTTGGAAGGGGTACGATCACTTGGAAAATTGAGGGGAAATAAAAGTTTAAGTTTAATATGGGGTTTATGGAGCACGTTCACTCTAGTCATTCAACCTCTATAGCTAGCAAACGATTTTATTACTTATCACGAAATGTATTTTAAACTACTGTTTCCTACTAAATTTTTTTTCAATAAGTACTATTTAAATTTAAATAATAATAACTACCCAACAACATTGTTAGAGCATCAAATACGCTTAAGTAGGATAGTAAATATAATTATTGCAGCGTTTTAGTGTCATATCACGTAAACCAGTTAACCTAAAGAAGCTAGGGTACAACACTTATGTACTTAAATTCATCTATCTCCTAAACTATTGCAGATCCCATTATGAAACTTCTGGTGTATCATAAGTGTACTTTAGGCTATATTTCGAAATTAAAAAATCAAAAATCAAAATGGTCGAAATTACTAAAATTCTGATTTGAAAAGTTTACTTCCGGTTTTGTATATTAAAAAAAATTAAAATGTCCAGTTTTATTTTTTATTTAGAAAGGACAGTTATTTTCTATTTAAACCGCTATATTTACTATTTAAAAAAAATTAATTCGAAATTTTTTTTTTCAAAAAATACGAATTTCAAAAACTACAATTCTTTAGAAGCATATAACTTGGCAAATAATCGTCATTCGAAAAAAATATTTTCTATTCACATTCATACTTACTAGAAGTATAATTATGCCAAATATGAACAAATTTCAGAAAATCACTTATTTTTCGCTGTCCGCTTCACGTGAAATGCCCCAAATGTTAAATTAATTAATCATAGTATTATTTTAACAGTTGAAATTAGGAAGATAAAGTTACTATTTTTGGTACAGGTGCACTTTTTGCTGATAATTTTTTAATCAGAAAAGTCAAACTTGAAAACGTTATAATAGAAATAATTTTTCGCCTACATCTTGCTATAGACTTAGATGTTCACAATTTAAGTCCTTAATTGGTCTCAATTATTGTTATTAAGATATTTGTTCAATTATTTTTTTTTAAATTTAATTTCAACGTGTACTGGATAAATGCAATGTCAAATAGTTTTTGTTTCAGTAGCTATTGCTTTGTATAAAGTATCAGATGAACCAAACATCTCGTTTATTTAATTGTTTCTTTTAAAGACCTTACTGTTTGGGTGGGAAATTTCATATTTTTTTTTTACTTCGTTTATTGTACGATTGATGCTCGGTGGTACTTACTATAAGTGCATTTGATTTCGTACATCTTTTGAATGAATTAATCTCAATAGACTAATCTATTTAAGGGTTTGTAAGTGAAAATCTGCCAGATAGGTCAGTGGTTTTCCATCTTTGAAGTCTTACGTTGATTTCACTGTTCTACAGTAGATTTAGAGCAATTTTGTTCGGATATCCATCCAATCTTTCCGGATTATTCTCGTTGAACTTTTTTATCTCTTGTTTTACCATTAACGTTTTCATGTCCTTGTGTATTTTGCAATTATTAAAGTACTACTTACTTACACTTACACTTTCCACTACCCTGGTTTTTTGTGTTGTTTTTTTAATGGTGTTAAATGTCATTGTAATGAAGATTTTTAAAAGGTTAACGATAAAATTTGCATTTTATTGTAGATGCTTGAGTAACCGTGTAAAAATTAGTATCTCTAAGGATTATTGCGTTCATTACGTACTTTGGAACACCAAGTGTGGCTCTTATGATTTTAGATTGACGATCTATAATTTACTTACTATTTTTTGCTAGTTTTATGATTGATTTGAAGATAACTGGTTTATTTTAAGTGCTTAGTTAATTTATTATTAGTTACTTCTTTTGGCATATATTGTTTCCTCGTAAGTCAATTGTACAGATGAATTCCTCATTATTTTGCATTATTTCTTGAAAAATGATTTTTTTGCAGTTTTTTATTGGTAAGCATGTTTGTCGTTTGAGGATGAAGAACTGGGATCGTTTTTTTTGCAATTATTGAGATCCAATTGTAGTCCCAATATTTAAAAGAACTTGGATATGTCGTTGCATCTTTTTATTCTTGCTTAAATAGAGAATGACCGTATGATTTGATACTTTTGAAGATCAGTTTTGAATATTAGCTCGATTAAAGATCCTTGAGATCCTCCCCACTATGATTGACTTCTATATTGCACGCGAAATTGTCTACCACATAAAGGAAACTTGTTATTATTTGGATATATTTTGGGACTTATCAGCCTGATAATATCGGTAATAGATAAGAAGACAATTCAGGTTGTTTAAGATTGGTTTTTATATTTAATATTTTTTTTACTATTCAATTAGCTACGTTTCGTTACGTATCGTAACCTCATCAGACTTATTGATTCACAAAAATAATATTTTCAATTTTAATTCAATAAATAAAATATATAATAAATAAAATTTTATTTATTGAATTTGAATTGAAAATATTATTTTTATGAGTCAAGAAGCCTGATGAAGTTACGAAACGTAGCTAATTGAATAGTTAAAATATTAGCCAATCTTTAAGACTTGTTCTATGTTACTTTGGTTAGCTCCAAAACCAAATGAATGCTGAAGTAGATTTTTAAATTTCTGACGTCTTTAATAAAATGAGGAAAAAACGAGAAGCTTGTTAAAGATTCAGGAGATGATTGTAAGGAGACAAATTACCTGATTTTATTCTTAAAATAATTTTTACTTATTTAAAAGCTCTAAGAAAACATTGCATTGACAACATAGCGTTAAAAAGATAGAACTTCCTGATGTCCTACGAGAGATTTAAGAGCTTGACCGAAGATATTTTTGGGCACTGCTGTTTTGGATTTAATTTGGTTTAATTTTAAGAAACTTTAGGAAGTTTTTTTTTAAAAAAATTGGTTAGAAAAGGATGTTCTTGGAATGAGATGTTTCGCTGAAATCGGTTGTTTTGTATTACATATTGAATTCCAGATCAAGTTATTGAGATGTGCGTTGGTTGGGTAACATGCCGTTTTGTGCTTTTCTAAATTCTTGTCGAAGACACTTTGTGGACCAATCTAAGCCAGTTTTGGTTGTATGAAAAAAAAAATATTTCTTTGAGTAAGATGAAATTTACTTCAGGTTTGCAAAATGAATTGCTTTTTTATTTAATAATAAAAGTTAAATGAGTATTAAAGATTGTTATTTTATAAAACTTTCTGCAACAGTATTCCATACATTGATTTCAAATCTAACGATTTTCCTAGAAAATGGATTTAATATCACCCATTTAAAATTTATAATTTAAGAACTAAACCAATACAGTTTTGTGACTTCTAAGTTAAAGTTTATTCGTGTCAACTTTAAGCCGCAATTTTACAATATTTTTATGTTTTTTTTTATAATACAATAATATTTATAACAACGAGAACATATTTTTCTCTTATCAAGGAATAATTTCGCTATAAAAATATTATCTTCAGTTTTCTAGCTTAACGTCATTGCCTTAGTAAAAATTAAAACATTTCTTATTGGCCCCTTAGTTTCATTATTTTATGAGCAACAAAATCGAACTAATAAGACGTGTCCAAACAATTTACCACACTGCTGAAATATAAGGGCCACATATACCTAGCTGTGTTTTGATTACAGTCAAAAAATATCTTCTTGAAATTTATTTATTTATTTATTATTAAATAGATGAATGAAAAAACAGCTAGAAAATCAAGTTTTATGTAACCATAACTAAATTACTAACATTTACAATCAGGAAAAAGTCTTATGGTCCTATAGAATAGTCCAATAGATAAGTAGTTATTGCATTACCAAATTTTCATCTTGAGTTTCAAATATACAAAAATGATTATCAAAATGAAAATACGAGTACATAAAGATATACTTCACACAAAATTCACCAAGTTGATGAGAAAAACATTTTATTTGGATTTGTGCTTCAATGTAATAATATATACCTTTTGGGCAAAAAGTATTCGAAAAATAATATAAAATTTAAAAAATTGGGAAATTCCGGTCCATTCATGTAGATATTATTCGAAAATGCTAAACACAGATCCTAATACCGTACCATGGATTATTCATTTAAAATACTTAAATATATTTTAACCAAACAATGTATATCATGATTGTAAAATATCATCGATTGACAATATATATCATGATTGTAAAGCGATAGATAATGCAAGTTACCTAGGGAGGTATTTTAATGTTTCACGAGCTAGTATTTATCTAATTATACTTTCTTTAATTAAGAATTAAAAGGAATTAATAAGGAATTAAAATAGGAATTAAAATAACTGACTAAATTTCATTATTTTTACTACAACTAAAAATAAATAACCCTCCAAAATATCCCAATAAAAATTACATCAACACTAAACATACTGGGAATGAAATTTGACTCCAGTCTGTCCTGGAAACTGGAATAATATATGACTCAGTGTCAAAAACAATCCTGGCAACTATAGACATAATCCATAACGAGACACTACGAAGAAGTATAGGAGCCTATCGAGCTAGCCCTATTTGCAGCATCTTGGCGGAATCCAACGAACCACCCTTCACAAACAGACGTAAGGAATTAGTAATCATATATTGCCTAGAATCAAAAGGCGAAATAGGACACCCGGTACTAAAATATCTTAAAACCAACAACCCAATAGACATCTTTTATCATAACTATCCGAAGTTCCCTCAACCAATTCATATAAGACTTTCCAAATACACACAAGAACTTAATATAAATATTCCAGAAACAACACATACTATCTCCTCCTCCCCCCACCATGGGAACAAACAAAAATGTCAATAGATCTATCCTTAGGACTTCATCCTATCAGACAAAAATGTCAATAGATCTATCCTTAGGACTTCATCCTATCAGTAGAACACCAAACACTGTTTTCCTGAACCTGTTCTAGGAATTAAAGAATACAAGGTATAAGGACTACTTAGATTACTACATCGACGGGTCAGTGCTTGATGAAAGGACTGGATGTGCAATTGTTCGAGACAATGAGTTATGTAGATTTCGACTCCCAAACTACGCTTACGCTTCAATTTTCTCATGCGAGGCGTACGCTATTCTGAAATCCTTAAAAATGATAGAACGAAATAAGCGTAGAACACCAGTGGTCCTATATACGGACTCGCATTCGACCCTCAAGGCTGTCCTTAACGACAAAAACCCAAATAGCATAGTAAAAATTATTAAGGAAAGTTATGCCACTAAGAACAAATGGGACAGAAAATAGCCCTGGTCTGGGTCCCAGGACATCAGGGAATCCCAGGAAACGAAGTAGCCGATACAGCGGCCAAAGAAGCCACAAGTGGTGAGGAAGTTGATGGAGATGATATCCTTTTGGAAAGGGGCCTGATGGCGTTGGCAAGGAGAGAGAGCTGGAGACAGTGGAATACCTTGTGGCAAGGGTGTCCACAAAAATTGTCCATGGTAAGGGACTCGGTCCTTGAGTCAAACCCTGAAATTGGAGGTAATAGATGGGAATAAGCCTTTATAACAAGGCTTAGAATCGGCCATACCGAACTAAGCCACAGCCATATATTGAAAAGGGAACAACCGAATACTTGCTCAGGATGTGGAGAGATACTTACAATTTATCACTTACTTATGGAATGCAGAGCCTAAATTGGTTGCCGAACTGAACAACAATTGCCAAGTTCCATAAAGGAGTGCCTTAACTCGCGGGAAGACATCGAAAAAACAATATAGTACTTAAAATCAATCGATACAATAAATAAAATTTAAAGAAGACAATATCAACCCATTATTACCACTGCTATGTTATTATTATTATCTTGTTATTAGTATTAATTTATTATTTTTATTATTAATATTGTTAGTGTTATTATTATTTTTATTATTATTCAATTTCATGTTACTATTATTATTGTTATCATTGTTGCTACTATGATTATTATTTTTATATTTAATATTGTTATTATTTTTATTTTATTATTATTATTATTGTTATTATTATTGTTGTAGTTAATGTTATCCACTACTACAATCAGATTATTACTATAATATTGATGCTTACTGTTAAATTTATGATCACTATACTACTTCTATTGATATTGTTACTCTTATTGGGCTACTGTTGCTTCCATTCTATTTATATAACTATTATTGTCATATTCGTATATTATTATTGGTATAAGAACCACTTAAGCTATTAAGATTAGATTTACAACGCTTAATGTATATGTTATATATATTGTAGTGGGCATAGTTTACACTATGTCCTATAGTCACTAATAACCTGAGAAGTTGATGCGACTTTAAATAAAAATTAAAAAAAAAAAATAATCAAAAGAATATTTTTGGTTTTATGAAACTGGTAGGGAAAACAAGGGGAATGCCGTTCATCTAAAGAAAAACCTTCATATTTTTTGTATTCCTATTTTTACTTTATAATTGCGAAAAAAAAACAATGGTGTAACTATTTCACAATTATTATTAAAACACAAAACATGGACAACTTTCGGTAATAACAAGAAATTAAGATAAAAGAAAACAGTTTTGAGCATTATAATCCCTGACCAATGGTAACGTCATCCCATGTTCAATCGAAAGGATAATGAAAACAAAAAAAAATTGTCAATCCTATATGGCGTTAAAATACATCAGTGAATCTACTGGATTATGTTGTGCTGGTGGAAAAGTAAAATTGCCAATAATAGTCCTACTACCAGATCCATTATATACTCCTTAATTTATGAGATAGGAAATGATTCTAAAAACTCCTTGGAATACTTATTCGTAAACGCGATGCCAACAAGTTAAAAGAGCATATTTTTACTTAGTTTCTGGTCAAGAAGCACAGAAGTCTCATCAATACAACCTATATATGAAGTTGGGTGTCCGTTATTTCCTAAGTTGATTTTTTATAGCGATCGCCCCCTGAATTTTTAGTTTAGGATACAAAAAAAATTATCCAACACAATTAAACTCTTAATTTCTTGATTAAACCGTGCCGGAATCATGTTACTTTTACTATTTAAATAACATGGCATTATTTGACTTTTTACTTTTAATTTTTTTCTTAGAAACAAATGTATCAAAAGATTTAAGAGCAAATTACTCTGACGTAAAATTTAACGCTCTACAAAAAAGGTCTTATATGAATTTTCAGTTAAATCACTCGATTAAAAGTTCTTCAATATTTAACTTGAATTTATTTGTTTAATTTGTATTTTGTAATTTATTCAACATTTAAATTGTTGACTACAAGTTCTAAGAAATTTCTCATAGATGGTGTCAGATGAAATGGTAATGTGGCGGTTCAGTCGACCCGCCAACTATAAAAAAGCGAGGATCAGAGGACTCGGGGCTACACTAGGCACCGAGGCGAAAAAAAGAGGAATAATATAATAAATAATTAATTAATAACTGTAAAAACCAGAGAGAATCAAGAATCTCTACACTTGTTATTGTATTGGCTGTATTGGCACGAATTAATAAATATAAAAGCAGAGAGAACACCACGAATCTCTACAGTAAAAATTCGAATTTTAATTGAACTTTTGTCGATAGTCTCATTAATTAGTATGAAATTCACTTCTCAGGTACAAAATATTGATTAAAGTACGAAAATGTATCTTGGATAAATTCAATTTCACGACTATAGCCAATTCGGATCTTATGTCACCTGTCTTAATTGTCAAAAAAATTATTTTTTGTTTAATTTTCAATTCAAGCCTTAAAATTAACACAAATAATCACTGGCGAAATATGATAATAATTTTTATCTTATCTTCCAATGATTTTATGTTAAAAAAAGTAAAAATAAGCAAAAAGTTGAAATTATTCCAAGTCTTATATGAAGCACAAGTTAAATGTTGAATAACTTTTAATAAAGTGTTTTAATTGAAAATTTATACGAGACCTTTTTTGTAGAGCGTTAAATTTTACGTCACAATTTTTTAATAATGAATATTTTGGTTCATTTGTTTCTGAGAAAAAAAATTAAAAGTAAAAAGTCAAATTATCCCATGTTATTTAATTAGTAAAAGTAACATGATTTCGGCACGGTTGAATCAAGAAATTAAGAGTTTAATTGTATTGGATAATTTTTTTTATATCTTAAACTAAAAATTGAGGGGGCGATCGCTGTAAAAAATCAATTTGGGAAATAACCGACACCCTAATGTGAAGCAATAGTATCCCAATAAAGAATTTGCACTTTATTTTCAAGATTTCAGTCAACCATGGCGTTCCAAATTGCCTGTGCCTGTTCTTTTTTGTATGATGTTTTGATAAGTTGTCCTTTATTGCCGTATAAAACTATCAGTAAACGTTCTTCTTTTGATTTTAAGGCATTCAATGCATTTAAGGCCTGGAAAAGTTTATCATCCTAATGGACAGTTACAGTATCTGGTACTCATTTTGGGAATCGACATTTATAGCTTCTCGTGTTCTTTTCGCTTTTCTCACGAATTTTTTGAATGGAGGAATTACTTGTGAGAAATTCATCATTGTCTAGTCCCAGTGCTTCAATAGTTACTTCAGTAGTAAACACACAATTTCTTATACTAAACTGACGCCTATCTAATACTGCTCACAAATTTGGTCTTCAAATTCATGTTAGATGTTTGTTGGCGTAGCAACACGCATAAAATATACTGAAATATAAACGTTTTTGTATATAAACAATCATAAGTTTTTCTTACATTTAAATAGCGTATTAGTTTACATATCCGTTTCTATAATGCTGCATTTAAGGAGCCATGGGTTCAAGTCCCACACCAACTTTTTTTTTAACTAAATTGTTGTAAATAAACTCTGAATGTTTTTGGGATATTAACCTTGCTGAGATAAAAATATCTTCATAACTTTGCTGTCAATGGTTGTTTTCCAATTACCGCACAAAAGCGCATAATGCGGCATAGTGCTCAGCATTGGATGATTCAACGGCCATACCGCATCCCACAAATGTATATAATGCGATGCGTAAATATATCCAAAAAAATGACAGAAAAATTAACGGTTTATTTCAAAAATTAAGAAATAATTACAATAGTTGACGATAACGCAAGTTTATTATTTGAAATTCCATTAAAGGTTTACAAAATTTGTCAAATTCAATTTTTCTTCAAATAAACCAAATTGGAAAACAACCAATATTTGGATATAATAAAAAATATTTTTAAGTATTTATGTAACATTTTATCCTATGTCCTTCAATCTCAGGGGTTGAATCATTTTCAAATATCTGAGTTTTCGTCTGAAATCACAAGCTTTGCATTACTTTCAAGGAATGGATATTCTTATCTATAGCGATTCGATCACAAACTAATTATGGCTTATCATTTTTCCTGCTTCCTAAAAATTGGTTAAATGTTACATGGAAATTTAGATAAGATAAAGATAATTTTGATAACGAAACAATGATAAAATATAATAATTTTAGGCAATAAAATTCATAGAATTCCCGTTTCTTTCACACATAAATAAATTAAAGTAATTTTGGGCAATTAAAATCAAGGAAGAATAATACTCTCGTAGTATATAAAGCCAAATTTTTGAAGAACCGATATCAATTCTGAGAATTTTTTTGCTAAGTAATATTGCATTCCAAACAATCATCTCAACAATGAATACGTTTGTGCTTTTGCCACTTTTATGTATTGTGTCATTAAACGTGGCATGTCCTCCTTCAGTAGTAAGACAAATTTTCGAACCCACTACGACAGCAATTCCTACAACAACATCGACGACAACAACAAGGACTCCAATTACTCGTACTGCTACATCTGATTTCACCTGCACTGGCCGAGAACCCTTCAATGTTATTTTGGACAGAATACCCAAAGTTGTAAGTGTTATATCAACAAATTAATTTTCTTTAGTCTTCACTGGCTTTTGTATTATTTCTATTTAATTTAGGTTGCTGCACCAGCCAGTGGTACCACCAGTTCAGATGTGGTTTTCAATGCTTTAGGACAACAACGTGCTTACTGCTACAAGATTGTGGACAACAATGCTGCAGCTGATAAATCCACGTTTACTTCGGCGACTGTAATCGATCCGGTCAATGGTGCAACCAGTATTACTATTACCTTTACATCAGCAGTGACAAAAACCATCAATGTTGATGTTACCTTTTACGGTAGAGCAAACTAATTGGTCTCGCAACAATACGAGAATTTCATATTAATTTTTGTAACAATTATTTTGATTGTAAAAATAAATTTCTATGTTGAGAAATGGAAATATAGAAATAAAATTATGTTTTCCATAGCAAACTTACTTAATCTGCGTTGTTCAATTTCTGACTCTACATTTCTTTTCAAATGGAACTATATGGGTTTAATTAGTATAGTATTTTGATATAATTTTCCATATTATTTAACCGTAAAGCCATATCATGAAAAAATTATCATATCATTGTATATTGCTGGTTTAGCAAGTGGATGATTTCCGTATGTTACTTTCAAAAGTTATAAATTGCTGGTGTAAAGTCACAGCCACAAGAAAACCCATCGGAGAGACCAGAAATATTTCAGGAGTAACAAGTTTAAAACGAAAATAGAAAAGACTCCACCCGTCATTTAAGGCATCCTTACTATTCCTGAGGATGAGAATGAATATGAAGTAAGATAGAGGTGGGAAAAAATCTCTAATTGCGGTAAGAAAGACACTCCGAAATTTAACACGAATAACACTCACCATGGTCTAGTGAAATATTTTTCCCCACTTTAAAACATAACACAGCTCTTTAGTTAAAAGAGTTAACTCGGCAACAGATGCATGACTCCAGGGTGTTTAAATTCAGAATTAAATTAGAATCTTTGAAACTTTGATTCTCCTCAATAATTTTTACACAGCAGGTGTCGAAAATCGATTATAAAAAATTCAATCCTTTGGCGGTAATCGAATAGAGTGATAATTGCAAACGAGCAATTAGCCATAAATTTCTGCTCAAGGAATACCGGAATTTATGCTTAAGAACTAGTCAAAAACAATTAATGCCGTGATTAAATAGATAATGATCCCAGTGAATTAAACCGATTTTGCAATGAAACAAGATGATACAAAAAGAATTTTGCGTATTAATTAGCAAAAGGATCATTCTTGTTCAATAATAATACAAATATTCAACCCACCACTAGCCCAATCAAGAGGCTCTCAATGTTATTCAATTTTTCAGAAAATTGAACTTTGGTTTGAAGCAAAAAATAAATTTATGGGTCCAAGAAAATGCAGAACTATTTTTCATGCTTACTTAAAACTCATAACATCCACTACTTAAGCAAATTTGAGATATATTTGTAGTCTGATTTTATATTTTTTTTTTGTTTTCTATGTGTGGAGTTGGAAGAATAGATTTTTAGTAAGTTTCGATATTATTTTATCTATCTACGATTGAATTGTCGCATATTTAAGTAAATATCGAAATTTACTAACAAAAACCAATTCTTCCAACTCCACAAAAAGAAAACAAAAAATATATAAAATCATACTTCAATCATGTATTCAATTTTACAATCGCAAACTTCTTTAAGAAAAATAACTTCACTATCACATTTTCAATAAACAACAACATGATGAAAATTCTCAAACCATTGGAGAACAACCAAATTACAACGGAAAATAAAACCGGAATATATAAAATTAAATGTGGTTCCTGTGACAAATTCTACATTGGCCAAACTGGTAGATCTTTCAGAACAAGATATGAAGAACATATACCCAAGAAACCTACTTCAAAAACAACCTCAATTTTTTCCAAAACACCTTTATGGCGAAAATCATCAATGCTTAAATTTTGAAACAAATTTTAAGTCACTACATATTTACAAGAAAGAAACACATATGAACACCCTAGAAGAATATGAAATATACAAAGCCCACAACGTAGATCCAAATAACATGCTTAACTACAAACCATATAAACAAATAACACTGATCAACAAAATTTAGTAACAAGAAAGTAAGACCTATTATTCGTGTTAAATTTCGGAGTGTCTTTCTTACAGCAATTAGAGATTTTTTCCCACCTCTATCTAACTTCATATTCATTCTCATCCTCAGGAATAGTAAGGATGCCTTAAATGACGGGTGGACTCTTTTCTATTTTCGTTTTAAACTTGTTACTCCTGAAATATTTCTGGTCTCTCCGATGGGTTTTCTTGTGGCTGTGACTTTACACCAGCAATTTATAACTTTTGAAAGTAACGTACGGAAATCATCCGCTTGCTAAACCAGCAATATACAATGATATGACAATTTTTTCATGATATGGCTTTACTGTTAAATATTATGGAAAATTATATCAAAATACTATACTAATTAAACCCATATAGTTCCATTTGAAAAGAAATGTAGAGTCAGAAATTGAACAACGCAGATTAAGTAAGTTTGCTATGGAAAACATAATTTTATTTCTATATTTCCATTTCTCAACATAGAAATTTATTTTTACAATCAAAATAATTGTTACAAAAATTAATATGAAATTCTCGTATTGTTGCGAGACCAATTAGTTTGCTCTACCGTAAAAGGTAACATCAACATTGATGGTTTTTGTCACTGCTGATGTAAAGGTAATAGTAATACTGGTTGCACCATTGACCGGATCGATTACAGTCGCCGAAGTAAACGTGGATTTATCAGCTGCAGCATTGTTGTCCACAATCTTGTAGCAGTAAGCACGTTGTTGTCCTAAAGCATTGAAAACCACATCTGAACTGGTGGTACCACTGGCTGGTGCAGCAACCTAAATTAAATAGAAATAATACAAAAGCCAGTGAAGACTAAAGAAAATTAATTTGTTGATATAACACTTACAACTTTGGGTATTCTGTCCAAAATAACATTGAAGGGTTCTCGGCCAGTGCAGGTGAAATCAGATGTAGCAGTACGAGTAATTGGAGTCCTTGTTGTTGTCGTCGATGTTGTTGTAGGAATTGCTGTCGTAGTGGGTTCGAAAATTTGTCTTACTACTGAAGGAGGACATGCCACGTTTAATGACACAATACATAAAAGTGGCAAAAGCACAAACGTATTCATTGTTGAGATGATTGTTTGGAATGCAATATTACTTAGCAAAAAAATTCTCAGAATTGATATCGGTTCTTCAAAAATTTGGCTTTATATACTACGAGAGTATTATTCTTCCTTGATTTTAATTGCCCAAAATTACTTTAATTTATTTATGTGTGAAAGAAACGGGAATTCTATGAATTTTATTGCCTAAAATTATTATATTTTATCATTGTTTCGTTATCAAAATTATCTTTATCTTATCTAAATTTCCATGTAGCATTTAACCAATTTTTAGGAAGCAGGAAAAATGATAAGCCATAATTAGTTTGTGATCGAATCGCTATAGATAAGAATATCCATTCCTTGAAAGTAATGCAAAGCTTGTGATTTCAGACGAAAACTCAGATATTTGAAAATGATTCAACCCCTGAGATTGAAGGACATAGGATAAAATGTTACATAAATACTTAAAAATATTTTTTATTAGAACCAAATGTTGACAGCAGAATTAAAAAGATGTTTTTTATTCCAGCAAGGTTAGTATCCCAAGATAGACAAGAACTATTTTAACATTGATAAGTTTTTTATTTATTTCCGATTCAAAAAAAATTAATGGATATTAATATATGCCTTAAGAGACTCAATTTCTTCTTTATTACGACGCGTGTCAACAGTTTTTGACTGTCATCACTAGGTTATAATTATTTTGTCAATTGTAAATAAATCTGACATAGATTACATTGATCAACAAAAAACTTTTTTCTGTGTAACAAGAAAATTTTTTGCTGATTCTGTTAGGGATAAGGTCAAGTAGAGAGATTAAAATTAGTAGTCTAAACTTTTAGATACGAGTTGTTTTATTGTAATATGATTTTTTAACCTTTCCTTAATTACAAATTATTTTAATAAAAATTATTTTTTTTTCAATGTTATAATATTAATATAAGTACTTATGATTTTATTTTATATTTTGCGTCAGGAACGTCCTTCTGTAATCCCCAGCAATAATCTGCCAGTATCGGTAAAAATGTCTTGGTGGAATTTTTCCCCGTGTTCATAACTAACGGCACCCAAGTTTGGGGGAAAAAAGTCTAAATGTAAAAAAGTGAATGTAAAAAATGTATTTTTAAGGACATATTGCAGCCTAATGCTTTATAATTCTTTTAAAGTTCCTCGGTAATAGTTTTATAGTTATTTGATCGGTGATTTCCAAGAAAATTTTCAGTGATTTTGTATAAGTACTTTCCAAGCTGGTTTTTCTGGACCATCGAGTTGTTCTTTAAGTATATCATCTTTTATCACTTGCCTGATTTGAGAACCTACAAACACACCTTCTTTAATCATAGTCACTGGTTTTAGGGAATTTGTCTTTTAGTTATTGAATCCAGTGCCATTGCTTTCACAAAGTTTTTCATAAGGCCAAGTTTTATATAGAGAGGTGGTAAAATATATATCTTAAGGTTGGACTAATGGAGCATGTTTTACATTTTTTATTCCTGGAGTAAGACCTTGCCGGGTGCGCCAATTTTTTTTAACGTAATGGTTTTCCCTATCCTTATTGTTAATATTAAATTTTATTGATCAGTGCCAGAACACGGAAACTACACCTACTCAAAATAATATACTTATGGTTTTGTGGAGAGGTTAGGTAGATATTTCGAAATTTCATATGAAATCACAAGTTTTCCAATACTTTCAAGGAATGCATATTCTTTATCTATAGCAATTTGATCCCAATCTAATTATGGCTTATCATTCTTCCTGCTTCCTAATAATTGATTAAATGTTACATGGAAATTTAGATAAGATAAAGATAATTTTTATAACGAAACAATGATAAAATATAATAATTTTAGGCAATAAAATAAATAGAATTCACGTATCATTCACACGTAAATAAAGTAAAGTAATTTTGGGCCATAAAAATCAAGGAAGAACAATACTCTCGTAGTATATAAAGCCAAATTTTTGAAGAACCGATATCAATTCTGAGTATTCTTTTGCTAAGTAATTGCATTCCAAACAATCATCTCAACAATGAATACGTTTGTGCTTTTACCACTTTTATGTCTTGTGTCATTAACCGTGGCATGTCCTCCTTCGATAAGACAAATTTTAGAACAACCCACTACGACAGCGGTTCCTACAACAACATCAACGACAACAACAAGGGCTCCAATTACTCGTACTGCTACATCTGATTTCACCTGCACTGGCCGAGAACCCTTCAATGTACTTTTGGACAGAATACCCAAAGTTGTAAGTATTATATCAGCAAATTAGCAGTCTGTTGTCTTCTTTGGTTATTGTAAAATTTATTTTAATTTAGGTTGCTGCACCAGCCAGTGGTTCAACCAGTGGAGATGTGGTTTTCAGTGCTTTAGGACAACAACGTGCTTTCTGCTACAAGATCGTGGACAACAATCCTGCAGCTGATAAATCCACGTTTACCTCGGCGACTGTAATCGATCCGGTTAATGGTGCAACCACTATTACCATTACCTTTACATCAGCAGTGACAAAACCGATTAATGTTGATGTTACCTTTTACGGTAGAGCAAATTAATTGGTCTCGCAAAATTATGAGTAATTTAAAGATTTTTTTTTGAAAATAAATTCATATGGTCGTCTTAAATTTTGCTGTTATCAAGTAAAAATATATGAATAAAAATATATTTCTTATAGTTAATTTAATGTCTCCTCTTAAATTGTTAATTTATTATATGAATTTTCCTTAAATATGCCCCAACGCCTATCTAAGAATTTTGTTAGCAATGATATTTGGGTTTATGAATAACGTATGACAAAAGACCTCTTTATCGCTTTTGGGGCATTATTTAATATGTACACTGAAGAGTTTTACTTAATTAAATTGATTTATTGAGGGGAAAATATGCATTAACTTTATTTCTACAAGTGAAAGTACCTAAGGTATTGATATTTTTAAAATAATAATATCTGTTTAAAACTTTGTAAATACAAACCAATTCACCTATTGCTGAATAGGTTTTATTGAAAAGCATCAAATTTTCAAAGATTCTTATTTAATTCTAAATTTTAACACACTGGAGTCATTAAACTGTTGTCGACTGAGCTTTTTAAGTTAAAGTGCTGTGTTAATAAAAAAAATCTTTTACTCCATTTCACCATTTTTCGACATCGGGGGGATTTAAAAAAATTATATGTTTATTCGTAGCGTAGCAAATGTAATTAATTCTAATTATTCTTTTTGTTTTTTTAAAAAATCCATAAAATTGGGGGTCAATTCAAGTACAATATAGATGGGCTTAAATATCAAATTTAATATTAACACTTAATGATTTCGAAATAATCTAAATTTTGGATCTTTTCAATTTTTTTTTTTTAAAAACAAATCATATCCATTAAACGGTACCACGGAAATCACGGTATATACCAAATGTAACTGACTTATTTTTTCAAATAGGATCGATTTTTTTTCATTTAAATAAATCAAATTTGGTGATAATTTTTAAATCTAAAAAAAAAAAATTATCCATTTTTTGAATTTATATAATTTTCTTTTGGAAAATTTTATGATGAGAATAACTCATATTTTTTTAATAAATTCATCGGATTCCTTGGAATTATACATTTTGTGGACTTACAATCAGATACAATTTAAATACTCATGCAAAAGAAATATTTTTGGAATTTCCTACTATCCATTACTAAGAAAAATTGTAATGAAGATGTCTCCATTTTTTCGTCCCATTTATCTATAGGAAAAAGCGTTTTAAATGAAATACTTCAAATCGCATTTTTGGAGCTTACAGGCTGATAATCACTTAAATGTATATATTTGATTTTAATGAACGAATAGAAAATAAACTTTACAAGACTTTGATGAATTGGAATGTGTACATCCCAAAATTAACCCCAAACATTTATTAATAAAGTACATGGCCCAAAATAAATTTAATGGTTCTACCTCTTACCCCCTTTTGTCTAACTTTTGCCTGCTCCCTCTCCCTTTATTTATAACTAAAAATATGGATCAAAATTAAATTATTATTCGTTTTTTATTGAACTTATTTTTTGAAGTCGATTTAGCATAAACAAGAAAAATTATTGTCGATCATCCCAGTATTAAGTTTGCCCATCCCTGGTGAATAGTGTATACTAGGGTGGGTCAAAAAAATCGATAATTTTTTTTTTTACAAGATACGCGGAAAAATGGGTTGCTAGACACCTTAAAAAAATTCTCACCAAGTATGAGCTCTTAATTTTAATAGGAAGATGCTGCGCATCGCTGTTTTGTATTTTTTTCTCAGTCCAACAGAAAAAAATTCATACCTCATCATTTATCGATTGTACAGAAAAATGTTTTGAAAGAATTTCCTAGGAAATTTAATGGTCTACAAAAAAGGTATTCCATATTTTCTCCGTAAGCCTCACCATTTGAAAGATATTAAGGTTTTAATTTTGATTATTTTAAGACAAATTTCATTTTTATTTATGAATTTTATAACTCGACAATAAATGACTCTTATACAAGACAAATTTTTTTTGACCATTAACTGCTCCATAAAAATGGTTTTCTTATGTTTTGGCGATTAAATTAACCGTTTAAAGATATTCATCATCAAACTTTCATGTGTACGGATTTTAAAAGTTTTTGATGAGATATTCGAAGTTTCAATTTTATTTCTAATTTTCATATAAATTTCATTTTTTGTCATTAATATAAGTATTATTTTAGTTTTATTTTTAAAATTAAATATTTTGAAGTTTCTCAGTTGATAAAAACTAAAATTTGAGTAAATTTTCTCAAAAATTATTAATTAAATTGAAATTTTTCGAATATCTCATCAAAAACTTTTAAAATCCGTACACATGAAAGTTTGATGATGGATATCTTTTGAACGGTTAATTTAATCGCCAAAACACAAGACACCATTTTTATACAGCAGAAAATTTTAAACAAAAATTTGTATTGCGCATTGTATAAGAGTCATTTAATGCCGAGTTATAAAATTCAAAAATAAAAATGAAATTTGTCTTAAAATAATCAAAATTAAAACCGTAATATCCTTCAAATGGTGAGGCTTACGGAAAAAATATAGAATACCTTTTTTGTAGAGCATTAAATTTCCTAAAAAATTTTTGCAAAACATTTTTCTGTACAATCAATTAATGATGAGGTATGAATTTTTTTCTATTGGATTGAGAAAAAAATACAAAACTGCGATGCGGAGGATCTTCCTATTAAAATTAACAGCTCATACTTGGTGAGAATTTTTTTAAGGTGTCTAGCAACCCACTTTTCCGCGTTACTTGTAAAAAAAAATAATCGATTTTTTTGACCCACCCTAGTGTATACTGCATACTCATCGTAAATCAAAGTATCCCCAAATCACTCAACTATGCATAAATAAAAAATAATTATCGCTAACATCGATAATGTTGACCTTGGGTTGATATATAACTTAAAGCAGAGAAACACATAAGAGTTTTAAAAATTATCATAATTTTTAATGGATGTATTATCTAGAAATGAATTTATTTATATTGAATTTAAGACCAAAATTCAAATGTATAGGGCCTACATGTTCGTATATTGGTACAAATCTCAATCACTGCCTTCATTCCTACACCTATTCTCCAAAACTATAACTCTCTTGGACTGTTCAACATTGTCAAGAATTTGAAATTTGAGCAATTGTACGAAACCTGATAACACCATAATCACGAATAGCCATTACATAACTATATATTTATTAACATTTGAATTTCAATAGTCAGCCATAAGCGATTGACGTAATCCCTTTACTTTGCATGAAAATTTTTAATTTCATTTATGATTAAAATTAACTATATATAATATATTTACCTTCCTCTTTTTTGAAATTCTGTTCGTTTTGTGATAGTAGGAATCACTATTTTTCGTACTGATATTTGTAGATTTGTGAGCAAAATGGAGATAGAATTAAAGGAATATTTTATTTGGAATAAGAGGGTTGACAAATTAATTGTAAACGAATACGCTAAATTCTTAATTCGCCATTTCAAAATATGAAACAAGAGCAAGGTATATTAAAAGAAATGGGGAGAAACCCGTTATTCTAAAAACTCATAATATATTTCACATGTACGATGTCTAAAAAACTATGGTGTAGTCCAAATTATAAAACAGAAAAAATAAAAATAATTACAAAAATAAATCGATGAACTAATGCAGAAAGGTGGGTCACCTTAACCAAGTCAAACTATAAACATACAGCCAAAAACATAGTTTACAAATAGATATACCAATTGTTTAAAAATCACAAAATCGCAAAGAATAATATTATAAAATATTAACAAATTGATCAGGTCATCAATAAGAATGCCGCATTCACAAAATCAAATTGTAGACATCAAAAAATCTCAACATAGGATTGGTGGCATATTAAAAGTAATGTAGTTTCAGAAATTGAACAAACAGAAAAATCAAGTGAGGTAAAGGAAAAATAATTATATTCAAATATTTTTATTTCGAAACAACAAAATTTGATATAACAATATACATAAATTTATAAAAAAATTATATAGATTACTTATATTGTTGCGAGACCAATTAATTTGCTCTTCCGTAAAAGGTAACATCAACATTAATCGGTTTTGTCACTGCTGATGTAAAGGAAATGGTAATACTGGTTGCACCATTGACCGGATCGATTACACTCGCCGAGGTAAACGTGGATTTATCAGCTGCAGCATTGTTGTCCACGATCTTGTAGCAGAAAGCACGCTGTTGTCCTAAAGCACTGAAAACCACATCTGCACTGATTGTACCACTGGCTGGTGCAGCAACCTAAATTAAAATAAATTTTACAATAACCAAAGAAGACAACAGACTCCTAATTTGCTGATATAATACTTACAACTTTGGGTATTCTGTCCAAAAGTACATTAAAGGGTTCTCGGCCAGTGCAGGTGAAATCAGTTGTAGCTGTACGAGTAATTGGAGGAGCCCTTGTTGTTGTTAATAACGCCGTTGTTGTCATTGGGGCCATCGTAGTGGTCATTTCAGCTGTAGGTGGCGGAAAATAACATGCCATACTCAATGACACAAGGCATAAGAGCGGTAAAAACACAATCGAATTCATTGTTGAGCTGGTTTTTTAGAATGCTTTTTCTTAGTAAAAACGTAGCAGGATTGATGGTCGTTCATCCACAGTTTTGCTCTTATATACTACGTGAATGATGCGTGAATTCCATGAATTTTATTGCACAGAATTATTTTTTTATATTTTTTTAGTTGTAAAAATTATCATTATCTAATCTTTATTTCCTTGAAACATTAAAAGTAATTTGGAAACAGGAATGTGGATAGTAATTATGTGTTTGCGTTCAAATTACTATAGATAAGGATTATCCATTTAAAACCAAAGAATTAAATCGAATATGTAAAAGATCCGGATAAGATTTAATCACCGAGAAGGGAAGACAAATGACTGAATTTCCCTAAATAACTATTGCCATTTTTTCTACAACAGCAAATTGTTTTCAGCCGAATTGTAAGTAAGTTTTGATACTAAGCAAGTTATAAACAAATTCGTTTGCTTTAAATGGCAAGTAATATATCATTATCAGCAGAACTCCCTTCAAAAGTCAATGATTTGTTCCAAATCCCAGTTTTTAGTACTTAAAAAACTGATGATAATTGTGAGCTTTTGTGCTAATGTTGGGTTGTGCCAATATCAAATTAATAAAACAGTTTTGTTAGATTTTGCCAGTCAATTTTTTTTTATTTTTTGTTAATAACTATCGCTTCATTACTGCTAAAGTCTTTAGCCAATCAAGGGTTAAAAAATCGTATTCAAGAAATATTGGAAATTTGCTTGAATACAACTACCCATTTTTGTTATTATTATTCAATTTATGATGTACTAGCTGATCCTCGCAACTTCGTATGCGTGACGTTGGTGTAGATTATATTTTCTTTTTAGATATGCTATTTGTAGTAGTAAATGAAAATTTTTATTTTTCTTATTTGTTTTACGAAAAACATAATCATACTTAAAAACATATTTTGTCGACTTTAAAAAGACATATTTAATGTACTGTTGCTTAGAATAAAATAGTTGTATGTAATCATCAATTAAACTTCAAAAAATATTTATAAATATCTAAAAAGAGTATGTCTATTGCGTATACCTACGGTAGGTATACCAACAGTGAACCAAATAATCCATAAATCAATCAGCATCTATGCATAAATAAAAAATAGAAAAAATCGGTCTAAATTATGACTAAAAAAAGTCGAAAGTTATCAAAATACTCGCGTCAAAATAACAGAAGTTAAGAGTCAAGATTTTTGAATATCAGTAGGAATCCCATCTCACTGTTTCGATTCCCGAATGAACCTTTTTCCAAAAACTATTATACTATAGCAATTTACATTATAACCGCGAAATTTAAATTTGTACAATTGCACAAAACCCAGTTCTTCCATAATCAAGTATAAGCGTTATGTATCCATAAACTTATTATTAAATATCTGAATTATATCAAGTATATAATTAAACCATATTGGATAGTCTAGAGTTCACCATACACAATTTGGCGTATGTCGTTTGTTCTGGAAGAGCAATATAAATTTCTTTTATCATAATGGCTTATGGTAAAAACGTCGGTATTTTCTTTAAGTTCGCCGAATTTAAAGGAGTACTCGTTCACTAATGTAATTATATCAGATTTTCATTATTTCAGTTTTACAATATGTGAAAGTCAAAAAACTTAAAGCTCATTTATAAACTTAACCTTTTTCAGATATATTTATCAGTTTAAATTTTTAAGCAGACCCCAAGTTTTTGTTTCTAATAATAAACCAAGTTTGTTTTATAGTAAGCAGTAATAACGTTTCTCCTTTAACGGACTTTGATTATGAAATTTGAAATTTCGATTGTTTATTAGACGTTATGCCGTACAAACTTAGCCACCCTTTTTAACCCTTTTAGTGGGGGAAATTATCGAAAACCCTTTCTTATTATATAACGGCACTCTATAAGGAATACACTTTCCAAATTTCTTCGCCACAAATATGCATTTATATTTGAAAATACAATGTAAAACGAAAAAAAAATATGTCCTTCTAAATTTTAATTATGATTAAAAAGCAATTCGATTTCGCACATTTGAACGTTGTCCATACAAAATTGTTGGAAATAGGTGCATCTAATATTTTATTTATATTCAATAACAATAATTGGTTTTAAAATTGTTCTAAATACCGAAGAAAAGTTAGTATGGAAAATTTAAATATTTATTGATGATAATGAAATATATGACAAAAAATTGCTCCCTTAATACTTTTCAGTAGAATATATAGGTAAATGCTCCAGGTCACAATCATTGGTCCAAAAAATTAGATTTTAAAAAGTTTGATTGTTAAAAAACAAACAAAAATTAAAAACCGCCTCTTTGTTATTTGGTATAAGCACCTACTACACAAACTTTCATTGAAATTTAATGACATTACGTTATTTATAATGCTGTTATCAAAATGATACAACAGAAACAGACACTTATTATTAATTCATTATTTATTTTTTAATAACACTTATTAAATTCAAAATTTTGATTGTTGATTAACTTAACATTTTCTCATATAAACTAAGTCACCCCCTTTCACTCTGTTAGGGTAGTAATTTTCAAAAAAAATCTTATCACATGCCTACTTCTTGTAAGGAATACAGCGAATATTAAAATTTCATCTGACAGAGGAAATTTATAATTACACGATTTTATGTATGCACGATTTTAAAAACGTATTTACTTTAAGCTTTATAATATAATTATTTTTTATACTACTACTGTTACTTTTTTCGTTAATATTTCCTTATTGAGCAACCCTAAGAATTTATTTTGCGCTATGAACGTATAATTGCATTAGTTGTTTATTATGTATAAAAACATTTATATTTAAAAAAGGCAATTTTTTGTGCTTTAAATTAAATTACTGTGATTTTTATTAGTTAAACTAAATGATTAGTACAGTTCATTCTCTAACTTTTAAATACCTTTCCAATGATATATAACTCGCCTGTCTAAATTAAAATATTTTTTTCATCCCTCAGTTTTTACGTTAGGGATATATTCCCTTATTATTTTTAAGGAATGATAAGTAGTCTTACGTGTGTAGGTAATTGTGTTATATCTAAATATCAAGTTTCATAAAATTCGGATGTTCCGTTCTTTACTATAGTGCCATCTAATCAAGCGGTGACCATGCGACATTTTGCAAATAACTTACATTTTTAAACTTGTGATATCTTTCGAATGAAATGTTCAAATTGAATAACTCAAAAAGTTATATAATGGTATTGAAGTAAACTTAAATATGAAGTCATTTATTTTGATAAGGATTAACCCCAAAGTATAAATAAAAGAACTTTTACAGCGGTGGCATTTATATATATTTTTTAAAATGAAAAAAGACTTATTGTGACATAACTATAATAGTTAGGCATGTGCTGTCGCTCGATTTTTTGTAGATAATGATATGTTCTACAAAAACGTACTTTATTATTTTGTTCTATAACCAATAGTTTTCGCAGCGCACGCGATAAAAGAATGTTTTTTGGTAATTTTTTCAGACCTTGGGTTACATTATTGGAGTTTTAGTGTAGATCCCTAACTTTTTTGAAAATTTAATATAGCCTATGTTCACCGGAAATAGTGTAGCTTGCCAACAGTGAAAGAATTTTTCAAATCGGTCAAGTAGTTTCGGAGACTATTCAAAGCAAACAAACATTTAAATCTTTCCTCTTTGTAATAATAGAAGATAAACGTTGAATGAGTATAAAAAATTACATTTTAAAAACCTTTCTGCAACATTATTCAATGCTTTGCTTTCAAATCTAACGATCTAATGATTTTCCTAGAAAATGGGTTTAATATAACCCATTTAAAATTAAAAACTTTAGTTTTGTGAAGTTTAAGCATCAATTTTTTTATATTTTTTTTTTTATAATACAATCGTTTTTACAATAGCGAGAAAATGTTTTTTCTTATCACTGAATATTATCGCTATAAAAATATTATCTTTAGTTTTCTAGCTAAACGTAATTGCTTTAGTAGAAATTAAAACATTTCTTTAAGAAATGTAATACTGGCCCCTTAGTTTCATTATTTTATGATAAACAAAATCGAACTAATAAGACGTATCCAAACAATTTATCACCCTGCTGAAGTATAAGAACCACAAATACCTACGTGGTTGATAAAATATATGAATGAAAAAACAAATAGACAATTAAGTTTATGAAACCAAAACCTAATTGCTAAAATTTACAATGAGGAAAAGTCTTATGGTCCAATAGATAAGTAATTAATGCATTTCCTAATTTTCGTCTGGAAAGTAACAAATTGAGGTTTAAATATACAAAATCGATTATGGAAATGAAAATACGAGAACACAAAATTTCACTTCACACAAAATTTATTAAGTTGACTAGAAAAACATTGTATTTGGATTTGTGGTCCAATGTAATAATCAGTTATAATATATACCTTTAGGGTAAAAAGTACCCGGAATACAAAATTAAATTTCTGGCGATAAGGGCTCGGAAAATATAAGGAAAATTGAATCAAGCATGTGGTATGCATGTGATACTACTGATAGCTAGTATTAAAAAAAAAGTGTTTGTTTAAATATTTGTTTCAAGAGGCCCTTATTCCGAATTTAACATTTTTAAAATTTTTGTCTCTCTGTCTGTCTGTCTGTGTGTCTGTGCGTGCCGATTTAACTAAAGAACGGAACAACCGAATTTAATGAAATTTGGTATTAAGATACAACACAATTCACCACATACTAAAGGCTACTTATCATTCTAAAAAAAAAATAAAGGGAAGGTATTCCCAAGGGATGAAAACAGAAATTTTTATTTTAGACAGGTTAGTTATATATCATTGGAAAGGTAATTAAAAGTTAGAAAATAATCATAAATATATTCTTAGTTGAACTGATAAAAACTACAGTAAACTCAATTTAAATTTTAAAAAATTGCCTCTTTAAGATATAAACCTTTAAATATATAAAACACATGGTTGATGTTAATAGCGTAATTGCTTACGTATAGGACATTCAGATTCTTCTAATTATAAAGATGTGGGTTCGAATCTTACAGTTAGCTTTTTTTTTTTTTTGTTACAAAATTGTTGTAAATAGACCCCTAGAGTTGCTCAATAAGGAAATATTAACGAAAAAAAGTAATAGTAGCAGTAATAATAGTAATAAAACTTAAAGTAAATACGTTTTTAAAATCGTGCATACATATAATCCTGTATTTATATATCCCCTCTGACTGATGAAATTTTAATATTCGATGTATTCCTTATAAGGAGTAGACATTTGAAAAGCATTTTTTTTTTTGAAAATTCCTACCATAAAAGAGTTAAAACGGTGACTAAGTTTGTATGAGAAAATGTAGAGTTAATCAACAATTGAAATTTTGAATTTAATAAATGTAATTAATAAATAAATAATTAATTAATAATATGTTTCTGTTTTTGTTATATAATTTTAACTTCAGCATTTTGAAAAACGTCATATCACTAAATTAGTATGAAAGTTTATGTAATATTTATTCTAACAAAGCAATTTTTAATTTTAGTTTGTTTTTCACCAATTAAACTTTTTAAAATCTAATTTTTATGAACCAATGATTGTGACCTGGAGCAATTATTTATTCTGCTGAAAACATTAAGGGAGCAATTTTTTGTCATATATTTCATAATCAATCAAAAAATAAAATCTTCCAAACCAACTTTTCTTCGGTATTTAGAAAAATTTGAAAATCAATTACTGTTATTAAAAATATATAATATATACTTATTTCCTTCCACGTTTTCTACCTGTTTCCAACAATTTTGTATGTACAACGTTAAAATGTGCGAAATCGAATTGCTTTTTAGTAATGATAATCAAAGTAAAGAAGGTCATAATTTTTTTCGTTTTACATTGTATTTTCCAATTAAACGCATATTTGTATCGATGAAATTTGGAAAATGTTTTTCTTATACGATGCAGATATATAATAAGAAACGGTTTTTTTAAAATTCCTCCCCTAAAAAAGTGAAAAATGGTGGCAAAGTTTGTACGACATAACGTCTAATAAATAATCGAAATTTCAAATTTAATTATCAAAGTATGTTCGTTATAGACGAAACGTTTTGTCGCTTAAAATAAAACAATGTTGGTTTATTATTAGATTCAAAAACGTAAGATCTGCTTAAAAATTTATACTCTAATGTATATATCTGAAAAAGGTTAAGTTCATAAGTGAGTATTAAGTTTTTTGGTTTCACATATTGTAAACCTGAAAATCCGAAATTCATTTTCACAAATAAATAGATGAGTGAACGAATATCGAGTAGCGAGCAATTCGGCGAACTAAAAGTAAATGGTTTAATTATATAGTTGAAATTCACATATTTTATTAATAAGTGCATAGATACACAATGGTTATACCTACTTGATTATGGAGGAACTGGGTTTCGTGCAAATGAACAAATTTTAATTTCACGGTAGTTTTGTACATTGCAGTAGTGAAATAGTTTCGAGAAAAGGGTTCATTCGAGAGTCGAAATAATTAAATGGGGTTCTTACTAATTTTCTAAATATCTAGGCGAGTGATAGTAAAAACTATTTTGTCAGCTGGAAAAAGGCACATTTAATAAACTGTTGCAAAGAATAAAATTGTTCTATGTAATAATCAATTCATTTTCAAAAATTTTTTAAAAAACCCTTTTTTATTATATAACAGCATCCTATAAGGAAAACACTTTCCAAATTACATCGACACAAATATGCATTTATATTTGAAAATACAATGTAAAACGAAAAAAAATATGACATTCTATATTATATTATGATTAAAAAGCAATTCGATTTCGCACATTTGAGCGTTGTACGTACAAAATTGTTGGAAGTAGGTGGAAACCGTGGTAGTAAAATCGAATAATTTAGTTATATTCAATAACAATAATTGGTTTTAAAATTGTTCTAAAACCCGTAAAAATGTTAGTATGGAAGATTTTATATATTTATTGATAATAATGAAATGTATGATAAAAAATTGCTCCTTTAATACTTTTCAGTAGAATATATAGGTAAATGCTCCAGGTCACAATCATTGGTTCAAAAAATTAGATTTTAAAAAGTTTGATTGTTGAAAAACAAACAAAAATTAAAAACCGCCTCTTTGTTATTTGGTATAAGTACCTACTTCACAAACTTTCATACTAATTAAGTGAAACGACGTTATTTAAAATGCTGTTATCAAAATGATATATAAAAAAACAAACACTTATTATTAATTCATTATTTATTTATTAACAACACTTATTAAATTCAAAACTTCGATTGTTGATTAACTTAAAATTTTCTCATATAAACTAAGTCGCCTCCATTCACTCTGTTAGGGTAGGAATTTTCGAAAATAAAAATTATCACATGCCTACTTCTTATAAGGAATACACCGAATATTAAAATTTCATCTGGCAGAGGAGATATATCATTACATGATTTTATTTATGCACGGTTTTAAAAACGTATTTACTTTAAGCTTTATTAATATAATTTTTTTTTACTACTACTGTTATTTTTTTCGTTAATATTTCCTTATTGAGCAACCCTAAGGACTTATTTTCAAGAATTTTGTAAAAAAACAAAAGGTTACTGTAAGATTCGAACCCAACTCTTTTATTGTTAGCATAAGAATGATAGATACGTAAGCGAATGCTCTATGAACGTATACCTAATTCCATTAGTTGTTTATTATGTATAAAAACATTTATATTTCAAAAAGGCAATTTTTGTCCTTTTAATTAAATTACTGTGCTTTTTATTAGTTGAACTAAAAAGATTAATACAGATCAGTCTGTAACTTTTAAATACCTATCCAATGATATATAACTCGCCTATCTAAAGTAAAATATTTTTTTCATCCCTCAGTTTTTACGTAAGGGATACATTCCCTTATTATTTTTGAAGAATGATAATTAATCTAACGTGTGCGTGTAATTGTGTTGTATCTTAATATCTACGTTCATTAAATTCGGATGTTCCGTTCTTCACTATAGTGCCGTCTTACCGAGCGGTGACAATGCGACATTTTTCAAATAACTTACATTTTTAAACTTGTGATATCTTTCGAATGGAATATTCAAATTGAATAACTCAAAATTTTATATAATGGTATTGAAGTAAACTTAAATATGATGTCATTTATTTTAATGAGAATTAATCCCAAAGTATAAATAAAAGAGCTTTTATAGCGGCGACATTTATATATATTTTTTAAAATGAAAAAACACTTATTGTGACATAACTATAATAGTTCGACATATGCTGTTGCTCGATTTTTTGTAGATAATGATATGTTCTGCAAAATCGTAGCACATTATTTTGTTCTATAACCAATAGTTTTCGTAGCGCACACAATAAAAGGATGTTTTTTGGTAATTTTTTCAGACCTTGGGTTACATTATTGGAGTTTAAGTATGGATCCCTAACTTTTTTGAAAATTTAATATAGCCTTTATTCACCGGAAATAGTGTAGCTTCCCAACATAATATATTAATATATTAATAATATATTAATCAGGCCATCACTTAGAATGCCACATCAAAAAAAATATCTACTTAGGCTTGGTGGTGGCATACCAAAAGTAATGAAGAATCAGAAATTGAACAAAGCAGAAAAATTAAGAAAGGTAAAGGAAAAAATAATATTATACAAATATTTTCATTTCGAAACAACAAAATTTGTTATAACAATATACAAAAATTTTTACAAAGTCCATACTAATTACTCGAATTGTTGCGAGACCAATTAATTTGCTCTTCCGTAAAAGGTAACATCAACATTGATGGTTTTTCTCACTGCTGATGTAAAGGAAATGGTAATACTGGTTGCACCATTGACCGGATCGATTACACTGGACGAGGTAAACGTGGATTTATCAGCTGCAGCATTGTTGTCGACGATCTTGTAGCAGTAAGCACGTTGTTGCCCTAAAGCATTGAAAACGACATCTCCAGTGGTTGTACCTGAGTTTGGTGCAGCAACCTAAATTAAATGGAAATAATACAATAACCATTGAAAACAAAAAAAAATAATTTGCTGATATAATACTTACAACTTTGGGTATTCTGTCCACAACTACATTAAAGGGTTCTCGACCAGTGCAGGTGAAATCAGTTGTAGCAGTACGAGTAATTGGAGGAGCCCTTGTTGTTGTTAATAACGCCGTTGTTGTCGTTGGAGCCATCGTTGTGGTCGTCGTAGTAACTGGATTGAAAAAAAGATGACATGCCATATTTAATGACACAAGACATAAAAGCGGTAAAAGCACAAACGAATTCATTGTTGAGATGATTTTTTGGAATGCTATTTCTTGGTAAAAACGTATCAGAATTGATAACTGCTCATCCAAATTTTGTCTTTTTATACTACATGGAATTTTATTGCTACATGAATTTGAATACCCACTATTATTTATTTTCATTGTTATTTTGTTATAAATAATTTCTTTATCTAATCTGACTTTTACTATTGCAATTAAAGTAAATAGAAAATTTTAAATAGAAATAGAAAGAATGTAAATAGAAAGAATAATGATAATTAATAATGTGTTTGTGAGCGAATTGTTATAGGTTAGGGTTATCCATTCCTTAGAAAATAATGCACAACCCAAGATTCCAGACGCAAATGTAGAGCTTTTGAGATGATTGAACCACTAAGAAGTGAAGACAAATGACACTATTTCACGAAACTGTTTTTATCTCTCTTTCGTCATAACAAATTTATATCTCTAGAATTATAAGAAAATGTTTATACTCTGGAAGAAAGGTGCCGCAAAATATCACTTATGTTAAAAAAAGATCGGATGTTTGGATGGTTATGCTCGATTCATGATTAGTTTTTGTATTGAGCCATGCTAAGGTAACTTCTCATAACCAATTAATAACGTCCATCAAGTTAGCACCTTAAAGTCTAGGATCCCACTGCTGAAAAGTGTAGTGATGAGGTTTATGCTAAACCTCACTTTTACGCATATTTATCATCAGGAGAATAATATCTACTAGGTTGCTTATCAAAATATGACCGCTAGTATTTTTAGTTAAATTATTTTTAATTGATTTTTCGCAAAAATTTAATCGATTTATTTTAACAATCAAATATCGTCCACTTCACAGCAATATATATAAAAACTTTGAAAAGTTAGGGTTGCCGTTGCGCACTTGACCGCACCTCTTCGCAGCCAGGTGTAAACAGGCATGATTTTGGGCCCTTTTTACGTTCATAACGTGCATTTATGATTTATATATCAAATTAAAGCTATTTTTTTCTCATTATTATAATATACGGTTGCCAAATTAAATCTGGCCGCAAATAAGGGTTGCTGGCTGCTAAAGATGGTAAATATTAAAAAAACAGTAAAAGAGAGCTAACCAGATTTAAACAGTCAGACGAGGACGTCAGACGGCAACCCTGCATTTTCAAAGTCTATATATATTGCCGTGAAGTGGACGATATTTTATTTTAAAAACAAACCAATTAAATTTTTGATAAAAATCAATTAAAAATAATTTAACTAAAAATACTAGCGGCCACATTTTGATGTAGTAGATGTTTATTCTCCTGATGATAAATATGCGTAAAAGTTAGGTTCTTAGCATAAACTCGATCACTACACTTTTCAGCAGTGGGATCCAAGATTATTACTTTTGGAATTTGGAAAAAATAACTATCAAATGTTTTAGATTTTTGGTCGTTTATGAGTTCAGGAAAATACTTACCGCTCGCATATGATCCAGGAAAACCCCTTGTTGTTCTAATTTAGCGTTTAGAGCTTTTCTAAAAATATGAAAATTTCGATTTTTTTGCGCTTTTAATTTTGAGTTCTTTTCTCGCTCGAGAGTTCCAAATGAAAAAAAAAACAAAGAACACCAATTATTAGCGCAAAAAAATCCGAATTGTAAGTTAGAAAAGTGACCCAAAATAGAGCTTTGTCTTCAAACGGCTTTTTTCGGGAGCATATATCAGTGACAAAAATTTTTCTTTTGAAACTTTTGAGTGAAAAAAACACCAATTTATGGCAACAAACACCAAAATATTCTGTAGTTAATTTGTCCAAATTTCAATAGTGTAGTGCTGACTTGATGGACGACAGAAGCAGCAATGATTCTATAATACTTAAACAATGCAAATAGTAACAATTGTGAAAACAACAGACTAGGAACCATCGGACATTCAATCTTGCCGATAAATGGCTTACAATAATTGGCTTATAGTAAAAATTGTGACGAATTATAATAGTAAGTTCATAATTGTTTATTTTTATGAAAAAATATGATTGGCGTGAAATAATCATCGTGTGAAAAAACATTATTAGTTAAAATCCGTTAATCTCACGAATCAACGGCCTCTTTTTGGAAATAGTGACTTTCTAAGGGATTAAGTTTCGAGAGTATAAAATTTTCTTTAATATTCAGATGATATTCTTTTGTTGTTACAGAAAGAGGGTAAAAAACATTCAAATGAAAATGTGTAATTTGTCTTCCCTTCTCACTGGTTCAATTTTCTTCAAAGCTCTTACATTTTTGTCTGAAATCGTAAGTTACTTTCTATTGAATGGATGACTATAATCCATAGCATTTTGATCATAACCACATTATTAATACCATTGCCCGGTTCCTAATTACTTTCAACGTTATAACGAAATATTGATAAGATTCGATAATGATAACTTGTATAAAACGACGTTGATAAAGTCAAATAATTTAGAGAAATAAAAATCATGGTATAATAACATTGCCGTAGCATAAATAAACAAAATTCAGGAATATAATAATCAGTCATCACTTCTGATACGTTTTTCCTAAGTAATAGCATTCCAAAAAAACAATCTCAACGATGAATTTGTTTAAGCTTTTACCGCTTTTATGTCTTGTGTCATTAAACGTTGCATGTCCTCCTTAGAAAAGAAAATTTTCGCGACATCATCTACGACAACGGCTCCTACAACAACATCAACGACAACAACTAGGGCTCCTCCAATTACTCGTTTTGCTACATCTGATTTCACCTGCACTGGCCGAGAACTCTTCAATGTTATTTTGGACACAATACCCAAAGTTGTAAGTATTATATCAGCAAATTATTATTTTTTAGTCTATAATGGTTATTGTATTTTTTCCTTTTAATTTAGGTTGCTGCACCAAACTCAGGTACAACCACTGGAGATGTGGTTTTCAATGCTTTAGGACAACAACGTGCTTTCTGCTACAAGATCGTCGACAACAATGCTGCAGCTGATAAATCCACGTTTACCTCGTCCAGTGTAATCGATCCGGTCAATGGTGCAACCAGTATTACCATTTCCTTTACATCAGCAGTGACAAAACCGATTAATGTTGATGTTATCTTTTACGGTAGAGCAAATTAATTGGTCTCGCAACAATATGAGTAATTTATAGATTTTTTTTTGGAAATTAATTCATATGGTTGTTATAAATTTTGCTGTTATCAAGTAAAAATATATGAATAAAAATATATTTCTTATAGTTAATTTAATGTCTCCTCCTGTGTAAATGTAACTGACTTATTTTTTCATATAGGATCGATTTTTTTTATTTAAAAAAATCAAATTCTTTGATAATTTTTAAATCTCAAAAAAAAATTTAATCAATTTTTTAATTTATATCATTTTCTTTTGGAAAATTTTATGATGAGAATATAACTCATATTTTTGTAATAAATTCATCCGATTCCTTGGAATTATACATTTTGTCGACTTACAATCAAATACAATTTAAATACTCATGCAAAAGAAATATTTTTGGAATTTCCTATTATCCATTACTAAGCCAATTGTAATGAAGATGTCTCCATTTTTTCGTCCCATTTATCTATAGGAAAAAGCGCTTTAAATGAAATACTTCAAATCGCACTTTTGGAGCTTACAGGCTGATAATTACTTAAATGTATATATTTGATTTTAATGAACGAATAGAAAATAAACTTTACAAGACTTTGATGAATTGGAATGTGTACATCCCAAAATTAACCCCAAACATTTATTAATAAAGAACATGGCCCAAAATAAATTTAATGGTTCTACCTCTTACCCCCTTTTGTCTAACTTTTGCCTGCTCCCTCTCCCTTTATTTATAACTAACAATATAGATCAAAATTAAATTATTATATTGTCGATCATACCAGTATTAAGTTTGCCCATCCCTGGTGAATAGTGGATACTAAAAAAAAAAAAATCAAAAAAATCGATAATTTTTGAAGTTATACTTCTTTAGGCGCGTTATGAAAAATTGATGAGAGTGAAATTTTACGATGCGCGCGCACCCGTGCCACAAAATTAACAGAGTGAAGTTGTCCACTAAATCGCTTATGAAGTTGAGGAAAAAATGCTACCATCAAAACAGAAATGGAACCTCTGTTAGTGGCGCATGTTGGCACGCATGCCGCCTCTGTTCACTGTGTATTTATATTTATAATATTTATCCATTTGCTTTGAGTTTCTACATTTAAAACACCTGTTTTCATTTTGTTTTCATTATACAAGTGCGAATTTTATATGTACCTCTGAATTATAATCAGAAGTGATTTAAATTAAATATTTAAATCAATACTAATTAATATCAGAAAATATTTGTGAAAAAACTGTGCTCATCAACCTTCCTAAGTACTCCAATACAATGGAGGTTAACTATCCGTATGTATTATTTAGTAATATAAATGACAAAATTATAACTTAATAAACTAATAAGTAGGTATATAATAAAATCATGTTTCTCTTTACGACAGACTATCGTCAGTTGCGACGTACCATATAATTTTTCTTTGTCAAATTTTAAACAATGATGGTATTTCACTCACACGTATGTGTTTACAATATTTGTATACCTTTTCCGAAATATATGCATACATATTACTAACGTTTGCCTATTGTTATTGTTATAATTATTATTATTATGAGAATTAATATGCATTTAAAAGAAAGATATTTTTCTGAAGTTATTCAAGGTAATATTTAAAACAATGGAATTAAACTGGATTGATACATTACATTACAATATATTTTTCTATATTTGAATTAAAAATTAGTTTCAATACATAGATATGAATGGGTAAATAAAATATACAATCACTATTGCATAAATTTAATTTTTGGGACATCGTTATTAGAGATTGTTAATATATATCTATACATTATATTTAATGCCAACAATCTACTTCTGTATGGTAAATGTTTTCGATAAGTATTTTTCAAGCATGTGACCCAATCTGTTAATTCGGTTAAACGGTTAATACATATAATATTTAATATACATTTTGTATAAGTAACCAAACGTGTAAGCATATAGTATTAATGTATAAATAGCCAATTTAATCTTTTATTTGAAACCCAGTTACATTCCGTCAAATATTCACAACCCAACACTGGCACAACTGACAAATGACTAAAACTAGCAATTGAATGAAAGTGAAATGAAAGTTGAAACTAACGACATGGTTGTTCAAATTTGAGGCAATAATTATTATATTTGTATTCCACTAAAGTGGATGTATTTAAACTGTATATTCTTTGTCTTTGTCGCAACACATACGTTTTCTTATTATGTATTTTGATATTAAAAGTAAATTGTGTTTAAAATTGTATCATATTTTAGTAATCTCAAACCTTATAACTGGTGTGCCAGTTCAGGAACTACCGGAAGAGGCTACGGCAGTGGATTAAAAACCTATTTTTAACTATACCAAAGAAGTATAACTTCTCACGCGCGTACATAAGTACACAGACTGTTTTTTTTCTTTTACAAGTGACGCGGAAAATGGATTGCTACTTGCTAATTTTAATAGGAAGATCTGGAAGTTCAATATAGAATTCAATATAGATCTCAGTCCAATAGAAAAAAATTCATACCTCATCATTTATCGATTGTACAGCAAAATGTTCTGAAAGAATTTTTGAGGAATTTTAATGCTCTACAAAAAAGGTATTATATAAGGTACTATATTTTTTCCGTAAGCCTCATCATTTGAAAGATATTAAGGTTTTAATTTTGATTATTTTAAGACAAATTTCATTTTTATTTATGAATTTTATAACTCGACAATAAATGACTTTTATACATTGCGCAATACAAATTTTTGTTTAATATTTACTGCTGTATAAAAATGGTGTATTATGTTTTGGCTATTAAATTAACCGTTTAAAAGATATTCATCATCAAACTTTCATGTGTACGGATTTAAAAAGTTTTTGATGAGATATTCGAATAGTCTCAACTTTATTTATAATTTTCATATAAATTTCATTTTCTGTCATTAATATAAGTATTATTTTAGTTTTATTTATAAAATTAAATATTTTGAAGTTTCTCAGTTGATAAAAACTAAAATTTGAATAAATTTTCTCAAAAATTATTAATTAAATTGAAATTTTTCGAATATCTCAACAAAAACTTTTAAAATCCGTACACATGAAAGTTTGATGATGAATATCTTTTGAACGGTTAATTTAATCGCCAAAACACAAGACCCCATTTTTATACAGCAGAAAATTTTAAATATAACTTAAAGCAGAGAAACACACAAAAGTTTTAAAAATTATCATAATTTGTAATGGATGTATTATCTAGAAATGAATTTATTTATATAGAATTTAAGACCAAAATTCAAATGTATAGGGCCTACATGTTCGTATATTGGTACAAATCTCAATCACTGCCTTCATTCCTACACCTATTCTCCAAAACTATAACTCTCTTGGACTGTTCAACATTGCCAAGAATTTGAAATTTGAGCAATTGAACGAAACCTGATAACACCATAATCACGAATAGCCATTACATAACTATATATTTATTAACATTTGAATTTCAATAGTCAGCCATAAGCGATTGACGTAATCCCTTTACTTTGCATGAAAATTTTTAATTTCATTTATGATTAAAATTAACTATATATAATATATTTAACTTCCCCTTTTTTGAAATTCTGTTCGTTTTGTGATAGAAGGAATCACTATTTTTCGTACTGATATTTGTAGATTTGTGAGCAAAATGGAGATAGGATTAAAGGAATATTTTATTTGGAGTAAGAGGGTTGACAAATTAATTGTAAACGAATACGCTAAATTCTTAATTCGCCATTTCAAAATATGAAACAAGAGCAAGGTATATTAAAAGAAATGGGGAGAAACCCATTATTCAAAAAACTCATAATATATTTCACACGTACGATGTCTAAAAGACTATGGTGTAGTCCAAATTAAAAAACAGAAAAAATAAAAATAATTACAAAAATAAATCGATGAACTAATGCAGAAAGGTGGGTCACCTTAGCCAAGTCAAACGATAAACATACAGCCAAAAACATAGTTTACAAATAGATATACCAATTGTTTAAAAACAATCGCAAAGAATAATATTATAAAATATTAACAAATTGATCGAATTTACCAAATCAAATTGTAGACATCAAAAAATCTCAACATAGGATTGGTAGCATATTAAAAGTAATGTAGTTTCAGAAATTGAACAAACAGAAAAATCAAGTGAGGTTAAGGAAAAATAATTATATTCAAATATTTTTATTTCGAAACAACAAAATTTGATATAACAATATACATAAATTTATAAAAAAATTATAAAGTTTACTCAAATTGTTGCGAGACACATCAAAATTTATTATTACAATCAAAATAATTTTTACAATAATTAATTAAAATTCTCGTATTGTTGCTAGACCAATTAATTTGCTCTACCGTAAAAGGTAACATCAACATTAATCGGTTTTGTCACTGCTGATGTAAAGGAAATGGTAATACTGGTTGCACCATTAACCGGATCGATTACACTGGACGAGGTAAACGTGGATTTATCAGCTGCAGGATTGTTGTCCACGATCTTGTAGCAGAAAGCACGTTGTTGTCCTAAAGCACTGAAAACCACATCTCCACTGGTTGAACCACTGGCTGGTGCAGCAACCTAAATTAAAATAAATTTTACAATAACCAAAGAAGACAACAGACTGCTAATTTGCTGATATAATACTTACAACTTTGGGTATTCTGTCCAAAAGTACATTGAAGGGTTCTCGGCCAGTGCAGGTGAAATCAGGTGTTGAAGTACGAGTAATTGGAGGAGCCCTTGTTGTTGTCGTTGGGGCCATCGTAGTGGTCGTTGCAGCTGGAGGTGCCGGATTAAAACATGCCATACTCAATGACACAAGGCATAAGAGCGGTAAAAACACAATCGAATTCATTGTTGAGCTGGTTTTTTAGAATGCTTTTTCTTAGTAAAAACGTAGCAGGATTGATGGTCGTTCATCCACAGTTTTGCTCTTATATACTACGTGAATGATGCGTGAATTCCATGAATTTTATTGCACAGAATTATTTTTTTATATTTTTTTAGTTGTAAAAATTATCATTATCTAATCTTTATTTCCTTGAAACATTAAAAGTAATTTGGAAACAGGAATGTGGATAGTAATTATGTGTTTGCGTTCAAATTACTATAGGTAAGGATTATCCATTTAAAACCAAAGAATTAAATCGAATATGTAAAAGATCCGGATAAGATTTAATCACCGAGAAGGGAAGACAAATGACTGAATTTCCCTAAATAACTATTGCCATTTTTTCTACAACAGCAAATTGTTTTCAGCCGAATTGTAAGTAAGTTTTGATACTAAGCAAGTTTCAAACAAATTCGTTTGCTTTAAATGGCAAGTAATATATCATTATCAGCAGAACTCCCTTCAAAAGTCAATGATTTGTTCCAAATCCCAGTTTTTAGTACTTAAAAAACTGATGATAATTGTGAGCTTTTGTGCTAATGTTGGGTTGTGCCAATATCAAATTAATAAAACAGTTTTGTTAGATTTTGCCAGTCAATTTTTTTTTATTTTTTGTTAATAACTATCGCTTCATTACTGCTAAAGTCTTTAGCCAATCAAGGGTTAAAAAATCGTATTCAAGAAATATTGGAAATTTGCTTGAATACAACTACCCATTTTTGTTATAATTATTCAATTTATGATGTATTTACAAGATATTCGAGAAGCTCTTGGATGAACTCATTAGAGTAATTAAGCAAATGATTCCCGAATAATGGCTAAAAGTTAAGTAACACGACCACTTAGCATATTACTTTACATTTTTGTCTATTTCTCTCTCTTCACTGGCTTTTTATCATACTATGTCCTTCAGTCTTGTGGCACACTACCGAAATTTTCTTTTTCAATTTTCGATTTTGTTTTCATCTTTTATCTATGGCACTCTGTGCATATATTACCATTCCAGTGCATGTTTTCCAACTGCATTGTTTTATCATACTTTTCTCTCACTTTGGTGTATCAGTAAGTTATTTTTTATTCTGTTTTCTACAAGACAAAATTACACAATTGACGAGAAAATTTTATACATTGAATTTTGCCCATCTATTGCGACCATCTACGCCACCCACCACTAGCACAATCAAAAAGCGCACAATGTTCTTCAATTTTTAAGAACAATGACCTTTGACTTGAAGCAAATTTAAAATTCTTGATTCCACAAAAATGAAGAATTATTTTTCCTGCTTACCTTAAAATTAAAACATCTACAAATAAAGCAAATAAATAAATATATCATCCACCAGAATTATTGGGTTATTTTTCCTTACAATATTGGGCACTTTGTATTTGTCCGAAGATGATTTATTTCTTAAAAATCAGTTATGGCATAATGCTCGGTCCTTTTGCGATATTTACCTTGCTGAGATTAAAAACAACATAATAATTTTGCTGTCAATATTTGGTTGTAATTACAAATATTGTTCAGCATTTTAGTAAAATTATATCATATGTCTTCCAATCTCAGGGGATGAATCATTTTCAAAGCTCTGTGTTTTCGTCTGAAATCAAAAGTTTTGCATTATTTTCAAGGAATGGATATTCTTAATCTATAGAAATTTGATCACAAACTAATGATGGCTTATCTTTTTTCCTGCTTCCTAATAACTGAATAAATGTTACATGGAAATTTAGATAAGATAAAGATAATTTTTATAACAAAACAATGACAAAACAAAATAATTTTAAGCAATAAAATTTATGGAATTCACGTATCATTCACACATTAATAAAATAGAATAAATTTGGGCAATAAAATTCACGGCAGAATAATACTCTCGTAGTATATAAAGCCAAATTTTTAAAGAACCGATATCAATTCTGAGTATTTTTTTGCTAAGTAATTGCATTCCAAACAATCATCTCAACAATGAATACGTTTGTGCTTTTACCACTTTTATGTCTTGTGTCATTAAGCGTGGCATGTCCTCCTTCGATAAGACAAATTTTCACAACAACATCTACAACAACATCGACGACAACGACAAGGGCTCCAATTACTCGTACTGCTTCAACTGATTTCACCTGCACTGGCCGAGAACCCTTCAATGTAGTTGTGGACAGAATATCCAAAGTTGTAAGTATTATATCAGCAAATTAGCAGTCTGTTGTCTTCTTTGGTTATTGTAAAATTTATTTTAATTTAGGTTGCTGCACCAGCCAGTGGTTCAACCAGTGGAGATGTGGTTTTCAGTGCTTTAGGACAACAACGTGCTTTCTGCTACAAGATCGTGGACAACAATGCTGCAGCTGATAAATCCACGTTTACCTCGTCCAGTGTAATCGATCCGGTTAATGGTGCAACCAGTATTACCATTTCCTTTACATCAGCAGTGACAAAACCGATTAATGTTGATGTTACTTTTTACGGAAGAGCAAATTAATTGGTCTCGCAACAATATGAGTAATTTATAGATTTTTTTTTGAAAATAAATTCATATGGTCGTTATAAATTTTGCTGTTTTCAAGTAAAAATATATGAATAAAATAATTTCATTTTAAATTAATTTATTGTCATCTCTTAAAAGGTTAATCTAATATATAAAATTCTCGTGTCACGGGGTGCGTAATTAAACTCCTCCGAAACGGCTCGACCGATTTTCATAAAATTTTCTATGTATATTCGGTAGTCATGAGAATCGGACATCTATTTTTCATCCCCCTAAATGGTAAGGGTGGTCCACCCTTAAATTTTTTTTTATTTTTTGGATAAAATTTTTTGTTTTTATTTTTTTATGATACATCATACGAAAATACAAACAACCCTAAATTTTCACCCCTCTATGATCAACCCTTATTTTTTTATTAATTAAAAACTTTAATTTTTTTGGCTAGATTTTTATTTTGTCATGACTTAGAAAAACAAAAAATCATATTACTCTTAATTTTCACCCTTCTACGATCAACCCCTATTTTAACGAAATATTAACGAAACAAGTAACAGTAGTAGTAAAATAATTATATTAATAAAGCTTAAAGTAAATACGTTTTAAAAACCGTGCATACATAAAATCGTGTAATTATATATATCCTCTGCCAGATAAAATTTTAATATTCGGTGTATTCCTTATAAGAAGTAGGCATGTGAAAATATTTTTTTTTAAAATTCCTGCCCTAAAAGAGTGAATTGGGGTGATTTAGTTTCTTTGAGAAAAAGTAAAGTTAATCAACAATCGAAATTTTGAATTTACTAAGTGTAATTAATAAATAAAGAATAAATTAGTAATAAGTTTCTGTTTTTGTTATATAATTTTAACTACAGCATTTTAAATAACGTCATTTCACTTAATTAGTATGAAAGTTTAGGTAGTAGGTACTTATATCAAATACCATAGAGGCGGTTTTTAATTTTTGTTTGTTTTTCAACAATCAAACTTTTTAAAATCTAATTTTTATGAACTAATAATTGTGAACTGGAGCAATTATATACTCTGCTAAAAAGCATTATGGAAGCAATTTTTTGTCATATAACAACAATTGCTTCCATAATGCTTTTCTGCAGAATATATAATTGGTCCAGGTTGCAATCATTGGTTCATAAAAAAGAGATTATAAAAAGTTTCTTTGTTAAGAAACAAATAAAAATTAAAAACCGCCTCTATGGTATTTGGTATAAGTTCCCCTACTACATAAACTTACATAATAATTAAGTGAAATGGCGTTATTTAAATTTCTGTTATCAAAATGATATAACTACAATGCCCATTGTGTAAGCATAGGGAAACCGCTCTCACTCTCATTTTCCCCACCGCACTTCTAAACAACCATAACTACAGCTGTGAATATACTGGGTTATGTTGAGCTGGTGGAAAAGTAAAATTGCCACAATTGGTCCCATCACCAGATCCGTTACGCTCATTAGATTATAGGCTAGGAAATGATTCTTAAAATTTCTGGACCAAAACTCAAAAATATAACAGTTGATTACAAACAACGTCGTTTGGGGCAACGCATATTGTGCTGGATAAATTCATGTCCCCCTTCAAGGTATAATTCCATAATAATTTTTGGATAACATTTAAATTAATTTTTATTTTTCAAATAATTTAAGAAAATCTTAAACAAATGCAGACAAGAACAAATTTATCACTTACTGGAAGCGCTGTTACCACTACTAGATATCCACTACTAGACCACTACTAGATCATCAAATCTTACAAATGTATTTTATGAGCAATACAGATACAGAAATTGATAGGCGTTGTATTCATAATCCGTAAACATAAACAATAAAACGAATCATTGTCCAAAAACTACGGAGGTATCTGAAAATGCAGAAAATTGTAGTCGATTAAAGTCACACGACACGTCGTTCGGAAAATTGGGATATGTGGAATCAAAATGTCTTCTGCTTTGTATTTTCAATTCAATTTGTAACTTCGATAAGGTTGCTCATTAATTTTTTCACCGCAAGTCGGGTGTTATGACCAAAACGTGGTTGATCTATATATTGCACAACATAAGGATTACTGATCCAATTTTTAATTGGATTATGAGGCGGTAACCCGGAGAATTTCAGCGAATTTAAAATTCTATCCATAATTGAAAACATCATCTTTATTAGTAACGCAATCAACCGAATTGCAGGTCTCCAATTCGCCAGTTTTCTTATTTTGAATCTGAACTATCTATTTCATTAATATCATTTTCGTTGACAACGTTTTTTGGGGTCAATATAACACGTTCTTTCAACCAAACATGATTTTTGTAATTTGTAACCAAGTTTGGGAACACCCTCTCGATGAGTTCGATCTTTGATTTAGTAAAGTGACAAAATTGGCAAAGAATGTAATGCATGCAGGTAATGTGTCAACAGAAATTTTGTCATTACTAATATCGATCAATTGTTCGACAAACACTTTCCTAAATTAGTTATTCTGCAATTCGAATTACATTTTCGAGTTTAATTTGATTGTTTTTAAATATTTCCATACAGTGGACGACTTCAGACATTAAGGATCGACTGCTGTCGATAAAATAAATGCTTGCTTTAAATTATCAAATATCTGGTACCATATAAATAAACTTCAGATGGAAGAAAACAAGAAAATTATATTGCTGAACGATCCTTCTGCTGATGATTTCTCCAAGAAATTAATAAATGGCCGTGTTAATTGTTTGAATTTTTATTCAAATTAAGTTTCCTAAACCTTATTCAGCGGTTTTGTGAAAAAGCTAGCAATTATGTAAAAAAATTTGAATGAGACGAAATCCCAAAAATTCAAAGGAAATGAAATCAATACGCTCGATTCGTTGACAAGAACATGGTTATTACCGATATTCAACATTTGCTTGGGAAATTTTTCAGCAGATTGATCATTCCACAACGCATGCCTCATGTCTCCAACTGAAATTTCTTCACATTGTGCCACAGATTTTATGATTTTAAGCAAGTATTTATTTTATTGATAGAACTCCATCTTGGAATACTTGGCACTGGAGGAAATCACCAACAACAAAAACATTGCGCTTTCAAAACATATTGAGTCAATGCGAAGTTAGATCTTTCAATAACTATCGTTATATGCCTTTAAGAAAGAGTTACAGACAATATGAAATTGAAAGCATTGACATCAAAGTGTGGGTCACGTGAACTGCCAACTACGGAAAATTCCAAGCCTAATTATTTAAAAACTGATTTTATTCAAATTTTTACGTGTATTATTAAGATATATTAATAGTTAATAATAGTTAATAGTTACTCTGCTATTTGGAGCGATGGTGAATTGAACTAATCATTAATCATCAAAATCAGTCCAATAATTTTTTAGCTAAAAAATGATCTAAATAACCTGACTTTATATAGTTATATTTAAGATATTTGATTTGACAAATCGTATGTCAATGTAATGGCAACGAGCTTCAATGAGGAGAATCAATCTGAGGGTAATGCATGCACCAAAATTCATAGCTTCAATAAATTAAATGAATTGTTGACATGCCAATGAATTAACTAATTTTTGTTTTTTATTAATAATTTTTACTCCCATTGTATAATATAATATTATTATATAATATTGTTCTAATTAAATATTGAACTTCATAATTGTATTCGTATTAGTTTGTTATTAAAATTATAAATTAAGACTAGCTAAAATATTCGTTCATAAAAAACACTAAGTTCAATTCCTGTTAGGCACTACGAAGTTTGCCGGGTCAGCTAGTAATTGCTATAAAATTTCTTTGGATATACAACACAAATCCTATGACAGTGTTGCCTAAACACTACCTAAAATGCAAGTTAATATTTGAGCAAGTAATTTGGACTAAAGAAATTTATGCTTAAGCTCAAAGCCCTTCATTTCCAATTTTAATGTGTTTTTAACCACATTATTCTCAAAACACCAAAATCCTGAAAGAAAATAAGATAACGTTTGCTAATCATCATTTCGATATCAAGCATAATAAAATGTTTGATGGACTTTCAATTTTAGATAGTGAATCTTATTACTTTTTAAGGGTTCATTGAGTGAAATGGTTTTCATAAAATTAAATAAAACAATAAATCTAAGATCAGACACACAGAACCTTAGTTTAATATATAATGACATCCTAGGTCTGAAGTGATTATCTTTCGTATTTGTATATTTTATTTATATTTTTTAAATTCATATTATATTATTTATTTTGAAGTGCGTAGCTTAACAACTGTGAACTGATGTTTTCAGTTGGCTATTAGACTTGTTATAAAAACACATACTTGAAAGCTAAAAATCGTTTTACAGTTTTAATTTTAATTTTGCAGTTTTTAATTAACGATTGTTTAAACATTGTTGAGGTCAGTTTATAATAATATTGTTTTAATTTTGTTAATATTGTAATACTTTCAGAGCTTGAAAAAGTCTTAATAATAAAGACGAAAAGTCGCAAAATCAATGATTGCTTATATTAATTTAACTATATTCCAATTACCCGTGACCCTGATGTTATTATTATTAATATTTATACTGGAATCGAACCTTACATAAATTAAAAAAGTAAATATTCCTTTGAATAGAATTCTAAGATATAATTTAATTCAGGTTTGCGAGATTAAATGCTTTTTTATTTAATAATAAAAGTTGAATGATTTTAAAAAATGGCATTTTAAAAACCTTTCAGCAACAGTATTCCATGCTTTGATTTCAAATCTAACGATCTAATGATTTTCCTAGAAAATGGGTTTAATATAAACCATTTAAAATTAAAAACTTTAGTTTTGTGAACTTTAAGCCTCAATTTTTTTAAATTTTATGTTTTTTTTTATAATACAATCGTTTTAACAATAGCTAGAAAATATTTTTTCTTATCACGGAATATTATCGCTATAAATATATTATCTTTAGTTTTCTAGCTAAACGTAATTGCTTTAGTAGAAATTAAAACATTTCTTTAAGAAATGTAATACTGGCCCCTTAGTTTCATTATTTTATGATAAACAAAATCGAACTAATAAGACGTATCCAAACAATTTATCAACCTGCTGAAATATAAGAACCACAAATACCTACGTGGTTGATAAAATATATGAATGAAAAAACAAATAGACAATTAAGTTTATGAAACCAAAACCTATTTGCTAAAATTTACAATGAGGAGAAGTCTTATGGTCCAATAGATAAGTGATTATTGCATTTCCAAATTTTCGTCTGGAAAGTAACAAATTGAGGTTTAAATATACAAAATTGATTATGGAAATGAAAATACGAGAACACAAAATTTAAAATTCATTTAGTTGACTAGAAAAACATTGTATTTGAATTTGTGGTCCAATGTAATAATCAGTAATAATATTTACCTTTTGGGCAAAAAGTACCCGGAATATAAAATTAAATTTCTGGCGATAAGGGCTCGGAAAATATATGGAAAATTGAATCAAGCATGTGATATGCATGTGATACTACTGATAGCTAGCATTTAAAAGGAGAAATGCTTAATGTTTAATATTTGGATGTGGACATTATTCGGAGATGCTAAACACAGGTCCTAATACCGTACCATGGATTATTCATTTAAAATAATAGTTTTTTTTTAAAGTATTACAACATTAGGAATGTTTCTTCGAAAAGAAACTAAGATCTTGAATTCGCTATCAAAATTATCAAAATCGCCAAAAATTCATTACTCTGTGGCCGGAGGAGAACTTTCTTTAATATTAATTCTTTTAATATTGTAGCAATAAATATAAATAAAAAAACATTGGTTTAAGACTTTTCGAAGAATTATTTGTTTATTACAATTTGTACGCCACTAAACATATAAACAGATGAAAATGTGAATTAAGTATAAAAATTTCGGTAATTTATACAATTGACCCAGTTGTTGCTTAAAATGAAAATAATCAAAGATATTTGTGAACAATTTAACAACCACACAATATAAAGAAAAATTTAAGCAAAATAATTGCTTTAAAAATATATGGTAATCATATTTGTTTTAGTAAATCTCTTGCATCCACAAATTTGAAAAGACACTTAATTAGAATCATACTTTTAAAGCTGTATTTTGCACTACTCGAAAGCTGCATTAAAGAACTTCGTTTCGAAAAACTATTATTAAATTTGAAATGATATTTGATGTCTCATTGGCCACAAATATTTCTTGGATATTGGTTAGAAGAAAATATTTTTGTTTTTCTATGCGATGCTTTTTAACACCAGAATTTTAAAAAAACCCTCTTTTGAATGGACAGGCTAATGAGCCTCAAGTAACAGTAGAATATGATAAATCTCCATGAACAATAAAAAAATGCACTGGACAGTTATGCATGAATGAAAGTTTGAACGCTCGTTACATAAAACTACTCAAATGTAATTTAAAAAAATAAAAGTTAATAATTAGCGGGCAATCATTCTTTTAAATAAAATTTCACTTCCAAAAACTTTTTCCTTTATATTTTAAATTAAAGCTACTTTATGATACGAGCTTTTTCATAAAGAAAAATTAAACAAATTTTTGGATAATTAACTTGTAAAAAATAAAATAATCATAATTATATGAAAGCAAACGTTCATAATAGTCTAAGATCCCACTGCAGAAAAGTGTAGTGATCGAGTTTATGTTAAAAACCTAATTTTTACGCATATTAATCATTAGGAGAATAAATATCTACTAGGTTGCCTATCAAAATGTGGCCACTAGTATTTTTAATTAAATTATTTTTAATTGATTTTTTGCAAAAATTTAATTGATTTGTTTTTAAAATAAAATATCGTCCATTTCACGGCAATATATATAAAGACTTTGAAAAGTCAGGGTTGCCGTTGCGCACTTGACCGCACCTCTGCGCGGCCAGGTGTAAACAGGTATGATTTTGGGTCTTTTTTACGTTCATAACGTGCATTTATGATTTATATATCAAATTAAAGCTAATTTTTGTCTCATTATTATGGTATACGGTTGCCTAATTAAATTTGGCCGCAAATAAGGGTTGCTGGTTGCTAAAGATGGTAAATATTAAAAAACAGTGAAAGGGAGCTAGCCAGATTTAACCAGTCAGACGAGGATAGCGATTGGCAGCTGTATGACGTTTTAAAGCCATTGCGCATACGTCGGATGCTAGTGTTTTCAACCACTCATGTACTTCCGGAGTATTTTTTGAACAAAGTTTTATCAATATCGATTCTGCTACTTTTCCAAATGTTTGTGCCAATTAAGCCCCATATAATATAAATAATAGAAACCATCAATGATTTCTATGTCGACTTGTCCGGGATTAGCTGGTGCAATCTTGGCTGTCAATTGTTTACGTAGAGTTGGCTTGTCCGTCTTCCTCATGTCACCTGAGCAGTGGAATACTGCAGAAAGTAGAGGTGCTAGAGGGAATGACAGACAGTACCCAATGTCAACTTTTTGATTAATAGCAATTACCAACAGACGTCCAAAAATATCTCATTCTATTTTAATTATTGATTTTTTGTCTCCGGTGGTACTCTTAATTTTTTTTTTAATACAATCTAAAGCGAAGTTATTAATTTTTTTGCAGCCAGCAACCCATATTTGCGCCCAGATTTAATTAGGGAACCGTATATCATAATAATGAGAAAAAAATTAGCTTTAATTTGATATATAAATCATAAATGCACGTTATGAACGTAAAAAGGGCCCAAAATCATACCTGTTTACACCTGGCCGCGCAGAGGTGCGGTCAAGTGCGCAACGGCAACCCTGACTTTTCAAAGTCTTAATATACATTGCCGTGAAGTGGACAATATTTTATTTTAAAAACAAATCAATTAAATTTTTGCAAAAAATCAATTAAAAATAATTTAACTAAAAATACTAGCGGTCATATTTTGATAAGCAACCTAGTAGATATTTATCCTCCTGATGATAAATATGCGTAAAAATTCGGTTTTGAAGCATAAACTCGATCACTACACTTTTCTGCAGTGGGATTCTAGACTATAAGGAGACATCAATTTTTCCGAATAACAGGATTACCTACATCTAAAATCTTTTCGTACAATTCATTTATAAGACACCGAAAATGAATTACTTTCTATTTTTGTCACTTTTAAGTATTTTCTCATTAAGTACGGCATGTTTTCAATAAAATATACTGTTGCGCTATACTAATTTTTTTTTATTAGGCCATCAGTTTTCTTCAACTAACTTTGCTAATCACTGAACTTCCAGGTTTTTATCTTAAATCAAATAATCTCCAAATCATTCAAGTATGCGTAAATAAAAAATAAATTTCGCTAACATCGACAAAATCGGCCTTGGGTTGAAATATAACTTAAATTAGAAAAAAATACAAGAATTCTAAAAAAAAACATAATTTAAATGAATATATTATTATTTATATTGAAATTAAGTCAAAAATTCAAATGTATAGGGCCTATTTGTTTATATATTTGTAGGAATCGCAGTCACTGTTTCCATTCCTGAATGCACCCATTCTCCAAAACCACTCTCCTGGACTGCTCAACATTGCCAAGAATTTGAAATTTGAGCAATTTTACGAAACCTGGTAACGCCATAATCACGAATAACCATTACATAACTGTATATTTATTAACATTTGCAGATAGGGTAGGAAAATGTTCATTTTGATAAAAACTTTCAACAAATTCTACTTTCTATTCAAATAATTTAAAAATAAGATTATGCAATTAAAGTATTAGAATAATGCGGTTAAAAACACAAAAGAAGGGAAATGATGGGTTTTGAGCTTATCCATAAAATTCTTTAGTCTAAATATTTGCTCAAATATTAACTTGCATTTTAGGCAACACTATCATAGGTTTTGTGGTATATGCAAAGAAATTTTATAGCAGTAATTAAATTTTTAAGAATTGACATTAAATTAATTTAAAAAAAATAATTTTATTCATATATTTTTACTTGATAACAGCAAAATTTAAGACGACCATAAACATTAATTTACAAAAAAAAATCAATATATTACTCATATTGTTGCGAGAACAATTAATTTGACAACTATTGAGTCTGGCTGAATTTTGGGATCGTAAGATTTGACGAATACAATTCGTCGGAAGCTATAAATGTGCTTATATTGCTCTTCCAACATTCCTACTCGGACGAATTGCATGTTCGAGATGACTTCAAATCCAACTTGGGACAATGCCGCTGTGACTATGTGATGGGGGAGATAAGGGCATACATTCAAGATTATTAATTTGGTGGATGGTGTAATTAGGCGCCTACATATTATAGTGGTATCATTAATTGTTATTTTTTTAAATTTGTTTATATATTGGTCGACTGTCTCTGTCGAGGATGTCTCTGTCGAACAGGATATTTTTTGGTCCAATTTGGGATCCAACGCATCTAATATAATCGGATATTTTTGCTCCAGGCGTACTTTCAAAAACAATCGCTTGCTCCTTGGAAGGAAAATTTGGGGCTGTGTTATTTGCCCTTGTCATCATTTAGGCGTAAGTAATGTTGTTGATAATTATTTTGGTTGAAGTCATTTTGGGAAAAATTTTATTTTTCTCTCGGGTGTTGTTTATTATTTTAGATAATGAATAAATTCACTCACCGGCTTGGGAGTGAATCGATGTGTCTGGCTCGTTCTGGTCCACACTTGTAATTTTTGTTTTGTAAATTTTGTTATTCACAATCACTGAACAGATCTGCATCTGACCGTGGTCAAATAACGAGTAAATTATTTATTGTTATTGATTATTTTAAAATATAGAAATACGTAATGCTGAATCGTTCACTTTCTTTGCGTTAAGTTTCTTATTACATTTAATTGAAAAAAAAATGAAGAAAAAGTATTAGTTATTCTTTACAATGTATTTTGACAATTTTGTTACAAAAAAAAAAAAAAATGTTTTCGGCGGGTTTCAGATGCAAAATAACTTATAAAATTTGTTCTTTTTGGTAAAACTATATTAATTTGTTCAAAATTGAGTGAAAAAAAGAATACACAGTTTTCAATTAATTTTATTTCTATAACGAAGGCTATAATTTCAATTTCATTTTCAGATGTCTTTAAAATATTTAAAGACATCTCCATTCTTTACTCAAATAATTTATGAACATTTTTGATAGCTCAATTATAAAAAAAAAGTGTTAAATCCTGAATCACATAGTACAAGAACTACTAGAAATACTAATTAAAATGTACAACGAGCCAGTACAGTTTTGAATTTTCAAGAATTGCTGAATCGCCTAAAATACATACATGCATATTAAATGAAACTAAAAGTTTAATATTATGGTCAAACTTTTCGTCGTTCTTTCATTAAACGTATCTCATATTATCATTGTATCTTAAAAGTTGGTAAGCAGCAGATTTCTTGACGTCACTTTCTGAAGCTGTGAAGCGCAGATTCCAAGCTTAAACCACCAAAAAACCCTTTCAAAATACTAGAACATTAACGGGTTGGTTAATTTCATAATTTTTTTTCAAAAACCTGGCTAGCCAATGCTACCTGTACAGCTATTGAAGATGATTTTATCGCCTTTAAAAATATCTATCGATAAGCGCTAACGTTTTCTTAACTATAAAATTTGCTACCAAAAATGATATAATACTCTCCAAAATAAATAATTCGAATGTAAGTGGTCAAAAAAAGAATATAATTATTCCAACACATTAGTTCTTGTTTAATCGAAAAACAGTTGCTAAAGTACTATTTGCAATATATAGAGGAACAAATTCCGCTCCTCGAATTCGGAAACATAATTAAGAAATCCAATACAACCAAAAGAAAAAAAATTAACAACAATGCAACAACAATCAAACAACAAATAAAGAAATTTTTACGTTGTCACTATATGACTTATATGACTATATGACTTACTATAAGTCAGAATCGACCGCCTACCGAATATCTGGTAACTGCATCAAAAACTGTTACAACAAAAACCGATTGATTTTAAACGTAAAAATCTTAAAATTTTGGTTCTATAAGCACACTTTTGTACAACGCACTACCAGCACATTTTTCAAAAAAAGTGCAAAATATTCTTTCTTTATTAACAGTTACAAAATTTGATTTTGAGAAAATCATTAAATTAATATTTTAAGATTTATTTTTCTTGCTTATTAATAGATCTAAACATTCAATGTTTATTTACCTAAGTAAAAATTAAAATATATTTCTCGAATAAGAATTGTTGATATCAGTTTTGTCGAAAATATTTTGTGCTGTGCCACGTGTCGCAAAAAAATAGGTTCTAAGAAATTAATAACGGTATTGCTCGTTTTTATGGGATGTGTTACTTGTTAAATATAAAAATGTCCTATAAATCTACTGATAATAATTTATTGTTATAAAAAGAGACCTAAAATCAGTTTGGTGAAATTGTGTCATTTGTAATTCCGTCTCAGTGATTGAATCATTTCCTGGATGAATCCTTCCTGTTGCTATACATATTCGTCTGGAACCTTAGACTTTGCATTACTGTCTTTGGAATGAATATTATTTACTTATTGCAATTCGATCCCAAACCAAATTGTACTTATTATTGTCTCTCTTTCCAAATTAATTTCAATGTAATAAGGAAATAAAGATAAGAAAATGAAAATTATTAAACCAAATTAATAATAAAATAAAAAAAATTTTGGTAGTAAAATTCATGTAGTATAAAAAGGCAAGATGTGGATGAGCAGTCATCAGTTCTGATACGTTTTTACAAAGTAAAAGCAATCCAAAAGACCAACTCGACAATGAATTCATTTGTGCTTTTACCGCTCTTATGTCTTGTGTCATTCAGCGTGGCATGTTATTTTCCGCCACCTGCTACTACAACAATGCCTCCAATGCCGACCACTACAATGGCTCCAGCGACAACAACGCCATTATTAACAACAACAAGGCCTCCTGCAATTACTCGTGCTTCAACAGCTGATTTCACCTGCACTGGCCGAGAACCCTTCAATGTAATTTTGGACAGAATACCCAAAGTTGTAAGTCTTATATCAGCAAATTAACAGTCTGTAGCCTTTATTGGTGTTTGTTAAATTTACTTTGAATTTAGATGGCTGCACCAGCCAGTGGTACCACCAGTTCAGATGTGGTTTTCAGTGCTTTAGGGCAACAACGTGCTTACTGCTACAAGATCGTCGACAACAATGCTGCAGCTGATAAATCCACGTTTACCTCGGCGAGTGTAATCGATCCGGTCAATGGTGCAACCAGTATTACCATTTTCTTTACATCAGCAGTGACAAAACCGATTAATGTTGATGTTACCTTTTACGGACGAGCAAGTTAATTGGTCACGCAACAATACGAGTATTTTGTTAAAATTATTGTAAAAATTATATCGTTCATAATAATTTTGTTGTTGAGAAAAGTAAGCAAAAGAATAAAATTATTTTTCTATTACCGTACCTAATTTTCGTGCTTAGATGGTTATTTTATGCTCCTAAATTTCTTCCCATGTGTCACTAACCCTAAGTGGTACTTTTTCTATTTACTTCGGTTTTTTGGTTTCAAAAAAGGCATGTTACAAAAATTGCCTGAATGTTTTAGTTACATTATCTATTTTATAAAAATGATATTGACATGAGACGTGTGGGTCTCGCAAAAGCTTGAAAGCGTCTGGACCGCTTTGGTTCATTTTGGTGTTGAAGTATTTGTAGTAGGCAAAGGAAGAATTAAAAGGTGAAAAAGCAGGAAGAAATTGTAAGGAAAATGGTAAAAACAATGAAAAAAACATATAAACTGTAAATTCCTGTCAAATAAGGCAAATTGGTAACTTCAATTCAGTAACTTCAACAATTTTGATTTTTGTATTTCAAAATATAGCCTAAAGAACACTTATGATACACCAGAAGTTTCATAATGGGATCTGCAATAGTTTAGAAGATTAAAGTACATACCTGTCGTACTAAGAGTCGTATTCTAGGTCAAATGGTCAAAATTAGTAAAATTATAATTTGATAAGTTTACTTCCGGTTTTGTATATTAAAAAAAATAAAAATGTCCAGTTTTATTTTTAATAGCTGACCCAGCAAACTTCGTACTGCCTAACATGCAATGAACGTAGTGTTTTATAAATTAATATGTTAGTTACACTTAGTTTAAATTATCAATAATAAAATGAACAAAATTAAGTTCAATACTTCATTAGAATAATAAATATATAAAAATAAAATAAAAATTATATAAAAAGAAATCAATTATTTCATTTGCAAGTCAACTAACACATTTCGTCGGCCTAAAGTGTTAAGCTGCTAAGTTCTTTTTTAACAATTTCTTCAGGGAAAGAAAAAAAAAGTGAATATAAGCCACATAAGTTACTACATAAAGCAGATTTCCGATTCATTTTGCATATTAAGAAATTTTTATATTTAAATAGATTTATCAGTTTGTGATTTGATAGAATTTTTTATTCCTTCCTATTAGAACAAAAAAAAAAAAAATTTAAAAGTGAACTTAGCAGATTGAGAATTTAGGCTGACGATTTGCTTTATTGAAGCTATGTATTTGGGTTCATGCGTTGCCCTCGGATTGATTCTCTCCATTGAAGCATCTTGCCATTACATTGACATGCAAAGTTTGTCAAATCAGATATCTTCAGCATACAAAACAAAGTAGGGGTAGTAGACCAATTAGAGCTTAAAAATGACGGGATCGATTATGATGCTATATGATTTGTTAGATTTGTCTTCCTTCCGAATAGCAGAATAACTATTAACATATCTTAACAATTCACGGAAAAAAATGAATAAAATGAGTTATTAAATAAATTAGGCTTGGCACTTCACGTCACCCACACTTATATGTAAATTTAATATTGTCGGTAATTTTTATTTAAGAAACGCATATAACCATTGAAACCATTGGAAGTTCGACGCAATGACTCAGTATGTTTTGAAGGCGCAATGATTTTACTGATTGGCGATTTCTCCCAAACATTGCCAATCATTCCAAGTTTAGATTCTGCCAATAAAATATACTCCTGCTTAAAATCATAAAATTTGTGACACAATGTAAAAAAATTCAGCTGGCAACATGAGTTGCGTTGCAGAATGATCCATCTACTGAAGAATTTTCCAAACAATTTTTGAATCTCGGTAATGGCAGTGTTCTTGTCGACGAATCAAGCGTATTGACTTAATTTCCTTCGAATTTTGTCTCATTCAAAAATTTTACTTAATTCCTAGCTTTTTTATAAAACAGCAGGATAACGTTTAAATCAGTTTAATTGGAATAAAAATTCAAACCAATAACACGGCTATTACCGATATTCATTCATTTCTAGGATAAATCTTCTGCAGATCAATCGTTCAGCAATGCAATTCTTATGTTTTTTTTCCAGGTGAAGTTTCTCCATATGGTTCCATAAATTTGAAAATTTAAGGCAAGCATTTATTTCTTAAACAGAAGTCGATCCTTAATGTCTGAAGTCGTCCACTTCTGCAATTCGAAATGCAGAACGACTAATCTGGAAAAGTGTTTTCCAAACAATTTATCGATATTGGTAATGGGAAAATTTCCGTTGACACTTCATCGGGGTGCATTATTTTCCCTACCAATTTTTGCTACTTTACTAAGTTAATGGTGTTCCCAAACATTGCTCAAAATTACAAAAATTCCACGTACTGCGTTGTGATACATAATAAATGCAAAATGAAATGCCAAAATGACGTGGACCTACAATCTTTTTGCTTGTTACACTCTTCAAAAATATGAATTAAATAATTATTTTAACACAAATTATATAAATAAAAACGTCAAATTCAAACGTTGCTAAGCTTTTTCCAAATAAATTACAGGAATCGATGATTAGAAATAATATTAGACGTAAAAAGCAAGTAGGCGTAAAATTTATAAATAAATAAATTCATTGTTAAAACATTGTTAAAACTAATTATTCGAATTTTTCTCGCCGTAAAAACCATCCTTGAACTCCAACGAACATTTTAAAAAAAAATTGGCCAAATTGGTCCAGGCGTTGTTGAGTTATGCGCTTACCAACACATTTTGCTATTCATTTTTATATTATAGATTACAAAGAACAGTTAATTTTTTATTTAATCCACCATATTTAATATTTTAAAAAGAAAATTAATTCGATTTTTTTTTTCAAAAAATACGAGTTTCAAAAATGACAATTCTTTAGAAGCGTATAACTTGGCAAATAATCATCATTGGAAAAAAATATTTTGTATCCACATTCATACTTACTAGAAGTACAATTATGTCAAATATGAACAAATTTCAGAACACCACTTTTTTTTGCTGTCCGCTTCACGTGAAATGCCCCAACAAACAAATATATCATTTCTTGGCATTGTGATTTTGCAAAGGTTCTGCCATTTACTTATATTTACCAATAATTACATATTTTACGTAATATTTATTGTAATCTATAACAATTGGGGAAATGACAATCATTTGTCAATATTATATGGCGTTAAAATTATTAAAAATCTGATGCATATCGCGGGTCGAAAAAATTGTCAAGGTATGCCTTCTAAGGTCCTCGGGATGACCACCTATGACAACCTCTGATTTAAATAAACAATGAATAATCTATCGTTCATCTACATATATAAAATTGTTATATTGGTTTGTGTAGATTTCAAAAACTGAAAAAAATCTGCATCAATTTAACTCAAATTTTGTCACGGTCTACAATCAACTTCAAAAATTGTTTTTATTTTTTTCTTACGTCAGTAACATATCTGCGACCGCGAGAAAACGATTTTTTCAACGGTCAATACAATAGCCGGTAACATTCATTATTTCATTGCTAAAATTGTGTAGTGATTTTTAGACGTAGGGTAAATTTTATCAAAACATAATTGCTAAACTGTGTATACAATATATAGAATATATTGCGGTCCAATTTATGTAGTATAATTTAATATAATATATAAAAATCATACCACCAACATAAATTTGAACAGGAGTTCAAACATAAATATTTGTGATGAATTGCCCAGATACGTATTTCGATTGCCAAGCAATCTTCCTCAGTGGTCATCAAGTAGTTTGGATCACTCCGAAACTGATTTGTGATGATTCACACATTGTTATTATTGGTACAGCGAGGGTTGATAAGGGAGATGGTTTTATTAATTCACAAGCTTGTTTTTCCTAAATTCAGTTTATTTATTTACAGCCATTGGCTGGCAGGACAACGTCTGCCGGGGTCAGCTTGTGTCCTTTAAAAGCTGTAGAATTTTTACTAAACTAACTTGTGTAATATCTAAATTTGTGGACGATATGTTTATTTATTTAATTATTTTTAGATTTGATTGAACCAAAAGCAGTATAGATTTAGATATTTAGAAAAAAGAAAAAACTCTAGTATCAACGAAACTCTTTAATTTCAAATTAAATTTTTAACGAAATAATTAACATGAACAAAACTGTTCACAATTACAATTTGAACATACTATTTAGTCAAACAGCTGTTATTGTGTCAGTTAATTAAATTAAATTTGTTATTGGTATTTGTTGATGGTGTAATTTGTTGCTTAGATAAAAGCAAAGAATTTTTAAATGAAATTGCAATCAGGGATCGATGGTCAAAAAATGAAGCAATTAAAAAATAGTTGAGGATGCCTAAATATTTTATTATCTATATAGTCACGCAACTGACAAAGTTCTGCCTTGTTAGTGAATTCAAAATGAAATATATGTAGATTTATTACTTGTCGTTTAGTTCCAAAACTAATTAAAATAATTTATTCATGTTCAATTTGAAAAATTTTATAAATCAAAAGAATATTATCAATTGAATTCTTCGAACTATAATTTTGGAACATCCTTGTTTAAAACAATTTGTAACAGTGCTATTAACGATTATCTTAAACTTGCTGATGAGGATGACAAATTTTAATTTTAATATAATTGTTCTTAAGAAATCATCAAGACAAATAGATGATTTCTTACATTTCCGTGCGCCACTTTCTAAAGTTATATATTATTACTGAAAAGTGTCAGCCACAAAAAAAAATTCCTATGGGACCAGAACTATCTCATGTAAAAAAAAAAATCTAAAGAGGAAAAATTAACCGTTTATTCGAAGCGTTCTTTGCTATACTGAGGCTGAGAATGAATATAATGTAGAATGCAGGTGGGAAAAAAAAAAACACCAATTGCGATAAAACGGATACTTTTATTAAATTAAAATATAATTTGAAAATTTTGTATGAAAAAGCCAAAATTCGCAAAATAAATGGGCAACCATTCCTTATCGAATCAAGGATATGCTAAATCCTATTCAACGGTGCTAATCGAAAAGAGGGACAGTAGGTAACCAACTATTAGCAATAAAAACACCAACAATTTATGTTCATCGAATAACGGTTTATGCTTCAGATCGATTCAACTACTATCGAAGGTCAAAAATAGATCTGCAATAATCCCAGAAAAATAAACGAGATTATGCGTTTTAACTATGTGATTCATCGTAAAGAGTCTGTCACGTAAAGATCCTCTTAAATATTTTGGAAATGTATCATAAATTGAATGATAATAATAAAAATGAATAGTTGGAATCAATCTTCGTATAAAGTAAATTTTCAATATTCCTTGATTGCGGATTTTTGTTAACTTTTGAATCGCTGAAGACTTAAGATGCTTCTAAAACGAGAGTATAAAACGAGAATGACAAACTGATAAGTCTCTTTAAATATAAAAATTTCTCAATATATAACATGAATCGGAAAGCTGCTTTATGTAGTAACTTATGTAGTTTATATTCACTTTATTTCCTTTTTCTGAAAAAAACTGTCAACAAAACTGAGCAGCTAAATACTTTAGATCGACGAAATATGTTGGCTGACTTGCAATTGACATAATTGATTTTTTTTATATAATTTTTTTTTTTATGTGCTTACTATTCTAATGAACTTTTAAACTAAATTTTATTCATTTTATGATTAAAAATTTAAATTAAGTGTAGCAAAATATTTATTCATAAAACACTACGTTCATTGTCTGTTAGGCAGAACGAAATTTGCTGGGTCAGCTAGTAATATATAAAATCCATACCATAACCATAAATTTGAACAGAAGTTCAAACAAAAATATTCGTGACGTATTGCCCAGATACGTATTTCGATTGCCAAGCAATCTTCCTCAGTGGTCATCAAGTAGTTTGGATCACTTCGTAACTGCTTTGTGATAATTCATAAAATAATCACGGATTGACCTCAATTTGCTATCTATTTCCAACAATTTTGTATGTGCAACGTCCAAATGTCCGAAATCGAATAACCTTTTAGTCATGTTAACTAACATAAAGGTCATTATTTTTTTTTCGTTTTACATTGTATTTTCAAATATAAGTTCCATAAGTGCACATTTGTGACGATGAGATTTGGAAAGTGTTTTCCTTATACGATGCAGATATATAATAAGAAAGGGTTTTTGAAAATTTCTCCCCTAAAAGAGTGAAAAACGGTAGCAAAGTTTGTAAGGGATTACGTTTATTAAGCAATCGAAATTTCAAATTTAATAATCAATCAAAGTCCGTTAAAAGCGAAACGTTTTTACTGCTAAGTATGAAACAAATTTTATTTATTATTAGAAACAAAAACTTAGGGTCTACTTAAAAATTTAAACTCTGATAAGTAGATATATCTGAAAAGGTTAAGTTTAGTTTATAAGTGAACATTATGTTTTTTGGCTTTTACATATTGTAAACCTGAAAATCCGAAATACGTATTCACAAGTTAATACATTAGTGAGTGAATATCCTTACCAACGTTTTGAATGCGTAAGTGGGGATAACAGAGCGCATGCGCATAGTCCATTCTGCACGGACGCACGGCAAGATAGTCAATTTATAATTATGAAAATTATTTTTCTTATAGTTACTTTAATGCCTCCTCTTCAATTGTTAATTTATGATATGAATTTTCTTTAAATATGCCCCAACGCCTATTTGTGAATTTTTTTAGCGATGGTATTTGGGTTTTTAAATTACGTATGACAAATGACCTCGTATTCATTATGGGACATTATTTAATATATACACTGAATAGTTTTACTTAATGAAATTGATTTATTGTGGGAAAAATATGCATTATTTTTATTTATAAGTGAAAGTACCTAAGGTATTGATATTTATATTTTTAAAATAATAATATCTGTTTAAAACTTTGTAAATAAAAATCAGTTCACCTATTGCTGATTAGATTTTATTGAAAAGAATCAATTTTTCACAGTTTCTTATTTAATTATAAAGTTTAACACACTTGAGGCATTAAACTGTTGTCGACTTAGATTTTTAAACTAAAGTGCTGTATTAATAAAATAAAAATCTTTTACTCCATTTCACAAATTTTCGACATTGGGGGGATTAAAAAAAAGTGTTTTTAATTAAATAAAAATATTTTATTGATTCTCTTGTCTTATTTTAGCTTCGATATTGTGGTCTTTACAGTTGTAGGTATATTTATTTGTATATGTAAGAGCAAGGGATCTATAAATACTGATTAAATCCGGGGTCGATGGTGAAACAGAATGAGCGGTTATGTTAAAGATGAAGATTTGATGTTTACAACTTTGGTGTAGTGAGTCTTATCACCCATAGAAAAATGATATATGTTAATAAGAATTTTAATTTAGGAAGCCTTCGTTCTAGGCAATATGAAACAGTGCTATTGCTGATTTTCTGAAATTTGCAGATAGGGTAGGAAAATGTTCATTTTGATGACTTTCAACTTTCAACAAATTCTACTTTCTATTCAAATAATTTAAAAATAAGATTATGCAATTAAAGTATTAGAATAATGCGGTTAAAAACACAAAAGAAGGGAAATGATGGGTTTTGAGCTTATCCATAAAATTCTTTAGTCTAAATATTTGCTCAAATATTAACTTGCATTTTAGGCAACACTATCATAGGTTTTGTGGTATATGCAAAGAAATTTTATAGCAGTAATTAAATTTTTAAGAATTGACATTAAATTAATTTAAAAAAAATATTTTTATTCATATATTTTTACTTGATAACAGCAAAATTTAAGACGACCATATACATTAATTTACAAAAAAAAATCAATATATTACTCATATTGTTGCGAGAACAATTAATTTGCTCTACCGTAAAAGGTAACATCAACATTAATCGGTTTTGTCACTGCTGATGTAAAGGAAATGGTAATACTGGTTGCACCATTGACCGGATCGATTACATTCGCCGAGGTAAACGTGGATTTATCAGCTGCAGCATTGTTGTCGACGATCTTGTAGCAGTAAGCACGTTGTTGCCCTAAAGCACTGAAAACCACATCTGAACTGGTTGTACCACTGGCTGGTGCAGCAACCTAAATTAAATGATAATTAAACAAAAACCAATGAAGTCCACAGAATGGTAAGTCGCTGATTTAATACTTACAACTTTGGGTATTCTGTCCAAAATTACATTGAACGGTTCCCGGCCGGTGCAGGTAAAATCAACTGTTGCAGTACGAGTAATTGGAGCCCTTGTCGTTGTTAATAATGCCGTTGTTGTCGTAGGAGCTATCGTAGTGGTCGGCATTGGAGTTGTCGTCGACCGAGTTCTACATGCCACGCTCAATGACACAAGACATAATAGCAGTAAATGCACAAACGAATTCATTGTCGGGCTGGTTTTTTGGAATCTCTTTACTTTGTAAAAACGTATCAGAATTGATGACCGCTTAACCACATTTTGTCTTTTTATACAACATGAATGTTATTGCTACATGAACTTGAATACCCACTTTTATTTTATTTCGTTGTTATTTTGTTTTGTTATAAACAATTTCCTTATTTCTAATCTGATAATTTCTAATCTGATAATTTCTAATCTGACTTTTAATATTACAATTAAAGTAAAAAGAAAACTGGAATAATGATTATTAATAATGGGTTTGTGAGTGATATAGGTGAGTTATAATTTAGGGTTATCCATTCCTTAGAAAATAATGCACAACCCAAGATTCCAGACGCAAATGTAGAGCTTTGGAGATGATTGAACCCCTAAGAAGTGAAGACAAATGACACTATTTCACGAAACTGTTTTTATCTCTCTTTCGTCAGAACAAATTTATATCTCCAGAATTATAAGAAAATTTTTATACTCCGGAAGAAAGAGGTCGAGAAAATCACTAATGTTAAAAAAAGATCGGATGTTTGGATGGCTATGCTCGGTTCATGCATGATTAGTTTTTGTATTGGGCCATGCTTAGGTAACTTCTCATAACCAATTAATAATGTCCATCCAGTTAGCACCTTACTTTTGGAATTTGGAAAAAATAACTACAGAATGTTTTTGAGTTTCTGTCGTTTACGAGTTCTGGAAAAAACTTACCGCTCGCATATGTTCCAGGAAAACACCTTGTTGTTCTAATTTGGCGTTTAGAGCTTTTCTTAATTATAGTTCTTTCTCACTCGAGAGTTCCGAAAGAAAAAAAAAAACAAAAAACACCAATTAATGGCGCAAAAAAATCCGAATTTTAAATTAGGAAAGTGACCCAAAATAGAGCATCGTCTTCAAATGGCTTTTTTCAGAAACATATACCAGTGAAAACAATTTTTTTTTGAAACTTTTGAGTGAAAAAAACACCAATTTATGGCAAAAAACATCAAAATATTCTGTACTTAACTTTTCCTAATTTCAATAGTGCAGTGCTTACTTGGTGGACGACAGAAGCAACAATAATTTATAATACTTAAACAACGCAAATAGTAACGATTGTGAAAAAACCGACTAGAAACCATCAGGCATTCAACATTGCCGATGAATGGCCGATAAATGGATTACAATAATTGGCTTATAGTAAAAATTGTGACGAATTATAATAGTAAGTTCATAACTGTTTATTTTTATGAAAAAATATGATTGTCGTGATAAAATCATCGTGTGAAAAAACATCATTAGTTAAAATCCGCGAGTCTCACGAATCAACGGCCTCTTTTTGGGAATAGTGACTTTCTAAGGGATCAAGCCTCGAGAGTGTATAATTTTTTTCTTAATATTCAGATGATATTATTTTGTTGTTACGGAAAGAGGGTTAAAAGCATTCTAATGAAAATGTGTCATTTGTCTTCCCTTCTCACTGGTTCAATTTTCTTCAAAGCTCTACATTTTTGTCTGAAATCTTAAGTTGCGCGTTCCTTTCTATTGAATGGATGACTATAATCTATAGCATTTTGATCGTAACCACATTATTAATAACATTGCCCGGTTTCCTAATTACTTTCAATGTTATAACGAAAAATAGATAAGATAAGATAATGATAACTTTTACAAAACAACGTTGATAAAGTCAAATAATTTAGAAAAATAAAAATCATGGTGTAAAAACATTGCCGTAGCATAAATAAACAAAATTCAGGATAATCAGTCATCATTTCTGATACGTTTTTCCTAAGTAACAGCATTCCAAAAAAACAATCTCAACGATGAATTCGTTTGGGCTTTTACCGCTTTTATGTCTTGTGTCATTAAACGTTGCATGTCCTCCTTGGAAAAGAAAAATTTTCGCAACATCATCTACGACAACGACTCCTACAACAACATCAACGACAACGACAAGGCTTCCTCCAATTACTCGTACTGCTACAAGATCGTCGACAACAATCCTGTAGCTGATAAATCAACGTTTACCACGTCAAGTGTAATCGATCCGGTTAATGGTGCAGCCAGTGTTACCATTACCTTTACATCAGCAGTGACAAAACCGATTAATGTTGATGTTACCTTTTACGGACGAGCAAGTTAATTGGTCTTAAATTATACATGTTTATGCCATTTTTTTAATAGGAGAACCTGGGCCGGAACGGGGAACCTAAAATTTAATTACAATTTATGAGAAGTTTATAAAAACAATATCATTGTTTTGTAATTTTTATATTTATTTAATTTTTTCTCTACAAAAAAAAAAAAGTCTTATTGACTTAAATTAATAATTAATACTTAAAAGTAAGGTTTCAAAAAAAAAATTGAAATTTCCAATAACATGAACAATCGCAATTGATAAGCTAAATGTAATATTCTTGCTCAATAATCTCATCATACGATGATAGACATACTATGTACTGTATATGATGATAGTATGATTATTGAGCAAGAATGTTACATTTAGCTTATCAATTGCGATTGTTCATGTTATAATTCCTTATTACCGTTTAATAATCATTTGCAAAATATTCGAAAGTCTCAGAACAGACCTTTTAAATCATCATGTTTAAGCGTAAAATCAGTTTTTTTCGCTGGGACCATTGTTGATTTAATGTTGGTAAATTCACCTCTGTATTTTGACGCCTTACAATATTGACAAATGGTTGTCATTTCTCCAATTGTAACAGATTAGAATATATATTACCTAAATGGCCGTAATTGTACTGACTTTTATAAAGTCACAAAGCAAAGGAATTATATATATTATATATTAATTATATAATTGGTCGCGTAAATGGTACAGAAAAAAAAACAAACTACATAAAATGTCAATTATAGTTATTTTATTTCTTAATGGTAATATTCAGCTTTTTAAATGAAAATTACAAAAACATGGTGTCATCGAGTTTTTACCTTCCTATGTATGGGAACAAATTTCCCATTCTGAAATTTTTTGAAATTTCCCATTCTGCCCCATCTCCTGGGGCACAATGGGAAATGAGCCTGGAGCGCAATGGGATTCTTGTTTTGGCATAGTTCGCAGATAAAGACACTGCCATCGTCGTGTTTAACCCAGCACATGCCAAATGTGCCCAATTTTGACAAATACTGCAGGAACACCAGCTTTCATTAGATTTAGAGTTTAAATCCTGACAGGATAAGCAGATTACCTCTGCATCTTCCGACTTTTCTTATATATGAACTGTCGGCTAGTTTTCCTTATTTATGTACGCACTATCTGCTGATAAAATAAAAATGTTCATCTGAATGGGAAATACTATCTGAATGGTATATCCCATTCCGCCCCACCCATTCTGCCCCAAAGCACCTTTAACACAAGCACGACTATTATGGCAGGGTATATTGGTTCTATTTGAATTATTACTGGGCTTTTAATTAGTCAACAGTATGTTCTAACAAACATGTCATGTTAATATTCAAACAAAAAATAGAACATAGGATAATTACCTTAGTCTTACTTTGGAAAAATTTGAATTCAGAAACGTTTATTTTGACTTTTGATAAAAATAAAAACAACTGCACTCTTTTCTGGCGATAGCCACTTTTTATAATGCAGCACAGTTAATTGAACAATGAGTATGATTTTTACGCGTTTTTGTCACCTGTAGCAAGCTTGTGTTAAAGGTGCTTTGGGGCAGAATGGGTGGGGCGGAATGGGATATACCATTCAGATAGTATTTCCCATTCAGATGAACATTTTTATTTTATCAGCAGATAGTGCGTACATAAATAAGGAAAACTAGCCGACAGTTCATATATAAGAAAAGTCGGAAGATGCAGAGGTAATCTGCTTATCCTGTCAGGATTTAAACTCTAAATCTAATGAAAGCTGGTGTTCCTGCAGTATTTGTCAAAATTGGGCACATTTGGCATGTGCTGGGTTAAACACGACGATGGCAGTGTCTTTATCTGCGAACTATGCCAAAACAAGAATCCCATTGCGCTCCAGGCTCATTTCCCATTGTGCCCCAGGAGATGGGGCAGAATGGGAAATTTCAAAAAATTTCAGAATGGGAAATTTGTTCCCATACATAGGAAGGTAAAAACTCGATGACACCATGTTTTTGTAATTTTCATTTAAAAAGCTGAATATTACCATTAAGAAATAAAATAACTATAATTGACATTTTATGTAGTTTGTTTTTTTTTCTGTACCATTTACGCGACCAATTATATAATTAATATATAATATATATAATTCCTTTGCTTTGTGACTTTATAAAAGTCAGTACAATTACGGCCATTTAGGTAATATATATTCTAATCTGTTACAATTGGAGAAATGACAACCATTTGTCAATATTGTAAGGCGTCAAAATACAGAGGTGAATTTACCAACATTAAATCAACAATGGTCCCAGCGAAAAAAACTGATTTTACGCTTAAACATGATGATTTAAAAGGTCTGTTCTGAGACTTTCGAATATTTTGCAAATGATTATTAAACGGTAATAAGGAATTATAACATGAACAATCGCAATTGATAAGCTAAATGTAACATTCTTGCTCAATAATCATACTATCATCATATACAGTACATAGTATGTCTATCATCGTATGATGAGATTATTGAGCAAGAATATTACATTTAGCTTATCAATTGCGATTGTTCATGTTATTGGAAATTTCAATTTTTTTTTTGAAACCTTACTTTTAAGTATTAATTATTAATTTAAGTCAATAAGACTTTTTTTTTTTTGTAGAGAAAAAATTAAATAAATATAAAAATTACAAAACAATGATATTGTTTTTATAAACTTCTCATAAATTGTAATTAAATTTTAGGTTCCCCGTTCCGGCCCAGGTTCTCCTATTAAAAAAATGGCATAAACATGTATAATTTAAGACCAATTAACTTGCTCGTCCGTAAAAGGTAACATCAACATTAATCGGTTTTGTCACTGCTGATGTAAAGGTAATGGTAACACTGGCTGCACCATTAACCGGATCGATTACACTTGACGTGGTAAACGTTGATTTATCAGCTACAGGATTGTTGTCGACGATCTTGTAGCAGTACGAGTAATTGGAGGAAGCCTTGTCGTTGTCGTTGATGTTGTTGTAGGAGTCGTTGTCGTAGATGATGTTGCGAAAATTTTTCTTTTCCAAGGAGGACATGCAACGTTTAATGACACAAGACATAAAAGCGGTAAAAGCCCAAACGAATTCATCGTTGAGATTGTTTTTTTGGAATGCTGTTACTTAGGAAAAACGTATCAGAAATGATGACTGATTATCCTGAATTTTGTTTATTTATGCTACGGCAATGTTTTTACACCATGATTTTTATTTTTCTAAATTATTTGACTTTATCAACGTTGTTTTGTAAAAGTTATCATTATCTTATCTTATCTATTTTTCGTTATAACATTGAAAGTAATTAGGAAACCGGGCAATGTTATTAATAATGTGGTTACGATCAAAATGCTATAGATTATAGTCATCCATTCAATAGAAAGGAACGCGCAACTTAAGATTTCAGACAAAAATGTAGAGCTTTGAAGAAAATTGAACCAGTGAGAAGGGAAGACAAATGACACATTTTCATTAGAATGCTTTTAACCCTCTTTCCGTAACAACAAAATAATATCATCTGAATATTAAGAAAAAAATTATACACTCTCGAGGCTTGATCCCTTAGAAAGTCACTATTCCCAAAAAGAGGCCGTTGATTCGTGAGACTCGCGGATTTTAACTAATGATGTTTTTTCACACGATGATTTTATCACGACAATCATATTTTTTCATAAAAATAAACAGTTATGAACTTACTATTATAATTCGTCACAATTTTTACTATAAGCCAATTATTGTAATCCATTTATCGGCCATTCATCGGCAATGTTGAATGCCTGATGGTTTCTAGTCGGTTTTTTCACAATCGTTACTATTTGCGTTGTTTAAGTATTATAAATTATTGTTGCTTCTGTCGTCCACCAAGTAAGCACTGCACTATTGAAATTAGGAAAAGTTAAGTACAGAATATTTTGATGTTTTTTGCCATAAATTGGTGTTTTTTTCACTCAAAAGTTTCAAAAAAAAATTGTTTTCACTGGTATATGTTTCTGAAAAAAGCCATTTGAAGACGATGCTCTATTTTGGGTCACTTTCCTAATTTAAAATTCGGATTTTTTTGCGCCATTAATTGGTGTTTTTTGTTTTTTTTTTTCTTTCGGAACTCTCGAGTGAGAAAGAACTATAATTAAGAAAAGCTCTAAACGCCAAATTAGAACAACAAGGTGTTTTCCTGGAACATATGCGAGCGGTAAGTTTTTTCCAGAACTCGTAAACGACAGAAACTCAAAAACATTCTGTAGTTATTTTTTCCAAATTCCAAAAGTAAGGTGCTAACTGGATGGACATTATTAATTGGTTATGAGAAGTTACCTAAGCATGGCCCAATACAAAAACTAATCATGCATGAACCGAGCATAGCCATCCAAACATCCGATCTTTTTTTAACATTAGTGATTTTCTCGACCTCTTTCTTCCGGAGTATAAAAATTTTCTTATAATTCTGGAGATATAAATTTGTTCTGACGAAAGAGAGATAAAAACAGTTTCGTGAAATAGTGTCATTTGTCTTCACTTCTTAGGGGTTCAATCATCTCCAAAGCTCTACATTTGCGTCTGGAATCTTGGGTTGTGCATTATTTTCTAAGGAATGGATAACCCTAAATTATAACTCACCTATATCACTCACAAACCCATTATTAATAATCATTATTCCAGTTTTCTTTTTACTTTAATTGTAATATTAAAAGTCAGATTAGAAATTATCAGATTAGAAATTATCAGATTAGAAATAAGGAAATTGTTTATAACAAAACAAAATAACAACGAAATAAAATAAAAGTGGGTATTCAAGTTCATGTAGCAATAACATTCATGTTGTATAAAAAGACAAAATGTGGTTAAGCGGTCATCAATTCTGATACGTTTTTACAAAGTAAAGAGATTCCAAAAAACCAGCCCGACAATGAATTCGTTTGTGCATTTACTGCTATTATGTCTTGTGTCATTGAGCGTGGCATGTAGAACTCGGTCGACGACAACTCCAATGCCGACCACTACGATAGCTCCTACGACAACAACGGCATTATTAACAACGACAAGGGCTCCAATTACTCGTACTGCAACAGTTGATTTTACCTGCACCGGCCGGGAACCGTTCAATGTAATTTTGGACAGAATACCCAAAGTTGTAAGTATTAAATCAGCGACTTACCATTCTGTGGACTTCATTGGTTTTTGTTTAATTATCATTTAATTTAGGTTGCTGCACCAGCCAGTGGTACAACCAGTTCAGATGTGGTTTTCAGTGCTTTAGGGCAACAACGTGCTTACTGCTACAAGATCGTCGACAACAATGCTGCAGCTGATAAATCCACGTTTACCTCGGCGAATGTAATCGATCCGGTCAATGGTGCAACCAGTATTACCATTTCCTTTACATCAGCAGTGACAAAACCGATTAATGTTGATGTTACCTTTTACGGTAGAGCAAATTAATTGTTCTCGCAACAATATGAGTAATATATTGATTTTTTTTTGTAAATTAATGTATATGGTCGTCTTAAATTTTGCTGTTATCAAGTAAAAATATATGAATAAAAATATTTTTTTTAAATTAATTTAATGTCAATTCTTAAAAATTTAATTACTGCTATAAAATTTCTTTGCATATACCACAAAACCTATGATAGTGTTGCCTAAAATGCAAGTTAATATTTGAGCAAATATTTAGACTAAAGAATTTTATGGATAAGCTCAAAACCCATCATTTCCCTTCTTTTGTGTTTTTAACCGCATTATTCTAATACTTTAATTGCATAATCTTATTTTTAAATTATTTGAATAGAAAGTAGAATTTGTTGAAAGTTGAAAGTCATCAAAATGAACATTTTCCTACCCTATCTGCAAATTTCAGAAAATCAGCAATAGCACTGTTTCATATTGCCTAGAACGAAGGCTTCCTAAATTAAAATTCTTATTAACATATATCATTTTTCTATGGGTGATAAGACTCACTACACCAAAGTTGTAAACATCAAATCTTCATCTTTAACATAACCGCTCATTCTGTTTCACCATCGACCCCGGATTTAATCAGTATTTATAGATCCCTTGCTCTTACATATACAAATAAATATACCTACAACTGTAAAGACCACAATATCGAAGCTAAAATAAGACAAGAGAATCAATAAAATATTTTTATTTAATTAAAAACACTTTTTTTTAATCCCCCCAATGTCGAAAATTTGTGAAATGGAGTAAAAGATTTTTATTTTATTAATACAGCACTTTAGTTTAAAAATCTAAGTCGACAACAGTTTAATGCCTCAAGTGTGTTAAACTTTATAATTAAATAAGAAACTGTGAAAAATTGATTCTTTTCAATAAAATCTAATCAGCAATAGGTGAACTGATTTTTATTTACAAAGTTTTAAACAGATATTATTATTTTAAAAATATAAATATCAATACCTTAGGTACTTTCACTTATAAATAAAAATAATGCATATTTTTCCCACAATAAATCAATTTCATTAAGTAAAACTATTCAGTGTATATATTAAATAATGTCCCATAATGAATACGAGGTCATTTGTCATACGTAATTTAAAAACCCAAATACCATCGCTAAAAAAATTCACAAATAGGCGTTGGGGCATATTTAAAGAAAATTCATATCATAAATTAACAATTGAAGAGGAGGCATTAAAGTAACTATAAGAAAAATAATTTTCATAATTATAAATTGACTATCTTGCCGTGCGTCCGTGCAGAATGGACTATGCGCATGCGCTCTGTTATCCCCACTTACGCATTCAAAACGTTGGTAAGGATATTCACTCACTAATGTATTAACTTGTGAATACGTATTTCGGATTTTCAGGTTTACAATATGTAAAAGCCAAAAAACATAATGTTCACTTATAAACTAAACTTAACCTTTTCAGATATATCTACTTATCAGAGTTTAAATTTTTAAGTAGACCCTAAGTTTTTGTTTCTAATAATAAATAAAATTTGTTTCATACTTAGCAGTAAAAACGTTTCGCTTTTAACGGACTTTGATTGATTATTAAATTTGAAATTTCGATTGCTTAATAAACGTAATCCCTTACAAACTTTGCTACCGTTTTTCACTCTTTTAGGGGAGAAATTTTCAAAAACCCTTTCTTATTATATATCTGCATCGTATAAGGAAAACACTTTCCAAATCTCATCGTCACAAATGTGCACTTATGGAACTTATATTTGAAAATACAATGTAAAACGAAAAAAAAATAATGACCTTTATGTTAGTTAACATGACTAAAAGGTTATTCGATTTCGGACATTTGGACGTTGCACATACAAAATTGTTGGAAATAGATAGCAAATTGAGGTCAATCCGTGATTATTTTATGAATTATCACAAAGCAGTTACGAAGTGATCCAAACTACTTGATGACCACTGAGGAAGATTGCTTGGCAATCGAAATACGTATCTGGGCAATACGTCACGAATATTTTTGTTTGAACTTCTGTTCAAATTTATGGTTATGGTATGGATTTTATATATTACTAGCTGACCCAGCAAATTTCGTTCTGCCTAACAGACAATGAACGTAGTGTTTTATGAATAAATATTTTGCTACACTTAATTTAAATTTTTAATCATAAAATGAATAAAATTTAGTTTAAAAGTTCATTAGAATAGTAAGCACATAAAAAAAAAAATTATATAAAAAAAATCAATTATGTCAATTGCAAGTCAGCCAACATATTTCGTCGATCTAAAGTATTTAGCTGCTCAGTTTTGTTGACAGTTTTTTTCAGAAAAAGGAAATAAAGTGAATATAAACTACATAAGTTACTACATAAAGCAGCTTTCCGATTCATGTTATATATTGAGAAATTTTTATATTTAAAGAGACTTATCAGTTTGTCATTCTCGTTTTATACTCTCGTTTTAGAAGCATCTTAAGTCTTCAGCGATTCAAAAGTTAACAAAAATCCGCAATCAAGGAATATTGAAAATTTACTTTATACGAAGATTGATTCCAACTATTCATTTTTATTATTATCATTCAATTTATGATACATTTCCAAAATATTTAAGAGGATCTTTACGTGACAGACTCTTTACGATGAATCACATAGTTAAAACGCATAATCTCGTTTATTTTTCTGGGATTATTGCAGATCTATTTTTGACCTTCGATAGTAGTTGAATCGATCTGAAGCATAAACCGTTATTCGATGAACATAAATTGTTGGTGTTTTTATTGCTAATAGTTGGTTACCTACTGTCCCTCTTTTCGATTAGCACCGTTGAATAGGATTTAGCATATCCTTGATTCGATAAGGAATGGTTGCCCATTTATTTTGCGAATTTTGGCTTTTTCATACAAAATTTTCAAATTATATTTTAATTTAATAAAAGTATCCGTTTTATCGCAATTGGTGTTTTTTTTTTTCCCACCTGCATTCTACATTATATTCATTCTCAGCCTCAGTATAGCAAAGAACGCTTCGAATAAACGGTTAATTTTTCCTCTTTAGATTTTTTTTTTTACATGAGATAGTTCTGGTCCCATAGGAATTTTTTTTTGTGGCTGACACTTTTCAGTAATAATATATAACTTTAGAAAGTGGCGCACGGAAATGTAAGAAATCATCTATTTGTCTTGATGATTTCTTAAGAACAATTATATTAAAATTAAAATTTGTCATCCTCATCAGCAAGTTTAAGATAATCGTTAATAGCACTGTTACAAATTGTTTTAAACAAGGATGTTCCAAAATTATAGTTCGAAGAATTCAATTGATAATATTCTTTTGATTTATAAAATTTTTCAAATTGAACATGAATAAATTATTTTAATTAGTTTTGGAACTAAACGACAAGTAATAAATCTACATATATTTCATTTTGAATTCACTAACAAGGCAGAACTTTGTCAGTTGCGTGACTATATAGATAATAAAATATTTAGGCATCCTCAACTATTTTTTAATTGCTTCATTTTTTGACCATCGATCCCTGATTGCAATTTCATTTAAAAATTCTTTGCTTTTATCTAAGCAACAAATTACACCATCAACAAATACCAATAACAAATTTAATTTAATTAACTGACACAATAACAGCTGTTTGACTAAATAGTATGTTCAAATTGTAATTGTGAACAGTTTTGTTCATGTTAATTATTTCGTTAAAAATTTAATTTGAAATTAAAGAGTTTCGTTGATACTAGAGTTTTTTCTTTTTTCTAAATATCTAAATCTATACTGCTTTTGGTTCAATCAAATCTAAAAATAATTAAATAAATAAACATATCGTCCACAAATTTAGATATTACACAAGTTAGTTTAGTAAAAATTCTACAGCTTTTAAAGGACACAAGCTGACCCCGGCAGACGTTGTCCTGCCAGCCAATGGCTGTAAATAAATAAACTGAATTTAGGAAAAACAAGCTTGTGAATTAATAAAACCATCTCCCTTATCAACCCTCGCTGTACCAATAATAACAATGTGTGAATCATCACAAATCAGTTTCGGAGTGATCCAAACTACTTGATGACCACTGAGGAAGATTGCTTGGCAATCGAAATACGTATCTGGGCAATTCATCACAAATATTTATGTTTGAACTCCTGTTCAAATTTATGTTGGTGGTATGATTTTTATATATTATATTAAATTATACTACATAAATTGGACCGCAATATATTCTATATATTGTATACACAGTTTAGCAATTATGTTTTGATAAAATTTACCCTACGTCTAAAAATCACTACACAATTTTAGCAATGAAATAATGAATGTTACCGGCTATTGTATTGACCGTTGAAAAAATCGTTTTCTCGCGGTCGCAGATATGTTACTGACGTAAGAAAAAAATAAAAACAATTTTTGAAGTTGATTGTAGACCGTGACAAAATTTGAGTTAAATTGATGCAGATTTTTTTCAGTTTTTGAAATCTACACAAACCAATATAACAATTTTATATATGTAGATGAACGATAGATTATTCATTGTTTATTTAAATCAGAGGTTGTCATAGGTGGTCATCCCGAGGACCTTAGAAGGCATACCTTGACAATTTTTTCGACCCGCGATATGCATCAGATTTTTAATAATTTTAACGCCATATAATATTGACAAATGATTGTCATTTCCCCAATTGTTATAGATTACAATAAATATTACGTAAAATATGTAATTATTGGTAAATATAAGTAAATGGCAGAACCTTTGCAAAATCACAATGCCAAGAAATGATATATTTGTTTGTTGGGGCATTTCACGTGAAGCGGACAGCAAAAAAAAGTGGTGTTCTGAAATTTGTTCATATTTGACATAATTGTACTTCTAGTAAGTATGAATGTGGATACAAAATATTTTTTTCCAATGATGATTATTTGCCAAGTTATACGCTTCTAAAGAATTGTCATTTTTGAAACTCGTATTTTTTGAAAAAAAAAATCGAATTAATTTTCTTTTTAAAATATTAAATATGGTGGATTAAATAAAAAATTAACTGTTCTTTGTAATCTATAATATAAAAATGAATAGCAAAATGTGTTGGTAAGCGCATAACTCAACAACGCCTGGACCAATTTGGCCAATTTTTTTTTAAAATGTTCGTTGGAGTTCAAGGATGGTTTTTACGGCGAGAAAAATTCGAATAATTAGTTTTAACAATGTTTTAACAATGAATTTATTTATTTATAAATTTTACGCCTACTTGCTTTTTACGTCTAATATTATTTCTAATCATCGATTCCTGTAATTTATTTGGAAAAAGCTTAGCAACGTTTGAATTTGACGTTTTTATTTATATAATTTGTGTTAAAATAATTATTTAATTCATATTTTTGAAGAGTGTAACAAGCAAAAAGATTGTAGGTCCACGTCATTTTGGCATTTCATTTTGCATTTATTATGTATCACAACGCAGTACGTGGAATTTTTGTAATTTTGAGCAATGTTTGGGAACACCATTAACTTAGTAAAGTAGCAAAAATTGGTAGGGAAAATAATGCACCCCGATGAAGTGTCAACGGAAATTTTCCCATTACCAATATCGATAAATTGTTTGGAAAACACTTTTCCAGATTAGTCGTTCTGCATTTCGAATTGCAGAAGTGGACGACTTCAGACATTAAGGATCGACTTCTGTTTAAGAAATAAATGCTTGCCTTAAATTTTCAAATTTATGGAACCATATGGAGAAACTTCACCTGGAAAAAAAACATAAGAATTGCATTGCTGAACGATTGATCTGCAGAAGATTTATCCTAGAAATGAATGAATATCGGTAATAGCCGTGTTATTGGTTTGAATTTTTATTCCAATTAAACTGATTTAAACGTTATCCTGCTGTTTTATAAAAAAGCTAGGAATTAAGTAAAATTTTTGAATGAGACAAAATTCGAAGGAAATTAAGTCAATACGCTTGATTCGTCGACAAGAACACTGCCATTACCGAGATTCAAAAATTGTTTGGAAAATTCTTCAGTAGATGGATCATTCTGCAACGCAACTCATGTTGCCAGCTGAATTTTTTTACATTGTGTCACAAATTTTATGATTTTAAGCAGGAGTATATTTTATTGGCAGAATCTAAACTTGGAATGATTGGCAATGTTTGGGAGAAATCGCCAATCAGTAAAATCATTGCGCCTTCAAAACATACTGAGTCATTGCGTCGAACTTCCAATGGTTTCAATGGTTATATGCGTTTCTTAAATAAAAATTACCGACAATATTAAATTTACATATAAGTGTGGGTGACGTGAAGTGCCAAGCCTAATTTATTTAATAACTCATTTTATTCATTTTTTTCCGTGAATTGTTAAGATATGTTAATAGTTATTCTGCTATTCGGAAGGAAGACAAATCTAACAAATCATATAGCATCATAATCGATCCCGTCATTTTTAAGCTCTAATTGGTCTACTACCCCTACTTTGTTTTGTATGCTGAAGATATCTGATTTGACAAACTTTGCATGTCAATGTAATGGCAAGATGCTTCAATGGAGAGAATCAATCCGAGGGCAACGCATGAACCCAAATACATAGCTTCAATAAAGCAAATCGTCAGCCTAAATTCTCAATCTGCTAAGTTCACTTTTAATTTTTTTTTTTTTTGTTCTAATAGGAAGGAATAAAAAATTCTATCAAATCACAAACTGATAAATCTATTTAAATATAAAAATTTCTTAATATGCAAAATGAATCGGAAATCTGCTTTATGTAGTAACTTATGTGGCTTATATTCACTTTTTTTTTCTTTCCCTGAAGAAATTGTTAAAAAAGAACTTAGCAGCTTAACACTTTAGGCCGACGAAATGTGTTAGTTGACTTGCAAATGAAATAATTGATTTCTTTTTATATAATTTTTATTTTATTTTTATATATTTATTATTCTAATGAAGTATTGAACTTAATTTTGTTCATTTTATTATTGATAATTTAAACTAAGTGTAACTAACATATTAATTTATAAAACACTACGTTCATTGCATGTTAGGCAGTACGAAGTTTGCTGGGTCAGCTATTAAAAATAAAACTGGACATTTTTATTTTTTTTAATATACAAAACCGGAAGTAAACTTATCAAATTATAATTTTACTAATTTTGACCATTTGACCTAGAATACGACTCTTAGTACGACAGGTATGTACTTTAATCTTCTAAACTATTGCAGATCCCATTATGAAACTTCTGGTGTATCATAAGTGTTCTTTAGGCTATATTTTGAAATACAAAAATCAAAATTGTTGAAGTTACTGAATTGAAGTTACCAATTTGCCTTATTTGACAGGAATTTACAGTTTATATGTTTTTTTCATTGTTTTTACCATTTTCCTTACAATTTCTTCCTGCTTTTTCACCTTTTAATTCTTCCTTTGCCTACTACAAATACTTCAACACCAAAATGAACCAAAGCGGTCCAGACGCTTTCAAGCTTTTGCGAGACCCACACGTCTCATGTCAATATCATTTTTATAAAATAGATAATGTAACTAAAACATTCAGGCAATTTTTGTAACATGCCTTTTTTGAAACCAAAAAACCGAAGTAAATAGAAAAAGTACCACTTAGGGTTAGTGACACATGGGAAGAAATTTAGGAGCATAAAATAACCATCTAAGCACGAAAATTAGGTACGGTAATAGAAAAATAATTTTATTCTTTTGCTTACTTTTCTCAACAACAAAATTATTATGAACGATATAATTTTTACAATAATTTTAACAAAATACTCGTATTGTTGCGTGACCAATTAACTTGCTCGTCCGTAAAAGGTAACATCAACATTAATCGGTTTTGTCACTGCTGATGTAAAGGAAATGGTAATACTGGTTGCACCATTGACCGGATCGATTACACTCGCCGAGGTAAACGTGGATTTATCAGCTGCAGCATTGTTGTCGACGATCTTGTAGCAGTAAGCACGTTGTTGCCCTAAAGCACTGAAAACCACATCTGAACTGGTGGTACCACTGGCTGGTGCAGCCATCTAAATTCAAAGTAAATTTAACAAACACCAATAAAGGCTACAGACTGTTAATTTGCTGATATAAGACTTACAACTTTGGGTATTCTGTCCAAAATTACATTGAAGGGTTCTCGGCCAGTGCAGGTGAAATCAGCTGTTGAAGCACGAGTAATTGCAGGAGGCCTTGTTGTTGTTAATAATGGCGTTGTTGTCGCTGGAGCCATTGTAGTGGTCGGCATTGGAGGCATTGTTGTAGTAGCAGGTGGCGGAAAATAACATGCCACGCTGAATGACACAAGACATAAGAGCGGTAAAAGCACAAATGAATTCATTGTCGAGTTGGTCTTTTGGATTGCTTTTACTTTGTAAAAACGTATCAGAACTGATGACTGCTCATCCACATCTTGCCTTTTTATACTACATGAATTTTACTACCAAAATTTTTTTTATTTTATTATTAATTTGGTTTAATAATTTTCATTTTCTTATCTTTATTTCCTTATTACATTGAAATTAATTTGGAAAGAGAGACAATAATAAGTACAATTTGGTTTGGGATCGAATTGCAATAAGTAAATAATATTCATTCCAAAGACAGTAATGCAAAGTCTAAGGTTCCAGACGAATATGTATAGCAACAGGAAGGATTCATCCAGGAAATGATTCAATCACTGAGACGGAATTACAAATGACACAATTTCACCAAACTGATTTTAGGTCTCTTTTTATAACAATAAATTATTATCAGTAGATTTATAGGACATTTTTATATTTAACAAGTAACACATCCCATAAAAACGAGCAATACCGTTATTAATTTCTTAGAACCTATTTTTTTGCGACACGTGGCACAGCACAAAATATTTTCGACAAAACTGATATCAACAATTCTTATTCGAGAAATATATTTTAATTTTTACTTAGGTAAATAAACATTGAATGTTTAGATCTATTAATAAGCAAGAAAAATAAATCTTAAAATATTAATTTAATGATTTTCTCAAAATCAAATTTTGTAACTGTTAATAAAGAAAGAATATTTTGCACTTTTTTTGAAAAATGTGCTGGTAGTGCGTTGTACAAAAGTGTGCTTATAGAACCAAAATTTTAAGATTTTTACGTTTAAAATCAATCGGTTTTTGTTGTAACAGTTTTTGATGCAGTTACCAGATATTCGGTAGGCGGTCGATTCTGACTTATAGTAAGTCATATAGTCATATAAGTCATATAGTGACAACGTAAAAATTTCTTTATTTGTTGTTTGATTGTTGTTGCATTGTTGTTAATTTTTTTTCTTTTGGTTGTATTGGATTTCTTAATTATGTTTCCGAATTCGAGGAGCGGAATTTGTTCCTCTATATATTGCAAATAGTACTTTAGCAACTGTTTTTCGATTAAACAAGAACTAATGTGTTGGAATAATTATATTCTTTTTTTGACCACTTACATTCGAATTATTTATTTTGGAGAGTATTATATCATTTTTGGTAGCAAATTTTATAGTTAAGAAAACGTTAGCGCTTATCGATAGATATTTTTAAAGGCGATAAAATCATCTTCAATAGCTGTACAGGTAGCATTGGCTAGCCAGGTTTTTGAAAAAAAATTATGAAATTAACCAACCCGTTAATGTTCTAGTATTTTGAAAGGGTTTTTTGGTGGTTTAAGCTTGGAATCTGCGCTTCACAGCTTCAGAAAGTGACGTCAAGAAATCTGCTGCTTACCAACTTTTAAGATACAATGATAATATGAGATACGTTTAATGAAAGAACGACGAAAAGTTTGACCATAATATTAAACTTTTAGTTTCATTTAATATGCATGTATGTATTTTAGGCGATTCAGCAATTCTTGAAAATTCAAAACTGTACTGGCTCGTTGTACATTTTAATTAGTATTTCTAGTAGTTCTTGTACTATGTGATTCAGGATTTAACACTTTTTTTTTATAATTGAGCTATCAAAAATGTTCATAAATTATTTGAGTAAAGAATGGAGATGTCTTTAAATATTTTAAAGACATCTGAAAATGAAATTGAAATTATAGCCTTCGTTATAGAAATAAAATTAATTGAAAACTGTGTATTCTTTTTTTCACTCAATTTTGAACAAATTAATATAGTTTTACCAAAAAGAACAAATTTTATAAGTTATTTTGCATCTGAAACCCGCCGAAAACATTTTTTTTTTTTTTTGTAACAAAATTGTCAAAATACATTGTAAAGAATAACTAATACTTTTTCTTCATTTTTTTTTCAATTAAATGTAATAAGAAACTTAACGCAAAGAAAGTGAACGATTCAGCATTACGTATTTCTATATTTTAAAATAATCAATAACAATAAATAATTTACTCGTTATTTGACCACGGTCAGATGCAGATCTGTTCAGTGATTGTGAATAACAAAATTTACAAAACAAAAATTACAAGTGTGGACCAGAACGAGCCAGACACATCGATTCACTCCCAAGCCGGTGAGTGAATTTATTCATTATCTAAAATAATAAACAACACCCGAGAGAAAAATAAAATTTTTCCCAAAATGACTTCAACCAAAATAATTATCAACAACATTACTTACGCCTAAATGATGACAAGGGCAAATAACACAGCCCCAAATTTTCCTTCCAAGGAGCAAGCGATTGTTTTTGAAAGTACGCCTGGAGCAAAAATATCCGATTATATTAGATGCGTTGGATCCCAAATTGGACCAAAAAATATCCTGTTCGACAGAGACATCCTCGACAGAGACAGTCGACCAATATATAAACAAATTTAAAAAAATAACAATTAATGATACCACTATAATATGTAGGCGCCTAATTACACCATCCACCAAATTAATAATCTTGAATGTATGCCCTTATCTCCCCCATCACATAGTCACAGCGGCATTGTCCCAAGTTGGATTTGAAGTCATCTCGAACATGCAATTCGTCCGAGTAGGAATGTTGGAAGAGCAATATAAGCACATTTATAGCTTCCGACGAATTGTATTCGTCAAATCTTACGATCCCAAAATTCAACCAGACTCAATAGTTATTAAATACGATAACGAGGACTATCAAATCTACATAGGAGAGGGCATAAAAAAATGCTCTAGATGCAACATGCTCCATCAAAGATCAGACAACTGCGACAAACAGACCCCAATCGATACAAATAAGACTGAAGAAAAAGGTGCAACAGAAGAGGAAAACAGGAAAAGACCAAGGAGCTCCAGTACAAGCTCCCAGGAAATAGCTAGATCAGGAGGCGAGGATAGAACCATCGAGGAAAAAAGGACTAGCACCGAAAAAACCAGAGACAACGATCCAATGTCAGGTGGGACGGATAGTGATCGGGAGGATGGATCAACTCAGGATGAGGGTCCGATCCCTGCGAAAACGAAAAAAAAAAACAAAGAAAGTGAAAAAAATCGAAAGTGAAAACGAAAGTAATAACGAGATAACCTGGTCAAACTTGGAAAAAGAATTTGACACAACCGTCCCGAGTAATAATTTCCCAGTAAGTGTGAAGCAATTGCGAGGCATACTTGATTTGGTTCAGGGAAGACAACAAATCGACGAAATAATTAAAGAACACACAAACGATATAACCGGACTAATAGAAATGTGTACAGTTCTGTACAATAAAATGAACCGAAGTCAAAAAAACCGATTGACTCGGTTAATAAAAAGACTTCAAGAACTAAAACCTACCTTATAAAGTACACATAATGGGTAGGTTTATATTGCAATGGAACTTGAATGGATTCTACAACAAGTATGAGTACCTAAAGCTATTAATAAACGAGGAAAACCCGCTTTGCATCTGCTTACAAGAGACGAACTTCTTTGGGAACCATTGTGGAAACATAAATGGATTTTTTTATCCTTCCACAAAAACCGAGACCAAGCGCTAAGAGCCAGTTGAGGAGTAGCCACCTATATCAAACGCAGCGCGTTTCCAGAAGAAATTTCAATCAATACCCATATTGAAGCAGTTGCTGTAAAAATCAAGTACCCTTTTACAGCCACAATCTGCAATATATACTTACCGAACAGCCGACCACTAGAACAAAGATCACTAGAAAATTTATTAGAAAAATTGCCATCACCAGTTATCCTTCTAGGTGATTTCAACGCCCACCACCACTATTGGGGCTCAAAAAAGTGTGACCCGCGGGGCACGCTTATAGCCAATTGAATAGAAAATAGTGACGAAATGATATTACTAAATGACGAACAACCAACACATTTCAATGTCGCAACAGGCACAGGAAGTAATATAGATCTATCTTCGCTGATAAATCGTTGGCCATCAAAATGGAATGGACAACCTCGAAGGATTTGAATGACAGTGACCATTTTCCTATCTACATTGGAATAGAGAACATGAAGAGCTCAAATGATAATGTGCTTAAGATTCCAAGGAGATGGAAATTTGAGCAAGCAAATTGGAGCTTATTCCAACAAAAGATTGACCAAGAAATTCCCACACTTACAGACCTGTCCCACCTCCAAAGTACCTACAAAGATGATATTGCTCGCCTTACAAACTTAGCCCAACCACAAGATATACATATAAGCGAAATTGTCAAATCCTTCACAGAGGTAATATTAAATGCAGCCAAAGAAACAATCCCAAGAACTAGAGAAACCCATAGGAAAAAATCTGTACCATGGTGGAACCCATAGTGCCAAAAAGCTATCAAAGAAGCTAAAGCCGCCTTTAGGAAATTTAGAAGGAATACCACCTTGGAAATGGAAGGTGTACTAAAAATTGAATATAAAAAACGACGAGCAAAGGCAAGGAGAACCGTTAAAGAAAGCAGAATAAAGTCGTGGGAAAACTATATCTCAACAATTAATTGCCACACAAATACAACAGAGATGTGGAGGAAAATTAAACAACTAAGAGGTACAAGATGTAATTTCCAGGAAATAAATCTAATGGACAGCGATGGAAACTACACCAGCGACCCAAAGCAAACAGCAAAAATTTTGGCAGATTCCTTTTCATACAACTCCAGTTCTGAAAACTATATTCCTAGCTTCCGGCAAACTAAAGAAAGAATCGAAGCAGAAGCAAATACTAACGACATAACTGACAACTCAAATCCAATAAACAAAAAAATAACCTTGGACGAATTAACCTTCGCCCTATACAAGGCAGGTAACACAGCGCCTGGACCTGATGGGCTGCCTAATGCAATCCTAAAACAATTACCAAACAGTGGGGTAAAATATATTCTCGACCTCTTCAATCACATATGGGAATTTCAAGTGTTTCCAGACGAATGGAGAATAGCCATAACAATCCCAATAGCAAAACCCGGGAAGGACCCAAATTCACCTAAGAATTACCGGCCAATATCATTAACAAGCACTCTGTGCAAATTAATGGAAAAAATCATATCCAAAAGGCTACAGTGGTTCTTAGAAACACAAAAATATATTTCACCAAATCAGTTTGGATTTAGAAATAACCGGTCAACAATAGACCAGCTAGTGTGTATAGACACCGAAATTAGTAATGCTTTTAGAAACAAATACCATACTATCATGGTCGCCCTTGACATCGAAAAGGCATACGAGATGATATGGATAAGCAGAATCCTAAAAACACTAAATGATATAAATATTAAGGGCAACACATTGGCCTTCATTCAAAACTTCCTCAAAGAAAGGAAAATCCAAGTCAAAGTAGGGAATTCACTATCTCCACTTACGACTCAAGAAAATGGACTACCTCAAGGATCGGTATTGAGCGTCACATTTTTCTTAATAGCTATCAACGAGGTAATCAGTTGTGTGGAGAAGCCCAGCAAAGCATTCCTATTTGCCGACGACCTGACCATATTAAGAAAAGGCGCAGATGTGCAAACAACGACAGCACTAATACAAAACGACTTGGACAAAATATCCTCATGGACGCTGAAATCAGGATTCAAAATATCTAAGGACAAAACTGAAGCTATCATCTTCTCACCCAGGCGACCCAAAAATAACATAAAACTAATGTTAGAGGGAAAACAAATTAAAATGGTGTCAACAATTAAAATATTAGGAGTGACCTTGGACCAAGGAATGACCTGGAAAAATCATATTATGGCACTTAGAACCGATTGCTATAAAAGGCTAAACATTCTAAAAACATTAACATCAATAGGATGGGGGGGCGTGAATTTTGATACCTTGAAAATGACATACAAGGCACTAATTCAACAAAAAATCGAATATGGTGCAATACTATATGATGCATCCTCTAAAAGCCGACTGAAGACCCTAGAAGCGATCCACAATACAGCAATGAGGATATGTACTGGAGCTTTTAGAACCAGCCCAATCACAAGCATATTGGCTGAAGCAAACGAGCAACCGCTGGTCTTTAGAAGGAAGGAAATAATCCTAAAATATGCAGCTAGAACTAAGCATGATCCCAACAACCCAGCTAGGGAAAGCTGCAGTAAAGACCAAGCGACTAATATTAATAATGAAAGTGAGCCCCAACACCACCAACCATTGAAGACTCGAATAATAAAATACGAAAGGGAAATAGGGTTAGAGGTACCAAAGGGTTACTCACAACTCGACAATCATCGACCACCGTGGGAATCCTGGATCCCACCGATAGATACTTCCTTAGCCGAATATCCAATCGGAACTACACCTTCTGTACTTTTTGTTAAACTATTTATGGAAATCAGGAACAGACACCAAGGATACCAGGAATTCTTCACTGATGGATCGGTACTAAACGGAAAATCGGGATGTGCCATCATAACAAACAACCAAGAAATTTCCCACAGGCTGAAAGACGGAACCTCAATCTTCAACTGCGAAGCCGTAGCAATAATGAAATGCTTAGAAACAATCGGAAAAAAGCCACAAAAGAAACCGTCAGTCATTTATTCGGACTCACTATCAACCCTTAATGCTTTAGAAAATCGGCAAAGTAAAAATAAAATAATAATTAACATACAAAAAAAAAATAGACCACATGCTCAAAAACAATTACCAAATAAAGTTGATTTGGATCCCCGGACATCAAGGGATAGATGGCAACGAGCAAGCTGACGAAGCGGCAAAAAGGGCAACCACCGAAGAACTGATCGTTGATCACGAGCTGGAATTAGAAGACTGGAAGAGTTTAGTCAGGAGTAAAGTCCAAAAAACCTGGGACAGTAATGTAGAGAAATACACCGCAAAAATTAGCTACGGTGAGAGACTCAGCCACCCAAGAGAAATGCCCATCGGTAGCGACCAGGAAGAAGCAGACTACCATAACTAGGTTGCGTATTGGGCACACAAACCTGACACATATCCATTACATCAATAAGGAGCAAAAGCCAAAATGCAGTAATTGCGATCAAGATCTGACCGTTAAGCATTTCCTGATCGATTGTGGGGCATACGATGGTCAGAGGAAAGTGATTAAAATGCCGACAACAATGAAAGAGTGCCTCAACACCGAAGAAGGAATTAAAAAGACTATAAAATTCTTAAAAAAAAATTATTTGATACAATATAAAGTACAAAAACATACCTATAAGCCTAGTCTACTAATAGAATTTATTATAATTATTATCATTTATTAGAATTGTTAACTATTATTTATTAGAACTGAACATGTATTACCAATTGTAACATGCAAATTATTTCAGTCATTAATGACCAAGATGTTAAACAGTGACTTTAAATAAAATAAAATAAAAATAATTTAAAATTGGTAAAGTTATAATATAAATTTTATTTAATTATAATATGCTCGAAGCACAATTGTCTACAATTATCTTACTGCCTTGTAATAATATATTTATTTGAATTAAAGTTTACACCGCAAATACAAACTATTAGTACTGGGATCCTTCATCCTCAACGTTGATCCAACAATCGTAACTCATTGGTTTTATGTTTTATGTGCTATATTAATGTTTGTAAGATTTTAATTTACAATCTACCCATAAGCTTCTTCTCAATTCATAAGGTCTTTTTTTAAATACATATATTAAAGAAAAAAAACGAACGAAAAAACAGTGTTACTTTTTAATTTGTTAAAAACTCCTTAAGCTTAAAAAGCTTAATCGACAATAATTAATTCACATAAATGTTTTTAAAATGTTTCGTTATTTATCTATGACTTATTTCAATTATTTCTTCACAGCCATATTTGTACTGTTTTATTGATAACAAAGTTTCCAAGAAATATTGTTTTAAAATTACCAAACTATTATAACAGTTATTTTAAATGAATCCTACTTCGTAAGTATAATATGGTAAAATACTAATAAATTAATCAGATATTCTCTTAGAATGTCCTAATTAAAAACTAAAATTCCGACGTAAGAAAATATCAACTTAGGCTTAGTGGCATATCAAAAGTAGTGTTGATTCCAATGTTAATCATTTTGGCATAAATATTTGGTAAAAGCAAAAGGAAACACAATCTTGCTTAAACCCCAACTTAAGCTGAAAAACATTCCGGTTAGTATTTCCTTTTAGTTCGCTGATTTTCAGGAGGTACTCCCTTACTAATATATTTATTTGTAAATACGTATTTCGAATTTTCAGGTTTTCATTATTTGAGATCCAAAAATTTTTAAGTATTAAATATATTATAAACTTAACTTTACCTTTCCAGATAAACATCTCGAAGTTTAAATTTTTTAGCAGGCCCTTAATTATTGTTTCAAATAATAAACAAAATTTGTCGCAAGTTAAGCGGTAAAAAGCAATTCGATTTCGCACATTTGGACGTTCCACAAACAAAACTATTGGAAAAAGGCGGAAAGTGTCCAAATAAATTCGATTACCTATTTCATTTTTTTTTCCAAAAACAATAAATTGATTTTAAAAAAACTAATATGGAAGATTTTATACTTTAATTGATCATGAAAAATATGTCAAAAAAAAGCTCCCTTAATGCTTTTTAATAGAATTTATAATTGCTTCAAGTCCCAATGATTCATTCATAAAAAATTAGATTTTGAAAATCTAAAATCAAAAATCGTCTATTTGGTACTTAAGTACAACATAAACAATGTTCCTAATTTAGTGTAATGACGTTATTTAAATTTTTGTTCTAAAAATGAGAAATATAACAAAAACATACACTTATATTTTATTTCGAAATATAAATGAACGTTGTTTTATGTTGAGGAGTATTGTGTTTCTACTATAACAGCAACTTGATTATGAAAATTAAAATTTCGATTTTTGTTTGACTCTACATTTTCACATACAAACTAGCTCACCTCTTTTCATTCTTTTAGAATCGGAATATTCAAAAAAAAATCTTATCACATGCCTACATCTTATATGGAATACACCGATTATACGAATTTCATTAGTCAGAGTAGAAAAGATTTTCTAGTATTGATTTTTACATCGCTGCTAAATAATATTTATTAACAACATGATTAAATAGTACAAATTTTTGTGTAAAATACTCTCATTGTTGTGAGACCAATTAAAAGGCTCTTCCAAAAAAGGTAACTTCAACATTAATGGGTTTACTTGTTGCTGATGTAAAGGAAATGGTAATAGTGGTTGCACCATTAACTGGATCAATTACACTTGTCGTGGAAAACGTGGAGATATCAGCTGCAGCATTGTTGTCTTTGATCTTGTAGCAGTAAGCACGTTGTTGTCCTATGGCACTGAAAATCATATTTCCATTGGCTGCTCCGTTGCTTACTAAAGGCATCTAAATTAAAGTTAAATTAAACATAAACTCATGAAGACAATAGAAAACTAATTTGGAGAAGCAATAATTACATTTAAAGTTATTCTGTCCAAATTCATCAAGAAAGGTTCCCGGCTAGTGCAGGTATTATCAGGTGTTGCAGTACGAACAATTGGAGTTCTGGTTGTTGGTGGTGGAGTTGTTGTTGGTGGTATTGTTGTCGTTGGTGGTATTGTTGTTGTCGGTGGAGGTATCGTAGTGGTCGGTGGAGGCATCGTAGTGGTCGGCCTTGGAGTTGTAGTAGTAGGTGGCGGAAAATAACATGCCAAGCTCAATGATACAAGACAAAAAAGTGGTAAAAGCACAAACGATTCATTGTTGAGTTGGTTTTTTCGATTACTTTTACTAGTCAAAAAGTTTCGAAATTGATAGACACCCATCGAAAATTTTGCCTTCTTATACGATATGAATTTTATTACTTCTTGATGTTTATGGTAGCAAATAAAAAAAATATTAAACTAATGTATTATCATTTGATTTCTTTTTAATCTTCTAATATAAGTCTAGTTTATTATTCCTTGAATAAAAGTCTACACAAATAAGCGCTAACATTTTACTTACTTCACTTAACCGCATGTACTTTCGAATAAAATCGACCGATAAAAGAAATGACAACAATCTTCTTCTTAATCAAACATCACTGCCGATGTATGGTTATTAAAAAATGGCTGTCACGTGGGGAGTTACAGGTTTCCTCAGAACCTGTTGGATGGTCCTTCTCCAGCGATTATGCTCCTTTGCCTGTCGCGTTGCGGACGCGAAACTCGAATCAACGAGCTTTTCCACCACTTTCGTCCAAGGGGTTGGTGATCACCCTCGTTTGTCTTTTCCCTTCAGGTTGTCCCTTTACCATTAGTTTTTCCAATGTCTTGTGACACGTGATATGTCCGAAACACCTGAGGATTCGTCCATACGCCAATGAAAAGAGTCTATGGACTGACTTAACTTCGTTATTTTAGTACCTTTTAATATGTTGCGGTCCTTCCATATTTTGGACAGTTGTGTTACGGCAGATCTAGCGACATCAATGCATCGTCTAATTTTGTGCTCACATGATCCTCATTTATGTATCATAGATCCCAAATAAACAAAGCTATCCACAACCAAGAAGGAGCCTATTCTTTCCGACTGATTTTGATGTTCGGTAGCACGGTCAATGATCATTATTTTGGTCTTATTGGCATTAATTTTTAGACCAAAATCTTGGCTCACGACTTTAACCCTTCGAATGAGTTCCAACATCTCCTTCTCATTGTTCGCAATTAGGATTGTATCGTCTGCGAAGCGAAGGTTGGAGAATAGCTTCCCGCCAATTTTGATTCCACCATTCCACTCATCCAATCTCATTATATCTCATTATAATCTCATTATAATTTCACTGTATATCATAAAAAGCAAGGATGAGAGAATACAGCCCTGTCGAACGCCTTTTCAAATATTATATGCATCTATCGGAAAGGGTGTTTTCGATCTTCACCATTGCTTCTGAGCCTTCATATAGATTTTTAATGATGGAGATCACATGGATTGGTACGCCTATGACAGTTGATGTGTTCCACAGTTTTGGCCACCAAACATTATCGAAGGCCTTCTCATAATCGATGAAATAGAGATACATGGTAGTTCCACACTCAAAACTCACTTAGTTCAAATTTTAGAATTGATATATTCAGTTATTTGTTTTTCTCTTACTCGTATGAGTTTATTTCTTTGTTCTCGGCCTTTGCCAACATAATATGTATCAACATTTGGCTGTTATTATATTGATTGATTTAAAAAATTTTAAATGTATTGCAAAATAAAAAATTTATATGAATATTTAATTTGTCGCTAGGAAAGAGAAACGGTAAACCAATTTTCAAATTTCAAACCTTAAAGAATATTTTTGGTTCTAAACAGCATACTTATTATCTCACTTAGTAAGCATGGTTCTTAATGTCGATTTAAGTAATGTTAGTTTATTTTGCACATGCACTGGTTTAGAACCTAAATTGTTGGGAACCAATAAGTTGGGGGTTTTAGTCGGTAGGCGCTTTGTGTGAATCCGACACTACCCGTCTTCCTGGGTGTCTTTTGAAGATTTCCCCCACCTTATTTTGTCCAAAAAAAAAAAAAAAATTTTGCACATGCGCCGTTGCATTTTGTTTATTGTTATTTTATTTATCATTCAGGGAACGTAACAAGTTAAACTAATTTTCGTAGTAAGGATTCGTATCTGTATACTGTGCTTAAAAAAATACCTTCCTTAAATAAAATTTGCAATATGTGACTTCAGACGAATGTAAAAAAGTTTGGTAAGGATTTACACCAGTTAGTGGAAAGATACAATGATGTAATTTCACCAATCTTCTACTTACAATGAAGGTTTTGTTCCCAATAAAAAAAAAAAACAAAAAAGTACAAAAATCATGGGAATCAATACTTTTGAATTAAATTCCTAATAAAAATTCACGGGCATGAAACGACAATGTACATAATATTTTCGTCAAGAGTGGTCTTCGATTTCACTTTTCGGAAGATACTTTTCTAATTATTTAAATAATGTATATTTACAAAAATACCAAACCATAATTTATTGAAATCAAAATTTTAGTTTTCATATAAATTTAATGACTATAACGGTTAAAAATGTTAAAACTATGTAAGTTTATAAATTTTGTATGAAGCATTGATGGCAGTGAAAAGTTTTTTGAAACTGAAAACTAATAATTCGAAAAGTTGATTATTTTGTAGGATTCCAAACTTTCTGCTATTTTTAAAAATGAACCTTCTGTTCTATTTCAAATTGTTTTCAAACAAGAATACAACAAATTAATATCTAATGCTGAAGATTTTTAGACACAAAACTTAAAATGGGAACAAGGACAGCAAAACTTTACAACGACCGCACAAATTAAGGCTTATTCAGACGCTACATTGAGGATAACTGAGACCTTCAATTGCGACTCAAAACAAAGAAAGATATTGAGAAAGCGCCCGAAAAGCTCAATTAAGTAATGGACATAGCGTGCTGGATGGCAACCCCAAGAGATCAACAAAAAAAAATGGCGATACCCAAAAGAAATTACAGATCTAAATGTTGAAAAACGAAGATTCAGGCGAATGTAGTAAGTCCACAGGTGTCCACATAACAAGCACATCCTCAATGTAGTAACAATAAAAATAAAGGAACTAATCAGATCACATAAAGAGGAAGCATTCTAAAAACCAAGCTTAACATTTGCAAGAAACTCAGATTATTCTCGGTGGAAAGCTACCAGAAGGATTGAACAAGTTATGATTTTGAAGTAATAATTGTAAAATTTAGTTTTTTATTTCCCTTTTGGAAATGGAAAACAAGTTTCTACAAAATGATAAAAACGAAAAAGTGTGACGATATTTACTATTTCTGTGAAAGGAATAACGACACATTTAACCCAGGAAGCAATTTCTCTTATCGAAATTAAAATTGGTATTATAAAGGCACAAAGATATAAAATAATTAAAAAATTAAAAAACATCCTTACAAATATGGAGGCAGAAACTATTTTTTTTATTATAAAATTTATTCGGTTTTTTTTAATAGTTAAATTAAACTTTTGTCACTCATGTTAAATCCTAAATGAATCCTGAATTATTTAATTTTTTGTCGTTCGAATAAAATTTCATTTGGTAGATAAATAACACTACCTAGATGTAAACATAATGGCTCTAAGAATAAATTGGCTTTAATAAGTTAGAACGCAATTCTTTCTTCTTTCTCTTACAGAAAAATGAATTGAGATGTGTGGGTCTGGCATAAACTTTGAAGCTTCTGGACCACTTTGGATCATTTTGGTGTAGAAATATTAGTAGAAGGCAAAAAGGTTTACCAGGTGAGAAACCGGAAGAAGTTATAAGGAATATAGTAAAAGCAACCAAAAAATTTCCCATATAAACTGTTAATACCTGTCAAATAGGCAGAGTTAGCACTGACAGCAATAAATATTTGACAATTAACAAAAATGTTCTGTCTTGGTTTTCTGACTTTACGATAGAACTGCAATTTACATATTTTACGTAATATTTATTGTAATCTGGAACAATGGGGGAAATGACAATCATTTGTCACTATTGTAAGGCGTTAAAATACAGCACTGAATCCACTGGGCTATGATGTGCTGGTGGAAAAGTAAGTTGCAACAATTGGTCCTAGATTCTTTTCGCTCTTTAGTTTATGGAATTGGAAAGAACTCAAAAAACTTCTGGGGCAATATAAAAGCGAATTTTAGCGGAAAGAATAAATATTACGTTTAAAGAAGTATTGGAGAAAACAGAAACAGTCCCAATAAGCTTCCAGTCCTTGATTAATAGCGAACTTAGGATTGAATTGGCCAAAAAAACAATATAATTTCGAGGGATATAAAAAAATAAAAATATTTTTCAAAATATTTATGTATCTCTCTAAACTCATATACAGGAGAGATTTTAAGGATTTTTTTGTATGCATATGAAATTTACCATGTTTAAGGTTTTTAAAGATATAAATCGAAGTAATATGAGTAACATACAATGCATGGTGATTTAATTGTTAATAATTATAGTTATTGTTGGTTATTTGATAATTAGAATGAAGCAATATCAACGATATCAATCAATTTTCACAACTCAATTTAATATGGTACGAAGTTCACCGGGTCTTCTGATATATTCTAAAAAATGCATATGATATAATCAAGTACATATTAATTGTACGCAGGCAATTTGAAAAATTATTTTTTGATTGTATTTAGCATTATTACCATACACAGTAGAATTTAATGAACCAATGAAATTAAATTAGGTTTGTTTGTATAAACATTAACCATATTATTAAAATAAATACACGAATTATAGGAAAAATTCAAGTATATGACTATGAAATCTATATCCTTCAATGTGTTGATATGTTATTTTCGAAACTTGAATGAATATCAACTTAAAAATGCAATCACAGATAAATAATCGAATTGAAATGAATTGATTCAATCATAACAGGGAATGAAGATTTCAATTTAAAAGTGTAGGCAAAATATAGATTTGAATTTAATATAATGACTTAAAATAAGTTAATATCTAATAAGAGGTATAATGAAATTTGGAGAAGGTTTCATTTTTGTAATGGCTTTTGTCAGTATGGATTCCATACGTTAAGTTTCACTGTAAGCTAGAAAGTAATGCAAAAAATCCTACTTTTAACTGGCAATATGAAATAACATAGTAATAGCTTGAAGGCCAAAATGTGGAGAAGAGAATGACAGATTTAAATATGTTATCCAGGGAATCGTAGCCCCTTTGAAGTATGTAATTGAACAACTAGTAACAATAATTGTACTGGTATCAAATTTACTACTGGTCCCGAATTCATAAATGGTGTATTTAAGCCTGCCTTTTTCTCATACACATTTTGGCCTTTTAGCATTACTATATTTTTCATATCATCAGTTGAGACTTAAACTGTGTGGTCAATTCCATAACAGTTTGGAATTAAAGTTTGGAGGAATAGGTCTCTCGATTTCGATAGTATTTTTTTTCAGGTACTCGGTAGTGTTTCGCCCAAAAAAAGTATAAATAGGGTCACCAACAAATCTAATCTATATAGTTGTATCAATATTTTTTTCTGATTTCAGTGATGATTCCAATTTAAATACAGTTGTACTGAATTGGTAGAAACTTCGTTATCAAGTAATGTAACGGATGAGTTAGGTTTGAGAAGACCACCAACATTTAGCAGTGTTTTATTTTTATTTATTGCAATTTACTACGTTTCGTCGGTGTGATTCCTACTTCATTAGGTAGTCTATGTGTAACAATTCAAAAAAATAACATAATTGAAATCATTGCTTAATTATAATACGTTAAAGTTTAAAAAAAAAATATAAAATTACGAAAATATGTACCTTTAACTATTTGGTAAAAACACATAGTCTCGTGAATTAAAAATTCTTAATCTATACTAATATATAAAATTCTTACGTCTGTCTGTACATTTCGATTTTGAACCCAATTTTAGGGTAAATATTTGTTTCAAGAGGCCCTTATTCCAAATTTAACATTTTTAAATTTTTTGTCTGTCTGTCTGTCTGTCTGTGTGTCCCGATTTAACTAAAGAACGGAACAACCGAATTTAATGAAATTTGGTATTAAGATTCGACACAATTTCCCACAGACTATAGGCTACTTATCATTCCAAAAAATATTAAGGGAAGGTATTCCCTAGGGATGAAAACAGAAATTTTTACTTTAGACAAATGAGTTATATATCATTGGAAAGATAATTAAAAGTTAGAAAACAATCTGTAAAAATATTTTAAGTTGAACTGATAAAAAGTACAGTAAATTCAATTTAAAGTTTAAAAATTGCCTGTTTGAAATATAAACCTTTATATATCATTTATACAGAGTTGGTGTTAATAGCGTAATCGCTTACGTATCGGTCACTCTGATTCTCCTAATTATAAAGACGTGGGTTCGAATCTTACAGTAAACTTTTTTTTTTTTTATTTTTTACAAAATTCTTGCAAATAGACCCTTAGGGTTGCTCAATAAGGAAATTTTAACGAAAAAAAGTAATAGTAGTGGTAATAATAATACAATAATAATAGTAATAAAACTTAAAGTAAATACGTTTTTAAAACCGTGCATAAATAAAATTCTGTATTTATATATCCCTTGTGACTGATGAAATTTTAATATTCGATGTATTCTTATAAGAAGTAGACATTTGATAAGATTTATAAATGATTTCATCTTTAAGTTTGCTTCATTACCATTAAATAACTTTTTGAGTTATTCAATTTGAACATTCCATTCGAAAGATATCACAAGTTTAAAAATGTAACTTATTTGAAAAATGAAAAATGTCGCATGGTCACCCCATTTTACTTATAATTAAGACCAACTTTATTGAACTTGGCGATATTTTTTATTTATGTATAAATGCTGATTGATTTACAGATTATTTGGTCTACGGTAGGTATACCTACCGTAGCTATACGCAATAGACATACTCTTTTTAGATATTTATAAATATTTTTTGAAAATTAATTGATTATTACATAGAACAATTTTATTCTTTGCAACAGTTTATTAAATGTGTCTTTTTAAAGTCGACAAAATAGTGTTTTTAAGTATGGTTATGTTTTTCGTAAAAGAAATAAGAAAGATAACAATTTTCATATACCACTACAAATAGCAAATTTGAAAAGAAAATATAATCTTCACCTACGTTTCGAAGACGAAGTTGCGGGGATCAGCTAGTATAATATACATTTATATATCACAATTTTTAGCAATCAAACTATTAAAATTAACTTAAACTATCTATGTGGTTTTTTGTCAGTTGCTTAATACTGTTTACAACCTAAACTCATTTGGAATATACTTGCACAAGCAGATAAGACTATTGCTCTAAGTGGTGCGGGCATTCTCATTTGCATTTAAGTTTATTGATTTGGCAAAAATATAAACAATTAAGATTCTTCGTATCTGTTTTACATTTGACTTTGTTTAACAAACAAATCTGAATCATCTTGCTAATGTTGCGCAGTAAATCGTTAGACTAACAATCAACAATCTTAGCATTTTTTTCCACTGAACTATAGCAAAGTTGGTAAATTCTTTTTTTATTAGATATGATGAAGTCGGAATAACACCGATGAAACGTAGCAAATTCCAATTAATAAAAATAAAACACTGTTAAACTTTGGTCTACTACATCCTGATTCATCCTCTATATTAAGTTCATACATATTGATTTAGACATGAAACAATGGAGGTTTGTATTCAAGATCAATTAATTTTTTTTCAGAATAAAATGTTGCCAATTTACATTTAATTATTTATAATGAAAAAAACATTCAGAACAAAGCCGATTAAAATAAGTAAACGAATACCCTTTAATTGGATATAAATTGGATCCATTAATTTGAAAATAAAAATGAATAATTAAATTTTCATTTACTACCTTCAAATGACGCACTAATTCTTCCATTTAATTTCTGCGTACAAAATTATTTATTTTTCTGAAAACTAAAAGCAATATATAATTATAGATAAAATTTTGTTTTTAACGAGGTCAATTAGCTTCAGGGAAATATAATCGTAAAATTGGCTAAAAAAACAAGAAACGTAAAATAGAAAAAATAAAATATATAAAATATAAAAATCTATAGCATTCAAATTAAATTTAATATTAAGCAATTTTAAAAATATCGAAATTAAGTGAAAAAAAGAGATTGAAAAACTTAAAAGCTCAATCAATAAACTTATAAAAAATAATTTCATTTCTTTAGCTGCAACAAATTACATACATATAAAATTCAATCCTCAATTCAGGATAAAAAATAAAAAAAATATTTACAAGGAAATAAAACTTTTATTGTATCAAATTACTGGAAAATGTTAGTTAATCGCACACTATTTTTTACTATTTAAATTCGTTGAAAAGATAGGTAAATGAAATAAAAAATAGTGCTTAAATAATTAAAATGTTAAATAAAAAATATAAAGAAAAAAATTAAGATAATAAACTATCAGCTTCAACAGCAATCACAAATCAATTAAAGTTTTTTAAACTAGCTACGTATATAAAAAATGATTTTTTTCATTGAATTGATGGTATAAATTAGTCAAACACCATATAAAAATAAAAGTTTTCATTAAAAGAAATCGGAAAATAAGAAATTAAAATGCTTACTACAAAGTTTTGATTTTTTAACATTTTTTTCATTTTTATTTAAAATATCATTTCCTTCTATACAAAATTCTAGTATAATACGCAATATGCGCACAAAATAAAATAAAATAAATCTGTTTCCTAAGTGAGGAGTGACCCTTCACCAGGAACAGTTGAATTTGGAACTTGTTGAAAGAACCCAACCATTGTTGAGACTTTTTATTAATCACTTGGTAGATCGAACAGCCATCGGCGTTTTAATCGACGTGATTTGGATGGGATGTAGAACAAAGGATTTGAGCGTTTGGATTTGGATGGGGGTGCAGCTTGTTGTGACATTTTTGGAACCGCTCTTGGATTATGTTATTGATATCAGCAAATTAACAGTTTTTAGTCTTTATTGGTTTTTCTTAAATTTACCTTGAATTTAGATGGCTGCACCAAACTCTGGTACAACCAGTGGAGATGTGGTTTTCAATGCTTTAGGGCAACAACGTGTTTACTGCTACAAGATCGTCGACAACAATCCTGTAGCTGATAGATCCACGTTTTCCACGACAAGTGTCATCGATCCAGTTAATGGTGCAACCAGTGTTACCATTAGTTTTGTATCAGCATCGACTAAAAGTATTAACGTTGATGTTACCTTTTACGGACGAGCAAGTTAATTGGTGTTAAATTTTACATTTTAATGCCAATTTGTAATAATTAGCAGAATAAAATTCGATTACATAGTAATTTTCATTTAAAAAGCTGAATAATAAAATTTATAAATAAATAACTTTATTTGAAATTTTAGTACTTTTTTTTTGCATTCTGTACCATTTACGCAACCATTGGCATTTGTGCCTTGCCTACAATAACTAAGAAATTCACGACATTAAAGCATAACTTTATGTCTTAACTTTTTGGAGTTACCAAATTGATGATGTCCAAAATAAAACATTATTTAAGTGCAATTAGAAACATATTACTTAAAATTATTATAAAAAAACTCATGAATCTTTATTTTGAATGCACCTTTCAAAAACTCATTCGATTATTTTTTTTATTTAAAATATTATTTCCTCGGTAGGAATATCAGCAGTGTATATATTGTAGAGGGTAGGTCCAAGAATACTTCCCTGAGGAACACCAGCCTGTATGGTAGTGACGGGAGAATACTAACACCACATCTCACTCTAAAACTACGCTTAGACAGGTATGACTGGAGCATAAAAAAGTATTGAGTTGGGCGTAGTGGATTAGGTTTAAGACAAACAGTACTTCTCAAAACCACTCACTCATTGCAAAAGACCAAATACCATCATATAGAACAATTGATAATTCAAGATCAAAAATTCTTCACAGCAATAAGTGAACTGTTTAATTGCTAACAGAGCCTTCCTCAAATATTTTTTTGAAACACCGAATAAAAAACCGAACCATACTTAGCATACAATTGTACCAATGGTATATATAAAAACCTCGGTGTTTGTAATTAAACTCCTCCGAAACGGCTGAACCTATTTTTATGATTTTTTCAATGTATATTCAATAGAAATTAGAATAGAACGTTGAGTATATTTCATACCACTAGACGATCAGTATGTCTCATGACATTTTTCACAATGTTTTGCTCACATTATAATATTATATCGCTATGCATTAGTGGATATGTTTTACGTTTAAAATTTACATTTTTTTTTATTGATATTATGTGTTTAAATCATTATCTTTCATTTCTTAAAAAAAAAATAATTGAGATATGTAAGTCCTACAAAAACTCGAGAACGGCTGGGCTGATGTGGTTCATTTACGTACGGAAATATTTGTAGAAGGCAATAGAAGATTTTAAAAATGAGATAATAGCAAAACTTGGATAAAAAATGATAAAAACAATATTTTTTCCTTTACAAACTGTTAGCACCTGTGAAATAGGTGTACCAATCGCAGACACCAAAAAATATATGTCAAAAAAAATGTCATTCCTTGCCTTTGTGACTTTGTAAAAGTTAGTAAATGCACTTAAATTTTCGTAATATATACCCTAATCTGCTACAATTGGAGAAATGACAACCATTTGTCAATATTATGAGGCGTTAAAAAACAGCAGTGAATAATGGGTTATGTTGTGCGGGAGGAAGTGTATAATTGTTACAATTTGTCCCATCACCAGAACCATTACGCTCTTTATTTAATATGATAGGATTTTTTTTTATAAACTCCATAGCCAATATTCAAAAATAAAATAGTAATTTTCAAAGGTAGTTTTTTGGCACAACTCAATTCATGCCCTGGCACTGGCCAAATTCATGCCCAACTTTATAATATAATTAGCTGATCCCTGCAACTTCGTCTGCGTAACGTTGATGTTGGTTGTTTTCTTTTTAGGATTGCTTCTTGTAGTAGTATGTATGGAAATTTTTATTTTACTTATTTTTTTTACGAAAAACATAAGCATACTATTTTGTCAACTTTAGAATCTTACATTTAATAATCTGTCGCTTAAAATAACCGATACTATCAAATAAAGATCAGCACCCAGAGGAATGCGCAAAAAAAAATCGTTTGTTTCTCAATAGAATTAAAATTATGGCCGTTTTTGCTGTTTCAACAATGAAGTCATTAGAGTCTAATTCTATTTACAAAAACCGTTGTAACTTTTATTTGTATCGAATTAGAAGGATTTTTTTAGGAAATGTGTCTATATACTAACACCTAAAAGTGCACTGCAATAAAATTTGCTTGTACTTCAGGTGAAAGAAAATAACAGTTGTTTTAAAATTCAATTGCGGAAAATACATTTATTTAAAAATCATTTTATTCATTTTTTTTGTCGCTGAGTCATTAAAACAAACAGTTATTACGCTTTTCGAAGCGAAGACGAATCTTACAAATTATAAGCCATCAAAATCGATCCAGTCACTATTTAAGTTATATAGGGTCTAACTAACCAAACTTTGTTTTATATATTTCAGACTAGCTGAACCCCGCGACTTCGTCTGCGTAACGTATTTTATTTTTTTTATTTCTTTTACGAAAAATATAATCATACTTAAAAACACTTCACATCTCTTGAAAAAGACACATTTAATAAACTGTTGCAAAGAATAAAATAGTTCTATGCCATAATCAATTACTTTTCATTAAATCTACGGTAGGTATATCTACCGTGAATCAAATACTCCGTAAATTAATCAGCATCTATTCATAAATAAAAAATATCGCCAAGTTCAATAAATTCGATCTTAATTATGACTAAAAAAAGTCGAAATTTATCAAAATACTCGCGTCAAAATAACCCCATCTCCTTTTTTCGATTCTCGAATGAAACTTTTTCCAAAAACTATTATACTATTGCACTGTACAACACAACCGCAAAATTGAAATTTGTACAATTGCACGAAACTCAGTTCTTCCATAATCATGAATAACCATTATGTATCTTTAAACTTATTATTAAATATCTGAATTATATCAAGTATATAATTAAACCATATTGGATAGTCAAGAGTTCATCATACACGATCTGGCGTATACTTTTTGCTCTGGAAGAGGATTTTAAATTTCTTTTATCATTTTGATGATATGATTATTAATTATTTATCATTATGATGATTTCTGGCTGGAATTGCGAATTTTTTTCGTGATCTTTTTCACGCACTTGCAAATAAAAAATATTGTGCCCCCTCAAGAAATAAATACTGAATCCGCCCTTGTCTGTTGGGGTAGGAATTTTCAAAAAAAAACTTATCACATGCCTAATATCTATATGGAATACACCGAATATTAAAATTTCATCAGTCCGAGGAGTATATAAATACACCATTTTATATATGCAGGGTTTTAAAAACGTATTTACTTTAAGGTTTATTACTATTATTATTATTATTATTATTATTACTATTACATTTGTTTCGTTAATATTTCCTTACTAAGCATCCCTAAGGATCTAATTACAACAATTTTGTAAAAAAAAGTTTACTCTCAGATTATTATCTTTAAAAACATTTATTTTTCGAAAAGGCAATTTTTTGTACTTTTAATTAAATTACTGTGCTTTTTATTAGTTCAACTAAAAATATTAATACAGATCATTTTTCAACTTTTAAATACCTTTCCAATGATATATAATTCGCTAGTCTAAAGTAATTTTTTTTCATCCCTCAGTTTTTACGTAGGGAATACATTCCCTTATTATTTTTAAGGAATGATAAGAAGCCTAACGTGGGGGTAATTGTGTTGTATATTAATATAAAGTTTCATTAAATTCAGTTGTTCTGTTCTTTAGTTAAATCGCCAGTGCACGCGATGCAAGAATTTTTTTTGGTAATTTTTTCACACATTATTGGAGTTTTACTATGAATCCCTATTTTTTTGGAAAATTTAATATAGCCTTTGTTCACTGGAAATAGTGTAGCTTCCTGGCAGTGAAAGAATTTTTCAAATCGGTCAAGTTGTTTCGGAGCCTATTAAAAGCAAACAAACAATCAAATATTTTCTCTTTATAATAATAGATATCTGATTTGAAATACTTCGTATGCAAATGTAATGGCAAGATGCTTCAATGCAAAGAATAAATCCGAGGGCAATGCATGAACCAAAATGCAAAGTTTCAATTAAAAACAAACCTTTGGTCTAAAGTGTTAACTAAAAGCTAACACCATTTTGAATAATTTTCGTTTCATTAGGAGAGGAATACAAAATTCTATTTAGTGACAATAAATCATTTGAAATATAAAAATTTCACAATATAACTTGAAACTAAATCATACTGCATGTACTAAATTATGTGGCTTATGTAGCGAAGTTTGCCTGGTCAACTAGTTATAGTGGCCTTTCTTGAATAATTTTGAATACATAATTAAATAAAGCATAAAATATAAGCAAGTAAAAAAAAAAATTATTCAAATATTTTTATTTTGCAACTGTTAAATTTATAACAATAATAAACAGGATTTTTTGCTTTAATTTATATAAATTATTCATATTGTTGCGAGACCAATTAACTTGCTCGTCCGTAAAAGGTAACATCAACATTAATCGGTTTTGTCACTGCTGATGTAAAGGAAATGGTAATACTGGTTGCACCATTGACCGGATCGATTACACTCGCCGAGGTAAACGTGGATTTATCAGCTGCAGCATTGTTGTCGACGATCTTGTAGCAGTAAGCACGTTGTTGCCCTAAAGCACTGAAAACCACATCTGAACTGGTGGTACCACTGGCTGGTGCAGCCATCTAAATTCAAAGTAAATTTAACAAACACCAATAAAGGCTACAGACTGTTAATTTGCTGATATAAGACTTACAACTTTGGGTATTCTGTCCAAAATTACATTGAAGGGTTCTCGGCCAGTGCAGGTGAAATCAGCTGTTGAAGCACGAGTAATTGCAGGAGGCCTTGTTGTTGTTAATAATGGCGTTGTTGTCGCTGGAGCCATTGTAGTGGTCGGCATTGGAGGCATTGTTGTAGTAGCAGGTGGCGGAAAATAACATGCCACGCTGAATGACACAAGACATAAGAGCGGTAAAAGCACAAATGAATTCATTGTCGAGTTGGTCTTTTGGATTGCTTTTACTTTGTAAAAACGTATCAGAACTGATGACTGCTCATCCACATCTTGCCTTTTTATACTACATGAATTTTACTACCAAAATTTTTTTTATTTTATTATTAATTTGGTTTAATAATTTTCATTTTCTTATCTTTATTTCCTTATTACATTGAAATTAATTTGGAAAGAGAGACAATAATAAGTACAATTTGGTTTGGGATCGAATTGCAATAAGTAAATAATATTCATTCCAAAGACAGTAATGCAAAGTCTAAGGTTCCAGACGAATATGTATAGCAACAGGAAGGATTCATCCAGGAAATGATTCAATCACTGAGACGGAATTACAAATGACACAATTTCACCAAACTGATTTTAGGTCTCTTTTTATAACAATAAATTATTATCAGTAGATTTATAGGACATTTTTATATTTAACAAGTAACACATCCCATAAAAACGAGCAATACCGTTATTAATTTCTTAGAACCTATTTTTTTGCGACACGTGGCACAGCACAAAATATTTTCGACAAAACTGATATCAACAATTCTTATTCGAGAAATATATTTTAATTTTTACTTAGGTAAATAAACATTGAATGTTTAGATCTATTAATAAGCAAGAAAAATAAATGTTAAATTATTAATTTCATGATTTTCTCAAAATCAAATTTTGTAACTGTTAATAAAGAAAGAATATTTTGCACTTTTTTTGATAATTGTGCTGGTAGTGCGTTGTACCAAAGTGTGTTTATAGAACCAAAATTTCAAGATTTTCACGTTTAAAATCAATCGGGTTTTGTTGTAACAGTTTATGATGCATTTACCAGATATTCGGTCGGCGGTCGATTCTGACTTATAGTAAATCATTAGCTGATCCCTGCAACTTCGTCTGCATAACGTAGGTGTTGATTATATTTTCTTTTTAGATTTGCTTTTTGTAGTGGTATATGAAAATTTTAATTTTCCTTATTTGTTTTACGAAAAACATAATCATACTTAAAAACACTATTTTGTCGATTTTAAAAAGACACATTTAATATACTGTTGCTTAATATAAAATAGTAGTATGTAATCACCAATTAATCATAGAAATTTTTTTATAAATTTCTAAAAAGAGTTTGTCTATTGCGTATACCTACGGTAGGTATACCATTATACCAATCGTGAACCATATAATCCATAAATCAATCAGCATCTATATATAATTAAAAAAATTCGCCAAGTTCAATAAAGTCGGTCTTAATTATGACTTAAAAAAGTCGAAAGTTATCAAAATACTCGCGTCAAAATAACAGAAGTTATGGAACTTTATTTTTGAATTATAGTAAGAATCCGATCTCACTGTTTCGATTCCCTAATGAACCATTTTCCAAAAATTATTACACTGTTGCAATGTACAACACAACCGCGAAATTGAAATTTGTACAATTGCACGAAACCCAGTTCTTCCATAATCAAGTATAACCATCATGTATCTATAAACTTATTATGAAAATATCTGAATTTCTACTATATAATTAAACCATATTGGATAGTCTAGAGTTCACCATACGCAATTTGACGTATGCCTTTTGTTCTGGAAGAGGATTTTAAATTTCTTTTATCATTATGACTTACCGTAAAAATGTCGGTAAGTATTTTCTTTTAGTTCGCCGAATTTCAAGAGGTACTCGCTCCCTTATATAATTATTTCAGATGTGCAGGTTTACAATATGTGAAAGCCAAAAAACTTAAAGCTCATTTATAAACTTAACTTAATCTTTTTCAGATATATTGATATATTTATCAGTTTAAATTTTTAAGCAGACCCCAAGTTTTTGTTTCTAATAATAAACCAAGTTTGTTTTATATTAAGCAGTTATAACTTTTTCACAATAACTTTTTAACGGACTTTGACTATGAAATTTGAAATTTCGATTGTTTTTTAGACGTTTTGCCGTACAAACGTAGGTGGAAAGCGTGGAAGTAAAATCGAATATTTTATTTATATTCAATAACAATAATTGGTTTTAAAATTGTAAAATTCTAAAAACCGTAGAAAAGTTAGTATCAAAGATTTTATATATTTATTGATGATAATGAAATATATGACAAAAAATTGCTCCCTTAATGCTTTTCAACAGAATATATAATTGCTCCAGGTCACAATCATTGGTTCAAAAAATTAGATTTTAAAAAGTTTGATCTTTGAAAAACAGACAAAAATTAAAACCACCTCTTTGTTATTTGGTATAAGTAGCTACTACAGAAACTTTCATACTAATTAAGTCAAACGACGTTATTTAAAATTCTGTTATCAAAATGATATAACAAAGAGAGACAATTATTATTAATTTATTACTTATTTATTAATAACACTCAAAAATTCAAAACTTCGATTGTTGAATAACTTAATATTTTCTCATATAAACTTAGTCACCCCCATTTACTTTGTTGGGGTAGGAAGTTTCAAAAACAAATCTTATCACATGCCTGCTTCTTATAAGGAATACACCGAATATTCAAATTTCATTAGTCAGAGGGGGTATGTAAATACACGATTTTATATATGGACGGTTTTAAAAACGTATTTACTTTAAGCTTTATTAATATAATTATTTTTTTTACTACTACTGTTACTTTTTCGTTAATATTTCCTTATTGAGCAACCCTAAGGATTTATTTTCAACAATTTTGTAAAAAAAAATAAAAAAAAGGTTGCTGTAAGATTCGGACACACGTCTCTTTTATTGTGAGCATAAGAATGTCAGAGACGTAAGTGAATGCGCTATGAACATATAATAACATAAATTGTTTTTATGTATAAAAACATTTATATTTCAAAAAGGTAATTTTTTGTACTTTAAATTAAATTAGTGTGCTTTTTATTAGTCCAACTAAAAAGATTAATACAGATCATTTTTTAACTTTTAAATACCTTTCCAATGATATATAACTCGCCTGTCAAAAGTAAAATATTTTTTTCATCCCTCAGTTTTTACGTTAGGGATAAATTCCCTTATTATTTTTAAGAAATGATAAGTAGTCTAACATGTGTGGGTAATTGTGTTGTAGCTTAATATCTAATTTCATTAAATTCGGATGTTCCGTTCTTTACTATAGTGCCGTCTAACCGAGCAGTGACCATGCGACATTTTTCAAATAACTTACATTTTTAAACTTGTGATATCTTTCGAATGGAATGTTCAAATTGAATAACTCAAAATTTTATATAATGGTATTGAAGCAAACTTAAATATGAAGTCATTTATTTTGATAAGGATTAATCACAAAGTCTAAATAAAAGAGCTTTTATAGCGGTGGCATTTATATATATTTTTTTAAAATGAAAAAAACACTTATTGTGACTTAACTATAATAGTTATAGACATATGCTGTCGTTATATTTTTTGTAGATAATTATATGTTCTGCAAAATCGTACTACATTATTTTGTTCTATAACTAATAGTTTTCGCAGCGCACGCGATGTAAGAATGTTTTTTGGTATTTTTTTCAGACCTTGGGTTACATTATTGGAGTTTTAGTATAGATCCCTAACTTTTTTGAAAATTTAATATAGCCTATGTTCACCGGAAACAGTGAAGCTTCCCAACAGTGAATGAATTTTTCACATTCAAAGCAAACAAAACATCAAATCTTCAAATCTTTGAATAATTTGAATAATGTTGCTTTGTTGTTAATTTTTTTCTTTTGATAGTATTGGATTTCTTAAATATCTTCCAGAATTCGGGAAGCGGAATTTGTTCCTCTATATATTGCAAATAGTAAATTAGCTACTGTTTTTCGATTAAACAAGTACTGATGTGTTGGAATAATTAAATTCTTTTTTTGACCACTTACATTCGAATTATTTATTTTGGAGAGTATCATATCATTTTTGGTAGCAAATTTTATAGTTAAGAAAACGTTAGCGCTTATCGATAGATATTTTTAAAGGCGATAAAATCATCTTCAATAGCTGTACAGGTAGCATTGGCTAGCCAGGTTTTTGAAAAAAAATTATGAAATTAACCAACCCGTTAATGTTCTAGTATTTTGAAAGGGTTTTTTGGTGGTTTAAGCTTGGAATCTGCGCTTCACAGCTTCAGAAAGTGACGTCAAGAAATCTGCTGCTTACCAACTTTTAAGATACAATGATAATATGAGATACATTTAATGAAAGAACGGCGAAAAGTTTGACCATAATATTAAACTTTTAGTTTCATTTAATATGCATGTATGTATTTTAGGCGATTCAGCAATTCATGAAAATTCAAAAACTGTACTGGCTCGTTGTGCATTTTAATTAGTACTTCTAGTAGTTCTTGTACTATGTGATTCAGGATTTAACATTTTTTTTTATAATTGAGCTATTAAAAGTGTTCATAAATTATTTGAGTTAAGAATGGAGATGTCTTCAAATAGTTTTTGTAAAAAGTAAACCATATAAAGAATTTTCATTTCGAAAAACAAGAAATTATTGATTTTGGCCGAAAAATTGATGTATTGAATTTTACATCGCTGCTACATAATATTTATTAACTACATGAATAAATTGTACACATTTTTGTATAAAATATTCTCATTGTTGTGAGACCAATTAAAAGGCTCTTCCAAAAAAGGTAACTACAACATTAATGGGTTTATTTGTCGCTGATACAAAGGCAATGGTAATACTAGTTGCACCATTAACTGGATCGATTACACTTGTCGTGGAAAACGTGGAGACATCAGCTGCAGCATTGCTGTCCACGATCTTGTAGCAGTAAGCACGTTGTTGTCCTATGGCACTGAAAATCACATTTCCATTGGCTGCTCCGTTGCTTACTAAAGGCACCTAAATTAAAGTTAAATTATACATAAACCCATGAAGACAATAGAAAACTAATTTGGAGAAACAATAATTACACTTAAAGCTATTCTGTCCAACGCTAGCAAGAAAGGTTCCCGGCCAGTGCAGGTATTATCAGCTGTTGAAGCACGAGTAAGTAAAGGAGTCGATGTTGTGATTGGCGCTATTGTTGTCGTTGGTGGAGGTATCGTGGTGGTCGGTGGAGGCATCGTAGTGGTCGGCCTTGGAGTTGTAGTAGTAGGTGGCGGAAAATAACATGCCAAGCTCAATGATACAAGACAAAAAAGTGGTAAAAGCGCAAACGAATTCATTGTTGAATTGGTTTTTTCGATTACTTTTACTAGTCAAAAAGTTTCGAAATTGATAGACACCCATCGAAAATTTTGCCTTCTTATACGATATGAATTTTATTACTTCTTGACTTTTATGATAGCAAATAAAAAAATTTATTAAACCAATGTATTATCATTTGATTTCTTTTTAATCTACTAGTATAAGTCTAGTTTATTATTCCTTGAATAAAAGTCTTCACAAATAAGCGCTAACATTTTACTTACTTCACTTAACCGCATGTAAGTACTTTCGAATAAAATCGACCGATAAAAGGAATGTCAACAATCACTTTGCTCAAATTTTGAGACTTGATATATTCAGTTATTTGTTTTTCTCTCACTCGTATGAGTTTACTTCTTTGTTCTTGGCCTTTGCCAACATAATATATATCTACATTTGGCTGTTATTATATTGATTGATTTAAAATTTTTTAATTGTATTTTAATGAAGTTTGAAATTAAAAATTAAAACTTTTATAACTAAAACTTATATAATTTCACCAATCTTCTACTTCCAATGAAGGTTTTGTTCCCAACACAAAACAAACCCTAAAAAATACATAAAATCATGGGAATCAATACTTTTGAATTAAATTCCTAATAAAAATTCACGGGTATGAAACGACAATGTACATAATATTTTCGTCAAGAGTGGTCCTCGATTTCACTTTTCGGAAGATACTTTTCTAATTATTTAAGTAATGTATATTTACAAAAATACCAAACCATAATTTATTGAAATCAAAATTTTGTGACTCATATAAATTTAATGACTATAACGGTTCAAAATTTTAAAACTATGTAAGTTTATAAATTTTGTATGAAGCATTGATGGCAGTGAAAAGTTTTTTGAAACTGAAAACTAATAATTCGAAATGTTGATTATTTTGTAGGATTCCAAACTTTCTGCTATTTTTAAAAATGAACCTTCTGTTCTGTTTCAAATTGTTTTCAAACAAGAATACAACAAATTAATATCTAATGCTGAAGATTTTTAGACACAAAACTTAAAATGGGAACAAGGACAGCAAAACTTTACAACGACCGCACAAATTGAGGCTTATTCAGACGCTACATTGAGGATAACTGAGACCTTCAATTGCGACTCAAAACAAAGAAAGATATTGAGAAAGCGCCCGAAAAGCTCAATTAAGCAATGGACATAGCGTGCTGGATGGCAACCTCCAGAAATCAAAAAAAAAAAAAAAAATTGGCGATACCCAAAAGCATTTACAGATCTAAATGTTGAAAAACGAAGATTCAGGCGAATGTAGCAAGTCCACAGGTGTCCACATAACAAGCACATCCTCAATGTAGTAACAATAAAAATGAAGGAACTAATCAGATCAAATACAGAGGACGCATTCTAAAAACCAAGCTTAACATCTGCAAGAAACGCAGATTATTCTCGGTGGAAAACTATCAGAAAGTTTAAGCATTTCCATCGAATTCACTTCACCGAAAAAAATAATGTCTCTTATCCAAAACATAAAATGCAACATAACTCCAGGATCGTCAAAATAAACAACGAGATAACTGCACTGAAAACAATCAAAGCCGGAGTCCCTCAAAGCAGAATATTGGGTCCATTGTTATACTTGCTGAACACAGCCGACATACCAATGACGGATAACGTCTTAGCAGCCACATATGCAGATGATATAACGATTATAGAGAAGACAGAAACCCCAGTAAATGCATTAGTGAAAGTCCAAAACTACCGAAACAAAATTGAAGACTGGGCTAAAAAGTGCAGAATAAAAATTAACTCAAAAATTCAGTGCACGTTGCCTAAACCTTGAGAAGAGTTTCACGTATAAAAGTGGACAAAACGAGTAATATAACTTGAGAAATATAAGATGAATGTATATAAGAACAATGTTTACATACTTTTTACATAAAATTAAACCCAGAAAAGAAAAACATCGATTCAGTATAAAGTTTGTTGTTGCTAATCTTTCTGAAGTCATTTTTGGTTAAGTTAACTAAATTTTTAAAATAATTAATTCTAGTATGGTTTTCGGAAGAACTTGACTTGATTATGACTCACTTAATTAACCTGGAAGAAGAAGAATCTTAGGAAAATAATATTTACGGCCAGAGCCTGGTTTTTAACAAATAAATATTTGTTTGGTTGACCAATTGTACATATCGTCGGTTTTCGAGAGTATCCCAAAATTGACAGTTTTAAGATATTTGGGTTATTTTATTTAAAAGATTATAATGGGATAATATACGTTTGCAATTCTTTTCTATTTGCTGAAGTAATGTATCGCCAGCATACCACTTCTTTTTGGCCATAGAACGAAAAAAAATTAAATAATTAATATTAATATTAATATTAATATTGTGTTTCTTATACAAACTTGTACAAAATTTAAACAAAATAACGGTTTATTTCCTTTTCCAAATTGAAATTTGGTAGGCGGACGATATGTACATGTAATTTTTTATTCAATAAAAAGTTTCCTTATCTAAGTGTTTTCCTATTCCATAAGTTTTTGAATACTGTAATTGTGTTTTGTAAAGTTATGATTTTGAAGTAATAATTGTAAAATTTAGTTTTTTATTTCCCTTTTGGAAATGGAAAACAAGTTTCTACAAAATGATAAAAACGAAAAAGCGTGACGATATTTACTATTTCTGTGAAAGGAATAACGACACATTAAACCCAGGAAGCAATTTCTCTTATCGAAATTAAAATTGGTATTATAAAGGCACAAAGATATAAAATAAATAAAAAATTAAAAAATATCCTTACAAATATGGAGGCAGAAACTATTTTTTTTATTATAAAATTTATTCGGTTTTTTTTTTTAATAGTTAAATTAAACTTTTGTCACTCATGTTAAATCCTAAATGAATCCTGAATTATTTAATTTTTTGTCGTTCGAATAAAATTTCATTTGGTAGATAAATAACACTACCTAGATGTAAACATAATGGCTCTAAGAATAAATTGGCTTTAATAAGTTAGAACGCAAATCTTTCTTCTTTCTCTTACAGAAAAATGAATTGAGATGTGTGGGTCTGGCATAAACTTTGAAGCTTCTGGACCACTTTGGATCATTTTGGTGTAGAAATATTAGTAGAAGGCAAAAAGGTTTACCAGGTGAGAAACCGGAAGAAGTTATAAGGAATATAGTAAAAGCAACCAAAAAATTTCCCATATAAACTGTTAATACCTGTCAAATAGGCAGAGTTAGCACTGACAGCAATAAATATTTGACAATTAACAAAAATGTTCTGTCTTGGTTTTCTGACTTTACGAAAGAACTGCAATTTACATATTTTACGTAATATTTATTGTAATCTGGAACAATGGGGGAAATGACAATCATTTGTCACTATTGTAAGGCGTTAAAATACAGCACTGAATCCACTGGGCTATGATGTGCTGGTGGAAAAGTAAAATTGCAACAGTTGATCCTAGATTCTTTTCGCTCTTTAGTTTATGGAACAGGAAAGAACTCAAAAAATTTCTGGGGCAATATAAAAGCGAATTTTAGCGGATAGAATAAATATTACGTTTAAAGAAGTATTGGAGAAAACAGGAACAGTCCCAATAAGCTTCCAGTTCTTGATTAATAGCGAACTTAGGGTTTAATTGGCCAAAAAAACAATATACTTTCGAGGGATATAAAAAAATAAAAATATTTTTCAAAATATTTATGTATCTCTCTAAACTCATATACAGGTGAGATTTTAAGGATTTTTTTGTATGCATATGAAATTTATCATGTTTAAGGTTTTTAAAGATATAAATCGAAGTAATCTGAGTAACATACAATGCATGGTGATTTAATTGTTAATAATTATAGTTATTGTTGGTTATTTGATAATTAGAATGAAGCAATATTAACGATATCAATCAATTTTCACAACTCAATTTAATATGGTACGAAGTTCACCGGGTCTTCTGATATATTCTAAAAAATGCATATGATATAATCAAGTACATATTAATTGTACGCAGGCAATTTGAAAAATTATTTTTTGATTGTATTTAGCATTATTACCATACACAGTAGAATTTAATGAATCAATGAAATTAAATTAGGTTTGTTTGTATAAACATTAACCATATTATTAAAATAAATATACGAATTATACGAAAAATTCAAGTATATGACTATGAAAGCTATATCCTTCAATGTGTTGATATGTTATTTTCGAAAATTGAATGATTATCAACTTAAAAATGCAATCACAGATAAATAATCGAATTGAAATGAATTGATTTAATCATAACAGGGAATGAAGATTTCAATTTAAAAGTGGAGGCAAAATATAGATTTGAATTTAATATAATGACTTAAAATAAGTTAATAACTAATAAGAGGTATAATGAAATTTGGAGAAGGTTTCATTTTTGTAAAGGCTTTTGTCAGTATGGATTCCATACGTTAAGTTTCACTGTAAGCTAGAAAGTAATGCAAAAAATCCTACTTTTAACTGGCAATATGAAATAACATAGTAACAGCTTGAAGGCCAAAATGTGGAGAAGAGAATGGCAGATTTAAATATGTTATCCAGGGAATCGTAGCCCCTTTGAGGTATGTAATTGAACAACCAGTACATACAATTTTACTCACATTTCAAACTGGTTCCGAACTCATAAGTGGTATATTTAAACCTAGCTTTTTTCGTACATTATTTGGTCTTCAAGTATTAGGTACTATATTTATTTGTTATCAAGTTCAATTTAATTTTTTTCCGAATAAAATGTTGCCTAATTACATTAAATTATTAAAAATAAAAGTAGAATTCAGAATAAAGCCGATTAAAATAAGTAAACAACACCCATGAATTGAATATAAATTAGATCTATTTATTTAAAAAAAAAAAAAAAATGAAAAATTAAATTTTCATTTACTACCTTCAAAAAACGTATTAATTCTTCAATTAAATTTCTGCGTACAAAATTATTTATTTTTCTAAAAACTAGAAGCAATATATAATAGAGACTAGCTCATCCCCGCGACTTCGTCTGTGTAACGTAGATGTAGAATATATTTTCTTTTCAAATTTGCTATTTGTAGTTGTATATAAAACTTTTTATTTTTCTTATTTCTTTTACGAAAAACATAATCATACTTAAAAATACTATTTTGTCGACTTGAAAAAGCCACATTTAATAAACTGTTGCAAAGAATAAAATAATTCTATGTAATAATCAATTAATTTTCAAAAAATATTTATAAATATCTAAAAAGAGTATATCTATTGCGTATACCTTCGGCAGGTATACCTACCATGAAACTCTTTCCTCTTTATAATAATTGATGATTAAATTTTGTTTTTAACGAGGTCAATTAGCTTCTAGAGCATTTAAATTAAATTTAATATCAAGCAATTTTAAAAATATCGAAACTAAGTGAAAAAAAGAGATTGAAAAACTTAAAAGCTCAATCAATAAACTTATAAAAAATAATTTCATTTCTTTAGCTGCACAAATTACATATATAGAAAATTCAGTTTAAACAGCAGTCATAAATCTACTAAAATTTTTTAAACTAGCTACGTTTATCAAAAATGATTTTTTGCATTGAATTGATGGTATAAATTAGTCAAACACCATATAAAAATAAAAGTTGTCATTAACAGAGATCGGAAAATATTGTAACAGAAAAGTAAGAAGTCTGTCTCTCTCTTTGTGCCTTGCCTGCACACGATTGGCTGAGTGACTTCTTTGTCTTTCCCACCAATGCGCATGCACATATAGATTGTTTTAGAAATGTCTAGTGAAGTCTAGGGAAAGCTAGAACATTCTGGAATGTTGGGTAGCGGGTATATAAGGCGCTCAGCTAAAGCCAATAAGGACAGTTCTGTATCGGTTCTATATAGAAATTGAGTTATGAATTTCCGTTACGACAAAGGGATTACCAAGCGATTATTAGTGTCATTTTGATTTGATTTTGATTATTGTGAATTAATAGTAATTATTGTCATTTAATTGATTGTTTTGACAAGTGTAATTGTATAATAAAAAGTGTTTACAAGTGTAATAAAAAAAGTGATTGTTAAGTGTAAAAGTGATTATTTATTTCCAAAAGAAATTAAAAGAACGAATAAACGCCATCTCAATATATTTTTGAGACGTCACGTAACAATATGAATTTAAAATGCTTCTTACAAAGTTTTGATTTTTCCTCGACAAAAAAAACAATTTTATTGAAACAACAGGAATGTTATTTATCTACATTTCATGTAATCTATTATATTAATAAAGATCGAAATTGCATTTAAAAACATTATTATCAATATATTATAATTAGATTTACCTACAACTTCGTTCATATGAAATAATTCTTCACATTTCGAACATGTACCATGTTAAACTCAAGCTCTAAGGAATCTCCTGCTTTGAGACCAAATTGCGAACATAAAGCTACTCTATTCTAGTGGAATATTCCTAAAACATAATTTTACATCCTACAAAAGTTTCTATCTTTTGGTAAGGAAATTATAAAACATAATTCATTGGACATTTTCTCACAAATTGTTAAAAAAATCTAGTCGACAATTATATCCTACGGCAATATTTTTCACCTCGTGATTTATTCCGCATTTTAAACGAGCAGTATAAATAATTACGTGCCTACTTTCATTACGTGGCACTGTCCAACTTCTTGCAAACTCTTGGCAGTTAGTTCGTTAACTTTGCGGGGCTTAATTAGTTAGAAATGCAATTAATTTCAATATGAAACTCGCACACAGCTGCCCGAAGAGAAAAATACGAGGAAGACTCGGAAGTTAGTCTCTTCCAGTCTAACAAATGTCAAGGGGATGGGAAAAAAGAAATTCAAACATTCACTCTGAAAATCATTTTTATAATTTCAAATGAGGCTTGTTGAAAAAATGAAAATAAATTAATGCTTTATGCTGTGTAAAACTTTTAGTTTGAAAATTTGACGTGAACTAACTGATGTTTTTCAATTTTTACTAACTTTTTTGAGTACAGTTATGGATTGATCAGTAAAAAAATAATTTTAGCGATACAATTCAGTCAAATTTCACTGTCCCAAAATCAAATTAAATTTTTTTGTTGGCAGTTATACTGATTTTACAATTTATCAAATATATTGTAGTTTTTTTATGACATATAATTAACTTTTGTTTATATCTATAGCTTGCTTTTGAAAATTATATCACATAAATAAGACCACTATATATAACTGTCTAATTTATTTTTTCGAATATGTTTAAAAAGCAAAAGTATTTTTTAGAAAAATAATTCTTTTTTGTTATATCGATTATAATACATTATTAGTTTTTCTTTTGGATAATCCGTAAAAAAATTATATCAGAATAAGATTTTATAACCTTTGGACTTGGAAATAAAAAACAATTGTTATCTAAATGACGATTTCGTTGTTTAAAAATTTTAATCTACAAAATCATATTTTTGATCATAAAAACAAAGAAAATACTATACCACAAGAAATACTTAAATCAGAATCATACATCAGACCACTTCCAGAACAAGACCTTCAGAACGAAGCACAATCTATCATAAAAAGAAGCTACAAGTGTTTAAAGTCTAAATTACATGAAACTATTAATAAATTTAAATCTTCATTACATCAAGATCCATTGGACATTAACAATATAAAAAAAAATACACCAAAACGACACTTATATCACAAAAGCCGATAAAGAAAAGATCATCGTAATCATTAAGGGTGGATCACCGTCAGAAAAAAAAAATATCGATTTTTTTTTTTATAAATGTCTTCTTATAACATTCAAGAATAACGTGTTAAAAGGATTGGAATAGCTGACTAATGTATTTTAACTGATAAAAATTGAATAAAATGATAATAATATAAAAAAACTTTAAATGCCCTTTTCTCGAAATCAACTTTTTAAAATATGGAGACAAGATTTCTCAGAAACTATCCGACGGATTGACTTGAAACTGGAGAGTGTTATAGTTCAACACGTCTTCTTGGTACTAAACCTCTGAAATTGGCCAAATCTTCCCCCCCCTCAAAGTGGGTGGGAGAGAGGGAAAGGTCCAAAAAAAGGTCGTTTTTTTTAACTTTATTTTCAAAGTCGCGCCATTTTGTGAATTTTCAACTTTTTCGGATTTTCGAGGTTCAGTTCCAAGAAGACGCATTACCAAAACCTACATTCTTTGGAAAATCATGATCTGACTTCCGGTTTCCGAGAAAACTTATCTCCCGTTTACCTCCTCATTTTTGAGGACCCTTTTTCACAGCGCTGTAAAAGGGGGAAGGGGAGGGGGGGCAAATCGGGGCAAATAAAAAAATATAGTTCAAAACTTCAACTTTTACATGCCGAAGACCGTTTTTTAATATCTCTAAAAAAAAAAAAATGGCAGCAGTTTTAAAAAAGTCATTTTTTTACGTTCTGATGGTGATCCACCCTTAACAAGGATGAATATACAAACAAAACGGAACAATACATTAAAGAAAATATTATATGAACATGAAATAAGATTCAACTCCGAAATTTACCGAAATTTTATACAAGACCATAAATGAAAGTGACTATCTATTGAAAACGATTTGTCAAAAAGAACCTCAAACTCCAATACTTCATGGTTCACCCAAAATCCATAAAATAAATATGCCAATTCAACCGATAGTGGATTACAAACTTGCTCCTGGATATTGGTTCGCCAAAAAATTAGTACAAACCATCAAATCAAGTATCGTATTGAAAGAAAATTATTCATTAAAAAACACATATGAATTTATGAATAATACTAATAACCCAAAACTACCACACAACATCAAAATGGTATCACTTGACATTGTCAACTTATACACAAATGTACCTGTTGAAGAAACAATTAAAATTGTGGAATATAATCTAATAACATCCAAAATATATAATTATATGGTAATCAACGACATAATGAATTTATTAACCACCATCTTAAAACAAAACTATTTCACTTTCAATTAAAAATTTTATCACCAAAAGAATGGCTTGGCCATGGCTTCCCCTTTATCAGGACTCCTAGCTGACATTTACATGAATCACTTTGAAAATAAATATATTATGAACAGTACCGACAACAATAAAATACTATTTAATGGAAGATATGTAGACGATACATTTATATTATTTAATGGAACTACCCGACAGATTGACAATATGGTATCTGATCTGAACAAAATTAACCAGAAAATAAAATTCACTCTAGAACACGAACTTAATGGAACAATCAACTTTTAAGACACAACAATCACCAATGAAAATGGAAAGTTATCATACAATATATACAGAAAACCAACGACAACAAACACAATCATAAAACACCATAAAATATCATATCACCAAGAAACCAAAAAATAGCAGCTTACAGTCTTGTGTACTGAGCAATCAAGTTCCCTCTTAGTACCAAAGCTGGTGAAGAAGGAATTAAGATAATTAAACATATAGCCATTACTAATGGATACAACAGCTCAATCGTAGACAAAATAATATCGAAATTTACTAAAAAAATCATTCTTCCAACTCCACCAAAAGAAAATAAAAAATATATAAAATCAAACTTCAATAATATATTTAACTCGTAGTTGCCCGTTGCATTCGCAACTAAAGGTTTTATCCCAATAAAATGTTTAATATGTGATAATGTAGAGTTAATCAACAATCGAAATTTTAAATTCAATAATCAAAGTGTTGTTAATATATACTTATAAAGTACTTATACCAAATAGGCGATTTAAAATTTTGGTTCGTGTTTCAACAATCAAACTTTTAAAAATATTTTTTTTTATGAACCAAATGATTACGACCTGGAGCGACTATGAATTCTACTGAAAAGCATTATGGGAGCAATTTTTTATCAACTCATTTTATCAATTCATTATCAACTAAAATATGATAAATCTTCCATACTAACTTTTTTTCGAAATTTAAAACAATTTGAAAACCAATTATTGTTATTGAAAATATATAAAATATTCGAATTTACTTCCACGCTTTCCACATATTTCCAACAATTTTGTATGTACAACGTCCAAATGTGCGAAATCGAATAGCTTTTTAGTCATGTTAACTAACATAAGGTCATTACTTTTTTTTCGTTTTACATTGTTTTTTCAAATATAAGTGCACATTTGTGTGTCGATGAAATTTGGAAAGTGTTTTCCTTATAGGATGCCGTTATATAATAAGAAAAGGTTTTTGAAAATTCCTCCCCTAAAAGTATGAAAAACGGTATCAAAGTTTATACGGGAAAACGTTTAATAAACAATCGAAATTTCAAATTTAATAATCAAAGTCCGTTTTACTCCTACCAACGTTTTGAATGCGTAAGTAGGGATAACAGAGCGCATGTGCATAGCCCATTCTGCACGGACGCACGGCAAGATAGCCAATTTATATATATGATTTTACAATCGCCAACTTTCTAAAGAAAAATAACTTCAATATCGCATTTTCAACAAACAACATGATGAAAATTCTCAAATCATTGGAGAACAACCAAATGACAACGGAAAATAAAACCGGAAAATATAAAATTAAATGTGGATCCTGTGAAAAATTCTACATTAGCCAAACTGGTAGATTTTTCAGAACAAGATATAAAGAACATACACTCAAGAAACCTATTTCAACAACAACCTCAAATTTTACAAAACACCTTTATGACGAAATTCGAAACAAATTTTAAGCCACTACATACAGAGGTGTGAAAATTGTTAGACTCAAAAGAACATTATGACCTTTTTCCACCAATGTATCGCCCAGACTGTTAAGCATCCAACATTAGTTATGGTTTGTAGATGCATGTCAGCAAAGGCTACCGGTAGAATATACATTTGGGAAGGTATTATGAGGCATCAATATATGCAAGTCTTGGAAAAGAGGTTATTGCCTCAAATTAAAGAGTGGTTTCCCGAAGGAAATTTTATATTTATGCAGGATGAAGCTCCTTGGCATAAAGCCAAAAAAGTTTTGTGTTTTCTCAAAAATTCTAACATTAATGTGCCTTCTTAGCTAGGAAATAGTCCTGATGCTAATCCCATAGAAAATTTTTTGGCCATTGTGAAAAAAAATAGACTATTACAACACGGGTGGATTTGATAACTGAACTCATTAAGATTTGGCATCATAATAAAATATAATTGAAAAAAATAATATAGAGCAAGTCAGGATGAGAAAAATAAGTTATAAACAATAAAGGGTACTACACAACATATTAGATGAGCGAAATTATTGTAATTTTTAAATTTATGACATTTAAAAACAAAAATGTGTTTTTTTTTCTCTTGAGTCTAATAATTTTCTCACTTCTGTATTTGCAGAAAGGATCACATATGAACACCTAAGAAGAATATGAAATATACAAAGCACATAAACTAGATCCACAATATTTAATACAAAAACCTTAGTTGAAATTTGTTTATAACTGACAAAATAATCATTATCTGTTGATGACAGCCAAAAACTGTTGAAACGCGTTGTAATAAAGAAGATATTGAGTCATAGGACATATATTATTATTCATTAATAAAAACAGCAGTGAAAATTTTTCAGAAAAAAAAACATTTTGTTGAAAATTTTGCTAAAAAATGAAACTCAAGTGGTTTACAAATTTCTACCATAAAATTTTTAGTTGCATGTGCTTTTTCGGATATATTTTCTATATTGCTACCCCTTGTTCTTTTAGAGGGTTTAAACAATCATATCAAGTAAGTTACTTGACCTAAATGCCAAAATTTACGTTATGGTTACTTTGTCAAATCCTTTGCCGCCCAAAGTACTTGTAATATGAGAAAAGCTACAGGTAGACTTTAACGATTCTAATGAGGACCCTTCAAACCGAGTGCAATGTATTACGGTTTCATGCATTTAGAATTGAATGCTCACCAACAAATAATTTTAACTATGGCTATGTTTGAGTACGTCCTTTTGTACAATTACAACGAAACAATTATTATTATTTCAAACCACTGTGCCTCAGGTTGACCATTTTGAGTATTAAATTAAATTTACAGTTAAATTAATGCCACAATCACCTTGAAGTTTCTACTACAAATTCGAATAATTTGATTTGTGCCTCGGTTTTAGTTATTTCAGTAGTTTTATTCTGCAGTAAAAAAAAAAACATTTCACAATTTTTTTTTCTCAAAAAACTTCTTTTCTTTCATATGAAAATTTTAGTGAATGTTTCGTGAGTTTTATCTTAAAATATTCAATTTCTATTTATTTAAGCGGGGGATTTAAAATTTTCGAGAGTATGCTCAAAGTTCCATGGTTAATTGAGTTTAAATATGAAAGTTTCATTTAAACTCCTTCTAACTTTTGTTCAATTTCGAAAAATCCTTTTACATGTCAAACTTTCAACTCATCATCGTTTTAAACTACTTGATAGTGCGATACTCGCAATGTATAACATTTTTCGATAAATTCCTTAATGACAAAAAGTTTAGTGAAACTTAATTTTTGACAAATATCTATACTAATATATAAATTTCTTACATCTGTCTGTACATTGCAATTTTAAACGCAATTTTAGGGTTAATATTTGTTTCAAGAGGCCCTTATTCCAAATTTAACATTTTTAAATTTTTTTTCTGTATCTGTATGTCCCAATTTAACTAAAAAACGGAACAACCGAATTAAATTAAATTCGGTATTAAGATAAAACACAATTTCGCACACATGCTAGGCTACTTGTCATTCCTTAAAAATAATAACGGAAAGTATTATCTAGAGATGAAACAAAAAAATTTTACTTTAGACAAACGAGTTATATATCATGGGAAAGATAATTAAAAGTTATAAAATAATCTGTAAAAATATTTTTAGTTGAACTGATAAAAAGCGCTCTAAATTCAATTTAAAGTCTAAATAATTGCCTCTTTGAAATATAAATGTTTATACATATATTTAAAAAACATAGTTGAAGTTAATAGCGTAATGACTTACGTATCTGACATTGAGATCCTCCTAGTTATAAAGACGTAGGTTCAAATCTAACAGTTTACTTTTTTTTTACAAAATTATAAATAGACCCTTAAAGTTTCTCAATAAGGAAATAGTAACGAAAAAAAAATAAAAGTAATAAAACTTAAATTAAATACGTTTTTAAAACCGTGCATACATAAAATCCTGTATTTATATATCCCTCTGACTGATGAAATTTTAATATTCAAAGTATTCCTTATACGAAGTAGACATCTGATAAGAATTTTTTTATTTCAAAAAGGGGTGGCAAAGTTTGTATGAGAAAATGTAGATTTAATCAAAAATTGAAATTTTAAATTTAATAAGTGTATTTAATAAAAAAATAATTAATTAATAACAAGTTTCTGTTTGTTGCATCATTTTAACTACAGCATTTCACTTAATTAGTATGAAAGTTTATGTAGTAGGTAATTATAACAAATACCAAAGAGGCGGTTTTTAATTTTTGTTTGTTTTTCAACAATCAAACTTTTTAAAATCTAATTTATAATTTATAATAATTGTGACCCGAAACAATTATATATTCTGCTGAAAAACATTAAGGGAGTAATTTTTTGTCATATATTTCAATATCAATTAAAATATAAAATCTTCTAAACTAACTTTTCTTTGGTGTTTAGAACAATTTGGAAAGCAATTATTGTGACTGAAAATAAATACAATTTTTGAATTTAATTCAACGCTTTTAAATTTCAAATATCATAGTCACTTTATCGTTATAAACGAAACGTAATTACCCTATATTATAAAACAAAGTTGGTTTAATATGAGAAACAAAAACTTTGGGTATGCATAAAAGTTTCAACTCTGATGGATATATCTGAAAATGGTTAAGTTTATAAATGAGCATTAAGTTTTTTGGTTTTCGCATATTGTGAACCTGAAAATCCGATATACGTATTCACAAATAAATACATTAGTGAGCGAATATCGAGTAGCGAGAAATTTGGTGAACTAAAAGGAAATGGTTTAATTATATAGTTGAAATTCAGATATTTTAAAAGTAAGTGCATAGATTCAGAATGGTTATACTTGATTATGGAGAAACTAGGTTTCGTGCAATTGAACAAATTTTAATTTCGTGGTAGTTTTGTACGTTGCAGTAGTGTAATAGTTTTGAGAAAAAGGTTTATTCGGTAGTCGAGACAATGAAATGGGATTTCTACTAATATTCTAAATCTAAAACCTTTATTTTGACGCGAGTATTTGATTACTTTTTACTATTTTGAGTCATAATTAAGACCGACTTTATTGAACTTTACGATATTTTTTTATGTATAGAAACTGATTGATTTATGGATTATTTTGTTAACGGTAGGTATACCTACTGTAGGTATGTGCAATTGAACATACTCTTTTTGGATATTTATAAATATTTGTTGAAAATTAATTGATCATTACCTACAAATATCTTATTCTAAGCATCTGTTTATTAAATGTGTCTTTTCAAAGTTGACAAAATAATGTTTTTTGAGTATTACTATGTTTTTCGTAAAAGAAATAAGAGAAATAAAAATTTTCATATACCACTACAAATAGCAGATCTAAAAAGGAAATATAATCTACACCTACGTTACGCAGACAATAGCAGGGATCAGGTAGTATTATAATATAATTAAAGTGTAATCTTACATTTGAAAAATTTATTGTATTTTTTATGAAGACATAAACTCATTTGTTGAATTATAGAGGAAAATTTTGAGAGATATTGAAAACGAACCCTTCGAACTTATGATCACTTAAGTTTATTCTTTTGTCATCGTAAAAAATGACCAACCAACTAAAATTGACCGTTTTTATTCCATTTTTGGGAGGGAAAATAAAAGCTTTAATTGTAGAAGTTTTATAAACGACAAATCTATATCTATACTAATATATAAAATTCTTACGTCTGTCTGTACATTTCGATTTTGAACCCAATTTTAGGGTAAATATTTGTTTCAAGAGGCCCTTATTCCAAATTTAATATTTTTAAAATTTTTGTCTGTCTGTCTGTCTGTCTGTCTGTGTGTCCCGATTTAACTAAAGAACGGAACAACCGAATTTAATGAAATTTGGTATTAAGATATAATATAATTTTCCACAGACTATAGGCTACTTATCATTCCAAAAAAATAATAAGGGAAGGTATTCCCTAGGGATGAAAACATAAATTTTACACTAGACCGGTGAGTTAAATATCATTGGAAAGGTAATTTAAAGTTAGAAAATAATCTGTAAAAATATTTTTAGTTGAACTGATAAAAAGCACAAATTAAATTTAAATTTTAAAAAATTGCCTCTTTGAAATATAAACATTTATATATATACAACACATAGTTTATGTTAATAGCGTAATGGCTTACGTATCCAACATTCTGATGCTCCTTATTATAAAGACGTGGGTTCGAACCTTACAGTAAACTTTTTCTTTTTTTTTTTACAAAATTGTTGTAAATAGACCCTTAGAATTGGTCAATATTAACGAAAAAAAGTAAAAGTAGTAGTTGTAAGAATAATAATAGTAATAAAACTTAAAGTAAATAAGTTTTTAAAACCGTGCATACATAAAATCCTGTATTTATATATCCCCTTTGACTGTTGAAATTTTAATATTCGATGTATTCCGTATAAGAAGTAGACATCTAATAAGATTTTTTTTTTTTGAAAATTCCTACCCTAAAAGATTAAAAGGGGGCGACTAAGTTTGTATGAGAAAATGTAGAGTTAATCAACAATCGAAATTTTGAATTTAATAAGTGTAACTAATAAATAATTAATAATAAGTTTCTGTTTTTGTTATATCATTTTAACTACAGCATTTTAAATAACGTCATTTCACTTAATTAGAATGACAGTTTAGGTAGTAGGTACTTATACCAAATACCAAAGAGGCAGTTTTTAATTTTTGTTTGTTTTTCAACAATCAAACTTTTTTAAAATCTAATTTTTCTGAACCAATGATTGTGACCTGGAGCAATTATTTAACAGTAAGGCAGCAATTTTTTGTCATATATTTCATTATCAATCAAAAAATAAAATCTTCCAAGCCAAGTTTTCTTCAATATTTAAAAAAATTGAAAATAAATTATTGTTATTGAAAATAAATAAAATATTCGAATTTACTTCCACGCTTTCCACCTATTTCCAACAAGTTTGTATGTATACCGTCCAAATGTGCGAAATCGAATAGCTTTTTAGTCATGTTAATTAACTTAAAGGTCATAAATTTTTTCGTTTTACATTGTATTTTACAAATAAACGCATATTTGTGTCAATGAAATTTGGAAAGTGTTTTCCTTATAAGATGCAGATATATATTAAGAAAGAGTTTTTTTGATAATTCCTCCTCTAAAAGAGTGAAAAATGGTGGCAAAGTTTGTACGGTATAACGTCTAATAAATAATCAAAATTTCAAATTTCATTATCAAAGTATGTTCGTTATAGACGAAACGTTTTATCGCTTAAAATAAAACAATGTTGGTTTATTATTAGAAACAAAAACGTAGGATCTGCTTTAAGAGCCTATTCACACGAGGCGTTTTTTAGCAGCGCGACTAACGCGCTGCTTAGAAGCGCGTTTCGACGAAGCACAGGGACAAATGGAAGCATTCACACGCAGCGACGCGACAATGTTTGTAGCGCTACAAACGCTTCTAGCAGTCACTCTCGCCGCAGAACTCGGCGACAAAAAGTCGCGCGTTTGACGACTAAGCACTGTTTCTTATCGCAGCGTTCACACGAGACGCGCGTTTTTTAGGCGTCAGTCATTATGTATTTCGGAGATGGATCATAATGGCAAGGTCTTGAAAGGTTTGAAATTGTGAATAGCTTGATGAATAATCAGAAAATTAACAGTGAAGATGACGAGGATGTAGACGACGATCTAGAAGAGGTGACAGATGGAACTTCTTCGCAACAAGAGGGGAGACCGAAGCGAAAGAGATCATCGAAGGAAAATACTACCAAAACAGAGGAAGATTTCATCCAAATATTGAAGGCGAAATCCTTACGAGAGAATTCAAAATCTGCTGATCCAGATTCCGACAAATTATTTATTTTGTCTTTGTACGATAAGCTGAAAGCCATTCCTCTTCAAAGCTACCGGGATGGACATTCGTTTTCTACTTATAATTCATTCGTTCATTTTCCTCGGTTTATCTACCTGAGAGATCTACTTCCAATCGCTTGTACAAAGCGCGACCATTTCCATCTCGTTCTCCTCCAGCCTCAGAATCAGTACACTTCTATGATAGCAGTATTCCTGATAATACTAACTATTTCACAGAACCAGATAATATTAACTATTTTATAGAACCAAATAATACTAACGATTTCCAGGCCATGAATGACATGTGAGTACTTAGTATCGGGGAAAGTATTTATACTACGCTACTTTATTCCTATGCATTATATTATTTTTTGTATTAAATTTAAATTTCAAACTAAAGATTTTTGCGCTCAAAACGTCTCGTCTTTATTCAACGTACGACCAGATTGGTATGGTATTCAAACGCGCGTTTAACGCGCAACAAAAATTCAGTCGCCGCGTTTTTTTGAAGCGCGACAAAACGCGGTCAAAACGCCTCGTGTGAATAGGCTCTAAAATTTAAACTCTAATATATATATATCTAAAAAAGGTTAAGTTCAAAAGTGAGCATTACGTTTTTTGGCTTTCACATATTGAAAACCTAAAAATCCGATATACGTAATCACAAATAAATTCATTAATGAGCGAATATCGAATAGCGAGAAATTCGGCGAATTGAAAGAAAATTGTTTAGTTATATAGTTAAAATTCAGATATTTTAATAAGTGCATAGATACACAATGGTTATACTTGATTATGGAGGAACTGGGTTTCATGCATTTGAACAAGTTTTAATTTCGCCGTAGCTTTGTACATTTCAGTAGTGTAAAAGTTGAGACAATGAACTGGGATTTCTACTAATATTCGAAATATCTAGGCGAGTGTTTTGATAATTTTCGACAGTTTTAAGTCATAATTATGCCTGACTTTATTGAACTTAACGATAGTTTTTATTTTGCAGATGGTGATTGATTTACGGATTAATTGGTTCATGGTAGGTATACCTACCGTAGGTATACGCAATTGAACATACTCTTTTTAGATATTTATAAATATTTCTTGAAAATTAATTGATCATTATATACAACTATTTTATTCTAAGTAACATTTTATTAAATGTGTCTTTTTAAAGTTGACGAAATAGTGTTTTTAAGTATGATTATGTTTTTCGTAAAAGAAATAAGAAAAATAATAATTTTCATATGCCACTACAAATAGCAAATTTAAAATGAAAATATAATCTACTCCTATGTTACGCAGACGAAGTCGCGGGGATCAGCTAGTAAAAAATAAAATCTTTCCAAAATTAACCTCAGCAAGAAGTTTTTAGTTAGGAAAAAAAGTATTTTTATGACATATACATATTGTTTCTTGTTTAAATAGACCATTACTTTAGAAAATGAAACTACATAGCCTAACCAGGAAATTCCCGCGACTTTGCCTGCGTAACGTAAGTGTTGGTTATACTTTCTTTTTAGATTAGCTGTTTGTTGTGGTATACAGAGATTTTTATTTTTTCTTTTCCTTTTACGAAAAACATATTCCTATTAAAAAAATAATAACTACTTTGTTTATGAAAACACATCTAATACACTACTTCTCTATATAAAAATCTATAGTAACGTTCTGTTCATTTTTGAAATATATTCGATAAACTTTTACAGGATTTGGGATGGGATTAAATATGGGATACCTTTCCTTTTTAATTTTAAAGAAATGACGGCCAATAATGTGTGGAAAATTGATTTTTATCTTAAAATCAAATTTCATTAAATTCGGTTGTTCCGTGCTTTAGTTGTAAATTTTAAAAATGATAAATTTAGAAGAAGGTCATCTTTGTACAAATATCGACTCTAAAATTGGGGTTAAAAATTAAAGACAAGCTTAAGAATTTTAAATATTAAAATAGATATGAGAGTGTTTTTTATATGATATATATATATATATATATATATATATATGATATTTATGATATGTATTTTATTCTAACGTATTTTTTTATACAAAAAATATTAGTTCTTTTTAATTTTTAGAAAGAATTCATTTCATTTTTTTCATTTTCAATCCAGAAACATCATCTTTTTAAAGCAGAATTCAAATATAATACTGAGTTCACTTATAGCTTTCCGTGATGTATTAGTTGAATCATTTTATCTTCTTGTTATTACGGTAATAGTACCTATAATTAATGTATACACATGCACATGTACGCAAGTACATAATGCATAAATGTCGTTAGTTTAACTAATACTAATAGCTATAATTTAGCAAAAGGTACATAAATTGTAAGTGGTAGCATAAAGTTTAGTGTTTAATATGTCAAATTTCGAAAGAGCTTTAAACTTTTATTGCGTGGAACATAACTCAGTGAATAAAATGGATATATAAACATATTTATAAGCCGATTAGTTGCTTGTTCCATTTTAGATACCATTTAAAATTTTCAAGGATATGAACTGATTTCCTTTCTGTACGAAAAAATTAAAATTTATATTTGATTTTTTTATTTTAGTTCATTTGATAAAAGGTTTGGAAGGGAAAGCACTTGTAACACTAAAAGGAAAACACCGAATTTTTAAAACTATGATGCTCGAAAAATGTAATCAAGCTCGGAGTTACGTGATGACCGACTGAAACATAATGATAATTAAAAATTAAGATCAATACAAGAAATTAGTATAGCTTTTAGTAGATTAGCAACAATAGAAAATGTTTCGTTGCAATATTTATTAAACTTTTTCTCTTTGTTATGTGAATCGCTGCTGTGATGCAAGTGAAAGAGTAATCAAAGTAAGTGCTTCTGGCCGTATAAAATTCTCAACGAGCGTTTCAAGTAATTAAAATTATTATAATTGGCCTTAGTTTCATTCTAGAATTATTTTTTTATTATTGTAGCAAAAATATAACGTTGAATTTTTGAGAATCACCCACTCATATATATTATTTATCATATTGTTGAAAATATCGTGAAATGCTTTTGATTTTATTCTATAGTATACTCATGGAAGTGAAATTTTTATGTGAACTCATTGTACGTAGAAGCCAATTATTTTATTTATTGATAGATAAGATGCCAAAATTGATTTTAAACAATTAGCCATGCTAGACATCAATTAAATTGTTAAGATCAAAATGAAAGCTGCAAAAATTTCCTACCAAAAGAGGATCATTTACAGTTTCCTTTTTTGTCATAGTAAACGCGAAAACACTGGCGTAGCTTGATGGGGATGCTCCGAGCAGTGCTCCTGGAATTTCTTTAGAGCCCAAGAAGAATTATAAAGCAGGCGATGTGACTAGAGATGTTAAGTTATCGTATAAAGACGATTTAAGACGAACAATGCTTTCTTCAATAGATAGAGTAACTGCTGAATTTCCAAATATATTTTATCAATTGCTGAATCTAACCCAAAAATACTCCATTTTAAGATCTATAGTGATATTGGGTGTCAAAACATTTAACCTTAGCTCCTCAGGATATAAATAAAAAAGAGTTTCAACTTGAAAGTGAAAGTCTACGAACTTTCGTCGCAGCAAAAAACCCAAAATATAATCTAACTATAGGCTATAATATAATTATATATATATATATATATATATATATATATATATATATATAAAATGATTTTAAATAAAATAACAATAATTATAGAAATATCAACAACAATAACGTAACAAGATTTTTGAATATGTAAACTTTCGTATATTTTCAATCGTCATTTCTTCACAGTGGCCTAGTAGAGGTTTGTTGTATAGTTGTATAGTAGACTGCTTCAAAAAAAAAATGATGAATTTTTTCTTTCTTAATTATATCGAAAATATTGTTGGGAATGACAAAAAAAAATCCTGTGAAAGTTTCAGCTCTTAATATTAATATTAAGAGGTGCCGCATCGCAAATTTCGATTTTCCATTTAAATAACATGGGAACAATATTCTCTTGCACTTTGGAATTTTATAGCTCACGTTAGTGACAATATTTTCGAATAACCAAGTAATATTCTTGTAGAAAATTGAACGATCTACAAAAAAGGTCTCCAACAAGTTTTTGATATATTGTTTCCTTCAAAAGTTATTCGAGGTCAAAGTTGAACTAAAGAGAAAGAGAAATTTTAATATTTTTTTTAATTTTTTGACGCAACCATCAATTTTATGAGAAAATTTTATAGGACATTTTTTGTAAAGCACTTTTTTTCTGAAACTTATTTTTAAAAAGTTTTTGATATTTTTCAAAGGTCGTAAGTTATTTGCATTAAACTGAAAATTCCCTGAATTATTATATTTTTAACATAAAAATTATTTTTTTTATTTTAATTAAATAACTTAGGATCTGTGAAAAATATCAAAAACTTTTTTAAAGATAAGTAATAGAAAAAAAAATGCTCTACAAAAAATGTCCTATAAAATTTTCTCATAACATTGATGGTTTAACGGTCTCATAAAATTGAAAAAAATATTAAAATTTCTCTTTAGTTAAACTTTCACCTCGAATATTTTTTGAAGAAGTAAATATATCAAAGACTTGTAATAGACCTTTTTTGTAGATCGTTCAATTTTCTACAAGAATATACTTTGGTCATTCCGAAATATTGTCACCAACGTTAGCTTTAAAATTCCAAATTGCAAGAGAATATTGTTCCCATGTTATTTAAATGGAAAATCGAAATTTGCGATGCGGCACCTCTTAATAATAATATTAAGAGCTTAAACTTTCACAGGAGTTTTTTTGTCACTCCCAACAATATTTTCGATATAATTAAGAAAAAAAAGCATATTTTTTTTTGAATCAGTTTGATATATATAACTATACAACAAACCTCTACTAGACCACTGTGAGGAAATGACGGTTGAAAATATATGAAAGCTTACATATTCAAAAATCGTGTTACGTTATTGTTGATATTTCTCTAATTATTGACATTTTTGTAAAATCGGGGGCTAAATGTTTAATTTGTTTGTGAGATTTAATTTCTGACCAAGGACAGTTCCAAAACTAAGGAACTAGATTTTTTGTAATTTTTCGTTCCAAATATTGAAGAGCTTATCTTTTAATTATGAAGATATCAAAAATTTCATCAAATGTTAACTTACTATCAAAGATTAATTACAGGATGAAAAATATTTTCTTAAATATTCATTCTTTAATTAAAACAACATTTTGAGATTTTCCTCAAATATCGGTTAAAAATTATCAATATTTTCCACTACAAGTAATATATTGTTAAAAGCCATCAATGATAGATAGAATATGAATAGAAATAGAAATAGAATATAATTGTGTGTACACAATTTAAAAATACACATTTTATTATTCTATAATTATGTGAAGAATATAATGAAAAGAAAAGTTCTTCCTTTTTTTTTGCATCTTAAATGTAGCAAAGCTATAGACACAATTAACCTTTGAACATACAATCCATGCTTTCATATTCAGAAGAAATCATCATAATATATTATGATCGAGAAACATCAATTATTCATCGAATCCTAAACCACCGATTATCACTTTGCAAATCAAATGGCATACTAAGAGTTCAGGATCATATTTAGTACTGCTGGTTGTACTTTTAATTGAAACACGGTCCATAATTATATACTATAGTTGACCCTGGACACCTAATCCTCCTAAAAATGGAAGTAAATAGATTATTGAATTTCAATAAAACCATATTTGTAGAATTTTCAAACTTTCTCTTGAACTTTCTCTAAGCAGTCCACAGCATCCGTTACTGTACCTTTTGTAACTAAAATTCAAAATATCTATTTTTCAATTAAGTTTTAAGAAAAATTGTTATATCTCTGCCAATATTGATGATATTGCAAAAGTGACGATAAAAAAAATCCTTGATATCCGGAAATTCTGCACTGTATCTTTTAATTTGATACTCTATTAAGTTTTCCGATTAAATTAAAACTTTTACGCATATAAGTATAACGTTGTGTTAAAATTTCAGGACAATCGGTAAAGAACTTTAAAAAATTCGTGATTTAGAACAAGTGTACATTTATATACAAATGGTATAGTAATGATTATCAGTAATTTTTAGTTAATTTAATTCGCTATTTAAAAACATATTATCAATTGATATTTGTTCGAACTGGATAAGTAAAAAAGAAGCGATTATGTTTAAAAATTCGTAAAAAAACATAAAAGTTTAGTGCCATAAGCTTTTTAAATATCAATATAAAAAATAATTAAGGACAACAATTAGATAACAAAGAACTGAAATCTTTTATCTTCATATTTAATGTTTGTTTTTTCTAGAATGAATTGAAAGAGTTACATTTACAATTGTGCTAGAAAAGTTGTTACTTTAAACATCAAGTAGTTAATTTTTTCATGCTTTGTTTATTAAAAATTCATTCTTAATCGAAATAAGAAGACATAGTTTTTTCTTCTTATTAATACAAAATGAACAAAGCGCAAAGCGCTTCGCACTCGACAAACAATGCAAAAATTTGTAAAAAAAAAACAAGTTTATTTTATGTAACAAACGATGCAGATTTTCCACAAGTTTTCTTTAGGAGCAAACACAAAAGACTGTATTTTATTCCTGAGATAATAACACACGATTATAACGAATGGGAAAATTAACGCTCCAAATTAAATGCTTTTGAAACGAACAGGCAATTTTCACGAGTGTGCCTGGAAAAATGGAGAGTTTTTCCAGCAGCACAAAGGTAATTTACTCGTTTCCCCGGCAGTGAAACCCTTCTTAATTTGTTTTCTCTTCATTAGATTATTCGTCGGAGTTTAAAATCGAAACGCGCAAAATCACCTACGAATCTTTCAAACATCTTCCCACTGATAATCTTGCAAAATTTCGCATGAAAATATAACCGTCATTTAGATGAAAAATTGAATGCAATTTTATTATCTCAACGTTTCACGAAAGAACTCTTTCGATCTAACTTTTTGTAGCGAAAGTAACCAGAGTGTGAACGCTTTTATCTCGAGGGAAATTCCGTGCTGCCATTATCATGTTCCAGTAAACCCAGTTGTTAGCGCCTCTATTTTTTTAATATTTAATGTCTTGACTTTGAATTTTCCAATTTTGCCGGAGAATCGATTTTATATTTTATTTGTTGGAAAAATAATTTACTCCATAAAATACATGGAGTGACTGATTTAAAGAAAATTTCAATTAAATTTATTTAATTTTTCACTATTGATCCTATTTTTTTCAGTGTTAACCAATAATCATATTGATAAAAAAAAAAAAAAAACTAAAAATTAATTAAATTTCTCATTAAATTGAATTTAAAATTTTGAATTAAATATCGTGAATACAAATAAAATTGCAATTATTGCAAATGATTAAACATTATTATTTTATAATAATTAAAACAGCGGTCATCTACTAGACGTTTTAATTTTTATTCTTTATCTCACTCATGTTAATTCAAATGCATATTTACAATTCACAAGATATATTTACAATTTCAAACGATATTAATGAAGATGTTTTTGTTAAATTAATATCTGACTATCTTAGCAAAACTAGTGACGGCAAAAACCACGCAATAGCTGGTGACTTTAATATTAATTTATTAATTACTGATAAAACAGAATGTGATTTTTAATCCAACTTTTAACTCAAAAAGACATGATAAATTGTTTTTAGAACAGGTGCTTGGAGACAGTTATTTAATTTATAAAATAGGAAAGTAAAATATTTGATTTTTTTTGCAAGTTCCATAGCATGAATATTCCATTTCATGTGGCAGTCAAAATATATACCAAGGTATTTGCAGCTTGTTACTCTTTTTAGTTCTTTATCTCTAATAAACAGTTGAAATTTAACTGATATACTATCTACATAGCTTCCGAAAGTAATAAAGGTAGATTTATCTGTGTTTAATGATAATTGATTATTTCTTAGCCAAGTATCTAATTTTTTTAACCAATTCGACAAATGAACATTAACTTCTCCCCAGTTTTTACCACAGCATAACACAGCCGTGTCATCACCATAAGAAACTAAGTTGTTTTTCGGTAGTACATCAAATATATCGTCAATACACAAGATAAAAAATAATGGTCCTAGAATAGTTCCTTGCGGAACTCCAACTCTTACATATTTATAATCACTCATAACATTGCCAACTTTAACGCATTGCACTCTGTGGGTTAGGTAATTTTGCATTAGCTGATGCGGAAGACACCTAATACCTTTTCTCCAAAGTTTTTTCAACAGTATCTCATGATTGACAGTATAGTCAAAAGCTTTTGCAAGATCTAAGAAAGCTAACACTGTTGGTATATTTTTATCCATATTGTTGTATATAAAGTTAGAAGTGTAAGTCAGGGCATCATTTGAACCCCTTTTTTTCATAAAGCCATATTGTCTTTCAGATATTAAGTTATTTCTAGTACAAAAATCATACAGTCTAGTGTAAATTATACCTTATAATAATATCTTTTTTCTTATGCCCACTGATGCAACAGAAATTAAAAAAATCATACTTGATATGAAAAATAAAGCAGGTGGCGTTGATGGCATAAGTAGTAAAAATCTTAAAACTATAGTTAACGATATTTGTTTCCCGCACTAGAATATATTTTCAATAAACGTATTAGCGAAGCTTGTTGGCCATTTTTCAATAAGTCAGGAAATAAACACTTAACAGCAAACTATAGAACTAATTCGCTTGTCTCTAGTCTAGCCAAAGTGTTTGAAAAAATAATTTACACTAGACTGTAGGATTTCTGTACTAGAAATAACTTAATATCTGAAAGACAATATGGCTATATGAAAAAATAGGGGTTCAAATGAGGCCCAGATTATTTTTTACTCAATAAAAGTAAGAAAAGAATTGAACTATTAAACAATGTTATGTATTTATTCTAAAAACTAAAACAAATATTCTTATCATGGTTTAAGTATCGATTTTTTAATTGGTGCAGCATAGCGGGTGGGTGACTGTTTACGATTTTTGCTGATAAAAAGCGTTTTACTCTTTTGTGTTTAACATAAAAACATTTAACAGTGATTGTATGAAAGCTGCTGAATTAATTATATTCACCGCAAAACTATTATCATGTTTAATCGATTACAAGACTTTAAAAATCTGTGTTAACCAGATTCGTTACTTTACTACTGTTCATTCTATTAGCTCTAGTTTTATTTCTTGTTTCATTCATATTCTCGTTGATATTCAGTTACCAGTTCCTTCACAATTACCTGTAAAACCAATTAGACCTTCCGAGATTAAGTCCCTCATTGAGAAAGTTCCATTAAAAAAGGCTCCTGGTCAAGACCTCATAAACGCTTTAATTCTGCGACACTTGCCTCGGAAGGCCATTATATACCTTACCTCAATATATAATGCCATCCTTCGAAATGCTTACTATCCGAAGTATTGGAAGTACTCCATAATTATAATGGTTCCTAAACCAAAAACCAAACCTTCCTATAGCCCTTCTTCCTACAGACCTAATAGTCTACTCCCTCTTCTCTCTAAAATTCTAGAAAAGCTTCTCCTTAAAAGAGTTCTTCCTATCCTGGAAACCAAAAATATAATTCCATACCATCAATTTGGTTTTCGCTCCTTTTACTCTACGACTCAACAGTGTTTTAGAGTAGTCGATACCATTTCCGCAGGCCTTGAAAATAAGACGGTGGGCCTTGGGGTTTTTCTGGATGTTGCACAGGCGTTTGATCGCGTGTTGCATCCTGGTCTCTTATATAAGCTCAAGGCACTTCTACCTTCTCAGTATTTCCTTATCCTACAATCCTATTTATCCAATCGCAGCTTCAGTGTGAGATGTGGAGCTACATACTCTGCCTCGTTTCCTATTCTTGCTGGAGTACCACAGGGAAGTATTGTTGGTCCTCTTCTTTACATCATCTATACGGCCGATATCCCAACTCACCCACATACCTGTATTTTCACTTATGCTGATGATACAGCAATCCTTTCCACTGACTTTAACCCCATAAAAGCAACCAATACGTTATAGCACCACCTCGACCTCATCTCGGGATGGTGTCAGAAATGGAAGATAAAAATCAACAATGAAAAAAGACGACTAAGATGACTGATATACCCTCCGATTTACTTTGACAACGACACTATCCCAATTACTTCCAAGGTTCGTTATTTAGGCTTCTACCTAGACAGCCACTTAACCTGGAACCCACATATTAAATTCAAAAGAAAAATACTAAACCAACGATACGGACTATTACGCAGACTTTTAGGACCTAAATCTTCAGTTAATACAAAAACTAAACTCACCATTTACAAAACTCTACTACGACCTATCTGGGCTTACGGAGCAGAATTGTGGGGCTCTGCAAAACCATCCAACATCTAAATTATCCAATCTTTCCAATCAAAAATCCTTCGTCGAATAATCAATGCTCCTTATTATGTTAACAACCGAATCATACACAATGATCTCAACTTTCCTGTTGTCCCTAGCTTAGTCCTAGAACGATTCCAAAAATTCCACTCCAAGTTAGTCGACCATCCTAACCCTAATGCCCAAATTCTTTCCTCTGAAACTCATCCAGACAACATGCCACGTAGGCTGAAACGACGTTGGTCTCGCGACTACCTAACAAATTCTTAGAGAGTCCCAACATTGGTTGGGCCCTCTCAACATGTTTCGAAAATACCACACCAGGCTCGAACTACGGTTTTTACCTCAAGTGTGGTATATAAGGAACCAAAATTTGTTAGCACATTGCATAGTATATAAATTGTAAATATATAGAAGACAATAAAGGAATTTTTAATACAATCGTTCTGATTTTCCTCGTTTTAAGTTTAATTCAATCGGCACAGTTTCTTTCATTACATTTTTTTATCAAGTATCCATTACATAGTTATTGTTTTTCATCAGGCCTGCCAATAGATAATTACAAAATAACAAAAAATGGAGATAATTTTTATTTCCAGAAGTAATCTAATTTATTTTTTTTTTGAATATAATCAATAAAATAATGGATTGACTTGTTGGCTGACTTTTTTCCCGATTTTTATTCTATCTGTTAAAACTGAAAGATAGTAGTTCACCGCAAAAAGTTTTCTTCTTCGTTTCATAGTGGTTGGTGAGTTTTTTTTTCCAGTTTTACAAGAGTATAGAATGTATAGAGAAATAGTTTTGAAGCGTAAGCTTTCGAACAATTTCGACGTTCTTGTACTGTGTTTCAGTACTGAACGATTCGTTTTATTATTTTTTCTTTGTTCTCATATACGTATTTGTCTTAGATAAATTTTGTAGACTTATCAGAGAAAATAAGATAGGTATGAATTTCAACAAGAAAGCATGTAAGTTGAGAATAATGGATTCTGGGTATGAATAAGTTTCTTTGGGAGTAGTGAAATATTTACAAACGATATGTTTTTCGCAAACAAAGTTCTGTGCTTTACAATTAACATGTCGATATTTGTATTTTTTCCGCACCGTATACATCGTAAATATTTTTGTCTACATTTGCTGTTTGCTAAAAATTTAAATAAAGGTTTTATTTTCGCTTGTGAAAAAAAAAGATATGAGTGATTGATTTATTGAACGGTTTTTTTTCAACAAAAAGATTAAGACCCTTATTTAATTCCAAAATCAAAGTTAAAAGTCAAAAATCACATGAAAAAACTGATTATGGAAAATTTGTGAAGTATTTTTTTAACTTAACCATACATTTCCCATTTCCGATAAATGTTTTATTTGAAAATAATGATTCAACACCGTAGTTTTTTTTTCCTTTTGTATATAGTGTGGGTTGTTTCATTAACAATTTTGCATATGCACAATTATGCTTCGTTTGACCACATATTGATGAATTGTTAGGCATATTTTCCGTTTTGTTGATTGATGATAATATTCTCATTGTATTGCTCATTGTGCATCATATTGGCTTTTTTCATACGAAATACACACACAGCATACGCCTAATAATTTTCCACAATAAATTTCAACAAAAACCAAATTTCACACTACACGCTTGAACTCCATTTCATTGGACCAATTTATAATTAATTAGTTGAAATTTAATAGGGAGAATATATCGCGCATCATGCACACATAAAGCTTTACAGCTAAATACTTGGAGAGACATACACTGGCGGGATCAATTCAAATTCATTTAAAATATAAATTTAAATTTAATTTATATGAACAAATTATTAATTTAAAATGACCCAATAGCTAGTACCCTACAATATATTAATATTTGTTTTCTATTTTTTTTTTAATTTTGCAAGCGGAGAGAATCCGTTTTTGTTACGAAGAACAAATTAAAAGGCATTGCATTTTTAAACATTAAATGCAAGTGATCGTTTATGAAAATAAAAAAAAGAGTTCATAAAGAATCAACTCACTAGAATAGTACAGTCGTAAGAGTGAGGTTCCCAAAAAGAACGTAGAAGTCAATTGTTTTATTTATCGATTAAGTTCCAAGCATGATTATTCGTCTCCACAAAAAATTATTTTTCAGAGAAGTAAGTTATTTTTTCATTTTTACTTCAACACCGTGCAAAATCATATTAAACATTTAAAATATTAACATAGGGCAATGGAAGATAGCATTGGTTATTATGATCTTGAAACCTGGAAAACCTCCCCAAGAGGTGAGTTCATACCGACCAATAAGTCTGCTTCCAATCTTAAGCAAAGTATTTGAAAAATTACAACTTAAAAGAATACAGAATACACCCAATAATACAAGACAAAAAAATCCAACCAGATCCAATTTGGCTTTAGAAATGGTCGCTCAACACTAGAGCAAATTCACAGAATCGTTGAAACTATTCGCTATGCCCGGGAAAGAAAATAATACTGTTCTGCGGATTTTCTGGATGTGGCACAGGCATTCAATAAGGTGTGGTATTCCATACTGTTGTACAAAATTAAAAAAAAAACTTCCTGAGTATTTTAACATAATCTCGTTCTACTTGGAAAACCGTATCTTTCAAGTCAAATACAATCGGGAGTAACGACTCCCAGGAAAGTAACAGCCGGGATTCCCCAGGACAGCGTACTAGGACCTCTGTTGTACGCCCTTTACACAGCCGATATGCTAAATACAACAGATGCATTAGTGGCAACATTTGCTGATGACACAGCCATCGTAACTGCAGCAGATCAACCCAATGAAGCTTCCTTAAAACTCTAGAATAACCTGGACGAAGTAGAAAAATGGGCAAAAAAGTGGAAATGAAAAATAAACAACACAAAATCTACACACATAATGTTTACACTGCGCAGAAATATACGTCTACCGTTTACAATGGAAGGTAAAGAACTACCGCAAAAGAGGTAAAATATATCGGAATGCTCTTAGATCAAAAAGTTACATGGGCTGTGCAAATCAAAAAAACTCGAGAATATTTAAATAAAAAATACAAAAAATGTATTGGCTAATGGCATCTAATGCACCACTATCAACAGAAAACAAACTTCTTCTGTGCAAGGTTATCCTCAAGCTCATATAGATATATGGGATATAGTTGTGGGGTACTGCATCCAACTCCGACATTGAAATCCTGCAAAGATTTCAATCAAGGACCCTACGACAAATAATCGGTGCTCCATGGTATGTAAATAATAAAAAAATACATGAAGATACAGAAATGCCATCTGTAGTGGAGGAAATTCAAGGGTTTAGTAAAGAATATCTGACAAAACTAGACCATCATTCCAACCATCTCGCAATAAACTTATTGGACAACAATGAGTGATAAGAAGGTTACAAAAATGGAGTGTAATAGATTTGCCTGATAGATTTTGTTACTAAACAAATATTCTTATTAACTATTTGTTGCCAAATTATTATATCTATACTAATATATAAAATTCTTACGTCTGTCTGTACATTTCGATTTTGAACCCAATTTTTGGGTAAATATTTGTTTTATGAGGACCTTATTCCAAATTTAACATTTTTAAAATTTTTGTCTGTCTGTCTGTCTGTCTGTGTGTCCCGATTTAACTAAAGAACGGAACAACCGAATTTAATGAAATTTTGTATTAAGATACAACACAATTTCCCACAGACTATAGGTTACTTATCGTTCCAAAAAAATATTAAGGGAAGGTATTCCCTAGGGATGAAAACAGAAATTTTTACTTTAGACAAATGAGTTATATATCATTGAAAAGGTAATTAAAAGTTAGAAAATAATCTGTAAAATTATTTTAAGTTGAACTGATAAAAAGCACAGTAAATTTAATTTAAAGTTCAAAAAATTGCCTCTTTGAAATATAAACCTTTATATATCATAATCACATAGTTTATGTACGTAGCGTAATCGCTTACGTATCGGTCATTCTGATGCTCCTTATAATAAGGACGTGGGTTCGAATCTTGCAGTGAACTTTTTTTTTATTTTTTTTTTTTACAAAATTGTTGTAAATAGATCCTTAGAGTTACTCAATAAGGAAAAATTAACGAAAAAAAGTAATAGTAGTAGTAGTAATAATAATAACAGTAATAAAAATTAAAGTAAATACGTTTTTAAAACCGTGCATACATAAAATCCTGAATTTATATATCCCCTCTGTCTGATGAAATTTTAATATTTCGATGTATTCCTTTTTAGAAGTAGGTTTCATCTGATAAGATTTTTTTTTGAAAATTCCTACCCTAAAAGAGTAAAAGGGGTGACTAAGTTTGTAACGGAAAATGTAGAGTTAATCAACAATCGAAATTTTGAATTTAATAAGTGTAATTAATAAATAAATAATTAATTATAAATAAGTTTCTGTTTTTGTTATATCATTTTAACTACAGCATTTTAAATAACGTCATTTCACTTAATTAGTATGAAATTTTAGGTAGTAGGTACTTATACCAAATACCAAAGAGGCAGTTTTTATTTTTGGTTGTTTTTCAATAATCAATTTTTTTTAAAATCTAATTTTTATGAACCAACGACTGTGACCTGGAGCAATTATTTATCATTAAGGGCGCAATTTTTTGTCATATATTTCATTATCAATCAAAATATAAAATCTTCCAAACTAATTTTTCCTTGGTATTTAGAAAAATTTGAAAATCAATTATTGTTATTGAAAATAAATAAAATATTCGAATTTCCTTCCACACTTTCTATCTATTTCCAACAATTTTGTATGTACAACGTCCAAATGTGCGATATCGAATTGCTTTTTAGTCATGATAATCAAAATAAAGGTCATTATTTTTTTTCGTTTTACAATGTATTTTACAATATAAATGCATATTTGTATCTTTCTTATATGATGCAGATATAAAATAAGAAAGGGTTTTTTCATAATTCCTCCTCTAAAAGAGTGAAAAATGGTGGCAAAGTTAGTACTGCATAACGTCTAATAAACAATCGAAATTTCAAATTTAATTATCAAGGATGTTCTACAACTACGTTACGCAGACGAAGTCGCGGGGATCAGCTAGTCTTATTATATAGCTTTATTTTTATATATTGCTTCTATATTAATGTTTCACATTATTTTTAGCATTGATATTGTTATTATAGACAATTATTATTATTCTTATTGCTACTGTTGATTGTTTTTATGATTGTTGTATGTTATTGCTATAAGAATTACTATTATTGTTATTGCTGCTATTGATTGTTAAAAATCTTTGTACTTATACAGCACTAATCTACTGGGACTAGAGCTTACATGTGATTGTCTATAGATTGAATGCACTTATTGCAACTCTATGCAGATTGTGCAATTTATTTGAAAATAAAAAAAATGTTAACGTAACAATGACAATGTATCACAATACATTGTAAAAAATAAATAATGCCTTGTCAAATAGATAAAATTGTTGTATAAGTTATCACTTTTGAAGATCCATTTTGATATTTGGCAGAAATTTACACATTTGTGAAAAATTCAAAAGTTTCGCAATACATAGTGCATGGAGAATTCGAGTGCGATCTGATCTCATGCAAAAAAACACTAGAGCTTTCGACTTCAATTTCCGACCAACCTATTTATGGAAAGTAAGTAACAGACCTTTTTTGTGGGAAATATCCTCAGATTTCATTTTAATCGTAACAGTTTTAATTGTATCTTGCATGGTTCAAAAGTTATAGTGAAGAAATATTTTTTTGGGAAAATCGATTAGGGAGACGGATTTTTTTATGGAAATTATTTTATGCACCAAATCAATTAATTAATAAAAAAATTGGCTTAACCATGTAATTTTGGTGAGTGCATTTGCTTGAACGACTGTATTATAAAGGCTTTTGAAAAAATTTCAATTGATTTTCAAACATAAAGTTTCAAACATTGTTAAAGTCTAATTTTAGCATAATACAACTGGTTCAAGTTATTTCATTCGAAATAAAGTGTACTTGAGAAAAGATAATCAAAAGTGAAAGTTCATAATAATAGACTTTTCTCATATACTTTTGAATTTTCACGATATTTTCACCCAAATTATATCTACTTTTTGCAAGCATACATTTTATATCACAACTTCAGAATCTTCTTTGTGCTAAACGATAATTTAATAAGCTTTTGTAAAATCAACTAAAGAATTTTACAAAGACTGAAATACGAGTTTCGACTAAAAGCTCTTTCAGCCTTGAACTCGTAAACGTAGCTTTTCACGACTCCAGAGAAGTCAATGATCGAGTATTTCCAAAAAAAGAATGAGAGTCATGAATGAGTGCCCACTGAGTTGAAACAAAAGGAGAAAAAACATCATCATGAGCTTTTATATTTACATCGATTCAAACAAAAGTACTATGCCGTAGTTTATAACGTATAGGCTCACCTTTGTCTTTTGATGGTTTTTTTTATATAAAAAATAACGTTTTTATTTGTGTATGTATTTTAATATTCGAACGAAGTACATCAATTGAGATCTGAGAAAATTACACAGATTATAATTACAAACACTTAATTTCTCATGAAAAGCAAACATCTATGTTTAAATATATATATATAAGACTGATTCAAAAAAAAATGATGATTTTTTTTTTAATTATATCGAACATATTGTTGGAAATGCCAAAAAAAAATCCTGTGAAAGTTTAAGCTCATAATATTATTATTAAGAGGTGCCGCATCGCAAATTTCGATTTTCCATTTTTATAACATGGGAACAATACTGTGTATACAATATATAAAATATATTGCAGTCCAATTTATTAACATAAACTTGAACAGAAGTTCAAACAAAAATATTCGTGACGTATTGCCCAGATACGTATTTTGATTGCCAAGCAATACCCATCAGTGGTCATCAAGTAGTTTGGAACACTCCGTAACTGCTTTGTGATAATTCACATAATAATCACGGATTGACCTCAATTTTAAGTCGCGCCTTTCTCTTTTTGCAATGTGGTTATGAAGGGGGGATGTTCCCAAATTTCTTTGCTTTCACCGAATCCTTCGTAAGCAACCCGAAAAATGCCGAATTTTGAATTGGTATCGGGTTGCTTACGAAGCGAAACTACTTGATGACCACTGAGGAAGCTTGCTTGGCAAACGAAATAAGTATCTAGGTAACACGTCACGAATATTTTTGTTTGAACTTCGGTTCAAGTTTATGTTGATAAATTGGACTGCAATATATTTTATATATTGTTTACACAATATAATTGTTCAAAGTCAGCGAAAAAATCTTATTTTGATGGGAACAGTATTCTCTTGCACTTTGGAATTTTATAGCACACGTTGGTGACAATATTTCAGAATAACCAAGGTATATTCTTGTAGAAAATTGAACGATCTACAAAAAAAGTCTCGAACAAGTTTTTGATATATTTATTTCTTCAAAAGTTATTCGAGGTCAAAGTTGAACTAAAGAGAAAATTTAATATTTTTTTAATTTTTTGACGCAACCATCAATTTTATGAGAAAATTTTTTGGGACATTTTTTGAAGAGCACTTTTTTTCTATAACTTATGTTAATACAATTTTTTGATTTCTTTCACAGGTCCTAAGTCATTTGCCTTAAACTGAAAATATTCGTAATTTCATTGTTTTAAATTAATAATAATCTCTGAATTATTATATTTTAAACATAAAAAATATTTTTTTTATTTTAATTAAATAATTTGCTGAAAAACCATTTCTGTTTTCTGGACAAAAAGTGCTGACTTATATTATTTGATTCTTGGCAATTCTTCCAAAGTCAAGACGATTGATTCCAAATATTATATATGTAATTTGATACTACAATCCGACCAATTAAAAATCCTCTCACTGTCACCCCGTCTCTCTAGCTTTAACGTGCTTCTAATTATTTTTAAAGTATTCTACAACAAATGCTCTATGAAATTTTCTCATAAAATTGATGGTTGCGTCAATTTTTTTTTTATTTTCAAATAAATTGCACAACTGCAAAGGGTTGCAATAAGTGCATTCAATCCATAAACAATCATATGTAAGCACTAGTCCCAGTAGATTAGTGCAAGTATAAGTACAAAATTTTTAACAATCAATAGCGGCAATAACAATAATAGTAATTCTTATAGCAATAACAACAATCATAAAAGCAAGTAACAGTAACAATAAGAATGATAATAATAGTCAATAATAACAATATCAATGCTAAAAATAATTTGAAACATTAATATATAAGTAATATACAAAAATAAAGCTACGTAATAAGATATAATAATTTGGCAACATATAGTTAATAGGAATATTTGTTTAGTTACTAAATGTATCAGGAAAATCCATTACATTCCATTTTTGTAACCTTCTTATCATCTGACTGTTGTCCAATAAGTTTATTGCCAGATGGTTGGAATGATCTTCTAGTTTTGTCAGATATTTTGTACTAAACCTTTGAATTTCCTCTTTTACAGATGGCATTTCTGTATCTTCATGTAAAGGTGTCAAAAAATTGAAAAAAATATTAAAATTTATCTCTAGTTCAACTTTGAACTCGAATAACTTTTGAAGGAATAGGTATATCAAAAACTTGTAGGAGACCTTTTTTGTAGATGGTTTAATTTTCTACAAGAATATACCTTGGCCATTCCAAAATATTGTCACTAACCTCAGCTATAAAATTCCAAAGTGCAAGAGAATATTGTTCCTATGTTATTTCAATGAAATATCGAAATTTGCGATGCGGCACCTCTTAATATTAATATTAAGAGTTTAAACTTTCACAGGATTTTTTTTTGTCATTTGCAACAATATTTTCGATATAATTATGAAAAAAAAATAACAATTTTTCTTTGAATCATTCTTATATATATTTATCCTTACCTTATTATTCTTCTATCAATATTATTTTTCTTTGTTTAATAAAATATTTCGTAACGATGTTTCACTATGATTTTTTTTGTAGTTTTCTAGCTTAAGCCTTTTAAATTATATAATTCGTTTTCTTGTTATATATTCGGCTTAATATTACACCCAAACTAATATTTACGTTATTTATGTTAACTGCTTTTTTATATTATAGAAAGCAAAATAAAAAAATATATTTCTATTCCATTAACATCTTTAATTGACAAAGACATTCTCTCGAAATAAACAAGTACTCGTAGTTGTAAGTATACAGTATATGTATCATTAAGAAATGATAACACTATGGAATTTAATTTTGAAAGAAGCGCTCATTAAGAATGGTAATGATTCAAATAATTTTGTTATTGTTGGTTTACGAAAGAGTCATTAAAATGTGGTTGCCTCATTTTAAAATGCAAATACGATTTAAAATAGAACAATCGCAAGAACGGCAGCGATAGTATGTAGATTTCAATTACAACTACAAAGCGAAGGTTCTTTTTGCATTGAAAACGTTTTATTCGTTATTATTAAAACGATGCACCGGAAATAACATAGTTTCCACATTGCACTCATGACGTGAAAAGGACAATGGTTCCGTTATTTCCGTCGTTGTGACTGGCATGTGTTGAATAGATACGTATGACAAAATATTAACGACCATTTCGGTTTTAAATGGATAAAAACGATATGAAATACACCGACGTAATGTCAACTAAACGTTTAGCTGTAGGTATTTGTTCTGGTTGAAATGATAAAATGATATTTCTCTAGACTTTGCATTTATGTTTTCAGTGAATATACTAGCAGCAAAAATGCTACTTTAGTAATGAATTACTAGGCAGTGAGATCTGATCTGCCGAAATTACAACAAATGTTGATTGAAATTATCTTTGACTTTTTGAGCATGAATTTTAATACTTTGATAACTGCCACGCTTCTGTTAATTAATGATTGTTGTAGCTTTTTAATTAATTTTTCTCCATTTATCAATGTAAAATCATCAGAAGTTTCAATAGTTAATACTTCTGCTACTGAAATACTAGATCGCACAAGAAAACCAGTTAATGTGGTAACGGGTCTAAAGACCGGCCTCTGTGGCAATCAGTAAGAGGATAAAACTGCTTTTCACGTTCTGTGGAAAAGGTTTGAATGAATGGAAACGTAAATTAGGGATAACAAACTATGGAACCGAAATAGTCACAAATGCTTAATATACCGATCGCAGAGGTTCGCCTAGCCACTCGGTTACAATTAAATGAAATAGGAATCCAAAAATCACAATAAGCCTCCAGGCTGCAGTATTTAAACACAAATAGTATATTCTGGGAATTTCAACTAAATTAAAAAAATATGCATTATTCATATATTTATGCAATTATTCTGTTAATCTAGGCGTAGATAAATTCAACACATCATTGATCATGAAGAATCATGAAGATCGGGACATCAAAACAGTTACATCCTACTAACGCAGATAGGTGAGCCACTTTAATAATAAGCTGCATTATGATATGATATGAAACAAATAAATATTCTGTTGAAAAAATACTGAAGAAAACGGAAACATTTCCTGAAAGCATCCAGTTACTGACAAATAGTGATCATAGGAGTGAACTAGCCAGAAGAACATTACAATTTCGAGGAAAAACTCATGAATAAGTGAAATTATATGTTCTTAATCGGTATGAATACAAATATATAAAATATATTAAATAAAATGTGTATTAAAAAAATGCACTTAATTTGTTCTAATCAAGCCTAAGCATGTGTATTTCATTATATCAATATTTTTTTTTTTTTATTATAAAATATAAATTTGTAATCTGTACAATATATAAACATACAATAAACAAAAGTGATGATTGTAATTAAAAATAAAAGTAAGCTTTTACTCGAAAAGAATTTCAAGTCAAAGCCACCAGGTTTGAGGACTTGATGAGAGGCACAAATCATTATTGAAACTCTCTATGAATTAATATAATGATCTCTTGGTCATCGCCTTTTCAATCGACGTGGAGGTTTTTTTGGGTGTGGTAATGATGCTAACGTTTGAACTTCTGGGTTTGTACGGTAGTGTAATATTTCATGAAATTTTTGAAATCTATGTGATACAAGTTCGGCCACATAGAGAATACTTAGGTCTCTATGGATTATTTCATTTTGAACATAATAGGGAGCATTAAGGATTCTTCGGAGACATTTGGATTGAAAGGATTGGATTCGTTGTATATTGGAAGGTTTAGCGGAACCCCACAGTTCTGGTCCGTACGTCCAGATAGGTCTTCATATTGCTTTGTATAAAGTCAGTTTGTTGTGTATACTAATTGTAGATTTGGGTCCTAGTAGTCCACGTAAAAGTCTGTAACGTCTGTTGAGTTCCTGTCTTTTCAGTCTGGTGTGTGGATTCCAAGTGAGATGGCTATCCAAGTAGAACCCTAGATATCGAATTTCTGATGATTTTTTTAAGATTTCGTTTTCGAAGTATAATGGTGGGCAAATTTTTTTTATTGAGGGTGAATGTGACATTTACACATTTTTCTTTGTTTATTTTTATTTTCCATTTTTGGCTCCATACTGTCAATACGGTCAAGGTGCTGTTGCAAATTTTTTGTTGCTTGAAGGGGATTGGGATCCGAGGAAAGGATTACTGTGTCATCAGCATAGGTTGTTAATATGGTCTTAGGATGTGTTGGAATATCTGTAGTGTAAATACAGTACAGTACTAGCTACAACAAGCTATCTTGAGGAACACCAGCTTGAATTTGTGTTAGTGGAGAGAATTCGTTGTTGCACCTTACTCTAAAACATATTTTGGAGAGGTAGGACTTAAGGATAAGGTAGTGTTAAGTGGTAAGAACTTTTTCGAGCTTTTATAACAGTCCTGGATGCCACACTCTATCGAAAGCCTGTGCAACATCCAGAAATGCTCCTTGGCGAATATGTTTGTTTTCGAAGGCTGATGATATTTCATCCACAATTCTGAAGCATTGTTGAGTTGTAGAATGATGAGGCCTGAAACCAAATTGATGGGAAGGAATAATATTTTTACTTTCAAGATATGGAGTTATTCTTTTAAGAAGGATTTTTTCAAGGATTTTTGAAAATAATGGGAGCAAACTTATGGGTCTGTAAGATGATGGGTCCGATATAGGCTTGTTGGGTTTAGGAATGAGGATGATAATAGAGTATTTCCATTATGCTGGAAAGTGCGTTGTTCGAAGAATTGCATTGTAAATTGTCATTAGATAGACAATTGATTTTCCGGGAAGGTGTTGAAGAATTTCTGCAGTTAAAAGATCATGCCCTGAAGATTTTTTCAATGGGGATTTATTGAGTAAGGATTTTATTTCGGATGGACGAAAAGCTTTCACTGGGAGTTCTAATAGGAGAGGAGATTGTATATTTTTTATGACCATTTCCTTGTTTTGTGGGTTACACATATTTGCATGAGGGGTGAAAGATTTACTTAGCATATCTGCAAAAGTAATTGCTTTTTCTAACTCGCCTCTAGCCCAGGTACCATCTTCATTGCGGATAGGAGATGAAATATTATGGTATTTTAGTATTTTTTTTGTGGCATGCCATAGTGAGCAATCTTTGAGAGATAATGATTTTAGATACTGCGTGTATTGTTCTGATCGATGTGCAATTAATTAGAATTTAAGTAGATAGTCGATAGTCTGTTAAATGTGTTTTATCTGAAGGATATCTTGTTCTTTGCCAATTTCTTCTTGCATTTCGTTTTGCGCTTAGCGTTTCCTTTATATTGTTGGGCATATTGATGTCCGGATAGTGATTTGTTTTGTATTTATAAGGGATAGTAGATCGTTGAATGGCCTGTTGGATGTTGTTGGTAAAATTTTGAACGGCATCCTCTAAGTTTGTTGGAGTCTTAAGTGGAACGTTTAAGTTTATTGATCTGTTTAAGTTTTCTTGAAAAATCTTCCAATTAATTGGGCCATATTTAAAATTAAAAATGTTTCAATATTATCGATATCTATTAATTTTCGGAATTGAATTTTAGGTGGTACGAAATTCACCGGATCCACTAGTTTGTTATAAAAGAAACACTTTCATTTACGCACAAGATTTGCTATTGAAAAATTCGATGAAAATCACACAAGTTCCTATATTTTTTTTCAAATTAAAAACGTTATTTAATTACTTCAGGCAATAAAATAATGAACATATATTTCCGATCAATAGTAAAATTTCTATCGAGACTGTTAAATCTTCTAGCGTTAATAATATTGGCTTTAATGCAAAAAATTATCTCATCATTTAGACATTATGGAAAAGAGTTATAATAGTCTATAAAATTCTTATAGAAAATTATACGAGTTTAACATAGGAAACAATATGAGAAATCTTGTAGAAATCTACACTGGATTCATTTCTGTAGATTTGACCATTATGTGTGTTTGCTACACCAACAGGAAGAGACTGTATCTTCAATATTCTAGCATATTGTAACGATGAAATCGATTTAAAAAAAAACACAGAGAAAATTTAATTTATCCATGAAAGCATAGAGTTTCTCTTCACTTCTTTGTTTTATTTTTTTTTATTTTCTGAAATAACAATTTTAATTATTACATTATTAAATAACTAACTATTTTGTAAAGTAGTTGATAAATTGATCCGACACTTTATTTCTATACAAATTGTTCATAAGCTTTCTTTGCACAAAAGAGTATTGACTATCCAAGCTCAAGAGCGATGTTTGGGAAAGCTGAGAGGGATAAAACATTACTTTTGAAACATTTCCAAGTATTTCGTTGAGGAATTTTCACTTTTACTGTACTCAATTTTTTCACATTGTATAAATTATTTTATTCATTTATCACTTTTTTTCAATCCCAATTTTTTTCGCTACAAATAAAGAAAATATAATTACCAAAAAAAGTTTTACCATCTGATAAATGAATGATTTATACTCTAATTAAAATTTGTTTTTAAAAAATGAGAACAAAGGATATTATTAATTAACCGCATAAACTTTTACTTAAACAATATTTTATTTAGCTTTACAAATGTGAATAAAACAATATTTATTTTTAATTAAAAACAGTGGAAAATATCAACACATAAGAACTTCTTCATTAATATTCTGATTTTATTTCTGTGTAAGTTTTATTTATTTTTATTCGGTTTATTTATGTTTAAGCTTAAAAATATCAACAGATTTTAAATTTCTCATAACGAAAACTGAAAGAATCCTACCCAACCACCAATTAAATTTTTGTAACAGTCATTCTACATTAGAGCAAATCCACTAAATTGTTTAAACTTTAAGAAAGAAAACAATTTGACAGCGTTTCTGATTGTAACCCAAGTATTTGATAAAGCCTCCCATCTTAGATTACCACATAAAAAAAATACTTCTTAAGTATTATAACGTTTTTTCGTCTAATTTATAAAACCGGTTCCTTTTAGTCTAGTGTAAAACTAAAGTTACTACTCGCCCAGAAAAATGGAAGCAAAAGTTTCTCAAGATAACGTTATGGACCTAATATTATATTCCTTGAACACAATAGATATACCATCATTAACTGTCAATCAAATGACACTTTTTTAACCCTTTAAGATAATCTTAATGAAGAAAAAATAGCGTTTAATTTACCCATACAATATTTATTTCCCGTGCAAAACATCTGTCGATCGGTTACCATGAAAGGAATCAAGCTACCGTAAAAAAGTACAGTAAAACACATGGAAATACATCTAGATCAATATGGTCCCAGTAGGATATCAAAAAAACTTGAAAAAAGCTTAGTAAAAAGCGTTAAGAAATGGACTGGTTATTCGAAAGAACATAATACCAAGGTAAAATGGTAATCCTCTATTTACCAGTGATTAACCAATTGAAAAATATGATGAGATACTGTATATACAATATATAGAAAATATTGCGGTCCAATTTATATAGTATAATTTAATATAATAATATATAAAAAACATTTATCGAAATACGTATCTGGGCAATACGTCATTATATTTTTATTTGAACTTCTGTTCAAATTTATGTTTATGGTATGATTTTTATATATTATTATATTAAATTATACTATATAAATTGGACCGCAATATTTTCTATATATTGTATACACAGTATAACTGTTCAAAGTCAGCGAAAAAAAACTTATTTTGATGATGAGATAATTTGAAACGTAAATTGAATAAAATAAAAAATTTTCATACTTTACGGAAGATGCTCCATGTTGACATTTATAGAAAAACAATCTCAAATCAATTTTTTGAATTTGAATTGCCCTTACATTATTACGCCTGTAAAATGTTGGAGTTTCGAAAATGTTACTGTTCCTAAAATCATGTCACTCTAGGCTCTCATGGGCCTAGGTTTAAATCCACCACTGCCTAAATAAGATACTTAACATTACATACTTTAACATCGATATATTATGAAGCTTCTAATCTTAAGTCCCAATGTAGATATTAAATGTTCCTTTCTACATCATCAACAAAAGGATACGAGCTGCCAACTATCAAACAAGAAGTAAAAGTAAAAAAAAGCCTCTCGGGTCAGTCCAGTACTGGTCGCTTGATTATTTTTTTTAATTCTGATTTTTTTTGCTATCACCTCAACATGTTGATAGTTCAAATTCATTATTATTTTAATTTTATTGTTTTTAGTTTTCCGGTGGTGGCCATATTAGTTTTACTAGGCGCAGATATTTTCGCACGTTTAAGGGTTTGCGGAAACTTGATTATCTCAGGCCCTATTTGTCCTATCAAAATAAAACTAAAAGCAGTGGATTTACGGAAACATAACCTATAAGGTTGTATTAAGACGTTTTCTCCTAAATGTAATTCTAAGGGGTGAAATTTCAGCCTAAATTTTTAGCTCTCATTTGTAAAAAACTCCAATTTTCACGGAAAGATTGTGAAGGAAGGGAAAGAGTCTACACGTTAAAACTTTTTTTTACAAATAATTAGGCACTAATTGTATTCAAAAACAAAATTTGAAGCCTGAGATTTCAAGCCTTTTTGAAATAAAAATTAACAAAATTTGGAAATTTTCAAAATTTGCAATTTTCTGAGCGCAATATCTCTGGTGGGGGACCAGATAAAAATCTGAAATATCACCTCATTATAGTACTGTATGATAGTATTATGTACCTAAAATTTGGAGTTTGAGATTGGACTAGGAGCATACTTGGCATATATATACTTGGCTATACTTGGCAAAAAGGGCATTTTACACAAAACAACATATACTCTGGGCTAACTGTTATTCATATCTTAAATTTAAAACATATACTTCTTTTTGATAGCTCATAGTGTACGTAGGTACCGTTAAATTTTGTTTAAAAATTTTTATCTTCAAAAGTTCCCAGCAGTACACTTTGGCAACATTTTTTTTCCACAAAATCTGTATTTACCAAAATATAAGCTTCGGTAACTTTCTTTATAGTTTCGTGATCTTTATCTTGTATGTAGGCTTGTCAAAAAGGACCCATAAAAGTTTTTGCACCTTATGACATGGGTTTTTACGAGATCGTAAAAAAAATTGGAAAATCACACTAAAATCTTAGCCATCTTCTTAACATGAAAGTAAAGCATGAGCTGGAATGCATTACTTATCCAACAGATATAATATGCAAGAACTAGACACGTTAAGGATCGCCACCCTCATTTTTCCCATATTTGCCCATATTATAGGGGTTAGGGGTGTGAAAAACAGTAAAAACAAGATAAGATTCCTTCATTAGACAGTTTTTAAATGCTTTATCGGCTAGATCCTTTTGAACATTGACTTTTGCCAATTTTACATTTTCATCTATTACTACTCGATCGAAGTTAGTTTAATTAGCTTTTTCATGGACCATTACATGGAAATTTTAAGCCTACGTCAATTTCAATTATTGCGCCTTTGAGTAGATCGTGGAAAATAACATGGTAAGAATTTTAACATTTTAAATCTATTAATTGAACAATTAGAAACCACACTTAAATTTTTCGTCCGTAAGGATTTTCGTCCTTTAAATGATGCATAGCCCATTAAAAGATTAACATGTTTACCCTGCATTTTAATCGTTTGGAGCTGAAATAAATTTTTAATAAACATGTACAATTTTACTATTTGAAGTACAAATAAAATATGAACAATTCTGCCTCTATAAATATCAAAATTGACATTAATAAAATATTGTTTGCGTAAATAAAAATGATGTTTGGATGAAATATTTTCATTATTTTTAGTTATTTTCGATAGATAACAATTATATGTTGCAATCAAAAAATATTATTTAATTTTTAAAATTCCAGTTTTTGTTTGAACTTCAAAACATACTCCAAATATAATATTTTATGAAAAGTTATTAATAATTTTAGTAGTGTTTAATGTTCATTTATAAAACTAGTAAAAAATCCATTTTATTCACACAATTTTTATATTCATATAAACTAATATAATATTTTCGTATTAAAAAAAAAAAAACAAACATAGAAATCGTTTTAAAACATGTTTGCAAATTAAACATTTTCCTCTTCTTTACAAAAACTATATTCTCATTTTCTTTTTGTTGTACATTGGTCAATGCATTTTGATAAAAATGTATGGGAACACGGGGCGGAATGGGAAATAGAATTAGCGCTTGTTACAGATGATAAAAATGCATAAAAATCATACTCAATGTTCAATTAACTATGCTGCGTTATAAAAAGTGGCTATCGCCAGTGAAGACTGCAGTTGTTTTTATTTTTATCAAAAGTCAAAATAAACGTTTCTGAATTCAAATTTTTGCAAAGTATCACTAAGGCCAACTAAGGCAATTATCCTATGTTCTATTTTTTGTTTGAATATTTACATGACATGTTCGTTAAAACAGACTGTTGACTAACTAAAATCCTTGTGATAATTCAAATAGAACCAATATACCCTGCCATAATAGTCGTGCTTGTGGGAAAGGTGCTTTGGGGCACAATGGGTGGGGCGGAATGGGATAAACCATTCAGATAGTATTTCCCATTCAGATAAACATTTTTATTTTATCAGCAGATAGTGCGTACATATATAAGGAAAACTAGCCGACAGTCCCTATATAAGAAAGGTCGGAAGATACAGAGGTAATCTGCTTATATTGTAAGGATTTAAACTCCAAATCTAATGAAAGCTGGTGTTCCTGGAGTATTTGTCAAAAATGGACACATTTGGCATGTGCTGAGCTAAACACGATGATGACAGTGTCTGCATCTGCAAACTAAGCCAATAACAAGTATCCTATTGCGCCCCAGAATAATTTCCCATTGTGCCGCAGAGGGTGGGGCAGAATGGGAAATTTCAATTTATTTTTGAAACCTAAATTTTTAATATCAATTATAAATTTAAATCAATAAAACCTTTTTTTATTTGTAAAGAAAAAATTAAATAAATATATAAATTACAAAGTATATAAATATAAAGTAAATAAATATAAACTATATTTATATGGTATTTTATATGGTATTAGAGGCGTAGCATACGATTTAATTAAAAATTACCTGTTAGATAGACAACAGGTAGTCAAAACTAATGCTACTAGAAGCAAAAAATGTAGGGTCAATCACGGTGTTCCTCAAGGTACTGTGTTAGGACCTCTGCTATTTATATTATATATTAATGATATATTCAACATTCTGCCAAATAAGTGTCTAGCGGCGTTTGCTGACGACACTGTAATTAAAGGCACTGGCAAAACATGGACAGAAGTACAAAATAACATGTCCCTTTACTTGGATCAGATAGGAGCATGGTTTCAAAGAAACTATTTAACATTAAATATAGTCAAAACCACCTACATGACCTTTGGTTCTTATAAAGACAGTGTACCTGAACATTTTCAGTAAAAAATATACAATGAAAAACTAACTAGAGTAAAATATTGTAAATATTTAGGGTTATATTTTGATTGCCACCTGAATTGGGATTTGCATATAGCAAATTTGGTATAAGCTTGGATCAGGAACGTCGAAATTTGAGAATTGTTTTTGAATGGTTTCGATATTATTCCTGTACGTATTGTTCACTCGAATGCAATTTATACGTAAATTTTGACATGTCAGAAATAAAGTAGTGATTGTTATTTTCAAATATTTATTTATATTGTATTATGTAAAATTAAATTTTCTAAATAAAGTCTACTTTGGGCAAGTCCACTTCAGCATAGTCACAATTTGGCAACGTTGTATTTTCGACTTTGTTTTAATTTAATTCGCGATTAAATCGGGCCATAATAAAAATAACCGTCGCTTCTTCATTTCTGGCTTATCAAGGTTTATGTACATATTGCATTCGAGTGAACAATACGTTCCCATTCGGAATAGTTGCCTGCAGTTCGGAATATCTCAACGTTCCTGATCCAAGCTTATACCGCAAATTTAATAAAAAAAACAGATTCCTTTTATTTATTTTCTACAAGTTAGAAAATATATGAGTAAAAAGGCCTTAAAAATTATTTACCATGCCCTCTTTGAAAGCGTTGTGAACTATGGAATAATAGCATGGGGTGGCTGCAACAAGACAACTGCAGATAAACTGGTCACAATACAAAACAAAATAATAAATACCTTTTCCAATGATAGCTCTGTACTCGGTATAAGGAAAACATATATTCTTGAGGCCATATGTTACCATTACAGGAACTGCAAAAATGCATATAAAAACCATACTGGAATTACCAGAAATAAAAGCCGGGTATTACCTAAAGTACACAAAGAGATAGGATTTAAAAATTCGACCGTTGTTGCGATCAAATACCTTAACAAATTACCCGAACATCTAAAAACACTTCCTTATATGAACAAAATAATAAGAAGGAAATTGAAAGGGTGGCTAATGGCTGTTGTACCAAATTAATATAAAAAAATAGTTTAATATTAACACGAACTGTCCGGTGATTTTATTTTAATTTTATTTTTATTTTGTTTTGATTGTCTAATTATATTTATTTTGTATTTTGATTTATTTCAATTGTAAAGATTGTTGTAAAAATGTCAGCTCTGTTAGGATGAGCGTCTACTAAATGTATACTTTATTTGTTGTAATGAATCTATTATACCGGGCCTATGCACAAATGATTTGCTTCATCTCTATAGGTGCATATCTATGTATAAAATTTTGTATATAAATATGTATGTATTACATCCTGGTAATAAATTAAATAAATTAAATAAAAACAATGAGGTTGTTTCTTTAAGTCTCTCGTAAATTATAATTAAAACTTAGGTACCCCGTTCCGCCCCAGGTTCCCATATTTGATGTATTTCTTGAAGTCCATGGAGTTTTAGAATATTTGAAATAACTACGTTTTTATGCTAATCCACTTATGACAAAAATATCAAAGTGAAACAGAGATTGAAAATTTATTCATATGCACATTAATTCATCCAAATTGGTGAATTAATACCATGAAAATATTCACTTACAAGTGAAATACTAAATAACGATAGTTTGCACTGATAGTATCTCTAGACTAGATGGTGAATAATAGACTTGGCGGTACAGCAACAATGACAACAAGTTGACTAATACAATTTACTTTTTGTTGCTTTGTCGCTTTACAAACGTACCGAGATGGAAAAGTTTCTTCCCACTGTTTTATAGAAACAAAGTCGTCTTGATTGTAGTTTCTGTTATTCTAGACGTTAGCATACTAAAGAAGAAAAAACCATAAAAGTTTTTCTCAGAAAGAAAATATTATGATGATAACAGCCGTAAGTTTGAAGCAGTAGGTAAAGACTTTCCATTGAAATGCAAAAACTGTTTGTTTTTACTTCCAGATTTATGATATTTAACGTTTTTGTTAATTGTTGAAACATGTAATTTTAGAGCCGTTGTTTATAAAGAGAATGTTTACATAGACTCTTTGTTTCATGTTTTTCCATTAAATATTGTCGTTTTTAGCACATCAAAAAAACAAAAAAAACAGAAAATTATTTAATTATACACAAAATAAAAAAGCTTATTTCATTAATAAATAAATAAATACTCTGTTGGCAATAATAAGTAGGGGAGACTGCGTACAAAAGTAACGGCGAGTCGAGAGTAACAAATGCTTTTTAGGTTTATCCAACGGGCGAACTCCGCTTTACTGCCATCAGGTGATAGCCTAGAGCACCCCCTCAATTGGATTACGTTGACGCGTGCGCAATGCATTGTTAGGTTAAATAATAGGGCATAATGTGTTTTATTAGTAAGTTTTGCGACGTTTTCTTATTTATTGTTTACATAGTCCTAAAATGATCATAGCAATTCGAATGTTTGCATATTCATTCTTGAATAGATAAATTGTACATTGTTTAAATTAATTTTTGTCTAGCACCTTCCATTTAAAGGTTATATTACACGTTTTAATAAAAATGAGAATGGGTACAAAAGTAACATAGCCCCCTAGGGTACAAAAGTAATATGTTACTTTTGTCCTCGTAATGATTTTATTACTAACATCATATTTTTATGGATATCTACTTCAATAGAATAGTTTTCGATGCATGTCCGTGTCGGTAGTTCTTCATGCAGTAGTTCTTATGCGTTGTCGCGGCATTCTATTGCTTCATTTCCTTAAAATAAATATTTTTTGAGTATTTAAAATGCTGAATTTGGTTTATATCATTAATATAAAGTCTTTAAATAAGTAATTTGTTGATTTAACTTGTACTATTGTTTTCATTAGCAACCCTTAGCAGTCTTGTTACTTTCGACCCGCCTACGTAGTCGAAAGTAACAGCTGACATTTTTTTTAACTCTATGTTATTCATACAAAACACACCATAATTTAATAAATTAAGTTACTATTGTGAAGAACATAAACTAAATTTATATGTGGTTATATTCATTTAATGGCAATAGTAACACCCAGCCAGAAATCGAGGTAAAAGTACAAATTGTTACTTTTGTACCCGGCCTCCCCTATGCCTTTGAAAAAGATCTGGTTTGAAATAAAATTCCCAACAAAATTCACTTAAACATATTTGCTTCATAAATGTTTTTGCAGCAAACATGATCAAAAACCTTATAAAGCATACTTTTGAACATTGTGACGGTTTTCAAAATCACTAAACCTATTTAGTGTGGTCAATAATTCCATTATATATTTTTTGAAATATAACATAATTAAATTACTAGATGAAATTAAAATATTAACCTTTCACTAAATGAATTAGTAAGTTAAATCAGTACAGTAATTTGTACCTTTTTATGTTGACACAAGAGATGATTACGTTGTTTGATGTAAATAATTATTTTGTAATGCTGTGATTATATTTGATATTAAATAACACTCTAATTAGCTTTCCAATTAAAAGTTTGCAACTGAAAAGAGAAGATATATTAGGTGCCATATAACATCGATTCTGTTATCAAAAGCGAAGCTTAAAATAACATGTTAATATTTAAAACCCAAACTTATCCAAGAAATTAACAACGTCTAAAGATAAATATTTATTAATTACTTAACTCAATTAAGAAAATGTTATAACTATTTTTTTTCATCTGTTGATGTGTGTACATTAGGGTGGTCCTTAATTGGGGTGTTTTCAAATTTCTTTGCTCCCAGGGGCTCAAATGCTTCCAAATTGATAAAAAAAAGCCCTGAAAATTTGAGCTCTTAATACTAACTTTAAGATAGTCAGCTTTTCAACTTAAGTTTCTTATGGAAATAACGTGAGAAAAATTTAATTTGTTCTTTAGAATTCCACAACTCAGCGACAAATAAATCGAAAGTTACTAATCGCGTCATGTTTATTGTAAATTTAGTGCTCTACAAAAAAGAGCTCTTATGATTTTTCGTTAAATCTATTGGCTTAGAAGTTATTGGCTTATCTATTGGCTTAAGAATGTGGTACTTATGGTCAATGAAAATATAATGTGTTTTTAACTGAGCAACGAAAAGATGGTAAAGTTACATAGCTAATATTAAATCTGATGACAATGAACAAGTACAAAAAATGAAGGATGAACTATTAAAGCTACATTGAGAAAAATCACAAGAATAATATTGTATTTGCCTCTTTTTGATCATTAATACAAATTTTGCAAAAGAAATTTGATATATTTTGAAAAAGTATTTACTTAATAATTATAGTTGATAATATTTATAATTATATAGTAATTAAACTTTGAGCTCGAATAATCCATAAGCCAATAAATTTAGCGAAAAATCATAAGTACTCTTTTTGTAGAGCGTTAAATTTACAATAAACATTACGCGATTAGTTACTTTCGATTTATTTGTCGCTGAGTTATGGAATTCTAAAGAACAAATTACATTTTTCCCATGTTATTTTCATAAGAAACTTAAGTTGGAAAGCGGACTATCTTAAAGTTAATATTAAGAGCTCAAATTTTCAGGGTTTTTTTTTTTATCAATTTGGAAGCATTCGAGTCCCTGGGAGCAAAGAAATTCGAAAACACCCCTATTAAGGACTACCCTAGTGTATTTAATGTATATTATCTGTGCTGGTTTGAATATAGACTAATATATAACAATTGGTTTCAAATTTTATTGAAATATGTATCTGTTAAATAATTTTAAAATAAAAAAAATCTTTTATCTAGTTGCATTGTCAAAAGGATACTTTGATATTTTGGACTTCAGCTTTTAGACTTGAATTTTTTTTAACGTATTATCTCCATAGTCAATTTTAATAACTCAAATAAATAATTGTAATTATTGGCCTTTATAATACGTGTTAAATATATTTTGTTTGTATATATAATACTTCCACATAGCCGAAACTTATTTGACAGAAATTTCAAATCGAATTGAACTCGGTCATCCAGGTAAAAATTTAATGATCATTTAAACTTTGCGAGTTATTATAGTTCCAAAAATTGATATAATATTTAAGGGTCTAGCAAAATCCACATGGCGAGTTGGCCCCCAAATAGGAACCTATGTCGAAACTTATGTTAAAATATATCGGCTTGATATACAAACACATTTTATATACTTTTGGCGACCAAATTCCTCTTTGACTTTGAAAAATGGGTAAAAATGTCCCCCGCATGGCTATTTTTCGAAGTTATATATCTCAAAAACTAATAAAGCTGGTGAAGTGAAACCAACGCGAGGCTTTATATTATTTTACAGAGTATATCAGATAATATTTTTTAATTTTTAGAAAAAAAATTATACAAAAAAAATCCAAAAAACAAATGAAATAATTTTTTTATGTGTTCTCTGAAAATGACAATCACGAAAAAAATATATTTTATGCTTCTTCATGGGCACTATAACTCATAAAAATTGCGTGAAAAAATATTTGGTGCCACCTTGAAAAAAAATGAAATGTGATTTACGCCTAGTAGTATACCTCGGCTTTATTTTTTTCGAAGTGTTTCACCAACTTCTTTTCACAAAACTTCAGTAAAAAATAGGCCACATATAGGAGCAAAACATATATTATTTTCATAATTGTAAGTCTAAGGAAACATCAAAAAAAATTTTTTTATTAGTTTTTTTGTTTTCCTATATTTACTCTTAAAATGATTATTTTCAAGATCAAAATAATTGATATTAAAATAAAAAAATAAAACAACTAAAAAGCGAAATAATAAACTAATAATATAATTCTGAAATATTTTGACAGGACAACATCGGTCGGGTCAGCTAGTTCTAGATAAAATTTAACAATCTTTTTATTCAAACATTTCAATGAATTAAATTAAAACTTTAGATACTATTCTTCAATTATATGACCCACAAATGTTGCACAACGATAATGCAAGCCTTCTTTGTACAGGAAAAAAAAATATTACGAGTGCGTTATAATTTCTCATCCCCTTTATTGTACAAAATTATTCCATTGGATTTCTAAGTATTTCAATTGCTACAATATTTTCTAAGTGGTACAAAAACAACAATGAAATGATATTCAAATTATAGTTTTCAAATTCACTGCTTAGAAAGCAATAAGCTAATAAGACCATCGAAATTTGTTAACTAGATGTCAAAAAGTTGATGATATCAAGAGTAATTATACCATATCATTGATTTGAAATCGAAACCGGTTTGGAAATTTTGTATTTTAATTTTATGTTAAAGAAACAACGTAAATTTTAACTTCCCTCCTAGTTCAAGGTACAATATCTAAACTATTTATTCCTAAAAACCTTTATCAATTTTTTTTTATTGTTTCAAACTCATTTTCACAAACAACAAAGCTCTTTATTAGCCAAATAAAAAATATTTTATGTGACTCCCAAGGTTTACAATTTTCGAAAAAATTGCACAAATGACAAACGAATTATGTCCCACATTTTTCGATACATATTTTTTTATTCTATTGAAGTAAACATGTCTTTATTGCGAACCCAAAAAGAAAAAGAGAACCAGAATGGATGTCCTTGCCATTAATATTAAGTTTCCACAGAATAAAATCAATAAAGGACTTCTTGGACGTTAATGTTCAAGTAGTATAATATTTTCTTTTACAAATTTTATGTTTTTCTATCTTAAACTAACTATGACAATATTAAAAGAAATAATATTATTATATAATACCTCAACCACTAAAATATCTTTGTAAGGTTTGTTTTCTAAGAAATAATATGTATCGATGTTATGTTTTTGCCCCTTTAGGCTAACCGAATAGGCTAACAACGATTTGAAACAACGGAACAATGCGAGAACGTTGAAAAAACGGAAAATCGAGAAAGTGAGCAAAAAAAGGAAATAGAGCCTACAAAAACTTCTCAGATTATTTATGAATTCGTTTTGGGATAAAAGTGGGATAAACTTATGCTTTACACGTGGTTGTTAGCGATCTATACGAACCAAAACTTTTTTTTTATTATTCTCCATAAATAAAATAGAAATAAAATTTATTTCATGATAATGATTGGGAATATTTTTCAACTGTAAAATTAAGCTCGACTTAACGATTTGTGTGCTTTCCGATTTTTCATTTAAATGTTGATATTGGGAATTGAGTAAATACGTGTTAATGTAAAATGCTCGACTTAAACATAACACGAATTTATCAAGTTAATGGCAGTTGTATAGCTTTGTACAGTTAAAATAACATATGTTATGTTCCTGGCCAAATTATTAGACGCACTTTAGACTCAATACAAAATGTACATATTCTACTAACATTAAATTTAATATTGTTTACTTTTCACATTACAAAAAGTTGTATTGATTTTTAAGAAATATATTTTCTGGGTAAGGAAAGTTAGGATAATAGCCTTGATTTGAAAGCTATTGAAAATATGTGGAAATTGCTGATGAAAATATCGATTTTTTTTAATTAATTTGGACAATACAAAAAAATAAAAATATGAAAACTTGTAATAATTATGTTTTCAAGTTGCAACTTTGCGTATAACCTGGCAAACCTCGAAGAGGAAACAATAAGGGAATTTGTCTAATGATTTCAATATTATTTTAGAACTAGCTGATCCCCGTGTCTTCGTCTGCGTAACGTAGGTATAGATTATATTTTCTTTTCAGATTTGCTATTTGTAGTAGCATATGAAAAGTTTTTTTTTTCTTATTTCTTTTACGAAAAACATAAATATACTCAAAAACATTTTTTGTCGACTTGAAAAAGACACATTTAATAAACTATTGCAAATAATAAAATAGTTCTATGTAATAATCAATTAATTTTTATCAAATATTATTAAATACTTAAAAATAGTATGTCTATTGCGTATACCTACCGTGAACCAAATAATCCGTAAATCGCCAAGTCCAAAAAAGTCGGTCTTAATTATGAGTAAAAAAGTCGAAAGTTAACAAAATACTCGCGTCAAAATAACAGAAGTTAAGGGTCTAGATTTTTGAATATTAGTAGGAATTCCATCTCACTGTTTCGATTCCCGAAAGAAACTTTTCCAAAAACTATAACACTATTGCAATTAACAACACAACCGCGAAATTGAATTTTTTACAATTGCACGAAAGCCAGTTCTTCCATAATCAAGTATAATCATTATGTATCTTTAAACTTATTATTAAAATATCTGAATTTCAACTATATAATTTAACCATATTGGATAGTCAAGAGTTTACTATACCATATAAACTTACCGTAAAAATGTCGGTAAGTATTTTCTTTTAGTTCGCCGAATTTCAAGGGGTACTCGCTCACTAATGTAATTATTTCAGATTTTAAGGTTTACAATATGTGAAAGCCAAAAAACTTAAAGCTCACTTCTAAACTTAACTTAACCTTTTTCAGATATCAGATATCAAATATCAGATCAGTTTATTATAAGTTGATAAGATAAGTTGGTTTATATTTGATTATGAAATTTGAAATTTCGATTGTTTATTAGACGTTATGCCGTACAAACTTAGCCACCCTTTTTTCACTGTTTTAGTGGGGGGTATATCGGAAACACTTTCTTATTATATTATGGGATCTTATAAGGAAAACACTTTCCAAATTTCATCGACACAAGTATGCATTTATATTTAAAATACAATCAGTGGCGTAGCTAGATAACCAAGGGCCCTGGGGTCAATTAAAACATGGGGCCCCACAGCTATGTAAGCTGATTAGGTTATATAAAAAAAAATATGAAATATACAAATACTTTAAAAATGCTAAGCTACTTAAGCTCTTTTTTGTGCACTGCAGTAGTGTATCAATGACTTCGTTTAAATCCAAGCTTGGTATAAGCTTGGATCAGGAACGTCGAAATTTGAGAATTGTTTTTGAATGGTTTCAATATTATTCCTGTAGGTATTGTTCACTCGAATGCTTTTTGTACGTAAATTTTGATTTGTCAGAAATAAAGTAATGATTGTTATTTTCAATTATGTATTTATATTGTATTATGTAAAATTAAATTTTCTAAATAAAGTCTACTTTGGGCAAGTACACTTCAGCACACCCACAATTTGGCAACGTGCATTTTCGACTTTGTTTTAATTTAATTAGCGATTAAATCGGGCCATAATAAAAATAACCGTCGCTTCTGCATTTCTGGCTTGTCAAAGTTTACGTACATATTGCATTCGAGTGAACAATACGTACCCATTCGGAATAGTCACCTACAGTTCGGAATATCTCGACGTTCCTGATCCAAGCTTATACCCCAAACTTGATACGGTTTTGTTTTCAATTGCTATTAGCGATAAATGTGGAAGTCGAGTTTGGCTTATATTTTTTCTTAAATATTTTTTTTATTATTTTTAATTTGCTAAATGACCTTTCAGCTGCTGCAGAAGTGACAGGAACTGTAAAGAATCATAACATTGCTGTAAATACTTCCGTTAGGTCGCATTCTAGCACTCCATATTTGCTCATTATTTTCTTACATAATTGGTGAACTTTCAACTGAATTTCCAAAAGTTCAGTTCGATCGAGATTTTTAGTAAGGATTTGAGGGCCTCCTGAGCTTGAGGACCCCGGGGCACAGCCCCGCCTAGCCCCTAGGTAGCTACGCCATTGAATACAATGTAAAACGAAAAAAATAATGACCTATATTTTAATTATGATTAAAAAGCAATTTGATTTCGCACATTTGGACGTTGAACATACAATATTGTTGAAAATTGGTGGAAAGCGTGGAAGTAAAATCGAATATTTTATTTATTTTCAATGACAATAATTGGTTTTAAAATTGTTCTAAATACCGAAGAAAAGTTCGTATGGAAAATTTAAATATTTATTGATGATAATGAAATATATGATGAAAAATTGCTCCGTTAATGCTTTTCAGTAGAATATATAATTGCTCCAGTTCAGAATCATTGGTTAATAAGAGCTGGATTTTAAAAAGTTTGATTGTTGAAAAACAAACAATAATTAAAAATCACCTCTTTGTTATTTGGTATAAGTACCTAGTACACAAACTTTCATACTAATTAAGTGAAACGACGTTATTTCAAATGCTGTTATCAAAATGATATAACAAAAACAGACTATTAACACTTATAACTAATAACACTTATTAAATTCAAAATTTCGATTGTTGATTAACTTAAGATTTTCTCATATAAACTTAGTTACCCCCATTTACTCTGCTAGGGTAAGAATTTTCAAAAGAATATCACATGCCTACTTCTTATAACAATAATTGTTTATTATGTATAAAAACATTTATATTTCAAAAAGGCAATTTTTGTACTTTAACTAAAAAGATTAAAACAGATCATTGTTTAACTTTTAAATACCTGTCCATTGACATATAACTCACCTGTCTAAAATAAATATTTTTTTTATCCCTCAGTTTTTACGTAGTAAAATCACCAGCGCATGCGGCGTAAGCAAGTTTTTTGGTAATTTTTTCACATATTTTTTGAGTTTTAGTATGAATCCCTAACTTTTTTGAAAATTTAATATAGCCCATGTTCACCGAAAATAGTGTAACTTTCCAACAGTGAAAGAATTTTTCCAATCGTTCAAGTAGTGTCGGAGCCTATTCAAACCAAACAAACAATCAAATCTTTCCTCTTTATAATAAAAGATAGATAATTAATCATTTTTAATCTGTTACAAATTAACAAACCATTCTAATCAAACAATGTTCTTAGTTTAAGTTTAAATTTACTCAGTTGATAAATGAAAATGTTTTGTTTTTAATTTCAGAAATGACATTACTCATTGCTAAAATTTTCTTTACAAAAATCAATCAGCAAACGACGTAGGTAAAGAATCAATTCTAGCTCATACAGAAAAAGTTCGTCAAAAAATAATCTTCTTTCCAAATATATTTGAGAATAAGATTTAAAATTACCAAATTGAAAAGATGACAATTCAATTTAAAGCCTGTCAAGAAAATAAAATCGAGGTCATTTGAATGACAATTTTTTAATTTTCAAATAGAAACATTAAAAAAAATATTTTGTTAAAGAAGTAGTAAGCTATTATTTATTATAGCTATGTTTAATGAGTAGATAACCAAAGGTTTAAAGGACTAATATAACGTAGAGAAATCAAGGTAAATTGGTCTCGGATATAATATTGGTGTTGCGAAATTCAACCATTTTCAAAAGTCACATTTAGATAAAGATGTCCGATATGGAGGGTGTTAAGCGTGATATCTTTTGTAGCTTCACATTCAACCCTTACATGATTAAGGTTGTACACAATGTGTTAAATATATATCTAAAAGCTCTGTTTTACCTCAGCGCGTCGTCTAATTGGTACAATTTTACGTCTACGTCGTTTATCGACGACGATTTATGAAAGGCTTACCGGCAAAGAGGGTGGTTTTGGTGGTTTAACAAGCAGCTTTATACCATCACGATTACGTTTTAACTTTCTTAAAACCGCTTTATATGAGCAAGTTTTGCCTTGTACTTTATGGTAATAAATACTAATGTATTTTGTTTATAAAAGCTATGAATGTTTTTATGTGTAATAATGCAAGTATGGTATGCTTCTCCCATACTGTATACTGCCATTACGAAACTGTAATTCAATTAAACTAGACATAAACAATCTTATAATATCGCAGCAAACTATCAAAACCACAAAGCTAACATGTAATATTCCTTTTGTGTAAAGTTGTAAAATCGCAGACATAATCATATTAAAATAAAAATTTCTCCTACCTTTAAGATTGAATACTTTTTATTTTATTGTTTGATTTTTGCAGTCACTCACCTGAAAAAAAGAGAAAAAAAAAAATTAAATCCTGGTTTAAAGTCTTAAATGAATAAAACAAATAGCTGAAAGATAAAATTGGCATGACGAGTATAACTTTCAACTTAACATAACAATTTTGTTGCTAGTAGGTCAATATTATTTCTTATCTCAAAAATGGAAATGCTATCAAAAATTTTTGGAAAAACTGCCTTGAAAAATACTTTTATGCCTATTATATATTTAAATTCAGCTATCAGAATGCAATATTGTTCAAGAACTTGTATTAAATAATGGTTTCAAATTTAAAGAAGATAAATTTTTTAATCCTTCTATCATTTAAATCAAGTTTTTTTTTCAAAGTTAATAATTTTACTTGCCCTTTATCCTTCTGGTACGAAAATAAACCTTACTCTAAAGTTTTGCATTCAAACTAATAGTTTTAAGCTTTTGATTTCCGTAGATTATTTACAGTCTTAAAACTCATATGATATATCACCTAAAATGATGAATGTAGATCCTTGATTGTTTGTTATCATATGTTAAGATAAATAAGCTTAACGCGTCAGTTTCATGAAATGTAATACAAAAGCTAAAATTGCAATTTACACACTTATGTGTCATTAAAGCTAAGCAAAACGGAAATGGTTTGTAGAACTTCGCTATTCGTGAAATCTCTAATAAGCTCTAACAATGATTCACGTAGAGCTTTACAAAAGCTTTGATAAATCTTGAACATTCTTGTAGATAAACCAAAACTACCATTTACACGGTGAAAATTTTGTCAGCTTCACTCAATTCCGGCAAAAAGCTTCACTTAACAAAACTTTGAAAATTACCTAAAACTCAAATTACAATTATAAAAAATATCCAAAAATTGATACTGTTTGATTATCATATCTTTGAATAATTAAGCTTAAAATTGGTAATGGCCAGCTTTAGTAAACTTTTAATAAACTTTTTATAAAACTTTTTGAAGCAAATTTATATTTTTTCTGGAGTTTTAATAGTTTTAAGTAATTCCAAAATGTAAAAATATTAAATTGGGGAATTGTTTTGATCTAAGTTTTATGCTAATATTCTGTATGAAAGGGTCTAGCAGGATCCACATGGCGAGTTGGCCCCCAAATAGGAACCTATGTCGAAACTTATGTTAAAATATCGGCTTGATACACAAACACATTTTATATACTTTTCGCAACCAAATACCTCTTTAACCTTGAGATATGGGTAAAAATATCCCCCCGCATGGCTATTTTTCAAAGTTATATATCTCAAAAACTAATTAAGCTAGAGAAGTGAAACCAACGCGAGGCTTTAGATTATTTTACAGAGTATATCATATTTTTTTGAAATTTTTAGAAAAAAAAATTATACAAGAAAAATCCAAGAAAAAAAATTTTGTAAAACAAGTCAAAAAAACCAAATGAAATATATTTTTTTATGTTCCCTGAAAATGACAATCACGAAAAAAATATATTTTGTGCTTCTACATGACCACTATAACTCATAAAAATTGCGTGAAAAACTTGTTGGTGCAACATCTTTAAAAAAAAATAAAATGGGATTTACGTCTAATAGCATACTTCGGTTTTATTTATTTTTTCGAAGTGTTGCACCAACTTTTTTTCACAAAACTTCAATAAAAAATAGGCCACATATAGGACCAAAACAAATATTATTTTCATAATTATAAGTTTAAGGAAACATAAAAAAAAATTATTTATTAGTTTCTTTGTTTATCTATATTTACTCTTAACATGATTACTTTCAAGATCAAAATAATTGATCCCAAAAGAAAAAAAAAACAACTAGTTTTCAATTTTTTATTAAAATAAGAATAAAAAAAAAATCATCGTCACTTATAATTTATTACGACTGGAATACTATACATCTCCAATTAATTCTGGGTACATATTGACGGCATCTGAATTATTTCTTTTTCTTCGTTTAGCTTAGGATATTATTCACTGGCTCATACCAAAATTTTTACAGGCTCTACCTAAAGTGGGCGAATAAATGAACTATCAAATACTATTTTAAAACAATGTGTAAAAAAAGCACTTAATATTATTAGCGTAGAAATAAAATCAAGACATATGAATAAATAACAAAGACGGTCGTATATACAATGATTATATTTCGAATGGTAAAGATTGCAACAGTATTTTCCGTTATTCATGTGATTCTCCAATAGAAACTTTACAGTGGGATATTGTTCTAATGCAACAGCTTTTAACTGTTATTTTTCATACGAACAATAATTATCCAGAATTCTGCGTCCTACGAGACACTAACTAAATTATTTTAGGGTCATAATATTTCAGTTGTAATAAATTATAGCAGTGACGATAATTTTTTTTATTCTTATTTTAATTAAAATTGAAGACTAGTTGATTTTTTTTCTTTTGGGATCAATTATTTTGATCTTGAAAGTAATCTTGAAATTAATTTGAAAAAAAAATTTTATGTTTCCTTAGACTTACAATTATGAAAATAATATATGTTTTCTTCCTATGTGTGGCTTATTTGTTAATGAAGTTTTGTGGGAAAAAAAATGGTGAAACACTTCGAAAAAAAATAAAACCGAGGCATACTATTAGGCGTAAATCACATTTTATTTTTTTTCAAAGTGTTGCACCAACTATTTTTTCACGCAATTTGTATGACTTTTAGTGCTCATGTAGAAGCATAAAATATATTTTTTTCGTGATTGTCATTTTCAGAGAACACATAAAAAAATATTTCATTTGTTTCTGCGATTTTTTTTGGTATAATTTTTTTTTCTAAAAATTTCAAAAAAATATATGATATACTCTGTTAAATAATATAAAGCCTCGCGTTGGTTTCACTTCTCTAGCTTTATTAGTTTTTGAGATATATAACTTTGAAAAATAGCCATGTGGGGGGATATTTTTGCCCATATCTCCAGGTGAAAGAGGAATTAAGTCGCGAAACGTATTAAAAATGTGTTTGTATATCAAGCCGATATTTTAACTTAAGTTTCGACATAGTTTCCTATTTAGGGTCCAACTCGCCATGAGGATCCTGCTAGACCCTTTATTTATAATTTTATTTTTGAAATGAACGTTAGTAATTTATTTTTTTAATTTTTTATAGAAATAAATGATGAAGCTTTTTTGCTGAAGAGTATCGGATGAAGAATTAAAACAATGTTTTCAAAAATTCTGGATAGAATAAAAGTTAAAATTTTTTGCTCCAAATTGGACTAAAGTCTCCAAATGATTAAAGATCCAGATGAACTCTTCCTAGAAAATTAAAATAAATCAATTTTCTCTTTAAGCGGAACTTACCTTCTTTTGGTGGAACATAACCGTGAACTTCACAGTATGTAGGTCCTGCACCACTCATACTGCCAGGACCCGGACCTGGCGTGTCTAACGTAAAATACGTCGTTGGCGACATTCGTTCGTCAATAGATTGTATACTTTGTAATTGTTGCATTTGCTGCTGTTCAAATTGTTGTTGCAACTGTTCTTCGCGTCGACATTTGGCACATCGTTTCATCTCAGAACGCATTCTGAGGAGCCAAACCATTCCAAATAGTGCCATATCTATTAGATGATTGTTTTGTGGCCACTGTTCCTTCATGCTAATGGAATAAACCGCCACATCACATCCAATACCGGTCCTAACTCGATTGCGACCAAAGTTCGACCAGGACAAAGAACTCATAACCGGTCACCGTTAACTATTCAACCACCGTTCGTTCATTCGCGAAAAATTTAATGATCACAAAAAAAAACGCCAGCTTTTCTGAATAAATATAAAAAAGGAAAAAAAAGATTGGACGTCTCTTAGTTTTTCTCACTTTCAGTTTAATTTATTACGAAAAGTTTTCAAATAGAATTTCATTAGAGCCATTGTGTTGATAAAGTTTTTCTTCGTCAATAATTTATTACTATTTACAGAGAACGCTAATAATTTCGGAACGGTTTTTTCTCAAAACATTTTTTCATATAAATTTCAAGAGATCGTATTTCATTAAGTGTTGTGACGTAGATTTTATATATTTATTCGTACAACACAGGGAACTTTCCCCAAGTTTATGCTTAGTTCATTCACTTTGAGCTTCGTAAATAAACGTCTTCTTTTATTAAGTTCTTCGCCTATATTGTATACAATGGATTTCTGGAATGAAAAAAAACGTAAACTTAAAACACATTTAAGATTTCCGAGTACAACAAAGCCATTTTTAATCATTGTGATCGTCCTTAAGAAAAATCTTCATTTAAATAATACAATAGTTTTCAAATAACATCGAGAAACGCTATAATTCTGGGTTGGTAATATCGTTTTAATAATAAATATATATAAAGAATTTGTTTCTAAGCGTAATTGGCCGGAAACTTAAATTATAATTTTGACCACCACAAAAGCGCAGTCATCGTTGCGTGGATGTTAAAATGAAATTTACGACGCACTTAAAATTGTGAACTATGTTGTCTATAATTTTAGCAATAATTGTAAATAATAAAAAATGAACTAATAATGAAAATTGATCAACTAATTCATAAGAAATCAGAACGTAGACCTAATAATTATTTCAAATTCTAATAGATTACAATTAATTATACAGAAATAGCAACAATGTATGTAAAAAATAAAAAAAATGTGTAACTTTTTTCTGTATAGATAATACAAAATAAAATAATCAGTGTTCAAAGTTTGTGCTTAATAAATTTATTTAGTTTTAGGACCACAAAACAGAAAAATTCAATTATTTTTATACAAGTGACAATTTCTCTTTTATAGAGTAGGCCATATATTTTTTTTTCAAATGCTACAAAATTAAAATTAATGAATATTTTTTCGTTCTGATTTTTTATTTTAAATTTCCATGCTTGCGTCTAATTGTGGAATATAACATCATTCATATGGCTGCCATGACTAGCCATACAATTGTTAGCTCTTTCATTCAGTCCAATTTTTCAGTATATTTTCGATGGTATGCGGCAAAATTTCGCCAATGGTGACACAAATATCATCCTTGAGAGCATCAATCGTGGCTGGGTTGTTGGTATAACACTTGTCTTTGACGGCACTCCAATGATAATAGTCTAATGGTATCAAATCGCAGCTTCTTGGTGGCCAAACTACGTCAGCATTTTGGCTGATAATGCAATTTTCGAAAACAGTATGCAAAAGAGCAATTGTAACTTTGCTTGTGTGGCATGTAGCGCCGTCCTGCTGAAACCAAATGTCGCCCAAGTCATATTTTTCGATTTCTGGAAACAACAATTCGTAACGGCGACACTTGCCTCATTTTCAAAGAAAAATGGGCCAATGATGCCGCCAGACCAAAACGTCCGCACCAAACCGTCACTCTCTGAGGATGCATCGGCTTCTCTTCGATCATGTGCGGGTTTCCCGTGCCCCAAATACGACAATTTTGGTGCCTGTTTTTTGCCCATTTTTGTACGCAATTTTCGACAACAAATTTTAATATTGGACCCATTCTTAAACTAGGTTTTCAATCAAAATAAGATTTTTTCGCTGACTTTGAACAGTTATACTGTGTATACAATATATAGAATATATTGCGATCCAATTTATGTAGTATAATTTAATATAATAATATATAAAAATCATACCATAAACATAAATTTGAACAGAAGTTGAAACAAAAATATTCGTGACGTATTGCCCAGATACGTATTTCGATTGCCAAGCAATCTTCCTCAGTGGTCATCAAGTAGTTTGGATCACTCCGTAACTGCTTTGTGATGATTCACTGCATTGTGAATTCACAGTGCAGTGATTAAATTATACTACATAAATTGGACCGCAATATATTCTATATATTGTATACATAGGTTTTCAATATTTCAAAGCGTTCTTAAAGAGTATACCCAACCATTTTCGTTCAGCGCAAACAATAAACTAATTTTCTGTCAAAAGTGAAATGACATTAGTGTTACCGTTCACGAGATAAATGGTAGTTGAAAAAGAAAACACTAGATAGCCCACCCTATATATTGGTGTAGATTTTATTTAGAAATTGGCGATAACATGGGATTAGTCATCTCATATGTTCAAAAATTTTGTTACTAATATTTAATATAATAATCGGAAGTAAATGTACTGAATAATGCAGAAAAAAATCATTAAAATTTAAATAAAAATTGTTTGAATCCTATTCCCAAAATTCAGTAAGAAAATGCAAATAAATGGAAAACATATTTTTATACTCTTTCATCAATGATTGCTTACATTCGCGTTCGGTAATAGTTGATTACAGTAAAATTTCAATTCATAAAATTGAATCTACCATCCTATATTTGCTTCCCTTAAAAACCAATTGTTTTAACTTTACCCAAATCTATTCCCTGGACTTGTAAAGTTTCACTTTTTTGGTAAATTGAATTGATCTTACCCAAAATAAGAATGATTACACTTAAAGAAGTGTTTTTCTTTTGAAAATATGCTCAGTGAAATATTTTTTTCTTTAAAGATCAATAATAGTGGACGATATGATGTGCGTGAAAGCATGCGTGGAACTACTTCTATTTTTTTTGGTTTCTAAGCTCCACTTCTGGATAAGGTTCTTTTCCATTTCTCTCCATTTCTTTGGATTTTGGACTGCTTGATACCGAGAAGCTAAAAGCTGTCTCAAGTCAAGGTTGATAAAATACACAGGTGGCCTCATGCGCTACGGGACGTTTCCAGAAGAAATTCGTATATATCTTCAGACTGATTCAAATTTCAAAATTCTTCGTATAACGTCATTTTTTTTTCTAATGGGGCAACCTGTGTCATTTATAAACCTTGGTCTCAAGTCACCATCACTAGGTCTCATTTTTTCATCTCAGTGACGGTATTTTTGTTAGTTTACCATAAGGTCTAGGTATCCAGAGAATCACAATCTTTACCTATCGGTCGTTTTACTTTTTAATTATGCCAACTATTATGAATTGATGCTCTTTTTCCTAATTTCTGCTTTTCCGCATTTAGTTGAAAAATCGAAGCTGTTCCCAATTCATTTTTCAAATGATTTTCGCTTCAGATTTCAAAGCTCTATTATGGAAGTACCCAATAGTAGAAAAAGGATCACTAACAGTGATGTGATTTGTGATTAAAATTTAAAAAGATTCAAATAATTTTTGTTCTATATTGAGACCATTTTTGTATGGTTGAAAAAAATGCACGTCTTGAACAAAAATTCAACGAAAAATATGGAGTAATGAAGATAAATTCTGCAACAATCAACGTAAATACCTCAATTATGGGTTCCAGAGATAGAACAGATTCATATTTAGTAAAGTACTATTGATAATTTTATAATAGGAATTCCCAGATAATTGCTCACTAGGGTGTCCGTTATTTCCCAAATTGATTTTTTTACAGCGATCGCCCCCTGAATTTTTAGTTTAAGATATAAAAAAAACTATCCAATACAATTAAGCTCTTAATTTCTTGACTAAACCGTGCCGGAATCAAGTTACTTTTATCATTCAAATAACATGAGATTATTTGACTTTTTACATTTAATTTTTTTTTCTCAGAAACAAATATATAGCAAGGTTTAAAATTAAATTATTCTGACGCAAAATTTAACGCTCTACAAAAAAGGTCTTCTATGTATTTTCGATTAAACCACTCCATTAAAAGTTATTCAACATTTAACTTGTGCCTAATATAAATCTTGCAATATTTTCAACTTTTTGCTCATTTTTACAATTTTTAACTACAAAATCATTGGAAGAGAAGATAAAAATTATTATCTTTGGAGCGCAATTGATTATTTGTGTTAGTTTTATGGCTTGAACAGAAAATTAAACAAACAAAAAATAATTTTTTGACAATTAAAACCGGTGACATAAAATCCGAATTCGTTATAGTCGTGAAATTCAATTTATCCAGGATAAATTTTCGTTTAAATTTAATCAATATTTTGTACCTACGAAGTGAATTTCATACTATTTAATGAGACTATCGACAAAAGTTCAATTAATAATCGAATTTTTACCATTTCACCTGACGCCATCTATGAGAAATTTCTTAGAACTTGTAGTCAAGATCATTTTTATTGAACCTATAGTCGATTGATTTGTCGTTAAAAAGTTAAATGTTGAATAACTTTTAATGGAGTGATTTAATCGAAAATTCATAAGACACTTTTTTTGTAGAGCGTTAAATTTTACGTCAGAATAATTTGATCTTAAATCCTTTCATACATTTGTTTCTGAGAAAAAAAAATAAAAGTAAAAAGTCAAATAATCCCATCTTATTTCAATGGTAAAAGTAACATGATTCTGGCACGGTTTAATGAAGAAATCAAGAGCTTAATTGTATTGGATAATTTTTTTTTATATCTTAAACTAAAAATTCAGGGTGCGATCGCTGTAAAAAAATCAATTTGGGAAATAACGGACACCCTATTGCTCACTGTTATAGCAACAATAAAAAACTACATTGACTAAAGTTTATATCGTCTGCATTAGAAAAACTTTATAACCATGGAAACTTTGTAAAAGAAAATGGAAAACAGATGACTATCGATATTTTTAATCCTTTGATAATCACTTATTAAGTCAATTTGTTACAAATCAGATATTAAAAATTATATTTTAAATTTAATTTTCTTGTGTTATCGTTGCTCTTAATTTAATAAGAGTAAGTTGAAAAAAATTGAAATTTAAGTGCTTTGAAATGAAATTGATAGGTTTTTCCTATTTTTATTTTAATGGAAGATAGAAAGAATGAAATTGCAGAGCTTGAATCTATAAATTATTGAATAGATAATTTACTTGACTATAAACGTAAAAAAGTAAAACGTGATTGTAACCATCTAAAAATGTGGTAAAGTGCATAGCACTTACTTTCATTGTCTCGAAACCATTAAATTTAATTTGGTCGAAGCAGAACCAAAAAATATTTATAGGACACACATAAAGTGAACTAGCAGGATAATAAATATTAATTACTTCCACATTCTTTTCGACCATGCGACCACTACAATACGTCCAGCCAAATAAATTAAGTCGAGGGAAGAATTATAAATTTACCACCGACCTAAATTTTACAACTAAACTAAAGTAGGTGTATCTTCTCGTTTACAACAACTCTCCAATTTTCATTTGCAGAGCTTTCACATTTCCAGTCATGATCTCTCGGTTTGTACATTACATGAGCTTTCCGTTCTTACCTCTACATTGGAGGTGAACTACCAGACTTCTATTATTCTTGATCAAACCAACGGACGCCAATGCTGGCACAGGCAGACAAAGAGTTAATTAAGTTTTATTTGTCAATTTGCAAACAGAAGACAGAAAACTAGTGCTACGTTATCATGACCTCTTTCTTTAGTGTTGCAACGCCTGTGATATAGGCTTGACTCGGATGATTATATATATACTTGTTTGCCGACATGTTCACTTTACCCTTTTAGATATATCTGTAATATCAGATCTCGTATTGAAGGCCGCAATAAGCCTGACCAATTCATAAAATCTTATTAGTCAAGATTCAAAAGTTCTATTGTGTTCCTTCGAAAATTTAATTTCCACGCCTTTAACAATCATCGGATGTTAAGTTCGAAGTGTTAAACTTTAACGCTATGGTAAACATTGGGTACAATTGAATATCCCTTCAGGGATTAAAAGACATTTAATTGAAACAATCCTTTCCTTTACAAATATATCACTTACTAGCTGATCCCCGCGACTTCGTCTGCATAACGTAGGAGTAGATTATATTTTCTTTTTAGATTTAATATTTGAAGTGGTATATGAACATTTTTATTTTTCTTATTTCTTTTACGAAAAACATAATCATTTATAAAAACACTGTTTTGTCAACTTTAAAAAGACACATTCAAATAAACTATGGCTTAGAATAAAATGGTTGTATGCAATGATCAATTAACTTTCAAAAAAAAATTATAAATATCTAAAAAGAGTATGTTCAATTGCGCATACCTACGGTAGATATACCTACCGTGAACCAAATAATCCATAAATCAATTAGTATCTATAAATAAAAAAATATCGTCAAGTTCAATAAAGTCGGTCTTAATTCTAACTTAAACCAGTAAAAAGTTATCAAAACTCTCACGTCAAAATAACAGAAGTAAAGGGTTCAGATTTAAAATATTAGTAGAAATCCCATTTCATTGTCTCGACTCCCGAATGAACCTTTTTCTCAAAACTATTACACTACTGCAACGTACAAAACTACCGCGAAATTAAAATTGGTTCAATTGCACGAAACCTAGTTCCTCCATAATCAAGTATAACCATTGCGTATCTATGCACTTATTTTTAAAATATCTGAATTTCAACTATATAAATAAACCATTTTCTTTTAGCTCGCCAAATTTTTCGCTACTCGATATTCGCTCACTTATGTATTAATTTGTGAATACGTATTTCGGATTTTCAAGTTTACAATTTGTGAAAGCCAAAAACCTTAATGCTCACTTATAAACTTAATTTAACCATTTTTAGATATATCTATCAGAATTTAAATTTTTAAGTAGACCCAAAGTTTTTTTTCTTATATTAAACCAACTTTGTTTTATAATAAAGGGTAATTACGTTTTGTTTATAATGGTAATTTGATTATGAAATTTGAAATTTTCATTGTTTATTAGGCGTTATTCCGTACAATTTCCATCAGTTTTCACTCTTTTAGAGGAGGAATTTTAAAAAAACCCTTTCTTATCAAATATCTGCATCGTATAAGAAAAACACTTTCCAAAGTTCATCGACAAAAATATCCATTTATATTTGAAAAAACAATGTAAAACGAAAAAAATTATGACCTTTGTTTTAATTATCATGGCTAAAACGCAATTCGATTTAGCACATTTGGACGTTGCACATACAAAATTGTTGGAAAAAGATAAAAAGCGTGGAAGTATATTCGAATATTTTATTTATTTTCAATAACAATAATTAGTTTTCAAATTGTTCGAAAAACCGTAGAAAAGTTAGTTTGGTAGATTTTATATTTTAATTAATAATGAAATATATGATAAAAAATTCCTCCCTTAAAGTTTTTCAGCAGAATAAATAAATGATCCTATTCACAATCATTGGTTCATAAAAATTAGATTTTAGAAAGTTTGATTATTGAAAACAAACAAAAATTAAAATCTGCCTCTTTGGTATTTGGTATAAGTACCTTCTACATAAACTTTCATACTACTTAAATGAAATGACGTTATTTAAAATGCTATTATTAAAATGATAGAACAAAAACAGAAACTTATTATTATTTAATTATTTATTTATTAATTACAGTTATTAAATTCAAAATTTCGATTTTTGATTGTTCAATTGCAACAATACTTTAATTTCCTAAAATAAAAGATTTTTTATATCTAAAATAAAAGTAGCCTAAGTTACTCCTTATTACATCAGCCACCTTCCAATAAAAGTCCCGTCAAAATCGGTTCAGCCATTTCAGAGATTAACCGGAACAAACAGACAGACAGATAAAAATTTAAAGAATGTTATTTTGGTGTATGTACCGTATATGCTCATATATGCATATAGTAAAAGCGTTTATTAAAACATAACAAACAGACACTCCAATTTTTTTATATGAATAGATTATTATTATTATTACTACAACTATTTTTTTTTTTTGGTAAATTTAATGAGCAATCCTTAGGGTTTAATTACAACAATTTTGTAAAAAAAAAGTTTACTGTAAGATTCGAACCCACGTCTTTTGAATTAAGAGCATCAGAATGTCAGATACTTAAGTCATTACGCTACTAACATCAACTTTGTGTTTTATATATATAAACGTTTATATTTCCAAGAGACAATTTTTTAGACTTTAAATTGAATTAACTGTGCATTTTATCAGTTCAACTAAAATATTTTTACAGATTATTTTCTTAACTTTTTAACTTTTAATTACCTTTCCAATGATTTATAACTCACCTGTCTGAAGTAAAATTTTTTTGTTTCATCCCTAGGGAATACCTTCCCTTATTATTTTTAAGGAACGATAAGTAGCCTTATATGTGTGGGAAATTGTGTTGTATCTTAATAACAAATTTCATTAAATTTGGTTTTTCCGTTCTTTAGTTAAATCGGGACACACAGACAGACAGACAGACAAAAATTTTAAAATTATAAATTTGGAATAAGGGTCTCTTGAAACAAATATTTACCTTAAAATTGGTTTTAAAATCGAAATGTACAGACAGATGTAAGAATTTTATATATTACAATAGTAAAGATTTTTTCTTCCCATTCTGTTAGCTACTTAATATGAAAAATAAGCTTACTGACTATAATTTCTGCACCTACATTTCACACCTGCCGTATTATATTTTGATGAAAAAATTTATATCAATTAATATCAGTTCTTAGGGGGTAAAAACGAAATATTAAAATGTTTTATCTATTTAAACAATTTTTGAATCATAAGAATCACAGAAACATGGTAAAATATTTGTTTTTTTTTTTATATATTTGAGAACTTTAATACGATAAATACTGAATCAAGTTTTACAGTTTAATTTTTTATTTCTTACATTTGTCCTTTTATACCAAACCCAATTACAGTTTCTATTGAAATGAATATTTTACTCCAGTTGTTAGTGGTATGAATTAAGTAGTTAGACCCAAATTTATTTTAGATGTATTTTAGCATAGAAAAAACCTTGAATTCTAAGCCAAGATAGTAAGAAAGTGAAGTCTTTGTTTAGCAAACGATGACAGTCTCAAGTTCTGTCGTTATCTGTAGCGGTTAAGGGTGAATCAGAAGGGTGGTCAGACGTAAATGCTGATGTTGCAAATGCTGTTTCCGTCACTTCATCTTCTTGTATCGCGTATGTATGTCAGACATGAATTTCCACGTAGTGTGAGATATGGATGACATAATATTACCCGGTTTCTCTACAGGGGATAAGTTACAAATCCCTCAAATGCATACGTGCACCAATGCTGCTACAAAGGATTAGAGCTTACGTTCATATTTCAACCTTGTACTACAACTTGCTAAACAATTTAATAAAGCAAATAATTGTTTACAAATTGATTTCAAAACGAAAATTTTGCATTCAGTTATGTCAATAAAAATAATTTTATACAATGCTTCCTATTCGTAATGCTTTTATTTTATCACGTTTTAATGTAATTGATTAACTATGTTATAAAGTATAATAAATCTTAGTATAATTATTCAAAAGATTGCACACAAATTTACAATGGCAAATAAAGGTTTACCAGTACTTTTTTAACAAAAATAACTCAAAATAGGTTCAAGTCAATGAATTAGTAATTTGAATATTGATCAAATGTACACAGTCTAAATATGTAAAGTATAATTGGAAAGAAAGAAGACAATTATTTTATAAGAGCATGGGTACAAGTAGCTTTTGTTCAACCCACTAGCTCAACGTCTCGTTTTCTATTCTGTTTTTAATTCAATTCGCGAATAAAGACAAAAATTAATTATTGTTACGATGTTGGCATCGTGCGCCTCCGAACGCATTCGGATAAATCCGTGACGCCACTGTCATGGCGGCGAGGACTATAAAAGGGCGTGGATTCCCACGTTTAGGGGCCATTTTTTGAGGTTATGTAAAAATATATTAAGTGCAGAGCACGTGGTTCATCTTTAGAATTGTTGACCATATCAATTAATTGTAAGCTATTTGTACTGATTGTGCATGGGTTGCAGTTGGTTAACCCTGCATTTCAGGTAGCGTTGATAGTAATTGATAAAATGGTACAGCCAATTAATTATTTATATTAATGATAACCTCTAATTATTGATTGATAAACTCTTGTGTGCGAGTGGAAAATTTGTGGCAGCGTGTCAATATTGTGTTGTTTTTTTTAACGTATAAAACAACGAAAACCAGAAATCGTGATTTACCGGAGCCCTATTCACCTGCCCTGTCCATGGTACCAGCGGAGGATCCAACCAGCCACGTCCAGGACCACATCTGAACATGTTTATGGAGCTAAGTGCTAGTCAGGCTAACCCACGAAAACGAGACACTTTGTTAGATCTCGAATTACGTTTCCCCAACGTAACATTATTAACCAAAATTGAATTCCAGCATAATCTCACTAATCCGGAACTTCGATAGATCGGCACGTCCAATAATCCGGCATCCTCCGCCCACGCCTCCCTCGCTCTATGAAATGCTTTGTTTTATTCATTACCTATGACTTTTTCACTATAATCCAGTAATCCGAACATTCTAATAATCTGGCACTCTCCGGTTTTTAATAGTGCCGGATTAGTGAGATTACACTGTACTAACAAATTCGCGAATGTTTGAAAAAAACAAAGTATAGAATGAGATGTTACCAGAGAGTGACTTGTGTAGAAACTACTTGTACCAAATCATGAACATTTGATTATAAAAAAAATAGTTTTTATATAATTTACGTACCTACTAGAACATAAATGCTATTTTCTTATAAAATGAAACTAAAAGTATCTTACTGATTTTAAATTAAATGTGATTTTAAATTCACTGGTCTAGACTTCTACTTCCACATCTGTGGGACAATTCTGCAGTTGAATATATTACTTTGTACATTATCAGAAAATATGTTTTATCTAAAGAGATTTTTTTCGGATTTTTTTTTAAAAAATGATAAACTTCTTAGCAATAATAAGAAAAGCATGAAGTAATTATTTCAGTATTTCGTATACTAGAATTATTTAGTAGTTTGACCTTTTATATTATTTTAGGTATAAAATCATGAATTATATCCATTTGTTTTGATATTTCGAGTAATTATTTATTTCTTTCAATTTCAAATATGATAGGTTCCAAAATGTGGGGAAAATAATGTTATTTTGCAAACACGTAAGTAAGACGCAAAAAAATATCAACTTGAACAAAATTTCCTCCATGAATTCCTACCAACCCATATATAGCATTAGTCTATTTTACACTTTAACCCACAATAGCTTAAATACATTTAAAAAATAGATAATTTTTTTTTTGAAATTAATCAATGAACGTCTTTAACTTTTATTAATTGTTTGTTGATAATTAAAGTAACAGAGTTCAATTTACTATGAACTTTCTGTTCTGGGCGTATACGTTCTTTTACTATGCAAACACCATGCTTGCGTTGAAGTTGAACAAAGCTATTCCACCGTAACTTTCACGTTAAGTTCTATGCGTGAATTAATTAGATTTTATAAAAAATACTCAGTTTTTTCTTATATTTACAAACCATTTTACATGGATGCTTTAGCACCCCTTATTTCAGCTGAATTTAACCGAATATCATTTTTCAGAAAACCAATTACTTATAAAATATCCACCTAGGGTATAATATCTGAATTAGTTTTTATAAACTCTTTATTACATATTGTTTATTAGAAGAAATTAGGTTTGAAATACCAATTTTTCACCAAAATTGGGATATTATTTGACAATATATATGTACAAATGGTTAACTATGGTACTAATGTGAAATTCATTTGTCATATTGATCATATAGACAAATAAGACGACCAATCATTGAGTATTTTGAGTAACGTTTTTTTTTAATTTAAACACTGTTTATCTATATCTACAATATAAAAATGAATCGCAAAATGTGTTGGTAAGCGCATAACTCAACAACGCCTGGACCGATTTTGATGAAATTTTTTGTGTATAATCGAGGGGGTTTGAGGATGGTTTACATTTACAATTCGGTTTGTTTTAACAATTTTTTAACAATGAATTTATTTATTTATAAATTTTACGCCTACTTGCTTTTTACATCTAATATTATTTGTAATCATCGATTCCTTTGATTTATTTGGAAAAAGCTTAGCAACGTATGAATTTGACGTTTTTATTTATATATTTTGTGTTAAAATAATTATTTAATTCATATTTTTGAAGAGTGTTGCAAGCAAAAAGATTGTAGGTCCACGTCATTTTGGCATTTCATTTTGCATTTATTATGTATCACAACGCAGTACGTGGAATTTTTGTAATTTTGAGCAAAGTTTGGGAACACCATTAACTTAATAAAGTGGCAAAAATTGGTAGGGAAAATAATGTATCCCGATGATGTGTCAACAGAAATTTTCCCATTACCAATATCGATAAATTGTTTGGAAAAAACTTTTCCAGATTAGTCGTTCTGCATTTCGAATTGCAGAAGTGGACGACTTCAGACATTAAGGATCGACTTCTGTTTAAAAAATAAATGCTTGCCTTAAATAATCAAATTTATGGAACCATATGAAGAAACTTTACCTGGAAAAAAAAACATAAGAATTGTATTGCTGAACGATTGATCTGCAGAAGATTTATCCTAGAAATGAATGAATATCGGTAATAACCGTATTATTGGTTTGAATTTTTATTCCAATTAAACTGATTTAAACGTTAACCTGCTGTTTTATAAAAAAGCTAGGAATTAAGTAAAATTTTTGAATGAGACAAAATTCGAAGGAAATGAAGTCAATACGCTTGATTCGTCGACAAGAACACTGCCATTACTGAGATTCAAAAATTGTTTGGAAAATTCTTCAGTAGATGGATCATTCTGCAATGCAACTCATGTTGCCAGCTGATATTTTTTTACATTGTGTCACAAATTTTATGATTTTAAGCAGGAATAGGTATATTTTATTGGAAAAATCTAAACTTGGAATTATAGGCAATGTTTGAGAGAAATCGCCAATCAGTAAAATCATTGCGCCTTCAAAACAAAGTCAGGCATTGCGTCGAACTTCCAATGGTTTCAATGGTTAAATGCGTTTCTTAAAAATTACCGACAATATTAAATTGACATATTAGTGTGGGTGACGTGAACTGCCAATTGCGTAAAATGCCAAGCCTAATTTATTTAATAACTCATTTTGTTCATTTTTTTCCGTGAATTGTTAAGATATATTAATAGTTATTCTGCTATTCGGAAGGAAGACAAATCTAACAAATCATATAGCATCATAATCGATCCCGTCATTTTTTAAGCTCTAATTGGTCTACTACCCCTACTTTGTTTTTTATGCTGAAGATATCTGATTTGACAAACTTTGTATGTCAATGTAATGGCAAGATGCTTCAATGGAGAGAATCAATCCGAGGGCAACGCATGAACCCAAATACATAGCTTCAATAAAGCAAATCGTCAGCCTAAATTCTCAATCTGCTAAGTTCACTTTTAAATTTATTTTTTTGTTCCAATAGGAAGGAATAAAAAATTCTATCAAATGACAAACTGATAAATCTATTTAAATATAAAAATTTCTTAATATGCAAAATGAATCGGAAATCTGCTTTATGTAGTAATTTATGTAGCTTATATTTACTTTTTTTCCTTTCCCTGAAAACACTGTTAAAAAGAATTAAGCAGCTTAACACTTTAGGTCGACCAAATGTGTTGGTTGTCTTGCAATTGAAATAATTGATTTCTTTTTATATAATTTTTAATTTATTTTTATATATTTATTATTCTAATGAAGTATTGAACTTAATTTTGTTCATTTCATTATTGATAATTTAAACTAAGTGTAGCTAAAATATTAATTTATAAAACACTACGTTCATTGCATGTTAGGCAGTACGAAGTTTGCTGGGTCAGCTAGTATATATATAGAAGAAAGTCGTGTTAGTTACACTAATTATAACTCAAGAACAGCTGGACCAATTTTCATGAAATTTTTTATGTCTATTCGGTAGACATGGGAATCGGATAAAAAGTATATTTTATACCTCTAGAAGATTAAGATGTTCCTCGACATCTTCTGTAAATTTTTACGCCTACTTGCCCATATACTATCTGTAATCATTGATGCCTGTGATTTATTTTGAAAAACGCTAAGCAACGTTTGAATTTGGCATTTTTATTTATTTAATTTATGTGTTATTTACATATTTTACTTAATATTCATTGTAATATGGAACAATTGGGAAAATGATAATCATTTGCCAATATTGTAAGGCGTTAAAGTACAGCGGTGAATCTACTGGGTTATGTTATGCTGGTGAAAAAGTAAAATTACCCTAATTGGTCCCATCACTAGATTCATTACGCTCATTAGTTTATAGGATAGGAAATAATTGTAAAAACTCCTAGGCCAATATTCAAAAACTAAATAGTAGTTTACAAATTATGTCGTTTTGCCCATCAAAAACATATGTTTAAGGAAGTACTAAAGAAAACAGGAATATTTCCAATAAGCTTCCAGTCCCTGATTAATAGCGATCTTTGGATCGAATTGGCCAGAAAAACAATTCAATTTTGAAGGACACAATAGACAAATACAAAAATATGTTTAGAAATATTTATGTATGTCTTTAAACTCATATATAGGTGAAAATTTAAGGATTTTTCGTATGCATATGAGTTTTAACAGGCTTAATGTTATTAGTAATTTAATAATTAAAAATGTAGCAATATTACGGATATCAATTAATTTTCGCAATTCAATTTTAGGTGGAACAAAATTACCGGATCCTCTGATATTTGATAAAAAAAATATTTGCATATAACATAATCGTAACGCAGGCAATTGGTAAAACGCTTTATTTTTAAATGTATTTAATATTACTACCATACACAAAAGAATTTAATGAAACCATGAAATGAAATTTGAAATTTGGTTTGTTTGTAAAGACATAATTAATTAAATTAATTAAATTTTATATATACGAAAAATTCAAGCATATGTTCAACTGTTGATATAAAATACCATAGTACAAGCTTGAAGGCCAAAATGAGAGAATGGCAAGTTTAAATATAAGGTCCAGGAATTTGGAACCAGTTTGAGGTATTTATTATTTGTTGTCAATTAAAAATACATTAACACCTCTTTCCGAATTCATTAGTGACACCTTTAATTCTACCTTTTTCACACATTTTGGCCTTCAAGCTTCCACTATGCTATTTGATACCACCAGTTGAGACCCGACAAAGAATCGTTTGCAACTTCACACCGCCTTGGAATTCGGCCGGTTTTCGTCACAATGTTGATTATTATGGATCAAAGGTCGATAATTCGAACGTTAATTTCTGCCTACCTGTATTCTTTCGAATGATTCAATAACAGGTTTATTGATTTTGATAATATTTTGTTTTCAGGTACATCTTAGGTGCGTTTCGCCAAAAACAAATATAAAGGTCACAAACAAGTCAAATCTAAATAGTTGTACCAATAATTTATTCTGGTTTTACTTTCGATTCCAATTTAAAGACAGCTTTATTGTTTTGATAGAAACTTTGTAATGAAGTTCAAGTAATTTTTCTTCGCAAGAAAAGGTTGCCTATTTACGTTTAATTATTAATAATAAAAGTTGCAATTAAAAGAAGCCCGATTAAAATATTTAAATGCACATCCATTAATTGGATATAGATTAGACTCTTTAATTAAATATCTATGTTCTTTTTTAAGATATCAAACAATCAGCATATTTTGAATTACGAGTGGCCAACCCAAATTGTATTACGGATCACTTCGGAAATGTATCATAACTCCGCGAGACATTACACTATAAAAATTTATAATATATTGATTTGCACCACTATGGTCATTATAAAATGAATACATTTTATAAAGGTCTGATGCATCTCGCGGGTTGGCCACCTCTGACAATTTCTGATTTAAATAAACAATGAATAATCTATGTTTTATCTACTTATATAGAATTGTTATATTGGTTTGTGTAGATTTCAAAAACTCAAAAACTTTTCCATCGATTTAGCTGAAATTTTTTCACGATATATAATCCGCTTTATTGATTGCGTTTATCTTTTCTTGCATCAGTAACATACCTGCGATCGCAAAATAAACGGATTCTTCAACGGCCAATACAATAACCGTTAACTGCAAATACTTCATTGTTATGATCGTAAAGTGATTTTTAGAGGTAAAGGTTCTCAAAACGTAATTGATTAATGTATACATTGAAGGTGAGTTATAATTGGTACAACGAGGGATGCTGCGGGTTGATAAAGGAGGTGATTCTAATAATTTTCAAGCTTTTTTTTCCTAAATTCAATTTATCTGTTTACAACTATTGGCTGACAGGACAATATCTCCCGGGTTTAGCTAGTTTGTTTATAAATTATGGATTTTTTTGCATCAAATATCAAAAGGCTTTAAATTTAGTTTCAAAATTTATGAAAATATTCGAAGTTTTTTATTTCGACTCTTGGGGCCACTCATTGTTTGTTGTAACCATTAAATACAGAACGTCAACGATGCTAGTTGATGGATATAGTTTATAAAATTTAAGACATTCAATTATACATTAGATATTAGATGTATCTAAATATCTTACCTTTCCATATAGTTTTATAATTTAATCGATAAAAACCACATAGCAGTGTGTGGATAAAATATTTATTTTCAATTTTCAAAAGTAAAACTATGAATGTAGAAAATAGAAAAGAATAAAATGTTTTTTGATCATCAAAGTGATCAACCTTATTAATTTCTCATTTCAGTTTTTTTGAAACATCGTTTATTAGATTCAAAATTAATATATAGCAAAATATTTTTGAAACCAACATTTAATAAAAAGCATCCACACACACACTTTGAGATCAAAGCCCTTAAAAAGGTTTCATAAAAGCTTTCCGAAGATAAATTTACTTACATCATATAAGTAGAAAAGAGGTAAATGTAAACTTTTCTCATAAATTTATCACGTTCCAAGTGAATCGATGGCCGATGGCTGTTTTTTCAACAAACATCATAAACTTTTCGATCAAAAACATTACTTTTATTGGTTGATACCGTATCAATATTTTTTTTTTAAAAAAATTGAATCTTATAGAATTAATTTTTTTTTAAAAAGAAAAACAAACTCGTACCAAATAACACCTTTTAAGTGTATGCCTTATCGAGTCCTCTTCAAATCTTCTTAGAGGTAAAAATACTGAGGATGTTTTTTTTTAAATTAATTTTAAAAAGTTTTCACACATTTTCCACCTAATGACATTAGAAGTTTTTCTTCCATCCACCGTCATTTACTTTATCCTTTCAAAGAAATTTCTATTCTTTTTAATATTACAAAAACTTTAAATTAATCATTTATAACTTTGTAAGTTAGGTACGTGATTTTTTTTTTTTTTGGGAAGAGAAGAAATTTAATTTTATAATTTAACATGTATTGATTGAACTATTCCGTTTCATGGAATAAAAAAGTAGCTGATAACAGATTTAATGTCAATCAATCAAATTAATTTCATAATTACTCAATTTATTTTAAAACATTATTATTATGTCAATCCTGTTCTTATTTTTTAACATGTCAATTGCAACAAATTAATTTATTGTATTTATATCCTTTGTTAAAATTTGTATAAATATAAAATCAACATATTTACAATGATGATAAATCAGATGCTTATAATACGATTATACCAACATTCTAGTTTATCAGCAGTACTGTCATATTACAAGCGACTTGGAATATTTCCGAGGGAATATAAGCAGCTAAATCCTGCTTCAAACATATTCTCATACCATTGTATTTTCATTGATATTTTCTGAAAGAATTTCAAAATGGAAACTTTTCGTAAAACATTTAGTATTCTTATAAAACCTTCTTTAAATGAAGAACTTGTACACAAATAACTATCAATTCATGAAGTGGTTTTTAAGTGTTCGAAACCACGTGAAGGTCAAGTTCAATTATCTCAGAAATTGAATTCTATTGATAATATTTGTCATAAATAAACATCAATACTTTCCAAAAAGAAATCACAATTCATCAAAAATAAACTACCATCTACTTTTGCACCCAACTAATCAACTAGCTTTTATTTGTCAACTTTGAAATGTCGGTTTCTTTGAAATTATATATTAGGTTGGGGTCCAAAAAAAAAATTTTTTTACGAGGATTTCACGGCTTTATTTAATATGTTTTAGATTGTCCGCTTTGGGTCAAATATTCACCGTTTTCATCTATAAATTAACGTTGTCTTCAGAGAAGCTTTATAATGCTTGATCCCTAATGACCAATCTTCTCTTGATGCCAGTTTCTTAACACTAAGAAAGTTTTGCTATGGAAAGAAAAGATGCACATAATTAGCTGTTACAATATCGGAACCATAAAAAACATTCAATTTTAGTCATATGCCTTACATTTTCGCCATTATCAATGAAAAACTGTAAAGCGTATCGAATTTACTCTTTGCTGGCATCAATTATTAACGTTCAGCAATTCACAACTAAATGAATCAAACAAAAACAGCGAAAGATTTTTTTTAAGTATATAATTTCTCCTTGACAATGAGCATAAATCTGAATTTTTTTGACCAACATCTTACGAGATATCGATCACTATAAATATTTACCGGAAAAATAGTAGGTTTCATTTTTTCTCAACATGATATTACAACCATTATTAGAGCAAGTATTATAATATCCACGATATCTAAGGGTTAACATGTAACCCTTACTGTATTCATAAACGATTAATTCATAGATTTCATATGTAGAATATGAATATAGTTCAAATATAAAATATGTAGGTAATATAGATGTAACCAAATGTGTATAGATATTAAACGGAATGTACAATCAGCCAGGTGTGTATATACGAGATGTAGTATATATTAGACTGATTCAAAAAAAATATGGTTTTTTTCTTAACTATATCGAAAATATTATTGGAAATGAAAAAAAACAAATCCTGTGAAAGTTTAAGCTTTTAATATTAATATTAACAGGTGCTGCATCGCAAATTTCGATTTACAATTTAAATAACATGGGAAATATATTCTCTTGCACTTTGGAATTTTATAGCTCACGTTGGTGAAAATATTTCGGAATGACCAAGGTATATTCTTGTACAAAATTGAACGCTATACAAAAAAGGTCTCTTACTTACAAGTTTTTGATATATTTATTCCTTCAATAGTTATTCGAGGTCAAAGTTGAACTATAGAGAAATTTTAATATTTTTTCCATTTTTTGACGCAACCATCAATTTTATGAGAAAATTTTATAAGACATTTTTTGTAGAACAATTTTTTTTCTAGAACTTGTTTCTATAAAAGTTTTTGATATTTTTCACCGGTCCTAAGTTATTTAATTAAAATGAAAAATAAAAAAATTATGTTAAAAATATAAAAATTCTGGGAATTTTCCGCTTAATGCAAATAACTTAACACCTGTGAAAAATATCAAAAAATTTTATAGAGATAAGTTGTAGGAAAAAAAGTGCTCTACAAAAAATATTCTATAAAATTTTCTCATAAAATTGATGGTCGCGTCAAAAAATTGAAAAAATATTAAAATTTCTCTTTAGTTCAACTTTGACCTCGAATAACTTTTGAAGGAATAAATATATAAAAAACTTGTACGAGATTTTTTTTGTAGATCGTTTAATTTTCTACAAGAATGTACCTTTGTCATTCCGAAATATTATCATCAACGTGAGCTATAAAATTTCAAAGTGCAAGAGAATATTGTTCCCATGTTATTTAAATGGAAAATCGAAATGTGCCATGCGGCACCTCTTAATATTAATATTAAGAGCTTAAACTTTCACAGGTTTTTTTTTTGTCATTCCCAACAATGTTTTCGATAAAATTAATAAAAAAACAATCATAATTATTTTGTAAATCATTCTAGTATATATGTATGAAAAGCCAGTTTAATCTTTTATTTGAAAACCAGTAACTTTCCGTGAAATATTCACAGCTCAACACTAACACAACAGACAAATGGGTAAAATTAGCAATTGAATGAAATTAAAATGACATTATAGTTCAAATTTGAAATGCAAATAATTATATTTGTATTCTACTCACATGGATGTGTTTATATCTTTATATTCTTTGCCCTTGGCTTTGCCGCAACACATACGCTTGCTTATTATGTATTTCAATATTTAAAGCAAATTGTGTTTACAATTGTATCATATTTTAATAATCCCAAAACCACTAATAACTGATGTGCCAATTCAGACACTACCGGAAGATGCTATGGCAGTGGATTGAAAACATCTTTTTAACTATACCAAAGAAATATAGCCTTATACATTTTATATTATATTAATTAAGAGCTTTGCTCCTATTGGGTTTCTCACGACTTCTTTTTGGATTTGATTTCTATTTTATTAGTTCTGGACTGAAAATTAATTATCTTTTGTGGACTTCATTAGGATTTTCGTCAAGAATTTAGATATTTTTGATATTCTTGAAGATGCTTTCTATGAAATAAAAAATAAACTAAATTTAACTTTCGCATTATAGCGTTAAGTGTTTTCAATAAAGCCTTTTGTTTTTTTTCCGATATAGATTCTTAATATACCCTTGACCTTGCTCAGTACGCCTGGAAATTTTGTAGGGGTAAATAACTTCCATGGCTATTATATAAATCAATAATTCAGATAACAAAACGCCGATTTACTATGGGAAAACCTAGCAAATACTCTTCGTAAATTTAAAGTAAAATAACAAATTGTTCATACGCTAATATCAGCTACCTGATTATATTCTTAAACAAATGATGCTTTATGCTTAAAAAATTGAGAATTTTGGGTTATTAATAGTATTAAAATAATTCAGTACTGGATTTATTCTATAAATATTATTCCGTCTATTTTTGTCGAAAATTTTATTTTTATACCTTATTATGTAACGGTTTCAAATAAATCATTGCGTACAAAGGGAAAACAATCATCAAAATCAACAATTGATATATCGTCGTTTCAGTTTCAATCAATAGCTACTTTTAGCCATTTTTCAGTTGTGTCAGTATTGGGGGGGGGGATAATTCACGGGAAATTACTAGTTGTGTATTAATATAGACGTCAAAACTGAAAAATTTGAAAATATTTAGTTCGACGATGTCTATATTTCTAAATGGTGAAGAATGGACGATATAGTGAAATATTTTGTTTTCCATTGGTTCTTTAACTTGAAGTGTATTTCTCAAATATTTTAGTATACCTTTTCTATTGCTCGTCTATTTCATTGGTAAGTTCTATTCTTTCGCCGTATTCTTCAGACGTTGTTCCTTCAGATTATTATTTGTTTTGGTCGATGGTGCATGATCTTTCTGATCAGAGCTTTGCATAATTTGAAGACATGAAAAATTTAATGGATTTGTGCTTGGAAGAATACTTCTAAAGTGGTATGCGAATTCGAATTCTACCAGAGAGATAAGGATAACTAGCAGTTAATGATGAAGAGTACCTGGGATGAAAATTTATCAAATAAATTCCTTAATTTAATTTAATTTAATTTAATAGAAAATGGAGGTAATTTATTTGTACTGCTAATAGTATAACTAGCTTTTTATAACTGCGTTGTATGGACCATCGTTCTAATAATCTCTACTATTATTTATATTGATTATTGTGACCATAAATTACATTTTTTCAAACAAAAATTGCGCCTTTTTCAAAGTGTCCAGCAATCAGGGGTTTTTGAAAGTCAGGAAATTTCTGACCACAAAATTGCAATCAATTTTCGATCAAACGATTGGTCTTAACTAGACTGATTTTTATATTTTTCTGTTGTCAAAGGAGAGTGTTGTTTGAATTCAAGTTTCTTTAAGGAAAACTCCGTATATTATTCCGTCTATTTTTGTCGAAAATTTTATTTTATACCTTATTATGTAACTAGTAGTTGCCCGTTGCATTCGCAACTAAAAGTTCTATCTCAATAAAATGTTTAATGAGATAATGTAGAGTTTATCAACAATCGAAATTTTAAATTTAATAATCAAAGTGTTGTTAATATAAAAAAAAGTTTATATAAAATTATATTAGAAAATAAAATATAAGTGTTTTTTTTAATACCATTTTAATAACAACTTTTTTAAATAACGTCATTTCACTAAATTAGTATGAAAGTTTAATACTTATGTAGTACTTATACCAAATAGGCGATTTTAAATTTTGGTTCGTTTTTCAACAATCAAACTTTTTAAAATTTATTTTTTATGAACCAATGGTTGTGATCTGGAGTAATTATATATTCGGCTGAAAAGCATTAAGGTAGCAATTTTTTGCCATATATTTCACTGTTAATGCAAATATAAAATCTTCCATACTAACTTTTTTTCGGTATTAGAACTTGAAAATCAATTATTGTTATTGAAAAAAAAAAAAATATTCGAATTTACTTCCACGCTTTCTACCTTTTTCCAATAATTTTGTATGTACAACATCCAAATGTGCGAAATCGAATAGCTTTTTAGTCATGAACGGTCATGTTAAAAAATAAAGGTCATTATTTTTTTTTTCGTTTTACATTGTATTTTCAAATATAAGTGCACACTTGTGTCGATGAAATTTGGAAAGTGTTTTCCTTATACGATGCAAATATATAACAAGAAAGGGTTTTTGAAAATTTCTCCCCTAAAAGAGTGAAAAACGGTAGCAAAGTTTGTAAGGGATAACGTTTAATAAACAATCGAAATTTCAAATTTAATAATCAATCAAAGTCCGTTAAAAGCGAATATTTACAACTGGCTAACTATTTGTCGCGCTTTTATTACAAATAATATAAATTTAAATTCATAAAAAATTGTACCATCGGGTGCGTAAATAATTATTTAATGTGCTTGAGTAATAATATTTTGACAAATAGTAAATAGTTGATATGAAAAAAATACAAAAATAATAACAAATTTGGTAAATAGCCGGTTTGAGCAAATAGGCATGTTTGAATGCCGTGCGCTGTGTCAACTTAACCCTACCAACGTTTTGAATGCGTAAGTGGGGATAACATAGCGCATGCGCATAGCCCATTCTCTGCACGCACGGACGGCAAGATAGTCAATTTATATATAAGATGGTTTCAAATAAACCGTTGCGTACAAAGGGAAAACAGTAATCAAATTCAACAATTGATTTGATTTAGTTTTGCTATGAAAGAACTGAATATCTTCAGTAAAGTATAATAAATATTTTCTTAATTGAAAGAATTTACTTCCCAATTCATCACATCATATTTTTCAATTGTTAAAGTACTGGCAATGTGAGAATTGTCATTGGGGACTTCCAGAACAAATTTTTAAGAATCGTAGAACTTTTTTAAGTCCTATGCGAACTGTGGTAGTCGAAATATATTGCACTTGTCTAAAATAATCTTCTATGCTTACGATTTGGAAGAGACCTAATTAGTAAATGTGGATATATTTACTGGCATATTATTTACTTAAAAATACATTGCAATTACTAAAGATATTCGCAAATATAAGAAATATATCGCTTTACGGAATCTTCGATATGTTTACTCTAACGTTGACATTATTCTGTGGTTTTTTTGAATCCCAGCATCAAATTGCTAAAAAGAAAGGTCTTTTTAACTCTGAAATGGATGAAAAGTTTCTAACTTGCAAGTATGACCAAGATTTACTTAAAATCGTGACATTATTATCTATTGAATCTTAATTAGTGCTAGAAATCGATAACGATCAATAATCAATGTTCAATATCATAACTGATAGTGGCCAAAAAAATTGTTAGTTTTATTAATCTTTGAAAATTTTTACTGAAATTTATAACTTACATAAAACAAAATATATATTGTATATACAATAAATAGAATATATTGCGATCCAATTTATGTAGTATAATTTAATATAATAATATATAAAAATCATACCATAAACATAAATTTGAACAGAAGTTCAACCAAAAATATTCGTGACGTATTGCCCAGATACATAATTCGATTGCCAAGCAATCTTCCTCAGTGGTCATCAAGTAATTTGGTTTACTCCGTAACTGCTTTGTGATGATTCACAAAATAATCATGGATTGACTTCAATTTATAAATCGTGGCTTTCTCTTTTTGCGATGTGGTTATGGAGGCATAGAAATTTTTAAAAGAAAGGCAAATGGGACAATTCAAAATTCGGCACTTTTCGGGTTGCTCACGAAAGATTTGGTGAAAGAAAGTAAGGAAATTTGGGAATACACCCCCCTCCATAACCACATCGCAAAAAGAGAAAGACATGACTTATAAATTGAGGTCAATCCATGATTATTTTGTGAATCATCACAAAGCAGTTACGGAGTGATCCAAACTACTTGATGACCCACTAAGGAAGATTGCTTGGCAATCGAAATTAGTATATGAGTATATTATTGAGTATATTATTAGTATATTAGTATTTGAGCAATACGTGACGAATATTTTTTATTGAACTTCTGGTCAAATTTATGTTTATGGTATGATTTTTACATATTATTATATTAAATTAAACTACATAAATTGGACCGCAATATATTCTATATATTGTTTACACAGTATAACTGTTCAAAGTCAGCGAAAAAAAAATATTTTGAGTATTTTCAAAATATATATATCAATTCATAAAAAGTTTTGTTAAAATTAGTACAAATTAATTTATAATTTAAATATTCGAAAATTTTATGTTTTATCTTTATAACCATCTTGTTATGGAACAACAAGAGCGGTTTATTGATTGGAGCCTTGGGTGGCATCGGAACTTTATCTACTACGGTCTAAGACGGAAGAAAATCAGAATACTGGTAGAACACTGCAACTTGAGAAATGATCTTCAAATCATAGTTGTTTTTTTATCAAAATTTTATCTTTAAGTTAAAACATGTAATAAACAACATTTATAAAATAGCCTTGATATATAAGTTTTTTCGCTACATTTTTTGTGGGAAGCAAAAATATTCTACCAGAAATTGAAGATATCTTTTATAAAAAAGCCAACCCCGAGAAAAAAAAAACGAATTTGTCGCATCATAACTTACAAACGAGGTTCTATAACAGCGTTTTTTTTTAACAAAATATGAATGATTTATGTTTCGAGCATGAAAAATAATACGCAGCAGCTTATTATTTTCATAGAATATCAATTTACTGGACATTTGTATGATATTGTTCTTCACTAATTTTATTTATATCCCAGAAATAGAGTGTTATAATGAACAGAAAACGGTTGTTATTTTTCCATACAAATGATTCGCAATAAATAACCAGCATGTCCAACGTTCAAAAAAGATTATACATCACAAAACAGGTCATAAATTTGCGTAAAGGGCTTTTTTCCACTAAAAAAAATAAAATAAATGATAAACCAGCTTTTTATAGTTTGTGCTAGTTTTAATTCAATTATTATTAGTAGGATTTTTAGTTTGCATCATTTTAATTAAAAGAAAATGCAACGATATCGATAGCATAGATTTTTAATAAGTTTACATAGATACATCTAGATAGAGAAAATTACATGTCAAAGAAAATCATGTAAAAATAATCACTGACTGAAAAAAACGAACGACAATGTCTCAAGAATAACCCATTGAAAATAAAACCTGTGTTCACATAATCAATACTTGATAACACCGATGCAAATAATAAACAAGCATCCCTTTGCTTAAAAAATTGCAGTAAATGATAAACTTTTTTTTTATTGATCTAGTGAGTTTTAGAATTATGCATTTTTTTTTCTTTTCATATGAATTAAAAACCACCATTATTTAATTTATTATTGTGAGTTCAAACTTGTGAAGTGTTTGTAAGGATTTTTCTAGCATTGCCTAAATTGCGTAGCGGTTTATTTTTTTATAGTTTATTTCTATATCTGTTTAGAATTATTTGCAGAGTTTTCGGAAGAAACGAAAAAAATTTCGAAAAAAATTCTACTAAACAAAATTTAATTTTGAATAAAAACTGGTTAACTTAGCTAATGAGTAATTGGTATGCTTTTATGGGAGAATGGAAATCAACACAGGGTGTTACGATTCAAAATTTACACTTGAGTATGCTTAAAATTTAAAATTTTAGTAACAAAAGTATATGTTAAAATTATAGAGAGTTCCAATAAAATATAGAAAACATTTTTTACTGTTTTCGAATTTCTTTTTTCTTAATAAAGATATTAAATTGCATTTAATCATTAAAAGTATAAGAAGCTTTAAATTTCGAAGAATTTTTTTAAATAAACAGATGTTTTTTTCACAAATTAAGCCAAAGAAACAAGTGACCAATTGGAGCTAAAAATTGATTAAGTCTTGGAAAAGTTTATTTCAAATTTGAATGCACAGAAAAATAGATCATGACTAGTATCTTTATGATTAATCTAAGCAGGTAAAATAGAAAATTTGGTTGATGTGATAATCGATTTTTATACACTTTTAATAATATTAATAATATAGTAATAAAATATAATATATTAATAATTTAAGGAGGTGCAAATAACAACTCAGTACAAACAGGAGCGTCTATTCAAACTAAATTGCTAAGAAAAATAAGTTTATATAATTTAAACTCTTCCTCTCTTAGAATCAAAGAGTCTTTCATTGTTAGTGCACTTTGGTAGTATTGATAAAGAATGTTAAAGTTTATATTCAAACAAAGTGGTTAATACGAGATCTAAACTGTTAGTCGTTCCCAGAATTAATAAAATAATTAACTATAAAAATATATACTATGTAGCTTTAAAAATTTATAATCAATTACCTAACGACATGAAAACATGAACGTGTTTTATGAAACTTTTAAAAAGGAAATGTTATAATTGGATAAGAACAAATAATTCTGATTTGTAAAACAAAGAAATTTAAGTTATATATTCTGCTTTTGAAAATTTAGTTTATGATACTTAATTATTAATATGTAAATTTATTGTAAGTAATTTATATAAATGTGTATATGTGTATATGTGTATTAGACTGATTCAAAAAAAATATTTTTTTTTATCTTAATTATATCGAAAATATTGTTGGGAATTACAAAAAAAAATCCTGTGAAAGTTTAAGCTCTTAATATTAATATTAAGAGGTGCCGCATGGTAAATTTCGATTTTCAATTTAAATAACATGGGAACAATATTCTCTTGCATTTTGGAATTTTATAGTTCACGTTGGTGACAATATGTCGGAATGACCAAGGTATATTCTTGTAGAAAATTGAACCATCTACAAAAAAGGTCTCGTACAATTTTTTGATATATTTATTCCTTCAAAAGTGATTCGAGGTCAAAGTTGAACTAAAGAGAAATTTTAATATTTTTTCAATTTTTTGACGCAATCATCAATTTTATGTGAAAATTTTATAAGACATTTTTTGTAGAGCACTTTTTTTCTATAACTTATCTTTATAAAAGCTTTTGATATTTTTCACAGGTCCTAAGTTATTTGCATTAAACTTAAAATATACGTAATTTTAATAAATTAATAATATTCCCTGAATTATTATATTTTTAACATATTTTTTTATTTTAATTAAATAACTTAGGACCTGTGAAAAATATCAAAAACTTTTATAAAGATAAGTTATAGAAAAAAAGTACTCTATAAAAAATGACCCATAAAATTTTCTCATAAAATTGATGGTTGCGTCAAAAAATTGAAAAAATATTAAAATTTCTCTTTAGTTCAACTTTGACCTCGAGTAACTTTTGAAGGAATAAATATATCAAAAATTTGTTAGAAACCTGTTTTGTAGATCGTTCAATTTTCTACAAGAATAAACCTTGGTCATTCCGAAGTATTGTCACCAACGTGAGCTATAAAATTTCAAAGTGCAAGAGAATATTGTTCCCATGTTATTTAAATGGAAAATCGAAATTTGCGATGCGGCACCTCTTAATATTAATATTAAGAGTTCAAACTTTCACAGGATTTTTTTAGTCATTCCCAAAAATATTTTTGATATAATTAAGAAAAAAAATCATCATTTTTTTTTGAATCAGTCCAATGTGTATGTGTAAAATTTATGTTATATTTCAATTTACTGGTTCTAACGCACCTCTGTAGAATTTTTATATCAGAAAATAAATAAATTATTTATCATTGCTTTGAGCTAGAAATCTTATTATTTTTTAGCGAAATAAACGTTGGAAAGTCTTTTTTTTTAATATAAATATAAGGCGCTAGTTTTATGCCTGTTACGGTGGTACTCATGTTTGTTTTAATTTTCATACACGTCTTTCATAACATTTGAAATGTATTAAATTTTTAGACAACCTTTTTGCTTTTAACATTGATAAGTATTTTATTTATTCTTAAGTCACAATTAATAAATTAATAAATTAATGATTAATAATAAATATCCTATGACTCAATTTCTTGAGAAGAAGAAATTGAGTCTCAATCATCTCTTGAGACATATATTATTATCCATTACTAACCTTTTTGCATTTTTTTTCATTTCCATTTAATAGGTGGATACTCAACAATTAAAAGACAAACAAAATTAAAACGTTTTTACCAATGATCTCATTGTATTGTTATATTTGATTCATTTTTAATAGAGTTGTATTATAATTAGTTAATATTATTTGATTTAATCAATTAAAAATATGGGAGATATTTATTATTCAAATGTAAGCATATGTACTCTTTTGAAAGAAGGAATACTATTTTTGAGGAATTAATAATGTTTTCATTTATATAAGAAATAATTAAATCATTTAAATTATCAACGTTTTTATATCTTGTTGTTGAAGTTAAACTTATCGGCTAGTACAGGTGTATAAGTTCAGTAGCCCAATTTGAAATTTATTTACATTTTAGTAGTTTCAATTTTCTTATCGTGAAGGACAGTTTAAGTCTATTGTTATGCAATAAAGCGCTCAAATTACCAAACTGGTAAGGTTCAACTAGTCAAAGTCCATTTTCTCTTTGAATTCGATATACCCTTACCCTTGCCATAGCATTAAATTGTTGTGTTTGATCTGTTATACGAGATACAAGCTGAACCCATCATTGAGATATATGTACACATATCGTGTAATTCCAATCAAACAAATACAGTTGTATAATTGAATTCAATCATTCATGCTACTGTTACCTATTGACCAAATGCTGACAATAGAATTGAATATGTGTTAATTTGATATTTATAGACATAATTAATGCTTATTCAAAAGATACAAGTACAAGTTTGATATATTTTTATGCTCTAAATGTTCATAACAAAGTTTAAATTGCTTTATCATTCATAAAAGTGCATGCAATTAACACCAGAAAATCCACGAGATAATTGAGTAAACATTTGATAAAACAAAACAACATAATACAATAATTCCGATTTTGATTATCGAAACAAATAAAAGATAAAATATTGTTCGAGTAAAAGAGGAATAGAGCTTAATTTATCCCGAAAGGGATATATCCGAGGCCAAGACCTTTCAGACGTTTACAAATTGTCGTCCTTTCTGTCCAGTAAAATGTAACTGTAATCAATTTTCAAGATTGTGTATTTTTATGTTATTCAGACAAAGCTTAAGCTCGGAAAAGCTCGGATGAAGCACGTTTCAAGCTCAAGATATTTATTTGCAATTTTTCTAATATTAATTCTAGTTGTCACAATTTCATGCCGAGCTTATTTATCTTCAAAAGTGAAAGTGATTTATCATTTCGTGTTTAAATATTTGATTCCGAAAATAGAATGTATGTTTAAAGTACATGAATGCGCGAAAGTTAAGCTTTGTGAAAAATATTTCCATGTTAATATTATTGAAAATATTGGATAAGAGTGTTTTGTATTTCATACAGATGTTTCAATGTGTTTGTTTTTTCTTGGCATAAAAAATAAAATTTAATTTGAAGCAATATTTGGTTTTAAATTTTCAATTATTATTTTGCAGTAAAAAATCAAACCAAACAAAAACTTCCGGATCATTACAGAGCTTAAAGTATAGCGAAGTTGCGATGATCAAAAGGGAAAAAATATAAAATAAAATATTGGAATTAAGGATTTTGGTATATAAGAAGTTTTTTTTCTATTTTAAAAATATTATGATAGCTTGAGCTAGAGGAGCTCGCTTTGTTGTTAATACAAATAAATCCCTCATAGGGTAGAAAACAGATCTGTACTGCTATAATAAATTAAAATAATAAAAATCTTTCTTACGTACTGCAAATCCATCACTAGAAAATTTAATAAGTAACTTAAGGCACTAATTTTTAAACAAAAAAATGAACACAGAAAGACTAGACAGAATTATAATAATGAATGATTAAATATTGACCTTAATAGTTTTTATAAACTTAACCATATATAACAAGTGCTTGCTTATATTTATCAGCGAGATCTACTTGTTAAAATACAAAGTATGAATTGATATTCCATTCAGGATTATTAATTAATTCATTAATTCACACACGATAAACAGACAGTAAGAAAATTATAACCACAATTGATTAAAAATGCATTAAAAAGAACTGTTTCATGACTGTTTTGTTCATATATTTCCATATTTTACAACGTTGCGATTTCTACTGTTTTTAAATTGATTCGCTAGTAAATCAAGTCATAATGACAATGTACCCATAAAAAAGGAAATTATACGATATTAGAATTGAATTAATAAAAAAAAAACAAATTAAATTAAAAAAAAAATATAAAATGCATCCGTTGCATACATTGATCTCACTCAATGGGACATGGGCCACTAATTTAAGCAACTATTTGAAAACTATTAACTTTCTGGAAAATATTCATAGCCCAACACTGACAAAACTGGCAAATGGCAAAAATTGGCAGTTGAATTAAAACGAAATAACAGTTGAAACCAATAACAATAATCAATTAGTTCAAAATTGAGATAATAACTATTATGGGTCAGTCCAAATGAAGTGGTCCAAAAATAAATGAAATGGTTACTCCACCATTTAAAAAAAAATAATTTTGTGTATGCTATCACCCCAACATGTTGATAGTTCAAATTCATCATTATTTTAATTTTATTGTTTTTAATTTTCCGGTGGTGGCCATATTAGTCTTACTAGGCGCAGACATTTTCGCACTTTTAAGGGTTTGCGGAAACTTGATTATCTCAGGTCCTATTTGTCCTATCAAAACGAAACTAAAAGCAGTGTGTTCATAAAAATATAAACAATAAGGTTGTAATAAAACGTTTTTACCTAAATGTAATTCTAAGGGGTGAAATTTCAGCTTAAATTTTTAGCTCTCATTTGTAAAAACTCCAATTTTCACCGAAAGATTGTGAAGGAAGGGAAAGAGTCTACAGGTTAAAACTTTTCTTACAAACAATTAGGTGTTAGTTTCATTCAAAAACAAAATTGTAAGTCTGAGACTTTAAGCCTTTTTAAAATAAAAAATAACAATAATTGGAAATTTTCTAAATTTGCAATTTTCTGAGCTCAATATCTCTAGTGGAGGACCAGAAAAAAATCTGAAATATCACCTCATTATAGTACTGTATTATAGTATTATGTACCTAAAATTTGTAGTTTGAGATTTGACTAGGAGCAGAGGTATTGCAAGCACAAAATGTCAAAATAATGCATACTTCAGTAGGTGACTATAATCTATTTAACCATTTAATGTGACATATACTTGGCAAAAAGGGCATTTTACACAAAACAACATATACTCTGGGCTAACTGTTATTCATATCTTAAATTTAAAACATATACTTCTTCCTGAAAGCTAATAATATATGTACGTACCCATAGTCATCAACTTATCTTGATGTTCGACAAAGAGCTAAGAGGTATTTAACACACATTTGAGGGGTGATTGTGTGAAAACGACCAATCACAGTTGTTAGTTCCGTTGGTGTGAGCTTTCATAGATTGTTCTTCACAGGTACCCATGTCATAAAATGCAAAAAAATTTATAGATCCTTTTTGACAAGCCTACACACAAGATAAAGATCACGAAACTATAAAGAAAGTTCCCGAAACTTATACTTTGGTAAAAAAAGATTTTGTGGTATAAAAATGTTGCCAAAGTGTACTGCTAGAAACTTTTGAAGATAAAAATTTTCAAACAAAATTTGCTCGTCTTTGCACAATATTTCAATAAAAAATTTTGTCATTTTTTTTTTGGAAAAAAACATTTTAATATACACAGAGGTACGTTAAACATTATATCCGATTGTTCAGACAAAAATTGTATGTGAAGTTTTTTAACTGTGCGATGAGATCTCTCAGCTCTTTGTGGAACACCAAGATTAGTTTATGACTATGGGTACCTACATACATTATTAGCTTTCAGAAAGAAGTATATGTTTTAAATTTAAGATATGAATAACAGTTAGCCCAGAGTATATGTTGTTTTGTGTAAAATGCCCTTTTTGCCAAGTATATGTCACATATTAAATGGTTAAATAGATTATAGCCACCTACTGAAGTATGCATTATTTTGACATTTTGTGCTTGCAATACCTCTGCTCCTAGTCAAATCTCAAACTCCAAATTTTGGGTGCATAATACTATAATACAGTACTATAATGAGGTGATATTTCAGATTTTTATCTGGTCCTCCACTAGAGATATTTCAAATTTTGAAAATTTCCAAATTTTGTTATTTTTTATTTTAAAAAGGCTTAGTTTCAGACTTTAAATTTTGTTTTTGAATACAACTAACACCTAATTGTTTGTAAAAAAAGTTTTAACCTGTAGACTCTTTCCCTTCCTTCACAATCATTCGGTGAAAATTGGAGTTTTTACAAATGAGAGCTAAAAATTTAAGCTGAAATTTCACCCCTTAGAATTACATTTAGGTAAAAACGCTTTATTACAACCTTATAGTTTATATTTTTATGAACACACTGCTTTTAGTTTCATTTTGATAGGACAAATAGGGCCTGAGATAATCAAGTTTCTGCAAACCCTTAAAAGTGCGAAAATGTCTGCGCCTAGTAAAACTAATATGGCCACCACTGGAAAACCAAAAACAATAAAATTAAAATAATGATGAATTTGAATTACCAACATGTTGGGGTGATAGTAAAAAAGAAAACAAAATTAAAAAAAATAGTCAAGCGACCAGTGCTGGACCGACTGAATTGTACTGACCCTTATTTCTGTATTACACTCACATGGATGTGTTTACATTATTTGTTCTCTGTCTTTACCGTCATTCATATAATTGCCTGTTATATTGACAATGAAAAAATAAAATACGTTTAAAAAGATATCATAGTTTAACTATGAGAAACTACTTATAACTGATGTACCATTTCCAGCACTACCGGAATATGCTATAACAGTGGATTGAAAACATTTTTTTAATAACGGCAAATAAGTATAATTTCTCACTTTTCATTTCTATATTGGGCTTTTCTACTGTGTGGGTCCACATAGGGCCCGATGGAAATTTTCCAATTAAGGCCCAATGAGGCCCCAATGCTTAATTTGAGCATTCCCAAAACTAAAACTTGTAGAGTTGCTGCTCACCCAAAATCGTTCTTTCGAACATATTACCGTAAAGGTATAAAAAATGTTGAAAAGTTTCTTGCCCATATGAGCCCGAATATCCACATTTGGTATCTACACTAAATTAATATGATTGATAAAAAGAATTGAAAAACTTTAATTTTTCTTTTCCTTTTGGTGCTTTTTTAACACAGAAGTTTGACAAACATCATGGCTATTTTAGTTATAGATACCACAGTATAGGAGAGCTCCTTTTTGTCAACCCACTGTCGAAGGTTGGTCAATCAGGTTATCCTTCTGTAATTTAACCCGAATAATAAGCAGGAACATTGTTTCATATGACGTGACAGAAGTATAGTAACGTTTTTTTTTCTTTACGAAAATCGTAAGTAGTTTTTTGGTGTTTAGTTTAAACTTTAGATTTTTTTTTTAATTTTTTTCGTGATGCCTCCAAAATAATCTTCAAGATTAGAAAATCACCCACATTTCAAACGCGTCAATTTTGTCCTCCAATCTCGGGATATGATTCCATCCTTTAATTCCATTCCATACAAGACCAAAGGAAACATATTTGCACTTGATCATTTTTATATACTCTTACTCAATTTTTTTCAGGTGTTACCTGGGTAGTAGTCGATATGTTGAAGAAATTGTTATAAAAGAATTTATGAAATCGTATGTTATAAATTTGAACAAAAAATTCCAACATTGAATACACCATTAACTAGAAGTAAATATTAATCATAACACTTTAAAATAAAAAATTCTAGATATGTGTAAATAATTTGAGGAAAATATTAATTGAAAATATTTGTTTTGATTTACATATTTCTGTTATTTAATTTGATAATAATATTCTAAAAATGATGTATTCGCGATTGCTGAATCAAGTATGAAAAATACATTTTTTTGCGTTTGAATTTCATGTCGACAGACAACTCCCGTGAGGGTTTTCATGCCCTAATAAACGCAGTTAATTTAAGAAAATCCGCGAATTGCTCACAAGAATTCCGTATTTAATTTACTGACATCGTATATCGTTGATGCGTTTAAAATATGTCCACTTGATAAAGCGGTGATAACACTCATGGTTTGCCTGGACTGGAAATCTTCCATCTCTTCGGTTTGTTCAGTATAGGTTGAAGAGAAATGGCTTGTGGAATTAGTACTTGAAATTGTAATTTCCTCGCTAGATGAAGATGTTCATCTCACGTAAATGGAAATGGAATGGATACGAGGAGTCACATTTCCGTGTGAATGTGTGTTGGTTTCGGTTTAATAAATGTAACTTGAGAATTTAGCGTTATGTTAGAGCTTACAATAATATTTCTCAAAGACTGTGTTTGTTGCCACTTGTCTTGGCACCAAGCTCGGATTTTTCAGCAAAATAGTAAAACAAATATTTAGATTTGATTCCCATGGATTTAGTCTACCCGTATTTTACATTAATTCAAAACGAAAAAAAAATAATTTCCTCTAAAATTTTTTATTTCTGATCTTCAATTTATAAGTAAGAAAAATTACTTTTTTAATTAATCAATTACATAGGCCTCCAAAAAAAAATCTTTTTAAAAGTTGTTTTGGTTGTAATAGGTCATTTCAATGTATTTTTTGCACATATTTCAAATATGAAATCAATTTCTTTTCATCAAGTAAGGTTCTCTAACAAAATGAGAAAATATATTAGGAATAAAAAAGCAAATAAGGCAATTTTTTTAAAAAAATATTTCCTAATTCCATGGAATAAATATGTTTAGTTACACGACAAATTGGTCACATTAAAATTAATTAAAAAACACATGTGTGCGGTTCACACGCGGTAAAAGTGAAACCTTCAAAATAAATGTACTTCAAGATATTGAGACGAATGTAAGATTTTATGAGTAGGATAAATGTAGGGTTTATTTTACGATTTATTAACATATATATTACATAAATTTATCTTGAATCCAAATTTGCATTTTCGATAAATGATACGAGAGCATATGATAATGAAAGTATGAAATAAATCCAGTGGTGGTAAAGATGCAGGTATCATTTAATATTTGAAAATACTGTATTTGGACATCGTTGAAATTACGTTTTTCTCGATTGCTTGAAAATACGTGCAGCACAGTAAAATATTATTATTTGTATTGAATTTTTAATTATTTTCCATAAAAGATCTTCATGTCCTGGGCGTTGTGGTTTTAAATTTCGTTGGAATCACAATCATTCACAAAAGGAGCACATATTATGACCAAACACATTGTTCAAAAATTTTCAACAAAATTCTTCATGAGCAACTTTATTTCGACGAAATTGTGAGTACCTAAGGAATCGGCTGTACATTCAATTGAGTAGTACCTAAAAAACAGTTCATAATTTTATGTGATATCAGAATTAATTATAAATTAGCTTTTATTATATTGAAATTTTAAAATTAAGGACGAATTATGCGATTAGAAAATATTTAAGTATTTACTTGCATCATTTTCACTATTTTGCACAGTCGAAACATTATAAAACGTATGAGAACTATTAATTTTCTTATTTATTAATGCTTTTCGGCGTGCCCGAAATTCAGGAATACATTCTGTTGAACCTTTTGACGTCTTTATAGCCTTGTTTTTTTTAGTTTTTTTTGATAATCATGACAATAATCCGTATTCATTTACGGCAAACTTGAAAATTAATTTTATTAAAATAATGAAATGTTTATGCTCACAATTGTAATATGCAATGTAACACAATTGTTATTGGTCGCTATGAAAACCATTCTCAAGTAGCGTATATCTATAAAGAAATAATTACAAAAAAAAAAAAAAAAGTAGCGTAATACGCAGGCGCGCACAACCATAAGAAATACTAATATTTCCTACCTCATTCTCTCTCATGTTAAATGTTATAGATTTATGTATATGTTTCTCTTTTTATTGCGGTTTTCCGTTTCTGTTCCATAAAATTTCAAGTCACAACGATGCTAAAGAATTTTCCACTTCAAAAAGATATTTTATTATACATAGTTATCAATACAAAAAATACATAAAAGTTTTTTCGGACAAAGCCAAGGGCCCAAAGCGAACCACTATTTCTGTATCGAAAATTATAGTACTTCACCTTTGACTACTAGCGCTGGTGTCGTTTCATCTTCCGTTGGTAGAGGAAATGAACCGATACGAAGTTTATAAGTGAAAACCAGAATTGATTGTTGTTATTTCTCTCTCCCTTTTAAACTATGTATTGGTTTGTTTCTCTTACCAATGAAATATAAAACGACACCAGCGCCAGTAGTGAGAAGTGGAGTACTACCCTTTTCGATATGGAAAAAGACGTTCGATTTGGGCCCCCAACTTTGGCCGAAAAAACTACTTTTCAATTGCGATTTGCAACAAAGCCTTACGTGATGAACTTTTTTCATTATTTTTTTCATAACTAGGGGAAAAATTAAATTAGAAATATTTTATTATATTTAAGACAACCTTACTATCGCAGACCAGTATTATGATTATAAAACACAAAAACTTTAGTATGCTTACACTTTTTAATTAGTTTTATTAATTGTTACTTAAGAAATCCAATGAGTATATACTGTTATCAAAGATAAGTCTTGATTCTGAATTAATTTCACTAAGAATTGAAAATTTTAAAGCTTTTCGAAAGTTCAAATATTTATAGACTTTTTTTGAACAACCAAAATTATGAGTGATTTTTCTAAATCGATTGATTTCAGTAATATTCATTAAAATTTAAGGTTTCAGGGCCCCCAAACTTTTGTAGCTTTTCACATTTTTTCAAAATAAAAGTGTTCATAACGTTCATGCTAATTTTCAGCTTGTTGGGAATTTATGCAAGGGTGAATGTCTAAATTTTCCGGAATATATAGCAATTCTTTGTACATCTGTGGGGTGGTTTAGCCCATCCGATTGGTCTAGCTTTTCACATTAAGTATTGTAATACTTCTCTTATTATCATGAATAAAACTAAAGCTTTGAAAAATAACTATAAAAAAATTAGCAGCTTTAAGCGTCTGGTAAAAGTTACAGTCGACGAAAAGTGTCTGGCAGAAGTGATTATTATTTTTTAACAATATTCTCTTAGCTTTTATAAAAAACATATTTTGATGTTCATTAACATTAAGCACTAGTTACTTATTGCTGACCGTCTACCGAAGGTAGCAGTTACGCCTAAACTTAAAGATCATGCTCTACTAAATCCCATACATTTGGTTCGCTAAAAAATTATTAAATTAAAAAACGGGTCAATAAACTTCAAGGGAGTAATTTTTTGTATAACATCTTCTAACAAATATTACTCACGTCTAGAAAGACCTCTAAACAACGTATAATATTATATAAAGTTTATCAATTTCACTGGCTTTAAAACACTGTAACTTTTTCGTTCAAAATTTCATCCATTCAATTTTAAATTTACGGAGACACAAACATCGCAACATATTTCTTTTTAATCAATACAAATTGTTAACGTCTTTGCCGCAAAATTAATTTATCTCATTTTCAATTCAGTTTGGCGGTTCTTATGACTGGAAAGCAATCGTGTAAATTTACATTTTAGTGTTGCAGACAAAATGGAAAATGTATCTCATTGAATAGCAGAGAAACCGAAAGAAAATAGAGTCTCTGGAGATGTATTCAGAAATATTATAACCCTCATACATATGTATAAGTATCATGTACTGCATCATGTACGAGGAAAGTAGATAAGATCTCTCCCTATCAAAGTTTCCAAGGGATATACATGTATAATGATGTTAACTCGAAAATGAAATAAGTTGTACGTAATTTGCGACACGTTACTATATTTATCCTATAGAACTAGGCTTGCTTATTAATCCGAATGTTATACCGAAAAGAAGAAGACTAAATTTATTTTTTTGGTATACACAAGTATTCAAATAAATTAAATTGAAAACCTATGAATTATGGATATTTTCGCAACTCTTTTTCAACCAAATGGCTGCATATTCATGGAGCATAAAATAAAAAAGGAATAAAGTAGGCAATTTATATACAATTATTTATCGTGAAATTTACAAAAATTTGTCTATTTTTTTTTAAAATAAGCGATAGAATCTTTTACAACGCCAATATTGAATTTCAATTATTAAAAAGATTCTTTAAAATGTTGGTAACAAGGCACTGAAAATGATAAAACATAATTGCTTTCCTTCATTTTATATAGACAAAAGCAGTAGATTTTGTGTTTAATTATTCTTTGTAGTGATTATTCTAATTTAAAATTAACATGCGTACAATAATTAGGCAATAAATTTAAAAATTATTTGCTGTGAGTATATACCTATATTATGTTTTCTTCGTTCTTAAAAACCGCTAAATGAACTTGACGGTATCAAAATTTACGTGATGTCGTGCGGTTTTAATATACTATAGATAATAATTCATTTCTCGTGAATGTAAAAGGGCTGGCGGTCTCTATATTGTCACCCTCTATGAACCACCAACCACCAACACCATGCTGAGTTTGGCAATAAATAAATGGAACTCACATGGATCTCCACAGGGTTGCAAATGCAAAAGGTTCACCAACTATGCGCCATATTAATTATTATTCAGACAAGCATTTCTCTTCGCTATTATTTACACAATGCATTGCCCGTGGTTCAATATATATATATATACATATACGTACATATATGAATTTACAAGAATTATTAAGTGATAGTTGTTAGAGCGGAGACAGATATTGCCATTTAAATGAATTATTTTTATAACCAAAACATTTTTTTCAATGAATTTTAATTATAAATTTTCTTTCTAAAATAAACGTAATTGATTATACCTAAGTACATATACAAAAAAAAAAATCATTTAATTTTGAAAAACATAAATTTGCCACCATTAATACACTCAGAGGATCTTTATAATTTCTTTTTATCAACCCAATCATTTAAATGATCATTAAATTATGAAAAAAATAACATAACCAGTAGTAAGGGAAAGTAGTACGAGTTGATCCCTTGGGATTAGATGATGATTTGCAAATGTGCTGAAGCTACTTAGGCTAAAACAAAGCTCTGGATCATCTCGTACTACCTTCCTCTATATTTTTCAATTTTCTAACCACAATTCCTTGCGTATTGATCTTTTATACATAGCAGATTAGTAAACAGTAAGTAGAACACAAACAATACATATTGCAAAGTAAAATATTCTAAAAAATATTTTTTGGCACCGGAAATTATAAAAAGTTGATTTCCTAATCTTTTCTTAAAACAAAGGTGTTCTTTGAAAGAATATGTAAAAAAGCTAATCGGTTTTGTAAAACGTTTCACTGATACTTTCGCTCCGATATTATAAGGTTTGAGTGACATGAACTTAATTATCGGGTTGTGTATGTGGCAGTCGATTAAGAAAACATTTGATCTAAATGAAAATTCTTTGAATTAATTGCTTTAAAAAATTATATGCAAATAAACTTAGAAATAAAAACAGCAATTAGTACTTTATAACCGATAATATCTTAGTGATTTGTTTTCAACATTTGATTTCTAGGCCTTATAACTAATCTCTAACAACCCATACAAAGTTTGAAAACCGGCCCTTGGATGGCCCATCGTCGGGCGAAGGATGATAATTAACGGCCAATCATTGGCGTCTTCTAATGGCCCATGGACGGCTGAATATACAAATGATAACAACGGCCCATTAATGGCAGTTGATTATCGGCCGATTAATGAGCCCAGTAATGGGCCACGTATTATTCAAATCATCGGCCGATTGATGGCAGTTGATCATCGGCCGATTGATGGCAGTTGACCATCGGCCGGTTATTGGGCTTAGCAATGGGCCACGTACTATTTAAAATATAAGCAAACAATCAAATCTTTCCTCTTTATAATATTAGATTGATAAATTATATCTCGTGGACACCCGAAACTTTCCTTTCCCTATATGTTGATGATACAGTAATTTTTGCATCCTCCTGAAGAGCTGATACAGTGGCCAACAAAATAGTCCCTTAAAAAGAATAATGATTTTTTTTAAAAAATGGAAAATAAAGACCAATTATAACAAAACTAAAGTTATCCTATTCACTAGAAGAAGACTTAACAAGCATTAGAAGGGATTAATAAATGGGAAAAATATAGAATGGGCAAAAACAGTTAGATTAGTTAGTTAGATTTAGTTTCTAGTAAAGCTTGTGCTGTTTTGGGCAACGTTGGATGTCCATCTCTCAATATTAATAATAACTCCGAAATAACATTTAATTGAAGACTGTTTATATTTTTCACAGCCCAGTTTCGTAATTTTTCTTGGAAATCAATATTAGAATCCGTATCAATTTCTACACCGTTGAGATTTTCACAGTCACTATTTATACTAATATCACTATTTATAGGACTGTCATAAATATTATCGTCGATTTGAGAGGTTATATCAGTGTCACCGGCATCATTGTAAACATTTGTCACATCCTCCTTTTCTACATTTTCAATTTCAGAGTTTTTACTTTGTTGTTGGCAACTATTTTTTTAAATTAAAAACTATTTAAATTAAATGCTGTATTTAATTAATCTTGATAATAATATTGTCAGCAACCTACAATGATAAAGGTAACAAATGACTGAAAAACAGTTGATTTACATTATACTGCGCCTGCGCAACGAATTATAGATTGCATTATCGGCTGGAGCACGGCCGTTGATCAGCCGATAATCAGTCAAAAGAAATTCTCTCTGCATTAAATATTTTTAATTACAATTAAGGACTTTAAAAACTCTAATAAAGAAAATATTTAATGCAGATGTTATGTAACCACCGGTTTCATATCAGAACACGGCGTTAACAACTATAACTACATTTTTTTTTAATTACTCAGAAATTATTTGTTAATGAGCAATTTAACTGAAAGAATAGTAGTGAAATTTTTTTACGTTCGAAAAATACAAAATAATAATTTAAAAAAATATAAATAAAAAAAAAAAACTTTTTAAAAACAATATTTTATTGATTATAAATGCCAGTAATCAACCAGAATTGGGCCATTACTAATAGCCAATACTTGGCCGATCGCTGGCAGATGGACATCGGCCGATTTACGGCATTTTTTCCATCGACGGCGACTTCGTATGGGAAGTAGCTAAATGAATGATTATAAAAATATATAGATATAAAATCACTCGGCCTGATGTAATGAATGAGAATCAAACCATGGTCAAAACTGCTGGTCGTAGAGTCGTGAAATTTGGAAGATATATCTCTTATAGGACATAAACATCGGATTGGAATTTTATAGCTCACGTTGGAGACAACATTTCGGAAAAACCAAGGTATATTCTCGTAGAAAATTGAACGATCTATAAAAAAGGTCCAATACAAGTTTTTGATATATTTATTACATCAAAAGTTATTCGAGGTCAAAGTTGAACTAAAGAGAAATTTTAATATTTTTTCCATTTTTTGACGCAACCATCAATTTTATGAGAAAATTTTATAGGACATTTTTTGTAGAACACTTTTGTTTCAAGAACTTGTCTCTATAAAAGTTTTTGATATTTTTCACAAGTCCTAAGTTCTTTAATTAAAATAAAAAATATAATTTTTATGTTAACAATATAATAATTCAGGGAATTTTCAGTTTAATGCAAATAACATAGGACCTGTGAAAAATATCAAAAACTTTTATAGTGATTAATTATAGAAAAAAAAATGTTTTACAAAAAATGTCCTCTAAAATTGATGGTTGCGTCAAAAATTTGAAAAAATATTAAAATTTATCTTTAGTTCAACTTTGACTTCGAATAACGTTTGAAGAAATAAATATATCAAAAACTTGTTTGAGACCTTTTATATAGATCGTTCAATTTTCTACAAGAATATACCTTGGTCACTCCGAAATATTTTCACCAACGTGAGCTATAAAATTCCAAAGTTCAACAGAATATTGTTCCCATGTTATTTAAATGGAAAATCGAAATTTGCGATGCGGCAACTCTAAACATTAATATTAAGAGCTTAAACTTTCACTGGATTTTGTTTTGTCATTCCCAACAATATTTTCGATATAATTAAAAAAAGTCATCATTTTTTTTGAATTAGTCTAATGTGGTATCATATAAAAACTATCAACACACGAAATATCACATTTAATAATCAAAGTGGCGTTTAATACGAAACATAATCGTTGAATGAAATTGAATAGCAGATCTGTTTCGATTTAAAATTGTCTATTTAATTTTTAAGTATTTTGCCGATACGAATTTTCTTTCCTTACAGGAAGAAAAATCATTGAAACAAAATTAAAGTGTCTTAGTTGAAAAAATTTTTTTCGTCAATACTATAAACCAAAATAGGTTTTTAATTTTTTCAAACCCCGAAGTGATAATAAAATTTTCAGTCAATTGGTTACGTAGATTTTAATATAGAAAACAGAAATTCATCCATTAATCAATTAACATTCAAGCGAAAGAAAGCCATCTCGTAATTCGTTTCCTATATTTCTTCCAAAACACTATTTTTGATTTTTAGTGTGCCATAAATACATATTATTTGTATGTCCTTCTTCCAAAATAATTAGCTTCTATTGTCTAATACAAAAATTGATGAATGTTTGATCTATAAATAATTAAAACCAGCTTCTTGGTATTCATTCCATATTTGTTTTCTTTAATACTCTCGAAAGTATCATTTCTCGAATACAAAATAAAGGCTGTATTTATAAAATAAAATAATCTCACATAAGAAAATTTTTCACGATATGCCTACGGCTGTTTTTGTGTGATATATATTCGACAGTGAATTTAGGGATCCAAAACTTCTGAAGAAGTTTCTTTTGATTGCCATTGGAATATTTCAAAGGAAGCAAATTAAAATAAACTTCAAATGCACAGCAAATTATCTATCGTTTGCAACCACTATATTATTTCATTTTATTTCCCTATTTTAAGGGAAACAAGTTTTCATGGTTTGTGCTTAGTATTTATGGATTCAGTGAAATCATGAGAAGAATGAATGTTATAGTTAATGTTGCTTCTAAAAAATTAAATATTTTAAAAACAACCCAGTTATCATCTGTGGTCTAAATATTTTGAGGTAAATTATATTCAAATGTTTTAATGTAAAAGTCTTCAAAAAAATAATGTTTTTTGTACAGTTTATACAATAAAATATAATTTAAATTTCTAACAGATAATGTTTTCATACAATGTTTATAGCTTTGTTAGAGAAAAAAAATAACAAAAAAAATATTCTTAGCACTTTTTTTGGTTATACAAATTGACACAATAAATACCTAAACTACTAATGGCTTCAATTATCTGTAGAATTTACGTCTAAGAAAAAAAGATTGAAATTACGGTTAATGTGTACTTAAAAAAATAAACACTTTAACTTATACAAATATGAATGATTTCGTAAAATTTATGATCATTTTTAGGATTTTAGTCAAAAATATTAAGTTCATAATTGGCAAAGGTTATTATTTTACTAGAATTGAATTTATATTTTGAAATAAAAAACTCACAAAAAAGTCGTACGAACAATGAACGCGGTAGCTATTAGAAAATGCTATTAAGTATATTAATGATATATGCTTCATATAATATGCCGTTTATAAAGTTCGTTGAATTTTAGTCTTTTGAGGAAAGTTTCACATCTTTTGTTCCACAAAGTTTTCAAACATCATCCGATTGTGAACCAAATCATATTTTTTTATCAAAATCAAAAAAAAAGAGTCAATAATTCTTTGGAAAAATATCTTCAATCAGACAAACTTAAACGAGTGCACTTCATACTGAAAAACTTCTTTTGAATTTTTGGAGATCATATTCCATAATTGAAAAAGAATAAATCACAATAATAATTAACTGTTGCACTTCATAACTTAAATATAGTACCGATGTTTGAATAATTCAAGATGTGCTACGTATTTAATTTTCGAAAAATATTCCCTAAAAGATTGATTTATGTGTTTAAGTGTTTAAGCTAGTTTATGCTAAAAATCAAAATGAATCTTTAAAAGTTGAAAGTGATAACTTATACTTCAGTTCTATTCATTTTATGACACTTTACTATTTCTGGAACTAAAAAAAATAATAGACGATAAATGCATTTTTTTTTTCCTATAAATTTCCCGTTTTTCATTAACTACGTCCGCAAGAAGAATCGTGATTTGTAATATCACCAACCAACGTGAGAAAATCAACTTTAGGTTTTTTGCTACGATGTACTCTGCATAAAAAATGAAATTACAATAATAAACAGATAGTAGTTAAAAACCAGAAAGCATCTTTTCAGAAAATAAATTTCTTTTCCAACGGATGCTAAAATCGTTAAGACTACCAACAATATCTTCACATACGATCACGGGAATCTTCTGTTTTGTTGATTGCAATCTTAATGCACTTACCACATGTATGCCATCGATATGTACCTACCTACATGTTGAAAAGGAAAAAAATACTATCATACAATTTATTTTTTAAAATGGTATGTAATACATTGTTATTGTTATGTTAACATTTTAAACGTTGAAAAAGTTAATTTTTAATCCCTTGCACAAGAGATCGCTATGAATCTTAAGGTTTTTAGAGTAATTCCATTGGAAAGTAAAATAAAAAAATCTATAACATATATCATTGACGATTTTTTATCCCAGAAAATTAAATTTAAATGATGCCAACTAAAACTAAGTCAATTTATCAATAAAATCTCAAAATGTTTTATGATTAAAAATTGAATGACTAAGAAAGTTCATTTTTGCATTTTTATTAGCAAGTGGAATTTTTTTTTTTTTTTTTTGATATCCTCGTAATTACGATTTAAAGGGTCTAGCAGGATCCACATGGCAAGTTGACCACCAAATAGGAACCTATGTCGAAACTTATGTAAAAATATCGGCTTGATATACAAACACATTTTATATACTTTTCGCGACCAAATTCCTCGTAGACCTTGAGATATGGGTAAAATGTGGCCCCGCATCGCTATTTTTCAAAGTTATATATCTCAAAAACTAATTAAGCTAGAGAAGTAAAACCAACGCGAGGCTGTAGATTATTTTATAGAGTATATCATATATATTTTTGAAATTTTAGGAAAAAAAATTATACACTTATAATTTATTACAGCTGGAATACTATACGTCTCCAATTAATTCTGAGTACATATTGACGGTATCTGAATTATTTGGTTTTCTTCGTTTAGCTTAGGATATTATTCACTGGCTCATACCAAAATTTTTACAGGCTTTACCTAAAGTGAGCGAATAAATAAACTTTCAAATAATACTTTAAAACAATGTGTAAAATAAGCACCTAATATCATTAGGGTAGAAGTACAATCAAGACATATGTATAAACAACAAATACGGGCGTAAGTATATACAATGATTATATTTCGAATGGTAAAGATTGCAACAGTATTTTCCATTATTTCTGTGATTCTTCAATAGAAACTTTACAGTGGGATATTGTTCTAATGCAACAGTTTTTAACTGTTATTTTTCATACGAACAATAATTATCCAGAATTCTGCGTCCTACGAGATACTAACTAAATTATTTTAGGGTCATAATATTCCAGTTGTAATAAATTATAGCAGTGACGATAATTTTTTTTATTCTTATTTTAATTAAAATTGAAGACTAGTTGATTTTTTTTCTTTTGGGATCAATTATTTTGATCTTGAAAGTAATCATCTAAAGAGTTAATATAGAAAACAAAAAAACTAATAAAACAATTTTTTTTATGTTTCCTTAGACTTATAATTATGAAAATAATTTATTTTATGTTTTGTTTTTTATTGAAGTTTTGTGAAAAAAAAAGTTGGTGCAACACTTCGAAAAAATATAAAACCAAGGTATACTATTAGGCGTAAATCACATTTCATTTTTTTTCAAGGTGTTACACCAATTATTTTTTCACGCAATTTTTATGAGTTATAGTGCTCATGTAGAAGCATAAAATATATTTTTTTCGTGATTGTCATTTTCAGAGAACACATAAAAAAATTATTTCATTTGTTTTTTGGATTTTTTTGTATAATTTTTTTTCTAAAAATTTCAACACCATATATAATATACTCTGTAAAATAATCTAAAGCCTTGCGTTGGTTTCACTTCTCTAGCTTAATTAGTTTTTGAGATATATAACTTTGACAATAGCCATGCGGGGGGACATTTTTGCCCATATCTCAGGGTCAAAGAGGAATTTGGTGGCGAAAAGTATATAAAATGTGTTTGTATATCAAGCCGATATTTTAACATAAGTTTCGATATAGGTTTCTACTTGGGGGCCAACTGGCCATGTGAATCTTGCTAGAGCCTTTGTCAATATTTAAAAGGAAAAATACTAAAAATCCAGTAACTTTTGGAACTTTCCTTGATAAAAAATATTACTTGCAAATAAATAAATCATTTGTCTTCTGATCTTTTCTAAAATGCCAATAATTTTCAGAAATTTTAACAATTTCTTAAAACGATTTTTAAAAATACAAAGTTTCGTGTTTCCAATCTTCATTTGTACGTTAATAATGGCACAAAAAGGAAATTGTTAACGAACATTTTTTTGTCGAAAATATCCACAACTTTCATTGAAAAAAATCGATAATGTGGGGCGGCGTCATTCTCCGATGACGTATTTAAGGGTGAAATCATATTTGGGACCTAATCTATTGATAAGTAAAAAATGGCTTCTATGTACTTTTTGGACTTCACGTATGAATTTCACTTCTACGACTGAACTATAAAAATATTTGCATTTTTTTTGCGTTCTCCTCATGTAAACAAAATTAATAGTTATTGTCATGGCTCTATTTTTAATAGAAGTATTGATCTGTCGTATGTCAAAAGTGTACGGCTTTATAGTCACTAATAACTTTAGATTGCAGCGACAAAAGATTATTTAAGTCATACAGTTGTTTTTGCACCACTTTATTGATCTAAGAAATTTGTGTGTTGAAATTTGTGCTTTAAGATCCATTAATTTAAAGTAGGGCTAAAAAGCTTGATTAAATTATCGTTGGCTTTGAAACTTCAGCTCCATAGCCATTGTTTAATTGTCTATGTCAGTCTTTGTCAAGGGCGTCGCCAAGGGGGGGCAGGGAGGGGCAGCTGCCCCCCCCTAGAGATTCTAAAAAAGTTGCCAAATATAATGCAACCAAAGTCCTAAGTATTTGAGTTGATTTGCTTGAAGTTCAAGCCTTGAACAATCATTCCCGTTCGTCGAAACTCGAATGAATTCACCAATTCCACTCTTAACCTTATTATTCTATTTTTCTAATAAATGTTATTATAACTTATTTACAAGTTTTTTATTGCATTGTACTGTCACAGAATACCTACAATTCATACCTGCTTTACCTACAATTCATATCTACTTTTCTCATTGATAGAGAATGAGAAAAGTATGAATTGTAGTATGTAAAGTCAACTTGCCCCTCCCTGCGCCATCGGCTGGCGACGCCCTTGGTCTTTGTATTTCTCTTATTATTTGAACGCAACATTTTTATTTTGGTAGCAATGATTTCTTCACTTAGTTTAACTTCACTTGATTTAAGTTAACAAATGATTTATAGTTTAAGTTTTCCAACAAATGGTACACTAATAAAACATTTAACAGTTCAAGCTCAATGATTAATGCATTTCCAAATTTAATTCCAGTTACATTTAAATATATTAAAATTACATTTGTCACCATTTTACTAGTTGAAAATTTTGTCATTTTAAAGAATAAAATTAATCAGTAAAACGATTGAGAGTTTTATTTAAAATAAAAAAAAATATTTATCAGGAAATTATATTTATTTGATCCGGAGCTTTAGTTTAAAATTCATGTGGGTTATTTACCTCTCAAATATATTGAGGTTTCTATTTTTTTATCGGATTAGCAAATACATGTAACATTTATATATTTTATCTTGAAATAAAGTGTGAGATTTGTACTTGAATTCCACAGTTAAAATGTTTCATGATTATTGTTCGAACTTTCATGTCTTTGTGGAAGAACAAAGCTGTTTTTTTTATGAAAGAGTTCGATTTAAATCCATTTGTTTCACCGAGCCACAAACGGGAAATATCCAAAGATATTACACAATCCGGGGGTTGTGTGGGTACAAATGCTGTGTAGTATACTTGCTTTACGATATTTTTTTGGTTCACTATGGAAAATAAAAGCTTAAAGGCTTTGAAAATAATTTTATGTAAAATGGATAAATGATTTCAAGTCGATTTTCACATTGAATTTTATAAGAAATTCATAACAACATAAATACTCTTAATAAATAAATAAATAAATAACCTATTGTTGAATATTTCATAAGACATAATAAACATTTTAATTTTTTTATGTGCTATTTTTTAGACAACAAAACTAGAACACAGCTACTATTCAATGTTCAACTAATATTGTATCAAAAAAAAAAATATTCATTTTTATTTATTTTTTTCCTAAGGTCTTCTAATTGGCAATAACAATAGCTTATCTGTTTCGAATCCTAATTGCATCCATTTGTATCACGTATTTTTCTTTATCTACATCAGCAGTTTTCTATTGTTTGTGACCGGATTTGCTTTGTTGCTTCGCATTTTTTTTTATCTTTCGGCATTTCACAAGACTCAACTAACCATTTGAGCCAGATGAGTAGAAATATTCTTGAAAAGTTCAAAGACTTCATTTTATACTCTGCTGATTATTATAAACGTCGAGTGGACTTGGAATGAAAAAATAAATTTTATCAATAGTAAGAGCTTTTATTGTACTTTTTTATCTTGATTTTCTAAAGAAAATTGAATTCATCGCAAATTTTTAATTGACTACTTTTGGATTAATTGGAAGTAAACAGAAGTTGATTTCAAGGAGCTTCCATTTGTTTGAACTTTGTACCAATTGTTTATGTACTAATTCGAAACTAACCTGCTCCGTTATGAAATTTAATTCAAAACAATTTTTTTTTCGAAAATAATAATATTTTGCTGCAAAAAGCTTCAAATTGAACAGACCTTGACAGAAAACGGAGGTATCATGTTTTTTGCAAGTTAACGAAGGAAATGTTTTAGTGAAACTTAGTAATATTATAATTTTCTAAATGTAGATACTTGAGTGCGAAACATGTTTTATAATTCGAAATTATAACTTTTGTAAGAAAATTAATAAAACATTATTGATAACTATGATTGTATGTTAATAGTTAGCCTTGTTTTAATGTATTAAACGATAACGTTTCATCTTAATTGCCATTAAAGGCAAGACTACAGTTGTATAACGCCAGTATAAAATTGTGCGAAATTTCAAGTTAGGTTTCTCCAAAATTTAGCAACAATATCAGTTCACACAACGCTTTTGTGTCATTAAACTTTCCCTAATATTTTTCACTTTGGAGGTTTCTCGCCCTTCGCATTTCCCTCGTGTCATATAATGACTATAATAGGCTCTGTATTTGTTATGGAAACTGCGGACATGGTAAACGTGTTATTTACCAATTTACACATTTTACTAAATAAACTCACCCACCAACTGACATGTATGCAAAATGCAAATGAAATAATCCTGAGTGAACCTCATATCTCATTGTATATTTCAAATGATAGATATGAGAAATTATGAAAATTTAAAAATTATGAAAATTTTCATTAGACTCACGCAGTGATGATTCCATTTTATTTAAAGCGATTCTTATAACAAAGGTTAATTATAATGTGATACTTGTACAACTATACTCCAAACAATTAATTAATTTTGTTCAAATTTCTCCTAAGATTACCACAAGTTCTGAGAATTTAGGATACATAAAATAGGCCGACATTCAATGCCAGTATAATAAAACTTATAAATCTTATAAAGAAATATTATAAACACCATTTGGAAATACGATTTTAATTTTTGTATTATAAAATTGTGTATTTATATACCCTCTCTGACTGATGAAATTTTAATATTCGATGTATTCCATATAAAAAGTAGACATCTGTTAAGATTTTTTTTTTGAAAATTCCTCTTAAAGAATAAAAGGGGGTGGCTAAGTTTATATGAGAAAATGTAAAATTAATCAACAATCGTAATTTTAGATTTATTAAGTGTTATTAATAAATAAATAAAGAATTAATAATAAGGGACTGTTTTTGTTATATCATTTTAATAAAAGTATTTTAAATAACGTTATTTCACAAAATTATGTAGTAGGAACGATCAATCGTAGGAAATATAACCAAAGAGGCAGATTTTAATTTTTGATTTTAATTGTTTTTCAATAATCAAACATTCTAGAATTTAATTTTTATGAATCAATGATTGTGACCAGGAGCAATTATATATTCTGCTGAAAAGCATTAAAGGAGAAATTTTTTGTCATGCATTTCATTATGAATAAAATATAAAACTTATAATATAAAAAATAAATAACTTTGGACCTGTGAAAAATTTCAAAAACTTTTATAGATATAACTTATAAAAAAAAAGTGCTCTACAAAAAAATGTCGTATAAAATTTTTACATAAAATTGATGATAGCGTCAAAAAATTGAAAAAATATTAAAATTTCTCTTTAGTTCAACTTTGACCTTGAATCACTTTTGAAGGAATAAATATATCAAAAAATTGTAACAGACCTTTTTTGTAGATTTTTTGTCATTCAAATTTTTACAAAAATATACCCTGGTCATTCCGAAATATTGTCACCAACGTGAGCTATAAAATTCCAAAGTGCAAGAGAATATTGTTCCCATGTTATTAAAATGGAAAATCGAAATTTGCGATGCGGCACCTCTTAATATTAATATTAAGAGCTTAAACTTTCACAGGATTTTTTTTTTGTCATTCCCAACAATATTTTTTGATATAATAAAGAAAAAAAAATCATTATTTTTTTTGAATCAGTATAAATAATAAAAGAAAGTTGGTTTAATATTAAGAACAAAAACTTTGGGTCTGCTTCAAAATTTAAACTTTGATAGATATATATATAAACAAGGTTAAGTTAAGTATTATAAGTGAGCTTTAAGTTTTTTTAGCTTTCACAGAATGTAAACCTGAAAATCCGAAATACGTATACACAAATAAATACATAAGTGAGTGAGTACCTTTTGAAATTCGATGAACCAAAAGAAAATACTTTCTGGAATTTTTGTATACTAAAGTTAGTGGCTCCTATCGACAGAGAAAGAATTACAATTTAGAGGGGGACGGGTTTTTAAAGTGTTAAATAAACGGTAAGTCATAACGAGAAAATAAATTTAAAATGCTCTTCCAGAGCAAAAGTCATACGCCAAATCGTGTATGGTGAATTCGATACTATCCAATATGGTTTAATTATATAACTGAAATTCAGATATTTTAAAAATTAGCGTATAAGTCACACAATGGCTATACTAAATAATCGAGAAACTGGATTTCGTGCAATTGGACTCATTTTAATTCACGGTAGTTTTGTACATTGCAGTACAATGAAATGGGATTTCTACTAGGTAATATTCTAAATCTAGAGCCTTTACTTCTGTTATTTTGACGCGAGTATTTTGATAACTTTTTACTGTTTTAAGTCATAATTAAAACGGAATTTATTGAATTTTATGATATTTTTTATTTTTATAGATTTATGGATTATTTGATACTCGGTAGGTATACGCAACAGACATACTCTTTATAGGTGTTTATAAATATTTTTTGAAAATTAATTGATGATGATTCGGTAATGAAGTTCCTTTCATACTTTTCATCACATTGCTAATATGAAATAGGTTCTATAAAACCATGAAATTTATCATTGATAAAATTCAGTTTAGTAAACATAAGAGGAATGTTTGTAAGGATTTAAAAAAAAATGCCGTTATTTTAGGATAAAATCATGGAAATACTAAATTTTAATGTTTTATTTGAGAATGTGAGAGAAAAAAAGCCATCACTTTATGAAAAACCGACAGAATCATGCTCCGTTAGTACAATTTAATAAAGTATTTTTATCTTAAAAGTATCTTTATCAAAAATTACGTAAAAAAATACATCGAAAGGTCATTGCTTTTTATACTTAAAAGAAAAATATCTCAATATCATTAAGGCTAAAATAACTGAAGACATATTCATAGAAATCTTCATGTCAGAAAGTTAATAAAAGATGAAACTATAAAGGAAAACTGAGTAATATGGACAAATCTGCTTGAGAACCTAATATAAAAGCAATATCAAATTTTCTCGGAAATCATCGATAAGATGTTTATAAAAGTATTGCTGAGAAAATGTTTAGTACTTAGAAAGACGTTATGTTGTAACAAGCCTCGAAAAATATAGTTTCTGCATTCTCATGTGATTTTCTTCTCTAAAAATGTAGGCGTTGTCAGCGATGAGAATAATAAAGAATTTCACCAGAACTTTCTTTGCAATAAAATCATGATATAAGGACCTGTGAAAAATATCAACAACTTTTATAGAGATAAGTTAAAGAAAAAAAAGGGCTCTACAAAAAATTTCCTATAAAATTTCCTCATAAAATTGATGGTTGCGTCAAAAATTTGAAAAAATATTAAAATTTATCTTTAGTTCAATTTTGACCTCAAATAACTTTTGAAGGAATAAATATATCAAAAACTTTTACGGGACTTTTTTTGTAGATCGTTCAATTTTACACAAGAATATACCTTGGTTATTTTGAAATATTGTCACCAACGTGAGCTATAAAATTCCAAAGTGCAAGAGAATATTGTTGCCATGTTATTTAAATGGAAAATCGAAATTTGCGATGCGGTACCTCTTAATATTAATATTAAGAGCTTAAACTTTCATAGGATTTTTTTTTGTCATCCTCAACAATTTTTTTGATATAATTAAGAAAAAAAAAATTCATTAATTTTTTTGAATCAGTCTAATAACTACATAACTAACATTTTGCTTGTTATATGCTCAAGCTTTTCCCTCTTCAGAGTTGTCATGCAGTAGAATCATTGGGAAAAAATTTAAACCAAGCGAAAAAATATAATTTGATGTTACCATATGACAATTTTATAAATATTTCAACGCCAAATGGCACAGATATTTTATTTCTCCAATTTTGCGTTGATAATGATTAAAAAGTAAACTAACGTTGATACTTCGCTTTTGTTTGTCCCTAATAAAATTCCATATTAAATTTTTATCCTATAAACTTTAAAGTTCAGCTGCAATGATAATGGGCGATAATTTATTTGATTGGAAGCCATTATAAGCGAATATATTACGATAAATACATGCGATATGATTGGAATGGTTAAGTCTGTAATACGATCACATTACACATTGTATGTTTGTATGTTAATGCGTTTGTTCGAGCATTACAACACCAGTATTCATTTCACATTATACGAAAACGACATTTTCATTACCAATAAAACATTATGGGAAAATCTCGACCATTAAGCTTGAAAATTTGTTTAACGAAAATGAAAATGTTGAGCTCACTTTGTGTTACGTAATAATGTGCAAAGCATTTATACGCCTCTGTTTCAAATTGGCACTTAATTAAGCGTCAAATTGAAACATTCGAATGTATTCGGATATTAAGTAAATCCCAATGTATTGCATACTGTTTTAAGTTACAAAAACTACATATATTTCAAATAGGATACAATAAAAAATAAAACCAATTAAAATTTAATTCTAATTGTTTTTTGATTTGACAACTATTACTAAATTGTAAATGAATCGGTTCATGATATAATAATACTAGTGATTCTAATAACAGACTGTTCTAAATGAATTCAGATATAGTATTAGAAAATAGTCATTAAATATTTTGCATAGTTTTCATAGAAGTCAAAAGAATTCAAAAAATTAAAAAGTTTTAATCATTAAGGAATTCAAGCTGGTTTTTGTGGACAAAACTTATTACCAAGTAAATTAAAAGTGCTCTAAAGGATACTTTCAAGTACAATTTCTATAATCATATCGAAAAGTATTTTTATTGGCAGTCCGTTTATGAGCAGTGGTTCAATTATATTTGGTTAAATCCATAACATTAATAAATATCAATTTGTCAAATTAAAAAAAAATCTCCAAGGACAAGCTTGGCTTGTGTATTAAGGTCTCAAATAATATAAAAATATGAGTTGAAGAATGTTGAATTTTATTTGATGACCATATTTTTTTCATGGTTTCAAAAGGGAGCGCTCAAACAAAACGTAACGTTTGTTTATGCAATCTACCCCCCCCCCTACTCGCATATTTTCCCGGAAAACCCTACGAAGTGCAAGCTTGTTGCTTGGACTTTAACTATAAATAAGAAAATTTCGATTTTTTGTGACACCATTAATTGGCGATTTTGGTCGCTTTAGATTTTTGACCGAATGCATAATTTCCGGGAAAAAAACTATCTAAAGAAAAAGCTCTACTTTGACATTTCACAAATATTGAAATTTCAATTTTTTTTACCATTAATTGGTGTTTTTTTTTTGTCGCTCAAAATTGTTGAAAGAATCAAATTTGTCCCTTGTATATTTTCTCGGAAAAATCCATTTGAAAAAAAAGCTTGATTTGGGTCATTTTTCAAATATTAATATACTTCGTCTACTTCATATTAAGAAGCCTGATGAAGGTTAAATAAAGGACCGAAACGTGTCGCTAAATTAATAATTAGTATATGGATTCGCATCCTTTAAGTTCACTATCCTGCGAAAAGTAAATAATATTGATATAAAATTTTCAAAACTTTTTCCCACCATTAATTGGTACTTTTTGTATGTCGAGAGTTCTGAAAGAGATAATTTTATCACTTCACTCGCATATATAATATTCGTCGCTTCATTTATTTTGTTTTAAAGCTTCAATATTAGAGCAACATTCAAATGAAGGGTTTTCTTTTAATAGTGATTAATAATTATTTTAATAGTGGGAAAATAATGAAACGATAAATTTCTTTCTTACAGAATTCTTAAGCGACATAAAAACATCAATTATTGCGACAAAAGAGACACAATCACACATTAAGCGACGAAATTTTTTTTGCAGAACTCTTGGGCAACAAAAAACACCGAAATATTTCGTAGTTATTCTTTCCAAATTCCAAAAGAATAGTGCTCTATCTTCATGGACGTAGGTAGTGAAAATTTCTAACCATATTTGAGCGAGTAGTTGATCGGCAAATTCAAAGCGCGAAATTAAATTTTTCAATTTCAATTTTATAAACTTGAAAAAATGCATTCCCCAAAATATATAACAAACGAACAAATAGAGTGATACCAAGTAATATGGTCTCATTGCATGTGCATGTAAACACAAAAGATGATTAAAGCTATTTATTCATCAAGATTTTTCTATGAAAAGAGCTTCACTGGTTTTTTTTTAAATTTTAAACAAGCAGCTAAGAAATGCCTAAACAATACTCAACAAACAATGCGAATATTAAATGTGATTGATAAATGAAGTTAATTGTAATAGTCACAAGCGTAGAGAATATATTATAACGAACATGTCTATAGCATTGAATAAGAAATAATTGAGATTCCCGATGGTCTTGCAACCGGAAGTGAAAAGCCTTCTCTCCGATGGAGCCATAAATTTTATTGAAAACCTGATCGCTATGCCGGGATACGAGAAGGAAGCAATAATCTTTATTCTTCATTAACAGCGCCCGTCACTCGATATAAATTGTTTCCAATCGAAAATACGACGTACACAGATTCACACTTGAATTGAAACCTACGTGAATTTTTTCACTTGAATAAATTTCCTTTTCTTCAAACACTCAGTGCGTCATAAAAAAGTAAATGAAGCCTAGAAATATTTTTGCAGTTACAAAAAAAGGGGCAGCAAATCAAAACGCGGAAAAAGAGTTATGAATAAAATCGAGCCTTTCCAATATGTATTTTATTCTTTGGAGCAATATGTCGTCGAGGATTTCCATTGAAATGTATTTAAATTTTATATGTTGAAATAGACGGGTATTATTGAATTTGCCTACGTAGCATGGGTCATATTTTGCGTCTATTTCCTTTTAGTGCCCGTTGGCAGTGATACTCATCCCACAATGTATTTACGCGAATATTGAAAAGAGTATATCTATAGATTTACCATTACCGTTCAGGTCTCGCCTACTGTCATTCGCAATTCAAAAAAGTGGTAATCTCGTATTCGTCGCATTTACCCTAAAACCATTTTTTATTTTACTCATTCCTGTTTTTTCAGCGCAGATAGATATACTAAATTTCTTCCTCTATGTAAACTATGGTATGTAAACTGAGATTTGCTTCTCGCAAAAACCATTTCCTTTACCTTTATTCACACGCATGTTTCAAAAAGCCCATTTATTTCTGTCATTCTTTCCAATCAATTTCATTTTAACCTCTTACAAACCACTAATGCCAACGAAGACAGTCATAAACCGATTTATCTATTGAATCAAAAATAAATATTTTCACACAGAATTGCTACATATTTTTTAAACAAAACATCCTAAATTTTGTAATTTTTTTCATAGTAACAACCATCATTTAATTTTTTCTTATTTTGATTTACTTTCACGCGTTACTGAATTCTTCCCGAGTTTATATTTCAATCGTAGTATACTTGAGGTATCTTTTACAGTTGCCTGAATCGAAAATTTCGGTTTTACATACAACAAAATCAATCTTCTCTCTTTCAAGTCAACTCCAATATACAAAGTCCAGCAGTTTTACAAAATTTTCTGCCGGTCAAACAAACACATGCATATTTCTTGATCCGTATCTTTGTGTAACCTCCATTAGACTGCTTCAAAAAAAATGATGAAATTTTTATTTCTTTATTATATCGAAAATATTGTTGGAAATGATCAAAAAAAATCCTGTGAAAGTTTAAGCTCTTAATATTAATATTAAGAGGTACCGCATCGCAAATTTCGATTTTCCATTTGAATAACATGGGAACAATATTTTCTTGCACTTTGGAATTTTATAGCTCATGTTGGTGACAATATTTCGGAATGACCAAGATATATTCTTGTAGAAAATTGAACGATCCACAAAAAAGGTCTCGTACAAGTTTTTGATATATTTATTTTCTTAATAGTTATTCGAGGTCAAGGTTGAACTAAAGAGATATTTTAATATTTTTTCAAATTTTTGACGCAACCATCAATTTTATGAGAAAATTTTATAGGACATTTTTTGTATAGCACTATTTTTTCTATAACTTATCTCTTTAAAAGGTTTTGATATTTTTCACAGGTTCTAAGTTATTTGCAATGGACTAAAAATATTCGTAATTTTATGGTTTTAAATTAATAATATTACTCGAATTATTAGATTTTTAACCTAGAAATTACTTTTTTATTAAACTTAATTGCAATTGCTACACTAAGATATTTTTATTATGATATAATTGGGATTTTTTTTTCTGTATTGACTTATAACTAGTAATTAGTATTGCAATTATTCTTCATTTTTAGAAAAGCACTTGTTATATTGTTCCATTAACGCTACACCACGTTACGCTACATCATTTACTACAGTCAATTTGGAAAAAAAATCGTACACATTCTCCATAACTTTCATCATTAGCCCAAAAAAAAGTTATAGAAAAAAAAGTGCTCTACAAAAAATGTTCTATAAAATTTTCTCATAAAATTGATGGTTTCGTCAAAAAATTGAAGAAATATTAATATTTAATTTTAGTTCAACTTTTACCGCGAATAACTTTTAAAGGTATAAATATATCAAAAACTTGTACAAACCTTTTTTGTAGATCGTTCAATTTTCTACAAGAATATACCTTGGTCATTCCGAAATATTGTCACCAACGTGAGCTAAAAAATTCCAAAGTGCAAGAGAATATTGTTCCCATGTTATTTAAATGGAAAATCGAAATTTGCGATGCGGCACCTCTGAATATTAATATTAAGAGCTTAAACTTTCACATGATTTTTATTTGTCATTCCCAACAATATTTTCGATATAATTAAGAAAAAAAAATCATCATTTTTTTTGAACCAGTCTAGACTCCATGGTTTCTTTTTCTTTTCTAGTACCAAAAACTTTCTCAAACATTCGTTCTTAATTTTTCTTCTTAATTTTTTTTTAATATTATGAATAAAATCTAAGCAGTATAGGGATCGAGACCAGTAATATAATAATCTTAGTAATTTTTGCAGAACTATTGTAACACTCAGAAAATCTGATGCCTTTCGTTAAGGAACTATCGCAATTTTCATGTAACTTTTATTTTTTTAATTTACATTAAAATGTCATCATCTATACGATTTTTTAATTATCTCACTTCAACAAATTCTCATATTTAACTGATTCACAGGTTTTTAGCCTCTAGTATACAAATTGACTTAAAATTTTTATATATTTTTTTCGAATGAAAATTCGATGTAATAGAAGTAGACAATGATTGGTTTCATAAGAATTCCGTTTATTTAATTGTAATTATTATGGAACCAAACTATGTATTGATCGTGAACAACTGCCTTTCCCTGGTTATATACAAGAATCTTGCACAATCCACTGGGTCGGTAAGGTAGGTAGTTGATCTTCCATTTGAAATCAGTAACTCAATGCAGAAGAAATTGAAGAAATCACAGAGATGGCAAACCAAAACTGCCGTTACTTAAAGTCGAATTGAAGAAGATTCAACACTTTCATCAGTGGTCATCAAGTAGTTTGGATCACTCCGTAACTGCTTTGTGATGATTCACAACAATTTTAATTTTTTTGCATAAAATTTAAATATGTATATAAAAAACAATTTGGTGAATCATCACAAAGCAGTTACGGAGTGATTCAAACAACTTGATGACTGATGATCACTGATGATCACTGATGAAGTTTGTTTGGCAATCGAAATACGTATCTGGGTAATACGTCACGAATATTTTTGTTTGAACTTCTATTCAAATTTATGTTGGTGGTATGATTTTAATATATTATTATATTAAATTATACTACATAAATTGGACTGCAATATATTTTATATATTGTATACACAACTTTGAATCTACCTGATGACCACTGACGAAGATTGCTTAGTAATCGAAATACGTATATGGGTAATGCGTCAGTAATTCATTTGTTTAAACTCTTATTCAAATTTATGTTAATAGTTTACTTTTGTAAATTATGTCCTATAAATAAAACCACAATATATTTAATATATTTAACAATGTCGTGATTTTTTTGCTGACTTTGAACAGTTATAATGTTTATACAATATATAGAATGTATTGCGGTCCAATTTATGTAGTATAATTTAATATAATAATATATAAATATTATACCATAAAAATAAAGTTGAACAGAAGTTCAAACAAAAATATTCGTGACGTATTGCCCAGATACGTATTCCGATTGCCAAGCAATCTTCCTCAGTGGTCATCAAGTAGTTTGGATCACTCCGTAACTGCTTTGTAATGATTCACAATTTATGTTTATAGTTTGATTTTTATATATTACTTTATTAAATTATACTACATAAATTGGACCGCAATATATTCTATATATTGTATACACAATGCTTGATTAGTTTTGTTCCTTACTAGGGAAATTTTGGAGTCGGTCTTTATGAAACCAAATCATTGAGAGGGATTTTTTTTAAAGTTTTTGTTCAACCCCCGGGAACTAAACTCTTTTATTTTACGTAAATAAACGTACATTTTTTTCATTATTATTTCTTTCGAAAAAAAAACATAAAATATGATTGTGAAATTATTTTATTTCAATTAATATCGATTTGGTTCTGTTCAGTGTTTAAAGGCTGTAAATTAAATTATTCTTTTCGTTCTTTTTATAAAATTTTACATGTACAAAGTTATTCGAGTGTATAAAAAGAGTAGCAGAAGTTCAACAAAAACTTAATTTTCTTTTTTTACTATTTGGTCGTTGCCAGAAGATAGAAATTTAGTGTACTATCGAAAGTCGTCTCCTTCGATCACATACTAAAATTTCTATTGAAAAAAAAAATTGTTCATACTTGCCACTCGAAATTCCATTGCACATGAACGTTAGTTCATTGAAGCTATTGAACAAAACGGATCGCTTGAACGACTTCAAAATTATGTTTAAACATAAATTTTGCCCGTTGGTGGTATTTAACTCAGTTCAGGTGATAATTTTAATTTTAAGTTACCAAGGCGTATCAAACTTATAGACATAAGCTTTGCTTCACTGTTTGTTGATCCAAGAGTTTTAAATTCATAATTAAAAATCAATTTCAAAACATTTTTTAATATAGATTAAGCCAAAAGAAAATTGATTGCCAACAACAGGGACAAAATTGAGCCATTAACTTAAAATTCACTTCATGTCGATTCGGAGTGAATAGACAAAGCAAAAGCTTTGTTCTAGCTACACATGTAATGAAGGAAAATTCTAATTTGAAGATAATTTACTTTTGGAACACGTTACGAGAAAATAGACAATGTGTAAGTTCCAAGGTAAAGTTATCAAATGACTGAAACAGTAAATGACATGAAGAGAATGAAATAACAAACATTGCGTTTTGTTATAAGAAGGATAAAATAACAAACTTGGGTTATTGAACTCAACAATATTTTGCTTAAAACCTTGAAACTCATTTCAAAGAAATTATTTTCTGTTTTCTTAAGAATAATTGTGGTCAACAAAATTGAAGTAATAAGCAGTGATTGTATAAGTACTAGGAGTAACTAAAGAGTAACTAAGAGTTACTAAAAGTAATAATCAAATTGATCATATAAAAAAAAATGAAAAGTTAGTCAATTTTGGTACAAACGATTTATCGAAAAAACAGCATCGACAAAAACAACGTTTATTATTAAAACCTGAATTCATATTATGTTTTATGAGATGCAATTTATGCAAGCTTGAAATTTAACTCTATTTTATACAACTAAAAAATATCATATATATAAATTGGCTATCTTGCCGTGCGTCCGTGCAGAATGGGCTATGCGCATGTGCTCTGTTATCCCCACTTACGCATTCAAAACGTTGGTAGGGTACTCACTCATTTAAGTATTTATTTGTGAATACCTATTTCGGATTTTCAGGTTTACAATATGAGAATGCCAAAAAACTTAATGCTTACTTATAAACTTAACCATTTGCAGATATCAGAGTTTAAATTTTTAAGCAGATCCTTAGTTTTTGTTTCTAATAATAAATCAACTTTGTTTTATATTAAGCAGTAGTAACATTTCGCTTTTAACGGACTTTAATTGATTATTAAATTTGAAATTTCGATTGTTTATTAAACGTTATCCCTTACAACCTTTGCTACCGTTTTTCAATCTTTTAGGAGAAATTTTTTCAAAACTCCTTTCTAATTATATATCTGCATCGTATAAGGAAAACACTTTCCAAATTTCATCGACACAAGTGTGCACTTATATTTGAAAATATAATGTAACACGAAAAAAAAAATAATGACCTTCTTTATGTTAGTTAAGATGACTAAAAAGCTATTCGATTTCGCACATTTGGACGTTGTACATACATAGTTGTTGAAAATAGGTAGAAACCGTGGAAGTTAATTCGAATATTTTATTTATTTTCAATAACAATAATTGGTTTTCAAATTTTTCTAAATACCGAAAAAAAGTTAGTATCGAAGGTTTTATATTTGAATTGACAGTGAAAAATATGGCAAAAAATTGCTACCTTGATGCTTTTCAGCCGAATATATAATTACTCCAGATCACAACCATTGGTTCATAAAAAAATAGATTTTAAAATGTTTGATTGTTGAAAAATGAACCAAAATTTAAAATCGCTTATTTGGTATAAGTACTACATAAGTATTAAACTTTCATACTAATTTAGTGAAATGACGTTATTTAAAATGTTGTTATTAAAATAATATAAAAAAAACTTATATTTTATTTCTTAATATTATTGTAGATAAACTTTTTTTTATATTACAACACTTTGGTTATTAAATTCAAAATTTCGAGTGTTGATTAATTCTACATTATCTCATATTAAACATTTTATTGAGATAAAACCTTTAGTTGCGAATGCAACGGGCAACTACTAGTTAATTTATAATTTGATGTCTTGCCATAATCGAATATGTCATAAGGTTATATTTTATTTTTTCGTCGCTATGCGTTCCAACCGCAAATAGTGTTCTCGTCAGACAATATTTTTAATTTGACAGTTTTTAAATGATTTTCATAAAAAATGTTTGTTGTTAATAATTTGTCGTTAAGGATATTGGCTGGACAAAGTTTGTGAGTTTTAAATATTTCATATACTTTAAGGTTTTCATATGTGATCCTTTCTTGCTAATGTGTAGAGGTTTAAAGGCTGTTTCAAAATGTATGCACTTATGATGTTCGTCGTACTGATATTTTGCAAAATTTTAAAACATTGGATTAATTTTTTTGGGTGTATGCTCCTAAGCATTACACTTTTGGAATATGATAAATATAACGACGAAATAATGATTCTTAGTTTTTCTGACGTTCTGGAAAAAAACTTTTGTTCACATATTTTTCAAAAACACTCTTTGCTGTGCTTAATTGATGTTTAAAGCTATTATCTAAGTATTGAAATTTCGATTTTTTTTTGTCGTTTGAGAGTTCTGAAAGAAAAAAACTTTCCGCTCACCAATTCAACGAAAAAAACGATATTTAAAGAGAATGGTCAATGTGAAGCATGTTGTAAATGTTGATTTTTTCTTTACCATTAATTGGTGTTTATTGTGGCTTAGGAGTTCTGAAATAAAAAATACTATAACTTGCACATGATGTTTCCAGAAAATGTTATTTAAATTAATATTTAATTGATATATAAAAAAAAATCCAAATTAATATTTTTGTATAATGTGCAAGCGATATTTTTTCTTTTCTTAGAACTTTCCAGCAATAAAAAAAGAAGTTACAAGTTATAATAGGTATACCAGAAAATCTATCTATCTATCTAGGTATACCGGTAAGTCTATCAAACTAGACTTACTGATCATCCAAACCACCTTGCCTTGAATCTGCTTGATAACAGTGCGGATGTTAAGCGTCTCAAAAGAGTGTCGATACTTGACCTGACAGACCAATTTAGTGATATTGTTTGTGTTATAATATTTAAGAATACTATTTACACTATAATTATATGTAGATTATTACAAATGTTGTTTAACTAAAATTTTTAATGTTAATTGTGTCATTGGACACAACTAACCCACGAGTGTTGTAAGTGTGACATATTGCAATTATTGCCAAGAAGCAGATAGTGCAAAAATAAAATTTGTAAATTGATCAGCAAAGAAAATCTATAAAAATATATTTTGAACATCACTTAATTTTTCATTTTTTTATCACTTAGCAAATGTGATAACGATTGAAATAAATAAAAATCCGATGAAATGACTTCGAACGATTATAGTGGGTACGGTAATATCACCTACGCCTTAATTAATTAGTTTTTTTTGCAAGGCTTTTCTTCTGCAAAGAGATCTTGAATTACTTTGTTGCAGCACAGAACTTTATCTGTTAACAGTTTTTGAACACTTTTGGATATTTGGCCGATCGATTAAGATTGATTGGGACTATTTGATAGCTCTTAGACTTTCTGGCATACATTTGGCACCATTTCCCCGCTTAACTTTTTATTGGTTAAATTTTTTGTCATATTTCGTTGATACTAGTTGGAAAAATGAAAATTATCTTATTTGAACTTAAAAAACTCATTTGGCAATAATTAAATCTTAATGCACTTAGATAAACATTGAAAATGTACTTAGTTACAACTTTGCGTTACTATCCTGTGAAACTTGATGAGCATACAAAACCGAATTTTAATTCTTTCGGGTTTTTAGTCTTACCATTTCAATATAGATTTCGGAATGAAACAAATTTTGTAATTATTACCAAGTTCATAAATTACTCTAATCATTAAATGTCTTTATTAACACATGGAAAAAACTAATAAGCAGATAAATGGCAGTTGAATGACTATTGGTTTAAAATCAACATTATATTCCGGTACACCTAATATTCTATTTTCTCATTCTCTCATTTCAAATTGAAACGAGGGAATGGAGATTTATGAGGAAATGACTTTTAAACAAGTCGAACTGAACATTTTTTTAAGTTTTTGCTTATTTAATATTTAAATTCACGGTTTATTTCCTGTTCAAAGATAAGGAAGTCATTCATATTGATTTTAGTGAAAATTGTTGGTTTTAGTGTAATGCAAGCGTTACAAGTAATTCATTTTGACGAAGCAGGACAACAAATAACACATTACAGAGGAGTATTATATTTACTGAGTATTAAATTTATTATTTTACATTTACTTAGTGTTAAAACCAAAAAAATTCTCAAAATATATCAAAATATAACTGAGATGATTCAATTACGGTACGGTCTATAATCGTCCTTATAATTTGTCTAAAATAAGTTTTCTTCTGGGACCACTAAGATATCGATAAAATCTAGTTATATAAATGCTACAAAAAATGAAATCAAATTTTTATGCTTGTTTTTTTCAACCGAATTTAAGAATTTGATTTTTTTGAAAATTACTCATATATTGTATGACAATTTTTCGTTTTTCTTAGGGTTGTTGTGTCTAAAAAGTTAATGGTTTTATGCTTTGATTAATGTCATTTAGATCAGAAGCTATTTTGCCAATTTGTATTTGGTAGATTTGTTAAATAAACTAAGGGCAACATCCATATAACGACCCACAACAAATCCATAACAATTCATTCAAGTAGTAAAAATTAATTTGTAGAAAAAATATAAAATTATCAAAAAATGGCTTGAATTGCTTTTTATCTTGAACTATCATCAAAACAGTAAAGAGTCGTTTTATTTTTTTTTTTACTTTCCTTTGAAAATTTAATTCATTCTGATATTATTTCTTGGATTTATTTAATGGGACCATTTTCCAAATCGTTAAACTATTTATCAAGATAAATTTTTGGTCTTCGTACCGAGTTCACAATAGCTGCTTTCTCGCACCAAGTATTTATTATTGTTGGCATGACAACTTGCTAAAAGCTTTGTCAACAAGATGGCGGAGATATTTGTATCAGTGAATTTCACAGTCAAACAATTGTTGTATTCTATATGTGTTTTCACGTATTTTCTTGCATATCTAGGTTGTTTGGATTTATTCCATACAAGTGTGTGTATAAACTATTTGCCAAAAGTTTCAAACCAATAGTAAATTATCGAATAAAATGAATTTTTCTAGAGAAAATATTTTCAATTAAAAAGTAACGTTTTATGACCGTTTTATGACTCTATGACCGAACATATTGTTAAAAAATGTTTAACTAAATTCTTCACTAGCAACTTTATTTCGACGAAATTCTGAGTACCTAAGGAATCGACTGTACATTTATTTGAGTAGCACCTGAAAAACAGTTCGTAATATTATGTAATATCAGAATTAATTTTAAATAAGCTTTTATTTTATTGAAATTTCGTGATTAAGCACGAAATATGCGATTAGAAAATATTTAAGTACTTACTATCATCATTTTCACTATTTTGTACAGTGGAATCATTATTAAACGTATAAGAACTATTATTTTTCTTATTATATAATGCTTTTCGGCGTGCCCGAAATTCATGAACACGTTCTGTTGAACCTTTTGACGTCTTTAAAGCCTTTTTTTTTACTTTTTTTTGGTAATCATGCCAATAATCCTCTTATGTTAAATGTTATAGATTTATGTATCTGTTTCTCTTTTTATTGCGGCTTTCCAATTCCGTTTCATAAAATTTCAAGTTACAACGATGCTAAAGAAGTTTTCACTTCAAAAATGTATCTTATCCTTAATAGTCTTTAATGGAAACAGAAAAACTTTATCACCAGATTTCAAAAACATTTATAAGAAATACCAGCTTAATCTTTCAATAGTAGGAAAGATCAATAGTTTTTTTTAAAGTATTAGAACAATTAAATAAATTTGGAATTGCAAATGACTAATAAGTTATTAAAATTTAGTATGACTGAACAAAAATGACTGCTAATGTTGATGATATAAAAATAAAACCCAACTATAAGTGTTATCAACTATAAAAATTTTAATGAATCGACAGTCGCAAAATGACGAGGGCTGTTTAAACGACTTAAATCCATAACAAAGCATATTCTTAATGAATAATGACAAAATTATCAAAGTCAAAAAATAGTTAAATGATTAACTAAATGTTAATTTTTATGGCTGACTAAAACTTTTTGGACGATAGTGTTTTTGAAGCTTTTGCGACTGTTATAACGTTTGTTGCTTTACATATATTATATATGTAGTTATTGCAGTATATCACAAAGCACGCAGATATCAAATATATGTAATCTGTTTGGAGTAAAATACCTTCTCTTCATCTATATAGCGTAACATAAATTTAACAAGACAGAGAAAACACGCTACAACAAGGGGATGAAGCTGTCAACATTTACGAGCTTCAGGATATAGAAGAAGAATGCTTTTGTCTTGTCGAGAAACAAATATATACATATTCATTAATATCGTGAAAACTACTTTTATGATCTTTAAAAGAAAATTATTTTAGCTAACGACTTTGGTGGAAAAAAATATGCTAAATACATATTGAAAACAAAAATTTAAACATGTGCTGGGGCATTTCAAATAAAGCGGATAGCGAAAAAAAGTGATGTTCTGAAATTTGTTCATATTTGGCATAATTGTACTTCTAGTAAGTATGAATATGGATACAAAATATTTTTTTCGAAAGATGATTATTAACCAAGTAATACGCATCTAAAGAGTTGTCGTTTTTGAAAAAAAAAAATCCAATTATTTTTTTTTAAATATTAAATATGGCGGTTTAAATAGAAAATTAACTGTTCTTTTTAAATAAAAAAAACTGGACATTTTTATTTTTTTTAATATACAAAACTGGAAGTAAACTTTTCAAATCAGAATTTTAGTAACTGCAACCATTTTGATTTTTGATTTTTTTATTTCAAAATATAGCCAAAAGTACACTTATGATACACCAGAAGTTTCATAATAGGATCTGCAATAGTTTAGGAGATACAGGAATTAAAGTACATGTGTGTCGTACCCTAGCTTCCTTAGGTCAACTGGTTTATGCGATGTAACACTAAAACGCTGCAATAATTATATTTACTATCCTACTTAAGCGTATTTAACGCCCTAACAATGTTGTTGGGTATTTGTTATTCAAATTCAAATAGTACTTATTGAAAAAAAATAGTAGGAAACAGAAGTTTAAAATAAATTTCGTGATAAGTAATAAAATCGTCTGCGTGCCAAAGAGGTTAAATGGCTAGAGTAAACGTGCTCCATAATCCCCATGTTAAACTTAAACTTTCATTTCCCATCAATTTTCCGAGTAATCGTACCTCTTCCACAGCATATTTGTATAAAATTGTTCTAATTGTTTTAACGAAGAGAGGAGAGAGCATATTGTAACAGAAAAGGACGAAGTCGGTATCTCTCTGTGACATGTCGGCACGCGATTGGCTTAGTAACTTCTTTCTCTCTTCCACCAATGCGAATGCACATATAGAATATTCTAGAAACTTCTAGTAAGTGATAGGACATAGAGAACATTCGAGAACGTTGGGTTACGGGTATATATAAGGAGTACAGTTCAATATGGAAGTTCAGTTTTGAATTTCCGTTACAACAAAGCTATTACAAAGCGATTGTTATTTTATTGTGATTTCGATTATAAGTGATTATTGTCATTTGATTGATCTTTTTGACAAGTGTTTTAATGAAAGTGATTATTTATTTCCAAAGAAAATAAAAGAACGAATAACGCGAACTCAATACAGTTTTGAGACGTCACGTTACAATATTTTGTACAAATATGGTGTGGAAGGGGTACGATTACTTGGAAAATTGAGGGGAAATTAAAGTTTAAGTTTAACATGGGCTTTATGGAGCACGTTCACTATAATCATTCAACCTCTTTGGCTAGCAGACGATTTTATTACTTATCACGAAATTTATTTTAAACTATTGCTTCCCATTTATATTTTTTTCAATAAGTACTATTTTAATTTGAATAATAATTACTCAACAATATTGTTAGAGCATTAAATATGCTAAAGTAGGATAGTAAATATAATTTTTGCAACGTTTTAGTGCTATATCGTGTAAACCAGTTGACCTAAGGAAGCTAGGGTACGACGCTCAATACGACATGTATGTACTTTAATTCCTCTATCTCCTAAATTTTTGCAGATTTCATTATGAAACTTCTGGTGTATCATAAGTGTACTTTAGGCTATATTTTGAAATAGAAAAAATAAAAAATCAAAATGGTCGAAATAACTGAAATTCTGATTTGAAAAGTTTACTTCCGGTTTTATATATTAAAAGAAATAAAAATGTCTAGTTTTATTTTTTATTTAGAAAGAAAAGTTAATTTTCTATTTAAACCGCCATATTTAATATTTAAAAAAAATAATTCGATTTTTTTTTTTTCAAAAAATACAAATTTCAAAAACGACAGTTCTTTAGAAGCGTATAACTTGGCAAATAATCATCAATCGAAAAAAATATTTTGTATCCATATTTATACTTACTAGAAGTACAATTATGCCAAATATGAACAAATTTCAGAACATTCCTTTTTTTTTGCTGTCCGCTTCACGTGAAATGCCCGTGCTTACATATATTCGCTAGTTTGATAGTTGGACATCAAAAATTTGCCGTTTATTTAAGTTTGAAACGTAGTAATAACATAAAATCGCAAAAATCTATACTTAAAAGAAACTTACTAAATAATGATAACATTTTTATAGCTTTGAGATTAAAGCATTCATGTTTCAAGTTCCAATAAAAAAAAATTATAATATTTTAATTTCTTTTGTAATCTTTGCTTTTTCACTGAAACAAGTCGGTTTGAGTTTGTAACCCAAATACTTAAGCAATGAAAAGATTGTTTACAACTTTCGGTTTTAGTTACTTCTTTCAAGCGACATTTTCAGCAAACAATCATTATAAGACATGTTTCATTCTGAACCACACTATAAAGAATAATGTAGCACTTATCTTCTTAATATTTACGTTAACAGTTTTGTATATATACTTGCGCTAATGTAGAAAGTAAAACATAAATAGTGGTGCCTGCATACTTTGTTCATACATTAAGGTAATATGAATCCTTGAAATTAGAAGCGATTATAATCGTTTATTGTAGACTAAAGTAAACTAAATTCTCTAAAATTACGCAAAACTTGTGCTGGCTTGAATTTCCCATTCGTACACGTTTTATTCAAATCACATTAATTTATTTGCTTAGTAGAAAAAAACATTGTTAATTCTCTTTTGACGTTCAAAGAATTATTCTAGGTAAATATAGTAACTATATGCAAACAATATTTATTTTATTTTTTAATTAAAATTAAATATAAAAACGATATTTCGCTTTTGAAAAGTTTATAGTTAAAAAACAAATACATGAAAAACTCGAGAGTTTCATCATCAATTCAAAACTCAACAATTACAACGAAAAATAGTTATTTATTGTTGAAAAAATATTTGTTTATTTATGCTTTTTAACGAATATTTCAACTTTAACTAAGCGTCAGTATTGAACTTTTTTATAAAAAGAGTAAAAATAACCATACGGTTCATTTTATAAAAATTGTATGTGTTAAAATCAGTATTTTTGTAAAGCTGTTTATATCACTTTATAGAGCAACTAAAACCCTTTGAATTTTCTTGAAATTGTGAAATTACTCAAACTATTTGTGACTAAAAAATACTATTTTTCGAAAATTATTGAGTTGTTAAAGGATGCAACTACCTTACTTAAAAAAAAACGAACAATTCCAAGTGAGGGTTCGTGGTGTCGAATAGTCGAAGATATATGTTTTTTCGATTTTTGGAAGCAAGAGCCTAAATTATTCAAAATCTTAATTTTTTTAATGCAAATTGGCGATCCTCCTTGGATTTGCACAGTTTTATTTTTTTATTTAAAAAGAACAGTTCATTTTCTATGTAAACCGCCATATTTAATATTTAAAAAAAATTAAGAAACGTCATTAAAAAACGTATTTACTTAAAGTTTTATTCCTATTATTATTATAACTACTACTGCTATTACTTTCTTTCGTTAATATTTCCTTAATTAAAAAAAATTCTGTAAGATTCGAACCCACGTCTTTATAATTAAGAGCATCAAAATGTTAGATACGTAAGCCATTACGATATTAATATCAACAATGTGTTTTATATATATAACGATTTATATTTCAAAGAGGCAATTTTTAAAATTTAAATTGAATTTACTGTGCTTTTTATCAGTTCAACTAAAAATATTTTTACATTTTATTTTCTAACTTTTAATTATCTATCTAATGATATATAACTCACTTGTCTAAAGTAAAAATTTCTGTTTTCATCCCTACGGAATACCTTTATTATTTTTTTGGAATGATAAGTAGCCTATAGTCTGTGAGAAATTGTGTTGTATCTTACTACCAAATTTCATTAAATTCGGTTGTTCCGATTTTTAGTTAAATCGAAACACACAGACAGACAGACAAAAATTTTAAAAATGTTAAATTTGGAAAAAGGGCCTCTTGAAACCAATATCTACCCTAAAATTGGGTTCAAAATCGAAATGTACAGACAGACGTAAGAATTTTATATATTAGTATAGATATGTTGTTACTGTAGAGCAGACCAATAAAAAACTTTTATTATAAGTATTGAGTATAGAAAAAATTGAGTCATTGGAAGCGATAGAGATACAAAATCTATTTGTATGAAAATGTTTGTGCTTTTTCAATCCATTTAAAATTCCGTTCATCCTCAACAGAAGTATTATTCATTTTCAAAGCATGATTTTTTACAGAAATCATTGGAATTTTATTCTTCGCCACAAATGATTTAAATAACTAATGGATTTCTCCTTTGAAATTGCTGAATGAAACTCGGTCTTACCCAGCTTCGGTTTGGCAGTAAATAATTAAACATTCCGCTTAAATTTCGATTCATTCTACCAAAAGTATGGCTGTATGTTATGTGGGAAACAGGTAGCTAATAATTTGCCGCATGTTTCACTTGAATGAAAAAGGTAAACATATAATAGGTGGATAGATAAGATGACCATTCGAAATGATTTATGTGTATTGCTTTATCTGTTAAATCAGACCCGTGTTAGTTGTTTAATTATGCAATTGCTTCCAGTAAGTTTATAACATAGCACGTACTATAAACAATTTCAAAAGAGCCAGAACGGGTAAAAGTGATTAACGCGATGAATAAAATTGGAAACAGAATTTGTTAGAATTGGTACGATAAATGAGCACACCCAAAGCGGTCTTTGCTCTGTATTAAGAGTTTAGCTACGAAAATGGGATTAATCCACACAAATCACACGTGTGCAACATTCATAATGATAAATGTTCACAGCTGAAAACGGATGATAGTGGATTTTCTCACATACGAAATACAAATGTTTGGTCACTTGTATTCATAAAATTTTGCTGCATACATTTTATATTTAATGTATACGAATTACCATTTACTGGCGGTAAGCTTTAGATCCAAACTTAAATATTTTAAATTAAGGCATAATACGTTTATAAAAGAAAAACCATGACAAATATTTATATAAATGCAAAAAAAACACCATTTATAACCCGGAGTTTGAACAACAAAGCAACGTAAGCCACTTGGTAAATTTTAATGAGCCAATAAAATTGCAATTAAAATATGTTCAAGCAGTAAAAGAGTGCGTTTAAAAAAGAAAAAAAAACCTCATACATTTAGTTTGATTTTTTTCCACTTTTAAGAAGATTACTGACGTCGAGTATAGCCATTATCTTTATAATGTAATCACCTCCTGTCACCTCCATCCCAGAAACCAAGGAAACCGTTTGCATAATAAGGGAAGTTTGTGATACTTGATCCCCAAATATCTCCCATATGTTTTAATATTTTTCCAAGATAATTGAGAAAAAATGTTTGATGAGGACATTGATGTCTTTTTTATATTTAATTCACATTTTCTCCAACATAAATCCATACAAATTTTTCAAAATTTCTGATCCAAAATATAAATTGGTGGTTTTAATATTCTGCTGTTTATTTTGTCATTTTAATCGGTATGTGTTTGGAAACAAAAACACAAATGAAATGTCAATAAACATGCATTCACAATTTGGATTGCATTTTTTTAAATGTAAATCCAGTCAGTATTGTGTCAGAGTAATTCGATTTCAAAAATTATTTTATTGAGATGCACATGCGTGCATCAAGTTCTTCAAGGAAAATACTGTGGAATGGTTTCCACAAGGTAGGTGCATCAACATTTGATTGCACTTCAATGAAACCTCTACGATAACATTGACCAAAATTCAAATTAAAAAAATATTTTTAAATACAAAATATTTCTTTCGAATGATGATTATTTGCATAGTTATACCCTTCTAAAGATTTGTCGTTTTTGAAATTTTTATTTGTGATTTTTTTTTTTTTGAAATATTAAATATGACGGTTTACATAGAAAATTAACTGTTCTTTCTAAATAAAAAATAAAAATTTCCAGGTTTATTTTTTATTCAGAAAAAACAGATAATTTTCTATTTAAGCCGCCATATTTAATATTTCAAAAAAAAAAATTCACAAATACAAATTACAAAAACGACAATTCTTTAGAAGGGTGTAACTGAGCAAATAATCATAATTCGAAAAAATATTTTGTATCCACATTCATACTTACTAGAAGTACAATTATGCCAAATATGAACAAATTTCAGAACATCACTTTTTTTCGCTGTGCGCTTCACGTGAAATGCCCCATATGGCGATGAAAACAGGTAGTTTAATTTTACCAGATTCCCAATGGGAAATCCTTTATAAAATAAATGAAATACCAGTCCCTGTTTAAAAATATTCCTCCTTCTTCAATTAATTTATTGAAAGGGAATAATTAATAAGTTATTCTCTATTTTTCGATTAAATACACTCGCCAGTATTTCAGTTGTGCGCAATTTTTTTTTTTTTTTTTTTGATGTAAAAATCGTAATGAATTATTTTAAAGCTTCCCTGGTTTTAAATTTGATGAGTTTTTAGAACTTTTAATCATCTGCACATATTTGTTTTATCCAAGATTACCTCTATTATTCTCAAAATAACCCTTTTATACGAAAATGGAGTAATTATCCTTTTTGCCTTCCCATATGCCTAAAGACAAGGACTGCAACATCACATAGTGTAGAGTTAATTAATAAAGGTTTTTAAAAATTTAAAATGATCAAAATATTTAATAATAAACTTCTTTTTTTTTCTATTCAGCTAGCTCTTGCACTCTTGCTATGCACAGGATTTCATATGAAAATTTAATATTGATTGAAACATTATCGTAATATGTTCTTAATGTACAGCAATTCTATAATATAAACATAGCTTTCAACATTAACGAGGTTTTAATATTTTTTGCATAAATCTGCGCAATACTTCAACCGTTATATCATAAAATAATTGGATGGTATTTGGAAACGAGACGAATTATATAGAAACCTATCTCTAGTGTGCATACTTTTTCATATATTATAAGACACTTGTAAAGTATCTGCAGCACTCAAACCGCTTTGCCGTTCGTAAACCAGCTATTTCGAATGCGACGTTTAAAAATAATTTTCCAAATCAAAATTTGTTCGCTGTGTACTTTGTATTTTTTAAAACGAAATCTAATTAGTTTAAAAAACCCTCAACAGAAATTTATTAAAAATATGTATAAATTTTACCCCAACAAAAGATAATTGCAAGTTGATTTTTATTAATAAACCGAACGTTTTACAAAGTGAAGACTCTTTTTAAAGAAAATATATTAAGTATCGAATATAAAGATTAATATAATTAGAAAATTTAAGAGATGACTTACTGTTTAAAATTTTTTTTTTTAAATGTCAATAATTTAATTGGTGATTTTCAATTTTCTTGCATCCTAAAAACTAATTAAACTTTCATGCTTCCAATTAAACACTGCCTCGTAAAGGCATTCTTATTTTCTCGGAAGTTTAAATTTCCTGAATGATTCCTGAATATTTTTCCAGTTAAACATTAACCCTAGGAGGCTATGCTACTTTTGTACTATTCTCATTTTTAATAAAACGTGTAATATAACTTTAAAACGGAATATGCTAGACAAAAATTAATTTATACAATGTACAATTTATCTAATCAAAAATTGATATGCAAATATTCGGATTGCTATGATCTTTTTACGACTATGTAAACAAAAAAATAAGAAAACGTCGAAAAACTTACTTTTGGCTCGTTAAAACACATTTTGTCCTATTGTATAACCTAACAATGCATTGCGCACGCGTCAACTTGATGCAATGGAGGGGGATGCTCTAGGCTATCATCTGATGGCAGCAAAGCGGAATTCGCCCATTGGATAAGCCTAGAAAGCATTTGTTACTTTCGACCCGCCGTTACTTTTGTACCCTGTCTCCCCTACTACGAAAAACAACTTTATAATAGATAATTTTAATTTAATTTACACCTTACACTAAAGATTATCTTCATTCTTTTGCGAAACACATTAATTTAAATATATTGATTAAAATAAAATGACTAGTAATCCAAAACCCTTAATATTTATTTTCCTAACAATTTTAATTATAAAGGAATGGTTAAAATGCACAAAAGAAAATTTTTCAAAAACCTTTCTTACGCCTTTTATTTTATTGATTTTATTGACAAAATACCTACGAAATTCAAATTGTAAATTTTTTGCATTAAATTTCAATATTTTTTTTTTTTTGATATGTTGAAAACGAATGCAGGATATTATCGTAATTATCGAACAAAAAACGGAAAACAAAATCAGAATGACCAAAAAAACGTTCATCTACAAAAATTTAATAAAACACACACCAGAGGTGTCTCATCAACAAGATCAAAAACAGTAATTGACGCAGTATTCCAAAAATATATACATCAAATTGAAACAAAACTATTTATCATATTTCATACTTTAGCTACTATTAACCACACGTATTAATTAACGAAAATGCAAACTAGGAGTTTGGAAAACATAGAAAATAAATGTATTTTATCTGTATATATGCATATACTTATTAGATATCCAATATCACTCTTAAAGGAAAAACCAAAATTTCGTAACTTGAAGCTTAAAGGCTGTAACTCTATGAATACATATTTTAGTAATTTCTTAATTATTTAGAAAATATTTCAATGAAAGATTTCCTCAAAACAGATATCCATAACACTGATAATTCAACATACGCAGACAGGAATTAAAGAATACTAATATAAGTTGTATCGACACTTTAGTAATTATTGTTTCAAACAAAATGACGGGTTTATAAATGAACAGATCTTTGTGTTGAGAAAGTCGAGACACTTTTGGCAACTTTGTTCCAGAATGTCAACTACATCTGTTGGAAAATTTTACACACCTGCTCACCGCATAATGAAATCATTTGACAACAATAAACAAAGTTTTCGAATTTCGTTTTACTTCAATAATTAACTTTCAGATCATTTAAAACTTGTGTATAGAATAATATCTCTGATTATAAACTGTGAGGTAATTAATCGTTAAGATAAGAATTTATTAATTTTTTGATTACTGAACTAGCATTATTGGAATTTAAGTTCAATTTTAATCTATTTAAGTAAAGGTTCCATTTTATTCTTAATTAATATTCTGATAATAAAAAATATTCAGAGGACTAGGATCAAATAATAATCAGCCAAAACTATTTATTACATGCGCATGTAATAAATAGTTTTGACTGATTATTATTTGATCCTAGTCCTCTGAATATTTTTACCAATTTATCATCGTTGAGGATCTGAAACTCTACAATAATTCTGATAATTTTTTTCCGTTGTAATTCCATCTGAAATGAGCATCATTTTTGAACATATTTTAATACTTTATGTAATAAATTGTGGTAATTGATTTAGATTTTATCAATAAAATATTTTGTACATTAGTTTCTTTTACATTTAAAAAGATAATTATAATTAATGAGAAAATTTGCTTGCATTTGAAAAACTATTTGTTTCTAAGACACATTAGAGTAAGATCAAAATAAAAAAAAAATTCGCTGACTTTGAACAGTTATACTGTGTATACAATATATAGGATATATTGCGGCCCAATTTATGTAGTATAATTTAATATAATAATATATAAAAATCATACCATAAACATAAATTTGAACGGAAGTTCAAAAAAAATATTCGTGACGTATTGCCCAGATACGTATTTCGATTGCCAAGCAATCTTCCTCAGTGGTCATCAAGTAGTTTGGATCACTCCGTAATTGCTTTGTGACGATTCACAACAATTGTAAATTTTTTGCATAAAATTTATATATGTATATAAAAAAAATTTGGTGAATCATCACAAAGCAGTTACGGAGTGATCCAAACTACTTGATGACCACCGAGGAAGATTGTTTGGCAATCGAAATACGTATCTGGGCAATACGTCACAAATATTTTTGTTTGAATTTCTGTTCAAATTTATGTTTATGGTATGATTTTTATATATTATTATATTAAATTATACGACATAAATTGTACCGCAATATATCCTATATATTGTATACCCATTAGAGTAAGAGTAAATGACATATTCATCCAACAAGCATAGAGGAAGGAAGATCAAAAGAGTCAGTGTTGTTTTTTTTTTTGGAAAAAGCGTAAATGAAATATTTCTAACCATCGATAAATCAGTTAAAGGAATTTTTTGAAAACTTAGAAACACCTAAAACGTAAATGTCTAATTAACCAAAATCAAGCAGAAGACCTACGAACTGTTAACAATTCTTTTAGTCGACAATTCTTTTCTAATTTTAATGAACTTTTAGTTTTAATAAAACTAAATACTTTTTAAGCCACCAAAGTGATCAGTTTATAAAAGAATTAGACAAGATGCCTCACCGATTTGAACAACTTATTCACCGATCAATCTTAACATGAAATGCAATCACCATCGTGAAAGCCTTAGCATTCATATAGATTATAGACGAAAGATCCAACTCATAATTTAGTTATCATATATTCTTAAAATTTTTCAAACCATGCCTCATTGGTTTACTAAAAAAAAAGGAATTAGAAACTCATCACTAAAATACTTAACATCACTACAACATCACTAAACTACTAAAGGGCTTGGATACCACAATTTCATACATTCATTGGATATCAAGTCACCAGAGAATAAAAAATAATGAGGGAGTCAAGGACTTAGCGAAAATTGCAACCACCGAGGAAAAAGAAAACCACTGCACTTTTAATCAACAAGGTAAGACTTAAAAAGGCAACTCATATGCGACAAATTACTGCTGGTATTATGAGTGACAAACTAAACAATTCTGTCTTCAAGAATTTAGAATATCAGAATATCCATCCAAGAGAAGAGTCCAATGGTATCTACAAGGAAGTAGCTGTTTAACAGGATGCAAATTCCATACATCGAATCTTTCCCAAACTCACAATATCAATAAAACCCAAACCCAAAATGTAACAAATTTGTGATCAGGATTATTTCTCAAACATTATCTTCTAGGATGTATAACTGACTTGCCGATGAAAATCAAAGAATTCTTCAATACAGAATAGTAATAAAATCATAACGACTATGGACTTTCAAAAAAAATATTTATCTTTGTAACAGAATATTTAAACACATAGAAATAATTAAAGAACTAGAGGTTCTACTTATTGATGGGTATCACTTTTATTATATTTTTTGCGAAATACTTCAAAGTTGTTTTCAGTAAACATAAAGAGAAAATCTACAATTTGTTAATGCCATAAAAGTTTTGGATTAATACGATCGAGATGCAACTCGTGAAAGTTGTGAATTTTTTTATAAATAAAAGTCTTCAGCACAACGAAGATAAACCAAGAAAAATGCAAAGACTTTTATAACATACATCAAACTTATATTTTTATTACAAGTATGAGACTCACTTTTAGTCAGTCGCTGATAAAATTCTTTATATTATATGAATGCAAATATGTACATTGTACATTTTTAGAAATAAAACAGGGCAAATCAAATACTGTAACAACTTTATCGCTTAAATATTAAAAAGAAAATATTAAAAGTTAGTAGTAGCTACATTTAGTTGTTTTTTTAATGTAATTTCAATAATGCTTTAGTAGACTGATTAAAAAAAATGATGAAATTTTTATTTCTTAATTATATCGAAAATATTGTTGAGAATGACAAAAAAAAAATCCTGTGAAAGTTTAAGCTCTTAATATTAATATTAAGAGGTGCCGCATCGCAAATTTCGATTTTCCATTTAAATAACATGGGAACACTATTCTCTTCCACTTTGAGATTTTATAGCTCACGTTGGTGAATATATTTCGGAACGACCAAGGTATATTCTTGTGGAAAATTGAACGATCTACAAAAAAGGTCTTATACAAGTTTTTGATATATTTATACCTTCAAAAGTTATTCGTGGTCAAAGTTGAACTAAAGAGAAATTTTAATATTTTTTCAATTTTTTGACGCAACCATCAATTTTATGAGAAAATTTTATAGGAAATTTTTTGTAGAGCACTTTCTTTCCTATAACTTATCTACATAAAAGTTTCTGAAATTTTTCACAGGTCCTAAGTTATTTAATTATAATAAACAAATAATTTTTAAGTCAAAAATATAATAAAACAAGGAATTTTCATTTAATAACTTAGGACATGTGAAAAATATCAAAAACTTTTATAGAGATAAGTTATAGAAAAAAAAAAAGTGCTCTACAAAAAATGTTCTATAAAATTTTCTAATAAAATTGATGTTGAGTCAAAAAATTGAAATAATATTTAAATATCTCTTTAGTTCAACTTTGACCTCGAATAACTTTTGAAGGAATAAATATATCAAAAACTTGTTGGAGACCTTTTTTATAGATCGTTCAATTTTCTACAAGAATATATCTTGGTCATTACGAAATATTGTTACCAACGTGAGCTTTAAAATTCCAAATTGCAAGAGAATATTGTTCCCATGTTATTTAAATGAAAAATCGAAATTTGCGATGCGGCACCTCTTAATAAGGTATAGTTACCAAATTTCGTCCCCAAGCTTAATTTCGCCCCTTTGGGTATCTTTTTTTCTAAATAACGCCACCTAGTTTTTATAATTTGAATTTAAAGTCAGGTAAGTCAGACAACCATTTCAAATGTTTAGCGGTGAAATGTTGGGTCTGTGTCAAGATATTTAAAAAAATTAATAACTTGTCAAGGTAAGTTTTTGATTGAAATAATATCGATAAGGTTTAAATGGTGATGTTATTGAATTATTTAAACGAAATTTTGCCAAAATTTGGTGTTATCGCTTAAAATTAAATCGATTATATTTTCATTTAGGTTATGACATGCGTTTTTGGTTGAATACATGTTGTCAACACAACTGGCAAATTCCTAATATCGTCCCCATACATAAGCCTAAAATCGCCCCCGGGACGATATTGAAATTACTTTGTTATTCGGCAGTTGTATTTTTTCAACAATCATTTTTGCATTAAATATTTAGTGTGGACGAAACAGGGATCAGCACCATGATAAAATGGGAGAAAAGTGGATAGGATGCACAAAATATTTCCAATGGATGCATGAGGATTGTGTTAAAAATCCAGGGCCTAACTTTATCTGTTCAATTTGCTTAGAGAATTAAAATTACTTAAATTTTAAACTATAGGTACATCAATGATTAATAAGTCTGATTAGATATTGTTATTACTATGATTATACTAATAATTTTATATTGTTAAAAATATAGTTTATGTTTATGTAAGTCCTGATTATTGTGACCTCAATATCATCCCCGAGACGTAATTAGGTGGCAAAAAATTATTTTCAGAATGTCTACTTTTTTGTAAAGAATATTTTTGTATAAATAATAAAGAATTTAACAGATTTTTTTTTATTTAAAATAACAAAGAAATGTTATAACTAAACTTTGACGTTATATTTATTGCTTTAATCGCAACATTTTTTTCAAAAAGGGGACGTTATTTGGTGACTCTACCTTATTAATATTAAGAGCTTAAACTTTCACAGGATTTTTGTTTGTCATTCTCAACAATATTTTTGATATAATTAAAAAAAAATCATAATTTTTTTTGAATCAGTCTAGGCTTTAGTATTAATTTACTCAAAATCTTTGATTTTTAACGATTTAAGATTTATACGTTATACGAATAGTAAAATTTTTATTAAAAAGGCACAAAACTTAAGATTCCTAATCCAACGGTTGAAAATATTAAATATATTTTTAAACAATGAAGCAGAGACAATTTTTTTAACCATAAAATTTAAAACGGTTTATTGGAATGGTTTAATTTTAACTTGTGTCACCCTAGTGGAAAACCGACGATATGTAAAATAAGTAAAAAAAACGTAATTGTATTTCTAAAGGCTTATTACTGGTTAGAGCTTTCAACGCATATTCTATATTTACCCACATGCCTCTTTTTACGAAAGCTCTTATGTCGTCTCGCAACAAGAGAGCTTTTGTTCATACGTTCATATCTTATAGCTGACACGTCTTGACTAGAGAGCTTACACTATAAAAACAGTTTATTTAGTTTTATTTTCCCCGACATGGCGTCACCAACGTATTATTTCAAACTCTTATCATCCAGTTGAAAAAAATAATAATAAATCAATCAAACGAAATATTCTCCATAAAAGAATTGTGTTTATTTATACTTCATTAATTATCAATAACCATGTATTAAATTAAATACTAGTCTAACGTCAGTGATTTTAATTTGCCTCAATGACTTTATAATGAAAATCATTAATGTTTTTTCTTAGAAATAAATAACTGACAAAGAAATAAAAAAAATTCTTTCAATAAATATGGCAGAAAATACCAAGTAACAAAAAGTAGAAAAATATTTTTCTTGAATTCAGTATTCACAAGTTTCAATGATCATACGACAACTAACAATTCTGTTACTGGAAAGAAACTTGTACTGCGTTCATAATTTAGTGATTAAATTTAAAAATACTTTAAATTGAAATTTTAAAGACTTGTTAAAAGTATTAACTTTTCATAGAAATTCAAGTACTGAATATTGATTTTAGTTTTTCTTATTTTCCATAGCGAAACCGATTAAATGTAACATTTCGATATTTTGTTTTAAATTTACTCTATACAATACTTGAAAAGCTCTACTTTACATTTAAATTGCCAATTAATTATTATATGCAACTTCATTGAATTATTTATTGCAATATTTCATCTCTCGGAAATGTTTTTGCTTTTTATCTAATGAAAACAGAAAGCAAATGTAAAATGTAAAATGTATATTTCTTAAACGAAAAAGAAAAATAATTTTATTAAATTATATATTACTTGGAAATTAACGAAACATTCAGTATTCGTAAATTAGGCACGTAAATGTTTTTAAATGTTATTTTTTTGTAAGTTTTTCCGAAATTGGGTTAATCATTTCCACAGCTAATATTAATCCTCAGATGTCGATTTCGAACGTCAAGAAATTCATTTTACAATATAAATGAAATTCCTCAAATTGGAATTTATTGCAATACTCCCCCCCTCAAAAAAAAGAAGAAGAAAAAAACGGCTGTCAATAAAAATGTCAAGTAAAAAAAAACTAAGGTCTACCTAATACAATTTACTTTGAATAAAAAAAAGCTTGAATATTAAATAAAAACCTTTTGTTACTGATAAACGAGAGGAGCAGAAAATATTTCTACAATCAAATATTCATTGAATACCTGAATGTAATCAGCGGTCAAGAAAATCAGGAAAGTCACAGAATAGTAGAGGACAGAGGAAAGTCAGAGAACTTAACAACATTTTTTTTTATTTGGTAATTATTTGGAACGATGTAGATGTTCGCATATTTTCATAAGCATAATGTGTAAATAGTTTATACATTAAATAAAAAATTCAAAAAAAATCATTCTATTATTTTTTACACAAAGATTTCAAAACAATTTGTCAAGAAATTTCTTTACGAACAAGGACAACAAAATGATGAAATTTACTGTAAAAAATTGGAGGATTTTTTTGGTTGAAGGAAAAACTTGACAACCTGTATACAAATATTTTTTTCTTGTAAATTTCTAAGAATAATGGAATGAAAATTAATAACATCGAGTAAAAAATATATTTTCCTTAAGGCTTCGTTGCCGCGTTTAAGAAATCAGGAGTTACTTAAACGTCTTTTGTAGTGCACCACTATACGCCTAAAAACCGGTTGATTTGTGTATACAAAATATAGAATATATAGCGGTTCAATTTATGTAGTATAATTTAATATAATAATATATAAAAATCATGCCATAAACATAAATTTAAATAGAAGTTCAAACAAAATTATTCGTGACGTATTCCCTAGATACGTATTTGGATTGCCAAGCAACCTTCCTCAGTGGTCATCATGTAGTTTGGATCACTCCGTAACTGCTTTGTGATGATTCACGATTTCGATAGTTACGACAATATTCTGCATTCGTTTTCAACATACCAAAAAAAAAATAATATACATATTGAAATTTTATGCAAAAAATTTACAATTATTGTGAATAATCACAAAGCAGTTACGGAATGATTCAAACTACTTGATGACCACTGAGGAAGATTGCTTGGCAATCGAAATACGTATCTGGGCAATACGTGACAAATATCTTCGTTTGAATTTCCTTTCAAATTTATGTTTAAGGTATGATTTTTATATATTTCTATATTAAATTATACTACATAAATTGGACCGCAATATATTCTATATATTGTATACACAGTGTTACTGTTCAAAGTCAGCGAATAAATCTTATTTTGACCAGTTGATTTTACAAGTATTAATAATTTAAAGAATTCTTCTCATCATTGTTGCAAAAATGTTGGTAAGTTGGTGACTTTAAACTTATAATTTCATTAAAGAAGGAAACTTTCCAAGTCTACCGATTCATAAATTTCAATATTTTTGATTGCACCGATTAACGATTCTAGGGTTTAAAATTTTCAAGTAAACAACTTTGTGTTGTATGGCATAGCTTTGAAAGTGCTAATCTTGAAACAATTTTCTAAAACCAGAGAACATCTCTTTAAATTTCTCTTTGAGAACAACACCGCGAAGCCAAACTTTAACAAAGCACTTAAACTTAGTTCCTCGTCAAACACCAAATGTAAGTTAACACGAAAATGCATTCTATGGCTGAGAACTTTTAAAAATCCAACACGCGAAAAATATCAACTTTTTTTTTGCAACAACGAAACATGAAACGAATAATTGATTGGTTTGATTCTATAAGCTAATTAATGATATACATGTTCGTGCCTCAAATTGATTAAACATTTATCGAAATTTATGTTTTCGTAGCCAATTATAATCGCACTGATGCTTTCAATGGGAAAGCTTCACCACACGTGTTTGTCTCCCAAATTCTATATGATGGTGGTGATAATACCATCGTTGTGAGCACTCTGACGTTACAATGAATTACGAAATTTTCATCTTATCACTTTAATCATTAATCATTCAAAAGCTTCGAAACTTTTCATTTTGAAAAATTCTCTTTGCTTTAGCTTTTTGCATTAGCTATTGTTGTAGAGACTTGTAAAGCTGTTTTTATTTACTTAAAAGCTCGTTCAATAGATCCAAACCAATCCATTAGTGATGATAATTAGGTATTTAAAGTTAATGTTTTAATTAAATTTACTTACATAAATTCTGATTAAAACATACATCAAAAAATAAAAACATTTTCGTCGAAGAATTGAAGCTAAATTTTTTATTTCATACCTTAAACTGAAAAAAATATCTTTTAACTATCGATTCATAGCAATGTAAAAACAAAAAATTATTGAATTTTCGATAACTATAGTTAGATAAATCAAATTTCACTTATAGTCCGGTCAATTTAGACAATTGAAGTAGTAAAAATTCCCACAAAGCTGAATTTTCAGAGAGACCTTCAGTTTACGATTACAAATAATGTGCCAAAAGTCCCCATCGATCCCATGTGTGCTAAAAAATTTATTCGGGGGCCAAAGGTCAAAATTTTCGGTTTTTTGGATTTTTCTCAAAAACTGTCAATTTTATCGAAAAATTACTTTAGACCAAAGTTGTAGATCTTAAAATTCTCTATAAAAATGGTTTTAATGATTTTTTTCTCTAAGACCAACCATTTCCCAGATATTGCGCTTGTAAGAATCACGTTCTACATAATATGCACACATATGCCACGTATATACATATTCAGGCACTTAAGCAAGTAAAAATCCCTACTTGTGTCTCTTTTATGTATACATTATACTATTTTAAGAAAATATACTCTTAAAAGACAGCCAGTCCCTTACAGAATAATCCCAGGGAAGTTCAGACATGGCAAGGCAATCAACTTAACCCTGAAGACTGGGGTTGGAAATTAATAAATAATACTTTGGAACCGATTCAAACTTTACTGCCTCCTGCTCCAGAAAAACTTCTTAACAATATTTTTTGCAATTGCAAAAAAGGTTGTAGTGCCAAATGTGGCTGTAAAAAAGTAGGGTTACAATGTTCTTCAGCGTGTACCAATTGCCAAGACCTGTCTTGCTCAAATGTTCAATTAATTACAACAGAGGAAGATGCATATGATTTTGATGAAGAGACAACTGATTCATCTTCATTTGAATAATTTCTGAACATTCAACAAGAGGAAGAAGAAGAAATCGAAGAACATATGATTGTTGAAGTTGAGTATGAAGAGTATGAATCAGATTAAAGTAACAAAAAAAAAAAAATTGAACGACAGTTGAATTCAATAACTAATATCAATACTCTTCATACTATTTTTTTATTTTATTTAATTTTATTTTCCTTATCATAAGCCCAACAGTATAAATGTATAAAGACATTATAATAATAAAAACAAAAATAAAGAATCAATCACTATATGAGCTCAGTTATTTCTATAAAGATTTAGTAGCGAAACTGTTCCCTGAACGACAACAATATTACATACAATATTACTATTAAATAAGTATTGTCCATGAAAATAACATCATGAAGATTCGTAGAGTAGGTCTACTGGGGATACCACGTAAAAAAAAGCACCGAGTGCACTACCTGACAGGTGGTGTGGAAATGTGTACATATTATGTAGAACGTGATTCTTACAAGCGCAATATCTGGGAAATGGTTGGTCTAAGAGAAAAAAATCATTAAAACCATTTTTATAGAGAATTTTAAGATCTACAACTTTGGTTCGAAGTAATTTTTCGATAAAACTGACCGTTTTTGAGAAAAATCCAAAAAACCAAAAATTTTGACCTTTGACCCCGAATAAATTTTTTAGCAGACATGGGATCGATGGGGACTTTTGGCACTTCATTTGTAATGGTAAACTGAAGATCTCTACGAAAATTCAGCTTTGTGGGAATTTTTACTATTTGATCACTATTTTTATGTCTAAATTGACCGGACTTTTAATCCGGATTGAATAGTGTTTAAGCAAAGAATAACATTTGAAAAGCCAAGATATTCGTCGATTATTTAACAAAGATCTTCCAATTGACCTCAAACATATGCAAATCAAAATCTACTGAGATTAATTGTAAACAGTATGTTGCGAAGCTTAGTGTAATTTTTTGCTTAAAATTATTTGAAAGTTTTTATTCCTAATACTAATTTTTAACATTCAATCATTAATTTTCTCAATTTCTGTCACTGCTAATTTGATTAAAAGTTGGGGTACACTTTGTTCAAACTGGTAAAAATAGAAAATTAAATTAGTGAATAAAAATTACATTGGCGTAGGATATCGATTATGCTTCCAGCTGAGTCGGTAGTTTTATCCCTCTAATTTATAATATGAGGGCATCGTTTTATTTCGCGCGTCCGAATTAGATAGCTACTGTACATATAATCAAATTATAGAGTTCAACGCGAAAGGTTATTATCAGAGCTTTGAAGCTTCTATTCCTCACTAATTTTGGGTTCGGTATTTCGTTACAGGGATGTAGTTGGGATCGTAAAATTTCATAAAAATTTCTCATTGTAAAGAACATACGTTTTCCGAATAACGAACACAAATCAATTTGTTTTATATTTCTTCCATTTGGTCCGCTTGCGTTCTATTGATTTCTTACAACGAGCTTGTGTAAAACTCGAGGACATTCTAGTGGCTGTGATTTTTACAAGAACTTTGCATTTTGTTCGCCCGAATTTACACAAAAACTTCCTTCATCTATTATAGAGGAAAAGTTTTGGAGATTCATTAATTATAAATTTTGCTCGATAATATCTAAACAAGACACTTGAAACTTGGGTCAATTTTATCCTCCTTTTTGTGAAATTCATAAAAATAAAATCCACATTAAAAAGTTTTCATTTAAAAGTAGTATTCAAGAGGAAAGCTTTATGGAATTTAATTATAAAATTTAGAAAGATATATGGTATTGTTTAATTGAGTTTTACTATTTTGTGTTGAGTGTTACAATTCATAGTCAAGCTTGCATGAAAATTATGTAACCCTATTTATATAAATTAGCTGGGCATTGTATGATGAGTGAGAATTAATTTGAGTTTTAGGTCGTTGTGCATGTTATATGTTATATTATATAATAACTATGTAAATGTATGAATTTATATATTAGGTCAAGAAGGGTGAATAAAGGACAAAGAAGGAGAGGCGAATATGTTAGATTTTGAACATGAAGGTACGATTATTACAATGGAAATGTGAGAAAGGAAACTTAATTAAAACATACTTTAGAGCAAATGACATTTACAAATATCTCATGTTAATTAAAACTATTAATGTGTTACCTATTTTCATTCATATTGAATAGCTTACCTTGGGCACGATATCAAAATTTATGCTACTAAGAAATGAGTTGACGGATAAAAGTTCAAAAATAGTTACTAATTTCTATGAACACTACCCCATATGAATTTTAAATCCTGCATATAAAATTAAATAAAAAGAACCATGCTACACCATTAAAAAACAAAATTAAATAATCTCAAAAATCACAATATTCAATTAAAAAACTCAGATCCAGAAGAGGTCAGCTTTCTTGGAGTCAAAATGGATTTCGAACTTACAGAGTGTCTTCGTGAGAAAAACGATAATTTGTCTTAAGTTTTCTTTAATTTTTCTTATTGTTTTATTATTAAACAACAATTTTCTAAATTTTCCTGCATTTTTGTTATAATATTAGGCTTAAAACTTTATTGTCTCAACATTTTCCTAAATCAATAACTAAATAATTAATTTTCAAATAATTACTACTAAAATCTTTTATCACACACAAATCGGTTTCTTTCACAAACCTTTATGGTATGAACGATTTTCTATCGATTAACAAAAAAAAATTTGGAAAATCAAATTTTTAAATATTGTTGGCTAATCAGTAAAGGGTAGAAATTCAGGTTTTTAAGATCCGTTAAATGTTTTATTTTCCAAATTGGCGACATTTCGTTTCGTATTCCAACTTCATTAGGCATCTTGGGTAACAAAAAGGTTTCCAATCTCTTAAATTATACCAAAGGTTACTATACCTAGGTTCAATGAGGCTCTATTTAAAGTGGAATTTGGAGATGAGATAATTTTAAGTCATCAACATCCGCCACCTAGAACTTTCTATTGCCTCGGAAAATATTAAAAAATGATTTATTACTGAGATAATATTATTATTTTCATTTTAATGAAATCAAACATTTTCTTTTATTTATATTTCAAGAAAACACCATCATGTTAAACAATGTAACCAAATCAAAAGTTGCTTGAGCTACTGAATGTTTTTAGTTTTAAACAAAAATATTAAAAAAACACTTTAACTTTTACTAAAAGAATGCTTTAAAAAAGAATTCTTTAAACATTTTTTTTTATTACGGCTTCTAATGAAGGAAAGACTAATATATATTAACACTAGACTGATTCAAAAAAAATGATGAATTATTTTTATCATAATTATATCGAAAATATTGTTGGAAACGGCAAAAAAATATCCTGTGAAAGTTTAAGCTCTTAATATTAATATTAAGATGTGCCACATCGCAAATTCCGATTTTCCATTTAAATAACATGGGAACAATATTCTCTTGCACTTTGGAATTTTATAGCTCACGTTGGTGACAATATTTCGGAATGACCAAGGTATATTCTTGTAGAAAATTGAACGATCTACAAAAAAGGTTTTTGTACAAGTTTTTGATATATTTATTCTTTCAAAAGTTATTTTATTTGAGGTCAAAGTTGAACTAAAGAAAATTTTTAATATTTTTTCAATTTTTGGACGCAACCATCATTTTAAGAGAAAATTTTTTAGGACATTTTTTGTAGAGCACTTTTTTCTATAACTTATGTATATAAAAGTTTTTGATATTTTTCACAGGTTTTAAGCTATTTGCAATGAACTGAAAATACTCGAAATTTTGTTTTAAATTAATAATATTCCCTAAATTATTATATTTTTACATAATTTTTTTTTTTTTTATTTTAATTAAATAACTAAGGACCTGTGAAAAACATCAAAAACTTTTATGGTGATAAGTTATAGAAAAAAAGTGCTCTACAAAAAATGTCCTATAAAATTTTCTCATAAAATTGATGGTTGCGTCAAAAAATTGAAAAAATATTAAAATTTCTCTTCAGTTCAACTTTGACCTCTTGACCCTTACTTTTGAAGGAATAAATATATCAAAAACTTGTAAGAGACCTTTTTTGTAGATCGTTCAATTTTCTACAAGAATATACTTTGGTTGGTCATTCTGAAATATTGTCACCAACGTGAGCTATAAAATTCCAAAATGCAAGTGAATATTGTTCCCATGTTATTTAAATGGAAAATCGAAATTTGCGATGCGGCACCTTTTAATATTAACATTAAGAGCTTAAACTTTCACAGGATTTTTTTTTGACATTTCCAAAAATAATTTCGATATAATTAAGAAAAATAAAATCCATTATTTTTTTTGAATCAGTCTAATAAACACAAGTTTATATTTGAGAGTTTTTAGACAAAGTTTGCGTCACTTATTAACTTATTTGTTCATTTGTGTAAATGGATCAATATTTGCATTCTCTTGGACCAACTACAACACTTGGGATTGAGTTAAATTACTATTTGACTTTACAAATAGTCAATAGATTAATATCACATGTAGGAAACATGATAAGTTGGGAAACAAGAATTCTATTATCAACATAATTCTTCAAAAGCTCTAATGTTTTTGAAAGCTCTTACTAATAAACTTTTGTTCAAAGCTTCAAAGCTTTGGTTGTAAACTTAAAAGGAAGTAGTAAAATGTTTGAAGTTTTTGAAGACTTAATTAGTTAAATTTTTCAAAAGAACTTTCTTTCAATACAAAAAGGATATTTTTGAAAACTAAATTATCTTTATCATTAGAAATTCAATAAAAAAAAATAATCTCTATAATATTTGCCTATTTGATTCATATTACAAAAAAAATAATTAGAGTTTATTTAAAAAATTCAACTTTTATTTAAAAAAATCACATTTTATGTCAAAAACATTCATCACAAAACTATTTCCTGTTTTATTATTTTCATGCATTAATATAAAAGTGAGTGATATTTTACATCTTGTCCGTCTCTATCTTATTTTTCTTATATTTACAAGTCAAAGTTAATTTCATTTCTAACATTTCATTTATCATGGTTTCATATTTAATAAAATTTTCTTATATCATTATATCTTACTTAATTTGAGTTAGTTTTTTAATGGAAATATCAATTTATCAAATATTTTTTTTCAGAAAATAGATTATTTTTCAACGGTGAAAACAGGTTATTTGGGTGATCTTTCAAAGGTAAAGGTTGATAGTATTTAGTAATTATATAATTTTGCTTAGTAATATAAAATATTATTATAAAATTTAACATTACTTTAAAGTTGTATATTTTGTTATTTTTTTGTACGAATTGAAAAAGAAATAAAGAAGATTATTTTTATCTTTTTTTTTATTGTACCAATACACCATTAGTTTCTGAAACACCAACAAAACGTTGTTTCTTTCACTGAATTAATAATGTTTTAATCCCAAACTTTCATTTCAATTTTAATTAGTAATATTACATTGAAGAAAATCTCCAATGGGGATATATGTTGGATAAATTTTAACTCCTAATGACAAGGCTTAGTAAAAGTAATTTTTAGCGAAAAATATTCATTTTGAGACTCTGTAGAGTTAAAAGTTGTTTTAAAATATAATATCCAAACTTTTGGAACCCAAAAGCTTACTTGCAAGTATTTATTCACCAAAAGAAAATAAGGTTTATTTAAACATAATTGGTAAATTGTGTGTAGAACAATTAATCTTGTTTAAAGATCAATTATTTTCGTTTAGTTATTGAATTGTGAACAGTTATATTATAATGAGGAATTGAAACAACTTTTTGGCAAAAGTTCAAGTAAAAATTTAGACGATAAAAAGTAGATTAATATGGTTCGTCATTTTTAATGCATTATCAGGTTCCGCTAATGATGGTAATTATATTGGTAGGTTAAATATTTGTTCGATATTTTAAACACCACCTCATTGCCGATTACTCTTCTACCATGACATCAGATTACTTCGCGGTCCTTGACTTTATCATTTGATATGAGCTGGAGGATTTTGCATCGATTTCCTCTCAAAAACGCCCTAAATACGACATTTTCTTTATCTCAACGGTTGTAAATAATTCCCGAACAACATATTTTCTCTCCTTAAGACTACATTTTTGGTCTGCATAGCTCTCCAGGGTATTGGAAGCATTCATCTCTGGACGATTGATCGTAGCAGCTTTAAAGGTCCAGGTTTAAGCCCCGTGTAGCAGCATCGATCAAATATTTCATTTAACCATTCTTTCGTGACGTTTTGAGCCTCGAAAGAATGAAAAAAATTTCAGGACAACTTGCAATAACAAAATGATTGAATGATAAGTTACACTGATATGTAATTACTTTAAGAAGAAAAATTGTTATTGAAATCCATGTGAAAATATTATTATAAAAACTGATTTGTATGATTATTGAAAACGAAACAATGGATTATTTGAGTCGCATTGAATTTCCATTTCTCGTTGGCAAAGTAAAAGAAAATTAAATTGAATCAAAGTTTGTCTATCACATTTCAACTCCGGGCACCCATCGGTGCCGTTGTCGTATACGAAAATAGAGCTTCTTTCTCGAATATATTTCCACATTATTTTTTTCGTTAACTCCCAATTGTGTGTTATTTTGTAACATCAGCACCAAATTCATTTTGTCATATCCACGTTGTCGCTACCGCCGCCGTTGTGCCGCGCCGGGTGTTGTTGCTCGTTTTCGTTTTGGAATTGAAAAAACCGCAAACTACCCAACCACCCAACTACCCCATTATCACAAACTCAACATACGTTGAGACGAAAAAAGGCAACTCAGGCGAACGATTTTCCAAATTTCATATTACATTGCAACATCGATAAATATATGATAACCAGTACTCGTTCAAAGCTACAACTTCATGCGCCAGCATTGAAATTACATTTTCAATTTTTTGCCTTTTTTCTTCGTGTTAAATAATACACTTACGCCAACAAACCATTGCAATAATAGCAGACTCACATAGGAAAACGAATTGAAGCTCCATAAAAAACTTGCCAATCTTTTCCAATTTGATTTCAACTTTTACCATTTTTGATTTATTTAAACCAACAAAAGATTAACTACAAAATCAATTTCTACAAAATGAACACTGTTGTAAAAGGAACGGATTACTTAATAACTTCTAATAATATCCAACTTTAATCGATTTTTAATTTGTTATAAACATAAACCGTGTAAATTAATTTCTTGATACTATAAAAATAATAAGATTGAAATAACTAAAGAAATCGCAACAGGGATAGAACTTTTAAAAAATGAAACTTTTTAAGCTTATTTTGAGTTGTTGAAGATGTAGGTAGTTGCTAAAATCATTAATAAAAGACTGACCTAGCTCATTGAAAATATCAAAAGAAATTCATTTGGAACGATTTCTAGGTTGATCTCAACAAAATATATGACCTGTAAAAACCTTTTTACTATACCTTAAACAAACTAAACGTTTGAAAGAAAATCATTTGACTCTAATGATTTTTTTCATTCACCAATCAACAATAAATAAATTCAATATTCTTTTGCACTTTGGAATTTTATAGCTCACGTTGGTGTCAATATTTCGGAATGACCAAGGTATATTCTTGTAGAAAATTGAACGATCTACAAAAAAGGCCTCTTACTTACAAGTTTTGATATATTTATTCCTTCAAAAGTTATTCGAGGTCAAAGTTGAACTAAAGAGGAATTTTAATATTTTTTTCAATTTTTTGATGCAATCATCAATTTTATGAGAAAATTTTATAGGACATATTTTGTAGAGCACTTATTCTTCTGTAACTTATCTCCATAAAAGTTTTTGATATTTTTCAGAGGTCCTAAGTTATTTGCATTAAACTGAAAATATTCATATTTTTATTGTTTTAAATTAATAATATTCCCTCAATTATTATATTTTGAACATAAAAACTTTTTTTTTAATTTTAATTAAATAATTTGCTGAAAAATCATTTAAGTTTCAAATTATAAAATGTATGAAATAAGTTGTAGAAAAAAAAAGTGTTCTACAAAAAATGTCCTATAAAATTTTCTCATAAAATTGAAGGTTGCGTCAAAAAATTGAAAAAATATTAAAATTTCTCTTCAGTTCAACTTTGACCTTGAATAACTTTTGAAGAAATAAATATATTTAAAACTTGTCCGAGACCTTTTTTGTAGATCGTTTAATTTTCTACAAGAATATACCTTGGTCATTCCGAAATATTGTCACCAACGTGAGCTATAAAATTCCAAAGTGCAAGTGAATATTGTTCCCATGTTATTTAAATGGAAAATCGAAATTTACGATGCGGCATCTTTTAATAATAATATTAAGAGCGTAAACTTTCACAGGATTTTTTTTTGTCATTTCCATCAATATTTTCGATATAATTAAGAAAAAAAAAATCATCATTTTTTTTGAATCAGTCTAATGTACACCTACAAACATTATAATACTACAATGTAGTATTCATTTAACTCTTATTCCGTACATTGTTGGCAAAATTATAAGAGTTTACAAAACATTGTTTCTGGTTTTCTAAACATGTTAAAATAGTTTTTTTTTTTTTAAATTTGTTAATTTTTTAAGAGTAGTTTTAGAGAAGTCACATTTTCAGTGTAGATTGAAAATCACCTACATATTTTTTGCAATCTAGAAAATGTTGCACCGATTCATATTATTGGAAGATAAAAAGAACAACAAAGAAGAGAAATGGCATTACTGAAAGTGGTTAATATAGTTGATAAATTAAAATGTTTCATTATTTTTAAGTGAACGAATAATTGAGAAAAAAATATTTTTTTTTAGTTTTGATTTATTGCAACTATTGATTTAAATTTTAAAAAAAAAGCTTTTATTCTTTTTGAATATATCGCTTTCTAATAATATATGATACAGTACTATATCTATAGAAACTACACATTCAATATTTGAAAATGTAGTCGATGCATCATTTTTACCCTATAAATATATCTAATCTTCTATTTTCAACTTCAATACCATAATGCATGTTTGATTTACAATATTTTCATTCCAAGATCATCCACAGTATGCATTTTCGCATAGATTGAATGCACAAAAGTGGTTTTATGAAAATGAGTTACATCCCGCAGGAATATAAGTTAACAAGCCGTCGTTACATTAACGATAAAAACTCATCCACATTTTCTTTCAATCTCCATTTTTTTTCCACATTAATTTGGCTCGTTATCTCTGGAAAAATTATATCTCAAAGAGTTTCATTTCAAATAAAATTCCTCAGAGAGTAACATTTCAGTTACCTTTCGGTAGACTTTGTTGGTGTGTTATAGAACGAAACTTTGAAATGCATTCTCCGCGATTCCCTGTTGACGCTTTGCTATTTCACCAAGATATTCAAATGTAACTTTATCTATATTTAAATTGATAGTATTCTTCAAGGAAATTTAACTCTCTTCTTATCAAATAGAAAAATCTTTCACTTATTTTCTATCAATAAAACTCCCCTAAGCGCCATTGAAAACGCCAGACTAAATAAAATATTCAATATTTCAAATGCAGCCTTTCTATATCTTGCACAAATATTACATTTTACTGATAAACGAAAGCTTACATAATATAGGGCGTAACGCTAATCAACTAAATTCCATTTCAAAAACCGCAAATCGATCAAGTTAAAGCTACTTAAAATTAAAACAATACCCCTCTCAATTTACTAAATCGTAACGCGGAGTTTTAATGGTTTAAACTTTCCAAAAACATTTCTTCGATCTCGCAAATTGTATCCTATTAATTTCATGGAAAACAATATTTAATACAAAATTTAAGTAAATCATTTCTCTCCGTATAAATTTATATATAACTGAAACCAATATTTCAGCTATATAACTACAAATTTAAAACCTTTCGAAAGTAAACAATATCACCACACCATGTGGTGAAAATTTTTGAATAAATAACCTTTTAACGAATTTTAAAATTTCGCTTAAAATAGCTATTTCATAATATACAAACTTTTGTTCATTTTATTTAAATAAATCAATATAACTATAAATACGCACACTAGGGTTTTCGTTATTTCCCAAATTAGTTTTTTTTACAGCGATCACCCCCTGAATTTTTAGTTTATGATATAAAAAAAATTATCCAATACAATTAAGCTCTTAATTTCTTGATTAAACCGTGCCGGAATCATATTACTTTTACCATTTAAATAACATGGGATTATTTGACTTTTTACTTTTATTTTTTTTGACGTAAAATTTAACGCTCTACAAAAAAGGTCACTTATGAATTTTCAATTAAATCACTCCATTAAAAGTTATTCAACATTTAACTAGTGTCTAATATAAATCTTGCAATATTTTCAACTTTTTGCTCATTTTTACTTTTTTTAACTATAAAATCATTGGAAGAGAAAATAAAAATTATTATCATTAGAGCGCCAGTGATTATTAGTGTTAATTTTAAGGCTTTAATTAAAAATTAAACAAAAAAATCATTTTTTGACAATTAAAACAGGTGACATAAGATCCGAATTCGCTATAGTTGGCTATAGTCGTGAAATACAATTTATCCAAGATAAATTTTCGTTCTTTCATCAATATTTTATACCTACGAAGTGAATTTCATACTTATTAATGAGACTTTCGACAAAAGTTCAATTAAAATTCGAATTTTTACCATTTCACTATGAGAAATTTCTCAGAACTTGTAGTCAACAAATTAAATGTTTAATAAATTACAAAATAAAAATAAACAAATTAATTCAAGTTAAATGTTGAATAACTTTTAATTGAGTAATTTAATCGAAAATTCATAAGAAACCTTTTTTGTAGAGCGTTAAATTTTACGTCAGATTAATTTGATCTTAAATTTTTTCATCTATTTGTTTCTGAGAAAAAAAATTAAAATTAAAAAGCCAAATAATCCCATGTTATTTAAATGGTAAATGTAACATGATTCCGGCACGGTTTAATCAAGAAATTAAGAGCTTAATTGTATTGGATAATTTTTTTTGTATCTTAAACTATAAATTCAGGAGGCGATTGCTCTAAAAAAATCAATTTGGGAAATAACGGACACCCTAACGCACACCCTTATTTAATGAATCACATTTATAATGTTTATGATAATTCCAGACAAAAAATTATCAGTATTTAATCAAACATTTGTATCTCAAATATTCTCTGATGACTTATACAAATATTTATTTTTGTTCTTTTACTTGCAAATTTCATTTTTAGCTATGACGATTTAAATATTTTTAAAATTATAGAAGTAAATTTGTTTCTGGATTAAGTAATATGTTAACTCGTACTGAAATTGTTATTGCACGATGAATTCGATAGGATTGCAACTCGAGCACCTGTACTTGGTCGATCGAACTAATATTGAGGAATAACCACACTTTTAACCAATTTTTTCCAAAACATATTTCTGGAAAGATTTAAGCAAATTACTTCTTTAAAATTTATTTCGCTTAAAAGAAAGTTTCCCGAGTATATACTTCTAATGCTATATTGCAAGCAAAATGCAAAACGAGACGCAAACCAGGTACCCACCACGCAAAATTGCTTATAACCGACTTTGCAGTCACCTGCAATACCAAATAGCGGAATTCCGATCTTTGGAATATTCTAAATATCGTTCATCCTTATCTCTTTTCCAATTCGTGGAGTAATATTAATATTAATATTAAGAGGTACCGCATCGCAAATTTCGATTTTCCATTTAAATAACATGGGAACAATATTCTGTTGCACTTTGGAATTTTATAGCTCACGTTGGTGACAATATTTCGGAATGACCAGCGTATATTCTTGTAGGAAATTGAACGATCTACAAAAAAGATCTCCGACAAGTTTTTGATATATTTATACCTTCAAAAGTTATTCGAGGTAAAAGTTGAACTAAAATTAAATATTAATATTTTCAATTTTTTGACGCAACCATCAATTTTATGAAAAAAATTTATAGGACATTTTTTGTAGAGCACTTTTTTTTCTATAACTTATCACCATAAAAGTTTTTGATATTTTTCACTGGTCCAAAATTATTTAATTCGGATTGTAACCTTAATCGTTCTTCATTCTTCTCAATTTAAGTTTAAAAATCTGCAAGCTTCAGATATTCATTTTTAAGAAAAAAAAACAGTGTGTGTACTTATGTACGCGCGTGAGAAGCTATACTTCTTTGGTATAGTTAAAAATAGGTTTTTAATCCACTGCCGTAGTCTCTTCCGGTAGTGCCTGAACTGGCGCACCAGTTATAAGGTTTGAGATTACTAAAATATGATACAATTTTAAACACAAATTACTTTTAATATCAAAATACATAATAAGAAAACGTATGTGTTGCGACAAAGACAAAGAATATACAGTTTAAATACATCCACTTTAGTGGAATACAAATATAATAATTATTGTCTCAAATTTGAACAACCGTGTCATTAGTTTCAACTGTTATTTCACTTTCATTCAATTGCTAGTTTTAGTCATTTGTCAGTTGTGCCAGTGTTGGGTTGTGAATATTTGACGGAATGTCACTGGGTTTCAAATAAAAGATTAAATTGGCTATTTATACATTAATACTATATGCTTACACGTTTGGTTACTTATACAAAATGTATATTACATATTATATGTATTAACCGTTTAACCGAATTAACAGATTGGGTCACATGCTCGAAAAATACTTATCGAAAACATTTACCATATAGAAGTAGATTGTTGGCATTAAATATCATGTATAGATATATATAAACAATCCCTAATAACGATGTCCTAAAAATTAAATTTATGCAATAGTGATTGTATATTTTATTTACCCATTCATATCTATGTATTAAAACTAATTTTTAATTCAAATATAAAAAAATATATTGTAATGTAATGTATCAATCCAGTTTAATTACATTGTTTTAAATATTACCCCGATTAACTTCAGAAAAATATCTTTCTTTTAAATGCATATTAATTCTCATAATAATAATAATAATAACAATAACAATAGGCAAACGTTAGTAATATGTATGCATATATTTCGGAAAAGGTATACAAATATTGTAAACACATACGTGTGAGTGAAATACCATCATTGTTTAAAATTTGAACTGAATGATTGTTGTAATGGTTGCAACAGTCATTTTGATTTCATTTAATCAATTTCCAATTCTTAGCATTTGTCAGTCGTGTAAGTATATTGGGTGGCGGTGACAAAGAAAAATTATTTGGTACGTCGCAACTGACGATAGTCTGTCGTAAAGAGAAACATGATTTTATTATATACCTACTTATTAGTTTATCAAATAATAATTTTGTCATGTTTATCAGTAATATGTTGTTATATTACTAAATAATACATACGGATAGTTAACCTCCTTTGTATTGGAGAACTTAGGAAGGTTGATGAGCACAGTTTTTTCACAAATATTTTCTAATATTAATTAGTATTGATTTAAATATTCAATTTAAATTACTTCTGATTATAATTCAGACGCACATATAAAATTCGCACTTGTATAATGAAAACAAAATGAAAACACGTGTTTTAAATGTAGAAACTCAAAGCATGTGGATAAATATTATAAATATAAATACACAGTGAACAGAGGCGGCGTGCGTGCCAACATGCGCCACTAACAGAGGTTCCATTTCTGTTTTGTTGGTAGCATTTTTTCCTCAACATAATGAGCGATTTAGTGGGCAACTTCATTCTGTTAATTTTGTGTCCCGGTGCGCGCGCATCCGATTTAGTGGGCAACTTCATTCTGTTAATTTTGTATCACGGTGCGCGCGCATCGTAAAATTTCACTCTCATCAATTTTTCATAACGCGCCTAAAGAAGTATTACTTCAAAAATTTCAGATGTGTAGTGGAGATTTATGAAAAAGAGAGAAATTCTCTTTGGTTATACATTGAGCGTAGTAGATAGGTATTATTTGTCTGGTAGGTACTTATTCACTTGTAATGAATTTTGACGCGATTTTCTATTTTGACGTTGAAATATTTTGTGTAGAAATCCCCAAATGTTGATGCTTTTGGAATTTACCGATGTGGAATGTTTTCAAGAATGCGTTACAATAATTCATTACGTTGAAAAGAGCTATCGCAAGTTTATTGGGACCACATCCAACTCTCTATACTTACACTGTGTAAGTCATTAAAATTACACAACTTTACGATTTTTTCACTTCGTTAATAAGCTCCAAGTCGACTTCAAATTTTACAACAAAATAGCTCAAATAGTTAATTTTAAGCAATATTAATTAAGATCTTTTCTCATAACTTGTAATTTTCTTCTAAGCAACCTCAATATCGTGTTTTACTCTTTTCACCGAAATATCATAAAAGTTTTTTTGCCTATTTTTTTTTTCAAATTTTCCTTAAGGCTTAGGAAAATATTTTACTTCGAAAATTATTAAAAATAAAGAACAAGATCCATTTTTAGTGAGCTTTAGCCATGACGAAATGTTGAAGAAAGCTCTTACGTGTTGCGGTGTCTAAAATTAGTTGTTATGATAATTGTCAAACTTTAGCGATGAAAAAGCACCAAAAGAAAATCTTAGATCAATAATTCTTAACTTTTGTTTAATCTGGCGTAGTCTTAACGGTTTTGTTCCTATAATTTTTTAGCTTTGTTCATTTTGTGCATCAATATATAAATCTATGTTATGAGTTTAAAAAAACGTAGGGGAGACCTGGTTTCTTTAAAATTCTTTAAAATCTTTAAAAATCTATATTCAATACCAAAAATGACCCAAATCGTACTACTCTGTAAAAAATGTTGTTGGAAGAATGGATTTTTTTTTTTCATTTTCATCGACTAATAAATGAAATTTCAGTGTTCATAGATAAAAATGACAGATGATTCAAAAAAAAAAAAATGAAATATAGAATAATGATAAATTCATAAAATTTTGATTTATTCAGAATTTGTTTGTGACATAAAAGTTTGAAACCATTCATTATACGTTTGTAATGTATGAAGAATATTTTTCATGATATTTCAGATGATTATTTTTCAAATTAGAAAGTTAATAAAAGGTTTTGCCATTTGGATAGAATGTAAGTTAAATGTTTGACTACAGTAAAGTATAAAATTAATATTTTCAAACTGTAAACAAAGAATCAACTGAAAAATGCAAATATACATATTTGTGCAGAAGTCTAAAATATTATTTAAAAGCAAAGGAGAAAAAAAATTAAATGAATTAATTGAACATTTTTTTTTCAAATAGCGACGGTATGACCACATAAACACAAAGTAGGTATAAGTCGTATTTAAAACGTTCAGAACGATGAGGATTGGAACAAATTCTAATTTATGATCAAGTATTTACCATGATAAAAACGAATGGCAATGCAGAGGACGAGTTTTAAAACAAAGTAAATTAAAGCTCTGTTTAACTTTCTCTCTGGCTCGGTCGAGTGTATTCTTCAGATAATCGATGGGGAAATTTACAGCCTCAATGCCATATGTCTGTTACATCAATTTAAACGAAGAACTTCACCGAATTCCAACTCGAGCAGCAAAGTCGTTTAAGCTTTGAATCACGCATTGAAAAAGCTCGCTTTGGGTAGAAAATTAAAAAGAAGAAAATTGATTTAAATTAGTTGACTGCAACTTATTATCGCCACGGATGTGTTCGATTCCGCCAAAGTTACGTTAACTCAAGCTTCACATATTTGAATTCATTTTTTTTAAGAGAGATTCTTTCAAACAAATATGTTTTATAATTATTTAATTAAAATTTCAATTTTGGCAATCACAAGTTGATTTTGACCAGCAATACTTTAACCATTGCATCTATTATAGTATATGTATATTAGACTGGTTCAAAAAAAAATTATGAATTTTTTTTTCCTTAATTATATCGAAAATATTGTTGGGAATGACACAAAAAAAACCTTTGAAAGTTTAAGCTCTTAATATTAATATTAAGAGGTGCCGCATCGAAAATTTCGATTTTCCATTTAAATAACACGGGAACAATATTCTCTTGCAATTTGGAACTTCATAACTCACGTTGGTGACAATATTTCGGAATGACCAATATATGTTCTTGTAGAAAATTGAACGATTTACAAAAAAGGTTACGAACAAGTTTTGATATATTTATTCCTTCAAAAGTTATTCAAGGTCAAAGTAGAACTAAAGAGAAGTTTTAAAATTTTTTGACGCAACCATCAATTTTATGAAAAAAATTTTTAATACATTTTTTGTAGAGCATTTTTTTTCTATAACTTATGTCTATAAAAGTTTTTGATATTTTTTTTTAAATAACAAGACAATTCAGGTTGTAAATAACCTGAGTTGTCTTCTTATTTAAAAAAATAAAAGCTGAGATCTGAATTTTATCATCAGTTTTGGATATTTTTCACAGGTCCTAAGTTATTAGCATTTAACTGAAAATATTCGTAATTTTATTGTTTTAAATTAATAATATTCCCTGAATTATTATATTTTTAAATAACAATTTTTGTTTTTTTTACTTAGAACCCGTAAAAAATATCATAAAGTTTTATAGAGATAAGTTATAGAAAAAAAAAGTAGTCTACAAAAAAGGTCCTATAAAATTTTCTCATAAAATTGATGGTTGCGTCAAAAAGATGAAAAAATATTCAAATGTCTCTTTAGTTCAATTTTAACCTCGAATAACTTTTGAAGGAATAAATATATCAAAAATTTGTTAGAGACCTGTTTTGTAGATCGTTTAATTTTCTACAAGAATATACCTTGGTCATTCCGAAATATTGCCACCAACGTGAGCTATAAAATTCCAAAGTGCAAGAGAATATTGTTCCCATGTTATTTAAATGGAAAATCGGAATTTGCGATGTGGCACATCTTAATATTAATATTAAGAGCTTAAACTTTCACAGGATATTTTTTTGCCGTTTCCAACAATATTTTCGATATAATTAAGAAAAAAAAATCATTTTTTTTTTTGAATCAGTCTCATACACATAATATTATATTTATTATAAAAATGTTTATATATAAAACATTTAAAATTAATGTAGCAAATAAGCTTGTTTATAGTTTACTTGATCCAAAACAACCACGTTGATAATTTAGATATCCATAAGAGCCTCAGATCTTATACTACCATAAATTTTAATCTATGGACTATTATACTTCAAGTTCTGCTAATAATAAATATTACTTAATTGTACTAAGAAGTAAAGACAAACATTTTTTTCTTTCATTTTTCCCAACGGCAAAAAAATCTTTCGTATTCTATTGTTTGATATTTGCTTAATATAGGAAAAATAAATCGTTCCATTTTAACTAAATAAGTATTTCAGTTAACAGCAGCTTATAAACTAGTCTAAATAATCTAAATAGTTTCTTCATACACAAATTTTTTAATTTTGTTTTTCGGGAAAAAATACAGTATATTTTAATTTAAAGATTCGATAAATCACCAGTGAAACTCATAATTATTTAAAATTAATGCAAAACTTAAATAAAATCAATGCTTGAAAATAATGATAGGAAAAGAAAATGTAGAATATACTTTTCAAAATTTCAATAAAATATTATTTTTGGTTTCTTTTATTACAAAATTAGTTGTACAAATAGTTGGTTTTTACAAAAGCTGAAGATATATTTAAGGAAACTAAAGACAAATTAATAATTTTAGACAGATTTACAGTGCTGGCTGAAATGAAAAGGAAGGAAAATCCGATTAAAATCCCTGAAAATTTATTTATCTCGTGATTTTTACATACAATAGAAATATATGTGCGGAAATTGTGCCAATTTAGTTTTAAGTTTTCAATTGGCTAGGAAATGATAACAGAAACGCAAATTAAGAAAAAAAAATCTCAACAATCTTTTTTGTTGAAATTTGCCTAGATTGACTCAGATATATTAATTATTTTTAATTTGATAAAAGCCAAAATTTCCATTTAAAAAAAGTTCTTTTAGACGTTTTAAATCCAGGTGTTCCTTTTTTTGGTTCATTTTCTCACCGGTAGTGAATGTTTTATCATTTTTTCTATTTTAGATTATGATTAAAACAAATTCCAAGTTAAAAAAAGGTTGAAAATTGATACATAAATTTAACATTTCACTTTTCAAGAAAATGTAATCAAACCAATGATTGACACAGGTCGAAAAACAAGCAAAATTTTATCAAAAAATTAAATCTTATACTAGATATGAAAAACACCAAAATATCCATTCCTAGCCTTCAAAGTTGGTTGTTTTCGATCGATTCGTAAGTGTTCGAAGATTTTAATTGATTGATGTATATATGGTAGGTAGCACTTAAAACAATTCGGTATCAAATTACATATCGTTTATGAAGAACACAGTAGTGAATGTTTACTAGTTTATTAAAGCTGTCGTAACTAATTGTTTGTATTCCCAAGTCAGAAAATAGCGTCAAGATTGTTTAAACAGGACGTTGAATTGTAAAATTATATTAGCAGTGAATATTTTAAGATAAAATGATAAAATATAAAAAAATCTTTGGCAATAAATTTGAAGCTTTGCAATGTTTATGAAGCCTATCATAAAGCTCGATTCAAACATCAAGATTAAAAAAAAAGTCCCTAACTTTGCCCAAGTTAACTGCAATACTTAAAAATTTTACATTAAAAATAATACAATTCACCAGTAATGAGCGATGATTGATTTTATGATGGAAATGCAAGTGTAGTATATTGAATACCCTTTCCACCTATGCATCTTGAGATAACAAAGCAAATTCAAATTATAACCAACAGCGTTTATAACCTGATAAGTTGACTTTCAATTAAAACAGCATAGTGTCAAATTAAAAGTAGTTGTAAAATTTAAGAATATATTTTAAAGTCAGACCTAATAAAGCAATTTGTGAAAGCTCTAGGTCGAAATTGTACAGCTTTTAAATAAGTATTAAGCCTGAACCTCTCCTTAAAAAAGCCCATCACTCAAATAAACAACACGAAACCAAGAATAAACTGGGTACATTTCCAAAAAGTTTTCAAGAAAACGTTCAATCCCAATATAAAACTTAAATGTGAAGAAGACATTGACAACAGTCTTAAATATTTTCAATCAACTCTAGAAGAAAGTATGGATATATCAACAAACCACAGATACCCTCTTAGACAAAGTCAACAAACGAACATTCCATCGCCGAAAATCTTGGAATTGGTAACTAAAAAAAGGCAAGCCAAAAGAAATTGGCAAAATACTAGATCTCCAGTCTCTACATGTGCCTTAAGCAACGCCACAAATATTCTTAAAAAAGTACTTAGTCAAGCGCAAAACGACAAAATACAGCGTTCAGTGGCGCAAATGATACATCTACCCGACTCGTACAATTCTATTTGGAAGACGACCCGAAACATTAAAAAACCAATAATTACCAAACTAACTATCAAAAATAGTCAAGGCGATTGTATGACAGATGATAAGGATAAATGTGAGGAATTTGCCAATTATTTAGAAGACATTTTCACGAACAATTCGCCAATACCAGTTCCTGTCGAAATTCAAGGACCAATTAACAAATCAGATCAAATCAAATTTACCATATCACAAGTGACAAATAAAATAAATGAGCTAAACTTGAAAAAATCTCCCGGAATTGACAACAAAAGTGGACAAGCACTTAGATCGTTTCCATTAAGTGGTCATCAAGGCATCCTTCACATACTCAACGCAATTGTTCGACTAAATTATTACCCTACTTCCTGGAAAAAAGCAAAAATCATCCTTATCCCTAAACCCGGAAAAGAACTATCTAAAATTAACTCATATAGATCCATCAACCTGTTACCAATCCTTTCCAAAATTTTTGAAAAACTCTTATTGGAACATTTGAATGCGGATATTACTAGACTAAAAATCATCCCTCAACATCAATATGGATTCAGATCAAACCACAGTACAATTGAACAAGTTCACAGAGTTGTAAACGAAATTAAAAATGCTTTAGAAAAAAAATCAATCTGTACGGGAATTTTCCTTGACGTATCTCAAGCTTTCGACAAAGTCAACCATAATGGTTTACTCTACAAAATATACTCCTTACTACCAATCTAATACCACAAAATTCTAAACAACTACATTAGCAGCAGAACATTTCAGGTTCAATTTGGTAAGGAGTTCACAGTTCGTCGCGAACCATAAAAGCAGGAGTACCACAAGGCAGTGTTCTGGGTTTACTATTAAACTTAATTTTTACAAGCGATCTTCCAACAAACGATCAAATTACAACCACCACATTTGCAGATGACACAGCTCTACTTTACTCCAACAAAGATCCTAAGATAATCCAACGTCGCCTACAGGAACATGTAAATGGCATAGCTAAATGGTGTGACCAATGGGGAATTAAACTCAATGATGAAAAATCAATCCAAGTCACGTTTACTCTAAGAAAAATCACAAGTCCAAGGATCAGAATCAACGACAAATCCATACCATACCACAAAGCAGCTCGGTCAAATATCTGGGAATGCATCTTGACCAAAAATTAACCTGGCGTGAACACATCTCGAAGAAAAAGGAACAAATGAACAAAATATTTAAAAAACTATACGGGCTCATTGGAAAAAATCAAAATTAAAATTAGAAACAAAAATCATTATATACAAATCTATCATAAAACCTATATGGACGTACGGAGTTTAACTTTGGGGTTCCGCTAAAAATTCAAATTTGCAAATTATAGACCGCTGCCAATCGAAAATTATTAGAGCCATCACTGGGGCTCCTAAGTACGTGCGAAATTCTATAATACTTAGAGATACCAACACTGAAACAGTCAAAGAAGTCACTTTGAAAATTATTAAGACCTACAAGAAAAAACATCCGAATCAATCAGCCAGGAAGATCTTAAAAGCCAAACGTTTCACGAGACTCAAGCGAAATGATCCACTTAACCTAATGGAGTAAATACCAAACCAATATTCGAGGCCAATGATGAACCCACCTTCCACATCCAATTCTACACAAAGGTGTAGGGAGGAATAATTACTTTAGTTTCTTTAGATTTAGTTTTAGACTTAATAGTTGTAATAAATTTGGTTAGAGATATATTTATATCTGGTTCAAAAATTATACCAAAAAAAAAAAATAAGTATTGAAATTAATGAAATTAATAGAAGCATTTTTACTCATGCACAAAAAAAATGATTGAACAGTGATGAAATCACGCAACTATTGGATGCTAATAAAAACAAGCCTGAGGGAGTCATAAAGCACTAGTATTAGTTTTCTCGGAAACAACAGAGCTAACGACTATAAAGAATTTGTCGAAACTACACTTGACAACTTTAAAGCTATGAGATGCAAAATATCACATGTTCTATATACTTATTTAGACCAATTTAATGATAATATGGATGCTAACTCAGAGGGACAAGTAAAACGTTTTCGCCTAGATGTAGATAATGAACTTGGAACGACATTCCAACAAGGACAGTACAATGGAAATATAATGGAAGATTACATTTGTCGTTAAATACGAGAAGGTCTTTACAAAAAAAAAATTGCTCCAAATATTCGTTTCTGATCTAGATTTTTTATAATAAAACTATTTCATGCTTTTACCTACCATTATTCTAAAATAATAATGACTAATATTCAAAAAAATGTTTCTTTTGATACTTGAAATGAAAAAAAAATGCCATTTCTCTTACTACCATCCAAAAAACCTGCTCTAGTTTCTACAAAATCAAAGATAAATGAAAACAAAATTATGTCAACCGGTGCTATGAGTCGATATTATTTTGAAAAGATAACCAATATTAATTCGACAATAAGCTCTTCGATTATCTCTATTTATTGGTTTCATTCTCATTAGCACTCCAACAAAATGAGATTTAAATTATAACATCGGTTTTATAGAAACAAATAATCAAATAATCTGAATTGTATAGCCGAAAATTACGAAACGAAATGATTAAAACAAACAATCGCGTATTGAAAATTAAATAAACAAGTAATGTTGTTTTGTTAAATCGATTTAATGTGTGTACAGCTTTCAAAAAGGGGAAGATTGCAAACGGAATTATAACACACCGGTATTGGTCGTTCACCAATAAAAAGCTATTGAAATCTTTTTTCTGTTTTTAAAAATTTCATTTCGTCTAAATTGACCCAAATGATATCTATCGCATGTATGTTTGTTTTTAAAACTCGCTAATGCACTTAAATAATACAGAAATTCGGAAGCTTTTTCTTTGAAATAATCATACACAAAAGCAAAGTTCAGTCAAACCATTGATAAAATCAGTTAATCAATTAAACCGAAGATACTTTTGCTATTGATTTCTATCAATAAATAAAAATTTGAGAGTTTAATAAAGCTTTTCGTCAGATAAACTCAAAACATACACAACCTCTCGATAACTCGGGAATATATTTTCTTTTCGATAGTAAGGCATTGTTTTTTTCGATTATTATCTATAGGATCCACAAAAAGGGTTCAAAACTTTAGTTGGTAACAATTTGATTTCAAAAAGTTGATGTTTTATGACGAATATGTTTTTTCAAAAGTATAGGAGTAAAGGGCCCCGGAAAGATATTTTAGGTCTTATACATTTTGGTATTCGAGGTTTTATTATCTCACTTCAACCCTCGAAAGATTTACTAATTGAATTACACTAGGTTGGAAGGTGACCGGTCTTATACATTTTGGTATTCAAGGTTTCACTACCTGATTTAAACCCTCGAAAGATGTGATAATTACATTTTTACACTAGGTTGGAATGTGACCGGTTTTAAACAAAACAAAGTTTGATGCATAATACAAATTGATGAAAGCTTTGCATTAGTACTTGTAGAAGGTCACAAACATATCAGTCTACGACAGTGGTTCTTAACCTTGTTGGAGGTATACATCAACACTAGTTTCACATGCGCATTCACCGATCTCTTCTTAATTGGAAAAATATTTTTTATATATTGAGACATTAAGGCACAATATTGATAAAAGCATTTAGAATTCATCGATCCCGCGAGACTGACTTACCGAACCTCTGGTGTTCGATTGAACCCAGCCTAAGAACCACTGGTCTAAGATCCTCAAATTCGTTGCGAAGGCTTCATGGTTTGTCACAAATCAGGACATTCAGATCGCCAAACATAGTACAAAATATCAAAAGATATTAAGGTGACCCGGTAGTCTAGAATTTTCAAAAAATCGTTTTTTTTTTTCAGAATATATTATTCTGTACAGTTCTAGCTTTCGCTGATACTAAAACAAATAGTTTCCGTAAAATATTTTTTATTAACAAAACATTGACAAAAAAACTGGTCGTTTTCAAACTCGTACTTTTAACTATACGCCATTTTGTCAATTATTATTATTTTATTATTCTAGTTCATGCGATAGCTATACTTATACTAATTAAAAATTCTTCATTTTTATTTATTTCAGATCAGAGGGAGAGATAAATCACCATTCACCAGTCAATTTCATTTTTTTGAAGAGGGAGACTTCAGCGCCATTTTTATAATTATTTTTTTTTTTTTGTTTCAATTTTCATTTTTCTGTAATTGATAAGTAATAAAATAAGTGTAAAAAAATTAAAAGCATTAGTCATTACCCTTACTTACAATTTTTTTTTAAAATAGCTTAAATTTTAGGCCACTAGACCACCAGGTTCCCTTAAACCATAAAGTCAATTATCTGGGAATCAACCTACTATACAATAACGTATTCCATTCCAGGAATCGTTATACCGAAAATAAAAACACCAAGCTCACTATTCTTAAGGAGTGATTTTCGTTTAACGGATTTTCTTGTTGTCCAAGGATAGATTGCAAGTTCTTAACAAAAAAATTGCACATAAATACAGTTCCATTTATTAAGAAAGTAATTAAGGCAAAAAAATGCAATTAAATTCTATGGAATTTCTATGAAATTATTCTCAATTGATATTTTTATGAAAAATTAATGATTCTAGTATACATGATAAAGAAATCAGCTTATAACTGTACTAACTACTAAATATTCTACTCTTATTAGTCATTTCTTATGAAAAATCGAGGATAAACTATAAGGTGCTTAATTGGTCTTATATGGAGTATTTTAATTTTAAAAAAGAGGCACTTAAACTTTTAGACCCCTTTCATTAATTTTTTTACTGCAATTTTTTTTAATTTGTTACCATCTCACGTTCAAAATAGACCAAATCATCGCAAAATTCTATTGGAAAGAAAAAAAAACTTAAATATTCCATTTCGATAAATTAGATTAGGTTTAAGAGTAAGAATTGATATTCATTTTATCAATTGAGTTTAATGCTCTCATTGGCTTAGTAGTGCCATTTTTAAAAGTTTCATTTAGTCGAAATGAGTTCTCACGATCCCCAATAGCAGTTTGTGTCCGAACATATTGAAGAAATGGTTGGGAAATTATTCTTTTGTGTGTATTTACTTTCTCATGAAAAAAGCAACCTTTTTGGGATAATCGTTCTTTGATATCGACGAGTAGCAAAAGTTACGTAAATGGAGTACATTTACTATATAATTATAAGGTTTCATATGTAAAAAAATGTTCTCAGAATTTTCTTCGAGAAATTGTGAAAAGACGAAAGAAATGATATCGTTTAGTTATAAATTTACGAGACACAAAAGATATCACATAAATCTAGAAGAAACAGATATTTATACTTTTATTTACTACACTACCTGCGAGAGTCGAGATTTTCTTCTAGCGTTTTTTCCTTCCGATAACAAAATGCTAATGCTTGCAAACTTATTTTCTTTTCACTCAACAATACTATTTTAACAATTGAAATTTATGGCTGTAAGAACGTTAGGAAATTGGATGTGGGATAATTTATAAACGTTTGTGGTTTATCTGAGCTTTGCAAATGATTGATAACTATCAAGGAAATTCAATTCGCGGATATTTTTTTTTTTTTTGAAAGACTATCCTAATTTAAAATTCGGCTTACTAATGGTTTATTTTATCAATCTTGTTTCTTAATACCAAAATTTTCTTTCTTAAAATGTTACTTTTTTTCCACACAAAAGAGAATATATATTTTTAAAAAGTTTCATTAAAAAATCTTTAATTTTAAATACATTTAAGAAGTAAAACTTAATACAATTTATACATTTGAAAATGTAACTTTGATTTTAGTAAATCAACAGGCTTTTTGATTCATACAAAAAAAAAATACAAAACAGTAGTAAGTTAAATTTTTATTTTTTGTGGAAAAGTTTGATTTTTCACTTAGATGTAAAAAAATATCATTTGAAATACTAAACACTCATTCCAAGCATAAATTGCATTTGAGCAATTCAATTTTAAAACCATATATTTTAAGGCTATTTTTCTCGTATATTTGCTTTTTCTCGCAAGTCTTATTAACTATCCTTTTACCATGAGAAACTCAAAGAGGCACTATCAAAGTGGATTTTATCATATTGTTTTTGTTTTATGTTACAGCATAGTTGGAGAATTTCAAGTTTTATTATTTTTTTTCAGAAAGCTTTCGTATGCAGACCAGACATTGAAGTTTTGCTTCCACTAATCAACCAAACATTTAAAATAATATTTTACAAAACCGGAAAAAAATTATTGCAAAGTAAAACCTTGAGTTGAAAAAAAGAATGTAGTCTTAGGTTTTAGAATATTGTTTTTACTAGCTACGACTAAGGTGAAATTTGAAAAAAATAAAAACGTTAAGGTTTTTTCGCAAAAAAATCGAATTGAAAGGATTGAATTTGTTGCTCATTATAGTGTTTTATATAAAGTTAGTGTATTTTTTTTACTAGACTGATTCAAAAAAAATTATGATTTTTTTCTTACTTATATCGAAAATATTGTTGGGAATGACAAAAAAAATCCTGTGATAGTTTAAGCTCTTAATATTAATATTAAGAGGTGCCGCATCGCAAATTTCGATTTACAATTTAAATAACATGGGAACAATATTCTCTTGCACTTTGGAATTTTATAACTCACGTTGGTGACAATATTTCGGAATGACTAAGGTATATTCTTGTAGAAAATTGAACGATCTACAAAAAAGGTTTCTGACAAGCTTTTAATATATTTATTCCGTCAAAAGTTATTCGAGGGCAAAGTTGAACTAAAGAGAAATTTTAATATTTTTTCAATTTTTTGACGCAACCATCAATTTTATGAGAAAATTTTATAGAACGTTTTTTGTAGAACACTTTTTTTTCTATAACTTATATCTAAAAAAGTTTTTGATATTTTCACAGGTCCTAAGTTATTTAATTAAAATTAAAAAAAAAATGTGTTAAAAATATAATAATTGATGGAATATTATTAATTTAAAACAAGAATATTACGAATATTTTCAGTTTAATGCAAATAACTGAGGACCTGTGAAAAATATCAAAAACTTTTTTAAAGATAAGTAATAGAAAAAAAAATGCTCTACAAAAAATGTCCTATAAAATTTTCTCATAAAATTGATGGTTTAACGGTCTCATAAAATTGAAAAAAATATTAAAATTTCTCTTTAGTTCAACTTTGACCTCGAATATTTTTTGAAGAAATAAATATATCAAAAACTTGTAAGATCGATGATTTTTGTAGATTGTTCAATTTTCTACAAGAATATACTTTAATCATTCCAAAATATTGTCACAAACGTGACCTTTAAAATTTCAAAACGCAAGAGAATATTGTTCCCATGTTATTTAAATGGAAAATCGAAATTTTCGATGCGGTACCTCTTAATATTAATAATAAGAGCTTTAAACTTTCAAAGAATTTTTTTTTTTGATGTTTCCAACAATATTTTCGATATAATTAAGGAAAAAAAATTATAATTTTTTTGAATCAGTCTAGTGTTTACTAATTGTAGATTTAAGCCCCAGTTGTCTACGGAAAAATTCGTAACGGCCGTTAAATTCCTGTCTTTTCCATCTGGTGTGTGGATTCTAAGGGATATGTCTACCTAAGAAGAACCCAAGACAACGATCTTCTGTCACTGTTTTTATAATTAAGTTTTCAAGGAATAAAAGATAGTTAATTTTTTATTGAACATTACTGTGAGATTTCCACTTTTTTCTTCACTAACTTTTATTTTTCATTTTGTACTCCAGACTATCAGAACGTCAAGGTATTGCTGCAAATTGTTGGTATCTTGAAAATGATTGGAATCCAAGGATGGTATTGTTATATCATTGATATAACCTGTTAATATAATATTGGGGTGTGTAGGAAACTTTGCGGTGTTAATACAGTTCAACTCTATTTGCATCTTAAAGAAACACCAGCCTTCAGCATGAATTTTTGTAAGAGGAGAGAATTCCTAAATGCACCTCAGTCTTAATCATTTGTCAGAGAACTTAAGGATTCGGTTATATTGATTTAGAAGGAATTTTTTCAGCTCACATAACGATCCTGAATGCCACACGTGATCGTAAGTGTATGCACCATCGATAAATGCTCATGAGCAATTAAATTTGTTTTCGAGGGCTGTAGAAGTATAATCCACAGTTCTAAAACATTATTGAGCAGAATGAAGCGGTCTAAAACCAAATTGGTGAGAAAGAAAGATGTTTTTATTATCATGGTAAGGAATAATTCTTTCAAGAAGGAGTATTTCCAGAGTATTGGTTTGATGATGATCCGGGTGATAGATTTGAAATAAACTTGCTTGGCTTAGAAATGAGGATGGCAGTAGAGTTGTACTAGAAATTGAGGACGTAATTGGGCAAATTGGGGAGATAATATTAAGGTATTTTAGTACTTTTTGGTGACACGTCATAGTGAGCAAACTTTAAGCGAAAGTAACTTTAGAATCAGTATCTAATATGTGATTTAAGAAGGTAAGATAATCGGTTATATGTATTTTTATCGAAAGGATACCTTATTCTTTGCCAATTACTCCCCGCATTTCGTTTTTTTTTTCAAATTTTGGGGAGGTTGATGTTTGGATAGTTTTTTTTTGTATGTGGGATAATAGATCGTTAGATAGCCTATACAATGTTATTTGTAAAATATAGAGCAGCATCTTCTGAGTTTGTCGGAGTTTAAGGGCATCGTTTACGTTTGTTGAGTAAATTTAGCTTTTTTTTTTGAAAAAAAATCTTCTTATTGATTTAACCATTTTACATTATTGCTAACTGCTTTGTTTAAAAAGCAATAATACATAACGAAAAACAAAGCTTTAAGGAAAACAACAGCCAGGCAAATTACGATTTCTAATTTTACTATCCAACAGTTCCACAACTATGCAAATAATAATATATTTAAACTACATTTTTCATTTAATGATAATAGAAACCAGCTATAAATGATTAAAACGTTAACATTTAGCGACTGAAACTTTAACAAGAAAAATCGAAAAATAAATTCTAATAAATACCTATCTCAAATCATCTTAGAGAACCCGGATCCTACCAAGAATTTCTGTGTAGGATCCTTAAACTCTATAATTGACATTTTTCATTTAATTTAAAAACTAATTATTTTGATTGACACACTCATAATTAAACTTTATCGTCTCGTAAAAAAAATGATTGTTATATTTCAATTTTATTTAAAAGCACAGAAATATAGAAGTAAAGAAGAAAATCATCCCAGTAGGATTGTATTTTATCAAATCAGCAAAGATGTATCTAAGTATGTCAAATTCTGATTCAATAAATGAAACATATTAATTCAATCTTAATGGATTGTATTTTGCCTTTTTCGAAATTCTTTTGTAAAAAGCAAAAGTAAAATGTAATACACGAAATGAAAATGAACATTTTTTTTTTCGAAAGGAAGAAAATAAAAAAACACGTTTCCAATAAAAATATTTCAAAGAACTGCCGTTGTATCATCTCGCATTAAAATTTTTTTTATTACTGTAATTCATTGACGGAATTTTTTTAAACATAATATTGTAACTAGAGTCATTTTTTCTTACTGAAAAATACATTAAAGCTTTTTAAATTGCTACAGGTGAATATGAAAACCAACTTCCTAATCACAATGACAACTTTTTTTTACTACGTTTCCACAAGGAAAAAATTCACAAATGTCGGAAAAAGTAGAAAAATGTTATGAAATAATAAGGTTTCTCTTCTCTAATCCAACATTGATAATCGCTGTTTTGCTTCTGTTGACTTCTGTTATCATAATTCACAGAATGTTCTCATTTTAATTAAACTTTGATGTGTCAACACCAAAAATACTACCAACTCGTCAAATACCGAAGCTCTTTTTTCACATATTTGTTTGTTGTTTTTGCGTTAATTATACAAAAATTTACTTTGTATTTAAATCCTGGAATACGCTTACTCTTTATTTAACCTTGTTGGGTTTTTTTGATTTTTAATGTTAAAAAGAGAATAAAAAAGCGACCATCCAAATGTGTAAATATAATCCGGAATTATCAGAGGCAAATGTCCGCAAAAAAGGGTTCATCAATATTCTAACGTTTTATCATATATTATTTTTCACACGTCACAGATATGAAAAAATATTTTTCAACTGATTGAAACTTTGCGCATCCATTGGATGATTCGGTTTTGAATATTTTGATCAATGTAAAGTAAATTAAGTGATTTGAAACTTCAATGTCATTTATCTTTAATATTTTCAACTAAAGATAAAAGAATAAAACATTATTTTATGATTTTTTGAAAATTTGAAAATTTTTGAAATTTGAAAAATTTGAACCAAAAATTTGGAAAACTATACTGGCTGATCGGGCACAAGTCGCAACTATCCATTGAAAGCAAAATGGCGATATATAAGTCAGTATTGAAACCAATCTGGACGTACGGACTGGAACTTTGGGGTACAGCATCTCACTCCAATATAGAAATCATCCAGCGATTTCAATCCAAAACTCTAAGAAACATAATAGGCGTGCCATGGTATATCAACAACGACTGCATACACGAAGATATTCAAATTGATAAAGTCAAGGATGTTATTTCAAAGCGTGCTAAAAGTTACCAAATGAGACTGGACAACCATCCTAACCAGCTAGCCCTCAATTTGCTCGACAATAGCACCGAGAATAGAAGACTAAAAAGACCCTCAATTTTGGAACTAACAGACCGATTCAAATAAAAAATAATTAATAAAAAGTGAATCAAATTAAATAATTTAATTAATAAATAAATATTGAGTTGTGTTGGTGGACACAACCAATTCAAGAGCAGGACAAGACGACAAATTGCAATTATTGCCAAGAGGCAGATTGTGCAAATTAAGTGGAAATAAAAAAAAATGATTTGCCCCTTGTTTTTAAAGATTTAGAATAAATGTAAAGAAAATTTAATCATTGCTGAGACACTGGTAATATTTTTAATTAAAAATTACATACAATATTAAATGGACAGCATTGATATTTAAGTGTAAGTAAGATATAGTAATAGTCATTCTACTTTTTAGAGCGAAAATGAATCTAACAAATCATCAAAATCGGTCCAGTCATTTTTTTAGCTCTAATTGGTTTAACTACTCCTACTTTCTCTTATATATTGAAGAAATCTGATTTGACAAACTTCGTATGTCAATATAACGGGAAGGTGCTTCAATTGAAAGAATCAATCGAGGACGACGAATGCACCAAAATACAAGACTTTAATGAAGCTGACATAGAATTGAAATAATTGTTTTTTTTTTATTTAATTTTAATTTTCTTAATTATATCGAAAATATTGTTGGGAACGGCAAAAAAAATCCTGTGAAAGTTTAAGCTCTTAATATTAATATTAAGAGATACCGCATCGCAAATTTCGATTTTCCGTTTAAATTACATGGGAACAATATTCTCTTGCACTTTGGAATTTTATAGCTCACGTTGGTGACAATATTTCGGAATGACCAAGGTATATTTTTGTGGAAAATTGAACGATCTACAGAAAAGGTCTTATAGAAGTTTTTGATATATTTATTCCTTCAAAAGTAATTCAAGGTCAAAGTTAAACTAAAGAGAAATTTTAATAATTTTTCACTCTTTTGACGCAACCATCAATTTTATGAGAAAACTAGTAGTTGCCTGTTGCATTCGCAACTAAAGGTTTTATCTCATTAAAATGTTTAGTATGAGATAATGTAGAGTTAATCAACAATCGAAATTTTAAATTTAATAATCAAAGTGTTGTTAATTAAAAAAACTGTATCTAAAATTATATTAAGAAATATTTTTATATCATTTTAATAACAACGTTTTAAATAACGTCATTTCATTAAAATTAGTATGAAATTTTAATACTTATGTAGTACTTATACCAAATTGTCGATTTTAAATTTTGGTTCGTCTTTCAACAATCAAACTTTTTAAAATCAATTTTTTTGTGAACCAATGGTTGTGATCTGGAGTAATTATATATTCGGCTGAAAAGCAAAAAGGTAGCAATTTTTGCCATATATTTCACTGTCAAATCAAGTATAAAATCTTCGATACTAACTCGGTAATTAGAACAATTTGAAAACCAATTATTGTTATTGAAAAAAAATAAAATATTCGAATTTACTTCCACGCTTTCCACCTATTTCCAAAAATTTTGTATGTACAACGCCCAAATGTGCGAAATCGAATAGCTTTTTAGTCATGTTAACTAACATAAAGAAGGTCATTATTTTTTTCCGTTTTATATTGTATTTTCAAATATAAGTGCACATTTGTGTCGATGAAATTTGAAAAGTGTTTTCCTTATGCGATGCAGATATATAATAAGAAAGGGTTTTTGAAAATTTCTCCCCTAAAACAGTGAAAAACGGTAGCATAGTTTGTAAATGATAACGTTTAATAAACAATCGAAATTATCAATAATCAATCAAAGTCCGTTAAAAGCGAATATTTACAACTGGCTAACTATTTGTCGCGCTTTTATTACAATAATATAAATTTAAATTCATAAAAAATTGTATCATGGGGTGCGTAAATAATTATTTAATGTGCTTGAGTAATAATATTTTGACAAACGTAAATAGTTGTTATGAAAAAAATACAAAAATAATAACAAATTTGGTAAATAGCCGGTTTGAGCAAATAGGCATGTTTGAATCAAGGTTTATAAAATACACAGGTGACCTCATGCTGGCTACGTAACGTATCCAGAAGAAATTCGTACATATCTTCAGACTGATTCAATTTCAAAATTCTTCGTATGACGTCATTTTTTTTGAATGAAGCAACCTGTGTTATTTACAAACCTTGTGTTTGAATGCCGTGCGCTGTGTCAACTTAACCCTACCAACGTTTTGAATGCGTAAGTGGGGATAACAGAGCGCATGCGCATAGCTCTGAACGCACGGACGGCAAGATAGTCAATTTATATATAAGATTTTATAGGACATTTTTTAAAGCACTTTTTTTTCTATAATTTATCTCTATAAAAGTTTTTGATATATTTTACAGGTTCTGTTATTTGCATTATGTAATTTGTATCGATGGATTCATTAGCTACAATAAAATTACGAATATTTTCAGTTCATTGCAAAGAACCTGGAACCTGTAAAAAATATCAAAAACTTTTAAAGAAATAAGTTATAAAAAAAAGTGCTCTAAAAAAAATGTCCTATTAAAGTTTCTCATAAAATTGATGGTTCCGTCAAAAAATTGAAAAAATATTAAAATTTCTCTGTAGTTCAACTTTGACATCGAATAACTTTTGAAGAAATAAATATATCAAAAACTTATAAAGACCTTTTTTGTAGATCGTTCAATTTTCTACAAGAATATACCTTGGTCATTCCGAAATATTGTCACCAACGTGAGCTATAAAATTCCAAAGTGCAAGAGAATATTGTTCCCATGTAATTTAAACGGAAAATCGAAATTTGCGATGCGGTATCTCTTAATATTAATATTAAGAGCTTAAACTTTCACAGGATTTTTTTTGCCGTTCCCAACAATATTTTCGATATAATTAAGAAAATTAAAATTAAATAAAAAAAAAACAATTATTTCAATTCTATGTCAGCTTCATTAAAGTCTTGTATTTTGGTGCATTCGTCGTCCTCGATTGATTCTTTCAATTGAAGCACCTTCCCGTTATATTGACATACGAAGTTTGTCAAATCAGATTTCTTCAATATATAAGAGAAAGTAGGAGTAGTTAAACCAATTAGAGCTAAAAAAATGACTGGACCGATTTTGATGATTTGTTAGATTCATTTTCGCTCTAAAAAGTAGAATGACTATTACTATATCTTACTTACACTTAAATATCAATGCTGTCCATTTAATATTGTATGTAATTTTTAATTAAAAATATTACCAGTGTCTCAGCAATGATTAAATTTTCTTTACATTTATTCTAAATCTTTAAAAACAAGGGGCAAATCATTTTTTTTTATTTCCACTTAATTTGCACAATCTGCCTCTTGGCAATAATTGCAATTTGTCGTCTTGTCCTGCTCTTGAATTGGTTGTGTCCACCAACACAACTCAATATTTATTTATTAATTAAATTATTTAATTTGATTCACTTTTTATTAATTATTTTTTATTTGAATCGGTCTGTTAGTTCCAAAATTGAGGGTCTTTTTAGTCTTCTATTCTCGGTGCTATTGTCGAGCAAATTGAGGGCTAGCTGGTTAGGATGGTTGTCCAGTCTCATTTGGTAACTTTTAGCACGCTTTGAAATAACATCCTTGACTTTATCAATTTGAATATCTTCGTGTATGCAGTCGTTGTTGATATACCATGGCACGCCTATTATGTTTCTTAGAGTTTTGGATTGAAATCGCCCGAAGTTGAAATTCCCGAGGTTTGACAGTCCGTAATGTAAATAATTCCCGGAGGACTCTATTTCGTGGGTAACTTACTCCACAAATTGACTCTAGAAGTTCGTAATGCCTTACATAACAACGTTATATATGAGAAAATAGATTACTTGGCTTAAACATGACCGAAAATGAAGTGTTATTAATATGCATGGTGTAATCTCCCATAGCTCATTCCTTCTTCGCAAAACTTCCCTTCTTAATAATTATATGGCTGCTCTCCCCATGCTCAGATCAAATCAATTGGGTGAAATCTTTGTCTACCTATTTCCCAGCCAGTGATGTTTTGCATTCATATCGTGTTTGTGTCGCTTCAAAGGATTAAGAGAATATTATATATTTACGTGCATTGGTTACATAAACACGACAAAATCAACAATTGTCTCACAAAAGATATGTTTGTTTTAAAATTCGAGACGGTGAAATAATTATTTTTTTTCTGAGTTTGAAAAAAATTCACCCTCTCTTCTTTTCATTTCCACCAAGAAAGTAATATTTCAAAATCACTATTATATTTCCATGAATATGCGATATGAAGAGAGGATAACAAAAGGAGATTAAGAACACAAAGGAAGCAACTAATTTGCATTGACTGCCTTAAAGTCGAAAGGAAAAATCTACTGCCTTAAAATTTTAATAATCACTGACCTATAAATTATATTTTAATCTTAAAAATCCGTTGCAAAGGTGTGCAGTAGATATTTGAAATATATAGATCACGGAACACTGAATAAATATGTAATCAAAATCGGAAATTAAAAAAAAATTGTTTAGACTGTTTTTTTCTTCATCTGTAATCGTCACTCTGTGTTCTTCTGGTATTAGATCTGGGGAAAAATTCGTGGCATTTTTTCAATAGAGAACGTATATTCAAGGTGATTCAGGAAATAAAAATTGCAGCCATACTACTGTATTTTTGTCGGTATGGTAGCACATAAAGCGATTGCTTGATAACAAACATTATAATTTGTGCAGAGGAAAGAAAGTTATTTGCTTTTAAAAGTCAAGTCAAGCAATGAAAAACATGGTGTATTATTCAATAATATTTCGACAAAAGGACCAACGTGTTATAGGCTTATGAAAAAAATTGGTGCTATGTACAATGGAAGTGCTTTTTCAAAGTTTGCAATATATTATAGACAACTGAATTACAGAATTAGCAACTATTTGAATGACATGAATGAAAAACAGTTCACTGAAAATAATTTATTCTCGAATTACCCCATAGTCTTTGGTATATTCAGTCATAGGGTGTACGTTCTGCCCATAACCCACCAAAATATTACTATACCCTACCGATGTGGCCTACGTCTTACATTGCGAATGACGGCTTTAGAGTCGTTGACTGATGAACTTACGGATTCCTCATGAGTTGTCAAAGATCGTGGCCAAAGGATAGTAAGTCATCACATTTGCAAAACCAGGATTGACAACGAATAATATTACGCTCTGGCAGGGAAAAAATCACTATGATCTGCTTCCATATGATCACAAATTGGCGCCAGATAATTAAAAGAAAACGACCAGAATTGAACAATAGGAAAAGTGTTGACAACGCTCGACCACACCATTTCTTTAATGGTCCGTAAATTGCAAGTTTTGATCCCCCTACCGTATAATCTTGAGACAAAGTATCCTTTGACAATCACTGACTCCCATCACTGCAGAACTCGCTTTACGCAATTGAGCTACTTTTAAAAGAAGTCTGCGTAAGATACGTGACTAAACTTTTAAACCAGAAGCCACAACAGTACTTCATCGATGGTATCATGTGTTGATACCCAAAAGTTGGCGAAAGGGTCTAGCAGGACCCAAATGGCGAGTTGGCCCCCAAATAGGAACCTATGTTGAAACTTATGTTAAAATATCGGCTTGATATACAAACACATTTTATATACTTTTCGCGACCAAATTCCTCTTTGAACTTGAGATATGGTCAAAAATGCCCCACCCCGCATGGCTATTTTTCAAATTTATATATTTCAAAAACTAATTAAACTAGAGAAGTGAATCCAACGCGAGGCTTTGGATTATTTTACAGAGTATATCATATACTTTTTTGAAATCTTTAAAAAAAAATATACAAAGAAAATCCAAAAAACAAATGAATTTTTTTTTATGTGTTCTCTGAAAATGACAATTACGAAAAAAACAATATTTTATGCTTCTACATAAGCACTATAACTCCTGAAAATTGCGTGAAAAAAAAGTTGGTGCAACACCTTGAAAAAAACGAAATGTGATCTACCCCTAATAGTATACCTCGGTTTTATTTTTTTTCGAAGTGTTTCACCAACTTTTTTTTACAAAACTTCAATAAAAAATAGGTCAAATATATAAGGAGTAAAACATATATTATTTTCATAATTGTAAGTCTAAGGAAATAAAAAAAAAATTATTTGTTATTTTGTTTTTCTATATTTACTCTTAAGATGATTATTTTCAAGATCAAAATAATTGATCCCAAAAGAAAAAAAAACGACTAGTGTTCAATTTTTATTAAAATAAGAATTAAAAAAAATTATCGTCACTTATAATTTATTACAACTGGAATACTATAGGTATCCAATTAATTCTGGGTACATATTGACGGCATCTGAATTACTTGGTTTTCTTCGTTTAGCTTAGGATATTATTCACTGGCTCAAACCAAAATTTTTACAAGTGCTACCTAAAGTGGGCGAATAATAGAACTATTAAATAATATTTTAAAACAAAGTCCAAAATAAGTACCTTATATCATTAGGCTTGAAGTAAAATCAAGATATATGTATAAATAGCTAAGACGGTCGTATATACAATGGTTATATTTCGAATGGTAAAGATTGCAACAGTATTTTCCGTTTTTGCTGTGATTCTCCAATAGAAACTTTACAGTGGGATATCGTTCTCATGCAACAACTTTTTTCTGTTATTTTTCATATAAACAATAATTATCCAGAATTCTGCGTCCTACGAGATACTAACTAAATTATTTTAGGTTTATAATATTCCTGTTGTAATAAATTATAACAGTGACGATAGTTTTTTTTTATTCTTATTTTTATAAAAATTGAACACTAGTTGTTTTTTTTTCTTTTGGGATCAATTATTTTGATCTTGAAAGTAATCATCATAAAAGTAAATATAGAAAAACGAAAAAAACTAATAAACAAATTTTTTTATGTTTCCTTAGACTTAAAATTATGAAAATAATATATGATTTGCTCCTATATGTGACCTATTTTTAATTGAAGTTTTGTGAAAAAAAAGTTGGTGAAATACTCCGAAAAAAAATAAAACCGAGGTATACTATTCGACATAAATCACTTTTTTTTTCAAGGTGTTACACCAACTATTTTGTCACGCAATTTTTATGAGTTATAGTGCTCATGCAGTAGCATAAAATATATTTTTTTCGTGATTGTCATTTTCAGAGAACACATAAAAAAAATTATTTCATTTGTTTTTTGGTTTTTTTTTGTAAATTTTTTTTTTTCTAAAAATTAAAAAAAAATATATGATATACTTTGTAAAATAATCTCAAGCCTTGCGTTGGTTTTACTTCTCTAGCCTAATTAGTTTTTGAGATATATAACTGTGAAAAAAAGTCATGCGGATGGACATTTTTGCCCATATCTCAAGGTGAAAGAGGAATTTGGTCGCGAAAAGTATATAAAATGTGTTTACATATCAAGCCGATATTTTAACATAAGTTTCAACATAGGTTCCTATTTGGGGGCCAACTCGCCATGTGGATCCTGTTAGACCCTTTTCTCAACTATAATGAAGCACATTTGGTTTAAATAAAATCATTTTTTTATTTCAAGAAAACCAGTTGTATTTAAATAGAAACAAAAAAATCGCCACGAAATGAACTGAATATTTTGAATAATTTTTGCAAAATAAATTTAAAGCTCAAATATATAATTTATGGTATAACTAGTTCAACTTATTTTGGATGTTCTTTTTTTAGAACTAAACAACTAAATGAGTTAATACATTTTCACAGTTTTCCAACTAATAACGTTAAAGTGATATAATAGGGATTGTAATAGTGACATGTACATACGTTTCATGCAAGTTTGAATTATAACTTCTCGAATATATGAAATGGTTTCTATTTGTTAAACTTTGCAGCTTGTCAAAACAGACCTATTTTTGTAATTTGAAAAGGATAAGCTATAATGTAAAATAGCAGTTTTTCTTTGCTTAAGAAAATATTTTTTTTCCATTTAAAAAAGCTTTTCTTAACTAAATTTAATTTAACTTAGATTAAAACGATGCGTACGATTTGTTTTTTATGGCAAAAATCAATCGAGTTTTGAGTAAAAATGAAAGCAGTTTTACATAACTATCGATTTACTCAATACTTTTATTACAGTTGAACTTAATAAATTGTATAAAAAAACAAATTTGTAAATGGATGTAATTCGATTTTATTGTTCCTGAATGTTCTTAATCTTTCCAAGATACACCTGCGACTTGATGAATGTTTATGGTATAAAAAAATAGGGAAAAGAACTTTTTTTAATCAACAAAAAAAACAAACACAAATTATATTTATTGTAAATAATTACAAATTTCTTACACATAAATTTCACTAGAGTTTTGGTTCATTTATTTTTTCCGTTTTTATTTTTTTAAAAAAAAAAAAAAAAAAAAGATAATTTAATCTTGAAAATTTCACAATAACCCCAATCATAACGCTGCTTTTATGTCCATGTTATTAGAACTCTTACAGAATTTAAACGAAAGAAATGAAGATTCTTTTCCCCAAATTATACCGGGAAATTTCTTTCATTGCCTTTTTTTAATTAAAAGAAGCGTCTCATTCTAATAATTGTATTGAACGTGCTACTGACATGAATAATTAGAAAGTAAGCAACTGAAAAATTTAATTAATTCTAAAATTTAATAAAATTTTTGTCGCTTATTGTAAATAAGTTAAGAGGAAATTACATTTTTAATTATAAAAATTTAATATATTTTAGAATAAAATAATGCAAAAACATCTATCATTTTCATATCAATTAATTAAATATCATGTTGAATTTTCATTTAAATGATAAGTCCGAGATGTTAATTAACAAATATCTTTACTTGTCGTATATTTTTGTTGTAACTTTTTTCGTTTTGTTTAAAGATAATAGAGAAATTTCTATTGTATTATATATTGTTCTACATTGCACATTTCCTTACGTAAGCGCATAATAAATAGTCATATATGAACCTATTTTCCACATTGCATCGCTTAGATTCCGGATTCCCCGACTAATTTCGGTGCTGAAATGTTCGAGAAAATAGACAACGTAGGTATAGAACAGTCGGCAATATTGTAATGTTATTACAATCTACCGTGAATGTAATCTTGCCGTTTTCCGGCAGGGTTGCAAAGCAACTGGACGTATTTTATAAATTACTTTTGCATATTTTCCGGAAAGTTTTTGCTCATGAATGTTAAAGGGAAACGAACAAAAAGTTGTTAAGAGCAATGGTAAAGTTATATTACTTCTTTTTAAAACGTTGACTATATACAGTTACAAATTAGTTTTAGTATGCAGTTGGTGCTGAAAATTAAGCTTTTTATTTCAAAAACTATGCTTGTTTTGTGTATTCTTTTTCACTTGATTTAAATTCTCTCAAATTGGAATTTTCTTTTTGAAATTATATTAACATTATATTCTATATTTTTCTCGTTTTATTTAAATTTGCATTTTCATTATAAACTAAATAGAAATATAATAAAAAATACTTTAGTTTGAAAATATTAAAAAATCATATTAAATTATTTTTATATGTCCAATACAGTGTATAAATTTCAATATTGATTTTTAGTTCGAAAATCAAATTACATTAGGGTCAGTTCAAATAAAGTGGTCCAAAAATAAATGAAATGGTTGCTAGACCATATTAAAAAAAATTTTTTTTGTGTGCTATCACCCCAACATGTTAGTAGTTCAAATTCATCATTATTTTAATTTTATTGTTTTTAGTTTTCCGGTGGTGGCCATTTCAGTTTTACTAGGCGCAGAGATTCTCGCACTTTTAAGAGTTGGTGGAAACTTGATTATCTCAGTCCCTATTTGTCCTATCAAAATGAAATTAAAAACAGTGTGTTCATAAAAGTATTAGCTATAAGGCTGTAACAAGACGGATTCACCAAAATGTAATTTTAAGGGGTGAAATTTCAGCCTAAATTTTTAGCTCTCATTTGTAAAAACTTCAATTTTCACGGAAAGATTCACGGAGAAAGCGAAAGACTCTACACGTTAAGACTATTTTTACAAACAATTCGGTCTTGGTTGTATTCAAAAACAAAATTTGAAGTCTGAGACTTTAAGCCTTTTTAAAATAAAAAATAACAAAATTTGGAAATTTTCAAAATTTGCAATTTTCTGAGCTCAATATCTCTGGTTGGGGACCATATAAAAATCTGAAATATCACCTTATTGTAGTACTGTATTATGCACCTAAAATTTAAAGTTTGAGATCTGACTAGGAGCAGAGGTATTGTAAACACAAAATGTCAAAATTATTTCACAACTTCAGGAGGTGACTATAATGTATTTAACCATTTAATATCTGACATATACTTGGCAAAAAGGGCATTTTGCACAAAACAACATATACTCTGGGCTAATTGTTATTGATATCTTAAATTTAAAACATATACTTCTTTCTGAGACCTTATATTGTACTATGTGCGTACCCACAGTCATCAACTAATCAGAGATCAGAGATATTGAGCTCAGAAAATTGCAAATTTTTGAAAATTTCCAAATTTTGTTATTTTTTATTTTAAATAGGCTTAAAGTCTCAGATTTCAAATTTTGTTTTTGAATACAACCAACACCGAATTGTTTTTAAAAAAAGTTTTAACGTGTAGACTCTTTCCCTTCCTTCACAATCTTTTCGTGAAAATGAAAGTTTTTACAAATGAGAGCTAAAAATTTAGGCTGAAATTTCACCCCTTAGAATTACATTTAGGTGAAAACGGTTTATTACAATTTTATAGTTAATATTTTCATGAACACACTGCTTTTAGTTTCATTTTGATAGGACAAATAGGGCCTGAGATAATCAAGTTTCCGCAAACCCTTAAAAGTGCGAAAATGTCTGCGCCTAGTAAAATTAATATGGCCACCACCGGAAAACTAAAAACAATAAAATTAAAATAATAATGAATTTGAACTACCAACATGTTGGGGTGACAGCAAAAAAAATATCAGAATTAAAAAAAATAGTCAAACGACCAGTGCTGGACCGACTGAATTGGACTGACCCAATAATAATTGCGACTGATTTTTTGGATTGAATGGAGCCATTTTTAAGCCTCTAGGTCCTATTTTATGATTTTAAAAACATTTATATTCTATACACATTAATTATAATTAAAATGAATGATAGAGTTGATTTTTAAGCCAAAAATAAGAATGTATAAGAAATAGAGCATAAGTTTAAATATCCAACAATTATTTTTGTTTCAATATAATTAAAAAATAGATTTCAAAACAAAAAAAAAAAAAACCAATTCATAAATAATAATCTGTTAAACTCATAATTAAAACGAGGCAAATTTTGCACGCAAAAGCTATGAGAATCTAGAACATCCCGAAGGGCAATCATATAAATCATAATACACCATGAAGCAGCATGATATTAATATTAAGAAAAAAATTTTTATACACATATAGTTAAATAATGTTCTTAATTGGTAACCCAAAATTACGAAACTATAAAGTTAAAAAGAATATATTGCGGTCCAATTTATGTAGTATAATTTAATATAATAATATATAAAAATCATACCATAAACATAAATTTGAACAGAAGTTAAAAAAAAATTATTCGTTACGTATTGCCCAGATACGTATTTCGATTGCCAAGCAATCTTCCTCAGTGATCATCAAGCAGTTTGGATTACTCCGCAACTGCTTTGTGATGATTCACAAAATAATCACGGATTGACCTCAATTTTTAAGTTTAAGACTTAAAAAAATATTTTTATGGTATGATTTTTATATATTATAATATTAAATTATACTACATAAATTGGACCGCAATATATTCTTTATATTATATACACAGTATAAATGTTCAAAGTCAGCGAAAAAATCTTATTTCGGTTAAAAAGAAGTTATATGAAAAAAATTGTATTCAGAAAGTTTAAGTTTGAATCTTAGCAAATTTTAAATGAAGTTCATTAATTAATGTTTAGGCATTATTTTTTTAGCTTTTAATAAATCAAGATTATGGCAATGAATCTTCTCATGAATTCAGCATATACTTTTACCATAAATAGTTAAGCTTTATCTACAATCAACATCCATTTTATAGAGTTATCTTTAAAACATGTTTTGTAAAATATATTAAATATGAGCTGTGTTCCCATAAATCCAATCACCAATAAACGGTTTATAAACGAATCTTTCCGCATCACAAATAAAACCGGTAACAAACGACCAAGGTGGTTTTAGGTGGTGATTATTGGGCGTATGTGTGATAACCAGTGGCGTAGCTATCTAGGGGCTAGGCGGGGCAGTGCTCCGAGGCCCTCAAACTCAGGAGGCCTTCGAATCCTTACCAGAAATCTCGATCGAACTGAAATTTTGAAAATTGAGTTGGAAGTTTACCAATAATGTAAGGCGATAATGTTCACCAATAATGTTTTAATGTAATGAGTAAATATGGAGTGCTAGAATGCGACCTAACGAAAGTATTTACAACAATGTTATTATTCTTTACAATTCCTGTCACTTCTGCAGCAGCTGAAAGGTCATTTAGCAAATTAAAAATAATAGAAAACTATTTAAGAAATAATATGAGCCAAACTCGACTTCGATATTTATCGCTAATAGCTATTGAAAACAAAACCACATCAAGCCTGGATTTAAACGAAGCCATTGATACTTTTGCGAAAACTAAAGCTAGGAAAAAATTGTTAATATAATTGTTATTTAGTCAGTTGGTAGGGCAGACCTTTATATAATAAACCCTTGAATCTTCTCAATTTCGTTTTCTTAGCCAAACCTACACCAAGTATTAATTGTAATTTATGTTGTTACTGTTTAATATTTTTAATACCTGCCCTGCAGTGCACAACAATGAGCTTAAGTAGCTTAGCATTTTTAAAGTATTTGTATATTTCATATTTTTATTTGATTAAACTTAAACAGGTTACATAGAAGTGGGGTCCCATTTTTTAATTTGCCCCAGGGCTCTTGGTTACATAGTTACGCCACTGAGTGATAACCCCATGTGTACCATTAAGTCTTTGATTAGTATAAAGTAATTTTAATGGATATCATTAATTATTTTATGATAAAGTTTTCTTTTTAATTTTCACAGTTTCACCAGACCCTGGCAGGAACTAAGGATTCTCTACAGTGGAATCGTTACAAAGTACGCTCTCCATTTCATCCTTAACTCGATTGCACTAATTAGCTATCTATAATATAATTTTACCAAGCAAACGATTTAAATGTTAAAAGCTTGCCGATTCCTTATGAGAAAATTATATCTACATATATAATTGAAACTACACTAAAGCTTTCCTTTTGAACAAAAAACAGACGAAACCAAATATGCAAAGCTCGAAAACTTAACTCGTATACTATTTGAATTAGAGCATCACATCACCGCAAAAAGCGCTTTTCTATGTTTTCAATCGACCACCATTTAAGCCAATTTGTTTCACAAATTCACATCTTCTAACTAGAAGAAAACCGTATCATTCGTTTCAAACGAAACCCAAGTATTGATTTTCAAAACTTCAAGTCAAGTTTTATTTTTACATTTTTTTTTTCGTTTCCAGCAAAACAAAGTTTACATTTTCAAAGTAAGATGCCTTATAGTAATGCGTTTAATGACACAATTGAATCGTTAGATTGTATTCATTATCAATTGTAGGTTTGAATATTAAATTCAGTAATTAGGCCAATCTATTTAAATCGCTTGAGAATTCCATGAAAGGATACTCGTAAATAAGTACCATAAAGGGAGGCAATAAACGTAGAAAATTCAAAATGCCTTCAATTTAATCATGAGATAACGGAAGTAATTGTCTGTAAATGTGTAGATAGTTGCGAAGCAAACATTATTATAAAAGGTAAGTTATCTAGAAAGCAATTATGTTCACCAAAGAATAAATTTTAAAATATTTCTTTTCTTATATCACAGTCTATTTAAAATGAATTTATATAATACTGTATCACATAATGAGTATCTTATAATACTATTATCGCATTTTTTTTCCATATAAACGCTTAAAAAAGTTATTATAAAATAGGAGTATATTTTGAGAGTGTGACTTGTGATTAATTTTAATTATATATGAAATAAAAAACTTCCATACAAAGTAAAGGACTTGAAACTCAGATGTTAATAACTATATAGTTATGCAATGGTTATATAGGATTTTGAAGGTATTAAGTTTCATTCAATAGTCCAAATTTCAAATTCGTGGTAGTGCCGAGCAATGCACAACGGTAATGGTTTTTGGGGATAGGTTTATTCGGAAGACAGTGATTGGGATTCCTATTAATATGCAAACATGTAGGCCCTGTACTATTGAATTTTTGACTTAATTTCAATATAAACAAATTCAATTTAAGACAATAATAATTTTTAGAATTTTTATGTGTTTCTCTGCTTTAGTTATTTGTTAATTTAAGGTCGACTTCATCGATATTAGCAATTTTTGAAAAGAAAACTTCTTTAGCATCTTTGTGACTTTAAGTTTTATGAAACGGAAACGGAAAGCCGCAATAAAAAGAGAAACATATACATAAATCTATAAGATTTAACATGAGAGAGAATGAAGTAGGAAACATTAGTATTTCTTATAGTTGTACGCGCCTGCGTATTACGCTACTTGATAATAGAATTCATAGCGACCAATAACAACCGTGTTAAATTGCTTATTATACGTGTGAGCATAAATATTTCATTATTTTAATAAAATTAATTTTCAAGTTTGCCATAAAAGAATACGGATTATTGGCATGATTATCAAAAAAAAAGTTAAGAAAACAAGGCTATAAAGACTTCAAAAGGTTCACCAGAACGTGCTCGTGAATTTCGGGTACGCCGAAAAGCATTATTAAATAAGAAAAATATTAGTTCTTATACGTTTAATAATGATTCCACTGTGCAAAATAGTAAAAATGATGCTAGTAAGTACTAAAATATTTCTAACCACATATTTCGTCCTTTATCATGAAATTTCAATAAAATAAAAGCTAATTTAAAATTAATTCTGATATCACATAATATTACGAACTGTTTTTCAGGTGCTACTCAAATGAATGTACAGCCGATTCTTTAGGTTCTCACAGTTTCGTCGAAATAAAGTTGCTCATGAAGAATTTCGTTAATTTTTTTTAACAATATGTTCGGTCATAATATGTGCTCCTTTTGTGAACGATTGTGATTCCAACGAATTTTAAAACAACAACACCCAGGACATGAAGATTTTTTATTGATAATAATTGAAAATTCTAATGCAAATGATAATATTTTACTGTGCTGCACATATTTTCAAGCAATCGAGAAAAATGTAATTCCAACGATGTCCAAATACAATAGTTTCAAATATTAAACGATACCTGGATTTGTTTCATACTTCCATTATCATAAGCTCTCGTATCATTTATGGAAAATGCAAATTTGGATTCAGGATAAATTTATGTAATATATATATATGTTAATAAATCGTAAAATAAACCCTACAATTATCCTACTAATAATATCTTACATTAGTCTTAATATCTTGAAGTTCATCTTATTATGCATAATTGAGTGATTTGCGGATAGTTTGATTTACGGTAAGTATGCAGTATATCTATACCATACACCAAGGGCGGTCAACCCAAATGATTTTGCGTGGTACACTGGAAATGCATCATGAATCCGCAGGTGACATTAAATTAAATATCCCCAAACTAATTTTTTTTTTTGGTTTGACAAATAAAAACATACTGAGTTATTATTTTTGTGTTTGCCATTATCCGTGCCACCATTTATACTATAAAAAGAATGGTACTCAACGTATTTTGTAAGAAAATATATATTTCGTAAAAGTTTTATGAATCTTGTGGGCCGGAAAATGGTCAAAATGGGCCAAGAGTTGACCATCTCTGCTATACGCTATACTCATTAGAAGATGAAATTATCAGTTTACCAAATCCTGTGAAATTCCATCGAATATTTTTTAAAACTGAATTGAATAAATACCATAGAATGTTTATTTAAAAGCAATTTATTATATGTTCTTTTTAAATGAAAAAATTACATTTTCAAAAAAAGACATTATAATCAGCACCTACGTTACGCAGACGAAATCACGGGCATCAGCTAGTTATAAGTTAACCCTATAATTATCCTAATAAAGCTCACATTTTTGAAGTTTTCACTCCTACCGAGTATGACTTGCATACACGTTTTTTTCTCACTTCATAATTTGCTTTTCTTTTAAAATTGAAATTAAATTTATTTCTTCGAAATTCTAAAGAAAATTTTTTGAATAGAAAACTCTCATTTTATTGATGGCTTTCTGTTGAGTGCACAGGAAATATTTTTATTCTTGAAAGAAATTTTTTTTGAATAACCGCATAAAACATTGGAAAAGATATGAAATTACTGATTGAAAAAGAGCAAAGAAATTTAATTTGAAATAAATTTCACTTCAAGTTTCTCTGTAATATATAATGTAATAATGGAAATATCTTCTTCTTCTTCTTATATTACATTTCAATATTATTACATAGACATAAATGATTAATTTTAAAGTTTTTATATTTTTAACGTTTAAGCATAAACTTAGACAAATTATTCAAAGTCACATTTTATAGATGCAGAAACTTTGACAAACAACAAATTTGACGTCGCCATTTTCTTAAAATTAAAACCTTCATTTTCTCGTAGTGCGCCAACAAAAAGCACACATATACGCATTATATCATGAAGAAAATTCTTATCACGTTTATGATGAGGAAACTTTTGATCAATGGACCAGTATACATTAGGCAGTCAAAGCGTTAAATCACACTGCGTCATCTCCAAATCTCATTCTCACAAGGGAAAATTAAGGATACAACATTTATTATGGGTTCCTTCCCTTTTTTGTTCTATTAGCACCTTGTGTAACGGTTAATTATTTTAATGTTGCCGTTATTTAGAAACTTTTTCTTTGAAATTACGCAACCACGGTTTTGAAATGAAAATTTCACTTTCCAACAAACGTGAAGCATTTAAGAGGAAAATTTCTTAAATATTATTATACTAATGACTTTATATATTATCTTGTCGCATTAAATTTATAAATCAAGAAAAATTATTTCTTGTTTTAAAACTGGAGGAAATTAAATAAAAAAATTATAAAAAAAACCCGATACCTATTTATTATTCCAGCATTTATTTAACCCCATTTATAAAACAGATGAATATTAAGTTTCAAATTATTACCCAGATATACTTTATTTTTTCAAACTCTTTTTCATAAGATCGCAGAATTAATTACTACTTGTTTCGTATACCAATTTTCTTCAACCTAGATTGTAAAAAAACAAACTTAAATTTCCTTTGAAACAATATTGCAACCCATTTGGACATATGGAGCGGAGTTGTGGGGGTCTGCTAAGCCCTCAAACATCCTTCGAATACAATCATTTCAGTCGAAAGTTCTTCGACGTATATTAAATGCCACCTTTTACGTTAGTAATCAAACCATCCATAATGATCTCCAAGTTCCTTTTGTTTCCGAAGTAATAAGTCAAATCCTCTGGTTACAATCCTATCCTCCTCAACTCATCCTGACAATCCTGCTCGTCGCCTAAAGCGAAGTTGACCCAGAGACCTATTAGATGCATAGTCCTGTTAGAGTCCCAGCACTGGCTGGCAACTCACTTCACGTCTCTTGTTTTTGTGACTCAGATTAGCCGAAGGATCGGCTCTGAGACATAAAATTTTATCTTTCCATAATAATCAACACATTTTGCTAATTGTATACCTTTTTTACAGATCGCAAAATATATTTTAAATAAAAAAAAAATAAAAAATAAAAAAAAAAATAAAAAATAAAAAAAAATAAAAAAAAATCCTTTGGTAGATCATATTCTCTTATATTCCCTTCAAAAATTCCAAATAAGCAAAAACCATAGATGATAAACATCTTATAAATCATTTCCATGATTCATCGAAAAAAAATCACTATTTTCATGGAGATAAAACGATTTTACATAATAAAGACAAAAAAGATGAAACTTGATTAGTGCCAAGTCCCAATTACCAAGTAATGTACATTCTAATGTTCCAAGCAAAAAAGAGCTTTGATTAAAATATAAATAGCAAATTAAGTTTAATTTGTTTAAATGAAACAAAGGTCACTCTTGTTTTATCTGGCTAGAAGCTTTTTTTCAGTAGATACCAAAAAAAATATTTCAAAATTGTTTAACTTTTAACAAACGACAATTTTCTAGTTCTATCAACGACAAAGCAAAAGTGAGCTTCAAATACTTTTAAGTTTGTATTTCTGCTTTGAATTCAATTTTGTTAGGAACCTATTTCCAGAGAAAAAAGGTTTTATTTTAATTAAAAAAAGAAAACACCTTAAAATAGGCATCAAGGTTCATTCAATTTATTTATTATCGGGTCAGTGCAAATGAAGTGGTCCAAAAATAAATAAAATGGTTGCTCGACCATTTAAAAAAAAAAAAATTTGTGTGAGCTATCACCCCAACATGTTGGTAGTTCAAATTCATTATTATTTTAATTTTATAGTTTTAAGTTTTCCGGTGGTGGCCATATTAGTTTTACTAGGCGCACACATTTTCGCACTTTTAAGGGTTTGCGGAAACTTGATTATCTCAGGCCCTATTTGTCCTATCAAAATGAAACTATAAACAGTGTGTTTATAAAAATATAAGCTATAAGATTGTAACGAGACGTTTTTACCTTAATGTAATTCAAAGGGGTGATATTTCAGCCTAAAGTTTTAGCTCTCATTTGTAAAAAACTCTAATTTTCACGGAAAGATTGTGAAGGAAGGGAAAAAGTCTACACGTTAAAACTGTTTTTACAAACAACTAGGTACTAGTTTAACCCAAAAACAAAATTTGAAATCTGAGACTTTAAGCCTATTTAAAATAAAAAATAACAAAATTTGGAAATTTTCAAAAATTTGCAATTTTCTGAGCTCAATATCTCTGATCTCAGATTAGTTGATGATTATGAGTACGTAAATAGTACATTATTAGCTTAAGAATATGTTTTAAATTTAAGATATGAATAACAATTACCCTAGAGTATATGTTGTTTTGTGTAAAATGCCCTTTTTGCCAAGTATATGTCACATATTAAAATGGTTAAAATACATTATAGTCACCTCCTGAAGTTGTGAAATTATTTTGACATTTTGTGCTTGCAATACTTCTGCTCCTAGTCAAATCTCAAAGTCCAAATTTAAGGTACATAATACTATCATCCAGTACTATAATGAGGTGATATTTCAGATTTTTATCTGGTCCCCTACCAGAGATATTGAGCTCAGAAAATTGCAAATTTTGAAAATTTCCAAATTTTGTTATTTTTTTATTTTAAAAAGGCTTAAAGTCTCAGACTTCAAATTTTGTTTTTGAATACAATCAACACCAAATTGTTTGTAGAAATAGTTTTAACGTGTAGACTCTTTCGCTTTCTCCACAATCTTTCCGTGAAAATTGAAGTTTTTACAAATGAGAGCTAAAAATTTAGGCTGAAATTTCACCCCTTAAAATTACATTTAGGTGAAACCATCTTGTTACAGCCTTATAGCTAATATTTTTATGAACACTCTGTTTTTAATTTCATTTTGATAGGACAAATAGGGACTGAGATAATCAAGTTTCCGCAAACACTTAAACATGCGAAAATGTCTGCGCCTAGTAAAACTAATATGGCCACCACCGGAAAACTAAAAACAATAAAATTAAAATAATGATGAATTTGAACTACTAACATGTTGGGGTGACAACAACAAAAATCAGTGTTAAGAAAATAATCAAACGACCAGTGCTGGATTGACTGAATTGGACTGATCCTATCACAATTCATTAGATTTATCTCGTTAGATTTACAAATGATGTCATACCATAGAGATAGCTATATTACTTGTATGTATATGGTCTGGTTTCCTTATCACTAAAATTTAAACTTATAAACTAAATAAAATACGATTAAATAACATATTTATAAGTATTTATCCTTACTGAAGTTCCTGGAAAATGTTTCTTATGACTTATATAATTTTAGCTTACTGAAAAAATCACACAACATGTCAGGTTTAGAAGTTTTTGTTGCATATATATTCTTAACATTTATTTTAGTTTCTTTGAAATAATATCCGATTTCTTTGTACACGATCATAATTCTCTAATATTATTAACAAATTTTACCCGCTTTTTGAATTTCCAATTTTGAGTGATTTTTTTAAATTTAGAGTCTGATACTTTATTGGAAGGAGATTAAATGGCTTAGTGGCTATTTAAACATATATTCTTCTTTTTTTTTTGGAATAAGTCGTGAGAGTTTTACAATAAAGATACAAACACAAAATTATTTTTTTTATATTTAGAGGTCTCGTTGGTTTGTTGACTTTTTTTCATAATTGTTTTTAATATTTTTCTTTGCCTGTTTTGCAATATGTTTCAAACATTATTATAAGCTTCTCTCCAAGCAGTAATACCATAAGTACAAATGCTATTAAAAGAGCATAGTTGATCATTAGTAGACTATTTTAATTCATTATTTTTGATAGCCTAGTAAAAACAAACAAAATATATTTTTTTTAATTATCCCGTCTGTATGCTTTTCCCATTTCATATGGCAGTCTATAGTAGTTCCTAAATATTTGCATGTTTCTGCCCTATTTAATATTTTGCCGCTTATTTTTATTGCTGTATTATTTGGAAGACTATTTGTGTAAATACGAAAAGCCATATACACAGTTTTGGTCATATTTAATGATACTTTATTCACTACCAACCAATTATGCACTTGCATTAAATATTTGTTAATTATTTTTTTGCATCTTTTTCCACGTTTTGTCTACACTAATAATAGCAGTTTCATCCGCAAATAAAATCACAGCGTTTTTATGTAATAGATCATCAAAATATAATATAAAGAATTAGGGTCCTAATTTAGTTCCTTTTGAGACTCCAGTATTTCTTCTTTATTACTAAAGTTATTGTTAACTTTTACAGTTTGTGATCTATTTGTTAAATAAATATTTATTAAAGAAAGAGTCATACTCTTTATACCATAGTTTTCTAGTTTTTAAGCAGTATTTTGAGATTTACAGTATCAAAAGCTTTTGCTAAGTCTTTAAACATTATGATGGTTTTCTGTTTTTCATTTAATTTATTATAAACAACGTTTGTTATGCAATGAAGTGCATTTTTTATCCGTTTACCTTTAAAAAAACCAAATTGTTATTCTAAAACTGTTTTTAATTTAATTACGATATCCACAACTATCTTTTATATTCACTTAGTAATATGAAAAATAAAAATCATCTGAAGTAAAAGGGAACCGATAAAATGAATTCCTTAATGATAACACAGTAAAAATATACATTTATTTTCTTCCAAACAGTATTTGTGGGTTGTCTAAAAATACATCGGATTAATATTTTATTGAAAATTTCATCGCAGAATTTAAAGCATCTACAAAACGTTTACAAGGGCAAAATAATTATCTTTGAAATGTAAGCTTTCTTATTTAAATCGAATGAATATTTAATATTCTTGCAAGAATAAAAAGGGCTGTTTGACTCTCAAAAGTAAATTATTAAAATTGAAATAACTAAGTATTTCTGTTTTTAATTATATCTCAAACGTTTCAAATTGCTTTTCCATGGCATTGCAATGTAATATGAAATTCTCTGAATTGAAAGTTGGAGGTTGTATACAAAATAGAAAATTTCATAACTTTTAAATTCGTCAGTTTCAAGTATAATAAGTAGATTAATAAATAATAATGTATGTTCTATGACTCAATTTCTTCTTTATTACGACGTGTTTCAACAATTTTTGGCTGTCATCATCAGGTAATATATTATTATCTGATGATTCAGGTAACAATAGATTATATATTCTATTATTAAATATATGTTCTCTATTATTTACCTGATGGTCAGGTAATCTATTGTTACCTGATGATTATCTGATGATGACAGCCAAAAACTGTTGAAATGCGTCGTAATAAAGAAGAAATTGAGTCATAAAACATACATTATTACTCATTAGTTTACTGATTATGACTCGAAAATAAATAAAATATTTACCAATATAATAAGTTACCATAAGGCACCAAAGATCAACTAGATCTAGAATACCAACAGATAGCAAGAATACCAAGAGACCAAAGAGATTAAAAACGTGGAAAATTTTAAGTATCAAAAAAAAAAAATCACATCGCACAATATCGACAAAAAATATTATTGAAAACAAATTATTAATAAATCTAAGCACAATATACTATCAAATTCAAAATCAACAAAAGAGTTACAAAGTCACAAATTACACATGTCTTTTAGCCAATATTCAAAATAACTATTATATTCTTCCTTAAATACTTTCCCTTTAACTTTTTCTAACAAAGAAGGTAACTTTTACAAGTTTATATTTTACAAGCTGATCCCCGCGACTTCGTCTGCATAACGTAGGTGTAGATTATATTTTCTTTTTAGATTTGCTATTTGTAGTGGTTTATGAACATTTTTATTTTTCTTATTTCTTTTACAAAAACATAATCATACTTAAAAACACTATTTTGTCGCCATTAAAAAGATGCACTTAACAAACTGTTGCTTAGAATAAAATAATTTTATAAAATGATCAATAAATTTACAAACAATATTTGTAAATATATTTAATGAGTATGGTATACTGCGTATACCTACGGTAGAGTAAAACTACCGCGAACCAAATAATCCGTAAATCAATAAGCATCTATACATAAATCAAAAATATCGCCAAGTTCAATAAAATCGGTCTTAATTATGAGTAAAAAAGTCAAAGGTTATCAAAATACTCGCGTCAAAATAACAGAAGTTAAGGGTCTAGATTTTTGAATATTAGTAGGAATCCCATCTCACTGTTTCGATTTCCGAATGAACCTTTTTCCAAAAACTATTACATTATTGCAATGTACAACATAACCGCGAAATTGAAATTTGTACAATTGCACGAAACCTAGTTCTTCCATACTCAAATATAACCATTATGTATCTATAAACTTATTATTAAAATATCTGAATTTCAACTTTTAAGTTAAACCATATTGGTTAGTCTAGAGTTTACCATACACGATTTGGCGCATGCCTTTTACTCTGGAAGAGGATTTTAAATTTCTTTTATCGTTATGACTTACTGTAAAAATATCGGTAAGTATTTTCTTTTAGTTCGCCGAATTGCAAGAAGTACTCGCTCACTAATGTAATTATTTCAGATTTTCAGATTTACAATATGTGAAAGCCAAAAAACTAAAAGCTAACTTCTAAACTTAACTTAACCATTTTCAGATATATTTATCAGTTTAAATTTTTAAGCAGACCCTAAGTTTTTGTCTCTAATAATACACCAAGTTTGTTTTATACTAGGCAGTAATAACGTTTCTCCTTTAACGGATTTTGATTATGAAATTTCAAACTTCGATTATTTGTTAGACATTATATTATGCCGTACAAACTTAACCACCCTTTTTTCACTCTTTTAGTGGGAGGAATTATCGAAAACCCTTTCTTATTATATAATGGCATTCTATAAGGAAAACACTTTCCTAGTTTCATGGACACAAATATGCATTAATATTTAAAAATACAATGTATAACGAAAAAAATATGACCTTCTTTATTTTGATTATGATTAAAAAGCAATTAGATTTCGCACATTTGGACGTTGTAAATACAAAATTGTTGGAAAGCGTGGAAGTAAAATCAAATATTTTATTTTTTTCCAATAACAATAATTGGTTTTCAATTTGTTCTAAGCACCGAAGAAAAGTTAATATGAAAGATTTTATATATTTATTGATGATAATGAAATATATGACAAAAAATTGCTCCCTTAATGCTTTTCAGCCGAATATATAATTGCTCCAGGTCACAATCATTGGTTCAAAAATTAGATTTTAAAAAGTTTCATTGTTGAAAAACAAACAAAAATTAAAAACCGCCTCTTTGTTATTTGGTATAAGTACCTACTACACAAACTTTCATAATAATTATGTGAAATGACGTTATTTAAAATTCTCTTAACAAAATGATATAAAAAATACAGACACTTATTATTAATTCATTATTTATTTATTAATTACCCTTATTAACTTTAAAATTTCGATTGTTGAACTTAACATTTTCTCATATAAACTTAGTCACCCCCATTCACTCTGTTAGGGTAGGAATTTTCAAAAAAAAAATCTTTTCACATGCCTACTTCTTATAAGGAATACACCGAATATTAAAATTTCATCTGGCAGAAGAAATATATAACTACACGATTTTATGCACGGTTTTAAAAACGTATTAACTTTAAGCTTTATTAATATAATTATGTTCTTACTACTACTGTTACTTTTTTTCGTTAATATTTCCTTATTGAGCCTAAGGATCTATTTTCAGCAATTAAAAAAAAGTTTATTGTTAGATTTGAACTCACGTCTCTTTTATTATGAGAATTAGAATGTCAGATACGTAAGCGAATGCGCTATGAACGTATAATTACATTAATTGTTTATTATGTATAAAAACATTTATATTTCAAAAAGGCAATTTTTTGTCCTTTAAATTAAATTACTGTGCTTTTTTTAGTTCAACTAAAAATATTAATACAGATCATTTTTTAACTTTCAAATACCTTTCTAATGATATATAACTCGCCTAAATTTTTTTTTTCATCCCTCAGTTTTTACGTAGGGGATACATTCCCTTATTATTTTTAAGGAATGATAAATAGCCTAACGTGTGTGAGTAATTGTGTTGTATCTTAATATAAAGTTTTATTACATTCCGTTGTTCCGTTCTTTAGTTAAATCACCAGCGCACGCAATGTACTAAAGTTATTTGATTATGTTTTCACACATTATTGGAGTTTCAGTATGGATCCCTAATTTTTTTGAAAATTTAATATAGCCTATGTTCACTGGAAATAGTGTAGCTTCCTAACATAGAAAAAAAATTTTAAATCGGTCAAGTAGTTTCGGAGCCTATTCAAACCAAACAAACAATCAAATCTTTCCTCTTTATAATAATAGATAGATAGAAGATAGAGGATAAATAAAAGATAGATAGATTAAGTGCTTTATTTTTATATATCTACTGTTCGACTTAAGAACTTCGTGCATTTAGTGTGCATAGTATAATTACATTATCTAAATAAATAGCAGAGAAAAAAATGAAAAATGAAACATATTTCCTAATGATGTGCAAACCTGACTTTTTAAAGCCATTCCTAGGGAAAGTCATTTTTCGTAAGCCTTTCGTTCGTGTGTCGTTTATCAACGATGGTGATTTAGATATGAAATTGGTCACGTAGGGACCATCGAATTGAGCCAACGTGAAACGTAAATCATAGTTTGCTCACTCATCCTTTTTATGTAACAACCCTTATCGAGGGAGAGTCCAACATGAAGTATTAGAAAACATATTTTCTTCCAACTGAAGAAATTTCCAATCACAAAATTAATATGAATTTTCTCATTTCCAATTTATATTTAATGGCATTACAGAAAATATCTACCCGATACTAAAATAACATCTCAAATGATCCAATGAAGAAAATAATCTAATGCATAAAATGCTCATATTTTACAATAAAACTTGCTTCATTTCGAAAATTTATAAGGAAAATTTCAAACATCATCTTTCTTCATATTTTTCTTTTAAGAATTGGATTTTATTTTAACGTTTTTAAATAACACATTACTAAAAGTTTATTGAAAATTATAAAACCAAATAACTAATTGAGCTTTAACAGAATTATTATGTGGAAAAAGTTCTATTGAAAATATTTTCATTGAAATTGAAGTTTTCTCATTTCAAATAAAATCTCAATTCCGTCAAATTTACGACGAAAATCCATGCAAAAGCTATTTTCTAAACTGTATGCTTAAAGCAAATTTTTAATTACATCAAAGGGTTGTTTGAATCGAAATACGATAGAAAGTTTTCTCGAGAATTCCAAGCGGGAGAAAAAGTTTCGGACGCATCTAAACTATTTGTAAACTGAAATATTTTTCCTTTTTCTTTCATTGAATTTTCAGATGCATATTAAAATTATAAGCTGAGACAAACATTAATGTATTAAAGTTTTACAAACTAACCAAAAGCAACTATTGTTGTTGCATCCACGTAAAATTACCTCATGGTACTCGAAGCTGAAATTAAAAGCTCCCTTTCATTACATTAGAAAATTTCACAGACTGTTAATATTTGTTTCATATTCTGCTTTGTCTGTAAACTGAGCTTTAATATGTCTATAATAAAAGACCTCCAACTTGATAGAGTTTTAATTATATGTAATGAGAAGTTAAGGAAATATCATAAAATGAAAATGCAAACTATTTCAAGCAGCTAAAGTATTTCTTATATTTAATATGTAATACCAATTTCAGTGAAACTTTGAATAACTATTTCGGATATAAAAACGTTATTTGGTAAATTCATACACTACGTTTTACTGAAAAACGAAAACAATTTCTTTATTAACGATTATAAAATATTCGGCGATAAATTTCTGACAAAATATTTGACAATTAACCGAAATATTTAGGAAAAATTCATTATAAATTAAACAAATATTTTTCAAGTCACTTTTTTGATTTAAATATTTAAATTTTTCAATTTTAAACAAAATTAAAACGATTAATAGCCCGAAAAACCATATATCAATTTATTTAGTTATAGTCGAACTAAAAACATTAAAAAAATATGAAATATAGTAAAGGTTTCAATTTTTTATGAGCTTTATTACCCTAAGGCTGTGGACAACGCTTTTTAAAATATTCCAGTGTCAATTTAATTTTATCAAATACGTGCCAAAAATATATTATTGCTTATACAATGGGATAATATGTCACTGATAAATTTATGTTATTTACAAGACCGGTTTATTGGTGCGACAACAATATTTTTTTTATTATTTCCATGTTCAAATAAAATAAATTGTACCCATTATTGCGGAATTATAGTTGTAAATATGGCCAATAAAAATATTGATTGCATATACTTGAGATTTTTTTTATATGAAAATAGTAATTTTAATTTAACTATCACCAAAAAAAAAATAATATATCGTATGTATAGCAAATGTGCAAATAATATTTTCTTTATAAATTAGCTATTTCTCGTGGTATATGAGAATTTTAGTTTTTAATATTATTTTTTTTTTTTTTTTTTTTTTAATTTTATTTATTTATGGTCGCTCTAGCTGCTAAGGCTATGTCGCGACTTGCTAAATTTTAGCTCAGTCCATATTTCACATGGTACACAATACAGTCCTAGTACAATATAGTTGATATATCAATATAAATAACACAGTACAATATAGTATAATTTGATGATGTAATAATATATGATGTAAGTCAGTCCAGGCCTATATGTGGGAGTAGAACGCTGCTCTCCTTATGGCCCCCCAACACTCCTGAAAACCCGTGCTCTCCGGGTTCAGATTCACGGGAGGCATCGAATAGTGTTGGGCCGATCCACATCCCGTCAGAAGTCGTGCGGCGGTTAGTGCTTCGCCACAGGATGAACATAGAGGCCTCGATGTTCCCGTTAGTAGGTAGCTGTGTGTCAGCTTGGTGTGACCCGTTCTTAAGCGAGTAAGGACCACCTCTCCCCGTCTGCCGAGATCACCAAAAGTGGTCAAGCTCCCAACTAGAGGCTTAAACGATCTCAGAAAGTCGAAGGAGACTCCCCACTCGCTTTGCCAACTCTGTTGAAGATTGGTTTTTACTTCCGCCAGCAAGTCACTTGATGAGGCCCTGTGGTCTCTCAAACCATTTATGGCGGCTTCCCTAGCAAGGACGTCGACCCTTTCATTCCCTTCTATGCCAATGTGCCCCGGGACCCACATAAGTGTTACTCTTGAACCCAGACGCCATATTCTGGATCTCATGTCTCCCACCAAGTCTCTCGAACCCTCACCCCTCAGCGAATTTATAGCGCTAAGGGAGTCGGTACAAATGACAAAATTATCCCCCGGTCGATCTGAGATATACTTTAGTGCTTCATATATTGCTCTTAGTTCGGTTGTATAAGATGAACTACAACTGGGCAGTCTAATCCCCCGTTCTTCCTGATCAGTTACAAAGGCGCAGCCCGCGTTATTTTTTGTTTTCGAACCATCGGTGAAGATGATTTTGTGAGAATTTTTGTATTTATTTTCTATTTCTTTGTATGTTTGGGTAAGTAGTTGGATGTGTGGTGGCTTTGCCCATGTTTTCTAGTACATTTATAGTTCTTGGTTTTGAGAACTCCCACGGTGGTATTGATGGTTCTTCCTGGATATAGATTGATGGTAGGTGTATTTTATGATGTTTTTTAATTAACTTCAGTCGTAGGGAAAATGGGAGTGGAAGGTTTCCCTTTTTATATATGAATTTATTTAAACTTGATCTCAGAATTTTTTTACATTGATCTGATTGAGGTTTAAGCTTTGTTTTGATGGCGTATTTTATAGAGAGGTATTTTCTTCGTAAATTGAGGTTGGGTTCATTTGCTTCGACTAACAAACTGCTTGTGGGACATGTGTGGAATGCTCCCAAAGCTAGCCTGACTCCTAGGTTATGCACTGGGTCTAGCAGTTTTAAGGTGTTGGGTTTGGCGGATGAATATACTACACTACCGTAGTCAAGAATTGGCCTTATCAGTGTGCGATATAGCCCTATGAGGTGATTTCTGTCGACTCCATTGTTGTTTGAGTTTAATATTTTTAGTATGTTTATTTTCCTCATACATTTCGCTTTCAGCTTTTTTATATGTGGTAGCCAACTTAGGTGTTCATCAAATTCCAGTCCGAGGAAGGGACAGTTTTTTTTTTGTTGGAGTGGTTTTCCATAGAACGTTAAATTTAGAGGATGTTGGGCTTTCTTGCTTCGGTTAAAAACTATAAGGTTTGTTTTTTTCTGGTGAGAATTGAAGACCATTTTGGTTCGACCACGATTCTAGTTTTCTGAGAAGCATTTTTAAAATTTTTTTTGCAAAATATCTATTTCCAGTCCTTAATGATATCGCTAAGTCATCGGCAAACAAATAGGGTTTTATAGGCGGTGGTATTTCTTTGACAACATCGTTTATTGCCAGAAGAAACAGTGTTGGGCTGAGGACTGATCCTTGTGGAACTCCATTTTGGTTTTCTTTTTCCTCGGAAAGTTTGTTACCTATTCTAACCCTAAAATATCTTTTTTGTATAAAATTTTTTATAAAGTTAGCCAGGTTGCCTCTGATATTGTTTTTATATAGACTTTCTATGATCTTTGGTCTCCATATCGTATCGAAGGCCTTTTTTATATCAAAAAAGATACAATACACCTGCTCTCCCTGATGAAATGCTTTGCAGATTTCGTTCTCCAAATTGGTTAAATGGTTGATAGTGGATCGCTCAGGTCTGAAGCCATTTTGGCAGTCATGTAGTATTTTATTTTCTTCGATAATAAAATGTAGTCTCTTGTTGATAATTCTTTCCATTCTTTTGCAAATAGTATTGGTAAGGGATATTGGTCGGTAGTTTTCCCGCGAAAATTTGTTTTTGCAGGGCTTAGGGATTGGGATGGTTATGGCTTTGTGCCAGCAGGATGGAAATTCATTCTTTTTCCAAATTTGCTGTATTATTTTAAGAAGTATAGTCAAAGCTGATTGACTGAGATTTTTAAGCATAGCTGGGTGTATGTTGTCAGGGCCTGGAGACGTTGAGTTTGCTTTTATTATCGCTGTTTTTAATTCTTCCATGGTAATATTTAGGTTGTATGGCTCTGTGTTGTCGCTTTCTAGGTTGTATATCGTTTTTGTGTTTTGTCTTATATGTTGTTTAAAAACATCGCTGTAATTATTGGGACTGGATGTTTCGGAGAAGTATTCAGCGAAAGAGTTGGCGATTTCCACCGGATCTGTTAAGGTGATTTGATCGGTTTGTAACCGTATTGGCTGACTGTATGTTGAGTTTTGTCTTAATCTATTCACTTTGTCCCAAATTAATGTTGTGGAGGTTGTAGCGTTGATGGAAAGCAGTAGCTTTTCCCAGCATTCCTTTTTTTTTGATCTTATTAGATTTCGAGCCTTGGCTCTTAATTTTTTGAATTCTATGAAATTTTCCAAAGTTTGGTTTTTTTGATATTTCCGTAGTGCTTTTTTCCGGTTTTGGATGGATTCTTTGATTTCTTTTGACCACCAAGGAACTGGATTCTTTTTTAGGGTATTAGAGGAGCGAGGTATTGATTGGTTGGCTGCTTCGATGACTATACTTGTAAAGGTTTTTATAGTATCATTGATGTTATTTTTGATAACATTATTTGACATGTTCGTAAGAGCTTTAAATTTTTCCCAGTCTGCTCTTTTTGTTTGCCAATTAGGGTTTCTTTGAGTAATCTGGGTTTCCGTCCATGAGGTTTGGATGATTATTGGATAGTGGTCACTGGCACATAGGTCATTGTGCGTGTTCCAATTTAGTGTTGGTGCTATATCTGTGCTGCAGAGAGTAAGATCAATTGCGGAAAACTTTCCACTCGCCAAGGTTAAGTGTGTTGGACTTTTGTCGTTTAATAAAACCAACTCACTATTTCTGTTAAGGATCAATTCAATAATTTTTCCTCCCTTATTAGTCCTGTCTGAGCCCCATATAAGGTTGTGGGCATTGAAATCTCCAACGATAATAAATGGTTTTGGAAGTTGGGTTATGATGCTTTGAATTTCATTCACATCCTGGACACTTTTGGGAAAATATAGGTTGCACAATGTCAGTTTATGATTTGGGGAGTAGTCCATAGTCACTACACTAGCTTGGGTACTTGTGTTGATAAGAACTTCCTTGGTTACATATCTCTCGTTAATCATGGTCAATACTCCTCCGCAGGCCACGAGCCCCTCTGTAAAATCTCTTCTATAGGTTGTGTATCCTTTCAGGGTTTGGTGTTGTTTTGGCAGAAGATGCGACTCCTGTATACAGATCGCTATCGGGTTGTATTTGACCGTTAGCTGCTTTAGTTCTTCGAGATGTTGATAATATCCATTACAGTTCCATTGGATTATTTGTGCCATTATTGGAGGAATATGAGTTTTGTATTAATATTTTTGTATGTTACTGACAGTCTTCATCTGTAATCTCCCGGGATGATCCAGCCGATTCTTCATCTAGATAGGCCGTTTCGAGCTCCTTTGTGATTTTTTTTGTGATTTTGCTGATTCGAATTTTGGTACTTCTGTCTACTTTTCCGTGGAGGGCACGCAAGGTGTCGACGACCCCTGACGTGTCGGAAGTATATTTTTCGATGGTTGGAAGTATGATTACTTCCTCAGATGCTTTGTGTAGGAGTTCGACAAGTTCGTCAGTTTTTATTGGTGCATCTTTATCGATTTTGGTTCGGAAGGGTTCCAAGGCTTCTTTGAACGAGAATTTTTTGTAAGAAGCTGACTTTTTGGTTGATCCCTGGTCAATGTCGTGTGGGTTAATATTAGAAAGTTTTTGTTTTTTTCTATTTTCTTCTTCAGTGGTGCTTTCTTGAGTTGGTTTTTGGGAGACGGGTTTAATTGGGATATCAGAGATTTCTGGAGAGTCTATTTTTTCTATTAATTGGGTTTGGTTTGTTTTTTGTGTTGTTGGGTTGGACATTTGGTTTTTGGTTGAGGAGGGTATGGCTTCTTGGGAGCTATTGCTAGACACCCTTGGTCGTTTTCTATTTTCTTCTTCTGGTTCAGTTCGAGTATTTATTTCGGGTAGTTGTTCTTCTGGATTTTGGTCTTGAGTTGGTGGTTTGTTGTGCGCTATTCCCTCTCCAAGGAATACCCGGTAATCTTCATTTTCGTAATTTATCACTATTGAGTCGGGATGCTTTGTTGGATCATACGACTTCACATAGATATATCGACGAAAACTGCATATGTGGCGGTATTGTTCTTCTTGCATTCCCACGCGTATAAACTGCATTGATGACATCACCTCAATGTTGGCTTGGGTTAGCGCAGCTATAATTATATGATGGGGTATGGTTGGGCGTACGTTTGAGATCGTGAGTTTAATTGATGGTGTCAATAAGCGACGACATGTTAAGATCGAGTCATTTATTTTAATTTTATTATATTTGTTTATGTAGTGATCAACAATTTCTGTTGATGTGAGGTAGATGCAGATTCTGTTGTTTGACAGTCGAGAGGCAAATAAAATATTCTTTGGATCTATTTGGGTTCCAACTTGTTTAATGTAGTCTGAGATTTTGGCATTGTTTATGCTCTCGAAAATTATTGCTTGATGTTTCGTGGGGAATGTTAGGGTTGTTGGTTTATTTTTTTGTGTCATTTGGGCGTAAGTGGTGGTGTTGGTGTTGGTATTTGGGTTCATTTTGTAGATTTTAATTTAATTAAGTCAGGTTTTGATAATTGAATGATACAATTTATTGTTTTTCACTCACCTGGTAGGTAAGTGAGGTGGTGTTTGGTCTTGTTTGCAAATTATATGTAGGTATATATATTCACTTCACTCGTTTTCACAAAATGTTATTGATCTGCATTCGACCGCAGTCAGATTTTGAATGTTAATATTATTCTTACTCAATATATTAAAATTCGATTTTAACGCCTTGAAAAAGTTACATTTTATAACTGTTGCAATAAATAAAAAGGATAAAAGTTATAAACTTAATTTGCAATGGCATTTAACAGGAATCAATTGATATTTTTTATCCTTAATGCGTATGGTGAATACTTACGGTAAATCAAATCATCCGCAAATAAATCAGCAGTGCATAAATAAAAAGTATCACTAAGATAAAGTTGAAATATGACTTAAAACCGACAAAAGTTTCAAAAATATCCATTTATTTATTACAGATATGATCTTGTAAGTAATGAATGTTACGTCTAAGTCGAAATCAAACTAAAATTTCGAAATAACACGGAAATAAAATAAAAATTACTACTGGAACATCGTAATATACGACCAGACTTTCCTTGTCTTATTTTTTTTCAATATTTTATTTATAGTGCCCTCTTTTCATTTGAATTTTAAATTTATAAAATATTAATTATAACAATAATATTTAATAATGTTCTTGGGAGCTTGGACTCAAATAAAAAGACGTTAAATTTTCAAATCATCTCAACATTTCGTTGGTATTTATTTCCAACTTCTTCAGGAGAACTAAAACATTGTAACAGTTTTGCTTTGAACAACATGCATTGTTATGTTTTAGTTCTCCTGAAGAAGTTGGAAATAAATACCAACGAAATGTTGAAATGATTTGAAAAATTAACATCTTATTATTTGAGTCCAAGTTCTCAAGAACATTATTAATTATTTACCACACCATGGATGAGAGCAACCAGGATTATAATCAACACACATATACTATATACAAGTAAAAGAAACAGAACTACAACTACCTTCCCTACTCTCTGACTTCTCAACGAATACATGCTCACAAGTGACTCTATTTGAGTATGCATGAGCATATATATGAACTATTTCTATAAATGGGTTTAAGCTCTTTGAATCTTTCGCTTTTTGTGACAAATCCTTATGAATCAAGAAAAAATCATCGCTAAAAGTTGTAAATTAACAAGGATTTAATGCTGGTAACAAAATTTCAATTCATATAAAAAATAATTTTCAAAATATTACTATAGATATAATATTATTTTCATGATAAACTTTTATCTTAGATCTTTTTTTCAACACACTGTCCCAAGTACATAACCCTCAATAATTAACTAAAATGTATTTCGTTCTTCTAGATCTCCGGGTTTGGATTATTATATACATTTAAACAACATTTTAATTTTAAAATAAAATTAAGTGGTGAAAGAATAATTTATTTATACTTACTAATTTGTCTCATTATGAAAAATTTATAGATTTCAGAATAAGAAAAAAAAAATTCGAATAGAAGAAATTTTTCTATTGCAGCTAATCTTGTCTAACTATTGTAGACCATTGTCTGACTATTACTTGGAACATCTTAAAATTTATGAAAGCAAATAACACTGCTGTTTCAAGTAGTAATCTTTTTATTATATGAATTTTACTATGTGACATTGAAAAAAGCATAAAGTTCTGCAGAAAGTACTTGTTTGGCTCACAAATCAGTTTTCACATTTCAGTTTTGTATCTTTTAAAGTCATAGGATTCTAATTCTTAATATATGATTTAATTTTTTAGATTTTTCAATGTGAAGTCGCCGAAAAACTTGATGCTCTCATATTGACAAAGCTCTATTTTTCCCTGATATACCTCTTACAGTATGCATTTTTATTTTTCTCAAGTCGAGAGGGTTTGCTTCCACGCATAAGAATAGCTATAATGTCTAATTGAAAATTGCAGCCAGCCATTACAGTAAGTATTCTGGACGTATAAATTAATTTTCAGCTATATGTTTTCAAATTGTTTTAAATAAAGGGAAAAACTAGTTAAGAAAATATCATTTTTTATGATAGATTTGAAATGTATAACAAAAACTGCTCCCTAAATACTCCAGCAGAACACATAATTGCTGCAGGTCTACAATCATTGGTTCATAAGAAAATACGAGTTTAAAAACTAAGGTTGTCGAAAATTATGTATAATTTTTTTATTAGCCTTTTTCCTGGGAAGATTAAAAGAAGATCCGCTAGGGGAAGCACCGGTGGGGGGTACATCTGTTTTGAATTCTCTATTGACAACAACGTTAAACATCTAAAATTATTATGGAATTAACGGAAGATGATGTACCTGGGGCGAAGTTGAAATTTGCAAAAGTGCAAGATCATCTTGTCCGGGACTTAAAACGATGGCTTGCATGTCGTGGCTTACCCGTGTCTGGTAATAAAAATGTCCTAGTTGAAAGGTTAGTTGGTTTGTAAATGTTATCGTATATGCCATTGTGTTGCATAAATTTTTATAATTTTAAATAAATTTTGTTGTTGTTATTTTTCTTCATCTATTAAAATAGAATTGAAGAATGCATTGCAAATGGTAATGGTAAAAAAAATTCTTTGGAATTGATGGTGGTAAATGTTTAGCGGATAAACAACAACGTATGAAATTACTTAATCCAACTCTACCAAATTCAACATCCTGCACTTTTCCTACTATAAACTGGTCAAATTTTCCATCCCAAGCTATCCCCCGTTCTTTTTGCTATGTTTTTATGTATAATTATATCACTACCGGTCTTATTAATACTTTAGATTTGAATGCAACTTTATCAGACGATGATGAACAGCTTCCAAATTGTGGAAACTCGAAAGCCTTTCAAAAAGGTAGACAATATTATCTAAGAGATTTTGTGTTAAATCTGGAAGATAATGCTAATGATTTGGTATATCAGTTAAGAGCAGATGTACAATCTTCTTTCTGAGTCACTGTGAATATATAAAATAAGTATAATTTTGGATAAGAATAGTAGCAAAATTATAGATGCTCAGTGTCAGTGTTCAGCATATTTTTCAAAGAACTGTCCTCATATTATTGCTTTACTTTACAAACTTGAGGATTATACTGTACGTTACGGTTATGATGCACTCACATGCACATCAAAGTTAAAAGAATGGAATAAAGGCAAAAAATTAGACAATAATCCAGACAATATTTTAACTATTAGCTATAGTACCAAACGAAAATACCTGAAGAAATCAACAATTAGTTTTATTTCGAAAAAAGTAAATATTCAAATGATAATCATGATAAAAATCAGTTAACGTCTAGATTTGTTAAGTAGGCATGATAATTTTTAATTTTTAACTTTTTTTTACCACAATATTTATTTATTCTTCTAGTAATAAAGCGTACGTTTAACATTGTTGTCAATAGAGAATTCAAAACATATGTACTCCCGCACGGTGCTGCCCCTAGCGGATCTTTTTCTAATCTTCTCAGGAAAAAGGCTATTGTAACCTGTGTGAAAATAGAAAAAAACATTTTTAATGGTATAAGTACCAAATATATTTTGAATTTCCACATTTGTACGATCAGCGGCTAAGATTATGGATTGATTCGTCATTCAGTAAGGACAAACGATTTTCGATATAGGTAAAGATTGATAAATAAACAAATGTGGAAAACATTGGTTGGAAAAACATATATATCTTTTGGGAAAGTATTATTTTTTTTAATTACATTGAGCCTTTTAGTAAATATACACTTTTTAATCTCCCAAATTATCAAATTTTCTATCTCAATAACTTTAATTGTTATTTACCGTCATTTTATAACTACTTAGGTCTTTAGCAACTCAAAGATTAATGAAAATGCGTAATCAAGAAATATCTTTTAAAAAATTGCTTGAATTCAAAAGTCAAGATCGAACCCAACTGTAACTATTTGCTGTGCATTTTTTTTTTTTTTTTTTGGAAAAAATGATATCACTTTCCCACTGAAATAGAAATAAATATTGTTTGACAATTTACCAATTTTTAATTAAATTGTTTTAGATTTTAAAGATCCGAGTTAAATAAAAAAATAAAAACTTTAATGTAAGTATAATTAGATTTTCGATTTTAAATTATAACTTGCAATCTAGTCAATTTGTAGCGTAATCTTTTTTTTTTCGTTTTTTCCCCGTTGACGACGAAAAAATAAGCTTAAAACTAATTTGAGCCGAGAGAAGATTAAGCCAGCTACGTATTTAAATTGTACAATTAAATCTGAATTAGTGCCCGACAATAACGGAATGCAAATTATTATATAGATAGTTACATTTAAATTGCAAAATTGTGTCTACAAATCCACTGAAAATCTAGAAAATTTAATCCTCAATATATAAATTCACATTACCTGAAGTAATGTACCAAATACCACTGAGAAGTGGGCACAGGTAAAGAAAAATGTATTTTTAAATCGTTATATCAAGTTTTACTTTAAGTTGTAACTGTCAGTAGAATTTCACCTGAATACATTAAAGTTATACGTTACATATTAAAGGTAGTTCAACTTTAAAATTATTATACAGTTTTAAGACAAATTATAAATTTAGAAGCAAAATTAAAAATTTTCTTTTCACAATTCTATGGTTATTGTCCAGGCGATAAATTCTTTTAAAAAAATTCCGTTAAACTATATTTCTGTTCAAGCTTTTACGGTTCAGTAACCATGCTATATTTTTTCAGTCGATTTTTCGTTTCGTTCGATTTGCTTTGTAAATTTATTTTAAAAAGTTCATACTTACGATCCCTTCGTATTGCAAGTCTGAGCTTAAACTATTATAGGGGCAAAAGGTCCCTGTTTAGTTGAAATTGACATACGATGCCGAAATTCATTCTTTGAACTGGCTGAGGTACTTGAAAAATCCGACGCTTCTGACACAAATCAAAAACTTTCAGTAATTGACCAATGAAATTATTAAAGTCTAATTTTAAATTTTAAGCCCTGAAGAAGTCAGGAATGACTGACGAAACGTTGGCGATAAAATAAATAAAATTCCACAAGAAGCTTCGTCCTTATTGCCCACAATTTAATTATTATATTTACAAAGACAAGGACTTAAACAACATGGATTAAAGTCTAGGTTTAATAACCAATCGGGCAGCGATTTGAACTCAAAATAGTTAAAACCTAAAATAATAATTCAATTCATTGATATCATTGATATCATTGATTCATGTACTTATGTGTCTAATGATAAACTATAAAAATTTTTTGCCAAAATATTCTTTGTCAGACTAATTGGGGTAAAACGGGATTGGAGTAGTATATATTTTTTTTGAAAATTGAAAATCAGAAAAGATAATGATAGAATTTTGGCAGTTATGTACGTTGAGATTTGGCAGTAATGTAAACAGACGTTACCATTTACTGGAAAAGAAATCTTGGCATGAATCTCAAAACTGTTTTCTAACTAAGTTAAAGTTTTGATTTCTTTTTTTTAAATTTCTTACTCATGTTCCTTTATTTGTGCGGCTAAAAAACACTATAACAAAATGTAAAAAAAAAGATCTTCCGAGCTAAACGATACACATTAATATACACAGAACTTGGACCTTCATTTACAAAAAGTAATTTTAATTTAAGTATTTAATAATATTACCATACACAAAAAAACTTAATGAAACCATTAAATATTATTAAATTGTATATATACATATATATATGAAATGACAAAAAATATCCTGTGAAAGTTTAAGCTCTCAATATTAATATTAAGAGTTGCCGCATCGCAAATTTCGATTTTCCATTTAAATAACATGGGAACAATATTCTTTTGCAATTTGGAATTTTATAGCTCACGTTGGTGATAATATTTCGGAATGACCAAGTAATATTCTTGTAGAAAATTAAACGATCTACAAAAAAGGTCTCTTACAAGTTTTTGATATAAATAAGAATAATTCAGGGAATATTATTAATTTAAAACAATAAAATTACGAATATTTTCAGTTTAATACAAATAACTTAGGACCTGTGAAAAATATCAAAAACTTTTAAAGATATAAGTTATATAAAAAAGTGCTCTACAAAAAATGTCCTTTAAATTTTCTCATAAAATTGCTAGTTGCGTCAAAAAAATGAAAAAATATTAAAACTTCTCTTTAGTTCAACTTTGACGTCGAATAACTTTTGAAGGAATAAATATATCAAAAACTTGTAAGAAAACTTTTTTTGTAGATCGTTTAATTTTCTACAAGAATATACCTTGGTCATTCCGAAATATTGTCACCAACGTGAGCTATAAAATTCCAAAGTGCAAGAGAATATTGTTACCGTGTTATTTAAATGGAAAATCGAAATTTGCGATGCGGCACCTCTTAATATTAATATTAAGAGCCTAAACTTTCACAGGATTTTTTTTTGTCATTCCCAACAATAGTTTCGATATAATAAAGACAATAAAATTCATCATTTTTTTTGAATCAGTCTAATATATATACAAAAAATTCAAGTATATGCTAAACTGGTGCTATGAAATATCATAGTAAAAGCTTGAAGTTCAAAATGAGATGGCAAGTTTAAATATGTTGTTTAAGAAATTTGAACTAGTTTGTGGTATTTATTATTTGTAGTCAATTGTACTATCATTTACACCTCTGAATCTACCTTTTTCTCACATTTTGGCATTCAACTATTTACTATATTATTTATTGTCGCCAGTTGAAAGTAGGTAAATTTTTTTTCAATTTCACACCTGTTTGGATTTTATCCGGTTCTGCTCACAATATTGAACTTTATGGTACCAAGGTTAATAAAATTGAACGTAATTATTTGTCTACCTGAATTCTATCAAGAACAGGTTAATCGATTTCGATCATATTTTGCTTTTAGGTACATCATAGTGTTTCGCCAAAAAACAATATATATAGAAGGCCACAAACAAGTCTAATCTAAATAGTTTTACCAATATTTTATTTTGATTTCACTAATGGTTCCAATTTAAAGACAGCTTTACTGATTTGATAGAAACTTTGTAATCAAGCTCAACTAATTTTTCTTCAGAAGAAAACGTTGCCTATTTACGTTTAACTATTAATAATAAAAGTAGCATTCAGAAGACGGTCGCTAAAAATAAATAAAAGGACACCTATTAGTTGGATATAAATTGGACTCTTTAATTAAATATCTTCGTTTTTTTAAGATATCGAAAATTCAGCATACTTGGAATTAGGGGTGGCGAACCCAAATGGTATTGTGGGTCACTTCGGAAATGCATCATAACACCGCGGGCCACTTTTGAAGTTACACTTCAAATTCTTCATACTAAATTTAGATACACTGTGAACATTTTTAATATATTGCCTTTCACCACTTTGGTCATTATAAAATATATACATTTTATAAAAGTCTGATGCATCTCGCGAGTTGGCCACCTCTTACAACCTCTGATTTAAATAAACAATGAATAATCTATGCTTTATCTACTTATATAGAATTGTTGTATTGGTTTGGGTAGATTTCTAGAACTCATAAAGTTCTGCATCAATTAAACTCAAATTTTGTCATGATATACAATCCGCTGCAAAGATTGTTTTTATCTTTTTATGACGTCAGTAACATCCTTGCGACCGCAAGAAAACGGCTTTTTCAACGGTCAATACAATAGTCGCTAACTGTCAATTCTTCATTGTTTTGATCATGCAGTGATTTTTAGAAGTAAATTTTCTCAAAAGTATTTGATAATCTTGAACGCACGTTATAATTGGTACAGCGAGGGATGCTGCGGGTTGATAAGAGAGGTGATTCTTATATTTCACAAGCTTTTTTTTCCTTAATTCAATGTTTGTCGGGTACATCTGGTATCTAATACAGTTTTATAGTAGTTAATGCTACAGATATGTATAAATCTAGCAAATAAATAGGTTTTCTATTAGTTTAATCAGTTCAAAATATCTAAAATATTTATCCAATTAATTTACTTGATTACTTTACCTCCTATCTAGCTTTTAATTTTAGAACGAAAATTGTCTAACTTCAAAAAAGCTTCGGTATAAGTTTGGATCAGGAACGTCGAAATTTGAGATCTGTTTCGAATGGTTTCGTAATTATTCCTGAAATGAAGAAATGAATTGCCAGAAATGAAAAAGCGACGGTTATTTTCAAATATGTATTATCAAATATATATAACAGAATATAAAAATTAAACAGTTCAATAATGCGACAAAAAATATTACCTAAGTATACTTTTCATTTCGCAAATGTTTTGGAATTTCCTTTTATTAATAATAATACATCACATTTTTTCACAAGTGTTTTTCCCAGAAAAAAGTAAAGGCTCAAGTCCATTTTAGCACACACACAATCTGGCAACGTTGCACTTTCGACTTTGTTTTCAATTTAATTCGCGATTTTTTTGAAGATTTAATTCTAATATGGTATAATTCTCTCTTTTGTGGCTAAATTTTTATTATGGACCGATTTAATCGCAAATTAAATTAAAAACAAAGTCGAAAATCCAACGTTGGCAGATTGTGGGTGTGCTAAAATGGACTTGAGCCGAAAATTTAATGTTACATATTTCAATATAATTATATATTTGAAAATAACCGTCGCTTTTTCATTTCTGGCATATGTCAAAATTTACGTAGAAATTGCATTCGAGTGAACAATACGTACAGGAATAAATACGGAACCATTTGAAACATCAAAATAAGATTTTTTCGCAGACTTTAAACTTATAAATTGAGGTCAATTCGAGATTATTTTGTGAATCATCACAAAGCAGTTACGGAGTGATCCAAACTACTTGATGACCACTGAGGAAGATTACTTGGCAATCGAAATACGTATCTAGGCATTCGGTCACGAATATTTTTGTTTGAACTTCTGTTCAAATTTATTTTTATGGTATGATTTTTATATATTATTATTTTAAATTATACTACATAAATCGGACCGTAATATATTCTATATAGTGTATACACATTTGAAACAGTTCTCAAATTTCGACGTTCCTGATCCAAGCTTATACCATCACTTTTTCAACAATAATCAGTTTTTTTTTATAAAACATTTTTGGTAGAACAATAAATGTTTTCTGGCTCTCCTGAAAATTTTTCAAAAATAGACCGTTAGACTGTTGATATACGTTTCTCCTTTTTAAGAAACATTTATACGAAAATAAAATGAATTTATAATAAATTCAACGAAAAAATATGTCACTTGTTTAAGAATAATTTTATATATATCATATTTAATGTTTAAACAAGAAAATTGGTCGATGCGACCAACGTTTACATTGCAAGATATAATTTTAACAAAATTTTTATTGGTTAAGACTTTCGGAAAACTTGTGTTATTATTCGCAACGTATATTGGGAAAATCTTTTCACAATGATTAAAAATGGCTTCGAAGTTGAAAATTTGACCATAAATCATAAACATGATAAACTTACAATTTCTGCTGCTTCAAAAAAATAAAAAAACACGTTTTCACTTTTTGAAACCAATTTCACACTTTAACGTTGATTTTTATTTATCACTTTAATACACCTTGAACTCACAATGGTAATATATTAAATAACACAATTCACAACATTTATCATTCACATTTGTTTTTCAATTCACTGTAATTCCTTTTTTAAAACTTGCACAATTCAGAACACAGTGAACAGCTTTTTCTGATAACTCGATGAAATTATTGGACAAAACATTCGGATTATGTGTTCAAATCAAATTAAAGTTTGTTGAGAATAGCAAACAAAGTTTTGAACATTGAATTCAAGTATTCTACAACTCAAACATGTTATCACAAGACAAGTTTTTGTCTGATAGAATCAACATTAAGAACTAAATCTATTAAACTATGTTGTTTCCGTACGTAAACAATTATATGCACTTAGTAATCTGCTAAGAAAATATTTTGGTTATATAGAGAATTTCCATAAAACTTTATTACATTTTGTTCTTTTTTGTGATCTTTTATGAGAAAATTTTTCGAGCTTTGTAATATAAATTTTTAATTGAAATGTTATAACGTTTTAAAAATATCATCAAAGATGTTTTATCATCAAAGAGTTAAACTAATTAAATTTAATCAACCAAGTGATGCATATGCCTAATTGCATGAAAGCTTCATCGTTTTTAGATTAAAATATTTATCAACAATTTCTAAATAATAAATTGAATAAAGAAGATTTAATAAAATTTAATATTCAAATTAGTAACGTTTCGTAACGTATTGCAACTTCATGAGGCTTCTTAAATCACAGAAAAATATTTTTTAGTTTCAATTTAAATTCAATAAAAAAAAAATTTACTCTTTTAAAAAAACCTTTCTTCTTTCTACTAGCCAGTTAATTTACGGTACAAAAAAAACACATGTTTTTTTTTTAAAAAACCGTTCTTCCAAAAATTGTACGAACAAAAAATTTTTTTTCATAACTCCCGAATGACAATAAAACGCCAAAATATTTCTTCATCATTTTTTACAAATGAGGCATTTCACGTGAAACGGAAAACGGAAAATAAAGTGATGTTCTGAAATTTGTTTATATTTGGCATACCTAATTGTACTTCTAGTAAGTATGAATATGGAAACAAACTATTTTTTTCGACTGATTATTATTTTCCAAGTTATACGCTTCTAAAGAATTGTCGTTTTTGAAATTCGTATTTTTTGAAATTTTAAATTTCAATTTTAGCAGTTTAAATTGAAAAATAACTGTTACGGATGTACTTTAATTCCTGTATCTCTTAAACTATTGCAGATCCCATTATGAAACTTCTGGTGTATTATAAATGTACTTTAGGCTATATTTTGAAATTCAAAAACGTAAAATAAAAATGTTCGAAGTTACTATCATTCTGATTTGAAAAGTTTCCTTCCGGTTTTGTATATTAAAAAAAATAAAAATGTCCAGTTTTATTTTTAATTTAGAAAGAACAATTAATTTTCTTTTTAAACTGCCATATTTATTATTTTAAAAAAAAAAAATAATACGATTTTTTTTTTTTCAAAAAATACGAGTTTCAAAAACAACAATTCTTTAGAAGGGTATAACTTGACAAATAATCATCATTCGAAAAACATATTTTGTATCCATATTCATACTTACTAGAAGTACAATTACGCCAAATATGAACAAATTTCAGAATATCACTTTTTTTCGCTGTCCGTTTCACGTGAAATGCTCCAAATTCCAAAAATGTAAGTCTATTAGGATGGAATTCTGATAGACTAATTACGGAGAAACTAATCCTGCTATAGGATAGAAAATTACAACAAAATATTGAACCGTAATCGATTAATTTGATATAAAAAATTTAATTTAATTTTACGTTGTTGAAACTTTTTACTTTCAAAGTTATATTTACTAACAACAAATCTAATAAAACTCAAACATCCATGATAATTTTTCATACTTATTTCTATCAAAAATTGGTTGATAGAAAACCTATTGAAATTATCTTCTTTGCGCTATTGTTAATTCCATTGAACCTCAAAAGAAAAACTTAAGAATTATTAGTGAAAATTATCACATTGAGTTGCAGTAAAGACATTATAGGCATTATAAACTAGTTATTTCTATATGAATACTAATAGTAGGAATCTATTCAAATGAAACTCTTTTAATGACTTCATAATGTTGACAGAACAAAAAAGAATATTTGTAACCAAGGCTAGGATTGTCCTTTTCATATAAAACTAGCTGGCATAATTATATAATTTCAAAAGTTTATTTTTCCAGAAGATGAACTTTTTCAAAGCAATTAACCGAGATGATAGAAAATAATTACACTTGAAACATATTTTTTCCTCATTAACAATGTTTCAGAAAACAATTTTAAAAATTAACAACTTTTCAAGCAAAGAGAAAAAAAATTAATTGCTTCTTTTAGTTTTAAATTAAAATCACATTTTTATTAAACGATAATTTTTTTTCTTTTTACAATTCAACGATTGGAACGGTTAACACTAGTGTTTAAAAAAAATGAGCTTAAAAAATGACCCGTTAGAAAATTCTAAACCTAAACATATTCTGATGTTCATTTCGTCATTTTCGATTCACAGCAATTTACAAGCGTGTATTTTACAACATTCTGCAAGAAGAACGTTAAAGATAACGGCAAAAGGTTGTGACCGTAATGAAAATGGTTCTTCGCCTCATCGTTATGATCACTATCGTAACAAAATGCTCTTTTGTACATAATGCTAGAATTAATTTTCTAATAATGATTATAATGGCGCAAAGATCGTTATGAAAAACAGATTAAACTCATAATGAAACTCATGAAAACTAAAACCAAACAAGATTGAATATTTCTTAAATAATAAACATTAAAATCATTCCTATCTTATTTAAACAGCTCGATCAATTATTATTAATTGGAATGAGTTGAGAGAAACTAAAATGCTAAGGTCCAGATTTTTAACTTAATGGATGTCAATCCAAAAAAACAATCAATATTTAATCAGAGGAAGTAATCGAGAACTAATTGGAACTCTTGTCAACTTTAAGTAACATCTTTCACTAAAAACATTGATCTATTGTTGGGTAAGAAGAAAAAAAGTTTTCAAATTCAATATTACAAACCGTTTGGTATTTTTTTACTATTTATTAACTAGCAGTTCCAAGTTTTATAGAAATTATCGCATCGGTGGCATGGGCAACCCTTAGGTGACTTTTTATCTATTAAACAATACGTAGTTGTACATAAAAAGATCCAAGTATAGAATAGACAAGTACAAGAAATGGGTTGGTAGAAATGTATGGGGGAATTTTTTTTCAAGTTGGTATGTTTTTGCGCCTTTGCGAAATATTGTTATTTTCATCACGTGTTGACATCTACCGCCATATTTAAAATATTCAGAAATAAACGTTCACCGTGGAAATAAAAATTAACTGGCAATATTAAAAGGAATGAATATAATTCATGATCTTGTACCCAAAAATAAAATAAAGACCAAAGTAAAATAATAAGCAATACAGGTATACTGAAATTGGTACAATAACTTCATATTTCTGCGAAAAACCTCAAGACTTTTGCAGACATTTCCATAGAAGTTCTCGTCTGATAATTTTTTTTCTTATTATTGATGAGTTTTTATGGCGAAGCGAAATCCACCAGTAAAAAATTGTCAAACCATTTATGTAATATGTAATTGGAGAAAATTTTAATGAAACCTTTTTTTATTATTAGATTTCATAGTTTTTTTAAGTTTAAATACGTGTTTATAAATATTGTAACTTATAGTTGATGTACTAAATAATAAAATTTAATAAATCTTAGTACAGTTATTCAAATGGTTCCTCACAAACTTTCGAGGGTAAAACAAAGTATACCAGTACTCTTTTTTAAACAAAAATTAAACAAAATAGATTAAAATGTACGTATTAATGAATTAAATATTGACCATATGCACAAAGTCTAAATATGTAAAGCATAATTGGGAAGAAAGAAGACAATATTTTATAAAAACATTGGTACAAGTAGCTTTTATACATACCAATAACTCAATTTCTTATTTTCTATTCTGTTTTTAATTCAATTCGCGAATAAATCAGCCGTGATTAATAGGTAGCAACAAAAGATCAATTATGAACCAAAACTGAATTATTAACAAATTTGCGAATGGAAAAAGTTCGCGAATTTTTAAGAAACCGAATTAGAGAGTAAGATGTTAACAGAGAGTCCCTTGTAGAAAAGGTACTTGTACCAAATCATGAATATTATACTTTAAGAAAAATTATGTATTTATAATATATGTTCTAAAAAACAAATATTATTATGAAGCCATCTTCTTCGTTTCTTATTATATATGTTTTTAAATTCACTTGGTTTCCACCTCTACTACCCCATCTTTGAGACAATTCTTTAGTTGAATATATTACTTTGAACGTTGACGGGAAATATGCTTTATCTAAAGAGAACTGCTTTGGAAATTTCTGCAAAAATGAAAAAGTTATCAGCAATAATTATAAAAGCACAAAGTAATTATTTCAGTATTTCGTATACCATTAATGTTTAATAGTTTATTTTGGTTTTTAATTGTATTTTTAGGCATAAAATCATGAATTATATCTATTCCTTTTAATATTTCGAGTAAATGTTTCTTTCTTTCAATTTCAAATATGATAGATTTCAAAACGTGGTGAAAATAACGTTATTTTGTAAACGAGTAAATAAGACGTGAAAACATACCAACTTGAACAAAATTTCCCCTATGCATTCCTACCAACCCATTTATAGTACTTGTCTATTCTATACTATACTGTGACCCATAAAAGATACATATAGGTAGTTCTCATCAAATTCCGAAATTAGATAAAAAAAAAATATAAATATTTTTTTTTAAATTTGATTTTGTTTTATCAATTTTGTTGTATTTGAATATCGAGATTTTACCAAGAATAAACCAATTTTTGACGAGTTATGTGAATGATTTATTATTTTGAAGGTAAGGGAATGGTTTTTATAGGCCATACCGTCATTAAATCTTGCCTATTATTGTTGGATAGTGAGTAAAAAGTTTGGACCCTACAGTATTATTAAAACGTTAATAAAATACTCCTCTGTAAAGTGCTATTTCTTATCATACTTCGTCAAAATGAACTACTTGTATATCTGCATTGTACTTACAGCAATAATTTTTCACTTAAGTCAATATAAATAATGTACTCATCTTTAACCAGTAAAAAAATGGTGAATTTAAGTATTAAATAAGCAAAAAATTAAAAAAATGTTAAGGTCAACTAGTTTAAAAGCCAATATCTCGTATAAACCTCATATATCGTATTAACTTGAAATGACGGGATAACGGTGAGGGAATGACGAAATTGACAACCTACTTTACAGTATAATAATTATTAACTTATTGTAAATATCTCTTTTTTTCTTTTCATTTTACAGATTAAATGGGGACCTAGAGAACACAATAAGTTTACAGACACAATGTTAAAGATCCCAAAGCCGACAGAAAAAAACGGAAAATAAATTTTAAAAGTATAAATAATTCCTGGTTGCTCTCATCCATGATGTGGTAAATAATTAATAATGTTCTTGGGAACTTGAATTTGAATAATAAGACGTTATTTTTCAAATTATCTCAACGTTTCATTGGTATTTATTTCCAACTTTTTCAGGAGAATTTTTGATGTTAACATCCTCGTTGTAAATGCTGACTTTTTAACAAGGTTTTTAACAATATAAATAATCTGGTAAAGTTGAAAAAAACTTACAAAATCGCATCAAATACGTAATTAAGTTCTAGCTTAAAATCAAATTTTCTTCACTCTACTAATCTAATTTCTAAAGTACGCTAATTTATAAAGATCTTCAGCAATAGAAATCAAAGTATGTAGCTATAAAAATGATCGCGATTTCTCTTCGATCAAACTATTACTGTATAATTTTGCAATCATTATTAAATTAAACTAATTTTTCAAATTTCTATAGTACCTAATAATGTTCTTGGGAACTTGGACTCAAATCAATAAAACGTTAAATTTTCAAATCATCTCAACGTTTCGTTGGTATTAATTTCCAACTTCTTCAGGAGAACTAAAACATAATAACAATGCATGTTGTTCAAAGCCAAATTACACAAATAAATTAATTTTCGCTGTTCAGTATAAAACTAAGATAACAGTGTTAAGAAATACATAAAAAGAATAAACCTTACTTTTTGAGATTAACATCCTCGTTGTAAATACTGTTACATTACAGCGAAAATTAATTTATTTGTGTAATTTGGCTTTGAAAAACATGCATTGTTATTATGTTTTAGTTCTCCTGAAGAAGTTGGAAATAAATACCAACGAAACGTTGAGATGATTTGAAAATTTAACGTCTTATTATTTGAGTCCAAGTTCCCCAGAACATTATTAATTATTTACCACACCATGGATGAGAACAACCAGGATTTTCTAAAGTACTTTTCTTTAAAGATTTCTTTCTAAAAGCTATACGCGAATAATTAAAAAAAATAAGAAAGTTTTATAGGCTTTTTTGGAGATACACTGAAAATATCTTGCAATACTAAAAGACCGCAAAAAGCTCATCTTAGTGCCAAGTTATGAAGAAACAGACTAATGGATACGTAAAGGGGTATTTCAATCGTACATTGAATGACGACTATAGTTGTAATACTCTCAAAGCATTTCGGTTTGCATTATTTAATAACACAAAATAATTGCTTTTGAGCTAATTGTTGTAGATGCCAAATAAAAATTAAAACACTGATTGATAAAATGGATTATAAAGTAGGTCTACACCCAAATAAAAAAATAAAGTGTAATTAATTTCCTTTGCTTCTTCCATGGTTTCAACAACAATCATTTTTTCCATTAACTAAGTCATTTATTTTTATTTATATCTTGAAACGTTATCCATTCAGGCAGAATATTTATTTTTGTAATTAAGCACAGCCTGGATCTTTAGTTACACATTGATTTAATATTATTGTTTTTTTTTTTGTAGAAAAAATTCTTTCAAAAAGCAAATGAAACTCTAGCATCCGGCCTCAATGTAAATTATACTTTAAAATGAATTTTTGCACAAACAGATTTCATAATGACTAAGAATTTTTGATTGAAGTATAATTGTGTATAAAATGCTTCATTTAATGAATACAGAATATTGCAGGTTCATTAAACGCTTAAATATAAAAACGCTGTACTTCCCTCAAGTACAGGCGTAAATTTTTCAAGCAAATAGAACAATGGATATAAAATACTGTACAGTGTACACAGAATGAATCCACTGATCGTAAACAATGATTTTTTTTGCATTGTTCAACTTTACAATACCTATCAAAAACTATTTATCTCTCGGGGCCACATCCAAGTTTCTTTTAACCTTTAATTAACGTGAAATGCGTTAAACTTACCCCTTCATAAATATTTAAATTAATTTCTGCCCAATTTACAAATTATTTTCAACGATCATTATCTAAAATTGTGGCATACACTTAATTAGATTCTAGTACAGTCTACGCTTTTCGCATATGAAACAAATTTAGCAAATCTACCTTTCCGTGTAATAATATCACTGCTATATTAACGTTTCTCGTTTCCCAAACTGGAAACTTGAAAACCAAAGTTATACTTACATATTGAAATTAGATTATATCTTCATATGCTAATTTCAAAATTTCATAACATTAAGATAAGAAAACTGTAGTTATGAGATTAACTTAGAGTTCAACACAAAAATCATGGAAATTATGAAAAACTTGAATCTTTAAAGCGACATAACTATATTTGTAAATAAATAATATTTCTTTAATTTTTCAAAACGTTAAATCACAAAATTTTTATCCTTAACAATGCATTTTATCTACTTACTAATTTAGTTTCACCAGTTAGTTACCCATTTTCACTTTTTCATAATCAAATGAAGAACATACTTCCTAATTCTCCAATTAATTTGATTTTTAATTTTCTTTAATTTTAAAAAAATTCTTCGAAAATTCTTACAAATTTACAGTATGTTGAAATCTTTCAAAAGATATATTTTTCATTAAATTTTTAACCAATTTTATGAATACTTCTCTCGAAATAGAAGTTCTTTCTTTCTTTTTTTTTTGTCAAAAAAAAAAGAAAAAATAGCCTTTTGCTAGGATCTCAATATTTTTTTTTCTCGTCGATAAAATTTCTTGCTTTTAATTTTCTCATTAAGATTACAAAAAATGAATAATATTTAATTTTCAATGAAACAACTCACTTTTTAAAAACTTTTATATAACAATAGGTTCACAAACTACACTTATCTTTTGCTAAATGTATCACTTAAAATTTTTATAACTCAAGTTATTTTCTTTTATTTTTTTCTTATAAATAGCACTTGAAAAAGTTCCACCACGTAAGTATCGCGTCACATTAAATACAATATTAGCAGAGTATAAAAAAGCACCCTTACGGATACAAGGGCGTCGCGACACTGCCTTAACTGTAGCAGATAGAGCGTCATCATCCCCAGAGGGGGATGTTGGCCGTACCCCTGGACCGGCGCACAATAAAACAGCTACGCACTAATAATCCTATATATCCATGGTTTATGAACCAGGTTTTGTTTTCCATACGTCTAAAAAAACAGTGTCGTGAAAATACTATCCCATCTAAACAAGAATATCAAAGATAGGAAAGAAAATATTTCATAAAAATCCTTATATTATTTGTACGATAATGAATAAATTTAATAGAAACATTCTCACTCCACGTGAACATCGGTAGCAATCTCCTTTTCTCAAATATAAGCCACTTTTTATCCTGAAGAAATTCCACATTTGCCATAAATGAAAATGATATCATATATGAAAAGTTTATATAATCATTCGAATTCGAAAGATTTAATTATACATGATAATTTCTCATTTCACGTAAATTAAAAGAAAATATTTGCAAAACCTAATGCAAATTATTTAAATTATAAACATTCCATTTGATACAGTGAAATATTTTCTTTTGATATATTTATCTATAAATTTATTTAAATTGTTTGCAATTTGTTTCTTTGAGTTGATATCATGAAAATTTTTTTTAGTTTTTCCTCATATAAATAAGCTTCTTTAATACTATCATCACTGATTTAGGTTAAATAGATATAAATATAATAAAATTATATTTTAAACCTCAAAAACCATTCATACATCGTATTTTTATTGACTCTGAGAAAATCTACAAAGCCGTTCACGCTTTATGCTAAACCGAATATCGATCTAATATGATTCTTTGAAAGCTGCAAATTATTTTCTTCTTTTATAAACTGAATATTCAGTTATATACTTTTGAAGTATTTTATTAAACTCAAAAAACTTTAATAGTTTATAGAATTGCTACAATCTTTATTAGACTGATTCAAAAAAATGATGATTTTATTTTCTTAATTATAGCAAAAATATTTTTGGGAATAACCAAAAATAAAATCCTGTGAAAGTTTAAACTCTTACTATTAATATTAAGAGGTGCCGAATCGCAAATTTCGATTTTCCATTTAAATAACATGGGAACAATATTCTCTTGCACTTTGGAATTTCATAGCTCACGTTGGTGACAATATTTCGGAATGACCAAGGTATATTCTTGTAAAAAATTGAACGATCTACAAAAACGGTCTCAAACAAGTTTTTGATATATTTATTCCTTCAAAAGTTATTCGGGGTCAAAGTTGAACTAAAGAGAAATTTTAATATTTTTTCAAATTTTTGACGCAACTATCAATTTTATGAGAAAATTTTATAGGACATTTTTTGTAGAGTACTTTTTCTCCTATAACTTATCGCGAAAAAAGTTTTTGATATTTTTCACAGGTCCTAAGTTATTTGCATTAAACTGAAAATATTTGTAATTTTATTGCTTTAAATTAATAATATTCCCTGAATTATAATATTTTTAACATATTTTTTTTTTTTTAATACTTAGAACCTGTAAAAAATATCAAAAACTTTTACAAAGATAAGTTATAGAAAAAAAAGTGCTCTACAAAAAATGTTATATAAAATTTTCTCATAAAATTGATGGTTGCGTCAAAAAATTGAAAAAATATTAAAATTTCTCTTTAGTTCAACTTTGACCTCCAATAACTTTTGAATGAATAAATATATCAAAAACGTGTAACAGACCTTTTTTGTAAATCGTTCAATTTTCTACAAGGATATACCGATATATTGATCATTCCGAAATATTGTCACCAACGTGAGCTATAAAGTTCCAAAGTGCAAGAGAATATTGTTGCCATGTTATTTAAATGGAAAATCGAAATTTGCGATGCGTCACCTCTTAATATTAATATTAAGAGCTTAAACTTTCCCAGGATATTCTTTTTGTCATTTCCAAAAATATTTTTATTATAATTAAGAAAAAAAAATCATCTTTTTTTTTTGGATCAGTCTAATATTTATAAGAAAAAATGATTTAAAAAGTATTTTTTAAAGGTAGAACTTATATTAAAGATATATTTTTTATTAAAATGTTATAAATTACTTAATGACACAGAAAAAATTTTTTTAGTAACAAATTCTTAATGTTGATGAAATTTTCCATTGACTAGGAAAAACATGAAATTCAAACAAAAATTCGGTTTTTAAGACATAAAAATGGAACTAGTTTGATTAAGTAATCAATTTTAAGGCTTTATGTACAAAAGCTAAAATATTTTATACTCAAAATGCTATTCAACAATAGTTATTACAATTTTCCAATTCCAAAGCAGCATACGGATTCCTTTCAAAACAATTTTTTCTTTCTTTGAACGATCATGGAATCTATTTAATTTTTTACGTCTTCGTAAGATCTGAATTGAAGTTCAACCAAGGATCATGAGCCAAACTAAGAAATAATCAAATGGGATAACATTCGGAGAATATTTAGCACTACGCTTTTGGAACTTAAAAAAAATAGCGATGAAATATTTTGATGTGTTTTTGTCATTCAAGAGTTCAGAAAAAAAAATGTGGCTCAAATTTGTATACAATATTTAGAATATATTGCGGTCGAATTTATGTAGCACAATTTAATATAATAATATAAAAATCATACCATAAACATAAATTTGAACAAAAGTTCAAACAAAAATATTCGTGACGTATTCCCCAGATACGTACTTCGATTGCCAAGCAATCTTCCTCAGTGATCATCAAGTAGTTTGGATCACTCCGTAACTGCTCTGTGATGATTCACATAAACACATAAATTGGACCGCAATATATTATATATATTGTACACAAAGTATAACTGTTCAAAGTCAGCGAAAAAATCTTGTTTTGGTGGCTCAAATAGTTTCCAGGAAAACTCTTTAAAGTGCTAATTTAACATTTTTAGCTTTTCTATAATTATTGAAATTTCGTTTTTTTTTTTGCGCCATTAATTGGTCTTTTTTTTTGTTCGAGAGCTTCGAAAGAAAAAGTATCAAAGCTTGCATATTTTCTCCAAAAACACTCGCTCGAATTTGGTTCAATCCAAAAACTTTTTGCACCATTGATCGGTGTTTTCGGGTGCTTTATAGACTTCTGAAAGGAATATTTTTTTAACTGTCATTTATAACATTTGTCGCTAGCTTTCATAAGTTTTAATGCATCACGGTTAGAAAAATGTACGAATAGAGCTTTTTCTTTAAACAGTGTTGTCTGAGAAAATATGTTATCATTGTTGTTTTTTTCTCTAGAAACTCTCAAATGACAAAAAATAAAAAAAAAAATATAGAAATGCTCTTACCGTTTGGTTAGTACTACATAAGGGTTTCCTGGAAAATATGCGAGTGACAATTTTTTTTTCCTGAACTCTTAAACGTCATTAAAAAACACCAAAATATTTCATTGCTATTTTTTTCCAATTTCTTGAAGTAATTGGATTAACTTTGTTAGATTGTAACCTATTGTTAAAAAAGGTCCAAAAAAGTTATGAAAAGTATTTATTTAAAAATAATAAAGTTTTAATTTTTTTTTGCAGGGGGATGCTTCACGTAGCAATTGATACCTATCAATTGCACTTTTTTTTTTTAAATTGAAAGAAAAAAGGAAAAAAGTCGCTTCCTGTAATTTGCGTTTCATTGACTCAAAAATTTATATAGTAAGATCACAAAGAAAGTATGCGATTAATACATCAAAGACATTGTAAATAACGATTTTAAAATGTAAAAGATAAGGTTTTGACGTGATTTCAGATTAAAGGATAATCCGTAATGACTTAATCCGAGATTCATCATATGCTTTTTATACCTCATAACTTATTTGTACATCAAATAAAACTTTGCTTAACCTGTCTCCGTAACTTTTACTTCACCTGTATAAAGTGATACAAAAATTTTCTTATTATTGTCGAATAAAAATTTTAGTCTCTAAAAAATAAAATCTCATTCATGGAGTTTGAATAATATCACGTAGTTACATAGTTCTTGAGAATTTATGGTGCAAAGTTATTTTAGTAATGAATATAAAATAAGTTTGTTTTGAAAGTTCTTCGATTTGGAGATTACTTTGTTTCAAATCAATTGTGTCATGATATAAAGATAGAGTCCTACAATGTTGACAAAACGTAAAAAAAAATACCTAAAATAAAATGTTTCATTCCATTTACTTTAAGGTGACTTTTATTACTACGTTTCCATATGTTATACTTTACATCATTTTCTATAAGTCAATTTAACATACTCGTTAAAATAATGTGCTTTTCACTGGAGAATTATTTTTATTTTCTTGGAAAATGTTGCCTTTTTATTTCAGAAACCTCCCTGGAGATTTTCAGTTTGATTTTGATAGAATTAAATGGAAAATTTATTATATTCATAATCGTTAATTTTTCTTCAAACGATAAGCGCAAAGCTTTGAAGTTCCCTAAATAAAATTGTTTTTCCTTTATGATTCTTCGTTTTTGTAGTTTTGTCTGGCTGGATAAGTTTTTCGTACTTTTCAATAGACACGTATGGCAAATTGTTGTAGGAGTTTAAGTGTCTTTTCGCAAATTATAACGAATTATGTCTAGACTGTAACGACAGTAGATTTTCTTTGAAACTCACACGTCCAACGTACATGTCCTTTTGCATGCTTTTTTTTTTGAACAAAAATATCTTAGTGTGAAATAAAAATCTAACTAGAAAGTTTTACCATCTGAATGTCACTTAAATTTTAATTTGGATGTGATTTGTAATAAACATTTTTTTTCGACTCACGCCAATTTGTAGAAATTTATTCCCATTTTACATTTTATGTCACTTCTTCAATGACAAAGACTTGACATTTTTTTTTTGTTCACAATTTTTTCATTACTCCCGGGCTTTAATAATATGAAACTCTAGTAAATTTTTTATCCTACAGAAAAAAAATCTGTTTACGAATTTTTCAAAGTGTTTGTTTTAAAATTCAAATTAAAGTTTAAAATTCAAATTAAAGTTAATAATGGAACAGTCCAATTCAGTCGGTCCAGCACTGCTTGCTTGACTATTTTTTTTAGTCCTGATTTTTTTTGCTATCACCCCAACGTGTTGGTAGTTCAAATTAATCATTATTTTAATTTTATTGTTCTTAGTTTTCCGGTGGTGGCCATATTAATTTTATTAGGTGCAGACATTTTCGCACGTTTAAGGGTTTGCGGAAACTTGATTATCTCAGGCCCTATTTGTCCTATCAAAATGAAACTAAGCGCAGCGTATTTATGAAAATATAAGCTATAAGGTTGTAATAAGATGTTTTCACTCAAATGTAATTCTAAGGGGTGAAATTTCAGCCTCAATTTTTAGCTCTCAAAGCAAATAATGTATGTAGGTACCCATAGTCATCAAGTGTACTACTGGAAACTTCTGAAGATAAAAATCTTTAAACAAAATTTTCTCGTCTTAGCACAATAAATCAATAAAAAGTTTTGTCAATTTTTTTTGGAAAAAAATATTTTAATATATACAAAGGTAAATTATACATTATATCCGATTGTTCAAAGAAAAATTGTATGTGAAGTTCTTTAACTGAGTTAAAAGATCTTTTAGCTCTTTGTCGAACACCAAGATTAGTTGATGACTATGGGGGCCTACATACATTATTTATATCATACAGATTTTTATCTGGTCTCCCACCAGAAATATTGAGCTCAGAAAATTGCAAATTTTGAAAATTTCCAAATTTTGTTATTTTTTATTATAAAAAGGCTTAAAGGCTCAGACTTCAAACTTTGTTTTTGAATACAACTAGTACCTAATTGTTTGTAAAAAAAGTTTTAACGTGTAGACTATTTCCCTTTCTTCACAATCTTTCCGTGAACATTAGAGTTTTTACAAATGAGAGCTAAAAATTTAGGCTGAAATTTCACACCTCAGAATTAGATTTAAGTGCAAACGTCTTATTACAAACTTATAGTTTATATTTTCATAAATACACTGCGTTTAGTTTAATTTTGATAGGACAAATAGTGCCTGAGATAATCAAGTTTCCGCAAAACCTTAAAAGTGCGAGAATCTCTAAACTAATATGGCCACCACCGGAAAACTAAAAACAATAAAATTAAAATAATGATGAATTTGAACTACCAACATGTTGGGGTGATAGCACACAATTTTTTTTTTTTTTTATATGGTCGAGCAACCATTTCATTTATTTTTGGACCACTTTATTTGGACTGACTCTAATGTTCAATTATTATGCCTTTCAGTTGATGCATCTTTGCTGATACTCAAAATATAGTTTTAAAATAGTATTTAGTATCTAAAGATAAATATAATTCATTTATATTTTATAGAAGTATGAATTTTCTTATCTAAAGTGATGAGAGTTACAAAATTTTGTTAGAAAACCAAACAGAATAAAAGAAAAAGTAGAGCAAGTATTTGATGCATCTTTCAAGAAAAAATTCACAAAAAACTTAATGATTTATAATATCATAAAAACCATATACCATAAAAACTTATCTAATAGAAACTAATATTTAATTTATTTTTTATTGGAAAACTGAACTACAATCTCTCGAAAAGCGTTGACGATTTGTTTGAAAAATTCATGAAAAGAACCAAAGGAAAGTTTGGCATCTACTGTTTGAATTATTGAGAACCATAACAAACAAATGACACAACTAGAGAAGAAAATTGGCACGAAACCCAACCGTTTCACATAATATATACACAGAAAAGGAAAAAAAAAAGTATTTTTCTACAAATTTCTTCGTAAAATCGTCTCTTATAACAGTGGACAACTTTCAGTTTATAAACTGTACGCTTATAACTGCAAAAATAAAACACTTACCTTTCGGATGGTCTGCATAAAAATTGAAAATGCTCCACTTACCTAAAACAAGTAAGAAATATTAATTATTTCCGTGAACTTTGCAAGAATTATTAATAAGACCAGGAAGAAATTTATTCATAACGTGCTTTTTTTTTCTCGTAAGATAAAATGAAGTAAAAGCTAATGACAACTTATGCCTCTGAGCAAATATTTAATTTTTGCCTATATTACAATTCCAAACCTACGTGAATTCTACCTGAACACTTTATTAAATATTATATTTTCAAACGGAAAGAAATAATTGTGACATTTTTAAAAAGAAATAGATAATACATTCCGTTGAAATTCATATAAATGTTCGAATGCAATTTTTCTTCTTCTTACTGTCAGTTTTAATTATCTAAGTTAATTTTACAAAATACATTTAATATTTTGTTCCTAATTGCCAATTATAATCAAATTTCTCCTTCCCAATACGTCACAAAAAAAAACAGTATTATATTTTTAAGTTTGGCATTATTATGTATTTATTTTTTAATGTTAGAAAAACTATGTTTTTTTTTTAATTAAAAATTTTAATCAATAATATTTGAAGCATTAAGTTGACGAATTTTGTTTTCTCAATTTAAATTTCAAAATAATGGAGCTGTAAATAGTACTCTTATTGCGAAATTTACCAAGGGAATGTATAGTGGTTACTAGAATTTTATCTGTCGACCCATGTCAGGGACAGGCTAAATCTCAATCTTTAATCTTGTTTTTATCTTAAGTTTTTTTTTGGGCAAAAAACTTTTATGATAAGGGGTCATTAGGGTGGTTCTGTCAATTCAAGCAAACGTCCACCCCCAGGGTACCTGTTCTCAATTGAACTTGAAGTACTTTTTAATTACATAGTTCCATTTATATAACGATTAAATACTTACTCAAGGGCACAAATTTTGATAAATAGGTGTTAACATCGAAATTTTGAAGGAAACCACTATAAAAAAGCTTCAATTCGTAAATTTATTCTACATCATACTATTGTTGAACGCAGGCTCAACAATTTTATGTTTTCAGCTTTGTACTATAAATATTGGAAAATTTTAAAAAAATTTGAAGTTCTCATAAAACTCCAACGATCGTTAAGTGTAAACTTTCAAACCTGGAATTTATACGTAAAATTCTAGATGTATGAAAGTTTCCAATTTTGTTGCAACATTCTCCTAAATTTTTCTTTAAACTCTATAATACTAAATTTTATAACTATTGGGTTGTTCGGAAAGTAATTTCGGTTGAAACCGACAAAAGATTTAATTGTATTTTTTTGCACTCATTTTACAATTAAGCCGTATAAACATTGTTTGTTTTGAAATATATAATATTATATATATAATATTATATAGCAAGGCTTGTATGTAAAAAAGCTCAAGTGATTCTACGCAATAGTTTTTGGTTCGTGTTCTTTTAAATACGGAGAGCGAAAACCAAAATTTTCCTCATTTATTACTTTTTCACTATACAAAAGGTAAAATGCTGTTCAATCAAGAAAAAAATTAACTGAAGTGTATGCAGAAGAAATATTGACGGCAACCCAGTGCCAAAACTAATTTATAAAATTTCGATTCGGCAATTTTGATGTCGAAGATGCATCACGGTCTGGCAGACCGGTTGAAGCTGATAAGGTCACAATGAAACCATTAGTTGATGCAAATCGGTGAATAACCATACGTGAGATCGATAAAAAGGTAAAATTTATCAAATTCAATTGTTATTGACCCACTTGACAGGCCTAGGATTAGCCTCGAACCCTGATATATGGGTTCCCTATGTTTTATGGGGAGAAATTTGACCTCACACAAGTTTTGTGCCCTCCCAAAAGCTTTTACAACTTTAATGGTATAAATTGCCATACCCATCATATTCTATAAATCTGGCACCTTCGGTTTATTATTGGTTTTAACCACTGCAAAATTTTTTAGACGGTAAAACCTTTACTTCAAATGAGGAAGTCAAAAATCCTCCATGATCAATTTTCGGCTAAAAAAGAGCAAAAAATTTTTTAGTGAAAAATCATACTACAGCCAGAAAAATGGCAAAAGGTATTGAACCAGAATGGCCAATATATAATTTAAAAAATATTTATTCACTTTACAAAAATTGTCTTTCATTATCGCAAAAAAAGAAACGAAATTAATTTCCGAACAACCTAAAAGATAGTTCAATTTAATTTGAGGACCAATTCAGTGATGTATTCAAGATCTTAACTATTGGACTAGGTGCTATTCGTCCATAACATGAACTAAAATGATTCAGCAATGATATTTACTTCAAATATTTAGTCAAAAAGGTGAAAAATATATTATCGAAACATTGCAAAAGTTGAAAAATTTACATCGAAACACTTTTTTACTCAAGTATCTGAGTATCTTATTAATATCAAAATAACAAGAATAAGATTCAACACTTCAACACATAGACATACCAGCACTAAAGGTATTTTTTCAACATATAAAACTAGGTTTATCATAATTTTTAGTTTAAAACTAGCTAAATCCGGTAGACGTTGTCCTGTCAGCTAATAGTTAAATAGATAAATAGATAAATTGAATTAAGAAAAAAAAAGCTTGAATAATATTAGAATCACCTCCCCTATCAACCCGCAGAATCCCTCGTTGTACCAATTATAACCCATCTTATACGATCATAACAATGAAGTATTGACAGTTAACGGCTATTGTATTGACCGTTAAAAAAGCCGTTTTTTTGCGATGGAAGGTATGTTACTGACGCAAGAAAAGATAAAAACAATCATTAAAGCGGATTACACATCGTGACAAAATTTCAGCTAAATCGATGCAAAACTTTTTGAGTTTTGAAATCTACACAAACCAACATAACAATTCTATATAAGTAGATAAAACATAGACTATTCATTTTTTATCTAAATCAGAAATTGCCAGAGGGGGCCAACCCACAAGATGAATCATATTTTTATAAAATGTATACATTTTACAATGACCATAGTGGTGAAAATCAATATATTATAACTGTTTACAGTGTATCCAAATTTAGTATGGAGAATTTGAGATATAACTTTAATGGTGGCTCGCGGAGTTATGATGCATTTCCGAAGTGGCCCGCAATATAATTTGGGTTGGCCACTCCAGATTTAAAATATGCTCATTGTTTGATATTTTAAAAAAGACCATAGATATTTAATTAAAAGTGTCCAATTTATATCCAATAAATGGATGTCCATTTAATTATTTTTTATCGGGCTCTTTTTAAATGCAACTTTTATTATTAATAATTAAACGTAAATAGGCAACCTTTTCTTGCGAAGAAAAATTATTTGAACTTAATTACAAAGCTTCTATCAAAACAGTAATGTTGTCTTTAAATTGAAGCCGAAAGTTAAACCAGCCAGAATAAAATATTGGTACAACTATTTAGATTAGACTTGTTTGTGACCTTTATACTTATTTTTGGCGAAACACGCCTAAGATGTACCTGAAAACAAAATATTATCAAAATCAATTAACCTGTTATTGAATCATACAAAAAAATGCAGGTAAGCAGAAATTTACGTTCAAATTATCGACGTTTGATCTATAATGATTAATATTGTGACCGAAACCGGTTTAATTCCAAGCTGGTGGGAAATTGCAAATGATTCTCTACCTATTATCAACGGGTGGTATAAAATAACATAGTAAAAGCTTGAAGACCAAAATGTGTGAAAAAGGTAGAATCAAAGGTGTTACTAATGGATTCGGAAAGAGGTGTTAATGTATTTATAATTGACAACAAATAATAAATATCTCAAACTGGTTCCAAATTCCTGAACGACATATTTAAACTTGCCATTCTCTCATTTTGGCCTTCAAGCTTGTACTATGGTATTTCATATCAACAGTTGAGAGAAAAATTCAAGCATATATTTTTCGTATAAATACTATTTAATAATATTTTAAATGCTTTTACAAACAAACCAAATTTCAAATTTCATTTCATGGTTTCATTAAATTCTTTTGTGTATGGTAATAATATTAAATACATTTAAAAATAAAGCGTTTTACCAATTATCTTGCGTTACGATTAATATGTACTGGAATATGTTATGTACAAATATTTTTTTTAGCAAATATCAGAGGACCCGGTTAACTTCGTTCCACCTAAAATTGAATTGCGAAAATTAATAGATATTGATAATTCTGCTACATTTTTAATTATTAAGTTACCAATAATAAAAATAATTATTAACAATTAAATCAATTTACATTGCATTTAACTTATTTAAATCTACACCCTTACAGATATTAAGCATGTTAAAACTCATATGCATACAAAAAATCCTTAAATTCTTACCTATACCTATATGAGTTTAAAGTCATACATAGATATTTCTAAAAGTATTTTTGTATTTGTCTATTTATGTCCTTCAAAATTGAATTGTTCTTTTGGCCAATTCGAACCAAAGATCGCTATGAATCAGGGACCGGAAGCTTACTGGAAATATTCCTGTTTTCTTTAGTATTTCCTTAAACATATTTGTTTGATGGGCGAAACGACATAATTTGTAAATTTCTATTTAGTTTTTGAATATTGGCCAAGGAGTTTTTACAATCATTTCCTATCCCATAAACCAATGAGCTTATGGATCTATTGATGGGACCAATTGGGCCAATTTTACTTTCTCACCAGCACAACATAATCCAGTAGATTCACCGCTGTATTTTAACGCCTTACCATATTGGCAAATGATTGTCATTTCTCCAATTGTTCCATATTACCATGCAATGAATATTAAGTAAAATATATAAATTACACATAAATTAAATAAATAAAAATGCCAAATTCAAACGTTGCTAAGCGTTTTTCATAATAAATCACAGACATCAATGATTACAAATAGTATATAGGCAAGTAGGCGTAAAAATTTGCAGAAGATGTCGAAGGTCATCTTTATCATCTAGAGGTATAAAATATACTTTTTATCCGATTCCCATGTTTACCGAATATACATAGAAAATTTCATGAAAATGAGCCCAGCCCTTCTTGAGTTATAAACAGTGTAACTAACACGACTTTCTTTTATATATATATAGATTTCACTTTTTAGACTTTCTTAGAGTTAAATTCGGTCGTTATACTCGTAAGACCAAGGGGACAAAACTGCTTATACATTGTACTCTCAATTATTTGTGCAAGAATTATCGTGCCTGAAAATAAATATTTTTAATTCAAATTTAATTTGATTGTTTTTTTTTTTTTCAATTAGAATCAAAAGACGCATTATTATAACGCCATCTTAAAATTCGCGTTGTTTGCAAGAAATCCTTATTTTATGCCCATATTTGTCATTTATGTTAAAAATTTATGTTGTTTATGATATATTTGAAAATAAAATAAAAATTTGATGATACTGATTATTTGTGTTTTTCAATTATTCACAACCATGCCCCTTAGCATTAACCCGAATAATCGAAAGTGCACTCTATTTGAATTCATCAATATTTACTATTAATGAATTATATCTGTACTATTATGAATTATGTGTTACTAATTTATGACTGAAAATGTGGAACATTTTTAAATATCAAAAGATAAATTAAAGTTGAAGACCCAAAATCTCAGAGATTTTAGCGAAATTTGATAGTTTATCATTAAATTTCGGAGTATATTTTCATGATATTATGAACCATCAAACATTAAAAAATATAGAATTATACGAATTACGTGTGACTGGAAGATTGATGTAAGCATGTAAGCCGAAAGTAGGTTTTTCTTGACGATTATCGTAAAGAAATGCATAATTTGATTTAGTAAAATAAATAGAAAGTTTAACGTTTGAATTTAGGAAGGAACAGAAAGTTGAATGTTTCATACGGAATTGAATTTAAAATGAAAAATCATCACTGTAATGTCGGCGTAGACTACGACTCGTTGGCATTGTCGGTGCCAAATCGAATAGGGGCACTTGCTAAGCTTATTATCGATAGATTCTGTGGGTTCGTAGACGTGGCTAAAACATATTAGCCACATATTTCATCATTCGCTAGAGAATTCAAAAACTTTGATAAAGCAGGATTTAACATAAATTGGCACTCAAAACCGACATTGTATTTGCAAAGCTCATGCGAAATGTAGAATGTGGGCCGAGCTTTCGAACTTATGGTGTACGTACCGTATAACGTCAACAAAATAACATTACCGTCTTTCGATGGTACCACACGTTATCTTTTGTTCTCGTGGGATATTTCTGTGATGGTGGCGAAAATTCTAGTTATTTACTTGATCACAATAATTTATACTCGACTTACTCGATTCGAGCGATAGTTCATGAGGCGTATTAATTCAACTGTAGTTATTCTCACAGTCATTTTATATGGGTGCCAGTGCCTGCCTTTGCTTTTACAACTACATTCACTCAATTTCGAATTTTCATGTAGTTAATAGAAGAAAAATCGCGTCTCAAATATACCCTTTACCAACATAGTTTCCTTTCATTTTGCATTTATTATGATTCAAATGGTTTGTTGCACTAATAATGTTCTCGAATTATCATTTCTTTCAACTTGATAATCCAATAATTGTATAAATGTCTACCTCTTTTGTAAGGTCGATTAAAAAAAGTTAAGTCAGTAAGTTTTGAATTTTAATTTGAAAATTATTTTATAGAAGCTCAAAATTAAAGAGGAATACACAAATACACTGTAGGATTTTTGAAAGGTATGTACTGGTTTTTAACAACACTTTCTTCTTTTCTTTTTTTTAATTGTTATTTACCGTCGCTTTATAACTACTAAGGTGTTTTAGCGACTCTAGGGTTAATTAAATCCGTTATCGAGAAATATTGAAAATTTGCACGATACGAGGATCGAACCCACTGCATACTAGTTTTGGAGCAGTCACCTAGAATACTCGGCTACCAGTAGGCTGTTTATGCTGTTTTTAACACTTTGGTCAGTATAAAATAAAATAATTTTCTAAAAAAAAGTGAATAAATAAAAATAACAATTAAAGTAATGTTATTCAACAAATACTATTAATTTCAACAAAATATGGTAAGCAAGAAAATAATATATTTTTTCTTAACAAATAGAACAATAAAAAACTAAAAAAAATTAACGTTTAAATGCTATAGACAGATTCAAAAAAAAAGATGATTTTTTTTTTCTTCATTATATCGAAAATATTGTTGGAAATGACAAAAAAAGTTTCTGTGAAAGTTTATGCCTTAATATTAATATTAAGAGGTGTCGCATCGCAAATTTCGATTTTCCATTTAAATAACATGGGAACAATATTCTCTTGCACTTTGGAATTTTAAAGTTCACGTTGGTGACAATGTTTCGGAATGACCAAGGTATATTCTTGTAGAAAATTAAAATTAAACGATCTATAAAAAAATTCTCCAACAAGTTTTTGATATATTTATTCCTTCAAAAGTTATTCGAGGTCAAAGTTGAACTAAACAGAAATTTTAATATTTGTCAATTTGTTGACGCAATCATCAACGTTATGAGAAAATTTTATAGGACATTTTTTGTAGAGCACTTTTTTCCTATTACTTATCTTTATAAGAGTTTTTAATATTTTTCACAGGTCCTATATAATATTAAAAACTCTTATAAAGATAGGTAATACAATAAAAGTGCTCTACAAAAAATGTCCTATAAAATTTTCTCATAACATTGATGGTTATATGTGGTTATATATATATATATATATATATATATATATATATATATATATGCCGGTCCTTAGTATATATATATATATATATAAAAGAAAGTCGTGCAGAACAATTTTAATGAAATTTTCTATGTATATTCGGTAGGCATGGGCATCGGATAAAAAGTATATTTTATACCTCTAGAAGATTAAGATGTCCCTCGACATCTTCTGCAAATTTTTACGCTTACTTACCTATATACTATTTGTAAGATTTATTTTGAAAAACGCTTAGCCACGTCTGAATTTGGCATTTTTATTTATTTAATTTATGTGTTATTTATATATTTTACTTAATATTTATTGTAATATGGAACAATTGAGGAAATGACAATCATTTGCCAATATTATAATGTCTTAAAATACAGCGGTTAATCTACTGGGTTATGTTGGGCTGGTGAAACAATAAAATTGCCTTAATTGGTCCCATCAATAGATCCATAAGCTCATTGGTTTATGGGATAGGAAATGATTGTAAAAACTCCTTGGCCAATATTCAAACACTAAATAGAAATTTACAAATTATGTCGTTTCGCCCATCAAACAAATATGTTTAAGGAAGTACTAAAGAAAACAGGAATATTTCCAGTAAGCTTCCGGTCCCTGATTCATAGCGATCTTTGGTTCGAATTGGCCAAAAGAACAATTCAATTTTGAAGGACACAAATAGACAAATACAAAAATACTTTTAGAAATATCTATGTATGACATTAAACTCATATAGGTATAGGTAAGAATTTAAGAATTTTTGTATGCATATGAGTTTTAACATGCTTAATATTTTTAAGGGTGTAGATTTAAATAAGTTAAATGCAATGTAAATTGATTTAATTGTTAATAATTATTTTTATTATTAGTAACTTAATAATTAAAAATGTAGTAGAATTATCAATATCAATAAATTTTCGCAATTCAATTTTAGGTGGAACGAAGTTAACCGGGTCCTCTGATATTTGCTAAAAAAAATATTTGTACATAACATATTCCAGTACATATTAATCGTAACGCAAGATAATTGGTAAAACGCTTTATTTTTAAATGTATTTAATATTATTACCATACACAAAAGAATTTAATGAAACCATGAAACGAAATTTGAAATTTGGTTTGTTTGTAAAAGCATTTAAAATATTATTAAATAGTATTTATACGAAAAATATATGCTTGAATTTTTCTCTCAACTGTTGATATGAAATACCATAGTACAAGCTTGAAGGCCAAAATGAGAGAATGGCAAGTTTAAATATGTCGTTCAGGAATTTGGAACCAGTTTGAGATATTTATTATTTGTTGTCAATTATAAATACATTAACACCTCTTTCCGAATCCATTAGTAACACCTTTGATTCTACCTTTTTCACACATTTTGGTCTTCAAGCTTTTACTATGCTATTTTATACCACCCGTTGATAATAGGTAGAGAATCATTTGCAATTTCCCACCAGCTTGGAATTAAACCGGTTTCGGTCACAATATTGATCATTATAGATCAAATGTCGATAATTTGAACGTAAATTTCTGCTTACCTGCATTCTTTCGTATGATTCAATAACAGGTTAATTGATTTTGATAATATTTTGTTTTCAGGTACATCTTAGGCGTGTTTCGCCAAAAATAAGTATAAAGGTCACAAACAAGTCTAATCTAAATAGTTGTACCAATATTTTATTCTGGCTGGTTTAACTTTCGGTTTCAATTTAAAGACAATATTACTGTTTTGATAGAAACTTTGTAATTAAGTTCAAATAATTTTTCTTCGCAAGAAAAGGTGGCCTATTTACGTTTAATTATTAATAATACAAGTTGCATTTAAAAAGAGCCCGATAAAAAATAATTAAATGGACATCCATTAATTGGATATAAATTGGACACTTTTAATTAAATATCTATGTTCTTTTTTAAAATATCAAACAATGAGCATATTTTAAATCAGGAGTGGCCAACCCAAATTGTATTGCGGGCCACTTCGGAAATGCATCATAACTCCGCGAGCCACCATTAAAGTTTTATCTCAAATTCTCCATACTAAACTTAGATACACTGTAAATAGTTATAATATATTGATTTTCACCACTATGGTCATTGTAAAATGTATACATTTTATAAAAATCTGATGCATCTCGTGGGTTGGCCACCTCTGGCAATTTCTGATTTAGATAAACAATGAATAGTCTATGTTTTATCTACTTATATAGAATTGTTATGTTGGTTTGTGTAGATTTCAAAACTCAAAAAGTTTTGCATCGATTTAGCTGAAATTTTGTCACGATATGTAATCCGCTTTAATGATTGTTTTTATCTTTTCTTATGTCAGCGACATTCCTGCGATCTTAAAAAAACGGCTTTTTCAACGGTCAATATAATACCCGTCGACTGTCAATAGTTCATTGTTATGATCGTATAGTGATTTTTAGAGGTAAAGGTTCTCATAACGTAATTGAATAATGTATATATTGAAGGTGAGTTATAAGTGGTACAACGAGGGATACTGCAGGTTGATAAGGAAGGTGATTCTAATAACTCACAAGCTTTTTTTCCTTAAATTAAATTTTTCTATTTACAAATATTGGCTAGCAGGACAACGTCTGCCGGGTTTAGCTAGTAATAGATAATCTATGGGCTTATAATAAAGATATTAGCGTCTTTTTTTTTAAAGACATAGATCATTAAAAATGTTATCTGTACTTTTGTTCGTAATTTTCGTGGAAATTTTTAGAACAGAAGTTTTAATTTTTTATTTAAAATAAGTTTTGGTCCAATCAAATAAAGAAAGTGCTGTCGTTTAGTGTTTGTTATTGCCACGTTGAAGGCTCTCACGATAAGCCAGCCTTTTTATACTTCCTTCTAAGCAATTTCACGCTCCTTTACCAAGAGATGCACCGAAGTGGTTCAACTTTAAAATCGTTCTTGGGATTCACAAGATTTGCAAATTGTATTTTTTTTTATATTACGAAGCCGTTTCATCCGGAAAATGTACAATTATTTTATTCTTTGCCCGAAATTTATTTTTCAAACATTCAATTAGCTTAAAATTAAAATATGGCCTAACGTTGTGACAAACTTTTTCGGAAATTACAACACAATTTTCAAGCTGCATTTACCATTTTTTTTTTCTATAAAACGCGACGTAAGGATGAAGTATGGCTTAACTATTGAACCAAAGATGCGATTGTATTGCGTCGTAAACATAGAAAATACAAATAAAATAAATTTTATTGCTCTTATAATATATATACAAATACTTTAGTTTACATTTTGTTTTTAATTTTAAATGTGATGTACCTTGCATAAACCATCCAAGCAGCGTCTGTAGATTCTGATCTAGGATAGAGATAAATTTACGATATTGTAGTTGGACATAAATAGATGGCAATTCTTAAAAAACACCGAATATTGTTTCTGCTTTCAGTTTGTTATAAGACCATAAGTTTTATTCTTTTATGTTTGTATTTTCTGTATTTGTGGAGTAGGTCATAGAGGGTGTAATCGCTGATGCTTCTAATTATTTGGCTAGGACCACTTTTACAATTTGCGTAGAATTTCTGCGACAAAGCCAGGATATATAAGTCTAGCGATAGTATCCTCAATTCTCCATGAAGATCGTGTACTTTGTATTTGGCAGGGTAGTTTCCTAGCATTCTTAGTAATTTATTTTGGACTCTGTATTGTCAGATTCTTGGTTTTGCTTACTGAACTCCAGACTGGACAAGCATATGTAAGCACTGGTCTGAGCACTGTTTTATAAATTATTAATTTATTGCTGGTAGACAGCCTTGATTGCCTATTTAGTAATGGATATAGGATATTAGTTCGGACCATTAATTTGTTTTTAGATAATTAGATGTGTTCAGCAAAGTTGAGTCTGGAATCCAGTTGCATCCCCAAGTATCTAACTGTTTTAGCCCATTCTATATTTTTCCCATTTACTTATACCTTTTTATGCTTGTTAGATCTTCTTCTAGTGAATAGGATAGCTTCAGTTTTGTTATCATTGGCTTTTATTTTTCATTTATTAAAAAAAATAATTATTCTTTTTAAGGCCTTGGTTATTCTGTTGGCCACTGCATCAGCTCTCCAGGAGGATGCAAAAATTGCTATATCGTCAGCATATAGGGAAAGGAAAGTTTCGGATGTCCGCGGGATATCATTTATATATAGTATAAATAGTACAGGTCCCATAATAGACCCTTGAGGGATTCCAGCCTTAATTAATCAGCTATTTGATATTTCATTTTTGATTTGCACACAAAATTGAGGTGAGGTGAAGTAACTCCATGTTATTATTATAATGGATCATGGAAATTTCATTTTAATTAGTTTGTATATTAGCCCTTCATGCCAAAGAGTATCAAAAGCCTTTTCTATGTCAAATAGAGCCATTCCCGTGTATTTATTACTGTTAAAGGCGTCAGTTACATGGTCACATATTTTGTAAAGTTGCATTGTTGTGGAATGCCTGGGTCTGAATCCAAACTATTCGGGTATTAGTATTTTTTCTTTGTTAATATGCCCGTTTATTCGCCTGAGGATAGTTCGTTCGGCGATTTTGCTTAAGGTTGTTAGTAGGCTGCTAGGTCTATAATTAGTGGGACTTTATGCTGATTTACCAGGTTTGAGAATCGGAATCAGTTTATATTTTTTGAATGTTTCTGGAAAATATCCGTGAGTCAGCATTTTATTTATGATAGTGTTCAATTTCTTGATCGCTATTTGTGGAAGGTTTTTCAGTACCATGGCATTGATATTATCTATTCCTGGCGCTTTGTTGTTTTTTAATTTTTTAATGATGATTTTTATTTCTCTAGGTTTGATATGGTCAAAGTTTGCAGTCTTCAGTAGTTGTTTTTAAGAAATCTGCAACATAGTTGGTAATTTTCTTATTTTGGTTTGGGTTGCCTAGGTTGAGGTTTTGCTTGTGAACAGTTTCAAACTGTGTAGCTAGTAGTTCGGCTTTATCTTTATTTGAGTAAGCGGTTTTACTTCCTAATGTAAGTGGAGATAGAAAATATAATTTTCGCCAAATCTAGACAAACTATACATTCTCAGGTTTCAATTGATTCTTTTTGTTTGTTGAAATACGACGCCTACGATTTTGTCAACATAATCGTGTCTCAATAATTGAGGCTACTTATCTTTCAAATTAATGACAAAATCGTGATTCTTCAAAATCCTTATTATTAAGAAATAAATTATCTTCTTGTCAACCACATGTTGTTGAAAACCGTTGTTTATAATTGTTATTTTTATTAATTTAATAAGGACTGACCGAAGTTAAAGTGTAATCTAGAACGATCGATAGTTCGACGCGGGGAGACAAATATTTTTTTTTTTTTTTTTTGATTAAAGCTATTGCGGGCAGATCAAATTTAATTTCAGAATATTTAACTTAAATGTTCAGTGTATGTAACTTTTGAAAAAAAAAATCATTTGATGAGGAAGAACACATTTAAATTCTCAATTAACAAATTAAAAGTAAAAAAAAATATGATAATAAATTCACAATAAATATTTTTGAATGTGTCATTGAAATATTGACATTTAACAACAAATCCGGAAAATTTCATTTATTGATCTCAAACGGTTTGGCAGTAATCTATTTTTTAATTAAAAATACTCAAAATGTTCAACGTGATAAAAAAGCGGGTTAAAATGAAAATTTTGGAATAATATTTCCGAATCTAATTAGGGGTAGTAAATACTTATTTATAGGTTGTACACTTCACATGATCTTACTCAATATTTTTGGCAAATTTTGTAAATTTATCATCCAATTTCGGAGTATGTTTTCATGATATAATGAACTGCCAAATATTCAAGTGCGAAAGCTCATATAAATTAATAATGGAAACATTTCAGTTCAATTATTTCAAGACCTGAAAATGAACCTAAATCAACAATTACTGGGAAATATACGCAACCTTATAAGTAACTTTGCTTTTAAAGGGCCAAAGAAGCAGTAATAAAGCAAAATTACTTTTTAAAAATATATTTACTTTCGTTGGATGTACCGGATAATTCACAAATAGAATTTAAATGTAAAACAATTTTATCAGATCGAAGTTCAGATAATCAGTGTCTTAAAAAAAAGTCGAAAAATGACACTGAATTAAAAATTGTCTTATAGTATGCATATAGATTCAGAGACTTATCGGCTGCACAATTTAAAAACACAGTAAGGGACAAAAATTACATTTTCCAGGGAATCAGTAAAACCTATTTCCTTTTAGCCGCACTAAATGGTATTTTTTAATGATGAATTAACCGTTGGTTATTGTAATAGATTAGGATGACAACATGTTAAAAAAGTATATATATCATTTTTATGAAGATTGTGATATTTATTGCACATACTAGGTTAAAAGTTGTTGGATCTTAAAAAAAATTATATTTAACCTATTCAAAAATACAGTAAGTACATTTAGTTGGTTATTTATTTGAGATTAGTGCAGCTAATTAGTAGAACAAAATTTGTGGATGAAAAAAAAGTATTTAGGACAGTTTCTAATTTTATTTATTAAAAACATCATATAAATTAAGTCTTTAGACTTATTATTCACTTTTAGGGATTCCCAAAAAACTTTTCTGTTGTCTGGCATCAATAGACATAACTTCTTTAAGGTACTGTTTTTTTTTTTTTATCTAAAGATATTCCCCGGAATTCATGATCCATTTGAGGAAGTTCGGTAGTTGTAAATTTTTTCAAAAGAAAATCAATTTCAGTGTAATCATTGCTGAAATCATTTTTATACATCAATTTACGTGAACCTGATACAAACTTAACTTCCACAATAGAATTAAGAAAAAACGTTTTTTAAGGATCATTCGTTTTTCGAGCTGTACGTTTTTTCTTTTGTCAATCATAAAAATCATTTTCTAATATTTGATTTTATCAAAAATTTCAAAGCAGTAAAATATATGCAGCTTACTAGAATTTTTAAAATTGTTTTGATCGTTACTTTGCTTTAAATTTGACGAATTAGAAAAGAAATGTACTTACTAGGTTTATCAAATTTGATATATACATGAAAAAAAATCAAAAGCAAAATATATGCGACTTACTAGGTTTTTAAAATTATTTTGAGAGTTACTTTGTTTTAAATTTGTCAAATTAAAAAAAATGCACTTACTAGGATTATCAATTTTGATATTTATACGACAAAGATCAAATTATTGGAATATATCAATCGAATCATGTTCAGACGACTCTATTGGAACGAAAAATGCTAAAAAATCGATTTTGAAAAAATTTGTCCCTTACTGTGTTTTGAAATTGGGCAGCCGTTATCTACTATACGAATATTTAGATTTTTAGGGAATAAATTTCTAAATAACGAGTTCCTTTTAGTTGAAAAGCTGGAAAATAAAGTAATAAATAAACACAAATGTACTGTTTCAAAAATTTTCATTTATTTGTATGGGAAATAAAAATTGATTTATGACAAACTGGTGAGAGGTGGAAATGGATTTTGTTTGCTCACAACAACTTTTCGGTGTTGATGTGAAATATAACCCTTGATCTTGCCCTCGTAAATCAAGTTCGAGACGATACACTCGGTTTCATCCAAATCTACGTCTGTTTGGCCGACGAACTCCAACGCTGTTAACAATGACTCGATTGGTATTTGATGTGTGTTGAGCAGTAAATAAACTTTTCGAAACAGATTCCTATAAGCAATAATCTTAAGTTTTTCAACGATTAAATAAATACCACACCTAATGAAAAATGATTCGTGTTTTTCCTGAACTTGATCGAGCTGCCGTAAATCACCCTTTTTAACGGCCTCGACTAGTTCCCAGAATTGTAACACGTCATATTTTTCTAGCACATTTCGACTGGGCATGTAGCCGAGTAGCATTTTTACAGGTACAAGATATATTAGAATTAATCTTTTATTTTTGGGGCTTAATATGTGACAATTTTCGAAAGCGTACGAGAGAAATTCATCGGCTGCCTTGTAATTGGAATCGAACATGGCTTTTCGACCGACAAAATATCGGTAAGTAATTTGTTGACTCAGTGCAAAAGAATCTTTGAAAACAGACGAATCGATTGCACGAATTAATGGTTTACATAGATGCAGCTTGTTTATTCGGAAATAAACTTTGAACAGTTGATTGACTAGGGAAAGCATCCCCAAGCGTTTCGTGTCTTCATCTGCTGAACGATTGTCGGCGGCACAGACCCGAAAACAGCCCATCAAACATTCGGCGGCCTTCTCCAATATTTCGCCCGGCTTGGCGGCCCGGTCGTGGCTCCGTTCTTTTTCCACCTTCTGTGCAAGCAATCTCAGATCCAAGCACACTTGGTACATGAGCGGCAACATCCAATTTTCTTCCTTCTGCGTTTGTAAAATTTTCGTCAATATTTGTGTAGCACAACTTTGTTGTTGATACGCTTCGAGATAGTCACGCTTACCCAATGCACAAATGCAGCGTACATGGGCTGTAACTATTTCGTCAAACGGTTGCGAAACGAAACGTTCAACGTATATTTCAGGATCGTCCACATATAAATTCACATTATAAACATGATCGGTTTGCAGCGATAGAAGTTCGGCGAGAACGATAGCATCTTGCGATCGCCAATATCGGTCCAAATGTTGCAAATACTGATTAAAGCCAAGAATAACCATTTCGAATCAATCCATAAACATTCACGTTAACAAAAATTATACTTCCAAGTTTTTTTTCACTTGATTTTTACTTAAAAAACACTAGTTCAATTCGTTTGACAGTTGCGCCAAGCGAGCTGCCATTTTTATTGATTATCTGGATGGTAGCACACGATATTACCGACACCAAAAAAGCGGACGCGTTTAAATTATTTTATCACATACCAATTATATCTCGACACAATCAACACAGTATGTTCTCAATATCAAAACAACTAGACCATTTATTATAAAATTAATGAAAGTTTACTTTTAATGCTTTTTAAACGTCTAAATTCTATACTTTAATATCAAATATTCAACTGTAAGTTTCAAATTCTTTTGCACTATAAATAAATTTTCTTAATCAATTTGTTGATAATTAAAAATGATAGATCTCTTAATATTAATATTAAGGCGTCAAACATTTCCGTTATTTTTTTTTTTGTCGCCTTGAACAATAATTTCTATACACTTTTCAAAAAATAAAAAAAAAATAGTCGATTTTTTTGGTTCAGTCTTGTATATATTAGAGTGGTCCTTAATAGGGGGGTTTTTGAATTTCTTTGCTCCCAGGGGCTCAATTTTTTTCCAAATTGAAAAAAAATCCCTGAAAATTTGAGCTCTAAATATTAACTTTAAGATAGTTCGTTTAATTTTTTCTTTAAAACTCCATAACTCAGCAACAAATAAATCTAAAGTAACTAATCGCGGCATGTTTATTGTAAATTTATGCTCTACAAAAAAGAGCTCTTATGATTTTTCGCTAAATCTATTGGCTTAAGAATGCGACACTAATGGTCAATAAAAATATAATGCATTTCTTAACTGAGCAATGGAAAGATGGTAAAGTTGGTTACATAGCTAACAATCTGATTCTGATGACAATGAACAAGTACAAAAAATGAAGGATGAACTATTGAAGCTATCTCGTGAAAAATCACAAGAATAAAATTTTTTTTTGCTTCTTTTTGATCATAAATACAAATTTTGCATAAGAAATTTGATATACTTCGTAAAAATAAGTATTTACTTAACAATAATAGTTGATGATATTATTAATTATATAATAAGTAAACTTTGAGCTCGAATAATTCTTAAGTCAATAGATGTAGCGAAAAATCATAAAAGCTCTTTTTTGTAGAGCATTAAATTTACAATAAACCTGAAGCGATTAGTAACTATCGATTTGTTTATTGCTGAGTTATGGAATTCTAAAGAACAAATTAAATTTTTCCCACGTTATTTCCATAAGAAACTTAAGTTGGAAAGAGGATTATCCTTAAGTAAATATTAAGAGCTCCAATTTTCAGGGATTTTTTTTTTTATCAATTTGGAAGCATTTGAGCTCCTGGGAGCAAAGAAATTCAATAGCACCCCTGTAGGACCCTGTAAGGACCACCCTAGTATATATATTAGACTAATTCAAAAAAAATGATGATTTTTTTTTCTTAATATATCACAAAATATTGTTAGAAATGACAAAAAAAAATCCTGTGAAAGTTTAGGCTCTTAATATTAATATTAAGAGGTGCCGCATCGCATTTCGATTTTCCGTTTAAATAACATGGGAACAATATTCTCTTGCACTTTGGAATTTTACAGCTCGCGTTGGTGACAATATTTCGGAATGACCAAGGTATATTCTTGTAGAAAATTGAACGATTTACAAAAAAGGTTTGTTACACGTTTTTGATATATTTATTCGTTCAAAAGTTATTCGAGGTCAAAGTTGAACTAAAGAGAAATTTTAATATTTTTTCAATTTTGTGACGCAACCATCAATTTTCTGAGAAAATTGTATAGGAAATTTTTTGTAGAGCACTTTTTTTTCTATAGCTAATCTTTATAAAAGTTTTTTAAATTTTTTACAGGTCCTAAGTAATAAAAAAAATATTTTTATGTTAAAAATATAATAATTCAGAGAATATTATTAATTTAAAACTATATAATTACGAATATTTTCAGTTTAATGCAAATAACTTAGGACCGGTGAAAATAATCAAAAACTTTTATAGAGATAAGTTATAGAAAAATAAAGTGCTCTACAAAAAATTTTCTCATAAAATTGATGGTTGCGTCAAAAATTGAAAAAATATTAAATTTCTCTTTAGTTCAACTTTGACCTAGAATAACTTTTGAACGAATAAATATATCAAAAACGTGTAACAAACCTTTTTTGTAGATCGTCAATTTTCTACAAGAATGTACCTTGGTCATTCCGAAATATTGTCACCAACGTGAGCTATAAAATTCCAAAGTGCAAGAGAATATTGTTCCCATGTTATTTAAATGGAAAATCTAAATTTGCGGTGCGGCACCTCTTAATATCAATATTAAGAGCTTAAACTTTCACAGAACTTTTTTTTGTGATTTCCAACAATATTTTTGACATAATTACATATAATACAATATATATATATATATATATATATATATATATATATATATATATATATATAAATAAATAATATAAATATATTACATTGAACTATTTTTTAAATTTTGTAATTTTACTTTGGATTTTATAACTACTACCAATAACAATAGTTAAGTAAATGAAATACATTCTTAACGAAAATTTGATTCGTTACAAAAAAGGTCTCTTAACATTTTTCACTAAATTTACTCATTTAAAAGTTATTCAACATTGAAGTTGAATTCAAAGGAATTTATCGCTTTTGTAGCGTTAAACTCAATTTTTTTCAACTAATCAAAAAATTTAGAACTTAAATATTGAAAACATATTTATTTCAATGAAATCTTAGTCTTGCAGTCATTTTGGCTACTTTTTTCTCGGTATTTAAGATTTTAATTGTAATCATATGAAATTTACTTCCATTTCGGCAGCCGAGTGGCCTTTTTTAACTATTGGAGTTAGTTAAATAAAACGAAAATGAATTTCATAATCAATGAACTATAGATATTGAAAAAAAAAAAATAGTAATCTGACCAAAAAGTATGTTTTCAACATAAAAGTTCTAAATTTTCCAATCAAGTGAAAAAAATTTAGTTTAATGCTACAAAAGCGATAAATTCTTTTTGAATTCAACTTCAATGTCGAATAACTTTTAAATGAGTAAATTTAGTGAAAAATGCTTAGAAATCTTTCTTGTAGCGCACCAAATTTTCTTTAAGAGTGAGTATTTTTTTACCTAAATATTGCTATTAGTGCTAGTTATAAAAATCCAAAGTCAAAAAACAAAATTGGAAAAATAGTTCAATGTTCAAGTCATGCTTACAAGAAAACAGTTCATCTGACAAAATTATTATTGAACCTATTTTGTAGAACATTTAATTTTCTACAAAAAAGGTGCCGAAGTTAATTTCACTTACAGTGATGGTTTAGAAGATATGAGTCAAAAACCCGCTCACTAAGAAAAAATTTAAAATTACGATGATAGACCTCTTAATATTGATATTAAGAGCTCAAATTCTCAGGATAATTTTTTTTGGGCATGACTAATGATAATTTTGAAGTACCGTTAGAAAAAAAAATAGCCGATTTTTTTGGCCCAGTCTAACATCTGTAGGTTAATAGTTATTTAGGACTGTAAGTAATATGAAAGCTCATCGTTACTGCTATATGATAACTTACAAAATAATCACATTTATCTTTTTTTGCAAAGTAGTTATGGAGGAAGTTATGTTTCCACTTCTAGTTCCTCATCACTTAATTCTTTGTGAGTAACCGGAAAAGCATGACCAACGTTGAATTGGCCTATAATTTGCAGTTCGATATAATTTTCTTTCTCTTGAAAATCGCTATGCACTCGAGTGCATCCGAATTGTTTGTGGGGTGAAATTTTTTTGAAGAGAATGTCTTCTTGCTAGTACCTTCTACGTTTCAATTGCCATTTTATTTTATACTTTCCTGATGATCTTTATAACTATTTTTTATTTGATTCTTATTTGATGAAAGGGTCATGCCAAGTTAGAATTTTCAAAAAATTGATTTTTCATAATATATTTAAGTATATTATCTGAAAATTTGAAGTTGATCCGGGTAAAGTGAAATTTTATTTCTATTTTATTTCTTTGCAGCTAGTAGTGAATATGTACAGTGTAAAATGTATAGTGGACTAGTATAGCTTGAAACAGTAATCAGTAATTCAGTAATCATTATCTTTATTAGTAATTCAAAGTTCTTATTAAAAACATTTACCATGAAGAGTAATAATGGATAGCCCATAGCCGTGTCTTATGATTGTTGGTAAAGTGAATTTTTAAATTGAAATTTTGTTTAATTCATGCGATGCTTACTTAATCAAATATTTCTTTTGACTCTAGTTGTAGAACATTATTCTTCATTAATCAAACTTCTAAAAAAATCATGATTAAATTGTTAGAAACACCAGGATATAGAGCATTGGAGTCAAAAAATATTAACCGTTCCCTGTCACTTAATTTAAGGTCCTTAATCCCCTTTACTTTATCCAAACTGTTTCAATTGAATATCCTTCAGGTAACCTTTAGATATTTTGCAAAGCCTTTTAACAAGTAGATATGTCGGAACATTATTCTCTGCAACAATCGGGCGCTTTTAATTGATCGATTTATGTAATTTTATAAATACCTAGTTCATTGAGAGCTAGATTAATCCGGTTTTTTTTCTCCACTAGATAAAATAATATATATACTAGACTGGGCCAACAAAATCGACTATTTTTTCTTTTGAATAGTATATCGAAAATATTGTTCAAGGTGACAAAAATATCAGGAAAATTTGAACCCTTAATATTAATATTAAGAGGTCTATCATCTTTAAATTCGAATTTTTATTTGTGCTTCCATTTTTGGGTCAATGCTATCAAACTATCAAGGTAAACAAATTTATTTGCACATATATTTATTGAAAATTAAATTTCCTACAAAAAGCATTTCTTTAAAAATTTTTGACAGACACACCGTTTCCGAATAATCAAGCTTGAAGCATTGATATAATTTTTAGATTTATCTTCTTTATTTTGGAATTTTTTAACTAACGAACAAACAAATATATAGAAACGAACAATATAGCTTCTTGAAGGGAATTTAATGCTCTACAAAAAAGGTGTCTTAATATTTTTACATAAAATCACTCTTTCAAAATTGGTTCAACAACGAAAAAAACAATAATTTAATTTTTCCTTCAACTTTAATTGTGAATAACTTTTGAAAAAGTGATTTTATGTAAAAATGTTATGAAATATTTTTTGTAGAACATTAAATTCCCTTCAAGAATCTATAATGTTAAGTTCTATATATGTATTTGTTCGTTAGTTACAAAATTCCAAAATAAAGAAGATAAATCTAAAAATTATATCAATGTCTGAAACTTGATTATTCGGAAACGGCTTGTCTGGCAAAAATTTTCAAAGAAATTTATTTTGTAGGAAATTTAATTTTCTATAAATATATGTGCAGATTAACTTTTTTACTTTGATAGTTTGATAGCATTGACGCAAAAATGAAAGCACAAATAAAAAATCGAAATTATAGATGATAGACCTCTTAATATTAATATTAAGGTCTCAAGCCTTGCCGATATTTTTTTTGTCACCTTGAACAATATTTTCGATATACTATTAAAAAAAGGCGATTTTTTTGGCCCTTATACCAACAAATATGTTTTTTTTTAAATCTAACTATTGAAATTCTCTTTCTGATATTAAAAAAAAAATTAAATCTTATTTGAACTTGGTAAGTTAAATTTATTTTAATTTATTGTTAAAAATATGTTTCGGTCGATTTAATAGTTCTTTTACTGCCCCGAAAATGTTCTTTTAAAAGAAAAGAGCAATAAAAGCGACTGATATTTAAATAAAAGATAAATTTTTCACAGTGCATAACACTTTATATGTTTAAGAACACCAACATTGCGCAAACGATACCCCCAACGAAGAGTTCTCCAAGCGAACTTTTGGGTTTATGGAACATTAAAAACTTTGGTAAAGCAGTATTTACTTTCTATGTCACTTAGCAAGTATGTTATACACACCTTATTCGAATGACACAAATCGTTGAGCTTAACAACTCTAGACGCGTGATTTTTCCATGTAAGCAGCGAAAATAAAATCAGCCGAATAGGTGAAAACGTACATCCAACGATAATCTGATGTTTGAAAAGCTCAAAGTTCTCTTTGACAGTGGTAGTTATAACCGTTGACGTGGAAATTATGAGCGTACACTTCGTTCGTAAGTTTGCACCAAGTTTCAAACGGGGTAACATCCCCAATGTGCATTCTATTACTGCTATTATTACACCGACATTCATCCATTTGTTCTTTACCTGTTATATGATGTGGCTGCTGCAATATTACCCCTGACGACCATATAAAATAATACCCATAATATTTTCAATTGTCAAACGCTTTTAAAATCCAAAATCGACTTATGTGACAAATTGGAAAAGACGTGAAATCAATCAACGTTTTTATAATGCATTAGTGAAAAAGAAAATGAATGAGAAATAATAACTTCACATTTATCGCAAATTGTATTTATTGAAATTCATAATTCCAATCAAATTTCTGCAAATATTTAATCAGTATTTTACTAATTATCTACTGATTGGAATTTTCAAATAATTAATAATTAAACTGTTTGAAACATTAAACTTCAATTAAACAAACTTGATAAAATTTTCAAAAATTAATTGCCTAACAAAATTAGTTTAATTAACATCGAGCATAACATTAAATTTATAGCCATCGCAGCAAATGGGAAACATTTTCACAAAAGCTTCACCTATTATATTGAATCAATAAAAAAATGGAGCGCATTTTTAGTTCGGAATTGGTGCAAATTAAATTGAGAAATGGAAAGGTGTGGAGATATCTATTGATAAGCGTTCCTTTTTCAATCGTGAAGCTCATAAGAGCTTTCTAAAGATGTTTTGGCCATTTGATTCTTGAGTGTCATTTCCAGACGATTTTTTTTTTTTTTTTGGTGTGTGCATAAAAGATTGCGCTTAGTTATTCTATTACCCATAAATTGAAATTTAACGAGCTTATTAAAATATATTTTCTTCCTTTGAAAGCATATCAAAACGAAAATTTACAATCAGCCAATTTTCTTGAATATATGATTTTTCCAGTTTTCTTTCATCGAAAATATGAATTGAGAATCTATTTGATCAATGAAAAGAACATACATTCAAACTGATGCTCCTACAAAGAATAATTTCTTTATACAAACTGAATACATTTAAGATATGTAATTACTTAACAATTCTTATTTTGAAATTTCTGCTTTCAAAACTTGACATTTTAATTTTATTTAGTTAGGCTTTGATGTATACGACATTTCTAGAAAAAGATGAGTAAAAAAAAGGTTGCTCAAAATTATTCAATTTTATTCAGGAGGTGCATTAAACTTTCAATGGGTCTAGCAGAATCCCCATGGCGAGTTGGCCCCCAAATAGGAAACTATGTCGAAACTTATGTTAAAATATCGGCTTGATATACAAACACATTTTATATACTTTTCGCGACCAATTTCCTCTTCGACCTTGAGATATGGGCACAAATGTACCTCCGCATGGCTATTTTTCAAAGTTATATATCTCAAAAACTAATTAAGCTTAAGAAGTGAAACCAACGCGAGGTTGTAGATTATTTTACAGAGTATATCATATATTTTTTTGAAATTTTTAGAAAAAAAAATTATACAAAAAAAATCCAAAAAACAAATGAAATAATTTTTTTTGAGTTCTCTGAAAATGACAATCACGAAAAAAATATATTTTATGCTTCTACATGAGCACTATAACTCATATAAATTGCGTGAAAAAATAGTTGGTGCAACACCTTGAAAAAAAATGAAATGTGATTTACGCCTAACAGTATACGTCGGTTTTATTTTTTTTTGAAGTGTTTCACCAACTTTTTTTTCACAAAATTTCAATAAAATATAGGCCACATATATTATTTTCACAGGAGCAAAACATATACTATTTTCATAATTGTAAGTCTAAGGAAACAAAAAATTTCTTTTTATTACTTTTTTTGTTTTTCTATATTTATTATTCTATATTTCTATAAATTATAGCAGTGACGATAGTTTTTTTTATTCTCATTTTAATAAAAATTGAACACTAGTTTTTTTTTCTTTTGGGATCAATTATTTTGATCTTGAAAGTAATCATCTTAAGAGTAAATATAGAAAAACAAAAAAACTTATAAAATATTATTTTTTAATGTTTCCTTAAATCTACAATTATGAAAATAATATATGTTTTTTTCTTATATGTGGCCTATTTTTTTTGGAAGTTTTGTGAAAAAAAATGGTGAAACACTTCGAAAAAAATAAAACCGAGGTATACTATTAGGCGTAAATCACCTTTAATTTTTTTTCAAGGTGTTGCACCAATTATTTTTCCACGCAATTTTTATAAGTTATAGTGCTCATGTAGAAGCATAAATTGTATGTTTTTCGTGATTGTCATTTTCAGGGAACACATAAAAAAAATTATTTCATTTGTTTTTTGGGTTTTTTTTTGTATAGTTTTTTTTTCTAAAAATTTCAAAAAAATAAATGATATACTCTGTATAATAATCTAAAGCCTCGCGTTGGTTTCACTTCTTTAGCTTAATTAGGTTTTGAGATATATAACTTTGAAAAATAGCCATGCGGGGGGAAATTTTTGCCCATATCTCAAGATCAAAGAGGAATTTGGTCGCGCAAAGTATATAAAATGTGTTTGTATATCAATCTGATATTTTAACATAAGTTTCGACTTAGGTTCCTATTTGGGGGCTAACTCGCCATGTGGATCCTGCTAGACCCATTATAAAATTTATCCTTGGGCTAAATGCACATTGGTTTTGATATAAAATTGGGCATTCATATCGTACAATTTTTGCTTGTGTTCTTCATAAGAATGTTTTTAATTGCCACCTATATACAAAATACACATTAAGCAAAGTGCATACAAAAATTTATTTATAGTATTTTCTAAACATATTAACAAGAGGTAATCAATTCGGGGGCTCATTTCGACTTTAATAGCTTCAGTAGTCATGTCGTATTACCTGAATTTAATTCAAAGGAAATAATTTGGATGGTTGATTAATTGGAGATAAATTTTTTTAGCCGACAAAGGGAGTAGTTAAGGTCTTTGTGTATATAATTCAGTTATTAACATTATATGGAGCATTGATTATTGGACGGAGAATTTGGATTGGATCATTTGAATGTTTGAAGATTTTGCAGGTCGTTGTAAAGTTTTGTATATAGGCAGTTTAGTTTTTGTATTTATTAAAAATTTCGGTTTTAATAGTTTCAGTAATAGCCCGTATCGATTTTTAAGATCTTTTAAATGTAGTCGGTTTAGGTAAAAACCAAGGTAGCGAATTTTTGATTTTGAGTCAATATTTTCACTTATGGATTGATAGATCATATCTTTTAGGTAGCTTTATATATACATTTTTTTCTACAGTAAAAATGTATGTTGTTAGTTCAAAGTGTTAGCTTGCTAAGTTCATTTTAACAAATTTAAAAGGGGAACAAAAAACTAAATGTAAGCTACAAAAGTTAGTACAGAGAACAGATATTTTTTTCATGTTATATTTTGAAATTCCTATATTTAAAGTAATTTATCAATGGGTCACTCGATAGAATTTTGTTTTCTCTTCCTAATGGCTTAAAAAAAATCCAAAATGGATTAACAGGTTAATAATTTTAGCCGACGAATTCTTTTCTCTATTCTCCCGATAAAATTTTGTCTGGATTATAAATGTCGCTATCTAGATGTGAAAATACTGACTCTTAGTCGGTGTAATGATGTTGTTAAAGTATGTCCAAAGGGAAACCAATCGTTTAATTGGGAAATCTCTAATAAGAAAAGGCATTTGGAATTCCAGTGTTATTAATTACTTCTTTTGGAAGTGAAAACTTCTTTAGCATCGTTGTAACTTGAAATTTTATGAAACAGAAACGGAAAGCGGCAATAAAAAGAGAAACATACACATAACACTATAAGATTTAACATGAGAGAGAATGAAGTAGAAAACATTAGTATTTCTTATAGTTGTACGCGCCTGCCTATTACGCTACTTGATAATAGAATTCATAGCGACCAATAACAACCGTGTTAAATTGCTTATTATACGTGTGAGCATAAATATTTCATTATTTTAATAAAATTAATTTTCAAGTTTGCCGTAAAAGAATACGGATTATTGGCATGATTATCAAAAAAAAAGTTAAGAAAACAAGGCTATAAAGACTTCAAAAGGTTCACCAGAACGTGTTCGTGAATTTCGGGCACGCCGAAAAGCATTATTAAATAAGAAAAATATTAGTTCTTATACGTTTAATAATGATTCCACTGTGCAAAATAGTAAAAATGATGCTAGTAAGTACTAAAATATTTCTAACCACATATTTCGTCCTTTATCATGAAATTTCAATAAAATAAAAGGTAATTTAAAATTAATTATGATATCACATAATATTACGAACTGTTTTTCAGGTGCTACTCAAATAAATGTACAGTCAATTCCTTAGATACTTAAAATTTTGTCGAAATAAAGTTGCTCATGAAGAATTTCGTAAATTTTTTTTTAACAATATGTTCGGTCATAATATGTGCTCCTTTTGTGAACGATTGTGATTCCAATGAAATTTAAAACCACAACCCCCAGGACTCGAAGATCTTTTATGAATAATAATTAAAAATTCTAATGCAAATGATAATATTTTACTGTGCTGCACGTATTTTCAAGCAATCGAGAAAAATGGGATTCCAACGATGTCCAAATAGAATAGTTTCAAATTTTAAACGATACCTGCATCTTTACCACCACTGGATTTATTTCAAACTTCCATTATCATAAGTTCTCGTATCATTTATGGAAAATGCAAATTTGGATTCAGGATAAATTTATGATATATATATGTTAATAAATCGTAAAATAAACCCTACAATTATCCTACTCATAAAATCTTACATTCGTCTCAATATCTTGAAGTTCCTGTTTTTTGAAGGTTTCACTTCTACCGCGTGTCAACTGCACACCTGTTTTTTATTTATTTATTTTTATTTTTTTGCAGGAAAGTGGACTTGAAGGATATAAATCCATATACTAATATTTAATTCAGCGACGTTTCGGTTTTTTATTTGACCTTCATCAAGCTTTTTATCTCTGAAAGGTCAAATAAAGGACAGAAATTTCGCTGAACTAATATAAGTATATGGATTTACATCCTTTAAGTCCATTTTCCTGCAAAAAATTAGATAATATTATGTAAAGTATGGACACAACAAATTTATCGATAAGGTTATCAATTACCTTTCATAACTTTTTTAACAATAGGTTGCACTCTAACAAGTTTGATAGAAAAGTAAGCTTTAGAAAAGCTAACTTACATGTATAAAAAAAGGACCAAAACATGCTAGCTGAAGGTTTCAGTTACCAAATCGTAGTTCTCTCAAATGGCATTTTTTACGCTAAAATAGATTTCCCTTATTTTCATTTCACATCATATATATGATCTTTTCGTATATACCGATCATTGGTGGAAATACAGGTACGTGGATGAATTGGAATATAAGTCAGTGTTGATGATTATATAGAAGAAAGCCAATAATACTATTTTGTAGTATTATCCTTCAGCATGAATGGGCATGCAGGCGGAGCGATTTGATAAATAGGATAATGAAATGCAGAGTAAATAGGTATGTCTTGCGTTTTTATGGTAGGACAGGATATCTGAAGTGATCAAGCGTACTGGAAAAAGAATAGCAGAACCACAAGGTGATGTACAAATGCAGATAACGACATAGAAGTCTTTAAAACCTGGTGAAAATATTATGCTTTATCTTTTTGTATGCACAAAATTATTCAACAAGAGTATGAAAAGATGATTAACTAATTTATCATTTTTCTTTGCAACTTTATACAAAATCCCGTTGGTAAAATCACTTCATTTTTTGTCGAAGTATATTCAACATTCAGCAAATTCAATTTTTGATCGATTTTCTTCCGATGCTTTAGTGGTATAAGTAATTATTTTGATGTATTCTGGATTTAAGTATAAAATGAAACTGTTGTTCCTAAAACTATCCAAATTTTTTTTGTAAACTTTGCAAATATATTCATAAAAAAATAATTTAAATGATATTTCAGGATGGCAAAAATTTTATTTCGCTTCAAAAACTTATTATATTAATTTATTACATTTGTAAAACCGTTGGTAGATAAATAAGTGGGTTAGCACTTAATTTCAATTTCAAATTTTGAATTAACCAAGTTTGTGTTTGTTTTTTTTGAATCAGCGAAAAAAAACCAAACGACTTAAAACCTCAAAACACAAATCTATCGATTTATCTACTGCTGGAAACTTACGAAAGTGTTGCCATATTACAAAGTTGCATCGTATCAAATGACATCATTAATATGTCTCAGTTTGAAATGCACTTCGAAAATGTTTACGTCAATCGATGGTTTGTAATTTATCAACTATATCCTTAATATTGAACTTTGAAATTGCTCTCCAAACTGTCATATAAAACTTATTTGAACAGTTAATTATGGTATATTGAATGGAAAATCTAGTTATCAAAGGTAATGCATTGCATTAATGCAATTTTAATACCAACGTTTATTGACTGAAAATATTGAAACTAATTATAACTTTTGTACCTGATAAAGAGGTTCGAATTATACATTGACGTGCATACACAAAAGCATCGAAAATCATGAACTACCTATATGGTATGTTCTCTAAACAATAATGTGTGGATTATATTTTGATTTATAAAGAAGCTTAAAAATTATAATATAATTTCCATAACGTAATTAATGGATTTTATTGTACTACTAAAGCTTGAACTTTTAGCAGAACTTCTAACTTCTAAACTTCAAATCAAAGCCTTCCAATTGTATTTCTAATATCATATCATAATTTTCTTTGCTTATAATTGCTTATATATAAGTTTATAAAAATTAGCGTAAACGACATGATTTTTGATTGTAGTTTTTTAAATAAAGGCCCTAGCCAGATAAGAAGGCCTAAACTTGCAATCGGGCTATTTTTTTTTTTTTTAAAATACCTAACAGTATGGACAATATCTCAGCCAAGTTTTAAATCTAAAATATGACGCATTTATGTATAAACAATAAAAATATTTTTTTTTTAAATCAATATTCTCTGAAACTGTTTGATAATACCGAAAAAAATGCTTATGAGTTTCAAGATATCACTAAGTAGTAATCCGAGAAAAATTCGCTCATGAATCAGATCGATCGATCATTGTTAAAAATACGACTTATTTTTTCAATTTTTTTTTTATGTCAAAATCGTTTGCTACACCTTAGTTTTTTTTCTATATAATCCTCTATCATCATTCTACAATATATCATTTTTTCATATTTTTCAAAATATTAGCAATAGTTAAAAAAAAGAAGTATTTTTTAAACATTTTTATGTGTGCTAAAATCTTTTAGTACCATCACGTAATTTTTTGTACATCATCCCCTTGTCTCAGTTTCCTAAATATAATTTTTTCGTATTTTTAAAAATGTTAGATAATGGTTAGAAAAATTTAACTTCTTTTTCATTCAGTTTTTTAGCATTTACGTACTTAGTTTTTTTTCTAAAGTAACAGCTAAATGAAATATAAATATTTTAATTATACTTAGAAAATTAATTCAATAAATGTTGATGATTAGGGGGATGAATAATTACATTAGAAAAAAAACTAAGTATGTAAGAGCTGAAAAACTGAATAAACAAAAAAGTTTTTTAGTAAAAAGTTAATTTTTCTAACCATTATCTAACATTTTTAAAAATACGAAAAAATTATATTCAATAATGGTACTGGTGATGGTACTAAAAGATTTTAGCACACAAAAAAATGTTTAAAGAATACTTCTTTTTTTTTAACTATTGTCTAATATTTTTAAAAATCTGAAAAAATTATCTATTGTAGAATGATGACAGAGGATTATATAGAAAAAAAAACCAAGGTGTACCAAACGATTTTGGCATAAACAATTTTTTTGAAAAAATAAGTCGTATTTTTAACAATGATCGATCGATCTGATTCATGAACAAATTTTTCTCAGAGTACTACTTAGTTATATCTTGAAACTCATAAGCACTTTTTTCGGTATTATCAAACTGTTTCAGAGAATATTGATTTGGAAAAAAAAACTATTTTTATTTTTTATACAAAAATGCGTCATATTTTAGATTTGAAACTTGGCTTAGATGTTGTCCATACTGTAAAGTATTTTCATAAAAAAATTAGCCCGATTGCAAGGGGGGCATTTTAGACTATCTTATCTGGCGAGGGCCTTTAAAACTTTAGTTTTGCTGTTGGATTAGGTATATTTGATGTCTATATTTTTTTTCGCTAAGTAGAAAAAAGAGTATAGGGCGGATTAAACTCGATGTTCTCGGCAAAACGATCGCTCAGGAGTTGCCCAGAGCTTTTAGCATCTCGTATTGTCCCATACTCTTTTAAAAAAAGTAGCTTAACGCCGTAGTATTTGCCCAATTGGTGTTAACCGACCGGAAAATTTAAATCCAAATTCACGTTGCTCTATCACTACTGACGAATTATCACGCACAAAAATCGAAACAATTACTCTCCGTTCTTAAGGAATATAACGATTCATATTTTATTGGCGTATTTTCAGTAGATATCTATTTACTTCAATAATGTCAAAGCACAGTTTACATTTACCGCTATATACAAAAGACTGAACCGTAAAACACTACACATTTTCTTATTTCACTATTGAAAATGTAAATTCAAAATTTCAATAAATTTTTTCTGCAAATTTTTCAAGTATTTTTTTTTTAAATTTTGAGTCGTTTTTGATCCTTTCCGAGTTCAAGAACAAATAATTAACATTTTTTTTACCAAATTTAAGTAAAAACTTCACAAATCAGTTTCGGAAATATTCAATAAAGTAACACTAAAAAAAGTAAAACTAGCACTAAAGTTATTTTAAAATACAAGCAGAATAACATTTGATGAAGAAATTTTAACATTTAACAGAAGACCTTTTGTACATGTAAGAGCAAAAAGGGAAAAGTGTCATAAGGTTTAGTTACTCTAAAACTAATATTAAAAATAGTGAATTAACCCTCTTTAATTCTTCACAAATACATTCGGTAATTAATTCTAAAGTTACTTTTTCTTATATTTTGTAGAATCTTCTTCATGTATAATCCTCAAAATTACATCTAAGTATATTTCTTATATCAAAGCTCAGATTTGCCGAAAAATAGTCAAGAAAATAAAAGATTACATTCATTTTGCTTTGCATACAACATTCATTAGTTATTTTTTTGTTTAGAAACTTTAAGGTGCATTTGTAGATATGTTATAGAAATAACGATTCTAACAAAAGTATGCAAATATCTTTTCACAAGATTAAATTTTCTTGTCTAGAAGCTCATAGAGCTTCACTTGAACTGAGAAAATGTTTGCAATGTCACCACAATGCCAGAACATTTTCTTGATGCTTTTCTATTTGTACCGAAGAAGATAAAAACGTACGACATTTCAAAAATGTCTTGAAGATTTATTATTCATTTCAGTTTTGGCATTTTGCATTTACTCGGTAACATCAATAGAAATGTTTGTCTATGAATTGTAATTAGATAAAATAAAGTTTCAATGGATATTGTTAATCGTTGATTGTACAATTAAACAAGGAGAAATTAATTTATGAAGTTATAACTGTTTTGTCTGTTATCTTATCACTTACGCTTTACTCACCAACAACCACCAAACTCAAACTTTTCACCCCTCGTTATATTTCACATTTGGTATTATCGTTATATACCTACTGAGAGTAGACGTTAAATTATTTTCTCCAACGAATGGAGAAACTTTTCGAATATAATGCGTAAATTGTATTTAAGAATATCTGAATAATGAATTTTCTTAATACTAATTAATGGATGAAAAGTACTTTTGTTCTTAATGATGTCATTTAAAGATAGTGGATTCTATTGATTTTTTTGATTAATTGAGTGAAAATAATGTGAAAAATTGAATTAAACGTAGGAGACAATCTTGCAGCTGTTTTTAATCGTTGAAAATTATTTTTTTTTTTGCAAAAATTTAAGAATAATAATTTTGCAACAACAGTTGAGTCTGTTATAAGTAGACTTCGGATATAGGATTATAAAAATGGAAAAAATATTTCATAGTAAAAAAACATTTATAATTAGAATTTAGGTTTTCTTTCACATTAAATTTATTTATCTTTTTATATGCTATACCAAATTTTTGAAATTGTGTACCTCAGACTGATTGAAAAAAAATGATGAATTTTTTTCTTCTTAATTATATAGAAAATATTGTTGGTAATGACAAAAAAAAATCCTCTGAAAGTTTAAGCTCTTAATATTAATATTAAGAGGTGCCGCATCGCAAATTTCGATTTTCCATTTAAATAACATGGGAACAATATTCTCTTGCCCTTTGGAATTTTATAGCTTACGTTGGTGACAATATTTCGGAATGACCAAAGTATATTAAGGTATCAATTTACAGTCTTGTAGAAAATTGAACGATCTACAAAAAAGGTCTCTTAAAAAATTTTGGTATATTTATTCCTTCAAAAGTTATTGAAGGTTAAAGTTGAACTAAAGAGAAATTTTAATATTTTTTCAATTTTTTGACGCAACCATCAGTTTTATGAAAAAATTGTATAGGATATTTTTTGTAGCGCACTTTTTTTTCTAAAACTTATCTTCATAAAAGTTTTGATTTTTTTCACAGGTCCTAAGTTATTTAATTAAATTAATTAAATTAAAAAAAATAATTAAAATATTAAAATAAAATATAATAATTCAGGGAATTTTCAGTTTAATACAAATAACTTAGGACCTGTGAAAAATATCAAAAACTTTTACAGATAAGTTATAGAAAAAAAAGTGCTCTACAAAAAATAGTGCTCTATAAAATTTTCTCACAAAATTGATGGTTACGTCAAAAAATTGAAAAAATATTAAAATTTCTCTTTAGTTCAACTTTGACCTCGAATAACTTTTGAAGGAATAAATATATTAAAAACTTATACGAGACCTTTTTTGTAGATCGTTCAATTTTCTACAAGAATATACCTTGGTCATTTCGAAACATTTTCACCAACGTGAACTATAAAATTCCAAAGTGCAAGAGAATATTGTTCCCATGTTATTTAAATGGAAAATTGAAATTTGCGGTGCGGGATCTCTTTATATTAATATTAAGAGCTTAAATTTTCACAGATTTTTTTTTTGTCATTTCCTAAAATACTTTCGATATAATTAAGAAAAAAAAATCATCATTTTTTTTGAATCAGTCTAGTGTACATACAACACGTACTTGGCAAAAAACATCTTATTCCTGAAAAACGCAACACGTATAACTTCCGAAATAAGCACTGTCAAAATATGCGATATTGCTATAAAAATAGAATTATATCCGATGTTTCATTATAATTAAGAATTTCATTATTCAAAATTGCTTACTTATATTTTTTTATTTTACTTTTCTAGAATTTTATTGTTCATCTACAATAATCTACAAGCTTCTCGTTGAGTTGCTAATCACAAAATAGACAAATATATAATGTTAAATATTCATAAAGTAAATATTGAGTGCAAGAATTTCGTGCCAAATAATGATAAAATAATATTATCGGATAATACAGATACGGCACGTTTCTAGTCACTAACAAAAGCGTGTAGGCCTAATTAATCTATGTTTAAATAAACAGAAATAAGATCTTCCACAAATAAGAAATAATTTGACCTAAATATGAAGATTTGATTCGCTTCAGTTTATTAATGCATCACATGCATGATAGTGAAATAATATGCAAGCGTTGCAAATATATTGCACTGGAAATGCAGTCAGCTTCTGTTATTCGAGCTGCATATAAAACGAGCGACGAAAAGAACTATGCATCAGTGTTTCATTCTTGTCATTGAAAATGTAAAACAAATTTTGAAGAATATAACTCTCACATTGTTCATGTCAGCGTTTGTTTTACAAGTTTTGTTTGAAAAAAACTTAAATGTGTGCATCAGCTAGTAAACACTTGAGCTTTTTTACTTATAAATTCCTACCACTTATTAAAGAGACGTGCAATTTGTCTGGCATATTTAATAGCATTTTGTTTTCTGGTAATAGCTTCAGGTGTAGCTATTTTTAAGTAACTATGAAAATATTGCAAGCTTTGAAAATCAACTGAAACAGATTTTTCAATGGAGCTTTTTAATAAGAGAATAATATATGGGGCATTTCACGTGAAGTATCCGTCATAGAATCATCGTATCTTTAACTTATTATAATCTTTAGAAGATTATAAAACTTAATTTGGTTTTCTTGTAGTCTTGTATTGTCCAGGAGTATAATTAATCAATTACATGATTTAATTAACAAAAATAAAACGAAAAACATTTAATATTTATATTGCAACAAAACCATACGGAATGGAATTTATTTTCATTATTTTGTCCATGTAATCAGTGCAAAAATAATAATATTTTTTTCACTTAATTTAAAACATTCGCTTATTAATTGTGCATCAGAAAAAAAACATGTAAATTTTTTACTAAAATATATCCAGTTTTTAACAAAAAAAAAAAAAAAAAAAACGGTAGGTAAGTTTGGTATAATTTGCGCAAAACTGTCTAAGAAAGCACTTAATAACATTTGTCGCTTATGGGGCATTTCACGTGAAGCGGACGGCGAAAAAAAGTGATGTTCTGAAATTTGTTCATATTTGGCACAATTGTATCTCTAGTAAGTGTGAATGTTCAAAATAAGATTTTTTCGTTGACTTTGAACAGTAATACTGTGTATACAATATATAAGATATATTGCAGTAATTTATGTAGTATAATTTAATATAATAATATATACAAATCATACCCCAAACATAAATTTGAACAGAATTTCAAACAAAAATATTCGTGACGTATTACCCAGATACGTATTTCGATTTCCAAGCAATCTTCCTCAGTGGTCATAAAGTAATTTTGATCACTCTGTAACTGCTTTGTGATGATTCACAAGAATTCGGTGAAAGTAAAGAAATTTGGGAACACCCCCCTCCATAACCACATCGCAAAAAAAAGGCACGAATTAAGGTCAATCCGTGATTATTATGTGAATCATCACAAAGCAGTTACGGAGTGATCCAAACTACTTGATGACCACTGATGAAGATTGCTTGGCAATCGAAATACGTATCTGGGCAATACGTCACGAATATTTTTGTTTGAACTTCTGTTCAAATTTATGTTTGTGGTATGATTTTTATATATTGTTATATTAAATTGTACTGCATAAATTGGACTGTAATATATCTTATATATTGTATACGAAGTGTGAATGTGTAAACAAAATATTTTTTTCGAATGATGATTATTTGTCAAGTTATACGCTTCGAAAGATTTGTCGTTATTGAAATCCGTAGTTTTTGAATATTTTTTTTCGAATTAAACAATTTTTTTTGAAATATTTAATATGGCGATTTAAATAGACCATATATTGTTCTTTTTAAATACAAAATAAAACTAGATATTTTTATTTTTCTTAAAGAAAAAACCGGAAGTAAACTTTTCAAATCAGAATTTTAGTTACTTCGACCATTTTGATTTTTGATTTTTTTATTTCGAAATATAGCCTAAAGTACATTTATGATACATCAGAAGCTTCATAATGGGATCTGCAATAGTTTAGGAGATACAGGAATTAAAGCACATACGTGTCGTACTAAACGTTGTACCCTGGCTTCCTTAGGTCACCTGGTTTACGCGATATAACACTAAAACGTTGCAATAATTATATTTACTATCCTACTTAAGCGTATTTAAAGCTCGAACAATGTTGTAGGGTAATTATTATTGTAATTAAAATAGTACTTATTGAAAAAAATATAAATAGGGAGCAAAAGTTGAAAATAAATTTCGTGATAAGTAATAAAATCGTCTGCTAGCAAAGAGATTGAATGAATAAAGTGAACGTAGTCCATAAACCTCATGTTAAAATTTAACTTTCATTTCCCCTCAATTTTCCAAGTGATCGTACCCCTTCCACAGTATATTTTTAAAATTTATTCTCTCTTATAAATATAAGAAAGTCAACCGTGTCCCCATTTTTTTCTTTTTTGATTTGATTTTGTACAAATATGCTATAGAAGGGGTACGATAACTCGGAAAATTGAGGGGCAATGAAAGTTTTATAATCTCCTAAAGATTATAATAAGTTAAAGATACGATTATTCTATGACGGATCAAAAACAAATTATGGATGGGTATTAGAATATTGGGAAAAAGTTCTAGAAAACAAATAACCATAGGCCTGGAGAAAATGGCCACAGTAATCCAGCATTAGCATATGTCTACAGGAAAAGAAGAGAAGAAAATTATAAAGTCAAACAATAAGAATCTTCTCAGATAACTAAGCCCATAAGGTCATGGAATGCAAAATACTATTTTCCGATTTCGTGGTATCCGATAAAATCACAATGGCCTAAAAATTAGGACATGCTGGTATTAAAAGTAACAAAGAGGTTAAAAGGCTTGTAAAGGAAAACTTAAAAATGTCATCTATGGGTTCAAAACCGGTTATAGCGGTGCCAAAGAGTCCATCATTAAATCGAATAGCTAAATGTGATTAAAATGAGCCTGAAATAACTACTCAAAAGGCAAGTTTTCAAAGGATAAGATAAGAAAACCTTTAAAACTTAGAAAGGAATGAAATTAGAATGCTGGTTAACTAACAGGACGCCAAATCTGCGAAATCTGCCACGTTATACTTAACTATCCAGCGATGGCCCAAAACCATCCCAGCATTTTTGAGCCACAAGGATATATTCTGGGAAATATATTTAAGAGTCCAATTGGATGCTTACGGAGATTAATCTCAGAAACAAACCTACTCAATTTGGATTAGAAACAGAGCTGAGGCGTATTAGTATTTTTAAGACGCAATGCTTAGAAGATGCGATCCTCAGAATTGTGAATGATTAAATGAACCTTTAATGTAAATCAGTAAATTTCAAATAACGAATTCATTTAAATGAAAATTATAAAAAAGTCTTACTTTATAATTGACTCACATTTACATGGGCTTTTGGAGGTAGGCAACTGCAGTTTTTTTTCCCAAACTTAAATATTTAATCAAAGAAGAAATATTTGGTGGTTGTTAAAATTTTGCGACGGATTCATGCGTTGACATCGAAATTAAGTTGGTGTTCCAAAATTTAGCACGATAAAGTGCTGGGTAGTAGGTAAAAAATTAGATTACAAATTCTGTACCTTACAAACTAACAACATAGTTAGATAAATGAAGCGATGTAAAAAGAACTTAACAAGTTTTTACAGTAAGTAATGCGTAAATGTATCTATAATAATTCTATTGTTCTACTACATTTTGTGGACATAACAATTCTATTAATGATGAAGGGACAATAGATCCGGACAAGTTCTTGGATTATCTTAACTCCATACAGCCTGGCATAACTTTTACGGTAGAAAGAGAAAGTGATGGTAGTTCACCATTCTTAGAATAAACTGGCTGTTTTCCATTCCTTGATAAACCGACTCGTAAATGTACCTCTGGTAAAGAATCTGTTTACAAAAGAATTAGAATACATTAAAGGTGTGGCGACCTTTAATGGATTCCCTACCAAAACTGTAGATAGAATCCTAAAAAGGGCTCTTTGGAGAAAAAAACTATCAGAAACCACTTTACGAACGATGGAAGGACCAGAAGACCGTTGGTCGGTTTTACCTTATTATCCAGGGATTTCCCAAAAAATCGAAAGGATATGGGAACAGTTTGGAATAAAGACTGGATATACAACCAAAAAATTGGGTGGATTTTTGTTCAACGGTTCTAAAGATAAAATTCCGGACATACAAAAATCAGGAATTTATAAAATCCCTTGCACGGGCTGTGATAAAAGCTACGTCGGTCAGACTAGAAGATAAATATGAGTTAGCTATGAGGAACATCTGGCAAACATAAAATATGGAAGAGTAGAAAAATCATGTGTGGCAGGACATGCACTGGAAACAGGAAATACATTTGCATAAGCTAGTCTTCTAAAAAGTGTTCTAAAACTCGCACAAACCGATTGGATGCACTCGAAAGCTTAGAAATTGTTACAAGAAAGGGAAAGGTACTAACTTGGGAAAATGGACCAATTCAAAATTCGGCACTTTTTGGGTTGCTCACGAAGGATTCGGTGAAAGTAAGGAAATTTGGGAACACTCCCCCTCTCCATAACCACATCGCAAAAAGAGAAAGGAACGACTTATAAATTGAGGTCAATCCGTGATTATTTTGTGCATCATCACAAAGCAGTTACGGAGTGATCCAAACTACTAGATGACCACTGAGGAAGATTGCTTGGCAATCGAAATACGTTTTTGGGCAATACGTCACGAACATTTTTGTTTGAACTTCAGTTCAAATTTATGTTTATGGTATGATTTTTATATATTATTATATTAAATTATATCACATAAATTGGACCGCAATATATTCTATATATTATATCCACAGTATGCTTAATTAATTTGAATGCGGCAAAACTGTGTTATTTAACATATTTTCCAATTATTTTCTACTTAATTCTATTGTTCTTTTACATTTTGTGGACATAAGTGAAAAAAAAACATTTAAATAACCAAACAAAGAGAAAAGCTTATTTTTGCAAGCTTGTGGTATAAATAAGACTTTCTATTTAGAAATTAATAATCGTTACAACTCTCAACTTTTTTATTTTTTTATTTTCAAATAAATTGCACAATTTGCATAGGGTTGCAATAAGTGTATTCAATCCATAGACAATCACATGTAAGCCCTAGTTCCAGTAGATTAGTGCTGTATAAGTATAAAGATTTTAACAATCAATAGCAACAATAACAGTAATAGTTGGTTATAGTAGTTCTTATAGCATTAACAACAATCATAAAAACAATTAACAGTAGCAATAAGAGTAATAATAATAGTCTATAATAACAATATCAATGCTAAAAATAATGTGAAACATTAATATATAAGTAATATATAAAAATAAAGCTATATATTGAATAAGAAATAATAATTTGGCAATAAATAGTTAATAGGAATATTTGTTTAGTTACAAAATTTATCAGGCAAACTCTCAATTGAAACATCATTTTAATGTACTTTACTTTTAAGGTATGTTCCATAAAATGCATTTGAAAATGCATTCTATTTAGATTTGATATCCGGTTAGTCAAAAAGAAATCGTCACAATCAAATAAAATATGAAATAAAAGAATTAAGTTAATTTTTCTATCATGTTTGTTTTGTATTTGGCATTGTGCAAAAAATAGTTTCAATTTAATAATCCTATTGGGTTACAAATTTGATGAGACATGATTAATTATTACGATTTAGTGAAAAGTTTCTTGAATGATTTTCAATGTAGGAAACTGAGGATGAATTGTTTTGTCTTAGAACCAATATACATATTTATGTATTGTCATCAGGTGCACTCAAGATTGCAGTTTCATTTAATTTCAATGTATGGAACATCTGGTGATATTAAAAGAAACAGAGTTTTATGTAATTCCAATTTCAAACATTGGGATTTTTCTTCAACTTGTCAAATTTATAATCTTCAGATTTCATTAAATGGAAAGATTAAAGAAATTGTGTCATTTAAAGAAAACTTTTATATAAAAGTTAAAGTAAAATGAATTTGTTGTTTTTATTTTGAATTAAGCTTTGATATCCACATCTACAAATTCCATTTCCGTTTCAGATATTCATTTTCGTTTTAAATTGTTTTTATCATTTGATTTCAATTTTCGTTTTGTTTTAAGTTGCTTGAAAAAAAAATAAAAACCGAATTTTATGGAACTTTCTATTTGAAACTAGAAAGAAAAGTTAAAAATAAACAACCGTTCAAAATCAACATTGAAGTTTCTCTGAGGAAATCACACATTCTCCAACAGCTGTTTTTACCCTAAAGTGGATCATTCCCTCTGGAATTTTGTTCTTGCAATATATAGTATCTGCTTTCCGTTGGGATTGTTTCTGAATAATTGTGGGAATACGCCAGGCCTATAAATTAAACTCAGGGATAGTTTTTAGATTGCCAACGGCATTGCTCTTTTCTCCTCCATTTCATTGTTGCTAAATGTAATTAAATATTTACAACGCGTCTCCTGCTTGTTAGGTATTCTTTTCAGAAATTTTTGACAAGTGTATCTTGTACATTGTACAACACTCAACCCTATCTAATAATATGGAACAACAAATATTTACCAACGAATAAGAAAACACATCTTGAAGAAATGAAATGTAAATAGTTGGTATGTATTTTTTTTTTCTGACTGATTAAACTTTGAAAAATTTAAATTCATTTTTACTTTTGAAGCTACTAAGGTAATTTTTTAAAAAAAAATATATCAAATAAATATTACAATCTATTTAATCACACTTGATCTAGTTTTTTTAATTGATATTTTGTAAGGAGAATCATACTGTCCCTTGATTAAATATTTATCTGCTTACATAGAGAATAAAAAAATAATATTTACAAAACATGTTCCAATATTTCATACTAGGATTTTCATAAAATTTAAAATACTAATCCTAGTGTCTTTCGCTTATTTTCCGTCAAAATCTAAAGACATCTAAAGAAATATGCAATATTAAAGATATCTATCTTCTTATATATAAAAATCTCGTGACACGGTGTTTGTAGCCAAACTCCTCCGAAAAGGCTGGACCGATTTTCATAAAATTGTCTATGTATATTCGGTAGGTATGAGAATCGGATGTTAAGTATATTTCATACTTTTAGAAGATTAATGTGTCCCTCGGCATCTTCTGCAAATTTTTACGCCTACTACTATTTACGTCTATGTATTATTTGTAATAATCGATGACTGTGATTTAAATGTTTAGCAACGTTTGATTTTGAAGTTTTTATTAATTTAATTTGTGTTAAAATAATTATTTAATTCATATTTTGGGTAACTGTTTTAAGTCCGCATCATTTTTGCATTTCCTGTTGCATTTATTATGTATCACAACGCAGTGCGTGCAAAATTGAGTACGATTTATTTTAATTTGTAAAATTATATTTTGTTTGTGTTTATTAGTGAACATGCGATATATATTTGGGTGTATGAAGAACATGATTTTTTAAAATTGATGCCCCAAACATTGAATGACTGCTATTGCTATTTATTTATCGGCATTACAAAATATGCAAGCTACACAGAAAATTATAATGCTTTCAAATCGCACGGCCTATCGTTCGGAATCATAGGGATGTGGAAAATCAAAACGTTTCTATCTTTGTATTTTCATTTCAAAATTGTTGCTTCCATAACATTGTTTATTGTTTTTTTTTTCACCGTATGCTGGGTGCTATTACAAAGACGTGGCTAGTCTATATGTTCTAAAACACATTAATGATTACTGATCCGACTTTTAATTTCAGATTATGAGGTGGTAATTCGGAGACTTCCAGCGAATTTAAAAATTATATTTATAATTGTCAAATCATCTTGATTAATAACGGAATCAACCGAGTTGCATGGCATCAATTTGCCGGTTATTTTATTTTGTATCTGAATACGTTAGTCGTTGTACCTAATCAACGTTTTTGGGAGCCAATATAACATGTTCGCTTAACCAAATATAATTTTTGTAATTTTGAGCAAAGTTTGGGAACACCATCTCGATGAGTTCAATTTTTAACTTAGTAAATTGGTAAAATTCGTAGGGAATGTAATATATTCAGATGATGTGTCAACAGAAATTTTCCCATTACCAATATCGAGAAATTGATTGGAAAACACTTTTCCAGATTAGTCGTTCTGCATTTCGAGTTGCAGAAGTGGACGACTTCAGACATTAAGAATCGACTTCTGTCTAAAAAATAAATGTTTACCTTCAATTACCAAATTTATGGAACCATATGAAGAAACTTCACCTGGAAGAAAACATAAGAATTGCATTGCTGAACGATTGCTCTGCAGAAGTATTATACTAGAAATGAATGAATATCGATAATAGCCGTGTTATTGGTTCGAATTTTTATTCAAATAAAACTGATTAAAACGTTATGCTGCTGTTTTATAAAAAAGCTAGGACTTAGGTCAACTTAGGTAAAGTTTTTGAATGAGAAAAAATCGAAAAAATTCGAAGGAAAATGAAGTCAATACGCTTGAATCGTCGACAAGAATACGGCCATTACCGATATTCAAGAATTGTTTGAAAAATTCTTCAGTAGACAGATCATTCCAAAATGCAATTCATGCTGCCAGCTGATTTTTTTTCACATTGTGTCACAAATTTTATGATTTTAAGCAGGAGTTTATTTTATTGGCAGAATCTGAACTTGGAATGATTGAGAATGTTTGGGAGAAATCGCCAATCAATAAAACATTGCGCTTTCAAAACATAGTGAGTCAATGCGTAGAACTTCTAATGGTTTCAATAGTCATATGCGTCTTTAAAATAAAAATTACAGATAATATTAAATTTAAAGTGTTCAAGTGGGTAGCGTGTACTGCAAATTGCGTAAAATGTTAAGCCTAATTTATTTAAAAACTCATTTTATTCATTTTTTTCCTGGAATTGTTAATAAATGTTAAAAGTTATTCTGCTATTCGTAGCGAAGACGAATCTAACAAATCATATATCGTCAAAATCGGTACAGTCATTTTTTTAGCTCTAATTGGTCTAACTACCCCTACTTTGTTTTATTAGTGAAGAAATCTGATTTGACCAACTTCGTATGCCAATGTAATGGCAAGATGCTTCAATAGAGAGAATAAATTCGAGGGTAACGCATGAACCCAAATACATAGCTTCAATAAAGCAAATCGTCAGCCTAAAGTCTCAATCAGCTAAGTTCACTTTTAAAAATTTTTGTCTTTGTGTTCCAATAGGAAGGAATAAAAAATTCTATCGAATGACAAACTGATAAATCTCTTTAAATATAGAAATTCCCTAATATATAGCATGAATCGGAAACCTGCGTTATGTAGTAATTTAAGTAGCTTATATTCACTTTCTTTCCTTTTAAAAAAAAAATTGTTAAAAAGAATTTAGCAGCTTAACACTTAAAACCGACTTAAAAAATTGTTGACTGACTTGCAATTTAAATAGTTGATTTTTTTTATATAAATTTTATTTTCTTGTTATATATTTATTATTCTAATAAAGTATTGAACTTAATTGTATTCATTTTATTATCAAAAATTTAAACAAAATGTAGCTAAAATGTTCATTCATAAAACACTACGTTCATTGTCTGTTAGGTTGTACGAATTTTGATGGGTCAGCTAGTCTATTAATATAAAACAAAGTGGTATTAGTTAGACTATTTATTATTAAAGAATGGCTAGACCGATTTTCAAGATTTATGATTTTTTGGATTTGTCTAAGCCTAAAGTTACTAAGAACACAAACATTCAAAAATAAAAATGAGTTGAGAAATGTCTAAAAATTCATGAATGAATGAGGTTTATGAATTTTGGTTTGTTCAATATTTTTATAGGTATGAATCAAAATATGTAAAATAAAATGTAGGTTTAAAACACGCACTTAATATGCTATAACCAAGCATAAATAGGGGAACCTTGGGCAGAACGGGGTACCTAAGTTTTAATTACAAATTATGAGAGATTTAAAGAAACAATCTCATTGTTTTGTAATTTATATATTTATTTAATTCATTCTTTACAAATAAAAAAGGTTTTATTGATTTAAATTAATAATTGATATTTAAAATTTAGGTTTCAAAAATAAATGGAAATTTCCCATTCTGCCCCACCCTCTGGAGCACAATGGGAAATGAGCCTGGGGTGCAATTGGATACTTGTTATTGGCATAGTTCATAGATGAAGACACTGTCAACGTCGTTTTTAGCACAGCACATGCCAAATGTGCCCATTTTTGACAAATACTGCAGGAACACCAGTTTTCATTAGATTTGGAATTTAAATCCTCACAGTATAAGTAGATTTCCTCTGCATCTTCCGACCTTTCTTTTATAAGGACTGTCGGCTAGTTTTCCTTATATATGTGTGCACTATCTGATGATAAAATAAAAATGTCTATCTGAATGGGAAATATTATCTGAATGGTATATCCCATTCCCCCCCATTGTTCCCCAAAGCACTTTTCACAGAAGCACGACTATTATGGCAGGATATATTGGTTATATTTGAATTATCACAAGGCTTTTAGTAAGTCAACAGTCTGTTTTAACAAACATGTCATGTTAAAATTCAAACAAAAAATAGTACATAGGATAATTACCTTAGTGTTCCTTTGCAAAATTAGAATTCGGAAACGTTTATTTTTACTTTTGATAAAAATAAAAACAACTGCACTCTTTCCTGGCGATAGCCACTTTTTAGAATGCAGTACAGTTAATTGAACATTGAGTATGATTTTTACGCGTTTTTGTCACCTGTAACAAGCGCTAACTCCATTTCCCATTCCGCCCAGGTACCCCATTCCGCATCGTGTTCCCATACATATGCGATTTAATTATATTTATATTAATAATTAAAAATGGGGCAATAATACCGATATCAATTGATTTTTACGATTCAATTTTGGGTGGTACGAAGTTCACCGGGTTCTCTAGTTTTAAATATTTGAAACATGTAATATTTATAATATACCAATTTGCGACAAATTTAGTTTACTTATTCTGTTTACTGATATTAAGGATTTGATAAATTATTCAATATTTTCTTCTTATTCAAAACACGAATGCATTTGAAATTGTACCATAAAGCGATGATTTTAATATTGCAAGAAGGAATTTACTTTCCAGCATTTTCCTGAAAGTCATTTTTAAGAAGCCATAAACACGGAAAGAGTTTTTTGTGTGTTCAACATTAGTCCTTCACATTAGCCATAACCATTAAAATCGTATCGTGACTGCATTGCCAACCACGTTCAAGTTTGTTTTCCAGACATGAACTTTTTCCAAGCATTTTACCATCAAAATTTGTAGTTTCCTCCTATTTTTCTTATGACATAAACGCTAACCACTTGAATGTTTTATCATCATCTTTGCTGTGCAGCGTTTGAATATTTTAACGCTTTGTTCAAATAAAAAAGTCCACTTTTAAAAAGTGTGAGAAAATTTTGAAAATGCTTAAGAAATCAAGTGCAATCGCAACGAATGGCAGATGAGAATAATTCAAATGAAATAAGAAAAAGTCTATTGGAATGCAACTTCGCATAGAAGGTGGTTATTCAAATAGCTAATTCAACACAACAAATATTCAATGTGTAACAAAGAAAGTGATGAAAAATGTGTACAAGAAAAATTCAATTTATATGGTAATTGGATGTTGTCAAAAGCAGAGGCGATAAGTTTGTCTTTTCCAATATGAAAGCACAACATAAATGTTGTGGCTTAGAGTTTAAAACCGTGACCCCGATTGAGGAGGCGGATAATGAAAAGTAATATTAAATATTTTTCAAAAGCAAAACTTTTATCTGTTCTAATTTAATTCAAACCAGAAAACAGCAAGGGGAGTAGTCTTTCAATCTTTCAATTAAAAATGTAATTGAAATTCTTTTATTTTGCTTTTCGCTTCCAAATATCATAATTTATCATGGTTGTTAAAAGAGTTTCCGACTATAATATAAAATAAACGTAAATCGGACAAAAAAATTATACATCTTTGTTAATATTTTATCCCAACTGCAAAGAAATCAAATATTAATATTTTCATTTATCTTTTTTGATGTACTATTGGAAAATTAAATATATGACCAGATTTAGTTGATTAGTTATTCAAATCACTAAGTACAAAAATAAATCCCGAGTACCTAATTATTAAAGTATAAATAATGCAATAAAACTAAGTAATGTAACGTTATTACTTCTTTATATAAACTAGATTCGTTGAATTTGTAGGGGAGACTAGGTACAAAAGTAACGGCGGGTCAAAAGTAACAAATGCTTTTATAGGTGTAAAATTAAGATAGAGGATTATATAGGAAAAAAAACTATGGTGTACCAAACGATAATGGCATAAAAAAAATTTTGAAAAAATAAATCGTATTTTTAACAATGATCGATTGATCTGATTCATGAACGAATTTTTTTCGGAATACTACTTAGTGATATCTTGAAACTCATAAGCACTTTTTTCGGTATTATCAAACAGTTTCAGAGAATATTGAATTTGAAAAAAAAAATATTTTATTTTTTACACAAAAACGCGTCATATTTTAGAGTTGAAACATGGCTGAGGTGATGTCCATACTGTAAGGTATTTTCAGAAAAAAATTTAGCCCGATTGCAATGGGGGCATTTTAGACCATCTTATCTGGCGAGGGCCTTTATAGCGAAATGTAAACTCTTAACCTCTAAGATATCAGTAACAATACCAAAATGGTGGATGATATTTTACTGAGACTACAAGAACATAATTCGATTGGTTAATTTAATGATTTATTTCAAAATGAAAATTCAACAAAGACTGAAGATCAAAAGATAACAATTTTTTGAAGAGTGTTTATTTTTAAGATAAATAAACCACAAGGAATTGAGGAAAGTACTCGTAGTTTAAAAAGATTACAAGATTATTTAATTCAAGGGCTGATTTCGGAGGTCACGTTCCCCTCCCCCAAGGGTATATTTTTGTACTGTGGAAATTCCATACCAGTACATACTTAGAAGCAAATCAAATTATTAAAGTTGTGAAAATATATGAATAAAGTAACAGAAAGAACACTAGTGAAACTCTAGTTTATTTCTGGCTGGAATGGAGAATTTTTTTCGTGATTCCTTTCACGCTCTTGCTAATGAAAAATTATATTGTGCCCCTCTCCCAGAAAAAATCCTGAATCCGCCCTTGATTCTATTGCTTCTTTAAATTTACAAATAACAGAGGTAGATTGATTTTTGAACCCAGAACAAAAATTAGAATTTGAAAAAGTTATTCATAAAATTGAAAGTGGCGAAAGTGATTTGTTTTTTTGGATGCCCAGGAAAAATAAAAAAAAATTTTTTTGTCAATTAACTATTTCCTCAAATCAAGAAAGTTGGAAAGTTAAAAGAGAATTACTATTTCTCGCAAACGAAGTAGCAGACAAAAGAAAGTAGAAATATAAATATTAAAAAACAAATCAGGGAAAATAGCTTAAAATTCAGAAAACTTTTGTGTGAACTTGCATTAAATATTTAAGCTTTGCGTTATTTTAAAAAGTTTTTATAATTCTGTATAAAGTTTTCTTTTCACGATAAAGTTTTTAATGGAAAACTATAAACGTTTTTTTTTTGCTGTTGTCAAGTAGCGTTTAGAAGAAAATAAATAAAGTCAGGAATATATTTTTGTGTTTATAAGTGATATATTAATTATGATAAAAATCTAAAGCTAAACATTGAATTGGATTGGATATTTATGAGAAAAAATATGTTTAGATATAACTCTTCAATAAGCAGGATTACTCTATAGCTTGGAATTTTCCCAATAACCAAGTAGTATTTTTGATCTATGTGTAGATTGTTGAACGTAAATTAAACAAAATCTTTTTATCAAATTTAATTAAAAACCAGTCGTCTCAAAAAAGAGTAAAGGAAAGGGTAAGGCCGGGTTTATATGGAAGAACTGCGGTTTTTTCGATTCAAATTTTTCAGTTTTTCAGCTTTGTATCTCAAACCGTTTTCGAGTATTTCAAACGAATTTCTTTTTTCGATTTAATTTTTTTCTTTGTTGTAAAATTTAAAATTTATTATATTAGTTTATCTCTCATTCTTTAGAGTTAAAGGCATGAAAAATATTTCTATCTATGAATTCCACGTAAAATTTCGATTTTAAGGACAGCAAAAGTAATTTTTTGATTATGATTTTGAGAAATATTCTTCGCCAATTCTTTTTAAAGATGCCTTCAGTATTCCTCTACAATCACGATTTTTTTAAATATTTTGAAGTGGTGGAACATTACATTCAAAAAAAAACTTTTTTTTCGCTTAAAAATACGGAATATAATTATTTTGTAATTTAAAATTTATTTTAATATATTATTTTGTTAAAAGTGCACCACACATTTAACAGCCCATAGTTGCCTATTTCTAGGTGCAAACTACGTCAGCCATCGAATACAGACTAGTTTCTTTGCTTTCGACGCAATTTCGACAATAACAGAAAAACATCTATCCCGAGTTATACGAAAACAAAAACACCACAGGATTGGTCGAAATGACATCATCCAATAAATCGATCATTCCATTGGACCAAATTTGGTGCAAATTTTGTATAAATAGAGATGGATTTTGCTTCAAAATTCATCGAAACCAACTCGATCAATCAACGACTCCGCTCCACTTCAACTGCGATCAACTGAGTAAGAAACTTTTCTATATTCATTGTTGCTGGCTATTTTTCTTTATTATATTTTTCTCTATGACATTTGAATTTATTTTATTTGATTTTATTGTATGATTGTTTAATTTATTAAATCGACTTCTCCACGAATTGGAGAAGTATACTTATGATTTATATTTTTTCTTGGGATCAATCCTTTACGGCTTGATCCTGAGCATCCGACTTTGCTACCTGCCACCTCTAGCAAACGTTTAACTTTTAAACATATTTTAAGATCCGATTAGAATTAATAAAATAACATTTTTCAGGTTTAAACGAATCAATTTTTAATTTGTTATTTTTAATTCAGCAACGTTTCGTCACGTATCGTGACTTTCGCAAGCATCTAATAAATAAACATATAAAAGATAAAACAATATATTTACTTTAATTTATATCTTGAAATAAATAAATAATTACCACAAATATCAATGTTATTATAATAACAAACAAATAAATAAACAAACATCAAAGTAACAGCTTACCATGTAACCTGTTACTACAACACTTTTAACATCGTTACTATTGGTTACTACTAAGAATTTAAATTACATTATATTTTGGTATATCTTTTATCAATTTACTTTTTTAAGTGAAATTTAAATTTTTACAACAAATTTGAGTAAATGTTACTAAAATTTTCTGTCAGTCCTGAAATTGAAGGTATTGTTTGCAAAAAAATGTATCATGTCACTAATATTTCGTTTATATCTTATCTTTAACCTTATCAAAATTAAAATTATGTCCAGTTTCCATGTGATATATTTTATTTTTGTGAATCAAGGTATTTTATTAATTATTTTTTTTAAATATATTTAATTATTTATAACAATATTTCTTAAAATATTTGTCATATTTTGAAACTTTTAGTTAGTTATTATTATTTAATTACAAATATTTTATATTATCTATATTATATGTATATTATTACAGTTTTGAAATTTATGTATGATTGACATATTTTGTAATTATTTCAATTTTTTATAGAAGCCTGATGAAGTTACGATACGTAACGAAACGTAGCTAAATGAATAGTAAAAATATTAAATAAAAAAACCGATCTTAAACAATCTGAATTGTCTTCGGATTTAAAAAAATAAAAGCTGAGATCTGAATTTTATCATCTATTATACAAAATAATTATGTTTATATTTCTTTTATGAAAAAATAAGTTTAAGTGTGCTTTTGACATAAGATTTAAGAAAAAAGTAATTTCTATTTATTCGACAATGTTCCACAATTTCAAAAGATTTGAAAAAGATGGATTCTTTAAATTGTTCTGGTGAATAACGATATAGTTTTCCATTATTATAAAAAAAATCATTAATTTCCAAACTGCTTACTTTTTCATAATATAACTGACGGTTCCCCATAACACCAAACCTAAAATTTGTAACTTTGGGTTATTAGAGAAAATATCATTAAAAATAATTGAAATCAGATGTTTTCTCTAATTACTACCAATCAACATAATAACATGTTGTTAATTTTGGTTTTTCCGCTTTTCCGTTTTCCAATGAAAATGATATACTTAATTTCTGTGTAATTAAAACGTTTAAAAATTAACGATGCTCAATCTACTATAAAAACCTCAATCCTTCAAGTCCTATCTTGTGAAGAAATATCTAACGAAAAAATGGCTTTTAATAAAATATTGGATAGTTCAATTCACAAGAAAAATTCAAAATCGGCATTGTCAATTATTTTACGTTATTTGAAATTTATTGGTCTTTGGCCCCAAGAAGATGGAAATAAACTTTATCGGACGTATGCAATTTTAATGATCGGAATAAATCTTCACCTATTCGTACTATCTCAATTTTTAAACTGTATCTTTGTTGAAGACCTGCAGTTCTTTGCCCAAAATGGTCATTAAATGATGCAACAAATTGGGATGATTATTAAAGTGACAATTTTTTCTTATAACTGGATGAAAGTAAATGTATTTATTTTTTTCACATTAATATCAATTTTAAAAAATATTTTTTTAGATACGTGAACTAGTGGAACGATTGGGTTGTCCAGCATTTACATCGCAACGCCCTGAGCAAGATAAATTTATTGATGCATCGATGAAAATTGTGAAATATACTTGCCTCTTATTTTATTCGGGAGTATGGATTTGTGCGACAATTTTAGGCTTAACACCAATTTTGTTAAGTGAACGGAAACTACCACAAATGGGGTGGTTTCCGTTTGACGTTTCACGTTCACCAATTTATGAAATCGCTTATATCTGGCACAGTATAGGTAATTTACTTAGGGTACAGTGTAAAAATTAAAGATTTTCTGAACAAAAATGAAAAATAATTTATTGCAAATGTAATAGAGTAGTTCTTATAGAATTAAAGCCACATTCTCTTACTATCAAAATGTTAATTTTATACTAAAAAAAAAATCCGGAAAAACAATTTGACCTGTTTAAAATTCAAAAGTTGTTTAAGATCGGTTTTTTTATTTAATATTTTCATATTCAATTAGCTACGTTTCGTTATGTATTGTAACTTCATCAGGCTTCTTGATTCACAAAAAATATAATATTTTCAATTTAAATTCAATAAATGAAGAAAAATTCAAATTTTTTTATTTATTTATTTTAGATTTAGACTCTAAAAGGGGCTCTTTTCGGGTGGAGGGCACAATATCATCTTTCATTTGAAAGAGCGGGAAAGAAATCACGAAAAAATTCTCAATTCCAGCCAGAAATAAACTAGAGTTTCACTAGTGTTCTTTCTTTTACTTTATTCAAATATTTTCACAACTTTAATAATTTGCTTTGCTTCTAAGTATGTACTGTTACGGAATCTCCACAGTACACAAAAATACCCTGGGAGGGGACAGGTGGCCCCCAAATCCGTCCTTGAATAGAATAATCTTGTAATCTTATTAAATTGTGAGTATGTATTTTCCTCAATTCCTTGTGATTTATTTATCTTAAAAATAAACACTCTTCAAAAAATTGTTACCATTTGATCTTCAATTTTTGTTGATGTGTTATTTTGAAATAAATCATTAAATTAACCATTCGAATTATGTTCCTGTAGTCTCAGTAAAATATCATCCGCCATTTTTGTATAGCTTCTGAAATTTTAAAGTCTAAAAGTTTACATTTCGCTATAAATTTATAGCGAAAAACTTTCTCGAAAAGATTGTAATATCTTATCAAAAGTTCAATACCAATATTTGGCATTTTTTAGATCTTAATACCGGTTCGAAAACCGGTAGTAGAAATTTTAACTAAAGAAAAATAAACAGGTGTTATCAAAATAAGATTTTTTCGCTGACTTTGAACAGTTATACTTTGTGAATCATCACAAAGCAGTTACGGAGTGATCCAAACTACTTGATGACCACTGATGAAGATTGCTTGGCAATCGAAATACGTATCTGGGCAATACGTCACGAATTTTTTGTTTGAACTTCTGTTCAAGTTTATGTTCATAAATTGGACTGCAATATATTTTATATATTGTATACACAGGTGTTTCTTTGTTTTATTCATCAGTGCTTTCAAGTTCCACTGTGTTGGTCCTAATTTGTTTTATTATTGATTTGTAAAGGAATTATTTGTTTTCTATGGGCAATTGTGATCTTTGACTGATCAGCCAATATAAATTTCGCTTTTTCTTGTTTAACTGCTTTCTTTTATATGTTTTATCCAAGTTAACCATGTGAATCAAGAAGTCTGATGAAGTTACAATACGTAACGAAACGTAGCTAATTGAATTGCAAAAATATTAAATAAAAAAACCGATCTTAAACAACCTGAATTGTCTTCTTATTTAATAAAAAACTGAGATTTGAATTTTATCATCTATTCAAAAATAAGTCAGAGAAAACCAAAATTGATTGACATATCTATATTTGTCTATAGTTATCTTGCACTTATTTCCAACATCAATATTTTTTTGTTTTGAATTGTACAGTTACTTTAAATGTAATAAATATAATACCAATGATCTCCGGGTAATTTCCGGAATTTTGAGATTGATTTTTTTTTAATTTGTACAAAAAACATTTGCTTGGTTTTAGTTAGGCTGTTTTCTTTTTTTTTTAATGGACTACCCCTAATGGGGTCTACAAATACATCAATTGATTTACTAATGGTTGGATTTATGGAACTCGCTAGGGGGCAGCTAAACGTTTTAAAAGATTCAATCAAAAACATCTATTCAAATTCATTGAAAACAATTCAACACAACTTTGTTTCCGATCAAGGCGATGGAAATTCAAGTATGGTGCATCAAAGTTTGAGCTTTTATCAGAAAAAACTTCAAGATACAATTTACAACGAAATTAAGCATTGCGTTCAGCATCACTATGCAATAATGAAGTAAGCGAAGCAATTGTGAAGTAAATAGAAACTTTATAATTTAATCTATTGCAGATATCTCGAGGATCTTGAATCAACTTATGGATTAATTGTTTTAACACAATTATGTGTGAATGTTGTGGTAATTTGTATTACAACATTTGAATTAGCAAGTGTAAGTATAAATGAATGCGATCGCATAAAGTGGATCCTCTACCATTTGGTCATGAAATTCTTGTACAACTAGATATTATTTAGAAGTATTTACTACCAATAAGTAGATTCAGGAACATTTTTTCCAAAGTTTTATTTTATCGGTTATGTTTGTAATATTGAAATTTTGAGTACTTTTTGCTTAAAAAGTTGGTAACAGCCATTCATTTGAGATTTTTGTATGAAATATTCTGAATTATTATATTATTTGTCAAATGGGGCATTTTACGTGAAGCGGACAGCGAAAAAAATTGATGTTCTGAAATTTGTTCATATTTGGCATAATTGTACTTCTAGTAAGTATAAAAATTCTGATTTGAAAAGTTTACTTCCGGTTTTATATATTAAAAAAAATATAAATGTCCAGTTTTATTTTTTATTTAGAAAGAACAGTTAATTTTCTATTTAAACCGCCATATTTTATATTTTAAAAAAAAATTAATACGAATTTTTTTTTTCAAAAAATACGAATTTGAAAAACGACAATTCTTTAGAAGCGTATAACTTGGCAAATAATCATCATTCGAAAAAAATATTTTGTATCCACATTCATACTTACTAGAAGTATAATTCTGTTGAATATGAACAAATTTCAGAACATCACTTTTTTTTCGCTGTTCACTTCTCGTGAAATATCCCAAATATCAATATTTTGTTCATATTCCATATTTTTTTCAAGTTTAAAGTTAACAATTGATGATTTTCTCTCTTATCAATTGAAAAGAGTTTGAACTGTTACTTGGCTTTGACGATTAAGTTTAATATTGTGAAAAAATATTTTTCTACCCCCAATTACTTTAAATGGTATGAAATTTATTTATAACCACACGACAAGAGCTTTCAACACGTTCATCAAATTAGTACTAAACTTTGGGAATTTTTTTCTTTTTTTGTCGTTCCAGATTTGTGAAAAAAACGCCCCATATTTTCCAGAAAAACCCATTGTAGTGCATACTTTTTGTTTAGAGCTTTTCTATAAACATTAAAATTTTGTTATTCTTTCATTCTTTCTTCTTTCTCTGGCAGAAATTTTTTTGGCACTAACGTAAATTCCATGAAAATGTTGTTTAATGAAAAAAGCTCAATTTGGGTTATTTTTCAAACATTGAATTTTGCCACCTTTAATTAATGTTTTTTTTTGTGAAGTTTTGCAAAAAACAATTTTTTCTTATGCGTATTTTCCAAGAAAACGCTGTTTCAATAAAAACTTTATTTTAACATTTCTCTAAAATTGAAACTTTTAAACTAACAAGAGCAAGTAAAGAATTTTATAAATACGAGTGAAAAAAATTTTTCTTTGAAAACTCATGATTGACAGAAAAAAAAAACAAATTATTGAGCAAAAAAATCAAAATTTTAATACTTAAAGAAAAGCTTAAAACGCCAAATAAGGTTTTTCTAAAAAATATGCAGGCGGCAGGTTTTTTTCTTCCAAAACTCTCAAAGGACAAAAAATACTAAAATATTTTGTAATTATTTATTAATCCCAGAAGTATAATGTTTACTTAATGAATAAGCTTCCGATCATTTTAGATTACACTTTGAGTCTAGTCGGTCATTATGGAATAATTAAAAATAAATTCTTGAGACACGATTTTCGATTCATGAATAGCTTATTAAAGTAATCAAATAAGATTTTTCCGGTGATTTTGAACAGTTATACTGGTTATACAATATATAAAATATATTGAGGTCCTCCAAACTACTGGATGGCTACTGAGATAGATTGCTTGGCAATCGAAATACGTATCTGGGCAATACGTAACAAATATTTCTGTTCAAATTTATATTTATGGTATGATTTTAATGTTATATTAAATTATACTTCATAAATTGGACCACAATATATTTTATATATTATATAAAGACTTATTGAAGCGGTGGAATGTAAAGTTTGCCTCAATTTTGCCAAAAACTTTTATTTTCTTGTTTAATACACTTTACAATTACACTATTGATCAAACAATCTGAACTTTATCTGTTTGCCACATATTATAGAATTAATGTAAAGAGATGCATAAAATTATCGATTTCTCAATGAAAATTTGATTCAACATTTTAAATTTTAAGCTAAAAATAAAATTTTGCAAATAATATTAAAGAATAATTTATTTTATAGATGCAATACCTTCAAAAAAAAAAAATTGTATAAAATTTACATGACCAAGTGGTAAGAAGAGAGTTCAGTTAACGCGATATTACTCTAATATATTTTGCCACTTGCAATAATGCAATTATTGACAAATTTGTTGTGTCCATATTTTACAAAATATTATTTAATTTTAGCAGGAAAGTGGACATGAAAGGATGTAAATCCATATACTAATAACTATTTCTGCGAAGGTTTCGGTCCTTTATTATTATTTTTTTTTAAATCTTTTTACATTAAAAATTTTAATGTATGGGTGTGATTAAAAAAATATAATCTATGTTGCTGTATATGAGATGTACATTATATACTTTATATTAAGAAGCTTGATGAAGGTCAAATAAAGAACCGAAACGTAGAATTAATTATTTGTATATGGATGTACATCCATTCATGCCCACTTTCTTGCTAAAATTAAATATATTAATGCAATTATAATTGGATCGAGTTTTCTTTTTGTCCAAAGATTCATTCAATTATCGTATGAAATTGTCTTTACTATCCCAAAAATATTTACCGCTAGAAGAAAAAATAATTAATTTAATCGCAGGTAATACTATTCAATTTATAACAATAGACCATATAATATATTTTAAACTTTTTCTACCACTAATAAAAAAATTGTTAATCATTGAAAATTAGCATACAGAAGTGATTGAGAATACAAAACCTACAATGAAAGTATAACAGCATACACCTATGTCTTTCTTTTACCTTTAATAAAGGTGCCCCAAACGGGGAGTGAAGCTTTTGTAATTATTATGGATGCTTTAAACTTGTACTTTTTAAAACAGCGGAGATTTTTCTCAAGCTTAAAAAAAATTTCTACAAAAATATTCCACTGGTATTCAATTTTGTTAAAATCTAATCGTTCACAGTTCAATTATTTTTTTCTAGGAAATTTCCAATTAAAAAAACGTCTGTTTTAACGTCTTTCAAAGCTTTTGAACGTTTCCAATTACAAGTTTTTGAGCTTAATTTAAGATTTCATGGTATTAAATCCAAGACTGATATTTAAATTGCCATACGGAAATAAGTTGTCAAGCTTGCACCATTAAACTAATGTAAGCTTACACAATTTTTGTTTTGATTACAAAAAAAATTAATTCAGTGAATACTGAGAATTTTTTTGGTTACTGTTTAGTATTTGCAACTTGTTCTAGAACAATAAGCGCATCCATTATACATCAAATAATTCCTGCTTGCTATCTAAGAGTAGCATGCTTTATCTTTATATTTTTCTGGATAACAATTCCAGGAATGCAATATGTTTCAGTCTAGTTAACTTGCTGCTGTTGACCGCCAGATGATTTACATGGTTATTCAATCTCTTTTGATATGGCTGGCAATTTCCTCCCTGACAGCGGCCATTTCTTTCTAAGTCCTTGTAAATGTCCTCGTTTGTAACAAAATAGAGAACCTTTGCAACTAGTTTAAGAGTCTTAACCGCCCCCCATAATTAGATACCATACGTTCAAATTGACGTTAAAATGGATTTGTACAACAGGACTTTAAAATTCAATAACCATTACCTTTTCCATCCAATTAGCCAGTGACGCTATTGGCATTTTGCCAAAATGTTATGAATCGTTATTTTAATCTTTGAAGAACCCACGACTGCACAATTTCAAAACACAGTAAGGGACAAAAATTAAATTTTCCAGGAAATCAGTGAAACCTATTACCTTTAAGCCGCACTACATGGTATAATGGTATTTTTTAATGACGAATTAACCATTGGTTATTTTAAGAGATTAGGATGACAACATAGTAAAAAATATAAATATCATTTTTACTGGGATTGTGATATTTTTTGCACTTACTAGGTTAAAAGTTGTCGGATCATAAAAAAAAATTATATTTAACCAATTAAAAATACAGTAAGTGCATTTGCTTGGTTATTTATTTGAGATTAATGCAGCAAATCAGTAGAACAAAGTTTGTGAATGTAAAAAATGTATTACGGACAGTTTCTAATTTTATTTATTAAAAACATCTCATAAAATTAAGTCTTTAGACTAATTATTCACTTTCAGGGATTTCCAAAAAAAAATCTGTTGTTTGGCATCAATGGACATAACTTCTTTAAAATACTATTTTTTTTAATCTAAGGATAATCCCCAGAATTCATGATCCATTTGAGGAAGTTCGGTAGTTTTAAATTTTTTAAAACAAAAATCAATTTCAGTGTAATCATTGCTGAAATCATTTTTATACATCAATTTACGTGAACCTGATACAAACTTAACTTCCACAGTAGGATTAAGAAAAAAAGTTTTTAAAGGATCATTCGTTTTTTGAGCTGTACGTTTTTTCTTTTGCCAATCATAAAAGTCATTTTCTAATGTTTGATTTTATCAAAATTTTCAAATCAGTAAAATATATGCAGCTTACTAGAATTTTAAAATTGTTTTGAGCGTTACTTAACTTTAAAGTTGACGAATTAGAAAAGAAATGTACTTACTAGGTTTATCAAATTTGATATATACATGAAAAAAAATCAAAAGCAAAATATATGCGACTAACTAGGTTTTTAAAATTATTTTGAGAGCTACTTTGTGTTAAATTTGTCAAATTAAAAAAAATGCACTTACTAAGTTTATCAATTTTGATATTTGTACGACAAAGATCAAATTATTGGAATATATCAATCAAATCATGTTCAGACGACTCTATTGGAACAAAAAATGCTAAAAAATCGATTTTGAACAATTTGTCCCGTACTGTGTTTTGAAATTGGGTATCCGCCCACTAGTCTTTAAAACAAAACTGCGATACTTTTTTTTCTCTTTAAATACGAAATAAATAACTTAAAAGAAATATTATTTTCCTAAGTTGCCAATTTTGAACAAATTATTATGAAATATTTTGCAGACTCCAATTTCCGATACAAAAATTTGGGGATTTTTGACCTTCCTAATTGATATGATGCAAGAAATTTATCTTTACTGTTGATATGGCAATGAGATTTTCATTACAGTAAGCAAATATTATTTTTATGAAGAATAAAAATTTAACCTTTTCTTAATTTTAGAGTCAAAAAGTTGCACTGGACACTAATAAGTCTGAATGGATCAACTTTAGTCCCAAATGTCGTCGAGCTTTGGGTATATTTTTAGTTCGTACTCAAAAACCTATAATTCTTCGTTCTGGAAACTATTTGAAGTTAACTTTGGCAACATTTCTTGCTGTGAGATGATTTAAAAAAGGCCCTCGCCCGATAAGATGGTCTAAAATGCCCCCATTGCAATCGGGTTATTTTTTTTCTGAAAATACCTTACAGTATGGACAACAAATCAGCCAAGTTTTAACTCTAAAATATGACGCGTTTTTGTGTTAAAAATTAAAATATTTTTTTTAAAAATTCAATATTCTCTGAAACTGTTTGATAATACTGAAAAAAGTGCTTATGAGTTTTAAGATATCACTTAGTAGTATCCGAGAAAAATTCGTTCATGAATCAGATCGATCGATCATTGTTAAAAATACGATTTATTTTTTCAAAAATTTTTTTTATGCCAGGATCGTTTGGTACACCTTAGTTTTTTTTTTCTATATAATCCTCTGTCATCATTCTACAATAGATAACTTTTTTCAGATTTTTAAAAATATTAGACAATAGTTAAAAAAAAAGTATTCTTTAAACATTTTTTTGTGTGCTAAAATCTTTTAGTAACATCACGTAATTTTTTCTACATCATCCCCTTGTCTCAGTTTACTAAATAATTTTTTTCGTATCTTTAAAAATATTAGATAATGGTTAGAAAAATTAAACGTATTTTTTTAATTCAGTTTTTCAGCTCTTACATACTTAGATTTTTTCTAAAGTAATTATTCATCGCCTTAGTCATCAACATTTATTTTATACAATTTCTAAGTAATATTGAAATATTTATATTTCATTTAGCAATTACTTTAGAAAAAAAACTAAGTATGTAAGAGCTGAAAAACTGAATAAAAAAAAAAGTTTAATTTTTCTAACCATTATCTAACATTTTTAAAAATACGAAAAAATTATATTCAATAAACTGAGACAAGGGGATGATGTACAAAAAATTACGTCATGCTACTAAAAGATTTTAGAACACAAAAAAATGTTTAAAGAATACTTCTTTTTTTTTTAACTATTGTCTAATATTTTGAAACATCTGAAAAAATTATCTATTGTAGAATGATGACAGAGGATTATATAGAAAAAAAAAAACTAAGGTGTACCAAACGATTTTGGCATAAAAAAAATTTTTGAAAAAATAAATCGTATTTTTAACAATGATCGATCGATCTGATTCATGAACGAATTTTTCTCGGATACTACTAAGTGATATCTTGAAACTCATAAGCACTTTTTTCAGTATTATCAAACAGTTTCAGAGAATATTGAATTTTAAAAAAAAATATTTTAATTTTTTACACTAAAACGCGGCGTATTTTAGAGTTGAAACTTGGCTGAGATGTTGCCCATACTGTAAGGTTTTTTCAGAAAAAAAAATAGCCTGATTGCAATGGGGACATTTTAGACCATCTTATCGAGCGAGGGCTTTTATATTTTCGCGTTATTAATTTTTTTCCGATTTTAGATTTTACGATTATCATATTCGCTCTATGCTGTTCTCCAGAATACTTCTAAAAGAAACAAATAAACAAATTAATTTTTTCCCTACAATTATTTATTACCAAACTGAAAACCATTTAACATTTTTAATGGTTATTTGTGCCATCTACTGTAGAGCTTTTAATATGAAAACACAAAATAAGTAGATCACGTAGCAATCTGTGGAGTCAGTGTATGACAAGGAAAATGTTCTATTTTACCAAACGTACTCACACGGTGAAAGCTCGAAGCTTTCACATGTAAGCTTTCACTATTGTAGCGGCTTCATACGGCAAAATTGAACAACACGCGAATTGGTTGTGTGATTCACTATTTTATACTGATTTGATTCCGAGTTTTATTTTTTAGTCATATTACCATTACCATAAGTTCATTATTCAAATAAATTTTGAGAATTTTTTATGTACATTACGTTAGTTAAACCTTTTGGAATTTGTACAAAATAATTGCAAAATATTTGTTTTCTCGTAAGAATCTGGAAGAAAAAACTTTTTCACTCGGATTTATTTAAAAAAAATAGGTATTTTTTGTCGTACAAGATGGTACAAGAGTTCAGAGAGGGAAAAAAATGGTACTCACGAAATTTCCAAAAAAAATGATTTTTTAGGAAACAGCTTTATTTTAAATGCTTATTGATTTTGTTTTTGAGCTGTAAGTTCGTGATAACTATCTACTAGAAAGAGAAAAGCGTAGAATGATTTAATTTTTAAAATCAACAACAATTAATCTCGGAAAATGCAGATTTAAAAAATTGTTAGAAACTAATATTTGTGGTAAAATTAGAAATATTCATCGACAATTAATCTTAAATGCTCCATTGAAATGTCAAATCTCTACAAGCTGACAATCATTGATTCATCAAAGAATTAATTTTAAAATGTGTAATTCCTAAATTAATAAGTTACTTTTTCAACAATCAACTTCTTAAAATCTCAATATCTAGAAACCAACTGTAGTAAATCTAAAGAATTTAAAACCTTCTGTGCTTAATTTTTTCGGAAGCTAGTTACCACCAATTTATGACAAAAAAAATCAAAGTTATTTTAGAACTTGAGAAATGTCCAGCTTTTGTTTAAATAAATATTATTTTTAAGTAAGTGGCAAAATTTTATTTTTAAAACTCTCCAACGTCAAAAACCCTCCAAAATAATTCTCAGAATTTTTTTTCCTTATTCCAAAATGCTATAATATTTTGAACTACGAGCTTTATTATTTTCAACAGTTTTTTTCAATTTTTTTCATTGTGCAATAATTTTATATCTATGCAAATGCATTGAAGCTATATCTCAAATGTTAAAAAATTATAATTATTATTTTTGAAATAAAAATTTTTAATTATATTTAAATTTTTATTGATCTTATTTCAGGAGTTTTCATATTCATAATGTATAATATATATGAGTGAAGTTTTTACTTAAAAAGGCATTACATAATGCAATCTCATTATAATGGTCTGAGGTTTTTTTATTTTTGTAGTTTCTTGTATTAAAATAGGTAAACTCTCTGTTTAAATTAAATTTTCAAAGATTTTTTGGAAAACCGATTGCTTAACAATTGATGTAATGTAGAACTAAAAGTGTTAGATAGCTTATAGAGTATCAAGCTAATCATAGTTCTTAACAGAAAAAAGCTTATAGTTATTTTCATTGTTTTGTACTTAGGAAATCCAATATTAAGTTTTTGTTTAAATGATTCTTATACTTTTGATTTTTAGCAAAATATAACTACTGGGTTACTTTGAATATTTTTTAAGAACAGAATTTCGCAGGTGTAAGCTGCTTTTATAGACCACAAATTATAAAAGATATGAAAAAAATAGTTAGGTGTATAAAAACTAAGGTTAAATAATCGGTAATTGATCAGACAATCTTATACAAAACGAAATTAAATGAACAACAAATATCTTAATAATGCAACATTCAATTCAATAATGAAGCTAATCTGATGGAACTTTGGGGCACAGTATCCATTTCAAACTAGATATTAATTCAAAGATTTCAGTTCATCGTTCTGTGGAAAATAATTGGTGCACCATTGTTCATAATGGTTCTTCGTTCAAACCAACATGCCTTAAATTTGTTGGATAATAGTTGGATTATACGTTAAGCGTCTCAAATAATGTGTACATTAGACTGATTCAAGAATTTTTAATATACCAATATAGGGATTGTTAAAAAAAAAAAAAAAAAAAAAAAACAATACCTTGAATCCTAAGATAAGCCCAGAGCGAGAATCTTATGACTTCTAAAAAACTACAAATGTATTTAGAGTTTAAAAGTTATAGATACATGTATCAAGAAAATATTTAAGCATGCTACCAAATGACCTGAAATGTTTGTCAATACTAAAGAATCGCATAATGCCAATATTGACATTCCTGAAGTAACTTTGAATTTTTTAAGTTTTAAATTTCTAGTAAGAATAAGTAAAACCAGGTCTACGAATAAAAGCGTTGATACATGTTTGGAGGACATATAAATGTATATTTAATGTATTGTCATATTAACCAGCTATCTACATCAAACCAAATAATATAGGGGAAAATAAAACACTGCAAAAAATTGAAAATAATTCTAATCACAAAAATTAAAATATCGTTTGAAGATTGAAGGGTCTTGGTCTTAAAATACTAATTTCTATTTCGAAATATTAAATTATCTTCTTTTAAATAGCTTTTCTTACTAAAATAGTTAATACTGAAATGTACAAAGCAGGTTTTCATATTAATTAAATTAATAAAATAAAAATTCAGTCTCAAACTAAACGTCGTTGAAAGTGGTCGAACAAAATTTGTTATTGTTAAGTGAACAATCATCAGCTCACCAACACAAACACACAAGTATTCAATCTGATGCATAGCATCACCTGTACGAGGCCAATGGCACCGACAAGTCAAGTAGGAGAAAATATTATTCACATAATTTAAAAAAAAACTAACAACCAACCCAACAAAATGGCATCAACAACCAACACCAATCTAAATCAAACATCTTATGCAAATGCATTAACATCCTCCAACAATAGATCAACCCCAAATTTTCCCAGCAAAAAGCAAGCCATCATATTTGATAGTGTCGAAAATTCAAAAATAAATGACTACATTCAACAAGTCGGAACACTAATCGACCCAAAAAACATAATATTTGCCTCAAGATTATCGAATACCTAACCGAGTTTGCTTGTATTTAACATCCGAAACCGAAGTAAATAAATTTCTATTAAAAAATGAGGGAAAAATAAAAATAAATAACCAAATAATAACAGGCCGTCGCTTAATTATGCCTTCAAAACGCCTCGTAATTTCAAATGTCTGTCCATCCATACCTCACCACGTAATAATTAATGCAATCACAAATATTGGACTGCACCCACTATCATCAATGCAGTTCATAAAAGTCAGGATACAAGATCCAGCCTACAGTCACATATTCAGTTTTAGACGACACATCTTCGTAAAAGATTATAATAAAGACAACCACCCAGATTCAATATTTATTTCTTTCGAGAACGAACAATATAGAGTTTTCCTGAGGGAGACAATTCAAATCTGCAATAGATGCAAATCAAAAGAGCATAAGTCGGAAGAATGCCCACTCCCAGTTGAAAATAATACAGATCAAACCAAGGAAAACGCTGAAAAGACCAAAAAAACACCACTGGAGGAAAACAATAACGAAATGCCACCCCCAATAACTAGTAAAAATGATAATAATAAACCCCACCCCAAGAGAGTAAAGAGAACCCGACAGCCGACAGTATCAAACTCATCATCTGAAGGTATTAAAGGAAACAATCAATCCCAGTCAGAAATTGCCGATGAGGATACTGATGTTAACAGCAGCTTGGAACAAATGGGAAACAAAGAGTATACCACCAGACGACAGGTTAGAAAAAAGATAAAATCTAAATCAAAAAAAACAGAAAACGAAACTTCTGAGGAAAAGGATTGGGCCACAATCAAAATATTTCAAGCCCAACTCAATCTCCCACTAAACATTGACCAGATAAGGAATATCATGGAAAATGCCCGCAGCAACCAAGATCTAAACGATTTGGCCCTGGATTACGCCACAAGCATAGAAGACCTCATCACCACACTTCAACAACTCCACCCAAAATGAGCCCAAGTTTAAAAAACAGATGTACGCGGCTAATCAAAAGACTGCAAGAACACGAGTTTCCATAAATGCATACCACCAAAAAATTTTATCGGAGTATATTCAATTCAAATATATTCAATGACTAGGATAATCTATTTTGATCTGTTTAAATCAATTTAAGTCTGTTTTAATACTGTTTATGTTAAAGATGAATGTAAAACTGTAAAAGCTATCAAATTTTAGTCGCTAATGACCAAGCTGTTGAAGCAACTTAAAATAAATAAAAAAAAAATAAAAAAAAAAAAATCAAATTTAGTAAGAGTTTTATAATTATTAAAAAAGATGTCTCATATTTCTTGTAGAACCATTAAATTTTTTTGAAGATTGAAAGCTTAAAAAGCTTCAAAAGATTGAAACAGCTTTGACCGATTAGGTTTGGTTAGATTTTTCTTGAATTTCGAGGTTTTCTAATTGATAATGGTTCATCGACCGATTCCTATAGTTTTTAAAAACATATTCCTACTTATTCTTATCAATGAAAAATGCATTCTAAACCATGCAAATATAAAAAAGTACAACAGAAAAAAAATCTCATATTCGATCAAAAATGTCAATTTAATTCAGTTCTGATTAAATTTTTAAAGTATTTACATGTAAAGTGTATAATTACTAAACCTGCAATTAAGTTTAAGTAAAAATTTTATTAAGTTTCTTTCAAATGAAAATTTTGTGAGAAATCCAAAATATTTTATTATGCTGGTGTAAGTGCGTGACTTATATAGTCATACATTTTAACTTCAGAAAAAAAGTAGAATTTGTTTTGGAATTAATAAGGAGCTACAATTAAAATAACAATTCTAAAGGTAGAAACGTTGTTCAACTTTTTGAAAGCTTTTCTGTTCAAGTGTAAACTATGATAATCGCTATTTTGATTTACAAACGTAAGTAATTAAACTTGTAACTAATTAGAAATGTTCGAATAATGTATTTGCTTTCATTAACATAATGAAAAATGTATCGTCTAGACAACTTTAATTGTTACTTATTAAGAAATACAATTCACTTTATTACAAAAATGTATAGATAATTTCTCATTTGACTTTACATAAAAGCTCATTAAAAACTTTCTCGTAACATTTTCGCTTGAAACTTGATTTAGCATTGTGCATGCTGGGTGTCATTTATATTGCAAACTTTATCTTTGATCTGTGTCAACCATGGCAAATTGTGTTATAAATGAAAGCAGTGAAATAAATCTTAAACGTAATTCGCAATTTTCTCGTTCGTCACTATCGATTATCATTTTTGTGCTACGCTGGATTGGATGCTGGCCACCGGAAAATCCGAGATATAAAAAATTTTATTGGATATATTCGGTGATTGTAGTCAGTCTTTGTGTTCATATGTTTGTGGTAACGCAAATTTTAAGTATTTTTTCAATGAATGATATAAGCGTGCTTGTCGATAACAGTTATTTACTGATTCAGCAAACAACAATGCTATTTAAGCTGGCTATATTTATTCAAAATCGAGACAAGGTATATAAGATCTAAATCATTCTTGCATCGAAGCATTAATAATTAAGCTAGTTCTGATCAATTTAAACGTTTGATTTTAAGATTCGCGTATTAATAAAACGTTTGGATTGTGTCGAGTTTACGTCGCAAACTCGAAACCAAAACAAATATATTCAGAAAGCCATGAATAGTATCCGGCGAAATTGTCATATATTCTTGTATGGAGTGATACTCAGCTGTATTATAATGGGATTACAGCCTATTCTTTTGGGGGAGCGACGTCTTCCTCAAGTTGGATGGTTCCCATTCGACGCGACTCGGTCACCCACATATGAACTGCTTTATATTTGGCAAGCTTTCGGTAATAAAGTCTCACACATCAAATACACCGACAAACGTTAAACTTTGTATGAATTTCAAACATTAAATAAACAGAATGAGCTTTTATTGAGCCAGTAGTTTCAGATTCATTAGCAAATAACATATTCGGGACCCAAAAGATTGAATGAAAAACTTTATTTGCATTTCACTATTAAAGGGTCTAGCAGGATCCACCTGGCGAGTTGACGCCCACATAGGAACCTATATCGAAACTTATGTCAAAATATCGGCTTGATATACAAACACATTTTATATACTTTTCGCGACCAAATTCCTCTTTGACCTTGAGAAATGGGCAAAAATGTCCCTCCGCATGGCTATTTTTCACAGTTATATATCTCAAAAACTAATTAAGCTAAAGAAGTGAAACTAACGCGAGGCTTTAGATTATTATACAGAGTATATCATTTATTTTTTTTGAAATTTTTAGAAAAAAAAATTATACAAAAAAAATCCAAAAAAAAAATGAAATTATTTTTTTTATGTGTTCTCTAATGACAATCACGAAAAAAATATATTTTATGCTTCTACATAAGCACTATAACTCATAAAAATTGCGTGAAAAAATAGTTGGTGCATCTTGAAAAAAAAATGAAATGTGATTTACGCCTAATAGTATACGGCGGTTTTATTTTTTTTCGAAGTGTTCCACTAACTTTTTTTCACGATACTTCAATAAAAAATAGGACACATATAGGAGCAAAACATATATTGATTTCATAATTGTAAGTCTTAGGAAACATAAAAAAATGTTTTTATTAGTTTTTTTGTTTTTCTATATTTACTCTTAAGATGATTACTTTCAAGATCAAAATAATTGATCCCAAAAGAAAAAAAAAACAAGTATTCAATTATTATTAAAATAAGAATAAAAAAAAATATCGTCACTGTTATAATTTATTACAACTAGAATACTATGCGTCTCCAATTAATTGTGAGTACATATTAACGGCCTCTGAATTACTTGGTTTTCTTCGTTTAGCTTAGGATATTATTCACTGACTCATACCAAAAATTTTTCAGGTTCCTCCTAAAGTAGGCGAATAAATAAACCATCAAATAATATTTTTAAGCAATGTGTAAAATAACCACCTAATATCCTTAGGGTAGAAGTAAAATCAAGACATATATATATAAATAGCAAAGACGATGGTATATACAATGATTATATTTCAAATGGTAAAGATTGCAACAGTATTTTCCGTAATTCCTTGTGATTTTTCAATAGATCCTTTACAGTGGGATATTGTTTTTGTGCAACAGCTTTTAATTGTTATTTTTCATATTAATGATAATTATCCAGAATTTTGCGTCCTACGAGATACTGACTAAATTATTATTGGTTCAGTATTCCAGTTGTAATAAATTCTAGCAGTGACGATAATTTTTTTTTATTCTTATTTTAATAAAAATTGAACACTAGTTGTTTTTTTCTTTTGGGATCAATTATTTTGATTTTGAAAGTAATCATCTTAAGAGTAAATATAGTAAAACAAAAAAACTAATAAAAATTTTTTTTTTATGTTTCTTTAGACTTACAATTATGAAAATAATATATATTTTGCTCCTATATGTGGTCTATTTTTTATTGAAGTTTTGTGAAAAAAACAATGGTGCAACACTTCGAAAAAAAAATAAAACCAAGGTATTTTAGTAGGCGTAAGTCACATTTTATTATTTTTCGAGGTGTTGCACCAACTATTTTTTCACACAATTTTATTATTTAAGTTAAAGTGCTCATGTAGAATCATAAAATATATTTTTTTCGTGATTGTCATTTTCAGAGAACACATTAAAGAAAATTATTTCATTTGTTTTTTGGATTTTTTTTTGTATAATTTTTTTTCTAAAATTTTCAAAAAAATATATGATACACTCTGTAAAATAATCTAAAGCCTCGCGTTGGTTTCACTTCACTAGCTTAATTAGTTTTTGAGATATATCACTGTGAAAAATAACCATGCGGGGGACATTTTTACCCATATCTCAAGGTCAAAGAGGAATTTGTTCGCGAAAAGTATATAAAACGTGTTTGTTTATCAAGCCAATATTTTAACATAAGTTTCGAGATAGGTTTTTATATGGGGGCCAACTCGCCATATGGATCATGCTAGACCCTTTTACCTTATAATTGTTCATTTTATTAATTTTATTTTATAGACGTAGAATAAGTTATTGCCTGTACAAAAAAAAAATTAACAAGCCGTATAGATTTTTTTTTGGTTCAATGTTTTTTGAGAAAAAATATTTTAATATACTGTTTTTTTTTTAAATTATTGTTGCAAATATGGTTAATATATTAGGTGTACCAATTGCGGGATGTTTAAATGCATCAGTCGATCTTTTAATGCCATCTCTAATGGAATTGGCTTGTGCTCAATTGAATGTTTTGGCCGATTCAGTTGAAAATATTTATCAAAATGCCGCGAATAATATGAAACTGACACAAACCAGTGATTCAATTGAATCTCTTCAAATTCAAAGTGCATATGATGATGTTTTACCACCACAACAGAATGATTTACAAGAGGAAATTTACAAGGAAATAATACGATGTGTTCAACACCATTTTGAAATAATAAAGTATGACTTTTCTTAAATAATTTACTAAAAAATTTAATCCTTTAATTTATGTAATTGATTTTAGATTTTTACAAGAAATAGAAAAAAACTATCGCTGGATTTCATTTCTGCAACTAAATGCTAGTTGCCTAGTACTTTGCATCACTACATTGGCTCTTGCAATAGTAGTTTTATACTATAAAAGAAAAAACAGAATTTAAACCTTTTTTTTCAGATTCCTTTTACCGATAGTCGAATTTGGGGTTTTTTTAGCTATCAAATTGTGATGTTAATTGAAATATTTTTGTATTGCTGGTATGGAAATGAAGTTCGATATTGGGTAGGTATTTTAATTACGATGAATGTATTTCAAAGCACAAATAATTTTACGTTTGAACCAATCAAACTGTCACATCTAAGCGTCCATACGTTAACTTCTCACGAATGTTCAATTTATTTCACCAAGCTATGAATAATTTAAATGAAATCTCAACTCTATTATAAAGTAATTAGCTACGGATTTAACTGGTCATTAAGCTAATGTCTCTTTGAAACTGTCAAGATTTGCTCTGGCAATTTTATCAAATTGAAGACGTTAGATTGGAAACTATTGAATAAGTTTAAATACCAATATATTAAGTAAACCAATGCAACCAATTTGGAGATTTTGTATGAGGAAAATGCTTAGTGCGATTGGAAAAGAGAAAAAAATATTTTAAATTGAATTCAAGTCTTTGATCATATTCAAAAGGTTGATGTAAATAAATATTAAATTGGAGGAAAAAAATTAATATTTTCTCAATATTTTCATTGGAACTTCAAAGGTTTATTTTTAATGATTAAAAATTTTTGTTCAAAATTGTTCTAAGATATTATCAAAACATAATGTTGCTGTTAAAATCTAGGAAAAATTTATTCGAAAATGCAACAAAATCGTTAAATTCAAAATGCTTAAAACAAACTTGAATAAGTTTAGCTTTGAAATGGTATAAGAATTGAAATGATTTTTAAAAGAAGTTTCCTCCGAAGATGATGTTTTTTTAAAACTTTGCAATATATAGTGTAATTTTTTTTCAATTACTTGTTTCTTCATATACGAGAGCTGTTTGATAAGTACCTGTGGTGGGCAAGAAAATGCATTATTTTTTTTAAATTTTTTCATTTATTTTTCAACATAATCTCCTTTTAGCTCGATACACTTAGTCCAGCGGTATTCTAACTTTTTCAAGCCATCCAAAAAATCGGATTTGTTGAACTCCTCAAAATAAGCGTTTGTTTCGGCGATAATTTCCTCATAAGACGAAAATCGCTTTCCGCCAAGCCATTTTTTCATGTTTGGAAGCAAAAAGAAATCGCATGGGGTCAAATCTGAAGAATAGGGAGGATGAGACAGCAATTCGTAGCATAATTCAACCACTTTTGCTGGGGTAATTGCGGACGAGTGAGCAGGTGCATTGTCATGGTGAAAAAAGACTTTTTATTTCGCCAATTAGGGTCGTTTATGAATCAATTTAGCATTAAAGTGATCCAATAAGTTAGCATAATACTACCCCGTGATAGTCCTTCGTTTCTCCTAATAATCAGTGAAGATGATGCCTTGCGAATCCCAAAAAACAGTGATCATGACTTTTCCGGGCGATGGAACCATATTCAACTTTTTTGCAGCAGTTTCTCCAGGTGAAACCCATAGCTTTGGCCAGCCAATTACAAAATGCCATAGAAACTCTTTTGGATTGTGCTTAAACATTAGGGTGTCTGTTATTTCCGAAATTGTTTTTTTTTTACAGCGATCGCCCCCTGAATTTTTAGTTTAAGATATAAAAAAAATTATCCAATACAATTAAGCTCTTAATTTCTTGATTAAACCGTGCCGGAATCATGTTACATTTACCATTTAAATAACATGGGATTATTTGACTCTTTACTTTTAATTTTTTTTCTCAGAAACAAATAAATGAAAAGATTTGAGATTAAATTTTTCTGACATAAAATTTAATGTTCTACAAAAAAAGTCTCTTATGAATTTTCGATTAAATCACTCCATTAAAAGTTATTCAACATTTAACTTGTGCCTAATATAAATCTTGAAATATTTTCAATTTTTTGCTCATTTTTACTTTTTAACTATAAAATTATTGGAAGAGAAGATAAAAATTATTATCATTAGAGCGCCAGTGATTGTTTGTGTTAATTTTATGGCTTGAATTGAAAATTAAACAAAAAAATCATATTTTGATTGACATAAGATCCGAATTCGCTATAATCGTGAAATTCAATTTATCCAGGATAAATTTTCGAGCTTTAATCAATATTTTGTACCTACGAAGTGAATTTTATATTAATTAATGAGACTATCGATAAAAGTTCAATTTAAATTCGAATTTTTACCATTTCACCTGACGCCATCTATGATAAATTTCTTAAAACTTGTAGTCAACAAATTAAATGTCGAATAAATTACAAAATAGAAATTAAACAAATTAATTCAAGTTAAATGTTGAATAACTTTTAATGGAGTGATTTAATCGAAAATTCATAAGAAGACCTTTTTTGTAGAACGTTAAATTTTACGTCAGAATAATTTGATTTAAAGTCTTTTCATCCATTTGTTTCTGAGAAAAAAAATAAAAATAAAAAGTCAAATAATCCCATGTTATTTAAATGGTAAAAGTAACATGATTCCGGCACGGTTTAATCAAGTAATTAAGAGCTTAATTGTATTGGATATTTTTTTTTGTTTCCTAAACTAAAAATTCAGGGGGCGATTGCTGTAAAAAATCAATTTGGGAAATAACGGACACCCTATTAAACATGCCCAAACAGTACTCCGAAGTTGTCACGCGATTTCGGACTAAACACGAACTTGATGAACTTTTAAAAGCTCTCAAAACAAAACTACTTGATGAAAATATCTGAAATTTTGATAGTCAAGGTTGTAAGAATTATACTACAGAATGGTGCAAAAAAATTGCGTCAGTAGTGCCGTCAGTCGGTAAACACGGGTGCTTATGAAACAACCCTCGTATTCATTTACTTTCTGTTCATTTTTGCAAGAAATTCCCATTGTAATGGCATAAGTGAATCCACTTCTTATATAGTAAGAGCTAATTTTTATTCCTTTGAAGTTTAAATTTAAATTATCGACAAAGCAGTTTTTAAGAAAATAGAGTGAAATGTCACGAGTAACTATTAAGGTTTTATTTTTATTTATATAATAATGAACTTGAACCAGAGTGGTAAAGTAGCGCATGCAGTCTATATGGCAAATTGGATTGATTGTGATACAAAATCCCGAAAAGCATTAGTGATGCTTATGGCCAATGTACAACGACCAATTGTCATCCGAGCTGGAACCTATTTTGAACTCACTTTAGATACATTTGTGGGGGTAACTTTGCATACAAACATTCAATAACAATTCTCTTACTTGAAGAATTTTTTTCAGATTTTACGGTTATCCTATTCATTCTTTGCCGTTTTACAACAAACGGCAAGCAAATAGCACTTTTACGTTACTATTTTCACCAAACTCCACTGTATAAAATTATAAAGGAATGTATGGAACTCACCACTGTTCACAGGAAATTTATTGTCGGATACAAAGGAAATTAACGAAGAAGGTTCCACCATTGAAAGCAAAAAAAAAACTCACCTGAAAAGAAAAATTAAAATTAGTTTCGAAGAAACAATTATCGATAACTTCGAAATTAAATTATAGATTTTTTTCTTTTACTTTATTAAGATTGATAAATCGTTTTTGAATTATTTTAAATCAAGAAAATTATAATTACGTCTTTAAAATAGTTGCTTTCATATTTCATAAAAAAGAGCTTTTCACTCTAACGTTGTAATTTGTAAATTTCTTTGATCTTCTTAATGATATATGTTATAAAGATGTAGAATATTTCTTATATTGAAGACAAAAAATAAAATAAAAAATAATACATTTATCAACATTTAAATTTGTTTTGAACGTAACATTGATGAAAAAGGAAAACAAAATATTCATTATTCTGATTTTCTATTTTATTAAAATGGACGAGAATATTTGAATGTAAATGTTTACATTCTTCATGTATTCACAAAATAAATACAGAAGTCAACCAACAAAATGATTTCAGTTTTATTTCTCTTATTTAATAAAACATTTCATTCTAAAGAAAAAGGAGATAAAGAATCTTTAGTTATCTTATGGCAATTGGGTATGAGTTTGGCTTTCGAAAGCTACTTTTGTTATAGTATTCATAAAGAATGAAAGAAAAAAAAAGAAGAAAACTTATAGATATTTGATCACTTGATTAATTGTGAATTTATTATAATGATGTTGACTTTATGGTTTACGTATAATTGAAACTACTTGAATTACTGCTTATAAGGATAAATGGGTTCCTTTCGTAGTTTCCCATACAAAGTCACCAATGCTCAGAAAAAAAAAGCTTACGATTGGCCAAGAAAATGCTATTAATGTTCGGCGACTAATCAGTAATGTTTTAACAACTTTAATTTGAAGAAAAAAATATCCCTTATAAAAGTCGGCGATACAGTAACTATATTTTTTTAGTCAATATTACAAGAAAACTTTCAAAACTGTTATCCAATTGTTGAAACAATATTCTCTTGCACTTTGAAATTTTATAGCTTACGTTGGAGACAATATTTCGGTATGACCAAGGTACATTTTTCTAGAAAATTGAACGATCTACAAAAAACGTCTCACACAAGTTTTTGATATATTTATTCCTTCAAAAGTTATTCGAGGTCAAAATTGAACTAAAGAGAAATTTTAATATTTTTTCAATTTTTTGACGCAACCATCACTTTTATGAGAAAATTTTATAGGACATTTTTTGTAGAGCAATTTTTTTTCTATAACTTATCTCTTTAAAAGTTTTTGATATTTTTCACAGGTTCTAAGTTACTTGCATTAAACTGAAAATTCCCTGTATTATTATATTTTTAACATAAAAATATTTTTTTTATTTTAATTAAATAACTTAGGATCTGCGAAAAAAACAAAACCTTTTATAGAGATAAGTTATAGAAAAAAAAGTGCTCTACAAAAACTGTCCTTAAAAAATTTTCTCATAAAATTGATGATTGCGTCAAAAAATTGAAAAAATATTAAAATTTCGCTTTAGTTCAACTTTGACCTCGAATAACTTTTGAAGGAATAAATATATCAAAAACTTGTACGAGACCTTTTTTGTAGATCGTTCAATTTTCTACAAGAGTATTACCTTAGTCGTTCCGAAATATTGTCGCCAACGAGAGCTATAAAATTCCAAAGTGCAAGAGAATATTGTTGCCATGTTATTTAAAGGGAAAATCGAAATTTGCGATGCGACACCTTTTAATATTAATATTAAGAATTTAAACTTTCACAGGATTTTTTTTTGTCATTTCCAACAATATTTTCGATTAAATTAAGAAAAAAAAATCATCATTTTTTTTTGAATCAGTCTAGTATATATATTTATTTCAATGGTTTAGTATCTGGAGAATCTAAATCCCATTGTGTTTTTATTGAGAATGTGTGGTTAGCCCACAGTTCCCACAAGAAGATATAGTAAGGCTTCTACGATTCCTCTCTCTTTCTCACCTTGTTGATAATATATATTTATTTTTATTCTACCAAACTATTGGTCAGTAATTTAATTTACCTTTTTCCTAAATACCTGTTTCCAATAAAAATGTTTTATGAAAATAGTTGCATGAAATGCACCTGAAGTAGTCATTTAAATTCATTTCACCGGTAGGAGTAAACCAATCGATAATGGTATATGAAAAATTTTAAAACTACATCCATTTACAATTAATTTATTGTTATATTTAATAAATGTTGATTTTAAAAGTAAACAACCTCAATAGATTAACTATTAAGTCGTATTCCTACTTTAGACACAAAATTGACAGAAATAAAAAATACTCGCTTACTTGCGACTATACTGGGCCTAATTGTCTTTAAAGCATTAAATAATGCGTCTAAATTTTTTATTCTCTTATTTGTAGCCTCTAGGATCAAAAGCATTTTCTTTAGTGTTTAAAGAATAGAGGAAATCACTTCTTCGGGTTCTTGCAAATATTTATTTTTTGGTGTTTTCATAGCATTTTTCATTATCAATGTATTATGCTCTTGATAATCTTTTCCATCACTTTTTATGGCATCACAGTTGTCTTCTGTAGAGTAATCTTTATATAGGCTTGATAATATAATTCCGGATAACTTCATAATGCCATTTTCTCTAGCTAATGGAAGAAACTTAATGGAATATTTTATCCAAATGGTTTGAAAATTTTGTAAAAAATGGATAAGTATTACTAAGACTGTAACGTCCATCAAGTTAGCACTACACTACGAAATATTTTGGTGTTTTTTTAACGTTCAAGAACTCTGAAAGAATATTTTTCGTAACTTGCACATTTTCCTGCAAATAGCTGCTATTACCGTTGTTGTTGTTTTTAGCGTGATCTATTTCAATAATCATATTATTACTATATTTCGGGGATTGCTATTAATGTTATTGACGTTATTACTATGGTTACTGCTTTTATTACTATTGTTACTGCAATTTTTATAAATATTATTATATTTCATGTATTATGCATTAAAATTAACATAAATACTACATACATTAATCAAAATAAGATTTTTTCACTGACTTTGAACAGTTATACTGTGTATACAATATATAGAATATATTGCGATCAAATTTATGTAGTATAATTTAATATAATGTGATTATTTTGTGAATCATCACAAAGCAGTTACGGAGTGATCCAAACTACTTGATGACCACTGAGGAATATTGCTTGGAAATCGAAATACGTATCTGGGCAATACATCACAAATATTTCTGTTTGAATTTCTGTTCAAATTTATGTTTATGGTATAATTTTTATATATTATTATATTAAATTATACTACATAAATTGGACCGCAATATATTCTATATACACTACATATGTTATTAACTATAAATTTTTAACGTTGAATGTATATGTATTATATAATGTCGTAGGCATAGTTCTACACCATGCCCTATAGTCGCTAATAACCTGGAAAGTTGAAGCGACTTTAAATAACTTTTTTAAGAAAAAATTGTGATTTTCATAAAAATTGCAAAATTTAAAACATTGCATTCTTGTTAACTTTCAATTCACCTTACTCATTTATTGTGACAAAAGTTTAATTACAATTTTCTTAATATATTTAAAAGTTAGATTTTTTTAAATTCCTTTTTACTCAAATGATTTCCTAAATTTTTACCTGAAAAAAAATGTTTGCAAAATCAACTTCAATACCGAAAAGAAGACGCACCAGCGCTGCAAATGACAGCCATGAAAAGTTTTACTGTGAACTTTTATATTTTTCAACATTTTTCCCTAAAAGTGCATCTGACATTCAATGAAAATGAAGAGTTTTAAAGCAATGGATTGGTTAGCAAAGTTTTACGTTTGTGTTTTTTTAGGATTTGTGTGTTTTTTTTTTTTGTTATAAAGTCAATTTACAAGAAACTAATAACAAGTTTAATTATTTTATTTTATATCAGCAAAGATTTCTCTTTTCACTTTATTCCAATTTTAATTCGGTACTAACGCCATAAAATTACTAAAATTATTTAATTATTAATCAAAGATTGTAAATTAATTTCCTACAATTTCCTTATTTTCCTACAATTTCTCATTACTATATTTATTATGTTTCATAAAGGATATCATAAAAAACAGATCATTTTCTCAATAATTTCTGTTCGATAACAAATTTAATTTGTTGATGCGTTGCTTTAATTCAATATTATTTCGTTCAAAGTTTGTCCCGCGTTTTTTTTTCTTCTAAAAAATTATAGTTCTTATTACTAATTATTATTACTTATTATAGTACTAAAAATTATCAAAATACTCGACGCAGAATAACAGAAAATAAGGGTCTAGATTTAGAATAATAGTATAAATTCCATTTCATTGTCTCGACTCCCGAATGAACCTTTATCTCAAAACTATTATACTACTGCAATGTACAAAACTACCGCGAAATTAAAATTTGTTCAATTGCAAGAAACGCAGTTCCTCCATAATCAAGTATAACCAATGTGTATCTATGCACCAATTTTTAAAATATCTGAATTTCAACTTTATAACTAAACTATTTTCTTTTAGTTCCCTAATTTCTCGCTACTCGATATTCGCTCACTACTGTATTTATTTGTGAATACGTATTTCGGATTTTCAGGTTTACAATATGTGAAAGCCAAAAAACTTAATGCTCACTTATAAACTTAACTTAACCATTTTCAGATATATCTATCAGAGTTTAATTTTTAAGCAGACCCAAAGTTTCTGTTTCTAATATTAAACCAACTTTGTTTTATAATAAAGGGTAATTACGTTTCGTTTTTAACGGTACTTTGATAATTAAATTTTAAATTTCGATTGTTTATTAGACATTTTGCCGTACAAATTTTGTCCCCATTTTTCACTCTTTTAGAGAAGGAATTATCAAAAAACCTTGTCTTATTATATATGTGCATCGTATTTATATTTTAATTAATAATGAAATATATGACAAAAAATTGCTCCCTTAATGCTTTTCAGCAGAATATATAATTGCTCCAAGCCACAATCATGGATTCATAAAAATGCGATTTTAAAAAGTTTGATTATTGAAAAACAAACAAAAATTAAAAACCGCCTCTTTGATATTTGGTTTAAGTACCTACTACATAAGCTTTCATACTAATTAAGTGAAATGACGTTTTTTAAAATGCTCTTTTTAAAATGATATAACAAAAACAGAAACTTATTATTACTTAATTATTTATTTATTAATTACACTTATTAAATTCAAAATTTCGATTGTTGATTGTTCAATTGCAACAACACTTTAATTTGCCAAAAAAAATATTTCTTATATCTCAAATAAAAGTAGCCTAAGTTACTCCTTATTACATCAGCCACCTGCCAATAAAAGTCCCGTCAAAATCGGTTCAGCCATTTCAGAGATTAGCCGGAACAAAAAGACAGACAAAAATTTAAAAAAATGTTATTTTGTTGTATGTACCGTATAAACTCATTTATGCATGTAGTAAGAAGCGGTTATTTCAATATTACATTCAGACACTCTAATTTTATTTATATGTATAGATTAAGAACAACTATTAAGAACGAGAAAGAACATAAATCACACCTAAGACATAAAATCATTCAGCTCACAATCAAAGGTCAAATCGAGGATCGCAGAGGATTTGGAAGAAAACAGATATCACGTCCGAGAATTATTCGCGATTGAACAAATATATTTACCGAACAACTATTAAAATTGGCTAAAAACCGCGGACTTTTCAGCAATGCATTTGCAATGATTTTTATTTTCGTTCAAAATTAAATTTATGGGTCAAATTTTTGTTTATGGATTCGAATTCATTCACATTTACAGCTTACTAATTGTAAAAATTTGTTCTTGAAATAACAAATCGATTTTTTTCTAAGTTGTGTGCTTCAAAATGTTGGCATTCAAATCGAACACTTTAATTATATGAAGTTCTTCGTCAATATTACTCTAAAACTATCAGCTCTTCACTCTTTGGCTATTTAATTAGTTTAAATTAATTGCAAGTGAGAGGACTCATAAATGTTCATTTAAAATTAAAAGATACTTTCAATATCAAAATAAAATAAATTCCTTTAATTCTAAATATAAAAGAAAAAAATCAAAAATCAAAATAAAATCTTCAACAAGATGGTTTTTATCGCGACCCTTAGACTGATTCCAACGTCCGATTTGGAAGCATAAAGAAAACTTGACTACTTGGGACTCAGGAAGTTTGCTACGAGAAAAGGACGTCGAAATGTCAAAGGAGCTTTCATTAGTGAATAGATATTTGATGTAAAAAACATTCCCTTTCTCTTTGATTTCAGCATGATTGAAAGCATTCCAAATATTTGATTGCTAACTTATATTTTATTCATACTTTAATAGCTCATTTTTTGGGGACGATTTTGTTGTACCCATTTAACTCTTTGAATTTATTTTACTCCCACGAAAAAATTATCTGTTCTTTTTTTTTTTTCTAAATGTACATAAATTATTTTATATTTTTTTTTCTAATATAGTAAGACACTGTTGTATAAAATAACACTTCTTATACGTTATCAGAGAATAGTTGTACGTCATCTTTTATCAAATACTTAATTCTTAGAATTTTACAATTAACTTCTCAATAGAGCCATTATTGTGCTTGTTTTTTCCAACATTTACGCCTTGCAAAAGTTCATATTTCTCTATGTAACAAGTGAGACGTTACTTTACGGAACTTTATAAATTAAAAAAAATGAAAAACCAAGTAATAAGGTAAAAGACAAAAAGGTTTTTTTTTTAATTTGACTTACTTTTCCTTGAAAATATAATAAAACAAATGTAATAACTTGGAAACAATTTTAGTTTCAATGATAATACCAAAGTGATTCTAAATTTCTTTCAATTGAAAACAGAACTAGTTTAAGTAGGCATTTAATTATCAACAAATATATTAATTCCATTATGATATAGTCTACCTTCTTTTTATTCAATTCAATTTCATTAGTCTCAGGTATTAAAGAGACCATATAATGGCGTTTAATGCTATTATATTCTTTTTTTTTTATTTAGCAAAGCTTTTCTATAATAAACCAGCCATTTAAAGAGAATTATTGTTTACTCCTCGACTAATTCATGGAAATTAGAATTAAAAAAAAATCCTGGGGTTGGTAACAAACTTGGTAGTATAAATCAATATAATTAAATGAAATTGAGTTGTTCTTTTGCTATATATGTAATTTATTTATATGTAATTATAAAGTTTTCTTTCATTTTGATTGTAAAAGCAACAAATGAAAATTAAATTTACAATCAAATAGCTTGTACGACAAAGGTTTGTCTACAAAGTCTATTCTGCATTTTTTAAACGTACAAACCATGCAAAATTTTGATAATTCATCAATACTTTTCCTTTTTTAATAACTACAAGTTAAATCAGAAAGAGAATAATGTATATAAAATTATTTCTCCCTAAATTTATTCTTAGAATAGTGAACCAAGATTTGTGAATGAAATGGTATAAAGTTGTTTTGTAAAGCATCACGTGAAGATCAATCTCTTGTGAGCTTTTTCCACATTTCATCTTAATTAAAAACGTTTTTTTAAATCTCTCGAGTTTCAATACTTTCAGACAAATTGAGAATACTCTTGTAATGGAAAACATTTGTTTTTGTATTCATGATTTTTTTAGAAAATTTAAATACTTTTCAATCGTAAAAAAATTAACCTTCGGTAATGTTTTCCTTGTATTTTTTAATAATTTCTCATCATTTTGTTATTCTATTATACCAAAAAAAAATATTATTTTTCATTTAAAAATCACCTGGAAATAGTTTTTTTTTTTTGTATTTCTCTTCATTAATTTTCGAACTTTATAATTCAAAGAGACTAGCAGGAACCACATGGCGAGTTGACCCCCAAATAGGAACCTATGTCGAAACTTATGTTAAAATATCAGCTTAACATAAAAACACATTTTATATACTTTTCGCGATCAAATTCCTCTTTGACCTTAAGATATGTGCAAAAATGTCCCCCCGCATGGTTTATTTTTCAAAGTTATATATCTCAAAAACTAATTAAGCTAGAGAAGTGAAACCAACGCGAGGCTTTAGATTATTTTACAGAGTATATCATATATTTTTTTTGAAATTTTAGGAAAAAAAATTATTCAAAAAAAAATCCAAAAAACAAATTAAATATTTTTTTATGTGTTCTCTGAATATGACAATCACGAATAAATGTATTTAATGCTTGTACATGAGCACTATAACTCATAAAAATTGCGTGAAAAAATAAGTGGTGCAACACTTTGAAGAAAAAATAAAATGTGATTTACGCCTACTAATATACCTCGGTTTTATTTTTTTTCAATGGGTTTCACCAACTTTTTTCTCACAAAACTTCAATTAAAAATAGCCCACATATAGAAGCAAAACATATATTATTTTCATAATTATAAGTCTAAGGAAACATAAAAAAAATGTTTTGAACTATCAAATAATACTTTAAAACAATGTTTAAAATAAGCACTTAATATCCTTAGGGTAGAAGTAAAATCAAGACATATGTATAAATAGCAAAGACGGTCGTATATACAATAATTAATTTCGAATGGTAAAGATTGGGGACAGTTTTTTCCGTTATTCCTATGATTCAACAATAGAAACTTTACAGTGGGATATTGTTCTCATGCAACAGCTTTTATTTGTTATTTTTCATATGAACGATATTTATCTAGAATTCTGCATCCTACGAGATACTAACTAAATTATTTTAGGTTCACAATATTCCAGTTGTAATAAATTCTAGCAGTGACGATAATTTTTTTTTATTCTTATTTTAATAAAAATTGAACACTAGTTGATTTTTCTTTTCTTCTGGGATCAATTATTTTGACCTTGAAAATAATCATCTTAAGAGTAAATATAGAAAAACAAAACAAATAATAAAAAATTTTTTGTATGTTTCCTTAGACTTACAATTATGGAAATAATATATTTTTTGCTCCTATATGTGGCTTATTTTTTATTGCAGATTTCTGAAAAAAAAATTACTGAAACACGTCGAAAAAAAAAATAAAACCGAGGTATACTATTAGGCGTAAATCACATTTCATTTTTTTCAAGGTGTTGCACCAAATATTTTTCCACGCAAATTTTGAGTTATAGTGCTCATGTAGAAGCATAAAAAATATTTTTTTCGTGATTGTCATTTTCAGAGAACACATTAAAAAAATATTTCATTTGTTTTTTGTTTTTTTTTTTATAATTTTTTTCCTAAAGATTTCAAAACAATATATGATATATTCTGTAAAATAATCTAAAGCCTCGCGTTGGTTTCACTTCACTAGCTTAATTAGTTTTTGAGATATATAAATTTGAAAAATAGCCATGCGGGGGGACATTTTTGCCCATATCTCCAGGTCAAAGAGGAATTTGGTCGCGAAAAGTATATAAAATGTGTTTGTATATCAAGCCGATATTTTAACATAAGTTTCGACATAGGTTCCTATTTGGGGGCCAACTCGCCATGTGGATCCTGCTAGACTCTTTATTTGTACGTGTAATAACAATATGTGAAAATTTATCTCTTCCTTATATTTATTTTTTCCTTATAATTTCATTGTATTTAAAAATACCTGACAATTTTCATTAGAAACAAATTACATTTATTTCCTTGAGCTATCATTTTTTCATTAAAGCTGTCATAAGATTAAATTATAAATTTCTTCAAGGCAAATTATGTTACGAGACGAATTAAGCTCAATGGTAAAGTATTCGAGGAAAAAAACTTATTTTTTGACTAATAAATAAAAATAAAAATAATTCAGAATAACGTAGAAATAACACGTGACACCTTAGAGCTTTAAACAAATAGCGATTTTTTTCAGTTTTCTGCTAATGACAGGTCATATCCAGTAGGGTTGAATTTAATTAGTTTTTATGAAAAAAGTTAATCTTTTTTAGGAAGGGGAGGGGTTGATTTTACACTATTGGAAGATCCATTTGGTCTAACAGGTCAAAAAAAAAGTTCTTTATTAGCAAATAACACATACCAAACCCCGTATGAAAACCCCTACTTAATAATAAGTAACATTTTATTATATTTGTGTGTAACTATTCTTAAAAAAATTACTACAAGAAATATTTAAAATCATTATCTAAATGTACAAACCCTGAAAATTTTATTTAAATTTAATTAAAACTACTTTCGTGGGGGTTGATTATTAAAAAAGTTTGGTACCCCCTATTTTAAGAAATGAAGTACAAAATATACGCCCAAGGGAAATAAATTACTGTAGTCTTCAAGAATGCGGAACAAATGCATCGATTTTTTCCAACTGGACAAACACTACGGTGTTAATCTGCACGCCTAGAAGTGTATGGGACAACACGAGATACTATCAGGTCAGGGCAATTAAAATAATTATAATCAAATTTATTATTTTAAATCAAATTAAAAATTTTATAAATTAAAAACATTTCTTTTTTTTATAAATTTGAAATCCTTAATCTCTGTTCGATTGCCAAAGCAATCTCAATAACCTCATAAATTTTAATACGACTTCCATCATTGAAATTAGAGGGAACGAAGTTCGTAAGTATTTGGAGCAAAATTTTAAATTGTTCAACTATTAGTACATAAAACTCTAAAAGTGTGAAGGTGAAAAAGTTCTCAAACTCTTGATTAATATTAAAATTTCGAAACCTTTAGAACGTTGATATGCATTAATTATAAATGGAATTCTTAAGGAAAAACAAGAAATATGGTACTTATTAATTCTTGAGAGTTTAGGCTGGAGAAAAGCTAAGAAAATTGATCTTCTTATAAACTTAAGTGTTAACGGAAATGTCAGTAAAAAATTCATGATATTAAAATAATTTTTAATCGTTATTGTCCGAGGAATATAACTTTCCCCAGGTAAAGATATGATTTTCAGTCAATTATAAAAAAGCACATGTGTGCAGTTGACACGCGGTAGAAGTGAAACCATCAAAAAAGATAAACTTCTAGATATTGAGACGAATGTAAGATTTTATTAGTAGGATAATTATAGGATTTATTTTACGATTTATTAACATATATATTACACAAATTTATCCTGAATCAAAATTTGCATTTTCGATAAATGATACGAGAAGTTATGATAATGGAAGTATGAAATAAATCCAGTGGTGGTAAAGATGCAGGCATCGTTTAATATTTGAAACTATTCTATTTGGACATCGTTGGAATTACATTTTTCTCGATTGCTTGCAAAATACGTGCAGCACAGTAAAATATTATCATTTGCATTAGAATTTTTTAATTATTATCCATAAAAGAACTTCATGTCCTTAGTGTTATGGTTTTAAATTTCGTTGGAATCACAATCGTTCACAAAAGGAGCACATATTATGACCAAACATATTGTTAAAAATTTTTTAACGAAATTCTTCATGAGTAACTTTATTTCGACGAAATTGTGAGTACCTAAGGAATCGGCTGTACATTCATTTGAGTAGCACTTGAAAAACAATTTTTAATATTATATGATACTAGAATTAATTTTAAATTAGCTATTGTTTTATTGCAATTTCATGATTAAGGACGAAATATGCGATTAGAAAATATTTAAGTACTTACTAGCATCATTTTTACTATTTTGCACAGTCGAATCATTATTAAACGTATAAGAACTATTATTTTTCTTATTCAATAATGCTTTTCGGCGTGCCCGAAATTCACGAACACGTTCTGTTGAACCTTTTGACGTCTTTATAGCCTTGTTATTTTTAGTTTTTTTTGATAATCATGACAATAATCCGTATTCATTTACGGCAAACTTGAAAATAAATTTTATTAAAATAATGAAATGTTTATGCTCACAATTATAATAAGCAATTTTACACAATTGTTATTGCTCACTATGAAAATTATTCTCTAGTAGCGTAATACGCAGGCGCGCACAACCATTAGAAATACTACTGTTTCCTACCTTATTCTCTTATGTTAAATCTTGTAGATTTATGAATATGTTTCTCTTTTTATTGGCGCTTTCCGTTTCTGTTTCATAAAATTTCAAGTCACAACGATACTATAGAAGTTTTCACTTCAAAAAAATATTTTTATTTACACCTTGGTTTCAATATTAATCAAAAAGGAAAATGAATATAGAAATATTTGTTGCGTACGTACATAAAAGGTTATCATAAAGAATTTTATAAGAACATTTTTAAAGACAAATCTGTAAAAAAATTATTGGTTATTTTCTTGTTGCCTTGCATATTGAACATTCAAATTAAAATGGTAAATATAAATGCAATATAAAATTGTTATTACAGTTACATGAATTTTAAATTTTATTGGTTTTTCACATAAATTAATTGATAAGTCTAACGTCGAAAACTCATCGTAATTTGCATATTTTGATCGGAACGACCACCAAATATTTGGTTATCAATGCAAAGCTTTTATCAATATTGATAATATTTTATTTCACTAGTTTCGTAAGTTATGTGAACTATTAGTATTTATGTTTTAAAGTTTAATAGGTCAACAAGAGCAAATGATACTTTAGTAATATTGCTGTAGATAATTTCATTGATTGTTATTAAAAAATATATGGAGATTTTAAATAACATTAAACTAGTAATATGGTCAAATTATACAGTAAACTAAAACTTAAAATCTTGATCATATATTAAGTTCAAACAAAAAATCATTTTTATAAACAATAGACCCATTTACTCTTCAATATTTAAATAACATAAATCTGTCATTTATCATAAAAGATTCAAGTCTAATTACATAATCAAAAATTCTTCAAAGTAATTGTAAATTATCGACAGAACGGAATGCAATGAGTTGCATTATTTTTACTATACTAATCAAATACAATGTTAATCAAAAAATTTACAATTCATAAAAGAATTTGTTTTGAAGCAATAGTTATACGTTTGTTTCTGAGAATTTATAATTCCTTTGAATAACTTCATTTCCCATTTCTTTAAGTTAATTGAAGAAACAATTATTTTTATACAATTTGATGAAAGTTTTTTAATGAGATCAAAGCATTAAGCTCATTAAACATTAATCTCTATTTGATTGGCTTTCATCTATTAAAATAAGGGATGCAAAGCTTAAAAAAGTTACACAAAATTCTGAGTTAGAATTCGGTAAAACAAATTTTCCAAAGTTATGGTTCGATCGGGTCAATCTCTAAAGCTCACATTATTCTTAATGAAAGTTTGTGGTGGATTGCCACCGAAAAATGAAAAGCGTAGAGCATTGTATCAGGTGTATTCGTTTGGGGTGATTGTTGGATTGGGAGCTTTATTTGTGATATCGCAAATGGTGAATTTATTTTATGAGCATGATCTCGACCTAATTGCCGATAATTCATTTTTGATGGTTGAGCAAACGTCATTCCTCTGCAAAGCATTGGTTTTAGTTCTATGTAATAAAGAAGTAATTGTAGAGTACGTTTCACGACTTAAAGAAAAAGGTAACAATCGATAATTTTTCAGATTATTTCCATGTTTGAAATGCTTGAGTCGCCGACATTTCTCGCACATAGCTCCTGTCAGGAACCTATTCTTAAAGCAGCTATGTCAAAAGTGGTGAGAAATAGCAGAATGTTTCATGGCAGTGTTCTGGTATGTTGTAGCTCGATTGTATTAACGCCGATTTTGAAAGGTGAAAGAATACTTCCCTCTGTTGGATGGTTTCCATTTGCTACGGAAAGTTTGCCTGTGTTTGTGTTGACCTATATATGGCAATCGTCGTGTAAGTCTTTTGATTTCTTTTCATTTAACGTTTTCAAAGAATGTTTTACACGTTCTTCCTTTATTCATCTTGTATGAATGTCACACAAACGACATTCATTTAGTGAATGTTTACAAAGAGCACAGTTGTCGATCAATCTATAGAGAATGTAATTTAACTGAAATGTTTCAGTGATGTGAAACGAATAAATTGATGTTTCTCATGGAAATTAAATCATTAAAGTCAATGAGTTATTCACGTTTTTCACAATTTACGCATAATTAATAATTGTGATAATTTTTTTAATATGATTAACTATATATTTATTAATAGCTGATCTCCGCGACTTCGTCTGCGTAACGTTGGTGTAATTTTTAATTTTCTTATTTCTTTTACGAAAAACATAATCATACATAAAAACACGAATTTGTCAACTTTAAAAAGACACATTTCATAAACTATTGCTAAGAATAAAATATTTGTATGTAATTATCAATTAATTTTCAAAAAACATTTATAAATATCTAAAAATCTAAAAAAGTACGGTCTATTGCGTATATCAACGGTAGGTAAACCTACCGTAAAGCAATAATTTATTACTTGTTATTTTTGATTCAAAAAAAATGATAATTTTCTTTCTTAATTATATCGAAAATATTGTTGCAAATAACAAAAAAAAATCCAGTGAAAGTTTAAGCTCTTAATATTAATATTAAGAGGTGCCGCATCGCAAATTTCGATTTTCCATTTAAATAACATGGGAACAATATTCTCTTGCACTTTGGAATTTTATAGTTCATGCTGGTGACAATATTTCGGAATGGCCAAGGTATATTCTACTAGAAAATTAAACGATCTAGAAAAATGGTTTCAAATAAGTTTTTGATATATTTATTCCTTCAAAAGTTCTTCGAGGTCAAAGTTGAACTAAAGAGAAACTATAATATTATTTCAATTTTTTGACGCAACCATCAATTTTATGAGAAAATTTTATAGGACATTTCTTGTAGAACACTTTCTTTTTTTTTCTATAACTTATCACTATAAAAGTTTTTGATATTCTTCACAGGTCCTAAGTTATTTGTTTTAAACTGAAAATTCCCTGAATTTTTATATTTTTAACTTAAAAACTTTTTTTTTTATTTTAATCAAATAACTTAGGACCTGTGAAAAATATCAAAAACTGTTATAAAGATAAGTTATAGAAAAAAAGTGCTCTTCAAAATATCCTATAAAATTTTCTCATTAAAATGATGGTTGCGTCAAAAAATTGAAAAAATATTAAAATTTATCTTTAGTTCAAATTAGACCTCGAATAACTTTTGAAGGAATCAATATATCAAAAACTTATTTGAAACCATTTTTGTAGATTGTTCAATTTTCTACAAGAATATACCTTGATTATTCCGAAATATTGTCAGCGACGTGAGCTATAAAATTCCAAAGTGCAAGAGAATATTGTTCCCATATTATTTAAATGGGAAATCGAAATTTGCGATGCGGCATCTCTTAATATTAATATTAAGAGCTCAAACTTTCACAGGATTGTTTTTTGTCATTCCCAACAATATTTTCGATTTAATTAAGAAAAAAAAAATCATCATTTTTTTTGAATTAGTCTTATGTGTATATAATTATGTATGTCCTCTATTCCTTTATTGCATACTACGCGTTTCAAAAGTCTTTGGCTGTTTAGATAATGTTTCAGGTAATGTTTATTCTGTCAATTTAAACAAATTTCAATTATGGTGTTCGTTTTAAATAATATTTCGTTAAGAATGTTAGTTGGATCAGCTTTTTGGGCTTTATATATTTCATGTTCTAAGGTGTATGTTGTATATATGATCCTTTTTTATAGCGGTTAATTTAGAAATTTATGCACTCATGGCTTTCGTCATAATAATGTTTCATAAAATTTGAAACTGTTGTTAGACTAAGTTTCCAAAGAGTATGCTTTTTATTTCAATTTCCAAAAGATGTACCAGTTTGACCAAAGTAGAGTTTTTCACATTAACCACATTAAACTTGTATATGTTCCGGTTTAATTTTTCATAATAATTTCATTACTCTCCAATGTTATGTAAATTTTCATAATGATTTCAAATTCTATTGTAAAACAATTAAGTTTTTCTCAAAACCAGTTATGGAATTATCAATATCCAATATACCGCTCCATTTTCATGTTACCCTAATCACAATTCGATACGGCGGAAAAAACAATTAAATTTCACTTTTGATTTATGCTTTTTCTCAAAAAACATCTTGGTTTCACCTAGAAATTAAAAAATGCTGATGTTTTTTTCTTTCAGCTATTTTAATTACGGCCACCTTAAACGCCTCGATTGATTTAGTTTCGTCAGGATTATTGGTGTTAGTTTGTGGACAAATTGAAGTGTTAACCGATTCGTTAAATCAAATTGGAAAGCCTATTGATGATGAACGTCAATCAGCCATACGTGAAAAAAGAATTATGATAAAAACTATTTCACCAACTATTCCAGCTACAAGCTTTCGTGTTACTGATTTACAACCTTTCGATGACCGCAAAGTAAACAGAGAACCAGATGTATATTTGGAAGCCGTGAAATGTGTGCAACATCATCACGCCATTCTTACGTAAGTGTTAGTACATGATCCGGTTGCGAAATTAGTACATGAATAAGGTAGATAATTCAAATCTAATTTGTAAGTATTTTTACAAGTAGGGAAATTTATTTTTTATAATGTGACAATTTAAAATTGTCCGTTGGTACTATTAATCAAAATATTAAAGTGAATCATTACCTTTATAGTTTACTAGCTGATCCCCGCAACTTAGGTAACGTAGGTGTATATTATATTTTCTATAATAGATGATAAAATTCAGATCTCAGCTTTTATATTTTTTTAAATAAGAAGAAAATTCAGGTTATTTAAGATCTTTTTGTTTTTATTTTTTTTTTAATATTTTTATTGTTCAATTAGCTACGTTTCGTTACTAATCGTAACTTCCTCAGGCTTCTTGATTCACAAAATTAAATATTTATTTTTATATTTATCAAGAAGCCTGAGGAAGTTACGATTAGTAACGAAACGTAGCTAATTGAACAATAAAAATATTAAATAAAAAATAAAAAACAAAAAGATCTTAAATTATCTGAATTTTCTTCTTATTTAAAAAAATATATTTTCTTTTTAGATGTGCTATTTCTAGTGGTATATTAAAAAAAATATTTTTCTTATTTCTTTTACGAAAAACATAATCATATTTAAAAACACTATTTTTTCTACTTGAAAAAGACACATTTAATAAACTGTTGCTTAGAATAAAATATTTGTATAGTATGATCTATTAATTTTAAAAAAATATTTATACATACCTAAAACAAGTATGTTCAATTGCGTATACCTACGGTACCTACCGTTAACCAAATAATCCATAAATCAATCAGGATCTATACATAAAAAAATATCGTCAAATTCAATAAAGTGGGTCTTAATTATGACTTAAAACAGTAAAAACTTATCAAAACACTCACGTCAAAATAACAGAAGTAAGATCTAGATTTAGAATATGAGTAGAAATCCCATTTCATTGTCTCGACTCCCGAATGAACCTTTTTCTCAAAACTATTACACTCCTGCAATGTGCAAAACTACCACGAAATTGAATTTTGTTCAATTGCACGAAAATCAGTTCCTCCATAATCAAGTATAACCATTATGTATCTATACACTTATTTTTAAAATATCTGAATTTCAACTTTATAACTAAACTATTTTCTTTTAGTTCCCTAATTTCTCGCTACTCGATATTCGCTCACTACTGTATTTATTTGTGAATACGTATTTCGGATTTTCAGGTTTACAATATGTGAAAGCCAAAAAACTTAATGGTCACTTATAAACTTAACTTAACCATTTTCAGATATATCTATCAGAGTTTAAATTTTCAAGCAGACCCAAAGTTTCTGTTTCTAATATTAAACTAACTTTATTTTATATTAAAGGGTAATAACTTTGTCATCATTTTTCACTCTTTAAGGGGAGGAATTATTAAAAACCCTTTCTTATTATATATCGATATCATATAAGAAAAACTCTTTCCAAATTTCATCGACACAAATATGCATTTATATTTGAAAATACAATGTAAAACGAAAAAAATTATGACCTGTATTTTGATCACTATGATTAAAAAGCAATTCGATTTTGCACATTTAGACGTTGTCCATACAAAATTGTTGGAAATGGGAAGAAAGCGTGGAAGCAAATTAAAATATTTATTTTTTTTTTGATAACAATAATTGGTTTTCTAATTGTTGTAATTACCTAAGAAAAGTTAGTTCGGAAGAATTTATATTTTAATTGATAATGAAATATATGACAAAAATTGCTCCCTTAATGTTTTTAAACAGAGTATATAATTGCTTTAGGTCACAATCATTGGTTCTTAAAAATTATATCTTAAAAGTTTGATTGTTGAAAAACAAACAATTGTTAAAAACCGTTTCTTTGGTATATGGTGTAAGTATCTAATACATAAATTTTTATACTTATTGAGTGAAATGGCGTTATTTAAAATGCTATTATTAAAATGGTAAACAAAAATAGACACTTATTATTAATTAATTTATATTTTTTTATTAGACTTTTTAAATTTAAAATTTCAACTGTTGATTAATTCTTCATTTTCTCATGCAAACTGAGTCACCCCCTTTTACTGTGTTAGGGTAGAAATTTTTAATAAAATTCAAATTCTTTTCACAAGTTTTCTTCTTATAAGGAATATATCGAATATTAAATTTCATCCGCCAGAGGGTGTATATAAATACACGATGTTAAAAACGTATTTACTTTAAGCTTTATTACTATTGTTATAATTATTTTATTACTACTATTAATACTTTTTTCGTTAATATTTCTTTACTGAGCAACCCTAAAGGTTTACTTACAACAATTTTGTAATTCAAAAAAAGTTTATTGTAAGGTTTGAACCCACGTCTCTTTAATCATGAGAATCAAAATATCAGATACGTAAGCCATTACGCTATTAACATCAAGTATGGATATGCTATATTAAAACGTTTATATTTCAAAGAGGCATTTTTGTAGACTTTAAATTGAATTTACTGTGCTTTTTATCAGTTCAACTAAAAATATTTTTACAGATTATTTTCTAACTTTTAATTATTCTTCCAACGATATATAACTCACTTGTCTAAAGTTATTTTTTTTTTCATTCCTAAGGAATATCTTCCCTTATTATTTTTAAGGAATGATAAGTAGTCTAACATGTGTGGAAAATTGTGTTGTATCTTAATACCAAATACCATTAAATTCGGTTGTTCCGTTCTTTAGTTAAATCGGGACACACAGACAAATTTTAAGAATGTTAAATTTGGAATAAGGGCCTTTTGAAACCAATATTTACACTAAAATTAGGTTCACAATTGAAATGTACAGATAGACGTAAGAATTGTGTATATGAGTATAGATGAGTATAAATACTACCTCCACCACTTCACATTAGCGTATTTCAAAGATTTCTGAAGTCTCAGCTGCTGATTGCTTAGCCGCAACTTCTACATACTATTTCATAATATTTTAATAGTGTTGGTGGATTTTTTTTAATTGGCACCTATTGAAAAACAAACACCTCCACTAGCAAAAATACTTAAAAATTATGTTTTGATTATCTACCTTATTCATGTACTAATTTTGCAGTCGGATCTTAGACTTTAATTGATTTCTCAAAAATATATATACTAATTTTATTGAGACAACCAAGAATAATACTCTGAAGTGTGTAAACATAAAATATCTTACCGAAACTTTAATAGTTTTAAATTTAGCAATATTATTGAAACGCTTCATAAACAACGTAAAATAAATCATATTTCTGACTCTTTGCTTACTATAAGTAGAAATTTAAAAAACTTTAATCTGATGAACTTTTAGTATTAAAAGTTTCCTTCAAGAAGAAAGCCAATAAACTTTAAAATTGAGTATAAAAATAACATTTTTCTTTACTATTACTTCTATTAATTCATTTAATTTGTTTGTTTTCGATTTTGTATTTGTTCTGAAACGTTTTGGAATAGATTTTTTTTTCAAGCAAAAAAAAAATAAGCCAATTTATTTTATTTTTCACAGATTTTTGGATACTTTCGAATCGGTTTTTAGTTATGGAATATTGTCTCAATTTGCTGCAAGTGTTTTAGTCATTTGTATCACAGCCTTTGAACTTACCAACGTAAGTAAAACTGGCAATATGGAAAGTTTATTTCATCTGTTCTAAAACTGTTTTCATTTTCTGTGCAAAAAGATTGCATTAACGGATGTTAAAGCTGTGAATTTAATTACTTATCAAATTGTAATGCTAAGTGAAATTTTCCTGTACTGTTGGTACGGGAATGAGATAGTTCAGATGGTAAGTGCTTTGTCAGCGAAAAAAAACCTTGACGGAAATAAATTAGCCTCCGTTAAATTTCACAGAGTTTAAAAATATCCGATGCTGCATACGGAGCCAATTGGGATCAATGTAGCAAAAGAGTTCAACTAGCACTGTGCTTGATAATGAAACGAGCACAAAAACCTGTGAGACTTACAGCTGGAAAAATTCTGCAACTCACATTAGAAACATTCACAGCGGTAAAACAAACAATTAATTAAATGTTCAAAACCAAAAAAAAAAAAATAAGGAAAAAAAATAAGGAAAATAAATAAAAATCTCTTTAATATGATATATAGATATTAATCCCTCTATTCAGAAAAAATGCATAGGTACACATATGTTTTTGAATCAATAGTCATAAATATACAAATCTGAAAACATTTGAATGCTTTAAGCTGCATTTGTATGCATTAAAAGCGAACTAGAACGAGGATTTAAATATTCAATGAAAAATCTGACGAGAGAAAATTTCACACTGTTGAACTAGATTTCAGCGGTACAAATGAAAAAAAGAAAGTTTTATTTCATGGTTTTCAATTAGTTTTTGTTTCACGTAATATTACGAATAACTAAACAAATTCAATGAAAAAAAATCGTTGAAGTTGCTGAAAAGAGATGCTAGAGAGAAAAAAAATTAATTGAAAAAAAAAGAATAACATATCATGTTGTCCATGTATAAAGTAGGTAATTTTTATAAAGTAGATATTGTAGAACAAGCTTCATATAAGGTACTACCTAATACCCACTGTTTCATCTGCATGGCTTACGTATTGGTGATTTTTTTCAATTTAGATTTTTTGTTACAAAAAACAAATTAATATTTAAAAAGCACGATTTAAACTCCTATAAAAAGAAGTTTTGATAAACATTTGCATAACTAAAAATTCATTTATTCGATAATTGAGTCGTAAGCAATAGTACCATTAACTTTCCGACTTCACCGGACTAATACGTTGTGATATCGATGGAGCTAAAAGCTTTTTTACTTTTAAATGTAGCATGTCCACTAGAGTGTGTATACAATATATAGGATATATTGCGGTCCAATTTATATAGTATAATTTAATATAATAATATATAAAAATCATACTATAAACATAAATTTTAACAGAAGTTCAAACAAAAATATTCGTGACGTATTGCCCAGATAAGTATTTCGATTGCCAAGCAATCTTCCTCAGTGGTCATCAAGTAGTTATGGAGTAACCACATCGCAAAAAGAGAAAGGTACGACTTATAAATTGAGGTCAATCCGTGATTATTTTTTTAATCATCACAAAGCAGTTACGGAGTGATCCAAACTGCTTAATGACCACTGAGGAAGATTGCTTGGAAATCGAAATACGTATCTGGACAATACGACGCGAATATTTTTGTTTGAACTTCTGTTCAAATTTATGTTTGTGGTATGATTTTTATATATTATTATATTAAATTATACTACATAAATTGGACCGCAATATATCCTATATATTGTATACACAGTATAACTGTTCAAAGTCAGCGAAAAAATCTTATTAGTCTAGTAGACACTCTACTAGAGTGGTCCAAAAAGAAAAAGTATTTTGCCTATCATCTTGAACGCTTTTCTAAGGCATAGAAAAAATTTCCTCCAAAGCACAGGTTGATATCTTGATTCTCCACGAAGCTCAATGAATATCTATTTTTCCATTTAAATAACACGTAAAAATTTTTTTTACTACGAAAAACATTTTTTTTTTGAATTTTTCATAAATTTTTCTCGTAGAAAATTCAATTCTCTACAAAAAAATATTGAGTTAATTTTTTCGTAATTCTAACGGGTAAAAAGTTATGAGGTTATAAAACTCGCTACTGAGCAAATTTGAAAGAATATAGTTTCAAAGTAGTTTTTTGAAGGAATGGACAATATAGCAAGATAATTTAATAAGTTTTCATGGATTTGAAATAATTCTCAACTTTTTGAAAAACTTTTTTGGTGATTGCATGTATTTATTCCAAAATTTATTAAACTCTAGACTATTTATAATATAATTAACAAATGTTTTTTTGGCGAAGTACGAAGTGTGCATTATGAATGATTGTTTTTATTACAATTTTAATAACTTTTTCCCCATTAGAATAACGAAAAAATTACTAGAGTACTTTTTTGGAGAGAATTCAATTTCTTACAAGAGTAATTGATCCAAATTAAAAAAAAAAATCTTAGTTTTACCAGATAAAAACGTAAAAAATTTTTTTTAGGCCACTCTAATGCCCACCTTGTTTCCATATTCGACATTCTTTTCAAGTATGATAGTTAAAGTTTGCTTACTTTTATGTTTGTCCCTTGGAGATGTAAATGATTTTATAGTTGAATTTTGGTTTGTGAAAATGTTTGTGTTTTTGGTCGCTTATCGTTAATAGTTTTCCCTCATTAGCGGTGTTATCTTAGTACGTTCATCTCGGAATTTGAGATACCCAGCTATAAACTCGTATAAATTTGTATTTCGATATCTTAAAATTTTCTCAAAACTTTATTAAGTTACTATATAATATATAATAAACATTTACAATAAACAAGACGCGATTAGTTACTTTCGATTTATTTGTCGCTGAGTTATGGAATTCTAAAGAACAAATTCAATTTTTCCCACGTTATTTCCATAAGAAACTTAAGTTGGAAAGGGGATTATCTTAAAGTTAATATTATTAGCTCAAATTTTCAGGGATTTTTTTATCAATTTGGAAGCATTTGAGCTCCTGGGAGCAAAGAAATTTGAACACACCCCTATTAAGGACCACTCTAATGGTCAAAGGTTACAAAAATTACTTTTTTTGCAAATATCCCTTTCCCTGTGGGTTTTTAGTTATTTTCATTTATTATAAATATTAAAACGGGTTGAAAACCGTTGATTTAAAAAAATGTATACGTTAGAGACCGCAGGGTTAGAGCATCATTTGAAGTCAATCTGTAGTCTTAGTCGAAAACACGCCATAGTAGAGAAAATTTAATTCTCTACAAAAGTGATCATAGAATTAAATAACGAAGAACCCGAAGAATTTATTTGTGTTTGCAAAAAATGTGCAAAGAATCAAAGAAGTGTTTAAACAATATATAGAATATACTGTGGTCTTACTTAAAACTTTACAGTGAGATATTGTTCTCATGCAACAGCTTTTATTTGTTATTTTTCATATGAACAATAATTATTCAGAATTCTGCGTCCTACGAGATACTAACTAAATTATTTTAGGTTCATAATATTCTAGTTGTTTTAAATTAAAGCAGTGACGATAATTTTTTTTTAATTTTTATTTTAATAAAAATTGAACACAAGTTGTTTTTTTTTTTTTTTTTTTGGGATCAATTATTTTGATCTTGAAAGTAATCATTTTAAGAGTAAATATAGAAAAACAAAAAAAAAAAACAAACAAAAATTTTTTTTATGTTTCCTTATACTTACAATTATGAAAATAATATATGTTTTGCTCCTATATGTGGCCTATTGTTTTGTGAAGTTTTGTGGAAAAAAAGTTGGTGAAACACTTCGAAAAAAAATAAATCCGAGGTATACTATGTATTAGGCGTAAATCACAATAGGAGTATTACTAGTATTAGGCGTAAATCACATTTCATTAATTTTCCAGGTGTTGCACCAAATATTTTTTCACGCAATTTTTATGAGTTATAGTGCTTATGTAAGAACATAAAATATATTTTTTTCGTGATTGTGATTTTCAGAGAACACATTAAAAAAATATTTCATTTGTTTTTTGAATTTTTTTAATATAATTTTTTTTTTCTAAAAATTTCAAAAAATATATGATATATTCTGTAAGGTCTTGCGTTGGTTTTACTTTTCTAGCTTAATTAGTTTTTGAGATATATAAATTTGAAAAATGGCCATGCTGGGGGACATTTTTGCCCATATCTCAAGGTCAAAGCGGAATTTGGTCGCGAAAAGTATATAAAATGTGTTTGTATATCAAGCCGATATTTCAACATAAGTTTCGACATAGGTTCCTATTTGGGGGCCAACTCGCCATGTGGATCCTGCTAGACTCTTTCCTCTCGATCTTTTCTATTTCCAAACACCTATACTTCATTAATTTCTTCTTAGTTGCCCATATTAATTGTTATATTTTACTATTCCTTACTCTGTACTCACCTGCTTTATCGTAGCGTAATCTTTATTGCTCCGAAAGATCTAATATTTCTTACAAATGTTTTATTGTACATAATTTTTTATTTATTGATTCTTATTTTAATGTTTATTATCAAATTATTTAAAAGTAATTTAGTCAATTTTAATTTGTGTGATAAATATACTATTCAAACTAACACTAAACACTGATTTTCTGTGAAATTTTCTCTTCCTTGGCTAAATTGACAATAGTTTGACCATGAAGTTATACTCGAATTGGTTCAGTACTGAAATCGTATGGTTCTTTGTAATTTAAACGCTGAATAAAATGAAATATTAACTTTAAAAAATTCGCTACTACTAACCCATACTATTTTTTTTCTTTTCAGATATTACGAATGTCCTATTCATTTCTTGCATTTCTACAGCAAATGAAACAAGATGACGTTAACAAATATTAAATAATTTAATTTCACTATTTATAGCTGCTTAAAGTTAGACCCTCAACATTTAATTCTTCAATATTTTTTTTGCTCATTCGTTTGTTCGTATTTGTTGGTCAAATTTTTTGTTTGTTCGTTTTTAATTTTTTTATGAAAAGTTTTTTAATAAACAAATTAGAGAAATCAAAAATTTAAATAAACCCGGTTTTTAAATACGGTTTTTTCCCTTGAAATAATGTTTTTTTAAAAATTTTTGTTTGTTCATGTAAGATCTACGTTTCTTCGTCCTTGAATTGTTATATTTTTTAAAATAAAATCCAAAAATATAGAGAAATGATTTGCATGAAAATAAATATAGAATATTAAAACAACTATGAGAAATTGGAGGCGGTGATTTCTATTCAGACAAATTTGTTTTACAATAATCAATGTTTGATATATTGTGAAGTATATAATCTCAACAATAACTAAATTTCGGAAATTTGTTTATTTTTTTATTAAAAAGTAAGAACGAACAAACGAAAGAACAAATATAATTTTGATTAACCAACATTGGGGGGCTGTCTTCAGAGAACTACTATTTATGTATGCATCTGTACCTCATCCTTTTCCGGCATTTTTACTATAAGTAATCACCAATTTTACCCTCCACTATTCTATAGTTTTTCCATCCTCCCCTTTTAAGGGTGTATTCTAGTCTAGAATTTAAAAAAAAAAACATTTTTTTTGCATATTATGTAAGTTTAGACATTCAAAAATATGATCTTAAAAGGATTTTTTAAAATTCGAATTATTTTCGGAGATACAGCCGAGTTAGATACAAACGAAACTAGACCGCTCTGAACTACGAACTTTTGCTGCTCCAAAAGAAGGTAGAACAGCTCGATTAGCTGCAAGAACTTCTCAAGACCTGAATTTTGAGAAGGAGGAAGGAAGTATGGATCTAGGATCGCCGATTGATGCCAAGTGAGTATTACATATTATTTTCAGAGTTATTCCATTCGAATTGATTCCTAAACTTTAAACGCGTTTTTCTCGAAACTACTTGTTTTGAGGTGGTTGACATGATATTTCAAGTTTTACTGAACCAATTCCTTCGAAATTTGGTATATATCTTGTTTATACAACTCTTCATTGCGTCTGCCTTGGATTTTAAAAAAAAAACAATTTTAAGTATTTTTTAAAAATTCGGAAAGGTTGAAAAAATCCGGTAAAAATTATTTTTTTCAAGTCGACGCCATTTTTTTTTTTTTTTTTTTTTGATAATGGTCAACCCGAAAGCGACATTTTTATTAATGAAAAATTTGTTTAATTTTTTTGTTTTAGATCAAGGGTTGAAATCATGTCAACCAAGACATACCGTTTTTTTTAAAGCCCCCACTCCACCGGCCCCACACCACCGTATCTCGGCGAATTTTGTTTTTTTTTTCTAGTTATTTTTTTTATATTCTCAACATGTCAATAAGAAACATATAAAAAAATAGATAGTAAACATTTTTTTTCATTTTTGTTTATCTTACTTGAAAAAATGCCTAAAATTCAGACTTCTAGACCTGAATACTCCCTTAAAACTTGAGATCTATAGATTGAGATTATATAATTGTGTTTCATGCATAGTTTTCAACTTCAAATTGTATAAAGGCCTTTAAATATTTTGAACTTTTGAAATATTTATTTTTGAATTATTTTATTCACCAAGTTTGTATTTTTTCAATTTTTACACCGTTTTTTCATCCCTTTTTTTCTCTGCTGCATTTAATTCTTTTGGAATCCCAGTAGTTTTGTTCTAACCCCATCATTATAGTATTGGATGTTTTCTTTCTCTCGTCGTCGCTTTTTTCTCATTATAATCATCACATTTTGAAAATAAAAAATTTTTACACATTCACCCTTTACATTTGTAATTTAAAAATATACAAAAACTATTTTCTTATGCACATTTTGCTGATATCCTTTTTCTGTCATAGCGGTGGCATATCTCAAGGGAAATTTTTAAAAGTGGTTCATCAGTATAAGAGCAAAATCAATTCAACTAGGACTACAATTAAAGTGATATGAACATTATCTTGCAACACTTTGATCTCTAAGGAATAAAAAATATGAAGTTGTTAAGTATGGAGGGTATTTTCATAAATCTTTGTTTGCTTAAAAAATTGTTATGGTTTCAAATATTTGTATTAAAAAGGTAAATGTTTTCAAAAAATTGTTATTTCAATCGCTAGAGACGAGTCAATTTTATCAAGATGTAATAATTTGTTGATTTACTGATAAATTGTTATTTGTGCAGTGGAACAGTGATTTTGAACATGTGTTTTCATTCGCTTGGCTAGTATTAAAGTTTTTTTCTTCTTTCTTTTGAATAACTTTCAATATAATAACTTTCAATAAAGAATATTATTTAATTATATAATTATATTATATAATTAGAATAACTTTCAATAAAATTTAATCAAGGTAAATGGTTTATGATTCAATGCTGAAAACATAAATGAATTAAATGTTTATTTTTTGTGTTATTTAATCTATACAGATCAGCCTGTAAACTAGCGGATTGTATTTCAGCAAATATGATATTAAAATTATACAATATTAAGCTTTCACATACATGTTTTGAATGTTCAAAATATCGAAAAACAAGAATATCAACAAAACTGTTCGTTGTATGTAATTGCAAACAAAACCAGAACAATATCATATAGAATTGAATCTATTCTAAAAATTATCTAATAAACGCCAATAATTTATACATGAACTAAATTAATACCTTCATTCAAATCCTCAGTATTCACTTGTATTTAAAACAATTTATGTATCAGCAACTAAAATTTTATTAATTAATTATGTAATATTTTGTTCAACATTATATACGAGATTATTACCCGAATATCGAGATAACATTAGGGGCATTTCACGTGAAGCGGACAGCGAAAAAAAGTGATGTTCTGAAATTTGTTCATATTTGGCATAATTGTACTTCTAGTAATTATGAATGTGGATACAAAATATTTTTTTCGAATTCTTCTAAAGAATTGTCATTTTAGAAATTCGTATTTTTTGAAAAAAAAAATCGAATTAATTCTTTTTTTAAATATTAAATATGGCGGTTTAAATAGAAAATTATTGTTAAAATAATTGTTCTTTTCAAATAAAAAATAAAACTGAACATTTTTATTTTTTTTAACATACAAAAATAGAAGTAAACTTTTCAAATCAGAATTTTAGTAACTTCAACCATTTTGATTTTTAATTTTTTTATTTCAAAATATAGCCTAAAGTACACTTATGATATACCAGAAGTTTCATAACGGAATCTGCAATAGTTTAGGAGATAGATGAACTAAAGTGCACTCGTTTCGTAATGAGCGTCGTACTCTAACTTCCTTAGGTCAACTGATTTACGCGATATAACACTAAACGCTGCAATAATTATATTTACTATCCAACTTAAGCGTATTTAATGCTCTAACAATGTTGTTGGGTAATTATTATTCAAAATAAAATAGTACTTATAGTACTAATAGTACTTATAGTACTAATAGTACTAATAGTACTTATGTTCTCCAATGTTCCCTATGTTCCATCACTTACTAGACGTTTCTAGAACATTCTATATGTTCATTCGTATTGGTGGGAGAGAGAAAGAAGTGACTAAGCCAATCGCGTGCCGGCATGGTACAGAGAGATACAGACTTCGTCCTTTTCTGTTACAATATATTCTCTCCTCTGTTCGTTAAAACAATTAGAACAATTTTGTACAAATATGTTGTGGAAGGGGTACGATGACTTGGAAAATAGAGGGGAAATGAAAGTTTAAGTTTAACATGGGGTTTATGGACTACGTTCACTCTAGTGATTTAACCTCTTTGGTCAGCAGACGATTTTATTACTTATCACGAAATTAGTTTTAAACTTTTGCTTCCTATTTATATTTTTTTCAATAAGTACTATGGTAATTTGAATAATAATTACCCTACAACATTGTTAGAGCATTCAATACGCTTTAGTATGATAGTATATATATTTATTGCAGCGTTTTAATGTTATATCGCGTAAACCAGTTGACCCTCAGTACGACACGTATGTACTTTAATGCATCTATCTCCTAAACTATTGAAGATCCCATTATGAAACTTCTGTTGTATCATAAGTGTACTTTAGGCTATATTTTTAAATACAAAAATCAAAAATCAAAATGGTCAAAGTTACTAAAATTCTGATTTGAAAAGTTTACTTCCGGTTTTGTATATTAAAAAAAATAAAAAGGTTCAGTTTTATTTTTTATTTAGAAAGAACAGTTAATTTTCTATTTAAACCGCCATATATAATATTTTTAAAAAAAATGCCCCATTAACGTTTTGTGCTTATAATTTGTTTCTAAACTCGGTTTTTGAAAGTTTTTCTTCTAAACATTATATTTTAAGCGTTCTAGCTAATTTTGTTTTTTATTTTTTAATTCTTTAGGCTTTATTTAAAAATAGTTTTCCAACATTTCCTACTCAAAATACCATCTATTGCTAGTTACTTCTTTTTCCATCTTATAAATATCTTTAAACAAATAGATTCTCGTCCTTCGAGGCGATCTTGAAATTGAGCCAATTTTAGTACCTTCATAAGATCTAAATATTTTAGCCAGATCCCATCCTTTGGATCAAAATAGTGGTGATCGAACGTTTTAATATTCGATGAATTTGGCAACAATGAGAAAAACATCTTCTGGAAGTACAGCCGAAATATCTTCAAAAATTTTTGCAATTTTGGTGGAGTATTGTTTAATTAAAAGTCAACCGAGGTATAAGACGTTAAATCTTTAATTTTCGGCTCAAGAGCAATAAGTGTCTTTGGCAAGGTTCCTTTGTAATGGCTTCATATGAATGGAACAACTCATAGGATTTTACATTGATCTGGTCCTATCAAATTCACAGCAAGAACATCTAGTCTTTAATATTCGATTTCGCCGTTAAAATTAAAGCAGGTTCGGCCAAACCTCACAATTTTCTATAAAAAAACATGAGAAATGAATTGCTGACCTATCCATCTGCTGAAAATTTATCCTTGAAATGAAAGAATATCGATATTTGCCGTTTTAATTGTTTGAATTTTATTAAAATTTAGTTGATTAAAGTGAGGATCTGTTGCGTTGTAAAAAAGCTAGCATTTATGTACAATTTTTGAATGAGACGAAATCAAAAAAATTCGAAGAGAATAAAATCAATACGCTTGATTTGTCGACAAATACACGGCAAATTACCAGTATTCAACAAACACTTGGAATAATTTTCATTAGATTAATCAATCCGTAACGTAATTCTCATGTTGCCAACTGAAATTCCTTCACATTGTGTCACAGATTTTATAAAGCAATTAATTATTTTATTGGCAGAATCCGTTCTTAGAATGATAGGCAAAGTTTGGTGGTAATCCTCAAACTGTAAAATCATTGCTTCTTGAAAACATATTGAGTCATTGAGTTGAAGTTCCATTGGTTTCCATTGGTTAAATGTGTTTTTCAAATAAAAATTACAGACAATCTATTTAATTCACAGCATTTACATCTAAATGTGGATAATGAAAACTGCCAAGTGCGAAAATACCAAGCCTTATATGTTTCAAAACTCATATTATTTTTATCCCTTATATGACATTAGCAGCCGATAAGAACGGATTTTTGAAAATTCTACCCCTAACAGGGTGAAATGGGGTGGCAAAGTTTAGATGTCGTGACACATATATGTCGTCAAAAAAAACGAACTTTCAAATTTAAACATAATTTAGTTTGATTTTTAAATATTTTGCCGATCTGAATTTTCTATCTCTACAGGAAAAAAATCATTTAAATAAAATTAAAATGTCAAAGTGTGTTACGGAAAAGAGTGTACGGTGTAAATGTACATAATTTTAATCTCTGACTTTAAATGCAAAGAAAGTTTTTGTTTCAAAATGTCGTTTTTCCAAAATTGCCTACTTTTGAAAAAAAAATTTGTCTTTTTGTTTATCTTCTTTTAACTAAAAAAACAGATAAAACTAATTTTTATAAAATTTAGTATTATACTAAGATTCAATACTTTCACTCATTGTAGGCTTTAACATTACATAAAAATAACAAGAAATGGCCTATACTTCGTAAAACTGAGGGATGAAAAAATAATAATTACGAAAGTTGGAGAGATTTTCCAAAAGTTTCCTAACACTTTTTAACTTAAACTAATAACTAAACGTTTAACTTATATAAACTAATACCAATTAGCATCGATAGTTGTTTTAAAGTCTTACAATAGTGTTTTAAAAATGCATATCTTTATACACATCTGTATTAGACTGATTCAAAAAAAATGATGATTTTTTTTTTCTTAATTATATCGAAAATATTGTTGGGAATGACAAAAAAAATCCTGTGAAAGTTTAAGCTCTTAAATTCATAATTCTTAAAGTACGTTGGTGACAATATTTCGAAATGACCAAGATATATTCTTTTAGAAAATTGAACTATCTACAAAAAAGGTGCCGTACAAGTTTTTGATATATTTATTCCTTCAAAAGTTATTCATGGTCAAAGTTGAACTAAAGAGAAATTTAAATATTTTTTCAAGTTTTTGACGCCACCATCAATTTTATGAGAAAATTTTATAGGATATTTTTTGTAGAGCACTTTTTTCTGTAGCTTATCTGTATAAAAGTTTTTGATATTTTTTACAGGTTCAAAGTTATTTGCCATGAACTGAAAATAATTTTATTGTTATAGATTTTTCTGATTTGATCAATTATTTCTTCTTAAAGCAGTAATTAAAAAAAAACAGCACTTTTTGTTCAGAAAACGGAAATGCTTTTTCAACAAATTATTTAACTAAAATAAAAAAAAAGTATTTATAGAAATAAATAATAAATATAATATAATTATAATATAAAACAAAAAATATAATAATTCAGGGAATATTATTAATTTAAAATAATACATAACGAATATTTTTAGTTTAATGCAAATAACTTAGGACCTATGAAAAATATTAAAAATATTTTAAAGAGATAAGTTATAGAAAAAAAGTGCTCTACAAAAACATGTTCTATAAAATTTTCTCACAAAATTGATGGTTGCGTCAAAAAATTGAAAAAATATTAAAATTTCTCTTTAGTTCAACTTTGACCTTGAATAACTTTTGAAGGAATAAATATATCAAAAGTTTGTATGGCACCTTTTTTGTAGATCGTTCAATTTTCTAAAAGAATATACCTTGGTCATTCCGAAATATTGTCATCAACGTGAGCTATAAAATTCCAAAATGCAGAAGAATATATTTCCCTTGTTATTTAAATGGAAAATCGAAATTTGCGATGCGGCACCTCTTAATATTAATATTAAGAGCTTAAATACAATTAAGAAAAAAAAATCATATTTTTTTTGAAGCAGTCTAATATATAAACGATATATATAAAAATGAATGTTTTTCTGTATGTCATTTAGGGAATCGTAAACTATGCATTTGATCATATAATTATCTTTAACAAAGTTTTTGTGCATGAGCCTACGATGGTTTCTGAGCTGGCATGACCAATTTTGATCGTCAAAATTAGATCATCAAATTTATTTTAGTTGGTGGTGTAGCCACGCACGCAGAGTATAATTGGTAATAGATTGGACCTGTTAATTAAATATCTTTGTTCTTTTTTAAGATATCAAAAAATCAGCATATATTAAGTCATAGGTGGACAACCCAAATGATATTACGGGTCACTTTGGAAATGCATCATAACTCCGCGGGTTTCCATTAAAGTTAGATCAAAAATTTTCCATACTAAATTTAGATAGGTACACTGGTAACATTTTTAATATATTGCTTTTCACTACTTTGGTCATTATAAAATGTATACATTTAATAAAAGTCTGATGCATCACGCGGGTCGAAAAAATTGTTAAGATATGCCTTTTGTGGTCCACGGGTTGGCCACCTCTGAAAGCCGTTGATTTAAATAAACAATGAATTATATGTCGTTTATGTACATATATAAAATGTTTATATTGGTTTGGGTAGATTTCAAAAACTCTAAAATTCTGCATCGATTAAGCTCAAATTTTGTTATGATCTTGTAGTGATTTTAAGAGGTAGAGCAAATTTTCTCAAAACGTAATTGATAAATGTATATCTTGAAGGTAAGTTATAATTGGTACAGCGAGGGATGCTGCGGGTTGATAAGGGAGGTGATTCTAATAATTCACAAGCTTTTTGTCCTAAATTCGACTTATTTATTTACAGACATTGACAATGGTAGACTGGCAGGACAACGTCTGCCGGGTTCAGCTAGTTCATTATTAATTTTTTAAATTTTAATTTGCTGTGATAACATAACATCTTCGCTCCTTATAAGGATTTGGTCTCTAAGGACTTGGTTTCAATTTCCACTTTTTTCTGTTTTATTTTTCTTCAAAAGTGTAGTTAATAAAACCCAAAAGATTGCTCGAAAAGAAAACAGTAATATAAATACGGCTAAGAGTAAAAATAATTTTAAAAACGTGCATTTTGAGTATCGAAATTGAAAGTATTCTGCCTGGCTTAAGCTTCGGTTTTCGTTAAAAGTAGTATGTGATAATATATTTTACAGATTCAAAAAAAATCGGCACCTTTTAATCTCTAAAAATATTCAATAATTTGTTAATAAAGCCACTCTATTTCATTGCTAGATTTTTTTAAAAATTCTGATCAAAATCAAAAAAATAGAAATAAAGGATTATATTTAGGTGAAAGCTGTAATATTAACTAGTGAAAATATTTTTTATTTGCTCATATAAAATGTATTCAATTTCATTATAGATTCTGTTCATACATAATGTGTATTACATCATGAAAATTTATAAAAGAATGTTTAAAAACCTAAAATTGATTAACAATTCAATTATTCAACCAATCAATTATTTTTATTGGAGGTTGTAAACAAAACAATTTAAAAAAAATTATCAGCGATTAAAAATTTCTGCTGTATAAAAGTTGTTCAGAAACATCCAATCGACATCATAATTGAACTTAAGAGTAAATCAAACCTTTTAACAAATACCACTTATATTCCCTTTGGACGTTTGTACGCCATTCGAGCTTAACCAATTAGGCAATTTAATTATCTGTAATTAGATTTCGAGATATTGTCTAATACAGCATAATTCTCATACTTCAGTTCAATGGTGATTTTTTCCTATCTGCTTTTTTTAATACCTTGTGTTAACTGGACTGCAGCGCAAATGAAACGAGAATCAAATAATGAATTTAAATTTTAATTACATTAATCATTATTGATCGTGAAAAGAAACGCTAATTACAGTTTTTTTTTAAATCTTAATACGTAGAGGAAAACTTAAATATAGTTTAACCATTCATTGTTATAAAAAACAGTTAAAACGTCAAGAAAATTAAATTTTCAATGAAGTATTAAAATCATAGCATCTTCTTTGGTCGCAATACACTAGCGATTTGAATTGTAAATGCTCCATACATTAAAATAGGTTTTCTGACTAGAAATTATTAAGTGCCCTATGGGGTCCTTATTAGGCTCTCTATTTCAATACCAGTTTAAGATGCAACGCAAACCCCTTTCAAGTCCTAATTGAACAATCCGAACAAGGCCTCGATTGGACAATCCCACAATAATGGCTCAATTGGGTACTTAATATCAATTTAGAAATTCCAATTAACTTTATCAAGTATTGTTTTTTTCCATTCCAAAATTTACAAATAATTTCCAAAATCATTAGGAGTTTCATTGGTACCTAAAAACTTTTGTGTGCCTCTCGGTAGCATAGGATTTTTTTCCTTTTTTTAACATTTTTAAGAATGACTCTAGTTGCATCTCTAATCGATTTGTCAATGCCTATTGTCGAAGTTTTTTAATATCCTTCCAGATAACTTAATAATTTATTTTCTATTGTGTGAATTTGTTTAATAATTCACAGATTGACTAATTTAAACAACCCACAGTGTTATAATATCTATAGTAATCTTTTATGGGCACTAAAGCATACAATAGTATTTGAGTTTCTACTGTATAAAAGTCTTATATAGATACTTATATAGCAGATTAGACCCGCAAAAACTGCACTCGTCAATTTTTCAATTTTCCAGTGTACTTCATTTATACCCTATTTTATACACAGTCTTTCTTTCCATTGGGGTCCCACATAGGACCCAAGGGAGAAAATCTGACAAAACCTTTTAATTTCAACGTTGGACTCTCCCACTAGAGGATCACATGGGACCCAATGGCAAAAAACTGACAATTAATTTTTAGTTTCACTGTTATGCTTTCCCACATAGAACCCAGTCGAAAAAAACTGACATATTTTTTATGAGGATTTCCCATTTGGGTTTCCCCTATGTACCAATAGGGATTTCCCTATTCCACATGGCCAATAGGGACCTAATGAGGCCCAGATATATTTCTGGAACATCCCCAAAGTAATTTCTAATCGGGACTCTTGAGGCTGTTAATTTTCAACGTTATTTTTTTAGTTTAAAAATTCCAAAAAAGTTCGGTCTTTTTTTAAATTACAATAAACGAATGCAAACGAATGTTTTTATTTTTTTTGTAACAAAAAAGGTCTAGCAGGATCCACATGGCGAGTTGGCCCCCAAATAGGAACCTATGTCGAAACTTATGTTGAAATATCGGCTTCATATACAAACACATTTTATATAGTTTTCGCGACCAAATTCCGCTTTGACCTTGAGATATGGGCAAAAATGTCCCCCAGCATGGCTATTTTTAAAAGTTATATATCCCAAAAACTAATTCAGCCAGAGAAATGAAACCAACGCGAAGCTTTAGATTATTTTACAAAATATATCATATATTTTTTAAATTTTTTGAAAAAAAAGTTATACAAAAAAAAAAAACAAAAAACAAATGAAATATTTTTTTTTATCTGTTCTCTGAAAATGACAATCACGAAAAAAAATTATTTTATGCTTCTACATGAGCACTATAAGTCATAAAAATTGCGTGAAAGAATAGTTGGTACAACAAGTTGAAAAAAAAATGAAATATGATTTACGCCTAATAATGTACGTCGGTTTTATTTTTTTTCGAAGTGTTTCACCAACTTTTTTTTTCACAAAACTTCAATAATATATAATAATATATTTTATGCTTCTACATGAGCATTATTGTATGCTTTTATTTTATTTTTGTTCTTATTTTAAGAAAAATCTAACACTAGTTGTTTTTTTTTCTCTTGGGGTCAATTATTTTGATCTTGAAAGTAATCATCTTAAGAGTAAATATAGAAAAACAAAAAAACTAATATCGCAAAAACATTTTTTTTATGTTTCCTTACACTTACAATTATGAAAATAATATATGCTTTGCTCCTATATGTAGCCTATTTTTTATTGAAGTTTTGTGAAAAAAAAATTGGTGGAATACTTCGAAATAAAATAAAACCGAGGTATACTATTAGGCGTAAATCACATTTTATTTTTTTTCAAGTTGTTACACCACTTATTTTGTCACGCAATTTTGTGGATTATAAAGCTCATGTAGAAGCATAAAATATATTTTTTTCGTGATTGTCATTTTCAGAGAACAGATAAAAAAAATTATTTCATTTGTTTTTTGTTTTTTTTTTTTGTATAATTTTTTTTCTAAAAATTTAAAAAAAAATATATGATATACTTTGTTAAATAATCTAAAGCCTCGCGTTGGTTTCACTTCTCTGGCTTAATTAGTTTTTGAGATATATAACTTTGAAAAATAGCCATGCGGGGGGACATTTTTGCCCATATCTTCAGGTTAAAGCGGAATTTGGTCGCGAAAAGTATATAAAATGTGTGTATTGTATATGAAGCCGATATTTCATCATAAGTTTCGACATAGGTTCCTATTTGGGGGTCAACTCGCCATGTGGATCCTGCTAGACCCTGTGCCAAGAAAATATGCTTTTTTCTTGCATATATAGATTAATCATATTTTATCTGTAGCAAGTTTATCGCCTATGCTTTGAAAACATATTTTCCACTCAAAAATTACAACCTTTATCATCCCTAGTAAGTTTTTGTTGGGTTCAGAAAATTTCGAAAACTCTTGGAACTTATATGCACAACGACTAATACTACAAATCATCATGCCTGGCAAGACTCCAAGGAAAAGAAGCATAGGACTTTCTAGAAGTAGTAGAAGAACTTTCTGGATAAAAAATTTACTTTAATAGTTCAACTAAATTTCAATCGTACTATTTAGCGCCACAGCCTCAAAAGTTAAATTAAATGATTTTTAAGCTCCTGAAAGGATAATTATGAAAACAAAGAAAAATAGGAACACTAATAAATCATGCTTTTAGATTGTTTGTTAATCAATTAAATAAGATAAATAAGAAAAAGTATCTTCGTGTTATCTTAAAAATAAAACCATTTCTTTTCCAAACTCTTTATTGTTATTATTTTTTTTGTGTGTATAGCACTTTCATGTAAATGTGAAAACAGAATTGGGGTAGTGAAAATTTCATTTTTATGACACATAGCCCAATCATTCTTTCCATACGGTCTTCTCGAATAAAGAAATGTGTAAGAGATACTTATATTATTTTCTTTTTCTTTCTCTTTTCTTATGCAGGGTTGTAAAAAAGCGTATTCACAATCTTAGTAGAAACTGGAATTACAATTCTGTTTCACTATATTCTTAATTCTTATATTGTTATGAAAAACCGTTCATTTTTCTTTTATTGAAACGCTATTTCATTCACAGTGGATTTATGTAAAAAAAGTTGAAAAAAAATTATTTTAGGATTTATGTTTTAATATAGAAAATTTAAGACGTTTATTACTGTGAAAAATTCAAATTATCGAATTTAAGAATTACCCTTGAATTTGTAAACGTTAACAGAATTAAACATCAATAAATGCACTGCAAGTTATATGAGGAAATACATTTTCACTTAATTACATAGTTGTAAACAAGTACTGTACTCTTCGCTTTTGTAAAACTGTAATTATGAAACAAGTTATCAACATTGTAATTATGAAGCCAATAGTATATCCTTTGAAATCACACTTTTAAGTTAAATTCTAAATTTCAAAAATGAATAAGTTAAATCCAAAACGCGCAATAATTTTAAAATTTTAATACAATAATTCAATTCCACAGTAAAACGATTTTTTTTAATAATTTTACTTACCCTATTCCGATTAGCCAACAAAATTTTAAAGTGTGCATTTTTCGATTTTTTTTTTGTCAATCGATGGAAAATCGTTCGTAGAGGTTTGTGAAAGAAACCGTTTCGTTTGTAACAAAATAGTTTAAGTGGTAATTAATTAATTAAGAAAAAATAATTATTAAGTGATTCATATTTTTAAATGTTAAAAAATAAGGTTTTAAGTAACTAACAATAAAAAAACGGAAGATTTTAGGAAACGGTTGGTTAAAACTAAAACTAAAAAAAATAAAGAAAAATAATGGAAAAAAGGCAATTATTAAATTAATTATTTTCCTCAAATTATATTTTCTCAAAATTTTCCAAAAAAACAAAAATTGAAACAAAATTTAAGACGCTTTTCTTCTAAATTTTTCATCGTTTGTGAAAAGCAAGTTTTCTCACAAAAAATTTTTGAAAATATAATTCTGAAGTAGAACATAAAGTGTTTTTTTAAATTCGAAAAATATTTTCCACACTTTCTGATTCAGCCAACTTTTCCAAACTAGTGAAAATCAAAACAACATTGAAGAAGCTTTCCACATACAAATTTTCATCGTTTGTGAAAATCAATTTTTCATATAAGTATATACGTATATAAGTATATACGTATATAAGTATATATGTATATACGTATATAAGTACCATATATACTAGACTGTTTCAAAAAAAATGATGAATTTTTTCTTTCTTAATTATATTGAAAATATTGTTGGGAATGACAAAAAAAAATCTTGTGAAAGTTTAAGCTCTTAATATTAATATTAAGAGTGGCCGCATGGCATATTTCGATTTTCCATTTAAATAACATGGGAACAATATTCTCTTGCATTTTGGAATTTCATAGCTCACGTTGGTAACATTATTTCGGAATAACCAAGGTATATTCTTGTAGAAAATTGAACGATCTACAAAGAAGGTATCTTACAAGTTTTTGATATATGTATTTCTTCAAAAGTTATTGGAGGTCAAATTTGAACTAAAGCGAAATTTTAATATTTTTTCAATTTTTTGACGCAACCATCAATTTTATGAGAAAATTCTATAGGCCATTTTTTAAAGAACACTTTCTTTTCTGTAACTTATCTCTTTAAAAATTTTTGATATTTTTTACAGGTCCTAAGTAATAAAAAAAAATTTCGTTTAAAATATAATAATTCAGGGAATATTATTAATTTAAAACAATAAAATTACGAATATTTTTAGTTTAATGTAAAAAAGTTAGAACCCGTGAAAAATACCGAAAACATTTATACAGAGAAGTTATAGGAATAAAAGTGCTCTACAAATAATGTCCTATAAAATTTTCTCATAAAATTGATGGTTGCGTCAAAAAATTGAAAAAATATTAAAGTTTCTCTTTAGTTCAACTTTGACCTCGAATTACTTTTGAAGGAATAAATATATCAAAAATTTGCTAGAGACCTTTTTTGTAGATCGTTCAATTTTCTACAAGAATATTACCTTAGTCATTCCGAAATATTGTCACCAACGTGAGCTTTAAAATTCCAAAGTGCAAGAGAATATTGTTACCATGTTATTTAAATGGAAAATCGAAATTTGCGATGCGACACCTCTTAATATTAATAGATAGAAGATTTTTGTCATTCCCAACATTTTTTTTAACATAATTTAGAAAAAAAAAAAACTCATAATTTTATTTTGAAACAGTTTCGTATATACATATAAGTATTAAAAAAATTTTTGTTAGAAAAGTTGGTTTCCACAAACTATGAATATTTATGTGTGCAAATCCTGTTGATTGAATGTTAATCTTTGACTAGTTTGGAAAAATTGACTGGATTAGAGTGTGGAAAATATTTTCCGAATTTCAAAAAACAGTTAATGTTCTACTTCAGAATCATATTTTCAAAAAATTTTTATGAGAAAACTTGATTTTCACAACCGATGAAAAAAATTGGGTGAAAAGCGTGTTAAATTTTGTTTCAATTTTTGTTTTTTTGGAAAGTTTTGGGAAAATATAATTTGAGGAAAAAAATTAATTTCATAATTGCCTTTTTTTCCTATTTTTTTTCAAAGGAGAGGAGATTCTGTTTAGTTTTCTTTATTTTTTTTTTTTTAGTTTTAGTTTTAACTAATCGTTTCCTAAATTCTTCCGCATTATTGTTATTTTTTAGTGCTTAAAACCTTATTTTTTAACATTTTACTATAGCAATGGCTACTTAATTAATTTTTCTTAACTTATTAATTACCGCTAAACTATTTTGTCACAAACGGAACCGTTCTTTTCACAAATCTCTACAAACGATTTCTCAGCGATAGGCCAAAAAAAAAATTCGGAAAATTTATACTTTAAAATTTTGTTGGCTAATCAGTATAGGGTATTTTACTTGTTCATTGTTAAACAGTCTACTGGTTCACAGATTGAACATTAATCACTATTAGCAGTACAAATAAAATCAGTTAATTTTTTGCTTTCAAAAATGCATTCAATTTGAAAATAAATCAATTAAAAAATTTATGTAAAGAATTACCCATCACTGGTCATTATTTTTATCTATCTCTCAAATACAATTAAAACTCCATCTAAAAAAGCAGGTCGTCTTTTGAGATTATAATGTCTCGAGGCAATTTTTAATTGCTGTAAAAGAAATTGCCAATTTGCCAACTTGAGTTTCATTCCTGGGAATAGCCAGTGGTTAGAAGGAACAATTTCCAAAGAATACATTGGGTGCAGAAGAGTATTCCATTTCTTCTATTTTTTTTGTTATATTGGGTTTCCTGGAAGGGGTAGTTGAATCTCCACATTTCATCGCTTTTGAATCATAGTTAAGGATTTTAATCCATACTTTCAACGTGTTTGCAAACTTTTTTTGCGTTAGTCTGGGATCTTTATCAAGTTATACTTCTAATCCTTTATGAAGCCAGCAGTTTTAAGAAAGACGTCAAAACTATTTCCGATATGGTTTGTGAGTTGGAGCATTGTTTCCATAAACTTTCACAGAGATTTGATGCACTTCAGTTGCACTTTTCTTTTAGTTAAAACTAGACAGTAACACCTTCCACAAATGCTGCTGTGTTAACATAAGTACTTGACATATATTCATAAAAAAATATGTTGTAAAAAAATGTAAAAAATGTAAAAATGTAAAAATATGACATACATTCATAAAATTAGACGTCAGTAGCCTTATTGATAAGAGTTACAATTATTTTGTAAACACGAACCAAAGTAATTTGTGCTTCTAATATTATCTTAATTTCATGAATTCATTGGAATCAACCTAGTTTCCTTAAAAGGCTCATCAACTTAATTTAAAAAAAATCGCTTTATTTTTGAACTTTAAATAGCTATAAGATTATTTAAATATTATTGATTTCTCATCAATTTTCCACACTACCTGAAGTGAAAACAAAAAACTCATCCTTAACATAATATTCAGGTCAAATCATTTTTATATCAAGTTATTTAGGTGAATAGAAAAAAAAAATTAAATCATCCAATAAACTCTTATTACGGATAAGTAAATGCTCATAAAATTTAGATTATTTCAAACACTTGAGGCTATCCATAATGTCAAAACATGAATAAATTATTTCTGCTCATAAAGTAAACACGAAATTTTCAAAGCCAAATTCTACATCCCAAACACCCTTTTTAACACACAAGGGCATTTTAAAATAATGAATCAATTTGAAATTCAAAATATCTTACTTTTAATGAAGATATAAATAAATAAAGTTAGTGTCTATATAATTTTCTCCAAATTTCAACGCATAAGACTTAAACTGTTTTGTTTAATTCTTTGATAATTAATTTTGGTATGATATTAATTCTAAGTAATTAGAGGGCTGACAATTTAATTTCAGCATGTCAAAATATACATTTCACTTTCATATTTTAAACGATAATAAGCTGTTAGTTCTTCAAAGTATAATCTTTGAATTTCGGTAATAAGACGTTAAAATTTATTATGGATTCAGTCGAACAAAATTACTGGTTTTGGTCTAATTTTTTTATTTCAATCTTATTTATAAAGTCACGGAACTTTTCACGTTATAGTTTCAATTTATTTCGAAATGTTGAACGACAAATCACTCGATTTGGATCTGAAAAGATCTATGAAAATTAATATAAGTGTTTTGAAAATTTTTGGAATTTGGCCTCCTGAGGAAAAAGAATGGACCTGGAAGACTACGACCTATACTGTCTGGGCAATTTTTGCTGTTGGTTTCTTCTTTTTCGTATATTTGTTTTCGGAAATCATAAATATGATAATGGTAACTTATTGATTTCAATTGAAAAAATATACAAGATTCAAAAAATCTTTTTGGTCTTTAAGGTTTGGGGTGATTTGGAGAAGATGACTGAGGCTTGTTTTTTGTTGCTCACACATGTGGCTCAAGTAATAAAGTTCACACGATTTTCATTGCGACCGCGAAGTGTGCAAAATCTCACCAATCGATTGAATTTGAATATTTTTCAAATTAAACACATTCGCCAAAAGGAAATTGTCATTGAAACAATCAATACGATTCGTTTGTATACGATATTTTTTTTACTATGCGCCGTCGCTACTGTAACGCTGTGGGCTATATTTCCGTTACTGGATCCTGTTGAGAAGAAAAAACTTCCTCTGAGCGCATGGTTTCCGTTCGATACGAAACGGAGTCCGGTTTATGAAATTATTTACATATATCAAATTGTTGTTGTTATGATTGATGCTGCCACAAATATTTGCATCGATACGATAATAACGGCAATAATGACTCATGCCTGTTGCCAACTTCGCATTTTAAAAGATTCACTAATGCATATTCGGGAAGATGCACTTCAGGTAAGGATTTTTTTCTCATTTAAAACATAAAAATTCTGTGTTGTCGCATTACTAAAGATATTTTCTTTGAATCTCAAAACACTTCAATGTTTTTTTCTTATTTCATCAATACTAATATATACAAATCTTACGTCTGTTTGCCCATTTAAATTTTCACCCTTATTTTTAAGGAAAATATTTGTTTCAAGATGTCCTTATTCCAAATTTATCATGTTTAAAATTTTGGTCTGTCTGTCCGTTTGTCTCTTTGTAACTAAAAAGCGGAACAATCGAATTTAATGAAAGGGTCTAGCAGGACACATGGCGAGTTGGCCCCCAAGGTTTGTAAATTACACAGGTTGATACATTAGAAGAAAAAAAGAACATCATACGAAGAATTTTGAAATTGAATCAGTCTGAAGATATGAACGAATTTCTTCTGGATACGTCACGTAGCCACCATGAGGCCACCTGTGTATTTTATAAACCTTGGTTGGCCCCCATATAGGCACCTATGTCGAAACTTATTTTAAAATATCGGCTTGATAAACAAACACATTTTATATACTTTTCGCGACCAAATTCCTCTTTACCTTGAGATATGGGCAAAAATTTCCCCTCGCATGGCTATTTTTCAAAATTATATATCTCAAAAACTACTTAAGCTAGAGAAGTGAAACCAACGCAAAGCATTAGATTTTTTTACAGAGTATATCATATATATTTTTTAAATTTTTAGAAAAAAAAAATTATACAAAAAAAATCCCAAAAACAAATGAAATATTTTTTTTTGTGTTTTCTGAAAATGATAATCATGAAAAAAATATATTTTTTGCTTCTACGTGAGCACTATGACGCATAAAAATTGCGTGAAAAATTAGTTGGTGCAACACCTTGAAAAAAGATGAAATGTGAATTACGCCTAATTGTATACCTCGGTTTTATTTTTTTTCGAAGTGTTTCACCATTTTTTTTTTTCAAAAACCTTCAATAAAAATAGGCCACATATAGGAGCAAAACATTATTTTCATAATTGTAAGTCTCAGGAAACATAAAAAAAAAGTTTTATTAGTTTTTTTTTGTTTTTCTATATTTATTCTTAAGATGATTACTTTTAAGATCAAAATAATTGATTCCAAAAAAAAAACTAGTGTTCAATTTTTATTAAAATAAAAATAAAAAAAAAATTTCGTCACTGCTATAATTTAATATAACTGGAATATAAGAACCTAAAATAGTTAAGTTAGTATCTCGTAGGACGCAGAATTCTGGATAATTATTGTTCATATGAAAAATAACAAATAAAAGCTGTTGCATGAGAACAATATCCCACTGTAAAGTCTCTATTGGAGAATCACAGGAATAACGGAAAATATTGTCGCAATCTTTACCATTCGAAGTATAATCATTGTATATACGACCGTCTTTGATATTTATACATGTCTTGGTTTTACTTCTACCCTAATGATGTTAGGTGCTTATTTTACACATTGTTTTAAAATATTATTTGATAGTTCATTTATTCGTTCACTTTAGGTAGAACAAGTAAAAATTTTGATATGAGCCAGTGAATAATATCCTAAGCTAAACGAAGAAAACCAAGTAATTCAGATGCCGTCAATATGTACCCAGAATTAATTGGAGACGCATAGTATTCCAGTTGTAATAAATTATAACAGTGACGATAATTTTTTTTTAATAAAAATTGAATTCTAATTGGTTTTTCTTTTCTTTTGGAATAATTATTTCAACTCTTGAAAGTAATCATCTTAAGAATAAATATAGAAAAACAAAAAAACTAATATTTTTTTTTTATGTTTCCTTAGACTTACAATTATGAAAATAATATATGTTTTGCTCCTATATGCCTCATATTTATGGAAGTTTTGTGAAAAAAAGTTGGTTAAACACTTCGAAAAAAAATAAAATTGAGGTATACTATTAGGCGTAAATCACATTTCATGTTGCACTACCTATTTTTTCACGCAATTTTTATGAGTTATAGTGCTTATGTAGAAGCAAAAAATATATTTTTTTCGTTATTGTCATTTTCAAAGATTACATAAAATAACATTATTTCATTTGTTTTTTGGATTTTTTTTATATAAATTTTTTTTCTAAAAATTTCAAAAAAATATATGATATACTTTGTAAGATAATCTAAATACTCGCCTTAGTTTTAATTCTCTAGCTTAATTAGTTTTTGAGATATATAACTTTGAAAAATAGCCATGCGGGGGGACATTTTTGCCCATATATCAAGGTCAAAGAGGAATTTGGTCGCGAAAAGTATATAAAATGTGTTTGTATATCAAGCCGATATTTTGACATAAGTTTCGACATAGGTTTCTATGTTGACATAGGTCCTATAACAAGATGAACAAAGGTAAAACAAAAGAAAATATCGGGAAAGTTTGAGCCCTTAATATTAATATTAAGAGGTCTATCATCTTTAATGTCAATTTTTTATTTGTGCTTTCATTTTTGCGTCAATGCTATGAAACTATCAAGTTAAATAAATAATCTGCACATATATTTATAGAAAATTAAATTCCCTACAAAAAACGTCTCATTGGAAATTTTTGCCAGACACGCCTTTTGCGAATAATCAAGCTTCAAACATTGATATAATTTTTAGATTTATCTTCTATATTTTGGAATTTTGTAACTAACGAACAAATAAATATGTAGAAATGAACAATATAGATTTTTGAAGGAAATTTAATGCTCTACAAAAAAGGTCTCTAAACATTTTTACATAAAATCACTCTTTCAAAGTTGGTTCAACAACGAAAAAAACAATAATTTAATTGTTTCTTCAACTTTAAATGGTAATACCCTTTGAAAAAGTGATTTTATGTAAAAATATTAAGAGACATTTTTTGTAGAGCATTAAATTCCCTTCAAGAATCTATATTGTTCATTTCTAGATATTTATTTGTTCGTTAGTTACAACATTCCAAAATAAAGAAGATAAATCTAAAAATTATATCAATGTTTAAAGCTTGATTATTCGGATACGGCGAAAATTTGCAAAGAGACATTTTTTGTGAGGAATTTAATTTTCTATATATTTATATGTGCAGATGGTTTTTTTACCTTGATAGTTGAACAAAGGCGCGGGCATCAGCTAGCCTCTTAAAGATTTTAAATGGTTTTTTAATGTTTGAAAAGCCTCAGTTTGGTTGAAAATCGCCTAGAAAAAGACTGTTTATTAAAAGGCCCAGTTATATGAACTAACAAAATGATATGACTAAGAAATAGAGCTTAAAAACTTTTTGGATAGAAGCTTGAAAATAAAAGAACCAATTTCTTAAATCTAATAGCCAGTTTGTTTACGATACTCGCAATATTTTATTCGTTCGACGACTCAACTTTATTCATTGATTTAAATATGAATTATACAAATATTTAAGTTTAAAATTCTTTTCAGGAATACAAGAATCTTAATGAATACAAAAAGAATACACAATTATATCACCAGGATCAATCTTTCAATTTTCCACCAATGAAAGGAGAATCTATAAATAAAACAAATAAGGAAAAATATGATGAAAGCACATTGAATAAGTTGGTTCTAAGAAATTTCAAAACCTGTGTTCAACATCATAAAGAAATTATAAAGTGAGTATCTTAGCCAAGGGCGAATATTGGGGGGGGGGCACGGGTCTCTGTGCCCTCCCAGGATATTTTTGTGTACTGTGGAAATTGAAACTCTAGTCTATTTCTGGTTGGAGTTGCGAATTTTTTTTTATGATCCCTTTCACACATTTGCAAATGAAAGATGATACTGTGCCCTCCCCCAGAAAAAAATCTTGAATCCTCCCTTGATCTTAGCAAACGAATGACTAGCATTTACTGAATGATCTACAAAAATTGTCAATAGGAAAACAAGAAACGTTATTGCGTTGATCTAATTCCAGAAATTCAGAGAATTTAACTTTATTTGCTCCCATTCCGAATCATATTGCTTATTTGGAATTACATTTCAACAGTCCTACTGCAACAAAAATCATTAGAAACACATATTGCATATCGAAATAATTTCATGTCTATTTCACAGATACATTCACGAAACCGAGTCGCTATTCCATGTGAGTTTGTTTTCGCAATTCATCGTTAGCTGTGTAATAATATGTATCACGGCGTTTCAATTAACATTGGTGAGCATTTCTCATTTTCGATTAACACTAGCGAAATATAATTACTGTTGAATCCACTGCAAGCTATGAATCGAGTTGTGACTAATATTGCCAACGTGCAATCTGACAACGCAATTCAAAATTGTTTACCGTAATTATAACTATAGCCATTTGTTAAATAGGTCTCTCCAAAGAGTCTGCAATTTCCATCAATGATTCTCTATCAATCGTGCATGTTAATTGAAATTTTACTCCATTGCTGGTATGGGAATGAAATCATTATTTTGGTAAGAATTTTAAACGAAAAAATCGATTATTTATTGTCGATCAAATTAACAATAAACCATTTTCAAATGAATCATTTCCTTTTTATAAATAATAGCGCAACATAATAAGCTTCAAGGGACTTTTTAATTTGTTACTCGCAAACGTAACCCAAAGTAAATCTCAAACTTTTTTGATCATCTTTGAGAGGTTATTATACATCAAAAGAAACGCAAAATTGTAAAAGTTTCCGACATATACAAAAACTTTACAGAAAGATAAATAAATAAATTCGAAAAAAAACCTGTCTGTTTCAAAAAGTATCAATAAACCGATTTCAAGACATCGATAATGCAATCGACTTATCACCATTGGGAATTTTGAAAATATAGCGACAAACACTCCGCGTAATTAAAATAGTAATACATTCCAAATACCGCGACTCATATTAATATTATTAAAAAATTTAAAATATATAATAAATATAATATGACAATGGAATAGACATCAAATTCCACCAATTAAATGCTACCTCTATCCTTCAACTCATTATTTTAATTATGAGTTTGATAACTCAAAATTTAATGATACTAATCAAAATAAGATTTTTTCGCTAACTTTGAACAGTTATACTATGTATACAATATATAGAATATATTACCACATAACCACCATAACCACATCGCAAAGAGAGAAAAGCACGACTTTTAAATTGAGGTCAAACCGTGATTATTTTGTGAATCATCACAAAGCAGTTACGGAGTGATCCAAACTACTTGATAGCCACTAAGGAAGTTTGCTTGGCAATCGAAATACGTATCTGGGTAATATGTCACGAATATTTTTGTTTGAACTTCTGTTCAAATTTATGTTTATGATATGATTTTTATATATCATTATATTAAATTATACTACATAAATTGAACCGCAATATATCCTATATATTGTATACACAATTAATGATACCAATCTTACATAGAAAAATACGAACCTGACGACAATCAAGTATGGATGGCAACCAGAAAAATCTTTCCAATTTTATTAATTGGTCCAACTAAAAATCTTATTAATTGGTGTTTTTTGTCGTTTGAAAGTTTCGTAGCTTGTATATTTTCTCAGAAAACACTATTTAAAGAAAAAGCTCTATTTTGACATTACTCTAATAACGAAATTTTAAAATCTATAAAAGCAAACGATGAATATTGTATATGTGGGTAAGAAATTAATGGTGAAAAAAAGTTATGAAAATTTAAATATTTCAAAAGTGATCCAAATTGAGCTTTTTCTTTCAATGGTTTTTCGGGAAACATTAAGTTATGATGATTTTTCTTTTAAAACTCTAGAACGATAAAAAACACCAATTAATGGCGTAAAAAAATCGAAATTTTAATATTTATTGAAAAGCTCTAAAAGTCCAGATAACACTACATAGGGTTTTACTGGAAAATATACGAGCGTTTATTTAAAATAATATTTTTTCCACTGACTTTGAACAGTTATACTGTGTATACAATATATAGAATATATTGCGGTCCAATTTATGTAGTATAATTTAATACAATATTATATAAAAATCATACCATAAACATAAATTTGAACAGAACTATCAGAAACCACTTAACGAATGATGGAAGGACCAGAAGACCGTTGGTCGGTTTTAACTTATTATCCAGGGATTTCCCAAAAAATCGAAAGGATATGGAAACAGTTTGGAATAAAGGCTGGATATACCACCAAAAATTTGGGTGAATTTTTCAACGGTTCCAAAGATAAAATTCCGGACATACAAAAATCAGAAACTTATGAAATCCGTTGCACGGGCTGTGATAAAAGCTACATCGGTCAGGCTAGAAGACAAATAGGGGTTAGGTATAAGGAACATCTGGCAAACATAAAATATGCAAGAGTGAAAAAATCATGTGTGGCAGAACATGCACTGGAAACAGGGCACACATTTGTAGAAGCTAGACTTCTAAAAAGTGTTCACCGCACTAACCGATTGGATGCACTCGAAAGCATAGAAATTGTTAAAAGAAAGGGAAAGGTAAAAAACCAAGAAAAATTTTAAATTCGGCACTTTTTAGGTTGCTCATGAAGGATTCGGTGAAAGTAAGGAAATTTGGAAACACCCCCCCCCCCCTCTCCATAACCACATCGCAAAAAGAGAAAGGCATGACTTATAAATTGAGGTCAATCCGTGATTATTTTTTGAATCATCACAAAGCAGTTACGGAGTGATCCAAACTACTTGATTATCACTGAGGAAGATTGCTTGGCAATCGAAATACGTATCCGGGCAATACATCACAAATATTTTTGTATAATTTTTATATATTATTATATTTAATTATACTACATAAATTGGACCGCAATATATTCTATATATTGTATACAGAGCGTTTATTTATTTTCCAGAACTCTTGAACAACAAAAAACACCGAAATATCCCAAAATTATTTTTTTCAAACTCCTAAAGTCTTATATGAAAGATTACAGTGAATTTCATTGAAGGAATAAAAAGAGATCAAATAAAAATTGCAAACTATAAAGCCCTATAACAATACTAAGATAATCTCAAAATACCCGAAAACGACACAACGCATAGCAATAGTTTGTTGAACTAGTGATTAAATAATTAGCAAAAAAAAGGCATAGTAATTCAAATCGGTCAAGCCATTTTCAGGAAAAAAATACTATTATCTGATTTCTGTGTTTTGGTCGATTTTGTTCATAAATAATATGATTTGAAAAGTAAAGGATTTTCATATATTTATATATGCAGGATAATCTTACAAAATATATCAAATAAGGTTTCATTGGAAAAGCCGCCAATTAATTACTCTTTAAGATATACGTTCGTTAGATTTAAATCCAGTCAAGTTTACTCACTTATTGTGAATCAATTATTTTTTCTAATAAAAATCTCTTACATTTATCTTAAGACTGTTGTTAACCAATAAAATATCAAAAAAAAAAATATATCCTTTAAAATTGATCAAATATTTTGCTGGAATCGATTCATCATTTTTTATCAGCCATTGGCCTTTTTGCATAGGTTATTTAATTGGCAGTATAGAAAACCGTTTTTAATTAATGCTTTATGATGGGATTGCAATTAGTTTTACTACATATGTAGGTAAACGTAATACTATATCCTCTGTACACAATCCTGTTTTTATTCTGCCCTTATAATTATGTACTTCACGAACATAATACGTGGCTTTTTATATGAACTTTTTATTGATTAATTTCACTATAACAGGTACTTCAGTTTATAAAATTCAATATCAATTTGGAATAGAATATAATTTTATTAAAAATTTTAAAATTATTTAAACCATGCTTTCTATAATTTTCATATTTAAACGTTTTTATCTTTTTCATAATTTACTTTCCCAATTAAATTTTTGAGTTTAAAACTGAAAATTGAATTTTTTAAAAGTTTACAAATATTAATTGATTATTAGTGTCCGATTTAGTTTTCGGCTCTCGTTAAGCCGAAACTACATCCGACCGAAACCGAAACTGAATTCGTGAAATAAAAATGTTTAGAAACTATTGTTTTACACTTATTATTTACTTCTTCAATTATGATTACTGATAACTCGGCTGTAGAATTTCAAAACACAGTAAGGGACAAAAAAGAAATTTTCCAGGAAATCAGTAAAACTTATTTCATTTTAGCCGCACTAAATCGTATTTTTTAATGACGAATTAATCGTTAATTATTGTAATAGATTAGGATGACAACATGTTAAAAAAATATATATCATTTTTACTAGGACTGTGATATTTATTGCACTTACTAGGTTCAAAGTTGTCGGATCATAAAAAAATTTATATTTAACCAATTTAAAAAATACAGTAAGTGCATTTACTAGGTTATTTATTTGAGATAAGTGCAGCAAATCAGTAGAACAAAGTTTGTGAATGAAAAAAAAGTATTTAGGGCAGTTTCTAATTTTATTTATTAAAAACATCTTATAAAATTAAGTCTATAGACTTATTATTCACTTTCAGGGATTCCCAAAAAAATTTTCTATTGTCTGGCATCAATGGACATAACTTCTTTAAAATACTGTTTTTATTTATCTAAGGATATTCCCTGGAACTCATGATCCATTTGAGGAAGTTCGATATTTTAAACTTTTTTCAAAAGAAATCAATTTCAGTGTAATCATTGCTGAAATCATTTTTATACATCAATTTACGTGAACCTGATACAAACTTAACTTCCACAGTAGGATTAAAAAAAAAATTTAAAGGATCATTCGTTTTTCGAGCTGTACGTTTTTTCTTTTGCCAATAATAAAAATAATTTTCTACACGTTTGTGATGTTTGATTTTATCAAAAATTTCAAAGCAGTAAAATATATGCAACTTACTAGAATTTTAAAATTGTTTTGAGCGTTACTTTGCTTTAAATTTGACGAATTAGAAAAGAAATGTACTAACTAGGTTTATCAAATTTGATATATACATGAAAAAAAATCAAAAGCAAAATATATGCGACTTACTAGGTTTTTAAAATTATTTTGAGAGTTACTTTGTTTTAAATTTGTCAAATTAAAAAAAATGCACTTACTAGGTTTATCAATTTTGATATTTATACGACAAAGATCAAATTATTGGAATATATCAATCGAAACATGTTCACACGACTCTATTGGAACGATAAATGCTAAAAAATCGATTTTGAAAAATCTATCCCTTACTGTGTTTTGAAATTGGGCAGCCGAACTGTCAGACCATTAAAATTTTGTTAAATATTATCTTTAATATTTTTTTTTCGGTTCGAAAGAAAACTGATCAAAGTTTTGAAGAAATAATTTTGTTTTCAAGATATAAGAAAGAATACTTTCTATTCTGTGGTCCTTAACATAATTAGTGTTACCTATTACCTATCCCTGGCGAAATTCTTTAATTCGGTTTAGTTCATAATTCTTTTTAATTAGTTTAGATTTCCAATCCATTTTTGGTGGTTCTTTCCAATCTCCCTTCTTCAGCTTTCCTCAAAAAATATGACCCCAGCAATAAGCTTTTATTTTGCACCCATATCAATTATCTTTCTTCTGTTGACTCATCTCAATATTATATATTTTGTTCGAAATTTTTGATGTTTGCCAATATCAAATTTCAAACCTTTCTAGAATCTTCCTTTTTTATTTGCTATAGGTCTTCATTTTTGATTTAACGAAAACTATTTTTGTGAAAAATTAAAAAAATTAAAATATTGATTAAAATAAACAAAAACTTTAGAGTTCATCGTTGGCTGATTCCATTTACCATACGGAATGGTACAGTTGTGACATGAAATTTAAAAAGTGCATGCTATATTACATGCTATGCACAAAACGTCCCCTGCAAGTCCGAGCCGGAAAATTTTTCAGTCTTTCAATCGGAACATTTACATCGGTAAGATTTAAAATCATAAAAATTAATTTAAATTAAACTGTTATTTTTTTCCAGATTTTACGATCATCGTACTCATATTTTGCAGTATTACAACGTGTGCATAACAATTAAAAAAAATCACTAAGAAAAAAAGATAGTTTTCACATTGCAATATGCAATACATAAGTGTCTTGCATAAATAACGAATGAATAATGTGTTATGTGTGCTATTTATTTGTAGTGTATCACATAAACCGTAATTTTAGCACAATATTCTTGATTGCAAAAAAAGTGCAGAAGAAATATTTTACTTCTACCGCTATTAAATTTTTATATACAACACAGCTTCACCATGTCACGATATATGTATGGAATTTTATTAAAAAACAATATTAAACCTTAAACTATCTGAATGATTAATTTTTGAAGAAATTTTTTAACTAAGTTTTATTTAAACTCTAAAAATTCTATTAAGGGCGTATTCTGGTCTAGAAATTTAAAAAAATCGTTTTTTTTTGCATATTTTGAAAGTTTAGACATCCAAAAATATAATCTTAAAAGGATTTTTTAAAATTCGAATTATTTTCGGAGATACAGCCGAGTTAGATACAAACGAAACTAGAATTGACCGCTCTGAACTACGAACTTTTGCTGCTCCAAAAGAAGGTAGAACAGCTCGATTAGCTGAAAGAACTTCTCAAGACCTTAATTTTGAGAAGGAGGAAGGTTCAATGTATAGATCTGGGATCGCCGATTGATGCAAAATGAGTATTACATATTATTTTCAGAGTTATTCCATTCGAATTGATTCCTAAACTTTAAACGCGTTTTTCTCGAAACTACTTGTTTTGAGGTGGTTGACATGATATTTCAAGTTTTACTGAACCAATTCCTTCGAAATTTGGTATATATCTTGTTTATACAACTCTTCATTGCGTCTGCCTTGGATTTTAAAAAAAAAACGATTTTAAGTATTTTTTAAAAATTCGGAAAGGTTGAAAAAATCCGGTAAAAATTATTTTTTTCAAGTCGACGCCATTTTGTTTTTTTTTGTTTTTGATAATGGTCAACCCGAAAGCGACATTTTTATTAATGAAAAATTTGTTTAATTTTTTTTGTTTTAGATCTCTACAAGGGTTGAAATCATGTCAACCAGGACGCACCGGTTTTTTTTGAAGCTCCCACTCCACCGGCCCTGTATCTCGGCGAATTTTGTTTTTTTTTCTAGTTATTTTTTTTTATATTCCCAAAATCTCAAAAAAAGAACATATAAAAAATGGATACTAAAAATGTTTTTCATTTTTTTTTTATCTAACTTGAAAAAATTCCTAAAATTCAGGCTTCTAGACCAGAATACCCCTTAAAACTTGAGATCTATAGATTGAGATTATATAATTGTGTTTCATGCATAGTTTTCAACTTCAAATTGTATAAAGGCCTTAAAATATTTTGAACTTTTGAAATATTTATTTTTGAGTTATTTTATTCACGAGGTTTGTATTTTTTCAATTTTTACACTGCTTTTTCATCCCTTATTTTCTCTGCTGCATGTAATTCTTTTAAAATCCCAGTAGTTTTATTCTAACCCCATCATTATAGTATTGGATGTTTTCTTTCTCTCGTCGTCGCTTTTTTCTCATTATAATCATCACATTTTGAAAATAAAAAATATTTACACATTCACCCCTAACATTTGTAATTTAAAAATGTACAGAATCTATTTTGTTATGCACATTTTGTTGATATCCTTTTTCTGTCATAACGGTGGCATATCTCAAGGGAAATTTTTAAAAGTGGTTCATCAGTATAAGAGCAAAATCAATTCAACTAGGACTACAATTAAAGTGATATGAAAATTATCTTGCAACACTTTGATCTCTAAGGAATAAAGCTAAAGCTAAGGTCTAATATAAGCTTATATTAGCTCATATTCTATTTTGCTAAGGCTTCTAGACCTGAATACTCTCTTAAATATATTTATAATATTTGAACTGTAAAAAATGAAAGTCAATTTGCTTCAAAAATAATAAGAAACATAAAAGTTCAACGAAACAAATCGATTCAATATAAAAATTTTGTTGATTTTCAACTCTTTTCCATTTTTCAACCTCTTTGATTTAGGTGATTTATTCTATGATTTCCTGTCCTCTGCTGGATGTGCAGAATAAAAAAGGATTTGCACGTCATTCGTTTGGCCTGGTACTTATGTTTTATATTGCTGAGCATATTTATTTTGTTCTTTTATTTTCTTAGGTTTTTAAAACTTTTGAGATTATTTCATCAGAACCAAACGCCTTTCCTTAACTGAGCAATTACGTTGCGTGTTCTACCTCCATATTTAGAATTGGTAATTCCAGTTCATCCATTTGATTGCCTTTAAATATGAAGATGTATGCAGTGTTGCATCCATCTTTTTGCGATTTCTATTAAATGCATTGGATCAATGATTAAGTTATCTTTCTTATTCTTTGTCATTTGAGTGAGTCGGTGGTTTCAATTTTCTTGTTAGGATAGATTTCTGATTAGTATAATCACTAAAAATTCCATTCTTTATAGGTAATTTTCTAAAAGTCTAACATATAATTATTGACTTTTTCATATTTTTTTTATCACCGAGATATAAGAATCATTGCTACATTAAAAGGTTATTGTGAAAAAAAGGAAACTCTAGAAAATTCGATAAACCTTTATTGCTATAGACATAACAGTTTTGGGTCTTTTTTTTATTTAGCTTTGTTTAGAGTCACTATATAACTACATGATCATTAATGACTAATTAAAATACATTTTAAAATTGGTAGCATAACTTATATGGTACTTATATGGTTTTATTTAAGTGGTATTGATGTAATAGTTCTGCAAGAGATTAAGTTATATTTCAGCTGTACCAACTTGAACCATTTATCTCGAGTGGTTTTCAAAGATTTTTTTTTAAAATATAAAATTGTTATCATAAAAATCAAAACTTTGTTCACATACTATCTATTTTTTCTAAAGTTTGGACTACCTTTTCTGAACCCGAGTAGATTTCTGTGAAAAATGTATTAGATTTCTTTTTAAGAAAACTTAATTGAACATTTAGCTAACAAAATAACATAATTTTTGGAAAATTCTTCATGCATAAAAGTAAAACAGTTCTAATATTTTTTTTTTATTTATTTTAAGTCGCTTCAACAGCTTGGTCATTAGCGACTAAAATTTGATAGCTTTTACATTCATCTTTAACATAAAAAGTGTTAAAACAGATTTAAATAGATTTAAACAGATAAAAATAGATTATCCTACTCATTGAATATATTTGAATTGAATATACTCCGATAAAATTCTTTGGTGGTATGAATTTATGGAAAGTACCAGATGAGCGGTTTGTTTATAAGAGTGGGGTTGTTAAGTTTTGGGTTTCGTGTTCTTGCAGTCTTTTAATTAGCCGAGTGCATCTGTTTTTTAAACTTGGGTTCATTTTTGGGTGAAGTTGTTGAAGTGTCTGATGAGGTCTTCTACGCTTGTGGCGTAGTCCAGGGCCAAATCGTTTAGGTCTTGGTTGCTGCGGGCATTTTCCATGATATTCCTTATCTGGTCAATGTTTAATGGGAGATTGAGTTGGGATTGAAATAGACCACTTTTGATTGTGGCCCAATCCTCTTCCTCAGAAGTTTCGTTTTCTGTTTTTTTTTTTTTTTATTTGGATTTTATCTTTTTTCTAACCTGTCGTCTGGTGGTACACTCTTTGTTTCCCATTTGTTCCAAGCTGCTGTTAACATCAATATCCTCATTGGTAATTTCTGACTGAGATTGATTGTTTCCTTTAATACCTTCAGATGATGAGTTTGATACTGTCGGCTGTCAGGTTCTTTTTACTCTCTTGGGGGGGGGTTGTTATTATCATTTTTAATAGTTATTGGGGGTGGCATTTCGATAACTTCGTCGTTGTGCCTGGTGGTCTAGGTTAAATTTATTTTGTTATTTTCTATTGTTGGTGATCCTGGTTGGGAAATGGAAGAGTTTTGATTATTGGTATTTAAAATAATTGGTTTTGATATGGTTGTCGTGGTATCGCTGTCGGGATTGAGTTGGTGTTCATCTGAGCGATTGACTGTGTTGTGAGAATTGTGTGTGTTGGTATTTTTTCCACTGTTGTCAGTTTTCTGCAATTGGTAAGCAGATTCTCCTAAAAAGATGTGGTATTCTTCGTTGTCGTGTTTTATAATAAGAGAGTCTGGGTGGATTTTGGGGTCATATGCTAAAGATATCGTCTAAAGCTAAAGATATGTTTAAATCTCTCTTCCTGCATTCCTATTCGAAAGAATTGCATCCCGGACATTATTTATAATCCTGTTTGGACTAACGCAGCTATAATAATATGGTGTGGAATATGGTGGACGGGCAAACGTTTGAAATGATAAGTTTCGTTGTTGGAGCAATTAATCGCCTGCATGATATGGTCGTCTCATTTACTGTAATGTTTTTGAAATTGTTTATGTATGTGTCAAAAGTATCAGTTGATCTATCTATTATTATGAAGAGGAAAGATTTGATTGTTTGTTTGCTTTAAATAGGCTCCGAAACTACTTGACCGATTTGAAAAATTGTTTCACTGTTAGGAAGCTACACTATTTCCAGTGAACATACACTATATTAAATTTTCAAAAAAATTAGGGGTCCATACTAAAACTCCGATAATGTGTGAAAAAATTACCAAAAAACTTTCTTACATCGCGTGCGCTGGTGTTTTAACTAAAGAACGGAACAACCGAATTTAATGTAACTTTATACTAAGATACAACACAATTACCCACACACGTTAGGCTATTTATCATTCCTTAAAAATAATAAGGGAATGTACCCCCTACGTAAAAACTGAGGGATGAAAAAAAATTACTTTAGATAGGCGAGTTATATATCATTGAAAAGGTATTTAAAAGTTAAAAAATGATCTGTATTAATATTTTTAGTTGAATTATTAAAAAGCACAGTAATTTAATTTAAAGTACAAACAATTGCCTTTTTGAAATATAAATGTTTTTATGGATAATAATCTGACAGTAAACTTTTTTTTTAAAAAGTTGTTGTAAATAGATCCTCAGTAAGGAAATATTAACGAAAAAAATGTAGTAGTAATACTAATAATAATAGTAATAAAGCTTAAAATAAAAACGTTTTTAAAACCGTGCATATATAAAATGGTGTATTTATATACGCCTCTGACTGATGAAATTTTAATATTCGGTGTATTCATTATAGGAAGTAGGCATGTGATAAGATTTTTTTTTGAAAATTCCTACCCTAACGGACAAGGATGGGTTCAGGATTTTTTTCGTGGGGGGGACAATATCTTTTATTTGCAAGTACGTGAAAGGGATCACGAAAAAAGTTTGCAATTCCAGCCAGAAATCATCATAATGATAAATAATAAATAATCATAACATCATAATGATAAGAAATTTAAAATCCTCTTCCAAAGCAAAAGGCATACGCCAAATCGTGTATGGTGAACTCTGGACTATCCAATATGGTTTAATTATATAGTTGAAATTCAGATATTTCAATAATAAGTTTAAAGATACATAATGGTTACACATGATTATGGAAGTACTGGGTTTCGTGCAATTGTACAAATTTCAATTTCGCGGTTGTGTTGTACAGTGCAACAGTGTAATAATTATTGTTAAAAGTTCATTCGGGAATCGAAAAAGGGAGACGGGGTTATTTTGATGCGAATATTTTGATAACTTTCGACTTTTTTTAGTCATAATTAAGACCGAATTTATTGAACTTGGCGATATTTTTTATTTGATGTATGATGTAGTATGATTATATTTTTCGTAAAAGAATAAGAAAAATAAAATACGTTACGCAGACGAAGTCGCGGGGATCAGGTAGTTTTAGATATATACAGATACGATTGTTAGACAGTCGGGATGCAAACATGATATTTCTTGGGTCGATTTGATTTCCAGCTGCTTTTATGTAATTTGCTATTTTTGTATTAGAGATGCTCTCGAACACAATTGCTTGTTTTTTGGAGGGAAGGTTGGAATAACTGTTGTGGTTTTTTGAGTTTTTTATGAGTAGGATGTGGTGTTATTGGTGTTGTTGGAAAAGGTGGTGGTCATTTTTTTTGTTTTTTTTAGTAGGTTTTAGTGATGTTTTTGGTGTTTATTGGATTGGTTCACTCACCGGGTTGTGAGCGAATTTGGGCCTGGCTTTGCTATTGTCGGTTTCATTATTTTCAGTTCAAACTTGATGTTCACTGTTATAGATCAACTACGTTTGGACTGCATTTGACCGAGGTCAGATTTCGACTGAGTTCTAATAAATTATTTTATACAAACTATTATAATTTGATCAATATTTGGCACAAATGAAAGATGAAAATTTTGAAAAATATTTTAAACATCAACTCTTCGCATAGTTTTCAATCCTTCGAGTCGTTCAAAATACACAAGTCACTTATGAGTTTCAGCAACAATTTAACTAAATGGCAATAAAAGATCGAACAAAGGATAACGAAAACTCTTTTTGTATAGAAATTGAATCGTCTTATTTTTGCAAAATTTAAATCTGATAAATCCATCGATGCTTCAAAATATTTACTCAACCGTTTTTTTACATTAACCCGTCAATCTCTTTCTTATTCAAATCGATTTAAACCTTCAAACCAATTAAATATTATATCCCATTTTTCTTTTTATTCAAATGAAAACCAAAAGCAATCTTACTTTTTACTACCCACTTTTTATTTTAAAAGCGGACAGAAATACCAATGTTAAGATTGGAAGAACACAAAAAAAAATAAAAAAATAAAATGCCAATAGTTGCTACCGTACATATAGTATCAAAGAAAATTAATTAAGAATCCAGTTTTATTTGCGTATTTTCTCTTTGCAAATGGATTTTTTTTTACGTAGTCCACGTTACCCACTACTTTGACTGTGTTTAATCATAAAACAGTACAACTAAAACGAAATAAAGTTACAATTTACTTACATCACCGAACAAATATTAAACATGCAAGAAATTCAGGCCGCAATTTGAAAAATGGGAAAAAAAACTATGAATACTTTTTCTGAAAAAAAAGGAAAAAGAAATAAGGTAGTTTTCCCCAATATTTTTGCATTACAGAAACGACATAAGTGCTTTTTTTCATTTAATGATAATAAAAATATAAAACTAATAATACTAAAAATAATATTGAGAAATAAGGACGCATTAAGATGAAAAAGTGTAATTAAAAATTACTTAAAACTATAAATGCTTCGATTTTTTATGCTTATTTTTAAAAAAGATCATTTTTGAGTTTAATTTGTTTTAATAAGCTTAATATCAGAAGCTTATGTAATCCATAATATTCAAAAACATTATGGAAAGTGTATAAGACGTTTAATATTAAAACGAAAAACCAATATTAAAGATGTTTTTTTTCTTTAAGAAAGCAATTTTAATTAGAAAAAATACTTGGCTTAAATTTTTACAATAAAATGAGTCAATCCAATCGTTTATGAATAAAAGATTACAATCTTGTTTACAATGTTTCACAATATATATATTTATATTATATTTATTTTATATTATATTTTACAATATATATATATTTATATATATTAGACTATTTCAAAAAAAGTGATGATTTTTTTTTCTTAATTATATCAAAAATATTGTTGGGAATGGTAAAAAGAAAATCCTGTGAAAGTTTAAGCTCTTAATATTAATATTAAGAGGTGCCGCATCGCAAATTTCGATTTTCCATTTAAATAACATGGGATCAATGTTCTCTTGCACTTACACTACATACAATTTCGGAATGATCAAGGTATATTCTTGTAGAAAATTGAACGATCTACAAAAAAGGTCTCTTACAAGTTTTTGATATATTTATTTCTTCAAAAGTTATTCGAGGTCAAAGTTGAACTAATGAGAAATTTTAATATTTTTTCAATTTTTTGACGCAACCGTCAATTTTATATGAAAATTTTATAGGACATGTTTATGTAGAGCACTTTTTTCTATAACTTATCTGTATAAAACACGGTAAGACTCCTGCGTAGAAAAAAAGCCCTAGAAAAAACTTACAAATTTTGAGGAGATGATATTTCTGTACCCATTATAATCATTCAAAGTTATGAGATCGGATTTCTATTTATTTCAATTGTTACAACATTTACTACATGGTAAAAAAAATAATAATTACTAAAAACTTAAGTAATATTTGATTTTGTGTCAACCTTTAAACTATTTTTGTTTAAATTTTAGACTGACATACTGGCTTATTTGTTGAAAATGTGTTTTCTCCAAGTAAGTTATCAAACTAGGTAGAGATTTAGGTATCTGAACTCTATACCTTGGACAATTTGGAGTTCATTTAAATAAACAGGAAACAGGTATCTATTAAAGTAAAGTTGATATAAGTAGACTTATACTCGTTTATTTTGATCCTATTTTTTTAGAACTATTATTGAAGAATATGGTCTTGAATTAGCAGTGCTGTGTCATTTACGAACTCAGGTAGGTCGAGGAACAACAGTTTAGATTCATTTTAATAAATCAATTGCAATATTATCCGAAAAAATAACATAGAAACAAATTGAGAAATTTAACTTGAGATATATATTTTTTCCAGAAAGACCCGTTTAAGTAGTTGGAAACTTGGTCAAACCTTTAACAAACGTATTTCAACTATTTCAAACAGTTCATTCAACGATGTAAACACCTTAATAATTTCAAATAAGATTTAAACTTTCTTTATTTGCTTTTCATACTATAAATTGTCTTTCGTTTGCACTAAATCAGGTTTTATCTGTTCAATAAAACAGTGATTCCAACCGCCAGAGAAATAAAAAATTAGTAAAAACTTTTAAAATCCAATCAGCAACTTTAACTTTTGAATTCTAAGCTTGATTATGTATGACTGAAATATCAACGAACTAAAATTGTGTAAGTTAAAAAGCTTTTTAGGACAATTTTCGTTCTGAAATTCAAAAAATAATAAATTTTAGAAAAAAAAATGGCGATAGATATTTTTCTACTGAGATCATTTGTATGTATGAGATATTGATAGTTGATGATGATATAGATTTTAAAATCATCACAGATTATATGTTCATCCTTATTCGTTTCAGAAGATAGGACCTCATTGCATCCGACCATTATATGTTTGATAAGAAAAAAAAATTAAACTATTAGAATTTTTTCCCACCAAAAATTGATATTCTACGATAAATCAACGCATCTTAAAACCGAAAACTTTAAAATTCTGCAAAAAATCAAATTCATAATATTTGAAATAAATTATTTGAAAATTACGCAAAGCTATAATAAAACGGTTGGAAATATTGGAATTCATTATTTATTTTATTAATTTTGCCCCCTTTTGTTCTCGTCTCTCACATTAGCTGAATTTGTGAGGTCGATTGATCAAAAATCACAGGTGATAAATATCAATTTTGTTCCTTTGTTATATAGAAAACTAAATTGGCTTGTTATTTTAATCATAAATCCTATTGTTTTCCGAATTGTTTGCAATTTTTTTCAGATTGAAAACCAATTAAATTAATTCAATCATATATTTTTAATGTTTTATTGTATCATTTTTAAGATCCAACATTTGAAATACTGAAACACAGAAAGAAAAGGAACATAAATTTAAAAATTTTATCTTTTAGTGGAATCAAACAATTATTTACAGTTTTTTATTGCCTATAGAATTATGAAGCGCATAATCTATTAGTTTCACGTGCGTTCTTGGAGTCGAAACCTAAACATTGTTGTTCATATATTATTTAGAGACCAATTTGTAAAATATATTTTTTTGTTCAATTATTTGTTATTTTTTTTTTGTGTAATATTTTTTCTTTCGAGTTTTGAGAGAACCAATTTAATGTTTTAATATTGATTAAACTAAATTACTTTTGCAATTGTATGAACTTAAACAAACATAATCTATAATTTCTTCAATTCGTGTACTGTACTCTTATAATTGAATAAGTGACCAGTGTAATTTTTATTTAGAGTGAACATCTTAACATTTCAATTTTTCAAATAGAGAACTTAAATATTTTTTATTAAAATGTCGAAAATATTTTTCTGTGAGTAAAATTGATAAAAAAAAAAGAAATTTGTTACTTTGATTTAATTTTCAGATTATGTGGTAAGCTGTTGGGTTTTGTCTATAACTATTTTTGAAGTTGAAGCACAATATCAATCAAATCCTTTCAATTATCCCAAATATTATGGATCTTCCAGCCCCTTTAATTCCGACCCCCAAAAACAAAACCCTTCACAATTTTTCACACCGGATAATTTTGGTTCACAATCGACTTCGGACAGCCCATCGCTTTTTAGTATTTTCACAAGCAAAGGTAATTATTCCATGTATATAAATTTATTTTTACACTCTTTTCTACAATTTGGTTTCACAAACTTTGTGACTTCCAAAAATTGCTTTGTTAGATAAAAATAAACGTAATTGTCTCTTTTTTTAGATACTGGAGCAACTTGTCCCTTTGCAAGTATTGACTTAGAGCCGTTACCGTACTGCATTTCAATATCCTCATTCCTTGGTAAATAAAGATAAGTTAAAGAAGATAACTCAGGTTTTTTAATATCTAGTTTTTAGGTGTTTCATTTTCCAAACCCACTATGTTTCATTTTAGATGAATTTGAACTAAAAAAAAAAAACATTTTTATGATCCAAAACGCCTGATGAAGTTGCGATAAGCAACGAAGTAGCGAATTTGAAAAGTGAAACTTCTAGTGGATCTAGTAAAAAGATTTAGTAAAAAGATTTTTTAAAAAATAAGAATTAAATTTCGAATTTCATATAACTTCTGTTTTACATACATAATTGAGATTATAAAAATCAGAAGTTTATACTGTAAAAGCTAAAATTCTTACAGTTGAATTTCATATTTTCATCTTTCTTAATCTCATCATCTTAAAAGTTTGCAACCTTTACAATCATGAAAATTTCGTAAGATTTTTTCTATTTTTGACTTATTATTCAATTTATGTAATTGGACCCGGTAGGCGAAAAAAAATTTAAAATTAATACTTTTTGGCTACTTTGGCGACTCCTGAACATATAGTGGAGACAATTTAAAGAAATCTAGTACTACCGAAAATACGCTATTTACAATTTTGAATACCAGTATTGTAAAATTGTGTAAAGACCGGTACTAGATATTCCAGTATACCAATATTCCGGTATTGCAATTCCAACTCGTATTGAAACGATTAACAGTTGGATCATTTTCCTGATTTTTCAGAAGCAAATTACAGGCGTCAACGCGATGACACAATTTTTCTCCCTTGAAAAAAAGTAACCCCTATATCGAGCATCGAAATTAAAGCTAGACTTTTCAAGTGACCATACACGGTTAAAACATATCGTATTTATATGTCGTTAGTACAAAATTGGGTGCAAAAACACAATTACTCTGTTAAAGAAACTACTTTCCGAATAGTCCAATAGTTATCTTCAAAATAGTAAGTCTATAACTCAACTAAGTTTTCAGTTTAAATCAAAAAAAATTATACAATTGGAAGGAAAATTTTCAAAACGTTTGTTAATCCTTAAAAGACACGTTCGTCCTTTAAATTCCAGCACGCTATCTCTCTTTATTTGTGAGTAGACAAGAAAGAACGAGAATCCATAAAATTGTAACTTTTTCCTCAAAACAATTTGAACTGATTTGAATGAAATATGAACACATTGTAGAGATATGCGAGTATGAGGGCTGTTTTCGGGGCAAATGTTATTTAAATGCTCTTTGGTTTAACTTTTTTAAACATTAGTGGAATCATTAACATTCTATAGTATTTTAAGACATTCATGACTAAAGGGTCTAGCAGGATACACCTGGCGAGTTGGCCCCCAAATAGGAACCTATGTCGAAACTTTTGTTAAAATATATCGGCTTGATATACAAACACATTTTATATACTTTTCGCGACCAAATTCTTCTTTGAACTTGAAATATGGGCAAAAATGTCCGCCCGCATGGCTATTTTTCAAAGTTATATATCTCACAAACTAATTAAGCTAGAAAAATGAAACTAACGCGAGGCATTAGATTTTTTTACAGAGAATATCATATATTTTTTTGAAATTTTTAGAAAAAGAATTATGCAAAAAAAAACCAAAAAACAAATGAAATATTTTTTTTATGTGTTCTCTGAAAATGACAATCACGAAAAAAATATATTTTATGCTTCTACATGAGCACTATAACTCATAAGAAATGTGTAAAAAATAGTTGGTGCAACACCTTGAAAAAAAATTCCGCGTCCTACGATTTTTTCGCGTCCTACGAGATACTAACTAAATTATTTTAGGTTCATAATATTCCAGTTGTCATAAATTATAGCAGTGACGATAATTTTTTTTATTCTTATTGTAATAAAAACTGAACACTGGTTGTTTTTTTTTCTTTTGGGATTAATTAATTTGATCTTGAAAGTAATCATCTTAAGAGTAAATATAGAAAAACAAATATTTTTTTTTATGTTTCCTTAGACTTACAACTATGAAAATAATATATGTTTTGCTCCTATATGTGGCCTATTTTTTATTGAAGTTTTGTGAAAAAAAAAGTTGGTGAAACACTTCGAAAAAAAATAAAACCGAGGTACACTATTAGGCGTAAATCAGATTTTATTTTTTACAAGGGGTTGCACCAACTATTTTTTCACGCAATTTTTATGAGTTATAGTGCTCATGTAGAAGCATAAAATATATTTTTTCTTGATTGTCATTATCAGAGAACACATAAAAAAAAGTTATTTCATTTGTTTTTTGGATTTTTTTTGTATAATTTTTTTTCTAAAAATTTCAAAAAAATATATGATATACTCTGTAAAATAATCTAAAGCCTCGCGTTGGTTTCACTTCTCTAGCTTAATTAGTTTGTGAGATATATAATTTTTAAAAATAGCCATGCGGGCGGACATTTTTGCCCATATCTCAAGTTCAAAGAAGAATTTGGTCACGAAAAGTATAAAAAATGGGTTTTTATATCAAGCCGATATATTTTAACATAAGTTTCGACATAGGTTCCTATTTGGGGGCCAACTCGTCATGTGGATCCTGCTAGATCCTTTGGTATTATTCATGAAATAAAAAACCTTTTATTAAATAATACTCCCTAATAACGATATATGGCATTAACTACTTCAAGTTCTGCAACCGACTGCATTAACTGAAAACCCAAATGAATTCTACACTAAAACTAAATTCTATACTCAAATTAAACTAGTCCAAGGATGCAAACAATTCATATTTCAATTAGTGATATGAAACAGGAAATACTAAAAGCTTTGATCTCAAGAAATATAAGTGTAAAAAGTGTAAAAGAAAGACAGTTAGGCATGACAAAATTTTTCCGAATGAATATATATTTTTTTGTTTCAACACATTTATCAAAAAAAAAAACGTTTAAGTACCTTTCTGGAACTGAAGCATGATTCTTTTCATTCTTTCATATTAGTTTTATAACCGAAATTTAAAGTATTTTATGATCGGCATTAAAAATAAGTTTGGTGTAAATTTCTTTCACAAGTACTCATATTTTAAAAGAAAACACCGCTTAATTTAATGAAAAAAATTTGTTTTTTCTAGGTTACCTAGCCAGCTCAGTTTCATGGATATTCACCGAGAACATATTTTCAAAGCTTTTCAACTTTTCGTGGTGATATTTTTGACAAATTTAAAAATTGTTCGAATAATTACATAAATTATATGCTATCAATAAAATTAATGGACTTATGATATTTTTTTCAGTCTTCAAAAATGTATTTATCTAGCTAATTGCAATAATTGCAATAACCAATCATTTAATGCATTATTATCGTTGAAAAACGGGACAGTATAGTTGCGAGTTTGAGCATTGTTGCAACTTGATTCCTGTAAAAATTTATGAGATTAAAAATTTTACTGAAAATCTAAAAATTTTGCTATAAAAATTAATTTTGCAAAGATGAAACTAATACTTTTGATTGAATGTGTATTTTATTTAGATTTGAGATTATTGTTGTAACTACGAATGAACTTTGTGCCTTAATCTCTTTTTTGGGTGCAATCAATTGGAAAATCATTTTAAAAAAATTATTAAATATATTAAATGCTAATCATTAATAAGATTTCTTTATGACTTCTTAAATTAATATTAAACTTTAACAAAACTTTCGATGCAGTTTCAGAGTGGTTTTGTTGAACTGAAATTTTTGAAAAAGAACAGATCAAATATTAAAAAATTTTCTACTAAAGAAAATTACTTGGAAATAATTTATTCTCAATAAGACTTTGCCTAACTTTCAAAGTTCCTGGGCAAACTACAGACGTAAGTACTTTATCATATTTTAATAATAGGTAGGGGAGACCGGGTACAAAAGTAACAATTTGTGCTTTTACCTTGATTTCTGGCTGGGTGTTATTATTGCCATTAAATGAATATAACCACACATAAATTTAGTTTATGTTCTTCACAATAGTAACTTGAATTATTAAATTATGGTGTGTTTTATATGAATAACACAGAGTAAAAAAAATTGTCAGTTGTTACTTTGGACCACGCAGGCGGGTCGAACGTAACACGTTGTGGGTCGAAAGTAATAAGACTGCTAAGGGTTGCTAATGAAAACAAAAGTACAAGTTAAATCAACAAATTACTTATTTAAAGACTTTATATTAATGATATAAACCAAATTCAGCATTTTAAATACTCAAAAAATATATATATTTTAGGGATATGAATCAATAGAATACCTCGACAACGCATAAGAACTACTGCATGAAGAACTACCGACACTAAAATGTATCGAAAACCATTCTATTGAAGTAGATATCCATAAAAATATGATGTTAGTAATAAAATTATTACAAGGACAAAAGTAACTTATTACTTTTGTACCCTAGGGGGCTATGTTACTTTTGTAGCCATTCTCATTTTTAATAAAACGTGTAATATAATCTTAAAACGGAACGTGCTAGACAAAAATGAATTTAAACAATTTACAATTTATCTAATCAAGAATGAATATGCCAACATTCGGATTGCTGTGATCCTTTTACGACTATGTAAACAATAAATAAGAAAACGTCGAAAAATTTACTTTTGGCTCGTTAAAACACATTACGTCCTATTATATAACCTAACAACGCATTGCGCACGCGTCGACTTAATGCAATTGAGGGGGTGCTCTAGGCTATCACCTGATGGCAGCAAAGCGAAATTCGCCCATTGGATAAGTCTAGAATGCATTTGTTACTTTCGACTCGCCGTTACTTTTGTACCCAGTCTCCCCTACTTATACCTCTTAAGTCTAAGGTATCAATAAAATATCTTTCTTGAGCCGATTCACTATCATATAGCCCAAGCTGGACCTTCAAAAAAAAATTTATACAAACACTTATTAAATTGTATACACAGTATTTCAATGAAATGAAAAGCAAACATCTGTTAAACATTGTTTGCATCATTTCTTTTTCTTTTAAATTATAAAACAACAGAAAAGAAAGATATAGATCATTTGGATAACAGGAATATTAAAGCATAAATTATCTCTAAATAAACGGCATGAGTAAAATGCTATCAACCAACTTTATTCACTTATATAGCACATACCAGGTGAGGTACCTTTTTTTTCACATTGCACCTTTGATTCAAACAAACGTTTCTCTGTATGAATGAGAATATTATGAAAGAGCTTTTCATTTATAGATGAGCTTTATCAAAGTTCTCCGACAACGACGACAAAACAGTATCTGCCTAACTGTAAAGTGTTCTCTTTAGCTAGTCAATGTATCCCTACTATGATCCATCTTTGTCGTTTGATACAAATTTGAAATGTATGTCTTCTCATAGATAGATGCAAATAATATGCAAAAGCATTTAAACATGTGCATATCGTTTGAAGTTGTACTTTCATAAACAAGGAATACGAGAACTTTCAATGAAAACCGCAAATATTGTAAATTCCACTGTTTATGCAAGTAAATATTTAAACTATTTTCGTTAATTAACCTGTAGCTAGATCCATCTTTTCATATACCTACTTATCTTTTAAAAACACTGTTTCATTTCGGTGTTTTTGATTTTAATGATAAGTTATGCCAATTTGAAATCGTACCCCAATCTTCTTATCATATTGTCCCACAGACTTCTCAATAATAATTCTACTATTACCTTATTATCTTCACATTTATTGGATCAAATACAACTCATTTGACCGATAACAATATTTATTTAGTTCATTGATGCAATTCAAGGTTTTTAAAATGTTTTCTTAGACTTTATACAATTTAAAATAATAATTAATCGTTCAAATAAAGTTTAACTTTCATAATTCAATAAGTTCATTACAATTAGCACCGATAACTAATTTCAAGTGTAAAAATTGCCTTTTTTGAACTAGAAATTTTTATGTAGAATCATTATTATCATCTATTATTATAAAGAGGAAAGATTTGATTGTTTGTTTGCTTTGAATAGGCTCCGAAACTACTTGACCGATTTGAAAAATTCTTTCACTGTTGGGAAGCTACACTATTTCCAGTGAACATAGGCTGTATTAAATTTTCAAAAAAAAATAAGAATCCAAACTAAAACTCCAATAATGTAACCCAAGGTCTGAAAAAATTACCAAAAAACATTATTTTATCGCGTGCGCTGCGAAAACTATTGGTTATAAAACGAAATAATGTAGTACGATTTTGCAGAACATATCATTATCTACAAAAAACAGAGCGACAGCATATGGCTAACTACTATAGTTATGTCACAATAAGTGTTTTTTCATTTTAAAAAATATATATAAATGCCACCATTATAAAAGCTCTTTTATTTGTACTTTGGGATTAATCCTTATCAAAATAAATGACTTCAAGTTTGCTTCAATACCATTATATAACTTTTTGAGTTATTCAATTTGAACATTCCAATCGAAAGATATCACAAGTTTAAAAATGTAAGTTATTTGAAAAATCTCGTATGGTCACCGCTCTTTACTTACTATTAAGACCAACTTTATTGAACTTGGCGATATTTTTTATTTATGTATAGATGCTGATTGATTTACAGATTATTTGGGCTACGGTTGGTATGCCTACCGTAACTATACGCAATAGACATACTCTTTTTAGATATTTATAAATATTTTTTAAAAAATAATTGATTATTACATATAACAATTTTATTCTTTGCAACAGTTTATTAAATGTGTCTTTTTAAAGTTGACGAATTAGTGTTTTTAGGTATGATTATGTTTTTCGTAAAAGAAATAAGAAAAATAAAAATTTTCATATACCATGGCAAATTTGAAAAGAAAACATAATCTACACCTACGTTACGCAGATGAAGTTGCGGGGATCAGCTATTTATAATAATTAAATTGTGGGCAATAAGGACGAAGCCTCTTATGGAATCTTATTTATTTTTTCGCCAAAGTTTCGTCAGTTATTTCTAACTTCTTCAGGGTTCTATAATGAAAATACATAACATTTGAAAATAGCAATAACTATTGTCAAAATTATAAATAAATAAATTACAATTCATAAGTCTTAGTCTATATAAATCTTAGTTAATTAATGTGAAATCTAACCAAAAATAATTAAATTTCAATACCATTATTAAAATACTAACCAAAATTTAAAAATTACTTTTTGTTTAGTATTTGAATAATGGTATTGAAATGTAAGTATTATTTGGTTAGATTTCACATTAATTAACTAAGATTTATATAGACTAAGACTTATGAATTGTAATTTATTTATTTATAATTTTGACAATGGTTGCTGCTATTTTTAAATGTTATGTATTTTCATTATAGAGCCCTGAAGAAGTCAGGAATAACTGACGAAACGTTGGCGAAAAAATAAATAAGATTCCATAAGAAGCTTTGATCTTATTGCCCACAATTTAACTATTATATTTAAAAAGACAAGGACTTAAACAACATGGGTTATTATCATTATAGCATATCTTCATGGTGCCGTGAAAACATAACATCTTCGTTCTTTATAAAAATAAAAGCTTGACTTCAATTCCCGCATAATTCTGTTTTATTTTTATCCAAAATTGTCGCTTTTAAACCTAAAAGGTTGCACAAAAAGAAAATAGAAATAAAGATAAAGCTTGAAATTAATATTCAAAATAAAAGGTATATCATTGGTGTATTAATCAGTTATAGCAGGAGTTACCATCCCAAATGATAAGGTGGATCACTTTAGAAATGCATCATAACTCGGGGAACCATATATAAAACTAGCTAATCCCCGCGATTTCGTCTGCATAACGTAGAAGTAAATTATATTTTCTTTTTAGATTTGCTATTTGTAGTAGTATATGAACATTTTTATTTTTCTTATTTCCTTAACGAAAAACATAATCATACTTAAAAACTCTATTTTGCCAACTTTAAAAAGACACATTTAATAAATGGTTGCTTAGAATAAAATTTCTGTATGTAATGATGAATTAATTTTCCAAAAAATATTTATAACTATAAGAAAAGAGATGCTCAATTGCGTATACCTACGGTAGGTATACCTACCGTGAACTAAATAATCCGTAAATCAATAAGCACCTATACATAAATAAAAATATCGTCAAGCTCAATACATTCAGTCTTAGTTATGACTTAAAACAGTTTAAAATTTTCAAAATTACTCGTGTGAAAATAACAGAAGTAAAGAGTCTAGATTTAGAATATTAGTAGAAATCCCATTTCATTGTCTCGACTCCCGAATGAACTATTTTCTCAAAACTATCCCACTACTGCAATGTACAAAATTACCACGAAATTGAAATTTGTTCAATTGCACAAAAATCATTTCCTCCATAATCAAGTGTAACCATTATGTATCTATGCACTTATTATTAAAATATTTGAATTTCAACTATATAATTAAACCATTATCTTTTAATTCGAAGAATTTCCGTTGGTTAAAATTCGCTCACTAATGTATTTATTTGTGAATACGTATTTCGGATTTTCATGTTTACAATATGTGAAAGCCAAAAACTTAATGCTCACTTATAAACTTAACTTAACCATTTTCAGATGTATCTATCGAGAGTTTAAATTTTTAAGCAGACCCAAAGATTTTGTTTCTAATATTAAACCAATTTTGTTTTATAGTAAAGGGGAATTACTTTTTGTTAATAACGGTACTTTGATTATGAAATTTGAAATTTCGATTGTTTATTAGACGTTATACCGTACAAACTTTGCCACCATTTTTCACTCTTTTGGGGGAGAACTTATCAAAAACTCTTTCTTAATATATATCTCCATCGTATAAGGAAAACACTTTCCAAATTTCATTGACACAAGTATGCATTTATATTGGAAAATACAATGTAATTCGAAGAAAAAAAAATTTTTTTATTTTGATTATTCTGCCTAAAAAGCTATTTGATTTCGCACATTTGGACGTTATGCATACACAATTATTGGAAATAGGTGGAAAGCGTGGAAGTAAATTCGAATATTTTATTTATTTTCAATAACAATAATTGATTTTCAAATTGTTCTAAATACCGAAGAAAAGTTAATAGAGAGGATTTTATATGTTAATTGATAATAAAATATATGAAAAAAAATGTTCCCTTATTACTTTTCAGTAGAATATATAATTGATTCACGGCGCAATCGTTGGTTCATAAAAAATAGATTTTAAAAAGTTTGATTGTTGTAAAACAAACAAAAATTAAAAACCGCTTCTTTGGTATTTGGTATAAGTACCTATTACATCAAATTTTATACTAATTAAGTGAAACGACGTTATTTAAAATGCTGTTATTAAAATGATATAACAAAAACGGAAATTTATAAATATTTTATTATTTATTTTTTAATTAGACTTATTAAATATTAATATCGATTGTTGATTAACTCTTCATATTCTCATACAAACTAAGTCACCCCTTTTACTCTTTTAGGGTAGGAATTTTCAAAAAAAAAGTTTTTATCAGACGTCTACTTCTTATAAGGAATTCATCGATTATTAAAATTTTATCAGTCAGAGGAGTATTTATGGTAAATACACGATTTTATATATGCACGGTTTTAAAAACGTATTTACTTTATAATTATTATTATTAATACTTCTATTACTTTTTTTCGTTAATATTTTCTTACTGAGCAACCCTAAGGATCTACTTACAACTATTTTGTAAAAAAAAAAAGTTTACTATAAGATTTGAACCCACGTTTCTTTTATCATAAGCATCAGAATGTCAGATACGTAAGCCATTACGCTATCAACAACAACATTGTTTGTTATAAATATATGTATAAGCGATTATAGTTCAAAGAGGCAATTTTTAGTACTTTAAATTAAATTTAATATGCTTTTTATTAGCTCAACTAAAAATATTAATACAGATTAAAATCTAACGTTTAAATACCTTACCAATGTTATATAACTCGCCTATCTAAAGGTTTTTTTTCATCCCTAGGAAATACCGTCCCTTATTATTTTTAAAGAATGACAAGCATTGTAACCTGTGTGGGTAATTGTTTTGTATTTTAATACCAAACTTCAATAAATTCGGTTGTTCCATTCCGTAGTTAAATCGGGACACACAGACAGACAGACAAAAATTTTAAAAATGATAAATTTGGAATAAGGGCCTCTTGAAACAAATATTTACCCTAAAATTGGGTTCAAAATCGAAATGTACAGACAGACGTATTTTATATATTAGTATAGATTATATAGTCCTCCATATTAGATTTAGATACACTAAAGATACTTAAAATAAATTGATTTTCACCACTTTGGTCATTATGAAATAAAAATATCTTGTAAAAATAAGATGATTTTCACGGTATTTATACCGGAAAAACGATAAGCTGAGCCTTATGCGGGTCGCAGGTTGGCCAATCTTAGACTTAACACTAGCACCAATAAAATGGCGAGTGAAATTATTTTCTTTATAAAAAAGGTTAAGGTCACTTAAACTTTCCTGTTTCTGAAAAATCGAACAAAGCATTTTGTTCGGTTAATGGAATTTCATCATCTCGAAATAGTTCTAAGAAAGAATCTTTGACGTTTTTTTTTAGTAAAAGAATTCTGTCGATTATTTAAAATAATTTTTTTGACAAAACATTCTCTTGAACTTTCATACAACTTGGTTTGACTCCATAGATATTATATTACATTTCAAAAAGCCACAAAAAGATGAAATGCTGCAGCTAGTATATCAAGCTGTCACATCTTATACACATCCAATTGGATTTTCCGGGAAATTTTATGATTTTGCGAAAATGAACATTTATTTATTTATATTTTATGAATTTTAACTTTTGATTTCAGCCAATTAAGTATGCAGATTAAATGAACATTATACACACTTGGAATAAAAGTTGAGAAGAACTGGTTCTGTTTTTTTTTTTGGTGAAATGATTTAACTCCATTTTTAATTAATTTAATATAACAACTCTTCAGCTACCTCAAGTATTGTATGCACCTACTTAGGAGTTATGTATATTTAATGAAAAAGTTTATAATTTCCAGCTCGCAACAAATTTATTCCATGTTACACATTCGAGGGAATAAATTTCAGTCTGTTCTCTGATATACCTAATTTTTGAGAAATGAATATAACATTAAATTGTATTTGAAATTAAAACCATTTTTAAAAACTCTTGAAAAAAGTTTTTGCAGAAAAAAAAAATTACGCAATAAAACTATCATGCAACGTGTAGCTTCGAATGAAAACTTGTTATATCATTAGAGTCCAATCTTCATAGCGTTGAAATATTCTAAGATATGTATTTTATTCTCAAAAATTATTTTAAAATCTACCAAATTAGGAAACCAAGTTACAAACGAAACGCTTTTTAATACTTAGGATTAATTTAAAAAAAAAAAAAAAAAAAAAAACAAGAACACAGCTTGAGCTTAGCTAAAGTAGTTTCTGATTAATTTAGCTTTTTCGTGTCAATCACGGAAATGAGTTTAACGCGTGACTGAATATAATTTAAATATTTTTTTCAATTTAAAGTCGTTTCATATCTTTTTTCTGAAAACAAACCTTTGTTTTATAGTAATGGTTTTAAATTTGGTCGAAATAAAATTTCCTTACTTTGATACCTAATCATAATTAATATTCCTCGAGCTACAATAACTATTATTTTTAAATTTTTGTGTTTTTAAGTATTGTAGAATAAATAAATGGAGCTATTTACATTTACCATATAAACCAAGGATGGGTAAACTTAATAAGCTGGTATAATCGACAATAATTTTTGTTATACGTATGACTACACGATCAACTTCGACAAATGGGTTACATTAAAAATAAATAAAAATTGAAACCGAGAATGAGTAAAAGGAAGTATTAGATGCACTATTTGGGAATCATTTATATTCGTTGTAAAATAATTTCATTTTTTATTTTAATTTCAGGCCAGTGGCGTAACTACCTAGGGACTAGACGGGGCAGTGCCCCGGGGCTCTAAAGCTCAGGGGGCCCTTGCATCCTTACCAGAAATCTCAATCGAACTGAACTTTTGGAAATTCAGTTGGAAATTTACGAATTATTTAAAGAAATAATGAGCAAATGTGGAATACTAGAATGCGACTTAACGGAAGTATTTACAACAATGTTATTATTCTTTACAATTCCTGTCACTTCTGCAGCAGCTGAAAGGTCATTTAGCAAATTAAAAATAATAGAAAACTATTTAAGAAATAATATGGGCCAAACTCGACTTCGATATTTATCGCTAATAGCTATTGAAAACAAAACCACATCAAGCCTGGATTTAAACGAAGCCATTGATACTTTTGTGAAAACTAAAGCTAGGAAAAAGTTGTTAATATAATTGTTATTTAGTCAGTTGGTAGGTCCGACCTTTATATAATAAGCCCCTGAATTTTCTCTATTTCATTTTATTAGCCAAACCTACACCAAGTATTACTTGTAATTTATGTTGTTACTGTTTAATATTTTATTACCTGGCCTGCAGTGCACAAAAAAGAGCTTAAGTAGCTTAGCGTTTTTAAAGTATTTGTATATTTCATATTTTTATCTGATAAAACCTAATCAGTTTACATAGCAGTGGGGCCCCATTTTTTAATTTGCCCCAGGGCCTTTGGTTACCTAGCTACGCCACTGTTTCAAGCTTCATTGTCAGCAAAATTTCTAGTACACATTTTCAATTAAAAAATTCAAAATTTAACTAGAAAATTGAAATGTCTACCATCGCCTGTTCATGATCGATCGATTGCTCACCCTTGATATAAACTAATCGAAATCGAAAGGCCTTAAGAAACACATGACACATTTAATACCAGTTTAAGAATGACAAACTGTGACAAGAAACGCCCAATAACCATCGAACGGGATGAAAGTAACGATACCATTCAAGAAATAGAAAATAAACTTCTAATATGTAAAAGTTAAGAGTTATGCAATGACAATAGACTGAATAACCATCATCAACGGATGAAAATGGGAATCAAAGAGGCCCCAAAGTTTATCGTCGCGGAACAGGAAGAACAAAAATCACAACTGTTTATTTCAATATTAAATATAGTTTACCATACAAAGACTATACCAAAGCTGCGCTCGACATTTATTGCCCGTCCCAAAGAAAATCGACGCTTTGAATTATGATAAGTACCAGATGATAAGCCTTACTTTTCATCTCTTAAAAATATTTTTCAAAACTATCCAAACCTGTATCTATACGAAATGCGAACATCATTTAGATGTGGATCAATTTAGATTTTTTATCACTAGGACTATTGTGAGACGTTAAACGTCCCACTTAATTAAGGAGTGCAATACTGATATACCGCGATACTGAATACCAGTACATTGAGCCATTTCTACATTTATGTAGTTTCGGTATTTATATGATTAAATACCGCTTTTTGGGTATTTACCAGATTTTTTTTAAATTGTCTCCACTATATGCTAAAGGGTTGCTAAATCAGCAAAATAGTTTACTTTTTAATGAGCATGAAAAATAATAATGCAGAAAAAATCATAACCAAATCAAATTTGGTTAAGCTCAAAGTAAATTTTCTTAAAAAAATGTATCCACAAGCCTTTCCAAATTAAAAAGAATCCAGTAGAATTATCAAAGATTATGATAAATTAATGTTGTTAATGAAAAAGAATTGCCATTTGACCCAAAATTGGTATAAGCGATAACTAAAAAAAAATCAACAAACAATAAAACAATACAGTGATTATTTCTATCCAAAACCATTCGATGATAAATCGATATATTTGAAGATGAGAAATTTAAGGGTAAATATTTGGAAAACGTATATCACGCACTGCTAACAGTACCTACTACGAAGAGGCGTTAATGCAGAAATAGCTTTTGGACTTTTGGTCATTTTTGCTTAAAATTACGTTCCCGGCTTAATGACAACACAATTTCCGCATTATTTTTTTTAAGATCACATTTTCGAAATTCATAATCGTACCATAGATGGAATAATGATATTTACACTTTTTTGTAATTAAAATGCAAACGATGTTTGTTGTTCCTTTAACAAATGTGAAATGAATTTTGAACGACTGAAAACTTTTCTATATCAATATTCAATTTCAGATGTTTATTTCGATAATAATTGATAAACGCTGAAAGACTTGCTTATTTTTGTTCAGAAAAATCGATTCAGTATTTAAATAGCATTTAATATACGTTTTATTATACACTAGTTGGTCCCCGCAACTTCGTCTGCGTAACGTAGGTGCAGATTATATTTTATTTTTAGATTTGCTATTTGTAGTGAAATATACAAGTTCTTATTTTTCTTATTTCCTTTACGAAAAAAATAATCATACTTATACTTAATATTATTTTGTCGACTTTAAGAAAATACATTTAATAAACTGTTACAAGGCATAAAATAGTTTTATGAAATAATCAATTAGTTTTCAAAAAATATTTGTAAATATCTAAAAAGAATATGTCTATAACGTATACCTACGGTAGGTATACCTACCGTGAACCAAATAATCCAAAAATTAATCAGTATCTATACATAAAAAATATCGTTCAATAAAGTTGGTTTTAATTATGACTTAAAACAATTTAAAATTTTTAAAAATACTCGTGTGAAAATAACAGAAGTTAAGGATCTAGATTTTTGAATAATTAATGGAATTCCATTTCATAGTTTAGATTCCCGAATGAACTTTTTCCTTAAAACTATTACACTACTACAATGTACAAAACTATCGCGAAATTAAAATTTGTTCTATTGCACGAAACCCAGTTCCTCCATAATCAAGTATAACTATTATGTATCTATGCACTTATTATTAAAATATCTGATTTTCAACTGAATATCTGAATTTCTCGCTACTCGATATTCGCTCACTAATGTATTTCTTTGTGAATACGTATTTCGGATTTTCAGGTTTACAATAAGGGAAAGCCAAAAAACTTAATACTCACTTATAAACCTAAGTTACCCTTTTTCTGATACATCTATTTGTTTAAATTTTTTTTAGCAGACCCAAAGTTTTTGTTTCTAATATTAAAACAACTTTATTTTATAATAAAAAGTGATTAAATTTCGTTTATAACGGTACTTTGATTATGAAATTTGAAATTTCGATTGCTTATAAAACGTTATGCCGTACAAACTTTGCCACCATTTTTCACTCTTTTAGAGAAGGAATTATCAACAAATCCTTTCTTTATATATATCTGCATCATATAAGGAAAGCATTTTCCAAATTTTATCGACACAAATATGCATTTATATTTGAAAATACAATGAAAAACGAAAAAAAATGTCCTTCTTTATTTTAATTACCATGATTCAAAAGCAATTCGATTTCGCTCATTTGGACATTGTACATACAAAACTGTTGGAAGTAGGTAGAAAGCGTGGAAATAAATTCGAATATTTTATTCATTTTCAATAACAATATTTGGTTTTCAAATTGTTCTAAATACTGAAGAATAGTTTGTTTGGAAGACTGTATATTTTAATTGATAATGAAATATATGATAAAAACTTGCCCCCGTCATGTTTTTCAGCAGAATAAATAATTGATCCAGGTCACAATCATTGCTTCATAAAAATTAGATTTTTAAAACTTTGTTGAAAAACAAACAAAAATTAAAACCCACCTCTTTGGTATTTGGTATAAGTACCTACTTCATAAACTTTCATAATAATTAAGGGAAATGACGTTATTTTAAATGCTGTTATTAAAATGATATAACAAAAACATAAACTTATTATTAATTAATTATTTATTTATTAATTACACTGTTTAAATTCAAAATTTCGATTGTTGATTGTTCATTTGCAACAATACTTTATTTTGCTAAAATAAAATATTTTTTATATCTTAAATAAAAGTAGCCCATGTTACTCCTTATTACATCAGCTACCTGCCAATAAAAGTCCCGTCAAAATCGGTTCAGTCATTTCAGATATTAGCCGGAACAAACAGACAGACAGACAAAAATTTAAAAAAATGTTATTTTGGTGTATGTACCGTATATACTCATATATGCATATAGTAAAAAGTGGTTATTTCAATATTATAAACAGACACTCCAATTTTATTTATATGGTTTAGATTCTCGTTCCATTCTATATATATAAAAATGAATTTTTGTCTATATGTACTTTATAGAATAGTAAACTATGCATCTGATCATGTGATGAACTGTAGCAAAGGTGTTATGCATGAGCCTACGAAGGTTTTTGAGTTGGTACAACCAATTTTGGTCGTCAAAATTCGATCATTAAGTTTATTTTAGTTGGTGGCGTAGCAACGCGCGCAGGGAATAGAGCTATTGGTTATAAATTGGAGTTTTTAATTAAATATCTTTCTAAGTTTCTAGTTCTTTTTTAAGATATCAAAAAATCAGCATATTTTAAATCAGAGGTGGCAAACCCAAATGATATTGCGGGTCATTTCGGAAATGCATCATAACTCCGAGGCCCACCATTAGAGTTATATCTCAAATTTTCCACACTAAATTTAGATACACAGTAAGCATTTTTAATATAATGGTTTTCACCACTATGGTCATTTTAAAATGTATACACTTTATAATAGTCTGATGTATTTCACGGGTCGAAAAATTCGACAACCTATGATATAAATAAACATTGAATAATAACTGTCGTTTATCTAAAAATATAAAATTGTTATGTTGGTTTAGGTAGATTTCAAAAACTCAAAAAGTTCTACATCGATTAAGCTCAAATTTTGTCACGATATACCGATAATCCACCTCAAAGATTGTTTTTTTCTTACGTCAGTAACATACTTGCGATCGCAAAAAAATGGCTTTTTCAACGGTTAATACAATAGCCGTTAACTGTCAATAGTTCATTGTTATGATCGTATAGTGATTTTTAGAGGTAGAGGTTCTCAAAACGTAATTGATTAATGTATATATTGAAGGTGGGTTATAATTGGTACAGCGAGGGATGCTGCGGGTTGATAAGGGAGGTGGTTCTAATAATTCATAAGCTTTTTTTTTGCTAAATTCACTTTATTTATTTACAACCATAGGCTGGCAAGACAACGTCTGCCGGGTTCAACTCTAGTAATTGATAAATAAATGTTGTAAAATGTGGTAAATTTAAAGTTACAATTCACCAAGGAATACCCTGCAAAACGTATATTCTATTTAAAAACTAAACTAGAAATGCATTGATCTAAGTGTTTGGATTTAAATTAAATTGTATTTAATAATTTTCATTTATTACAACAGTGCAAACCAGATTGAGAGAAAAATAAAAAACGATACAAGATTCTCAGCAATATCCGCAATAATAGAAGAGAAGCACAAAAATATATTGTTTAAAAAAATTAGTGTACCATTAAGATGAGTATCTCAATTCTGCCATTCTAAAAGTTATTGTGCTGAAAATTGATGATGGAATTAGTTTGGTCTTGATTCCCAACACGTTGTTTACAAGACTGTTTTCGTTCCTTTTAATTTCCATACGAAATGTTTGCTTTTCATCATTCATTCTATCGTTAAAACAAACAGAAAGATTGTTGAGAACATGAATATTTTCCACTTCATTAAATTTATTTAATGGTAGGCTACAATTCATATTTTTTATAAAATCCTAAAACTTAAAGTTTCAAGAATTAAAATCAGTCAAACTTGTACAAAAGAATGCCAGCATTTTCTAACAATATGGTATTTATCTAGTTTAGTACACTGCGCTAGTTCAGAAAAAAGAGAAAAAACTTTAAATTTCATATCAGTAAAAAGTCAGGAGTTAGATTATTTAGCTAGAATTAGGGGCAAGACAATAAAGAAATCCAGAACTTATTATTCGCAAAACGTTAGAACTATAACTATCAGGGGAAACAGAAAGTAATGTCTTTTTTTCAACATAAAATTAATACAAAATTTTTAAACCAATTTCAAATTTGATACAACTGTCCTCAATATCATCAACCTTTTGAAATCTAGTGAGCAAATTTTTAATGCCACATTAGTAAAAGCCAATTGATTTCTTAGCAAAATATCTGAATATTATTTTTCGTACTTCATTATACCTTTCATTTTTTTATTTGCATAGAAATTGTAGTGAGATCGAATAGATAGAAATGTGGCGAAAAAATTTTGGACTTATGGTGGGAATTCAATATCAGCCACTCTTAATTAATCAATCCTTTCCAGGATTTTTTGTGTGCAGAACGGTCTTGAATTATCGTGTTGCGGAATAAAGTTTTTACTACTGTCAATTCTTGGAAACTTTTGAATATTTATAAGGTCGGTATAAATGGATTACCAATAATCATTAGCTCTATACTACTTGCTACCAAACTGGTACTTTTTCAGCTCCAAATTTTTAATAATAAACAACAGGAAAGACAGGCGTTTTTTTGCAAAAATAAATTCCACGTTTATTTTTTAAGAAAAATAAAAATTTGGTTTTGCATCTCTTACAACGATTCCAGAAAAATAACTGAAAAGTTAAAACCAAATAGAAAAAAAAATTATATTTATCTTCCACTTATTTAAAAACGAAGTTTGAATCATGGCCTTACAAAAAATCTTTAAGGAAAAAAAATTATTGGTCAAAACAGGTTGCATTTTTTTAATAACTAATTCTTATACAAGTACGGCAATTAATGTTAAAAATTTGGATATTTGCCATGTAAGTTTAAACGATATTAATTTTTTTCTCTCAAATCAAAATAAAGAGGAAAATTAAAATAGATTCACTATCATTTGTAAGTAGTTCAGTAGTCCAAGATTAGAGCGTATCATTTAATCTTTAGCTTTATAACTTGGGCCTTGTCTTTTGTGTACTTATAGGTCGTAAGTTCGATATATGGCAGATATTTGGAAAGTTGCCATTGCCACATATCGGGCTTCGGTTACTTATTACTTTTTCTCAAACGCCAATAGCATAACATTTGCATTTGATGCTGATGTGATATTTAAGGGGATCACTTTTATTTCTTTCGATAAGTTTGTAATATAATAGCAAAGATTTCTAATAAAATAATATGATGTCTGCGTAATATAGCGGTAACTAATCTTACCAAAGAGTAATAAAAGTATTGGCTATTAGAATATTTATTGTGTTGTACTAAAATACTTCAGTCTACAATCAAATAAATTTTAAAACTCTTAACTGTGCTAAGAAGTTGTTAAAAAATTATTAAGATGTGGATTACAACTATAGACTGAGTTGCTGAGTACCTTTATAGTTGTTTGGACTGATTAAAAAAAAATTATGATTTTTTTTTCTTAATTATATCGAAAATATTGTTGGGAATGACAAAAAAAAAATGCTGTGAAAGTTTAAGCTCTTATATTAATATTATGAGGTGTCGCATCGCAAATTTCGATTTTCATTTTAATAACATGGGAACAATATTCTCTTGCAATTTGCAATTTTAAAGCTCACGTTGGTAACAATATTTCGGAATGGCCAAGGTATATTCTTGTAGAAAATTGAACGATCTACAAAAAAGGTCTCGTACTAGTTTTTGATATATTTATTCCTTCAAAATTTATTCAAGGTCAAAGTTGAACTAAAGAGAAATTTTAATATTTTTTCAATTTTTTGACGCAACCATCAATTTTATGAGAAAATTCTAGAGGACTTTTTTGTAGAGCACTTTTGTTTCTATAACTTATCTTTATAAAAGTTTTTCAATATTTTTCACAGGTCCTAAGTTATTTGCAATAAACTAAAAATATTCGTAATTTTTATGTTAAAAATATAATAATTCTGCGAATATTATAAATTTAAAACAATAAAATTACGAATATTTACAGTTTGATGCAAATAACTTAGGACCTGTGAAAAATATTGAAAATCTTTTATAAAGATAAGTTATAGAAACAAAAGTGCTCTACAAAAAAGTCCTCTAGAATTTTCTCATAAAATTGATGGTTGCGTCAAAAAATTGAAAAAATATTAAAATTTCTCTTTAGTTCAACTTTGACCTTGAATAAATTTTGAAGGAAAAAATATATCAAAAACTTGTGAGAAACCATTGTTGTAGATCGTTCAATTTTCTACAAGAATATACGTTATTTATTCCGAAATATTGTCACCAACGTGAGCTATAAAATTCCAAAGTGCAATAGAATATTGTTCCCATGTTATTTAAATGGAAAATCGAAAAAATCGAATTTCTACATAATTAAGAGAAAAAAATCATCATTTTTTTTGAATCAGACTTATATAGGGTATAGAATTGGTAGTTGAAGTATGTTTTTTGACCTTTACAGAAAAGTAGGTAACTTTTAATTTGTTCCCCATATGTATATAAATTTTTGTAAAAAAAATTGTAATTTTCAAGTATTTAAGTGCAGGTAATTTACACCTCTTCAGAATATAACCAATAGTAAAATTAAAAAAGTTAAAATTAATTTCAGATGTACTTCACTTACCTAAAAGAGCTTGAAATAATCGTGATTTGAAGATGCGAATGACACGTTCGATGGCTAATCGTAGTTGCTTGTCCTGCGGCTTTATCAGCTTGGCATGATAGTCCTCTAGGAGTTCTAGAGCTCGATGTGCTTCTGTAATCCCAAAAAAAAAAAAACAATAATATTAATTTTATAATCAAAAATTATTCATGATCATATGACTAATTATTTAACGAACGCTGTTCATAAAGTTTTAAGTTTTCAAAGAAATCCATCAACACTTTTTTTAAAAATTTAGGAAGCAATACGATATAGAGCATACGCTTATAGCAATACGTTAGGACTTTTTTTTTAACATTAATAAAATATTTAAGTTGTTTTAAGTTATTATAGTTCAGAAAATTATTTTTTTTAACAAAAATTATTTTAGTTTCAAAGTTCAGTTTATAAGATTTAACAAAACTTAGTACAAGTGAACAAATATATAAAGAACTTATATATTTAACCCAACGGCCACCAATCGTATCACCGTATCAACGTATCACCGGTGATATAGTACCTTAAAAATGCTGTTTTATATCTATATGTAAGTATGGTAGTATAGGAATCAACTGTGTGAATTTTTCACACATTTAACTATCAGTGACATCTCTTGAAATTAATAAACGATTATATTATCCTTGTCACAATATATTAAATAAAATATATAAAATTCTTATGTCTGTCTGTACATTTCGATTTTGAACCCACTTTTAGGGTAAATATTTGTTTCAAGAGGCCCTTATTGCAAATTTAACATTTTAAAATTTTTGTCTGTCTGTCTGTCTGTCTGTGTGTCCCGATTTAACTAAAGAACGGAATAACCGAATTTAAAGAAATTTGGTATTAAGATACAACACAATTTACCACAGACTATAGGCTACTTATCATTCCAAAAAAATAATAAAGGAAGGTATTCCCTGGGGATGAAAACTAAAATTTTTACACTAGACCGGTGAGTTATATATCATTGGAAAGGTTATTTAAAGTTAAAAAAAATCTGTAAAAATATTTTTAGTTGAACTGATAAAAAGCACAGTAAATTCAATTTAAAATCTAAAAAATTGTCTCTTTGAAATATAAACCTTTATATATAAAACACATAGTTGATGTTAATAGCGTAAAGGCTTACGTATCTAACATTCTGTGCTCCCAATTATAAAGACGTGGGTTCGAATCTTGAATATTGCAGTAAACTTTTTTTTTACAAAATTGTTGTAAATAGACCATTAGAGTTGCTCAGTAAGGAAATAGTAACGAAAAAAATGTAATAGTAGTAGTAATAATAATAATAGTAATAAAACTTAAAGTAAATACGTATTTAAAACCGTGTATACATAAAATCCTGTAGTTTTATATCCCTCTGACTGATGAAATGTTAATATTCGATGTATTCCTTTTAAGAAGTAGACATCTAATAAGAATTTTTTTTTAAATTCCTACCCTAAAAGAGTAAAAGGGGTGACTTAGTTTGTATGAGAAAATGTACAGTTAATCATCAATCGAAATGTTGAATTTAAAAAGTGTAATTAATAAATAAATAATTAATTAATAATAAGTTTCTGTTTTTGTTATATCATTTTAACTACAACATTTTAAATAAAGTCATTTCACTTAATTAGTATGAAAGTTTAGGTAGTAGGTACTTATCTCAAATACCAAAGGGGCAGTTTTTAATTTTTGTTTGTTTTTCAACAATCAAACTTTTTTAAAATCTAATTTTTATGAACAAATGATTGTGACCTGGAGCAATTATTTAACATTAAGAGGGCAATGTTTTGTCATATATTTCATTATCAATCAAAAAATAAGATCTTCCAAACCAACTTTTCTTCGGTATTTAGAACAATTTGAAAACCAATTATTGTTATTGAGAATTTATAAAATATTCGAATTTACTTTCACGTTTTATATCTATTTCCAATAATTTTGTATGTACAACGTCAAAATGTGCGACATCGAATTGCTTTTTAGTCATGATAATCAAAATAAAGGTCATAATTTTTTTCGTTTTACATTGTATTTTACAATATAAATGCATATTTGTGTCGATGAAATTTGGAAAGTGTTTTTCTTATACGATGCAGATATATAATAAGAAAGGGTTTTTTGATAATTCCTCCTCTAAAAGAGTGAAAAATGGTGGCAAAGTTTGTACAGCATAACGTTTAATAAACAATCGAAATTTCCAATTTAAGTATCAAGGTATGTTCGTTATAGACGAAACGTTTTATCGCTTAAAATATAACAATGTTGGTTGATTATTAGAAACAAAAACTTAGGATAAGTGAGCATTAAGTTTTTTGGCTTTCACATATTGTAAACCTGAAAATCCGATATACGTAATCACAAATAAATACATTACTGAGCGAATATCGAATAACGAGAAATTCGGTGAATTGAAAGAAAATGGTTTAATTATATAGTTGAAATTCAGATATTTTAATAATAAGTGTATAATACACAATGGTTATACTTGATTATGGAGTAAGTGGGTTTCGTGCATTTGAACAAATTTTAAATTCACCGTACTTTTGTACATTTCAGTAGTGTAAAAGTTGAGACAATGAAATGTGATTTTTACTAATATTCTTATTATCTAGGCTATGATAACTTTTGACTGTTTTCAGTCATAATTATGACTATCTTTATTGAACTTAACGATAGTTTTTATTTATGTATAGATGGTGATTGACTTACGGATTAATTGGTTCACGGTAGGTATACCTATCGTAGGTATACGGAATAGACCATACTTTTTTTAGATATTTATAATAATTTTTTGAAAAATAATTGATCATTATATCCAACTATTTTATGCTAATTAACATTTTATTAAATATGTCTTTTTAAAGTTGACAAAATAGTGTTTTTAAGTATAATTATGTTTTTCGTAAAAGAAATAAGAAAAATAATAATTTTCATATACTACTACAAACAGGAAATTTAAAAAGAAAATATAATCTACACCTACGTTACGCAGACGAAGGCGCGGGGATCAGCTAGTGTTTAATAAAATAATGTGATTTACGATTGTTTTGCTGCGGTGCACAATACGTACTTTGAATCACCACATTATGGAGTTGAAATAGTTAATCGCTTATTTCATTTTTTTTATAAGTTAGTGGACTAACTATGTCCACTATCCTAATTAAAAAAAATATGTGAATTATGGACACAACCAATTTATCGGTTAATCGCTTATATTGTTATAAATTAAGCCTGTTAGGCCCGGTATTTTCACTTCAATATAGGTAGGCTTTATTTCCATGATAATTATCTATTAGATAAAATTTTATCTGTCAGATAAATCAAAACTGTATTTTCAACCAAAACAAACTTCCAGTTGGTTATTTTCATGATATTTCATAAAAAAGAATAGAACAATAATGACAGTTTATGGATAAGCCAGTATAGGAAACAATATATTCATAAACAAAGACAAGTTGATAGCGATATCACAAGCATGAAAGAAACACCATTCTTGTGTAAAAAAATGAAGTTTTGTAGTTGTCTCTTATACTGAATTTGAAATATAAAAAAAATCGTTCTGAAAATTAATAACTTATAATTTAGAATGTCTAACGAAGTTAAGAAAAAACGAATCCGAGCTCCAAATTTCAATAATGAAGAAGTTCATTTGTTGGATTATAAAATTAGATGAAATTTTAGACCTTAGAACCGAACTTTTAATGAATCAAATACATAATATTAATCAAAAAGAGAAGAGGGCAGAAGAAATGCATCGTAAGAAAATGAAACTTATGAATATTGAAATTTCCATTAAGAAAAAACAACTAAAAAATGTATAATTTCATACAACTTTTATTAAATAACACATTTTTATTTTCATAATACAAATATATATTTATTTTATTATTTCTTGTTAAACGTTTTATTGATGCAATAAATTCCTTAAAATAATCAATAAAAGGTCTGCGGAAAAATCATTAAAAATTTCAACATTTCTTTTCTGTTCTTCTGGAAGAATATTGTCTTCAATGTCCGAACTCTCATCGGTGTCAAAATTTTCTTCCATTTGGTCTATCGCTATATTGTGTAGTACTGCACATTTTTCTTCAATTTGTAATAATATAAATTCGACCGTAAGTTTTGAAAAACGAAATCTTTGGAAAAATTATTGCTCTGTTCATTTCTTAAAATGGGCAATTCTTGGTCTTACATTATATTGTTGTTTAGGATTTATAATTTCTATAAATTGAATCAATTCTTCCTCAGGGTTATTGAGCAATTCCAAATCATCCATAGTAATTATTTCCACTTTTATTTATAACTGTAATATATCAACAAAGTAACTGATTAATATTGTTTATGTATCATTATATGAAATTGATGCTTATTTAATTTTCACATAGATAATAAACACCAATATATTTATCTAATAAATTCTTAAATCTCCAAATAGGCAGAAAATTCTTGCAATTTCGTAATATAATTTTCTCGCTTCACTTAAGTTTGACAGCACTAACAATGCGCAGAAACAATAAGACGGCGATGTATGCTCTATCTGTTAAATAAGAAGACTATTTGGAAGTCTGAGTACTGAATAAACAATCTAGGAGATAGTTTAATTTTATCCTGAAGATATGATTATTTTTATGTGAAAATACGCATGTTTTCTCAATCTTCCGGTTAAAATTTTATCTGGAAGATAAATGTCACTATCTAGATGTGAAAATACCGGGTCTTTGTCATATAATAGTTAAAGAAATACCTGAAATCTGCAAAAGAAGTTCAGGAAATTATAAAAAAGACAACTAAAAATGTTTCACAACATAGGTATATCTATACCTGTTCACCCTTTTCATCCGTTCGTAACGTTTATTCAATTTTCACTAATCTGAATTTGCTGAGATATCAAATTCAATAAAACGTTATTGAAATTTCTACATACTATATATCGTTCAAGCCAACCAAAATCATACAGTATCGTAAAACATTTTTATGATAAAACATGGATGTTCTGTTATTATTGTAACCTAAATGAAAACGTAATCTTTTTCAAGACAAAAAAACACTGGTACGACTCTGAAACCAAAAGCATGGAAACAAGAAAATCGATCATTTGAAATCTAGTTTTATTTTATTTTCTGTGTCTTATTTGTTATTAGTTGTTCGACGGGCAATAAGACGTTAATCAAACGAACGAAAACATGTTTCAAAGGATTGCGTTTCTTTCGGAGTTGTTCAATCTTGGTCAAAGTGCAAAACTTTTTGCTTCCCATTTTTTTCACACGTAAACTAATCCCTCAAAACATTCAGCATAAGTTGTTGCAAAAATACCAACAGTACTTCACTATGTATCTGATTCAAATAAATTTTAATGGTCGGCATTTTCTAAAGATAGAAAAAATATCCGTTTTTTTTACCTAAATAATGACATGTTTGCAAAAAATGTAGAAAATACTTGTACTAAATGTTAAAGTTTATTTCTGTATTTTGAGCATTTGAAAGCTCACAAAACCCTAAGAAGAAATGAGGCATTTTTTTTAGTAGGTAACCGTATAATTTGGCGAAAGCTTTGAGAATCACACACACTCAGGGGCGTGCATTACGTATAGACAAAAAGACACTGCCTACCCTACATAGTTCAAATAAATATTTATAATCTTGTTCTGATATCTAATTTTATTTTATTTACGAGTACTATCAAATATCAATAAAGAAAAAATCTTAACGGGTATCATCTATACAGTATACAAATTATGCCAGCTCATTAGTTCGTTCAATTTCAAGTAAGCGACTGGTAAAACATATTTGCATTGCGATACACTAGCGCCGCTGAGTTCAGGCAACGCCTCGGGAAAGACACAAACTATTCGTGCCTAAATATTTATATGTGTGCACTAATAGAGCTATATGTGTGTCAGTGTGTGCGTTCGTATAAAAACAATAATACAAATATACAATTCCATAAAAACGCACACAACCTCATAGAAAAACAATGTCTTTTCGTACAACACGACAAATTACGATAATTACCGAAGTAGCATCGTTTCTTAACCATTAACACTGCAATTACAAGTTTGAATTTGATTGATCTCAAAAATCGATTTAACGATCAGAATTCTACGTACATTATTGTTATTTAATTCTAATAAATTTTTATAATGTATTATCTATTATCTGTCTTATTTAATCCTGACGATTATATTGTATTTCTTTAATAAAGTTTACAAAATGAGTCTATCTATGGATATTTGTGGTTAAAAATATCAACATCATTATATTTTCCCTATACCGATTAGCCAATGTATTTTTAAAGTGTGATTTTTCCGAATTGTTTTTGCCGATCGATGGGAAATTATTCGTAGAAGTTTGTGAAAGAAACCGTTTCGTTTGTGACAAAATAGTTTAAGTGGTAATTAAATAATGAAGAAAAAATAATTTAGTCATTGATATAGTAAAATATTAAGAAAATAAGGTATAAAGCAACTTAAAATAACAAAAATGTGAGAAAATTTAGGAAACGGTTGGTTAAAACAAAAATTTAAAAAAAAAGTTAAAGAAAAATATTTTCCGAATTTCAAAAAACACTTTATATTCTACTCCGTATAGATATTTTCAAAAAATTTTTGTGCGAAAAGTTGATTTTTACAAACGATGAAAATTTATATGTGAAAAGTCTTTTTATTAATGTATTGATTTTTACCAGTTTGAAAAATTTGGCTGGATTAGAAAGTGTGGAAATTATTTTCCGAATTTCAAAAAACACTTAACGTTCTACTTCGTTTATGTATTTTTTCAAAAAAATTTTGTGTGGGAAGTTGATTTTCACAAACGATGAAAAATGGAGAGATAAGCCTGTTTAATTATGTTTCGATTTTTGTTATTTTGTAAAAATTTGGGAAAATATAATTAGAAGAAAAAAAATAATTACATAATTGCCTATTTTTTCCATTTTTTTTTTCGAAGGGGGGGAGGTTCTGTTTTGTGTACTATAGTTTTTTTTTAGTTTTAGTTTTAGCCAACCGTTTACTAAGTTTTCCCGCATTTTTGTTATTGTATATTGCTTTGAACCATATTTTCTTAACATTTTACTATGTCAATGACTAATTAATTAATTTTTCTTAATTAATTAATTACCGCTAAACTATTTTGTCACAAACGAAACGGTTTCTTTCAGAAACCTCTACGAACAATTTCCCATCGATTGGCAAAAAAAAATTTCGGAAAATTCACACTTTAAAATTTTGTTGGCTAATCGGTATAGGGTTCATAATTTACTCATCATGACAACGAACTAAGCAGCATTTTTGATTATATTAAAGTAGCTTTTAAAAATATCTGCCTACCCTGCCTAAAATCTCTGTACACGCCACTGCACACACCTCTTCCGTTACTGATAAAAGAAAAATAATTTATAACAAATTCCGTAAAAAAACGAAATTACAAAATTAACTAAAAAAAATAGTCAAATTATTTTCGTAATGATTTTTATTTGATTTTTGTACAACGTTTCCTCGCCTTGACTAGAGAAAGTCCCGAAACGCTGTACAAAAATTAAATAAAAATCATTAAGGAAAAAAATTGATTATATTTTAAGACCCTATGAAAATAACCTAATTAACTAATAGTGGACATTAACCAAGTGAAGAAATTATAAAACTTAAACCTTAGTTCTTCGACAAAAAATGAAGTTATTTTATCAGAAAACTTTCAAGCTTTTAAATTTATTAGAGAAAATCCAATTTTGATCACAACTTTAATCGGCCTGAGAATGATGGTTTTCTTGATGAATGGCACCATTGACTCCAATAAATTTTTAGCAAGCCCCTGATATTTGTGTCACCGTTGGGAAAATAGATTCCATTCATACGAAAACCGCTCATCGGTATGTATGCTAACTGAGATTTTTTCTTTCATTTTGAAATACAGTTTCATAATTTTCATTTAAAATTCAAATAGTTTTTGCAAAGACGCAAAAATGTGCTTCGAAATTTCCATATTTAAACTTTTATTATGCGTGCGTTTCTTCGAGTTATAAGTACTTTGCCGTAGTCGTTTTGAACAAATATTTTAAAATAAAATGTTTGACGTTATTAAATTTTTTTCGCATAAACCAACCGTGTTTTTCATCGCTTTTGACTTGAATAAAGTTAGTAAATTACGCTCAAACATCACAAAACGAACGTTATATTTTCCTTCATTATTTTTTTTTGCCTTCATAAAGTTATGAACTTTGGAGAATAATTTTTCATGTTTTTTATTTTAGTCTTTCAATCACATAACAATTAAAATCACATATAGTAAATTATTTTTTTTGCTATTAATAGTATAATATTTTTACTTAATATTTTAATATTTTTAGAATAATATTTTTGTTTCTGTCAACTAATTGATATTGTTTATTTTCAAAAAAATAAAAGATTGAAATATATTTAATCTTACATATTAATAGATTAATGCCAAGATTTTAAGAGAAATACTCTTCTGAAATATTTCACAAACTATTTAATGCTTTCGAAAAGCTAAAACAATGTCTCAGGCAATAGAATCAATTTTGCTGAGTGCAATTATAGTTCAAAGCTTTGCAACCTTTCTTTCTTATAAATAAAAATCTCGTGTCACGGTGTTTGTAGCCAAACTCCTCGGAAACGGCTGGACCGATTTTCATGAAATTTTCTATGTATATTCGGTAGGAATGAGAATCGGATTTAAAGTATATTTCATACCTCTAGAAGATTAAGGTGCCCCTCAACATCTTCCGCAAATTTTTACGCCTACTTGCCTAGGTATATATTATTTGTAATTATCCATGCCTGTGATTAATTTTGAATAACGTCCAGCAATGTATGAATTTGACATTTTTATTTTTTAGTTTTTGTTAAAAAAATTATTTAATTCATATTTTGGGAGAGTGTTGTAAGTCTGCGTCATTTTGGAAATTCATTTTGCATTTATTATGTATCACAACGCAGTGCGTGCAAAATTGTGTACGATTTATTTTAATTTGTAAAATAAAATTTTGTTTGTGTTTATTAGTGAACAGGCGATATATATTTGGGTGTATGAAAAATATGAATTTTTAAAATTGATGCCCCAAACCACCCCAAACAATGAATGACTGCTATTGCAGTTTATTTATCGGCATTACAAAATATGCAAGCTACACTGAAAATTGTAATACTTTTTAGTCGCATGGCCTGTCGTTCGGAATCATAAGGATGTGTGAGCCCCAACGTCTCTTAACCTTTATATTTTCATTTCAAAATTGTTGCTTAAATAACAATGTTCATTAATTTTTTCACCGCAAGCTGGGTGCTATTACAAAGACGTGGTTAGTCTATATGATATACACTACATTAATGATAACTGATCCGACTTTTAATTACAAATTATGAGGTGGTAATCCGAAGACTTCCAGTGAATTTAAAAATTCTACTAATAATTGTCAAATCATCTTGATTAATAACGGAATCAACCAGGTTGCATCGCATCAATTTGCCAGTTATCTTATTTTGTATCTGAACACTCTTTTCATTGTACCTAATCAACGTTTTTTGGAGTCAATATAACATGCTTGCTGAACCAAATTTATTTTTTGTAGTTTTTAGCAAAGTTTGGGAACACCATCTCGAAAAGTTCGGTTTTTAACTTAATAAAGACACAAAAATTAGTAGGGAATTGATGTGTTCCAGATGATATGTCAACAGAAATTTTGCCATTACCAATATCGATAAATTGTTTGGAAAATACTTTTCCAGATTAGCCGTTCTACATTTCAAATTGCAGAAGTGGACGACTTCAGACATTAAGGATTGACTTCTATCTAAAAAATAAATGCTTGCTTTAAATTATCAAATTTATGGAACCATATGAAGAAACTTCACCTGGAAGAAAACATAAGAATTGCATTGCTGAACAATCCATCTGCAGAAAATTTATCTTAGAAATGAATGAATATCGGTAATAGCCATGTTATTGGTTTGAATTTTTATTCCAATTAAACTGATTAAAACTTTATTCTGCTGTTTTATAAAAAAGCTAGGAAATAGGTAAAATTTTTTCGAATGAGACACATTTCGAAGGAAATGAAGTCAATATGCTTGATTCGTCGACAAGAACACAGCCATTAGCGAGATTCAAAAATTGTTTAAAAAATTCTTCAGTAGATGGATCATTCCGGAACCCAACTCATGTCGCCAGCTGAAATTTTTTCACATTGTGTCACAGATTTTATGATTTTAAGCAGGAGTTTATTTTATGGGCAGAATCTGAACTTGGAATGATTGGCAATGTTTGAGAGAAATCGCCAATCAATAAAATCATTGCGCTTTCAAAACAAAGTGAGTCATTGCGTCGAACTTCCCATGGTTTCAATGATTATATGCGATTTTTTAATAAAAATTACTGACCATTTTAAATTGACACATAAGTGTGGGTTACGTGAATTACCAATTGCATTAAATGCCAAGCCTAATTTATTTGAAAACTCGTTTTATTCATTTTTTTCCGTGAATTGTTAAGATATGTTAATAGTTTTTCTTCTATTCAGAGCGTAAACGAGTCTAACAAATCATATATCATCAAAATCAGTCCAGTCATTTTTTAGCTCTAATTGGTTTAATTACCCCTACTTTGATTTATTTATTGAAGAAATCTGATTTGACAAACTTCATATGTCAATGTAATGGCAATATGCTTCAATGGAGAGAATCAATCCGAGGGTAACGCATGAACCCAAATACATAGCTTCAATAAAACAAATCGTCAGCCTGAAGTCTCAATCTGCTAAGTCCACTTTTAAAAATTTTTGTTTTTTTGTTCTAATAGGAAGGAATTAAAAATTCTATCGAATGACAAACTGATTAATCCCTTTGAATATAGAAATTTCTCAATATATACTATGAATCGGAAACCTGCTTTATGTAGTAACTTATGTAGCTTATATTCACTTTCTTTCCTTTTCCTGAAAAAAATGTTAAAAAGAACTTAGCAGCTTAACACTTTAAGCCGATGAAATTTGTTGACTGACTTGCAATTAAAATAATTGATTTTTTTTATATAATTTTTGTTTTCTTTTCATATACCATATTTATTATTTTAATGAAGAATTGAACTTCATTATTTTCATTTTAATATTAAAAATTCAAACTAAGTGTAGCTAAAATATTCATTCATAAAACACTACGTTCATTGTCTGGTAGGAAGTACGAAGTTTTCTGGGTCAGCTAGTTTTTATATAAATTAATTTATTCCTTAAATGATAGGTTTCAATTTTAAAGTCGATAAACAATCACAAATCAATAAATACGTTTCACAACATATTGAATGACACTTGTCAATTGAAAGTTATCGTTTGTAATAAAGTCAAAGCTTCATTTAACAATGAAGTCAAACTGTTTGTATAACACAACTAAACTATAGCTGTCATTGCAAAGGGTGTGGTTATGTGGCATTTACTTGTCCATTTTCATTTTCCATTTTCCGTTCTTACACCTTCCCACTTATTCGTTAAGTTTTCTTCCCATTCTAGCGCCACATTTCCTGATCATTGTCATGTTGTAATCGCACTTTACATGGAATTCGATTCATTTACTAAACTATGAATGAAATAATTGTAAATGCCGCAAACAACAATGCCTTCGTCTAAATTTCCAGGTTGATTCTCTTGGTTGATCGTACATATTTCAAAAGTTATGAATAATCATTAAATTAATGAAAAAAACTTGTATACATCTTGGTTATACAATATTGCCTTCAATTATTTCATATCCTTTTTTTTGGTTATTAGTTATTTTTTTTTAATGAGTAACCAGTGACTCGTCACGGCTTTATACAGGAACTATATTCGCCTACATGTTATAGTATCACCTGATTGCATTATTATTTGCCCAAATAAAGATACATAAACACACTAAAATATTTCTTTGAATACTTAACCTTCTGCTGAATGAATTACCAGATAAAACGAACTTACCATGATTAAATACGTTAATACATAATAAACACGTAACAGGGGAAGCTGCATTTGGTTATACATAAAAAATGGTGACATAAATTCCTGCAATTATAGATTTACTTTATGCTTTATTAAAAGTTACTGAAAAGGCAATTCTGAGAATTCCATTGGTATTCTAGGTAAAAAAATATTTTCACCAGTTAAAATAATACAATTTTTTAATAGCATTTTTGAATTAGCTGTTTTAAGTCTTGTATCATCTTATAGCTTCGATGGGCTTAAGCTTTTAAGAAATTCAATAGGTGAAACTATTTTTAATGTGTGCTGTATTAAGAGTCATCGAAGAAATTTAAAATTAAATTGAAAAATTTACTAATTTAACTTACCCTATACCGATTAGTGTGAATTTTCCGATTTTTTTTTTTGCCAATCGATGGGAAATCGTTCGTAGTGGTTTGTGAAAAACAGCGTTTCGTTTGTGACAAAATAGTTAAGCGATAATTATTTAATTAAGAAAAACTTATTTATTAGTCATTGATATCGTAAAATGTTAAGAAAATAAGGTTTTAAGCTACATATAATTACAACAATGCGGGAAAATTTAGGAAACGGTTGGTTAAAACTACGCTGGTTAAAAAAAAATAAAAAAAATTAAACAGAACCTGTTCCCCTTCGAAAAAAAATGGAAAAAAGGCAATTATGAAATTGATTTTTATCCTCAAATTATATTTTCCCAAAAATTTTCAAAAAAACAAAAATTGAAACATAATTCAACACGCTTTTCTCCCAAATTTTTTCATCGTTTGTAAAAATCAATTTTTCTTACAAAATTTTTTTTCATATAAATATTCCAAATAACAAAGTGCTTTTTACAAACGTTCTTGAGGATAAAAATTTTTTTGTGAGAAAAATTGATTTTCACAAACGATGAAAATTTATGTGTGAAAAACCTGTTCAATATTGTATTGATTTTTACTAGTTTGAAAAAATTGGCTGAATCAGAAAGTATATAAAATATTTTCCAAATTTGAAAAAAAAACATAATGGTCTACTTCAGAATTATATTTTTAAAAATTTTTTGTGAGAAAACTTGATTTTCACAAACGATGAAAAAATTTGGGAGAAAAGCGTGTCAAATTATGCTTCGATTTTTGTTATTTTGGAAAATTTTAGGAACATATAATTTGAGGAAAAAAATTTATTTCATAATTGCCTTTTTTTCAATTTTTTTTTTTACGAAGGGGGGGAGGTTCTGTTTAGTTTTCTTTAACTTTTTTCATAGTTTTAGTTTTAACAAACCGTTTCCTAAATTTTCCCCTATTTTTGTTATTATTTAAACCTTTAACCTTTAAACCTTTTTTTTTAACATTTTACTAAATCAATGACTAATTAATTAATTTATCTATTTTATTTAATTACCGCTAAACTATTTTGTCACAAACGAAACGGTTTCTTTCAAAAGCTTTTACGAACGATTTCCCATCGATTGGCAAAAAAAAAATTCGGAAAATTCACACTTTAAGATTTTGTTGGCTAATCGGTATAGGGTTACTTTTTCCCAATCCACAACTATGTCAACTGATCATTTATTTTATTTACTCACTCATTTAAATAGGTGTAACTATCTTTCTTAAAACCAACTATATGTCTTGATAATTATGTTACTAAAATTAAGATATACTTATTACATCAAAACACAGATATTGTTATAATTGTCGCTTTTATGTATTACTGTTGTTTATAAGATTCCATGTTAATTATTAGCTATTACAAATTTCTTGACATAGAAAAAGAATTTTTTCTGTGAAAAGCGACCAATATACAAATCAATAAAAATGAAATTCCTTTTATTAATTGTAAGATAATATGGAGCTTAGTCAATAAATATCAATTTTGTGGAAAAATAAAAATAAATATTCAGCAAATCAATTTAAAGTTTAAGTCCTACAAGTTCCATCCATGATGGAACATTTTTTTTATTGAGCTTAGATATAAACAGTAATTCATAGGCACCCAATACTTTTTTGATATTTTAAACGTCCTTCTGGAGATACCATGGCCAATAAAATAAATAATGTCCTGAAAAGACGAGTACTATTGTGGTAAAAATTAACTTCATTGTTCACATCTTCAATAAGCATCGTCATATTTAAATTAATTTATATAAAATCAACATAAATTATACATTTATACCTCCCTAATAAATCAATTCGTCCATTATTAATAAATGAAAAATATTTAAGTAATTTTTGGTACAAGCACCGTTCTAGAATCAAAATTTTTAGTTAAAAACCCAAAGTTCGAACATTGAAAACTTAAGCGATAGCATTAAGGAAAAAGAATATTTAAATATGTAACTCAAATTATCAACGTGTCCATAAAATTTATTGATTTCCTTCATTTTTCCAGCGCCATTTTCTTCTAATTAATCTCGATGATATTTAAATGAAAAATTATAATTTATAAATTAAAGTTTTCATTAGAATTCAATCCAGTTTTTCATTCCAGAATTCAATCCACATGATTTTTTTTAATTTGTAACAATAGCCTCTTAATAGCTGATTGTTTTCCTGTCAAATCTACATACTATTAATTAATTTTCAAGATTGATGCTACAAACGTCTAATAACTACCCTTGTGATTAATTTATCGACATTGCAAATGTAAACCGCACACAAAAGAGTAACAAACATACCTACATCCATACTTAAAAACTTTCGTGTTTATAATATTAGTAAGGATATGCTAAAGTACATTTTTATCAACATTAACAACTAAAAAATCTTGAACAAACGTACCATGTAGCAATATTCTAAATATTTTTAAATAATCAATGAAATTGCAGCATTAAATTTTATTCATTTTAATTTAGTGAGATATTCTGATGTAAATATCAAGAAGTGCTAATGTTACATTATTTGGATTTAATTATTTTAAATTCGCAAGGATTCCAAAATTATAAGTTTTTATAATTCTAAGAAAAGGAGTGATAAGTTTAAGTTTGTTTTTACTTACAAACATAGTTAGTTTACCATTCCTTCAATTGATAATCGTGTTTGACAGCTTTGGCTTCTTTTGATTACATATTTGTTAAAATTGTATTCACTTAAGAAACAACATTTATATTTTTGGAACGGAAACTCTCTATTTCACGTAAACGAAAAGAAAACGAAACTATTTGCATTCATAATTTTTGCTTCTTTTGGTCGATCTAATAAGAATCAGTCAATTCAGATTTTGTTATCACGAAAACTAGAGCCTCCACTCATATTTCAATACATTTCGACAAAATCTTAATAAATTATTCACTCCTTTTTGTCACTACATCCATTGATGAAAACTGTATAGAATTTAATCAGTATTTTTGAGTTAATTGCGTTGAAACATACACTTTGGGAGACCTCACTTTATAATATGTACTAGCTGATCCCGGAACTTCGTCTCCGTAACGTAGCTGTAAAATATATTTTCTTTTAAGATTTGGTACTTGTAGTGGCATATACAAATTTTAATTTTTCTTATTTGTTTTATGAAAAACACAATCATTCTTAAAAACACTATTATGTTAACTTTAAAACGACACATTTAATATACTGTTGCTTAGAATAAAATAGTTGTATGTAATCATCAATTCATTTTCAAAAAATATTTAAAAATATTTTTAATTTAATTTAATTTTAATTTAAAAATATATCTATGAAATAATATAAATATCTAAAAAGAGTATGATCTATTGTGTATACCTACCGTGAACTAAATAATCTATACACCAATCAGTATATATACAAAATAAAAAATATCGTCAAGTTCAATAAATTCGATCTTAACAGTCAAAACAGTCTTACCAGACCTAAAGCAGTCAAAAGTTTTCAAAAATACTCGCGGCAAAATAACAGTAGTTAAGGGTATAGATTTTAAATATTAATAGGAATCTCATCTCACTGTTGCGATTCTCAAATAAACCTTTTTCTCAAAACTAGTACCCTCCTGCAATGTACAACACTACAGCAAAATTGAAATTTGGACAATTACACGAAACCCAGTTCCTTCATAATCAAGTATAATCATTATGTATCTATACACTTATTTTAAAATATTTGAATTTAAACTATATAATTAAACCGTCTTCTTTTAGTTCGCCGAATTTCTTTCTTTTTGATATTCGCTCACTAATGTATTTATTTGTGAATACGTATTTCGGATTTTCAGGTATACTATATTTGAAAGCCAAATAGCTTTATGCTCAATTATAAACTCAACTTAACCTTTTTTAGATATATCTATCAGAGTTTAAATTTTTAGCAGATCCAAAATTTTTGTTTCTATAATTAAAGCAACTTTGTTTTATATGAAGCAGTAATAACATTTCGTCTCTAATGGTTCTTAGGATATCAAATTTTAAATTTTCGATTGTTTATTAGACGTTATGCCGTACAAACTTTACCACTTTTTTCACTCTTTTAGGGGAGAAATTATCAAAAAATCTTTCTTATTATATATCTGCATCTTATGAGAAAAACACTTTCCAAATTTCATCAACACAAATATGCACTTACTTTGTAAAAAACAATTTTGTAAAAAAAGATTACTGTACGATTTGAACCAACGTCTCTTTAATTTAGAGCACCAGAATGTCAGATACTTAAGCCAGTGTGCTATTAACATTTTTGTTTATTTGTATATAAAAACGTTTATATTTCAGAGAGGTAATTTTTTGTAAAATAAATTAATTTTATTGTGCTCCTTATTTGTTCAACTAAAATATTTTTACAGATTATTTTTTATCTTTTAAATACCTTTCAAACGATATATAACTCACATATCTAAAGTAAAATTTTGTTTTTCATCCCTCAGTTTTTACGTAGGGGATATCTTCCCTTATTATTTTTTAGGAATGATAAGTAGTCTAACATGTGTCAGAAATTGTGTTGTATTTTAATTCCAAATTTCATTAAATTCGGTTGTTTCGTTCTTTAGTTAAATCGGAACACACAGACAGACAGGCAGACAAACATTTTAAAAATAATAAATTTGGAATTATGACCGCATGAAACAAATATTTACCCTAAAATTGGGTTCAAAATCGAAATGTACAGACAGACGTAAGAATTTTATATATTAGTATAGATAGTAGAAGATGGAGATAATCCAGAAAGTTTAACTCTAGGTGAAAATTCGATTTAAAAATTTCATTTTATAAGTGGAAATAGTTTTGAAATTCTATAGCCATGGTATTACTATTTCCTTGAAATAGTTCAATACCAGTATGGAATAGGAGTTACATAATTGATTTTTTTTTCAACTTCCAATGAATTTGTGATATTCATAAGTTAATACAATTTTTGTTAGTCTCATCATCTCTGATGAAACATGAACTATCCCTTTTTTTCTTTATATATTTTTTATTATGTTTATTTTTTGTTATTTAGCTTAAATCGGAGTGGTTATTTTAAAATACATTTCAATGAAATTAAAAATTTTTGCAATAGCAATAATCATTAGTTTTTTCATATTATATAATTGGAAAACTATTAGAAGCATTAATTTGAAAAGGGAATTTTTATTATTGAAATGTGCATTGATTAGCATTATAACATGAGCTACTGTAACAAAGCCTTTAGGCGATTAAAAATTTTTCAATGTAATTGACTTTTAGTGAGTACCGACGAGAGCAATGCTCATTGTCAACTTGAGATTCATTCACAGGAAAATCAGTGACACAGATTTCAACAATCATAGAAAAAATTTATCTCATAGCAAGTACCATAGAAAAATCATTCATTAAAATTACAGTAGTTTTAAAAAAAACCTTTTAAATGAATTGGTACATATATTTGAAAAAAGGTTGACTACAACTTTAACGATTCAAACTTTTTAAATTAGCAATATTGCCATTTTTGCAACCCAATTGATATTTGTGTCGAGTAAACAATAGGATTTTTGATTTTTTTTTAACTATTTTATTAAATTCGGTTGCAAACAATTAGAGTAATGACTGATTACTCCACTTTACATTGAAATTCAGTCAATATTGGCTTTTTGATTTCATTGTTTCAAAAGATAAATCATTTCTGAACAAAGCGTCAACGAAAAAGAAGGCCCTTGTACCGATATCATAATTCAATTAACTTTGATATTACAAAATATGCATTTTGTTTGAAAAGATTTGCGTGATTTATTTTGGTAGTGGAAGAGATTGGGTTCACTTGCTCTACAGTAAACATATATCCACGTAAATCCATACTTCAATCGATGAATCTACTCGTAGTTCAAGTTGATTAATTTTATTTTAAAACCCATAAATTTAATTCGTGTCAAATTCTAATTAAATTTTCAGATGAGATTAAGCCTTCGCCAAAAATTCGAAGCGGAAATTTAAAATTAGCCTCATCGAAAATTTTGATAAATGTTCGTTAAAACATTTTGCTTTAAATTAAAACTAAATATAAGGAATTTTACTAGCTAATTAATTTTTCATATTAAGTACTTCATATATTATTTGGGGGAAAGCTGAATGAGAAATATAGTAAAACATTTTAAGTTTGAAATTATAATTCCTCTCTTCACAAGCAAATATTGGTTCACGACGGGGTGAGTAGCACTAATGTTTCAATGCATGATTTCACCCAAGTATAAGTACCCTTTTGTCCCATGTATAAGTACCTCTTTGTTATACTTATGTGCAACAATTAATAAATGAAAAAATTGCAAAGGGAAATATTTTCTTTATGAAAGGGAGTTTATGTTTTCGAGTTTTCATAGCTTAATGTTTTTAGCGGAGAAGTGACGTAACACTATACTTGAGGAATTTGGAAAAAATAACTAAGGAATATTTTGGTATAATTTACGAATATTTTTGCGCTATTAATTGCTATTTTTTTGTCTTAAATATTCTCTACTTTCTATTCTACTCAACATCGGTTGAATAGCGATCGACAAAGTAAGCATAAAGTTCTCTATATTCCAATATCTTCAAATAAATTTCGCTTTGAACCTAAGTTTCTTAAACTAATGCCACATTGTGTACACAATATATAGAATATATTGCGGTTCAATTTATGTAGTATAATAGTATACAAAAATCATACCATAAACATAAATTTGAACAGAAGTTCAAACAAAAATATTTGTGACGTATCGTATTGCCCAGATACGTATTTCGATTGCCATCCTCAAACCACTGAGGAAGATTGCTTGGCAATCGAAATACGTATCTGGGCAATACGATACGTCACAAATATTTTTATTTGAACTTCTGTTCAAATTTATGTTTATGGTATGATGATGATCATTTTATATATATTACACAAGCCCAAGAAAAAGCGTAGCCATAGAGCATTTTCACTCTTTTGCTCTACATTATTTTAAAATATTTTTGTCTCTCTTACATTGGACATGCACATACGTTCGATTGTGTTTTTGTGTGCTTTGTTTTATTACACCATATCGGATATGCGCAACAGAGATCAAAGATAAATTAAAAATTAATTTTTTAAACTGCTTTTTAGCAAGAATTAAGCCATAAGATTTCTTAACAATTAGCTTAGCACACATTTTTTTATTTTTTCAAAGTGTTTTTAATACTTCAAAGTTATTGTAAAATAAAGAAAAAAAAAATCAATTTTACTGATTAAATCTAAGCCGCAGTTGTTGTTAGAGCCATAAATACTTATTTTGTTTTTATTAATGGATATAAATTCAATTATTACGTCCATAAAGAATTTGTAGGTGCGATGAATATTGTGGTATTTTGATAAGATTCTGGATTTTGTATTACTTTCCTGCGAAGCAAAAGCAAATTGATGGGCAAAATGTTGTGAGGCATTCGTTATATTTTCCAATGTTTTAATGCTATCTTGAGAAAACTTAGGAATCTTATCCTGATATTATTTTGTGCTAAATTTCTTTTTTCTCTGTTTAATATATGTATTACATAGGTACTTTTATGCAGTATGTAATTTATCGCTGTAATTTGCTACATCGAGTACAATTAATACAGCGACGATATTATAACGAGTAATTATGATTAAAACGATTACAATGAATCTTAACCGACTTTTTTTAAATACTACACTGTCTAAACAATCGGATTCTTTTGTATCGAACCCAAAATATTTGCCAAACGAAACGGCTCTTTTGGAAGTGTTTCAGTGAGTGAGAGAGAGAGAGCAAAAGTATTATATATACTCTAGAGTGAGAAAAACAGTCCTAATACTCACGCCTGAAAAGTGAAAGGTGCGCATAATAGGTTGCGCACAAAAAAGTAACGAGGTAACAAATTTTACTGTTCATATTTTTTCATACCTGAAAATCGGTTATATGAAAATCGATTCTTAAGGAGTAAACTCCAAAAATATTTGTTTCAAAATTTATATCATGCCTTGGAAAACATTCTTTAAGAGGGTAAGACCATCTTGAAAACGTCAGGCGGGCGTGACTATGCCACATTCAGGAACAATATATTTTATTTCTAGAATTACATTAGACACAGCTAATGACTCATCTTTCAACTTCATTAGACATCAGCTTCCAGTTCGTCTCTCTTATGCAATCACAATAAATAAATCGCAAGGATAGACGTTCAAAATAGTTGGATTATATCTTCCTAAACTATTTTATACATATGATCAATTTTACACCGCATTTTCTAGAGTTGTTACATCAGATTCTTTAAAAATTCAAGTTTTTGAAAGATCATGTCAGGGAATAGAAAATGATGTAACAGTAACAGACAATATAGTTTATAAAGAAATATACCACTGAAAAAATATTTTGTGCAAATGCACAGGGGTCCCCTAGTTTTTATATATTATTATATTAAATTATACTACATAATTTGGACCGCAATATATTCTATATATTGTATACACAGTATAACTGTTCAAAGTCAGCGAAAAAATCTTATTTTGATAATGCCACATTGATTAAAAATTCTTTGTTCCATTTTATTTTTTCCTAGAAAATTCTGGGAACTAAATTTAAACCTTTTTAAAGGGTAAAATTATATATTCTCATTAAGTTCACTTATAAGTTTGTACTTTACCCATTGATTCCTAAAAAAAATCTTTTATTAGGCATAAAAACGAAGATGTATTTAAAGAAGATATTTCTTTTACAATATTTCTATAAAATAAAAACTTCTCAAGCTTTCAAAAGCTGTAAAAAGTCAAAATATATACGATCGAACTTAGAAAAAGATGGAGTATTATTTTTTTTTGTTCCCTTTGTATTCTTACATACCAATAATTTCTCGTATTATTATTACCAATGTATAAGGAACAACACTTAAGCAAAAATCCTAACCATGTTACGTTTGTAAAATTTCTCTCAATTATTTTTTGTTATATTTTATCGTTTCCGAAAAAAATATCTTACGCATAATGGTTGAAATCAATAAAAATTTCTTAAATGGAAATCAAATTAATAAAATGTGATTATTTTATATTCAAGAGCAGTCCATTCCACTTGTTTTTAAGTGATAAATGTTGAATATTTCGATATCTGAAGCACCAATAAATTATAAAGAAATGAGAATTCAAAATCGAGAGATCAAATTCTCAAATAAATCTAGTCCAACCGACAGAAAAGGATAAAAAATATGGAACGAATGTAAAACGTGTTAAAATCTTACTATCTACGTGGAAATTTTCTGCAGTTTATTTCGTAGACGATTCTAAGTTAAATTTAACTGGTATAGGGCGACTTCGTCGCAGGAAAATTTACGATTTGCCTCGTGGAAAATATAGCTTGTCTAACAATAATACGGGCTAGAGATAAAGTTGTAACATTGAGTTTTGCGAACTCAACAAAATAATTGAAACTTCAAAGCATTTATATGCATAAATAATTAAACTGTCATATTTTCTTTGTTAAAAAATTTCAGTTTCATCAGGTTTTGATATTATATTTAATTTACATTTGTATGAAAGTGTCACTAAGTACCGACGTGTATATAAACTATATGTTAGCCCTGCGGGAAAGTAAAAGTTAATTGGGTAGCTTCTGTAATATTGGACGTTTGGGCGATGAAAATAAAAGCCATAGAATAATAACGTGATGAAGTACAGAGTGTCGTATAAAAGTTTTTTATTTTTATAAATTGTTTTCAGTTTTTCATTGTCCGCTTTACTGAGATACATTTTCCTGCTTTATGAGCAATACCCGAACTTTTTCTCGGCTAAAAGTTACAAAATGTTTGCTCAAGTTATTTGAAAGATTAAAGTTTGTTCTTATTTCCATATATATAATGTTCACTATTCTATGTTGTTTAAATTAAATAACACTCCGATAATGTTTGTACTAAAATAAGGTACATCATACTACTTGTTACCAAAAAAATTACTTCCCTAGACATTTAAACTTTGAAACTGCTTCTTATAATTTTTTTTGGGGAACCACTAGTTGTTGACTGTACTATTAAATGCCAAGAAATTAATGAAGGAAAGCTTTTAATATGTTTATTGTTTAGTCTAATTTTATTTTTAATAATCATTAATATTTTAAAGAATTAAATTTTAATAATCTAATTCTTGATTCAATTCTTGATTATTGTGTCAATTGTAAACAAATTTCATATAGGGGGTTTGTTTTAAATAATTTGTCCTTTTAAATAGTTTGTGGGCTTTATATATTTTCTATCCTTTTATATATTTTATTTCGTAAGCTAAGCGACTTATCGCAAAATTGTAGTCATTTTCGTTTTAATTTGTCGAGATCCATACGAATTCGTCGTTAAATCGAAGCACCGGAAGTATCGAAGTCCTGGTTTGTTCATATTACCATTGTTATGTTTCTAATTATTTTTTCTTTTGCGGACTTTTAATTATTAAATCCTGTGTATTATTTTCGCGCTCTTGGTGACAAATTTTGGAACTTAAAATGAATACATTTTTAGTTATCCAATCGAACTTAAAGGGTCTAGCAGGATCCACATGGCGAGTTGATCCCCAAATAGGAACCAATGTAGAAACTTATATGCAATATATATATATATATATATATATATATATATATATATATATATATATATATATATATATATATATATATACAAATACACAACTTATATACACAACAATATGTACCCAGAATTAATGGGAGACGCATAGTATTCCAGGTATAATAAGTTATAACAGTGACGATAATTGTTTTTTATTCTTATTTTAATAAAAATTAAACACTAGTTGGAGTTTTTTTTTTGGGATCAATCATTTTGATGTTGAAAGCAATCATCTTAAGAGTAAATATAGAAAAACAAAAAAACTAATAAAAAAATTTTTTTGTGTTTCCTTAGACTTACAATTATGAAAATAATATATGTTTTGCTCCTATATGTGACCTACTTTTTATTGAAGTTTTGTGAAGAAAAAGTTGGTGAAACACTTCGAAAAAAATAAAATCGAAGTATATTAGTAGGCGTAAATCACATTTCATGATTTTTCAAGGTGTTGCACCAAATATTTTTTCACGCAATTTTTATGAATTATAGTACTCATGTAGAAACATAAAATATATTTTTTTCGTGATTGTCATTTTCAGAGAACACATAAACAAATTATTTCATTTGTTTCAGTTTTTTGGATTTTTTTTTTGTATATTTTTTTTTTCTAAAAATTTCAAAAAAATATATGATATATTCTATGAAATTATCTAAAGCCTCGTCGGTTTCATTTTTCTAGCTTAATTAGTTTTTGAGATACATAACTTTGAAAAATAGCCATGCGGGGGGGACATTTTTGCCCATATTTCAAGGTCAAAGAGGAATTTGGTCGCGAAAAGTATATAAAATGTGTTTGTATATTAAGCCGATTTTGACATTTGACGTAAGTTTCGACTTAGGTTCCTATAAGCAAAAGCTTTATTCCATATTATTTTCCATATTATAAGAGCTTATTTTTCATATTATAATTGAGAAATTGGAAGAAAAGAGTCTTCTTTTATGACATTTATTAATATTGTGAAAATGTGGGTAAAAATCAATAGCTCTTATTTTTTTTTTGAAACTACGTTTAATACTTTTCATGAATATTTGTTCTTTTCATCATTTAAATTCATTGGACTCAAAAACTTCAACCAAATTGCCTCGTTTGAAATTTGGCCAGTCAGCTATGAGCAATTTCAAAAATTAAGTCAACAGCAATACAATTCATTCTGGATTAAATTCAAATTTTAATTATTATTTATAATATATAAGAGAATATTAATAAATTTAAATATATTTAAATTATAAAAATCACTTTAAAGTTGAATTAGAGATCAATTAATTTAAATATGATTATAAAATCATTTAACAAATTAAAAAGAACACAATTTAAAAAACATTCCATAAACCACGAAACAGTGATTTTAAAAATTAAATAAATGATTTGAATATTTTTTTTTTTTTTGAAATTTGAAATGAAAGTAATAATATTTCTACTTTAAGAATGGCAAAAAACATATTAAAATCGAAGAGTCAAAGTGTAGTGTTTATAATGCCAAAGTATCATATACTTTTTACTAAATGGAAATTTGTACTATTAATGTTTAAAATTCTTCACTGCTTGAAGCTACAAAGACCAATTTTAATGAAATTTGATATTAAACTAGAAAACGATACTTTGCTTTATTTACTGTTTGCATTGTATCATAGCATATAAATAATAACAAAAAACCTCCCCTACATTAATATGAGGATTGAAAAAAACTTAATATGCATAGTCGTATAATTAAAAAGAATTTTTAATACTTTTATTTGCACTTTTATCAAATTTAAACTAATAAATTAAGCGAAAATATTACCATCATATACGTGACGCAGACGAAGTCGCGAGAATCAGCAAGATAATATCACGAGTGTAAGTTTCCATAGAATTGTGATCTCTTTAGAATTCTTATGCAATTTTTTGTCTTTGTGTTGGTTAAGAAGTTGTTTTACTTATTTTTCTAATATTTTTAGTACTTTTTAATGAAGCATATACAAGTGCATATAAAAGTATGTTAATTAACGCCAGATATTTAACATTTTAAATAGGTGATTTGCACACCAAATTAAACATTTAACTCCAAGATAGATCAAATAGAAGTATAATTTAAATTTAAAACGACAATATTAGCATGTACAAAATTTAATTAAAAACTCCAAGAAGCGAACATTTTGAGGTCAAATAAATACATTTATTGAATAATCAATCCTTTTTTTTTGCTTTAGATGAGCACTCAGATTTACGTTTTTATCCTAAAGGAATACATTTAGCTTCTTCAGGGACTTAAATTTTTTTTCAAACGGATTAGAAAACCCAATATATGCTTGCACTTATATTTTACTTGAAATATTGGACATGCACAATTGCATTCAATATATCAGCATCAATATTAAACGCCAAAGTACCATGAACTGTTCTAAATCTTCAAGAGTTTCCCAACTATGGATAACAATAATTAATGTTAAACTAGTGATAAAATCACTAACAAAAAAATTAAAAAAAAGTTTCCCAATCTTCATTAATATATTTGGTTACCAATTCTGAAGTTATACTTTTATAATTCAAATTTGAAATACGCATACATAGTAAGTATGTATTATCAATTATTATTTACTTGTTTAGCAATATCCAATGATAAGATTCGGTTCATTCTTTTAAAATAACTATTGGTTTCATAGAAATTTTTTTGTAGCATTACAGCTCTGGATTTCAGTCTCCCCTATTATTTTTTGAATATTAAATTGATAGATACAATCCTATTGTTTGTACTAAGATATTCTGATGCAGTACTATCGAACTAATTGATATGATTTTAGCCACGTAGTGTATTAAAATAATTGATAAATTCCGGAACTGTTTCTTTCCACTTTTCGTAGAAAAGTGGTACAGCTTTAACAAAAGTTTGTTTATTATTGCACGTTTGTGAAATCAATTTGTTTGTTAAAAATAAATTAATGAATTTGCTAGGTATATCAATATTAATACCAATTTATCAATTTTAATTTATAATCAAAACATCTTTTTTCATTGGATTTTTTCAAAACTTGCGGACAAATTGTAAATCAAAACATTTTTACCAACTTTTTATAATATTAAGATAATGTTGTTCATATTTATAATAATTTCACATTTTATAGCTTTAAGTTAAATTTTTATGCTGTTAAAACCATTAGGGTGTCCGTTATTTCCCAAATTGATTTTTTTACATCGATCGCACCCCTGAATTTTTAGTTTAAGATATAAAAAAAACTATCCAATACAATTAAGCTCTTAATTTCTTAATTAAACCGTGCCGGAATCATGTTGCTTTTACCTTTAAATAACATGGGATTATTTGGCTTTTTAATTTTAATTTTTTTTTCTCAGAAACAAATATATGAAAAGGCTTAAGGTTAAATTAGTCTGACGTAAAATTTTTACGCTCTACAAAAAAGGTCTCTTATGAATTTTCGATTAAATCACTCCATTAAAAGTTATTCAACATTTGAATGTTGTGTCTAATATAAATCTTGCAATATTTTCAACTTTTTGCTCATTTTTACTTTTTTTTAACTATAAAATCATTGGAAGAGAATATAAAAATTATTATCATTGAGCGCCAGTGATTATTTGTGTTAATTTTATTGCTTGAACAGAAAATTAAACAAACAAAAAATCATTTTTTGATAATTAAAACCGGCGATATAAGATCCCAATTCGTTATAGTCGAGAAATTCAATTTATCCAGGATAAATTTTCGTACTTTCATCAATATTTTGTACCTACGAAGTGAATTTCATACTAATTAATGAGACTATCGACAAAAGTTCAATTATTATTCGAATTTTTACCATTTCACTTGACGCCATCTATGAGAAATTTCTTAGAACTTGTAGTCAACATCATTTTTATTGAGCCTATAGTCGATTGATTTGTCGTTAAAAAGTTAAATGTTGAATAACTTTTGATGGAGTGATTTAATCGAAAATTCATAAGAGACATTTTTTGTAGCGCGTTTAATTTTACGTTAGAATAATTTAACTTTAAATCTTTTTATATCTTTGTTTCTGAGAAAAAAAAATAAAAGTAAGAAGTCAAATAATCCCTTGTCATTTAAATGGTAAATGTGACATGATTCCGGCACGGTTTAATCAAGAAATTAAAAGCTTAATTGTATTGGATATTTTTTTTTTATATCTTAAACTAAAAATTCAGGGGGCGATCGCTGTAAGAAATCAATTTGGGAAATAACGGACACCCTAATAACCATTGTTGAATTTTTTCATACATAAATGTACAATATAATATTTTTCTGTACATATTATAAAAGAACTGTTCCCTGTTATTATCTGGCATTAAAACACACTTTTCGGCGTGATTTTCACCTTTTTTGACGTACATTTTAATCGCACCCCTTTTTAATTGAAGTGAATACTTTTGGATCACTCCTTGTGTAGAATTAAGAGTTGCATAATTGTACTGAATAAAATTCCGAGAGTAAACCGATTTTAATATGCATTTGACTTTCAGTACAAATAAATTTTCATGCTATCAGCAACGACATTTTATGTTTTACTACTTCGATTGTATAAATTAGTTTTCGCCCGGTTGGAAACGCAATAAATTTCCCGATGGCAACCACATACTATACGATACGTACGTGTAACTTTCCTTTAACGTTTCTGATGCCAGAAGTATTTTCCACATACATCTCTAATATCAAACTCATCATGTGTACTTCACAATTCTTTGAAACTTATACAATGCGTAATTTTCATATATTTGACTTCCAAGTATTTCATTTAGAGCTATTGTAGACCGCATTGTGAATTTGGTACTGATAGCGAATTTGACAAAATGAGTAGGTATTTGTCATATTGGATAAACAGAAATAAGTACGTGTGTAGCTTATGCATAGATTTAAAACGATCATGTTATGGTTCTACACAAAAGCCGTTTGAAATTATAATCAAAAATACGAATAGTCTCCATTTTAAGTCATATGAAGTAAACCATTAAAAAATGTGTGTTTATTTTTTAATTCAAAACTTGACTAGAAAAACTATATTCTAAGGTGCTACTACTACGAATTTCGTTATTATAACGTTTGAGTATCCAATAAAAATGAAATACAATGTAGTACAATATACGTAGGAAATCTAAATTTTAAAATTCCACTCTTATTAGACAATTTAAAACGATTGAAAAAACTTATGTTTTTTTTTTGTATTGATTAAAAAAGTATAATTTGTAGATTTGTTAGAAGTTCAAATGGCAACTGGCAACTGGCGACATGCACTAAAAACTAGTTTCGCTTCGTTCATAAAATCCTTTGAAACAACATAAAAGGAATACCAATCAGATGTATGATTAAAATGTTTGAGGAATCACAAGAAAAAATCTTGTTAATGGTAGAAAAGTTTTCATTATTTAACTCGACCACGTTCCAGTAAGCACTACATTAGTATTCTAGATACTTGTCTTGTTCCAGCATATAATGTTACAGAATATAAAAGCGGCCGATGTTCGATTCTAGCAAGACAAAAGCCAGATGCTACACAGGAAATTGTACAACTACCACAATTTCTTGTAATTAACATTAATACATTTTCAATGTTTATGTAACAAAGTTTAATTTCTTGCTCTTTTCATTAAAGTTTTGCAGTCAATTATTAATTATTTGTTACCCTATAACGATTGGGCGACAAAATTTTAAAGTGTGAATTTTCCGAAATTTCTTTTGCCTCGTAGAGGTTTGTGAATTAAACCGTTTCGTTTGTGACAAAATAATTTAGTGGGAATAAATTAATAAAAAATAAAATAAATCATTAGCCATTGATATAGTAAAATGTTAAGAAAATATGGTTTTAAGCGACATGCAATAACAAAAATGCGGGAAAATTGTGAAAACGGTTGGTTACAAATAAAAATAAAAAAAAAGTTAAAGAAACCTAAACAGAACCTCCCCCCCTTCGAGAAAAAAAATTCAATTAAGAAATTTTTTTTTCCTCAAATTATATTGTCCCAAAATTTTCCAAAAAAAAACAAAAATCAAAACATAATTGAACACGCTTTTCTCTCAAATTTTTTCATCGTTTGTGAAAATCAATTTTTCTCACAAAAATTTTTTGAAAATATATTACCCAAGTACTACATTGAGTATTTTTTATATTCGGAAAATAATTTTCACACTTTCCGATCCGGCCAACCTTTTCCCAACTAGCAAAAGATTAAACATTGACCAACAGGTTTTTCACTCATTAATTTTCATGGTTTGTGACAATCAATTTTTCCGACAAAATTTTTTGCAATACTTATATATGTAGTAGCACGTAAAGTGTTTTTATTCAAAAATTTTTTGTCGGAAAAATTGATTTTCACAAACGATGAAAATTTATTTGTGCAAATCCAATTAGTCGATTTTTTATCTTTTACTAGTTTGGAAAAGTTGGCCGTATCGGAAAGTGTGGAAAATATTTTTCAAATTCAAATAAACACTTTACGTGCTACTATACATATAAGTATTCAAAAATTTTATGTTGGAAAAATTGATTTTAACAAACATTGAAAAAATTTCTTAATTATCTTTTTTTTCTAAGGGGAGGAAGTTCTGTTTAGTTTTCTTTATTTTTTTTTTTAGTTTTAGTTTGAACCAACCGTTTCCTAAATTCTTCCGTATTTTTGTAATTGTATGTTTCTTAAAATCGTATTTTCTTAAAATTTTATTACGTCAAGGACTAAATAATTGATTTTTTGTAATAAATTAGTTATTACTAAACTATTTTGTCTCAAACGAAATGGTTTCTTTCACAAACCTCTACGAGGCAAAAAAAAATCGGAAAATTCACACTTTAAAATTTTGTTGGTTAATCGTTATAGGGTTTATTTGTTCCATAAATATCAACAACGGTTTATTTTACTTTCGTAACTATGTCAAATCATTAATGGTAGCAAAACATTGCGTGAAATTATTTCGGGATTAAGATTATTTCTTTTCAATCTACTAAAATATCAAACACATAATACCAAAACATTAAAAAAAGGATACAATTTAACCAACCCCTTTATCTTTATATACAATAAAAATAATCAAATTCGACGTCTTTCTGTCCGTTTTGTTTAAGGCGCAGCATTGAAATTTGGTAGTAAGATTTGAGTTATTCTATTTTCAAGTTTATAAATTAATGATTCTTATTTTTAATAATTATGGTTTCTCTAATACTCAGAAAGTAAGAAATTTTACAATTTTAGCCGAAAAAATCTAAAATTATCAATCGAAAATAAGAAGCACATCATTTTTTTTTTCGGCCAACCGATAAAGCTAAAATCATGAATTATGAAAACCATAAAAACGGTCTCAACGACAAAGGCTTGTTTTTTCTGTTTTACGATTCTAAAGGGATGTAACTAAGGGTTGAAATTTTATTTCTTTTACTTTTCGTCTGGGCCATCAACTTTAAAATTGTTAACTTGACATTGATTTATTTTTCTATAAGATTCACCAAGATGATGATTGAAAAATCCCAACACTGCAGTCTTAAACTTATTATGTTTCCTGGTTACCTATTTCAGCTATTGTTAGTTGAAAATCGAAGCCTATTTCAACAAGACTAGTTCAAGAATAATTGCAAAAAATCGTACAAATTAATTCATAAAATTTCGTACAACAGAACAAAATTTACGACAGTTTTTCAAATTTATCAATCAATTGATTAAAGTGTAATTACATTTACCAAAACTGTTACAACTTTTGTTCGAATTGCGTTGGAACATAAAATTTTTCGGTATATTCCTTATGGACCAACACCCCAATTGTATTGTTATATAATTTGTTTGTACTTCAAATGAAAAAAAGTAACAGGCGTTATAAAATTCAACGATGGAATAAGTGCATTTACAAAATCACCCATAACTTTTTTTGGGTTTAATCAAAAGTCAATCGAAAAAAATATTTAGAAATTTATAACTTGACAACATTCTCATAAGGTTAAAGCCACAGTGATTTATAAGGGTGTGAGTAACACCGGTTAATGTGTGGAAATAATGTATTGTTGTATAGTATTCTGATTCAAAAAAAATTATGATTTTTTTTTCTTAATTATATCGAAAATGTTGTTGGGAATGACAAAAAAAAATACTGTGAAAGTTAAAGCTCTTAATATTAATATTAAGAGGTGTCGCATCGCAAATTTCGATTTTATATTTAACTAACATGGGAACAATATTCTCATGTACTTTGGAATTTTCTAACTCACGTTGGTGACAATATTTCGAAACGACCAAGGTATATTTTTGTAGAAAATTAAACGATCTACATAAAAGGCCTCTAGCAAGTTTTTGATAAATTTATTTCTTCAAAAGTTATTCGAAATCAAAGTTGAACTAAAGAGAAATTTTAATATTTTTTTCAATTTTTTGACGCAACCATCAATTTTATGAGAAAACTTTATGGGACATTTTTTGTAGAGCAATTTTTTTTCTATAACTTATCTTTACAAAAGTTTTTGATATTTTTTAAAGGTCCTAAGTTATTTGTATTAAACTGAAAATATTCATAGTTTTATTTTTTTAAATTAATAATATTCCCCGAATTATTAGATTTTTAACATACTTTTTTTATTACTAAGAACCTGTTAAAAATATCAAAAACTTTGATAAAGATAAGTTATAGAAAAAAAGTGCTCTACAAAAAGTGTCCCATATAATTTTCTCATAACATTGATGGTTGCGTCAAAAAATTGAAAAAAATTTTAAAATTTCTCCTTAGTTCAACTTTGACCTCGAATAACTTTTGAAGGAATAAATATATCAAAAACTTGTAAGTAAGAGACCTTTTTTGTAGATCGTTCAATTTTCTACAAGAATATAGCTTGGTGACTCTGAAATATTGTCACCGGCGTGAGCTATAAAATTCCAAAGTGCAAGAGAATATTGTTCCCATGTTATTTAAATGGAAAATCGAAATTTCCGATGATATTATGGCACCTCTTGATATTAAGATTAAGAGCTTAAACTTTCACAGGATTTTTTTTTTGTCACTTCCAACAACATTTTCGATGTAATTAAGAAGAAAAAAAATCATAATTTTTATTTCAATCAGTCTATTGTATCATTATATCACTAAACGCTTCGAATATGAGGAGTTTTAAACCTCGACTCCCGAAATTTGGGTTTTTTTCTTTTTATGAGTTGATCGACAACTGAAGTTAGCGAGTGTTCTTTAATTGCTATTGATTTAGTGACGAAATTGTGACAAATATTAAAATCTACGATAAATAGGGAGTTCTTTTTCAACTGCTTATATATTAGATTGATTGGAGTAGATTGTCTGTTGCCCATGGTAATTCTTAATATCATTTAGATTATTTTCTTTGCATTGCTTGAATGTTACCTTATATTTGTTCTATTCAAAAAAATATTACATATTTTTTAAAAATATTCACAAAATAGAATGAAGGTTTTTTCATTCATCTAAAAAATTTACAATAAAATTGAAAAAAAAAATTCACATCGATTGAACGCAAATTCTATACATTTCTATCACATTTCATTTTTAAATGTCAACAGAATTGATTAAAAATTTAAAAAAAAATCATATTTACAAAAGTAAATTATTGAAATGATTGATTCTTTTTTCGACGAAACCATTTGTTACAATTTCATTGCCAAAAAAGCAGTGTGTCATTAAGTAAATAATTAAATTTGTAGTTCGAAAAGTTTCTTCTGTTTGTGTTTTTGACTTATTGTTGGTTTTTGACAGTTTATGCTGATAAGTAATGTACACTATGTTCAAAATCCGACTCATAGATTCTGCAGGTAGTGCATAAAGTTGGACAAGCTTAAATGAAAAGCTTTGATTATAAATGGAAAACTAGACAGTCAAATGTTCGCTAATTTAGTACATAGAATAATAATTAAACACTAAAACATAGCGACGTCGTCACCAGCAGTGGTTCTCTTGGTAACGTAAATGTCGGAACGTTTTCCATTTACGATTTGCACATCAAATACTGTGCTATATGTCGACACTTCGCACGAATGTCGGAAGAGCGAATAAATTATGAGCTTTCATGCAAAATCTAAGTTAATCCAAAACGGCCTTATTTCGTTGAACTCTCGTTATGTCTCGCCTTTATTTTTGTTGAAATAATATGCATACTGACATAACAATTACATCACAGCAATAATTTTGTCAGAAGGTCATTGTATTTGAATGATGGTGATTGACTTTTTTAAGACTAACCATATATTGTCTAAATCAACCTCGCTAATTATGGGAAATAAAATTCATTAAAATGGAGCTTTTACGATAACACTCTCCATTAACGGTAACGGCGGCTCCTGGCTTATTTCCGAAGAAAAATGCTCCAATAAAATCACCGCTCTAAAACCCACATAAAAAATCGTGACTCATCAAGGATTCATAAACTTTTCTAAGAATTTTCCGAACCTTAAATGTGGTATTTCTTACATAGCCATCGAGATGACAACGAGTTTTATCTGGAAAGATAACTTTTCATCATGACCTTCTCCCCTTTCTAGGATTCTTGCCCTAATGAAAAGCAAATCAAAATTTTAATAATAAAAATGTATGCATAAGTATTTATATAATTAATTAAAATGAATCTATTTTATGAGATTACCTTTAAGTATTACTTTAATTTTAAAAAAATCATTAAAATGATTAAAGTTAATTTTATTTAAAATTTTAAGTTAAATAAACTAATAGCCTTCAAAGCTATCAATAAAGATAGATCAGGACAATTATGAAAATAATACATGATTTTTTCCTATATGTGGCCTATTTTTTGTTGAAGTTTTGTGAAAAAAAAGTTGGTGAAACACTTCAAAAAAAAATAAAACCAAGATATATTCTGTATATATGTATAAATATATAAGATATATGTATAAAAAATTTTGTATGTAAATATGTATGTATTACATCCTGGTAGTAAGTAATAAATAATAAATAAAATAAAAATATTAGTAGGCGTAAATCACATTTCATTTTTTTTCGAGGTGTTGCACCAACTATTTTTTCGCGCAATTTTTATGAGTTATAGTGCTCATGTAGAAGCATAAAATAATATATTTTTTTCGTGATTGTAATTTTCAGAGAACATATAAAAAAATTAATTCATTTGTTTTTTGGATTCAGATGCCGTCAAAAGGTACCTAGAATTAATTGGAGACGCATAGTATTCCAGTTGTAATAAATTATAGCAGTGACGATAATTTTTTTTTATTCTTATTTTAATAAAAATTTAACTCTAGTTGGTTTTTCTTTTCTTTTGGGATCAATTATTTTGATCTTGAAGGTAATCATCTTAAGAGTAAATATAGAAAAACAAAAAAAGTAATAAAATTTTTTTTTTGTGTTTCCTTAGACTTACAGTTATGAAAATAATATATGTTTTGCTCCTATATGTGACCTATTTTTTATTGAAGTTTTGTGAAGAAAAAGTTGGGGGAACACTTTGAAAAAAAAATAAAACCGACGTATACTATTTGGCGTAAATCACATTCCATTTTTATCAAGGTGTTGCACCAACTATTTTTTCACGCAATTTTTATGAGTTATAGGGCTCATGTAGAAGTATAAAATATATTTTTTTCGTGATTGTCATTTTCAGAGAACACATAAAAAAATATTTCATTTGTTTTTTGGATTTTTTTTGTGTAATTTTTTTTCTAAAAATTTCAAAAAAATATATAATATACTCTGTAAAATAATATAAAGGCTGGTGTTGGTTTTACTTCTCTAGCTTATTAGTTTTTGAGATATATAGCTTTGAAAAATAGCCATGCGGGGGGACATTTTTGCCCATATCTCAAGATCAAAGAGAAATTTGGTCGCGAAAAGTATATAAAATGTGTTTGTATATCAAGCCGATATTTTAACATAAGTTTCGATATAGGTTCCTATTTGGAGGCCAACTCGCCATGTGGATCCTGTTAAACTCTTTGCAGTTTAAAATCATAATTAAATGTAGGACATTGGTAAAAACGATTAATCTTATAAATAAATTAACAATTTACTCCCTAAACTTCAGCCACTTTTACGCGAAAATGATTATTTTCAACTTAATCATTAAGATATTAGAACTTTATTTCGGAACTTAATCAGGAATAATTAAGACTTTCTTAAGTGTAATATTTCGAGCAGATCAAATATTATTAGTATCTCTAATACTTGGGGCTTCAGCTACAGACTTTCCTCGATAAATAAAATAAAATTTTGATTACTTCCCCCTTCATCAATCCTACTTTTAACTTCATCAATAGTAGAAATAGGAGCTGGAACAGGAATCATCCTCCATCCTTAAAAGCTTCATATCATTAATAGTATAGATCAGCGGTTCCTAACCTTTTTCAGCCGCGGACTTCCAAGGAAATCAAGCATAATGCCAAGGACCCCTGAGTGAAAAAAAGTTGCAATTTTCGGACAATATTATATTTCAGTATTCCTTAAATAAATTAAAAAACAAAAAACAAAATTTTTCAAATGAGACCGCGGACCCCCAAAAATAAGCTCGTGGACCCCCGGGGGTCCGCGGACTACAGGTTAGGAAAAAATGGTATAGATAATAAAATAATACTTTTCAGGTTTAAAACGATCAATTTTTAGTTTTTTATTCTTCAATTCAGCAACGTTTCGTCACGTATCGTGACTTCCTCAAGCGTTTAATAAATAAATTTACATAAACATTTAAAAGATAATACAATTTGTATACAATTATTTATACATTGAAATAAAAAAATAATTACCACAATGATGTAGGTAATGACATCCTAAAGTACAAATGAATAAACAAACACATTGTTTTCCATCTTTCTGTCAACACCACAATGTTTTCGCTTGGTTATACTTGCGTGAAAAGAAATGATAGTTGATACATTGTGAAAGATAAAATAACTTCCGTGCACAAAGTTGACAACAAAGCTTACAGTGTTACCATAATGGTTGATGAAAATTTTCAGAGACGTAATGTGTCACGATTGTAAAGCTGTTGAAGGATCGAAAGCATGCATTACCTATTCTTATGTGACTGCAAAGATAAGCGAAGAATTTGTTTTCTACAAAAATGGAAAAGTTAAATAAATTGGCACGACTCATCTATACTAATATATAAAATTCTTACATCTGTCTGTACATTTCAATTTTGAAACAATTTTAGGGTAAATATTTGTTTCAAGAAGCCCTTATTCCGAATACAACATTTTTAAAATTTTTGTCTGTCTGTCTGTCTGTGTGTCCCGATTTAATTAAGGAACGGAACAACCTAATTTAATGAAATTTGGTATTAAGATACAACACAATTGGAAAGGTAATTAAAAGTTAGAAAATAATTTGTAAAAATATTTATAGTTGAACTGATAAAAGTACAGAAAATTTAATTTAAAGTTTAAAAAATTACCTCTTTGAAATATAGACCTTCATATACATACACACATAGTTGATGTTAATAGCGTAATGTCCTACGTATCTGACATTCTAATGCTCATTAATAAAGAGACGTGGGTTCAAATCTTCTAGTAATCCTTTTTTTTACAAAATTGTTTGAGGTAGACCCTTAAGGCTGCTCAGTAAGAAAATATTAAAGGAAAAAAAATAATAGGTGTATTGATAAAACCAATTATGATAATAAAGCTTAAAGTTAATACGTTTTTAAAATCGTGTATTTATAAACCTCTCTGACTGATGAAATTTTAATATTCGATGTATTCCTTATAAGAAAAAGACATCTTATAAGATTTTTTTTTGTTTTTAAAATTCCTACCCTAAAAGAGTAAAAGAGGTGACAAAATTTGTATGAGAAAACGTAGAGTTAAGCAACAATCGAAATTAAAATTTATTAAGTGTAATTAGTAAATAAGTAATAAATCAATAATAATTTCTGTTTTTGTTTTAAATCATTTTAATAACAACATTATAAATAACATTATTTCACTTAATTAGTATAAATGTTTATGTCGTAGGTACTTATACAAAATACCAAAGAGGTGGTTTTTAATTTTTGTTTGGTTTTCAACAATCAAACTTTTTAAAATCTAATTTTTATGAACCAATGATTGTGACCAGGAGCAATTATATATTCTGCTAAAAAGCATTAAAGGAGCGATTTTTTGTCATATATTTCAATATCAATTAAAATATACAATCTTCCAAACTAACTTTTCTTCGGTATTTAGAACAATTTGAAAACCAACTATTGTTTTCGAAAATAAATAAAACATTCTTATTTGCTTCCACGCTTTCTACCTCCAACAATTTTCCAAAAGTTTTTTATGTACAACGTCAAAATGTGCGAAATCGAATTGTTTTTTAGTCTGGATAATCAAAATAAAGGTCATAATTTTTTTCGTTTTGCATTGCTTTTTCCAATATAAATGCATATTTATGTCGATAAAGTTTGGAAAGTGTTTTTCTTATACGATTCAGATATAAAATAAGAAAAGGTTTTTTGATAATTCCTCCTCTAAAAGACTGAAAATGGGGGCAAAGTTTGTATGGCATAACGTCTAATAAAATATCGAAATTTCAAATTTCATAATCAAAGTACCGTTATAAACGAACCGTAATTACCCTTAATTATAAATCAAAGTTGGTTTTTATATTAGAAACAAAAACTTTGGGTCTGCCTTAAAATTAAAATTCTGATAGATATATCTGAAAATGATTAAGTTAAGTTTATTTGTGAGCATTAAGTTTTTTGGTTTGTACATATTGTAAACCAAAAAATCCGAAATACGTATTCACAAATACATTAGTGAGGGAATATTGAGTAGCAAGAAATTCGACGAACTAAAAGGAAATGTTTTAATTATATACTTGAAATTCGGATATTTTAATAAGTGCATAAAAACACAATGGTTATACTTGATTATAGAGGAACTGGGTTTTGTGCAATTGAACACATTTTAATTTCGCGGTAGTTTTGTACATTGCAGTAGTGTACTAGTTTTGAGAAAAAGGTTCATTCGGGACAAGGTTTGTAAATTACACAGGTCGTCTCATTAGAACAGAAATGACGTCATCCGAAGTATTCAGAAATTTGAATTAGTCTCAATATATATACTTACGTATTAATAAATAAACAAAGTATACGAACGACTTTGATATATTGTTACCAATGCTACCATAAGTTATGACCTTGAATTCCTCCAGGATACGTCACTAAGTTAATGAGATAACCTGTGTATGTTATAAGCTTTGCATTCGGGAGTCGAGACAATGAAATGGGATTTCTACTAATATTCTAAATCTAGACCCTTTACTTCTGTTATTTTAACGCGAATGTTTTGATAACTTTTTTCTGTTTAAAGTCATAATTAAAACCGATATTATTAAATTTGAGGATATTTTTTATTTATGTATAGATGCTAATTTAATAACGGAATATTTGGTTCACAGTTGGTATACCTAGCGTAGGGATATGTAATAGACCATACTTAAAGTTGACAAAATAGTGTTTTTAAGTATGATTATGTTTTTCGTAAAAGAAATAAGAAAAATAAAAATGTTCATATACCACTACAAATAGCAAATTTAAGAAGAAAATATAATATACACCTACGTTATGCAAACTAAATCGCGGGGATTAGCTAGTGAATATATAAAACCATTAAAGATTATTTTAATCCTTCTTTTTAATCAAACTCTCAAAAAACATAAATTCTAATAATGCATTTAAGTCTCAAAACCTATTTTTTTTAAGAAATATTAAAAAAAGAATTTACGCATCTTTCCGAGTTTTATTTAAAATTCAAAACATTCAAGATGGCTTTTAAAAAGCTGCCACTTTTTCAAGCATCACCAAAACAAAATAAATTCAAAATTTGCATATTCCATTTCTGTTTATCTAATAATTTCATATTTTCACTTCGTTTGTTAACAACATCGAAATTATTCATTCGTAAAATAAAGTTTTACAACTTAAATAAGTCGTTATGAAGTTAGAACTGAAAACAGAGAAATAACTGATATTTATTTAAGAAAGTTTCTATTTCCAAAATTATATTGCAAGTCAAATTTGGACTGCAAGAAATAATATTCGAAATATAATGCATCAGTCTGTATGGTGAAACCAATGCAAACTAGTTTTCTAGTTATTTCTTTTAAGAAAATTTAGTATATGAGATTTGTATTGCAAAAGCTCAACGCTAAAATTAATATGACTTTTTATACCAATAATTTTTATGTATGAGTTCTTTCTCGCTATTCCATTAAAATATTCATAGCAATGCACGAACCATGTCACTTTGTATCAATAAGTTTCCTAGCATATGTCAATGAAAGAACATCGCTCTTGATAAGAGAAAACATAAACATTGACTGGCAATTTATCTCCAATATTATGATTGCATCAATCTAAAAGTCTACGAATAAATTCAGATCGACAAGATAACAATTAATGTGGATATTACAAATCTCAAGAGACATTCATATTTTTCCGTATAACGAAAACAGACAATTTTGCTTTTGACTCATACTTTGTATTTGATATAAATTTTTTAACTTCATAAATATTTGACTGATTCAAAAAAAATAATGATTTTTTTTTCTTAATTATATCGAAAATATTATTGGGAATGACAAAAAAAAATCCTGTGAAAGTTTAAGCTCTTAATATTAATATTAAGAGGTTCCGCATCCCAAATTTAGAATTTCCATTTAAATAACATGGGAACAATATTCTCTTGCACTTTGGAATTTTATAGCTCACGTTGGTGACAATATTTCGAAATGACAAAGGTATATTCTTGTAGAAAATTGAACGATCTATAAAAAAGGTCTCGTACAAGTTTTTAAATCTACACAAACCAACACCACAATTTTATATATGTAGATAAAAGATAGATTATTCATTGTTTATTTAAATCAGAGGTTGTCAAAGGTAGCCAACCCGCGGACCACAAAAGGCACCTTTGGCAAATTTTTTGACCCGCGATATGCATCAGGCTCTCATAAAATGTATACCTTTTATAATGACCAAATTGGTGAAAACTGAAATATTGAAATGATTACAGTGTATCTAAATTGAATATGGAGAATTTGAGAAATAACTTCAAAAGAGGCTCCCGGAGTTTTGATGCATTTCCGAAGTGGCCCGTAATATCATTTGTATAGGCCACCTCTAATTTCATGTTTGCTGTTTTTTCGATACCTTAAAAAAGAACATAGTTTTTTAATAAAAAAATCCAATTTATATCCAATTAATGGGTGTCCATTTATTTAGTTTATTCGGCCTTAAATAGGCAACCTTTTCTTCCGAAGAAAAATTAATTGAACTTGATTAAAAAGTTTCTATCAAATCACTAAAGCTGTCTTTAAATGGGAACCATAAATGAAATCAGATTAAATTATTGGTACAACTATTTAGATTAAACTTGTTTGTGACCTTTATACTTTTATTTTGTAGCGAAACACTAAGATGTACCTGAAAACAAAAGTATTATCGAAGTTGATAAACCTGTTCTGGAATTGTACGATAGAATTCAGGTAGACAAATATTTAAGTTCAATTTTATCAACCTTTGGGCTTAGGTCAGTTTAAAGTATTTTTTTTTTTTGTTTTCATCTCTAGGGAATAACTTCCCTTATTATTTTTAAGGAATGATAAGTAGACTAATGTGAGTGAAAAATTGTGTTGTATCTTAATACCAAATTTCATTAAATTCGGTTGTACCGTTCTTTAGTTAAATCGGGACACACAGACAGACAAAAATTTTAAAAATTACAAATTTGGAATAAGGGCCTGTTAAAACAAATATTTACCCTAAAATTGGGTAAAAAATCGAAATGTACTGACAGACGTAAGAATTTTATATATTAGTGTAGATATAGTTTAAAAGTAATCGAACCCTGTTTTTCTACCTTAGACTAAGATTATTTAGAGGAGTATCATTTTTTTTTAATGAAGTAAACTTTTATGTCCACCAGTATCCAATAAAAACAATAAACATTAATTGTTTCAGTGAATAAAAAAAAGCTCCGGTTGATACATATTTTCTAAGGTAAATACTGCTGATGCTATATCTAGACACTTTTTGAAATAAATCTATCGGTGCTTTCAATCTTAAAAGTAGCTTCAAACTTAAAACTGTATAACTTGAACTATTTAACAGAGCTATAAAACGATTAACTTTTATCACCCAATTAAGGATGAACTCACATAGTTAGAACAATTGATTTTCCAAAGTGTATTTGGCTTTCACCCAAACGATTCAATACAAACTTGTTCTAAAAAGCATAAAACTTTTTTCAACTTTCCATAAAGTAATAAATTATTAAAACATGAATTGTTCATTTTATTTACAATAGTTAGTTTCAACGTTTATTTATGAGTGAGCAATTTGGAAAGTAGAACCTCAAATGTCTGATGGGACATAATAAAACTAAAGTTATAGTTAGCTCGCAGGTATATTTTAAGGTTTACAATATAGAAATATGAACCGTTTAAAGCCAGTATGAGTAGGATATAAATCCACTTACATTGACACAAATTTGCATTCTTTCTAGCTTAATTTCCTAGGAGACTTGGTCTGCACACGTACGTTGATTATGTTTTATGAAACTATACACTTCTCATGTCGCTATTATTATAATATTTTCGACAAAATTATATGTTGCGGAAGATTGTAGATACAATTGGATAAATTTACCATAATCATGTATTTATAAATTGAAGCAATTGAATGATCACAGTCCAGCCTCAGCTTTGATTTAAAAAAAAAAAAAAAGTTCGTTGAGCTAATGATTTGCATGTTTAATTGTTGCATTGTTCTGAAATAATACGTGTTCACAGTGGTTTCATAGACAAATCAATGTTATTGGACATTGTGTACAATTTGAATGTGTTAATTCTGACCGAAATTAGTATGTGTTTACAAGTATTTATATAAAATGATTCAGTTAATCGATTAAAGGATGTTATTAAAATGAGGAAACATTTTTGATTTGACAAAAAAAAGTTTTCGTATTAATGAGCAAGGGGTCAGAAAACAATAGGCGCGCTTATGGGTCTTCAGTGACTTAACAGTCCATTTATTTAAAACCGAGATATAAAGAGATCATTGAGCGGTTGATATAAAAATAATAATATTTCACTCAATTCTTTACATTTTCCACCACAAAAAACATGGTTGTATTCTTAAATTTATTCTCAATTGTATTTTTTTAGAATAGAGGCGAAAATTGAATTTAGTATATATAAAAACTAAACTTTTCTTAGTTATTCCAACTAACAACTAAGAAAAAATGTTTCTCCATACGGTCAAACTATAATGACAAATCAAAACAAAATGCAGTAAATAATATTCTAAGGATAAAAAGTTTTTAAGGTAAATTTTATTTTCGCAATCATTCAAAGTATATCTGAAATTTGGAGAAAAGTAAAAAAAAATTTTTTCTATAGTTCCAAAATGTTAGCTAAAGCAAAAAGAGTAGAAAAAGCCATGGGACAATAACAAATCAAAATCCGGCTCCGGAAAAGTATTTAAACTATTTCTGGAGAGTATATTGGTACAAAAAAGATACGTTCATACTCCGAGTTCTGTTTTCAATGCCTACTTATCTATTCTAATATCATAAAGAGGAAAGATTTGATTGTTTGTATGCAATGAATAGGCTCCGAAACTACTTGACCGATTTGAAAAATTCTTTCACTGTTGGGAAGCTACACTATCTCCGTTGAACATAGGGTATGTTAAATTTTCAGTTTATTAAATGTGTCTTTTTAAAGTCGACAAAATAGCGTTTTTAAGTAAGATTATGTTTTTCGTTAAAGAAATAAGAGAATAACATTTTTTAAAACTTGAAGGCCAAATGAGAGAATGGCAGTTATAAATATATCATTTAAGTAATCTGAATCGGTTAGAGACATTTATTATTTGTTGTCAATTATAAATACATTCACACCTTTTTCCGATTTCATAAATTACACCTTTGAATCTGCATTTTAAAATTAAATAATTTTTTAGGATGTTCCAAATTTAATTGGTGGCAACCTCCTAAAATATTAATTATATTAAAAATTTAAACAAATTAAAACAGCAGGGACAATTTTTTTTAACCAATAACGATATCATAAAAATCTTTAAACCATAAGAGAACAAACAAATTTCACTGGAAAATAAATCCAGGTCTTATAAATTGGAATGTGGTTCATATAAAAAATTAGTATTGGTCAAAATGATCGACATTTTGGGAGTAAATATAAGGAGCACTCACCTAAAGAACCTAGTTTAACAACAGTTACAAATTTTACAAAACACCTATCCAATGAAATTCGTTAGTGCTTAAATTTTAAAGCAAACTTTAAGCCTCTTGAAATACCAAGAGTGGATCATATATCCAAGTGATCAACTTAAAAGATGATGAAATATTTTTTTTTAAATTTTATTTCCAATCTGTATACACATATAATACATTTAGCAAATGAGTCATTAGTTAAAATAATAAAAGACTCTTGAGTTGATACAATTCAAGGGTCAAAAAAAACATATTGATTTCTTGATTAGAGGCTTCAGCCAGCACTGGTACTCTCTAGGAATTTGGAAGGTGGTCTCTCGGCCATCGACGCTTTAAGCGAAGAGGATTTTTTGGTTGTTGAGTAGAGGAAAGAATTTGAACTTCTGGATTAGCATGGGAGAATAACTTATCGTGGAATCTAATGAATCTATCAGAGATCAGTTCGGAAATTATAAGGGACGTTAAGATCTTTGTAGAGCATTGATAATTTTTCGAAGAGCTTTTGACTGAAAAGCTTGAATACGCTTAATATTAGAGGGTTTTGTGGAGCTCCACAAAATTCTATTCCATACGTTAAAATAGGTCTAATAAGAGTTTTGTAAATTATTAATTTTGTCTGTACGTTTATGGAAGATTGATATCCTAAAAGTTTTCGTAGAAGTCCAAAGCGTCTGTTGAGGTCTTGTCGTTTCAATCTTGTGAGTGGATTCCACGTAAGAGGGCTATCTAGGTAAAACCCTAGATAGCGAATTTCTGTGGATATTGGTAATAATTCATTGTCATATACTAACGGTGGACATCGTTGTCTATTTAAGGTAAATGTTACATGAGCGTATTTATTTTTGTTAATTTTTACTTTACATTTCTGGCACCAATTGATAATAAGGTCGAGGTGTTGCTGCATTTTATTGGTGGCTCGGAGCGAATTCAAATCGGTGGCAAGTATTCCAGTATCATCTGCGTAAGTGGTTATCATTGTGTGAGGATGAATTGGAATATCCGATGTGTATATGGTGTAAAGGACGGGACCCAATATGCTTCCCTGAGGAACTCCGACTAGGATGGGTTTGAATGTAGAGACTTCAGATCCACATCTCACTCTGAAGCACCGATTGGAAAGACACGATTTGAGAATGAGGAAGTATTGGGATGGTAATTTTTTTTAAGTTTGTATAAAAGGCCTGGATGCCATACCCGATTGAATGCCTGTGTGACATCCAGAAACACACCTTGGCAGTATTATTTTTTCAAAAGCTGCAAAGATTTCATCAACGACCCTGAGACATTGCTGAGTTGTAGAGTGAAACGGTCTGAAACCGAATTGGTGAAATGGAATGACTTTATGATTATCAAGTATAGAGGAAATTCTTTTTAAAACTAGTCTTTCAAAAATTTTGGAAAATAGAGGAAGTAAGCTTATGGGTCTATATGATGATGAATCTGCAACTGGTTTATTGGATTTTGGGATAAGAATTACAATGGAGTATTTCCATTATGATGAGAAATGTCTAGTACGAAGGATTGCGTTTTATATATTGGTAAGGTAGACTATTGCATTCCCGGGAAGATTTTGCAAAATTTTTTCTGTTATAAGGTCGTGGCCAGGAGCTTTTTTTAAGGGAAATTTATTTATTAAAAATTTTACTTCAGAGGGCCGAAACCTTTGACCGAAAGTTCTAGAGGGAGTGGAGATTGATTATTTTGTAAAATGAAATATCGACATGTCGAGTGAAAGATTTTTCTATACTTTTTGCGAACGTTTCCGATCTTTCCAAGT